>CM065779.1:74592619-76017119 GCA_033296515.1 Macrochelys suwanniensis | reverse complement strand
AGAACTATAATTTATGTAGGAATATTGTAGGTGCTAATGATAAATGGGTACTAAAAATACCTCGCTGTACAGATAAAATAGACAGACAGACTAGTAGGATGCTAATGTATGATGATGCGATATAATTCTCTAGCTCCTAAAGAGAATTCCACGAAAAATGAGATTTCAGAAACAGTCAAACACTGTTTACTTTGCTGTATGATATTTCAGGAATTATCAGTGTTAGGGGACAAATATGCCTATTAACGGAACTACAGTTTGGCCTTCACAGGATGTAAAATGTTTTACCTTGTCATTCCCATTACCCCTATAGCTCGTGATACATCCAGCTAGGAAAGTTTCAGATGGGGGAAGGTGATATAGCTCTAAAGTCTTGTTTGACATAGTTGTTTAAATGACTAAGTCCATTTCTAGTTGCTTTTGATTGGTACAATCACCAGCTTTTCTTTTTCTAACTTGACTAAGTGGATTTTGAATATGTTAAGGTAAATCATTATCTAGTCAATACATTTTAGTTCAGTTCCAAACTAAATCTCTGTGGTAGGGTAGTGATACAAATCTGCCCTTGGATATGTAAGCGTGTAGTTCTCCTTGACTTTGGTGAGAGCTGCACATGTTACCCAAGCGCAGAATGACACAGGCTCACTGGTTCTCATTTTAAACAAGGATTTGTATAGTAAGTAATATTTATATGAGAGTCTTGAAAAATGTCTTTCTTATCTGTGTTTTGAAGATACATTCTGGTTATTTAAAATCAATTTTCAGTTCAGTTATTATTTGGATATTTCCAATATTTTCTCCATTTCATGAAGAGATCACTGGGTATGAAATTATTTTTGCATAGTGTAATAGCATACAGGTATGTCACCTGTTATCCCCAAAGAGGTTAAATTACTATTTTATTCAGTTTTAACTGAATAAAAAGGGCAGGAAAGCTACCCTTCTGACTCAGTTTGTTGGAGGCAAAGAAAATAGATTTCAGAGTATAACTTATGAAAGGAAAGGTTTTGATCTGTTTTGATTAAATTTCAGTACATTAAAAAATAGTTAGAATCACCTAGGCAAACACTTCTACATCATAGGCAAAATAAGAAAATCAACCAACTCCTCCCCAAAAAAATCTCCTTGGGTTTAAGGAGAAGCGAGTGAGATGGTAGAATAAAATATTAATGTAGCAGAGTTTCCTCTTTCTATGGTGGTCTTCAGCAGCAATTCCAGTGGACATCAATAAGCAATGCTCATAAGACAGGCTAACCACAGAACTACAGCACATTCTTTATTCTCTCTTGCTTTAAAGGCTTTCTTATTTGCTTGAGTTCGTTTCTATTTTCAGTAGTATTATAAAAGTGAATCCTATCAATTATGTATCTCTAAGCAGCTTTTGCACATCTTTAACTGTTTTCTCCTGGGTTAAAGCAGAGGTATATCAAGTACCAATGCTATCAGGAAGGGTCAGCATCTCCATCACCTATAACTTTTTTGTGAAGAAAGTTGTTTACTATCATCAAACTTACTGTGCGATTGTTCAGTCACGATTTTTAAATTAAAAATTACCATCATATGTTAACATGTACTTTGAGCCATCTAGTATCTGATACTGGGACTTGCTTTAAAGAATATGGCCGCAAGGCCCCTTATTCTTATCTCTCAGTGGCATAGGTATGAGTCTCCAATCTCTAATGTCTATTTTTATGTCTTTTTTTAAATAAATATTTGGATTACAGTCACAATGGAATATTTTTTGTTGCAGAAACAGTATTTTTTTTAGCCCATCCTTATGTAGAAGCAAAATAAATATACACAATAGATCTCCTCTCAAGGCCCTGGTATAGACTGTTATAGACTTCCACGTTCCTTATGTAGCTCCACCATGGATGGAAAGTCCACAGAGGAATAGCCCCATCTCATTGCCAAGCCTGCCCCTGGTCCATCTCCTCCTGCCTCTTGTGCACTGATGTGTAGGAAGCCAACACCAAGAAAGGCATTGTGATGTGCAGCAAGTGAACACACCCTTCCTGGCCCTAAGCAGTTATTTTATTCCCCCACCCCCATATGCTCAGCAGAAGTAGATGTGTTCCAGTGCTAGGGGAACCTCTGAAGCCATAAAGGTCGAGGGAGATTTTGTCCCTTAGCGCACAAAAATGTGAGTGTCAATTCTACTAAATATATGCATCAGCTGTAGCACAGAAATGTGAGTGTCAATTCTACTAAATATATGCATCAGCTGTAGTGCACAAACAATTGTATGTGTAAGTGACTTGTGCCATACAGTTTCTCTGCAAATGGAGGCCAAGTTGAAATCTTTCTGACAACTTGGTACAAAAAGACTAAACTAGTGATTGTAACTTATTTATTTAATAATTCTGATTTAAATTAAGTCATTGCTATCTGGTTAGAAGAGACCAAATGATCTTTCTCTGCTACAGATGCATTTTATTTCTCTCATTTATTTTTCAAACAGCCATGCTGCCCACCTGAGATTAGAATCTCACAGCTCAGAGATTTTTGCAACACCAGTCCCTGGAGGAAAGATTCCTCTCTCCCATATGAGGAAATTCCCTGTGGCTATGTCACATTCTTTAAAAAATGTCATTCCAGGGCTCAAATGCCATTTTAACCATCAGTAACATGCAAAAAGGATTTTAAAAAAAAACACATTTTTTTAAACTTGCAGATGCAGCTTTTACTATACCTTGAAGAAATGGAGGAAATTCCTGAAGTGTGTGTGCGAGTGACAGGAGGTAACCGTCTCCATTCCACACAGAAGCAACTCAGTTCTAAGGTTCTCAATCAGAGAAGACTCTTATTGAACGACTGGTATGAAGATTGAAAGTGTTATGTTTTTCACCATAGATCATATTTACTGGCTTTCATCAGCTCTCATATAGAACAGTTAAAATGAAACAAATTAGTTCCAAACCCAAATAAATAAGTTTATTTTTATAGCTTACTTATGGATATGGGCTAAACTGGGAGAACTATTGGTCCCTTGGCTCCAAAACAGAGACAGAGACTGGATATATATTCCATGTGAAATTTAGAATCTATGTATTTCTAATAGAACTGTTCATAATGAATCTACGTAATGCACCATGGTATCTGGGGACTGTTAGGAATATAGAAAGCCATCAACAGAAGAGAAGCAGCAATGATGGTTTAGGAAGGCTCTCTGACAATGTTTCATGTGGGATCTAGGAGTGGGTTAATGCCTGAGAATAAAACTTATTTTCTTCATGACTACATCTTAGGTTACTAGCAGTTTATTCAAGGAACATTTATTACACTTCCATGGTCAACGACTAACCTGCTTCAGAATGTGCTCTCTCTCTCTCTCTCTCTCCTTTTTATAGTTAAGTCTGCAACCCAACTCCATTTAAACTTAATTGTGCATTGGAGGCAACAGAGAAATGAGCAGTTTGTGTGCATCTATACACAATTTGTACTGAAGTAGAGGGTTCAGTTTGCCCATAGCCTAAATACATCAGAGCCACCATGAACATTCCCAATGTCTATTGTTACTAAATAAAAGTAAAGCACAAATACATGCAAAACGATACCCTTTCATAGTTTGTCTGTAGGTAGACATATATAAGCCATTAGTGCTGCCTTTAACCCGCATTCATCTTTTTCCAAAGACATACATGGTTGATACATATTTGTATTCTTAGAGTTAACTGACCTTTTCAGCCATGCCACAAAAAGTAGCCCTGCTTTAACTCAAGTCATGCAGTGACTCCCATTAGTATTCCCATAACCATGTCCCCAATGATGCAGTCACAATGGCTCAGACTCTGGGGAAGTGGGGGAGAGAAATACAAACATAGGAAGCTATCACTACACTCTTTAATGGTGTGTAGCATATGCCTCCAACAATGCTGGCTCAGTCGAAAGAACTGTGTGGTGTCATGGAATGGGATGGTGGTCCTGCTCCTCCCACATCTATGCTGTTTCTAGCATTGTTGTCAATGCTATAGTTTTCTAATCTTTTCTAAACACAGAGTCGTAGCATGCGTAGCTTGTGCACAGTGATGAAGGGGGCTAGAGGGTGTGAAAGAAGGCAGGGTCTTTGTACCCTCTTCTCGTCCCCTTTACCCACTTGCTCAGTGCTAGGTACAATCTAGCATAGGCAGAGTGTTAAAGCCAGGGTTTTATTTGTTGTACGAGTTTCAGGTTACTCTTAATGGTACTTTAAAGAAAGTTTTGTGAAAGTCCATAAGCTTTGGGATCTCCTGGTGGGATGTGCTACTCCTCAGTTATTATTCCCACCTCACAAGCCCTTGCTGTTGTGCTCAATAAGAGGGGAACAGTGTGCTAAATGACATTGTTATTACCTCGGAGCAGTATCTCTCACATGCAGTATTTCACCTCTGTGTCATCTGATCCAGATAAAACCAAGAAATCCTTCTCCTCTCTTAGGATTTACAGGACTGTAGGTCAAATCATACATTTTTGAATCCAGATGGAGTTGCTCTCCCCTCCTCACTCGGAAAAAAAATGCTTCACTTGGCTGTATAATTTATTTCAGACAAATTATTGAAGGCATTGCTTGGGTAGTGGCAGTGAACCTTTTACTTCAGTTTAGCATAAAAATAGAAGTGATTTGGCTTTTAAGGTTTTACTTGTATTTCCAGTCAAATTATCAGGCTCTGAAAACATGTCAGCCTTGATATAGCACTTCTGACAGATGAATGGTCTTTTCAGAGAACCACTATGCAATCACTCTAACTTCCTTTACTCCCCTGGTTCCCCCAGGGTGGCACACACTCAAACAGAGAAATAATATTAATAAAACATGCAATAGGACTGAAGCTGCAAAAATCTGAGGTTTCTAGATCTGACATATTAATGCTTTACTATGCCTTTTTATGCTTCCTATTACTGATCTGACTTACTTATTAACATAACTTAAATGAAATTTTGAATGGACATATTTGCAGTAGTTCTCCAGAGCAAGCAACACAAAATCTGCCAAGTCATTTTGTAAATAGACCACAGTTACATCTTGCACTTATTCCATTTTCATACTCCTTTAAGAGACTTTACGGATGGCAAACTACATGCAGACTGGTGAGATAACTCTGGAATTATCACTTGAAAATATTCCCATAGCTGGGCATCCTCACATATGCGTATGCATATTCAGAAGCCTTTGAGGATTTGTACTCAGCACTTACTGTATCTTTCACCCCCCCACCCCACCTGCACAGAGAATGGATTGTCATCCTTTTTAGTTATAAGATGAACAGTTGTGGTGATTAAAAAATATTTTTTGTCTTCAGCATGTTCAAATTACGTACTTAAAATACTTACATTTCAATACAATACTTCTATAAGCATTATCTCCCCTTCTAAAGATGCATTCACCATTTTGTTATCTTGCAGGTGTACAAATGGAAATAGCCATGCATTTAAAGAAATGGCTGCATTAGAGAGAAAAATCTGATACTATTTCCCCTCCCTACCAAGTAAAATGTTATTGATAATCAATGACTCAAAAGACATGATAACGTGGTAGGAAGTAGGAAAATATGAATGCTCAGGGTTCTATTGTGCTGGAAATATACAGTGTGTATCTTGTATTTTGTGATGTCCTATGTGCACTACTGTATAGAAGGTTTCCATTTAAAATAGGTATTCCATGTCATTCAATTTATTCAGCCTACTCAAATTTATCATTTGATAAATGCAAGCAATGATGAATGTCAAAGAGAGTCTAGGAAACGTCAATTTTTGTCTCCCTTTTTTTTTTTTTTTTAATTAAATGTATATCTGGGTGGTAAAAGTTTGGCGACTTAATACTTCTAACTTATCTTCCTCTCAGATTTTGTTTTTAAACATGAGAGCAAATTTAGTGCACAGCAAAAGGAAGGGCTAATGCCAGCCACTTCCTAGGATTTAGGCAAATTGCAAAGGTTCTGAAAATTTCATGCACACAGTTCTGCCAAAGTAAAATTAATCTTGACTTTCAGTGTCATTTCTTCCACACTTGAGCCTTATACCTTAGCTACACCAGGTTTGCGGGGAGGGAGCTCAGTGGTTTGATCCATTTATGATTGGGGATATATGTCAGGGTTGCCTGTGTTAGCAGGCACTGGAATCAATGATCCAGGAGGATCCTGGAAGGGATCGAGTTCCACCTTAAAACTTGTTAGGTTGTTTGTCCCCACTATTCCTATTGGAATTCTGTTCCAGAACCTCACTCCTCTGATGGTTAGAAACATCCTTCTAATTTGTAGCCTGAATTTATTTATGGCTAATTTATATCCATTTGAAATGTGTTTCCTGGTCTCCTTAATACTGTCCTAATAAAAGGTTTTCATGTAAGTATATCTATAGAACAGATTGAATTAGGGCTAGGGAAACTGAGAGGAGAGATGTTCCACAAGTTTTAACTAATACATTTTGAGAACTTCCAGTTTCTGGCACAGTTTCTCCCCCTTAACAGAATGCGTTTACTTTCCCCTAACAATAATAACCTTTATAACCTCAAATACAGAAAGCCATTCAAATGAAAGGGAACAATATTCTAACAAACAAAACATCTATCAGTTGACAATTGCAAGTATCCTTGGCTAATTTTAATAATATTTATGCTCTTTCCAATTTAGAAACATCAAAGGTCTCAAATGCTTTTAGATAGAAGCAATATATGAACCATACATTTTTAATGAGCTAAATTATAGGTACAAAGCAGCTTGCTATCCCTCCTAAAGTCCATTATGTGCACTCCATTCACAGTATGTTGTTATCACAGACAATCAGAGCAGACAAAAACAGATTTAGCAAAACACTTTACATTGAACCTATTTTTCTCTGGATATAATGGAAAGAATGTGCTTATTATGGACAACCTATGGGCTTTTAGAAGCATTACCACTGCACGGAATATGCATTTGTATGTGTGGGAGATGGGGAAAGAGGATTGTGGAGAGAGATGGAAAGTGCTTTGATAACAGAACTGGTACATAGGTTATATTTCATGAAAAACAGTTCTCCCTAACTGGTACAACTTATTATTTGCTAATCAATATTCCAAAAAGCAAGGGGGTTGTATTTTTGGAAACCTTCCTCACAACAAGTGCCTGATTAGAATTTTCAGCCAACAGCAATTAGAATGACCTTACTTTATTTCCTTCACTCATAAACCTGCCATGTTCTGTGCCTGTAGAAGGAAGCATATTAGGCCACATTTATAAAATTATGGCCTCAACTTTCAACCCACAGTTTTGTGACTGTGATCAGTAACTGGCACAAACTATACTGTTTAAACATCAACTTGATTGCACTGAAAAATCAGGTACTTAAATTCTGTTCAAAATGCCATAATCTGGGTCCTCAATTAATTGCCATTACAGTTTTACAGAGTGGATTGCAGGTCGAGAAATAGAGGTCAAAGTGAGACCTCTCTTGAAAAAAATGTGGCCCATAGTATAAAACTCAAGATTTGCCATGCAGTATTTTGATTAGTGAACTCTAATTTTATAGCAGATTTATCACATGATCTGAACGCTTGTTATATACGCTCTGCCCTCTGTATAAGAGGGAACTGGAAATAAGAAGCAAGAGTGAGGAGTATAGATATGTTTGTGATATGTAGCTAGGTAGGCACTGTCAAGCTAGCTTTGAAAAAATAAGGCAGTAGATTCTTCTGTTTGGTCAGGAGGGAATGCTGCCATTAGTTTGTTCATAGTGGTGGGGGCTAGGGGAGGAAACCAAACACACAGAGTCAAACCCACTTACTGAATTTGGTTCAAAATAATTCTGCTTACAATTCAGGATGGGCAATCATTTTCAATTGGGGAAAGAAAATAATTTCAGCCAATCACTGATTTTCTTCAGTTGACTTTGAAACAGTTGATTTGGTAAACTTCTAGTCATGCGCCTGACAAAGACTAAGGAATCAATCATAAAGTATTGTGTCCAGTGATAACAAATGCACTTTGTGCTGTACTGGTACTGGTCACTTCTCATACTGTTCTTAATTATTGACTAGCTCTTGGTGCTTTCATTATTTATTTATTTATTGATAGAATAAATAAATGGAATGATTCATCTTTTCTCTGAGAAACAAGGTAAGGCTCCGTGATTTTGACTGAGTTTTGCAATGAGCCAAAGCACATATCTGGGGGTGTGAGGCCATGTGAATTGAAATCAAAGGAAAATTTTCACATGAACCTCCGTTAAGCAGCCCACTGTGTTTTGCATAACTTGAGTTGTGATTAAGTAGAGGATTAGAGTCGGGGATGTGAGTTTGTACTAGGAGGGGGGATGGTGGGGTTTCACCACATAATGGTCCTTGAAAGCTCCTCTGCACTGTTTCATAATGGGCACAATTCATCTTCTATTTAAGTTAATGGGAGTTTAAATATTTACTTGAATGGGAACAGAAACAGATCCACAGACTTGTATTATAACAAACTGTCTTCTAAAATTGGTGTTATTGGGCATGACAATGGAAGATTTTTAACTATTCCCCTTTACTTCAGTGAAATGTGGCTTGGGAGGCACAAAAATAGTCTAGTCATGGTTCAGAGGTACCCAGGGTTTGCTATATACTTCCATTATCCCTGTATCGTTAGAAACAAACTTTCACATTGGATTATTAAACCAGACTGGTCCATTAAACCATTCACTATAAAGTAACAAACCAGCATCCTATTTTCCTATCAGCTTGGAATACATTATAGAACTTCAGATCAAATTATTTCATCAAGTGGCACTTTAATATATGTAATTACACATTATTTTTATTATCAGAGATTCTTCATTCTAAGACTTTTCTATGATTAAATGAGAAGTTTACAGGCAAGTGCATATTTAGTGCTTTGCTCTTTCCGTAGCATCCTTTCTAAATAAGAACATCTGTTACTCAGTCACTTTCTACTTACAGGGTGAGCTGCTGTAATAAAAATTGCCAAATGTCAAGCTCCGTCAAGAATGCTGATACACTTATGAGTATCAACTAATGTTCCCAATCACCAAATCTCTAGGCTACAGGAATGCCAGCCTCCCCCTGGATCTACCTCTGGGAGATTTTTTTCATCACCTCCTGTAGACCTATATAGTCAGATATAGTAAAACCATTAATAGCCATTTCCTCAAATCAACTGAATGTCTACAAACACTATTAAAAATCTAAGATTCACTCCTACATGCTTAAAAGTCAAATAGCTATGAAATTAAGTGGTTAGCTTTACTGTCTTCCATAGTGAGGCTGTATTTCCCTCCCACACTGAAAAAATGTGCCATTTTTATGAAGCAAAATCGCAAATTTCACACTACAACACTGTATTTGAAAAAATGCCAAGAATAAATGATTAATTTGCACAGAAATCATTCAGTAATGTGAGATTTCAATGATATTTCCAGAATTTGTACTGTAGGAGAGTCATTTTAGGTTTGCTCCAGAAAACAATTTAGAGCTACCCAGAGTGCTGAGGGAATGAAGGGGGGCAAGTATCTTCAATATGGTGGTAACATCTAGCCCTGTGTCTCTATTTTGTCTGGCCCAGTAGGTGCTTCTGAGTGCTTTGGCTTCTTGTTGAGACAGAATAATTGGAGTGTGGATAAAAGCTAGGTATCCAGAGCTCAATTCAGAAAGACAAAAGTAACATCGGTTGGTTGGGAAAAATAACCACAATATGTAGCAGGGATTATATATGCCCTTCTGATTGATGGTGTCTTTTCTGGAGGTGGGGAGGTGGCTTGTTAGTTCTGTAGAGACCATTAAACTCACCACATGTAATTGATAGGGAGCTGCAGTGGGACATTTTCAGTGAGGTGCCAATGCCTTTGGAATTCAAATTCCCCCTTGAGTCAGGAATACCCCAAATCTATTGGTATTCAAGGGACATCACCATTTTCTTAGGCTATAAGGATGTATGGAATGAGGGCTGGGAGCTTTAGTCTGACAGAAAATTTCTGAGCTTCTGCATTCTACCTGTTAATTTTCTGCAGGGCTTTATAGTGATAGGCTGCTGGATTTGCTTTAATTTTGTTACTTTTTTGTATGGTGTTTAGTTGTCAAGGGGAGAGAAGCACTGGACCACACAGTATCTCTGACCCAACACCATAATCATTCCTGCATTATGTGACTTATGCAGCAACAAATTGTCATTGCTGTAAGGATGAGTCATCTTTCTCAGAAAACAGCTATGTTAGTGTAGTCAAAACAGACATCAAGGATAAAATGGTTATAACAGTGATTTTCTCAGTTCTGTGTCGCATATTATATGTTGGAGTATCAGCGAGAACTAGCAAATAATCACTTATTTACATATTATCTCAGAGCAATCACAGCTTTTCATTATTAGATGTTTTACAAATCAAAGACATTTAAGGGGATACAATAATACATGTGGATGTTCAAAGGCCAAGTGGTTAAGATGCTGTGCTTGACATGTCTGCAATCATCAATCTCCATATCGCTCATTAGGGATTTTTAATTTATATATTATCTCTCTCACCCATAGTTCTTAATGTGCTGTATAGACTTTGGCCCCAGGCTCTGTCATGTCCTGTTCAGTTGCACACAGAATACTTGCCATAAACTTAGAAACCCCTGAAACTATGAGTTAATGAAAGTATTGACAGAATCTTAACTAGAGCATCCTAAACAAGGTGCTGTAACGATGACACTGTCTCCTAGTAGAAGGACAAGTCAAGAATTGGACACCACTCACCAGGAGATAGCTGGGGAAGTGCTGTAATTAATGATGTGAAACTGTCTTACTGCCAGAAAATGTGGCCTCAATTCAGGAGAATAACTCACAAGAAGTTTCAGTGCTCTTGGATTGGAAGTTGATGGTAGGGGGTAAAAAGTAGTCAAATAAAATGATGTGAAATAGCTAGAACATGGCCGTTTCTGTATTGTCATGATATTATTGGGCCTTTCTACATGCTACTCTAAATGTTTACTTTGTTCCGTCTTCTCAATTCACCTACTCGTATTTTGCAGTTGAAAGTGAATTTTTTGCATTTTTTCCTTATTATGTTCAATTTTTAAAGGAAAATTAGTACTTCTGAAAATTGTTGCATAGCCAATCCTAGAGAATGAAGTCTATCTAACATTGCCACAGGCTATTGCCACAGGCTGATGCCCCCATCCCCACAAATGTATCTCAATACTGGCCTGGAGGAATTAGTAAGGTATCAAAAGGGAAGGTTAGTTTACATCTCATTTACTCTTTGGCCTCTGACACCTTTTCAGTTGTCAATACTCACTATGTTTTTATATTTCATACTAAACAGAAAAAACAAAGAAGTCACATTATCACCTGACTTTCCTTGAAATTTAAAAATATAAAGTAACAAAAAACTGGCCAGCTAATTGTTTTATTTTCATGCTTCATTATAAATGTTACTGACTTTTCATCTTCTCTCATTTTTAACCATATAGATCTTAGCATTTTTCTGCTAGACAAAACTCTTGTCACTCTCAGTACTGAACATTTCCAAATACAGTAACTCCTCACTTAACATTGTAGTTATGTTCCTGAAAAAAATCAACTGTAAGCAAAATGATGTTAAGTGAATCCAATTTCTCCCATAAGAATTAATGTAAACGGTGTGGGGGGGGGGGGGGTTAGGTTCCAGGGAAATATTTTTCACCAGACAAAAGACACACACACATTATATATATATATAAAAATACACACACAGACAGTATAAGTTTTAAACAAACAATTTAATACTGGTACACAGTGATGATGATTGTGAAGCTTGGTTGAGGTGGTGAAGTCAGAGGGTGGGATATTTCCTAGGGGATGCCTTACTGCTAAATGATGAACTAGCAATTGGCTGAGCCCTCAAGGGTTAACTCATTATTGTTAATGTAGATTCATACTCTACAAGGCAGCACTAATGGAGGGAGGGGAGACAGTATGGCAGACAGAGACAGAGACACACTGTGTGTGTGAGAGAGAGAGAGAAAGAGAGAGATACACATTGCCCTTTTAAGTATGATAACCCCACTCTTAAGTACACTGCCTTGTTAAGTAGATCAGCAAGCTGAGACCGCAGCTTCTGCCAGGAAGCTCCCTCCATCCTGAACCCTGTTGTGTGTCCACCCTGCTCTATGGAAAATGGGGTAAGCGGGGTGCAGGAGCAGGGAGGAGGGAGACACCCGGACATTAGCTGCCCTCTTCCCCCCCTTCTCCCCGCACAGCAATCAAGAGGCTCGGGGAGCAGCTCCAAGGCAGAGGGCAGGAGCAGCACATGGCAGTGGGGGGAGGGACATCTGAACTGCAAGCAATTGATAGCCTGCTGAGTGGCTGCCGCACAGGGAACTTAGGGGAGCGGTTAGCTGATAGGGGGGCTGCCAGTCCACCCTGGTTCCAAGCCCCCACTAGCTAGCTCCAATGGGCTGCTCTTCCTGCAAGCACTGGACAAAACAGGCGGCTGCCAAATGACGTGATAAGAGAGCATTGCACAACTTTAAATGAGCATGTTCCCTAATTGATCAGCAATGAAACAACGTTACGTGAGGAGTTACTGTATTGCATAAAACCAGGTCTACATGTATTTTCTCAGTTGATAGTCCTAACACTTTTCCATTGCATAAGCTCTTATATTTCTAGAACACCTGCCATCCTGACTGATCCCATAGCTATTGAATGCATCACTAGAAAGTAAATGGTTGTTTTGGGGTTGTTTGGTTTATATATATATATAAAATTCTGAGAATACTGAGATTTCTTGTTTGTTTTATTTTTCCTCATAAACAAAGAAGTCATGTTTTATTCTAAAATAGCCTTATTTTCGAATGTGGAAACCAACAAAAAGAAACAAACAAAGCCTTTTAAAAAAGCAGTGCACTCCACTCTAATAGGCTATAATAATTAAGAACAAAATGGCTGCCAACTCTGTATACAGGCAGTTAAAGAAGCAGAACATAGAAAACAAAGGAATCTGTCTAGTTTCATAAATCAAAATAGCATTTTACTAAATTAAAAACAAACAAACATACAAGAAGCTCTTAGACCTTTACTGAAGTGTAGTACAGCAGCATATAGTAACATCAAAGAACAAGTTTCAATTGAGAAGTAAAATGGAAACTACAGAAGGTGTACTGTATTACTAATTGAAATTTGGCTAGGCAAATAGGGTAAAAATACTTAAACTTGTGAAAGGGGCATTGGTTATTTAATGATCACAAGAAGTCAAGATCTTGGTTTTACAATTCACCCAAAGGAAAACAGTGTTTCTTATTGCCATGCTGCAATATTGGTTTAGTATGGACACAGAAGGAAAAGAGCCACCTGAGGCTAACAGCAGCTCAAAACAGCAGCTGAGGCTAACTGCTAATTTCCAGCAAAATAAGCCATTGGTTGGAGCCCCTGCCATGTACTCTAAGAAGCTTATGGATCTACAGCTTCCTCCCAGCACTGGATAAACACAAATATGTAAATATAAACTCTCATGCCCCAGGCAATAAATCAACCATTAATCCTGTTAGAATATAGTTCTGTCAAAATTTCACTATCAAAATCTGTGTTTCCATTGAAAAACAAAACACTTTGCAAAACTGGGTTATCACATCACATACATTTTGTTTTGGAAGAAAATGAACAAACAGGATCCAACAATGTCAAAATGTACATTTTTGACATTTTTGGAATGACACTTTTAAATTTTCATTTTGAGATGACTTTCTATTTTGCATTTTAAAAATTTTTTTGGATTATATTATGTATTTTCAAATAAAAAATTAAAAAAAAATTAAAAGCTTTTGATTATGTCAAAATGAAGTGTTTTGATCAAACCGAAATGAAAATTATTTGGAATTTTATGCTCTGACACATAAGAGTTTATATTTCTTAATTTGTTTATCCTATCCTAATGGCGGTCTCGTTAATCAAACAAAGCTCTAATTATTTTTTAATCCTGCTAAGCTTTTGGGCTCAGTGATATATTGTGACAATGATTTCCACAGGTTAGTTATGTGAGAGGTTCAAAATATATTGATAATATATATCTAAAAGATCTCCTTTTATCAGATTTAAATAGGCTGATTTTCAATTTAATTAATATTTCTTTTGGTCTACATGCTTCAGGTGTTAAGGTACTTTTGAGAGTTAGGAAAAGAATTTAATGAAGGGAAGATTATACTATTGTAGGGTTTCTTGAACTTTCCTCTATAGCAGTGATTCTCAACCACAGATAAGTGTACCCCTGGGGGTAATGGAGAGGTCTCACAGGGGGTACATGAACTAATCTAAATATTTGCCTAGTTTTAAAACAGGCTACATAAAAAACACTAGCAAAGTCAGTACAAACTAAACTTTCATACAGACAAAATGAGAAAGTAAATATTTTTTCACTAATAGTGTGCTGTGACATTTTTGTATTTTATGTCCGATTTTGTAAGCAAGTAGGTTTTAAGTGAGGTGAAACTTGGGGTACACAAGATAAATCAGACTCCTGAAAAGGGTACAGTAGACTGGAAAGGGTGAGAACCACTGCGCTATAACATTTGATACTAACCAGCATCAGAGACAGGACATTGGACTAGCGAGATCACAGGTCTGATGCTGTGTGGCAATATGTACGTTCCCTGTTCTTGTGCTATGAAGAAAAATAAATAGGAATCCCCATCTACCTTTTTATGACCATTCTGTATACTTGAACACGTCCCCTCTTAGCTAGCTCCTCTTCACACTTAACAGCCCCAATCTTCCCAGGCAATTCTTTCTTTGCCTCTAATTATTTTCTTTGCCAATCTTGGGATACCCATCTATTTCTGCTACATCTTTTTTTGAAATAGTGACCACAATTTCCATGAGAGAGCATAACACTGATTTAGTAGCATTACGTTAGGTAGTTTCTATACAATTCTGTATTTCTAACTTTTTTTTTCTTGTTTTGAATGGTGCAGAGCAGAGGATTTCTGTGAGCTGTCACAATGATGCCAACATGTTGTTTAGTGGGAATTTGTCTTCATTTCATTTTATTTAATACCCTAATGATTTATAGTCAACAATATGCTATTTAATTCAAGTCAGAGTTCAGAATTTCACATAATTAAAATACCAAGTTAAAGTTACATTTAGAATCAGTCACAAAGTGTCTTTCCTTATCTGTTTGACAGTAGCAAGTACTCACCAAGATGCTGATTACCAATTATTTAAACACATTTAAGCAGAATTATTTGATCTTAAATAATTAAGGTGATAAAACTACCTTGTCTGAATCTCTTAATTTCTCTCTGTTTCTGCTATTATCTGTTTTTAGCTCAGTAAGTACATTATTTAACTCTGTAAGATAACTTGGATACAGTATGTGTGAAAAACATTGCACACAGTAAGGGGCCAATATTGCTCATTTTACTCATGCTGGTAGTCCCTGTGATGTTCATAGGACTTCTTCCTTGAACAGAGTGATCAGAATTTGGTTTTAAAGTGGGGTGATTTTTATTCTGTGCAAACTGAAATCCCATGGGAAGTGTGGCAGGATTTGGCCCATATTATACTACTGAAGGGTATGTAAACATGTATTTAGAGACATGCCTTTGGTAGCAAAGCCTCCAAACCATGCATACCTCTGCCAAATTCATAGAAACAAAATCAGCTGAGTGTAACATTCTGCATTCTCAGGATAGGCACAAGTATCTCAATGCCTAATGTCTTAGTTCCTTAAAACTATTGACAGCTGGTCACGAGGAAGGGCCTCTTGATCATATGCTAATGCTGGCAGCCTTCACAAAAGTGTACAAAACTCACACAGTTTGATATAATTCACAAGCTTTTATTGTGAGTTTCCCTTCACCATGTTGATTTAGGAATTAAAAAAATCTGAAACATAAGGATAAACTCATGCAAACCGTAATCAACAATAAGTTAGTTAAAAGTTATGTTAACCAAAACTGGCCAGGTTTGCACAGCTTTAATTAGACTTTAGCAGTACCACATCTGTAAGCAATGGAATGACTGAGCAGGACAAATAGCCACTTGTTTGGGAACAGCAAGAACTTCTCCTCAAAGATTAGTGTTTATAACAAGCAAACAAAATATTGTAAACATGATGGGAGAGGGAGTGGGGAAACTCCCAAGTTGATGTTCAACCCCTAATCATGGAGTCCAACCCCCCCTCTCCACCCCAAGGCATGCTTCCTCATTCTCCATATCCAAATTAGGGACTGCTAACCTTTCTCCTGGGCACTTATGCAAGGAGGAGGAGGAGGAAACTGAGCTGAAGTTAATCTCTTGTTTACCAAGGATCAGTCTGTGCCATAAAAATTAACAAAAGCACCAAATCTGGATAGAGATGTTATTAAATCTGGCCAATAATTTGCTATTACATTTAAACCAATACAATAAGCACATTTCATTTTATTACTTCTATTCATTTGCTAATACAGACTTGAGAAATATCATGTATAACTTTTGCGGTGCTCCCATTCTAATTGGCACAACCCATCTTTCTGCAAAGAGTAGGTGGGGATCAAATTTCCTTCTGCCCACCACAGGAATCCTCTGAAACATATTAGCCATCCTTTGTTGGTGATCTTCAGCTACTCTATGTATTGGTTCCTAAAGTGATCAAGTAATCTCTCTAAAGGTACATTTTGTATTCCCAAAGACTCTATAGAAATCTTATCAGCTATGTGATTTTTAAAAATACTTTTCTTCCTGTGGAGCAAGTAACTCAGACACAATACCCCATGCCATCCTAGAGTGATGAGGATATTTCCTAAGACAGCAGGTACTAGGTTTTTTTTTTTTAAAAATAAGTGCAATACTGTTTATTTTTGTACTATGTACTAAGCAGGCCACGAGACCTGAAACTGTTGTCATGGTCCCTGGGCAGGCTGCCTCCTCTGAGACCCTTTTCCAGTCCCCCAAATGCACCCCTTTCAAGTGGCAGGCTCCACTTCTCTTTGGAGTAGGATGCCATCCACTGATCCAACCACTCCCTGACTAGGTCTCTGGCTATTCGCCTGGTTGCCAACCCTGTTATCAAGAAGGCCCAATGGGCTTGACACCTGCAAGAGTTTTCCTTTCGGAGCTCATGGACTGTAACAGTACGCAGTGACACAGGAGCAACTTCTTCAAAACAAACTATGATTTATTTTGCCAGAAGGTATACAGCACTCAGAGAAGTATATTTAGAATAACAGAGATCTACATGCATACTCTCTTACCTCCCTTTGTCATTCCCCTCAAGCCGCTAGGAAGACATGACTTATCCTTGGTGTGCCCCGTTCTCTTGGGGCCCAAGTTAAATCCTTCTTGCTGCAGACCCTGACTCACAGTCAGTCTCTCTGCGTGAGCCTGCAGCTGCTGAGAACTTCCACTCTTCCCTCTTTACAGGGCATATTGTTTAACAGATCTGTCTTTTGATCTACCTTTCTTCTCAGCCTTAGCAAAGCTGCCCTGCTGCTGGGCTGCGGGCTGAGGTGTCTTTCTGCACGACTATAAACCAGGCTATTGTGTTTGAGGGGATGCTCCTTATCTAGGCCATTGTTTTACCTTTCCTGTCTAGTTTCTTTAACAACCCTTTTGCTCTCATTCAGGCAGAGCAATATCAGACAGATATATTGAGGAACATTTATTTTTGTTGTTTTTTAAAATATCATATATTTTCCAATTCTCCACACTGTATCTAGCCCTCCACACTGGGAGACATTTTTTAAACAGGGACCGAGAGGATTTATTCAAAATGTTACTGAAATAGAATCTTTGACACTTTGGAGAAACATCCAGCTTTTCAAATGTAAATGTTTTCAGTTAATAGCTTGAAAGGGAGCAAGAGAAGACTGAAAAAGCTGAACATAACGCCAAGCTATGTTCACGTCATACGCACAGAGAAGTGAGATAGAAACCATACAAGTACTCTTGCTGGTAGGTCTGCAACATGATACTAGCAGGCTGCTCCCTAAAACAGAGAGGCACAACTCACCTATTTTACTGTAGGCTGGCTCTCTGAAGACTGCTGCTTCTAGACTCAAATCACACACTTCCCTATAGAGCCAACTAGCCTGCAAGCAGGACCAGGAAAACCCACAGACATTTTAGAATCAGAGGGGTAGCCATGTTAGTCTGGATCTGTAGAAGCGACAAAGCGTCCTGTGGCACCTTATAAACTAACAGATGTATTGGAGCATAAGCTTTTGTGGGTGAATACTGAGGCAAATTGCTGGTACTACTATGATGGGTCCTGCGCTTTCTCTTCTTGTGGGGGGGTTTCAGGGTGCCATTTCTTGCCCCTGAACTGGGGTATCAGCTATCCCACTAGTATCCCAGAGAAGGGGAGTGGAGAGGGAGGGACCCAGGCCTGCCCTCTACTCCGGGTCCCAGCCCAGGGGCCCTAGGATAGCAGGTGAACCACTTGTACTAGTGATTCTTTCCCCTGGGCTACTTCCCTCTCCTGACCTTCAGCTTGTGGGACTTCCTGCCTTCCCTCTGCACAAGCCAGGTGCCCCTTTACCTAGGATCTTGGTCTTTTTAGCCCGCCGCAGCACTTCTCAAAACTCTCCTCCACTTTCCTCCGAACTGTTCTCTGTTCCACCACCAATCCACTCTGCTTCACTCCTCCAAACTGTTCTCTGCTCCACCACCAAACCACTCTGATTCAACTCCTCCAAACTGCTCTCTGCTCCACCACCAAACAACTCTCCTTCAACTCCTCCAAACTGCTCTCTGCTACAACTCCTCACCACTCTGCTCCAACGCCTCCTCTGGCTGATTGAAGCAGGGGTATTTTATCAGGTGACTGGCTTCAGGTGCTTTTAATTAATCTACAGGGAATAAGGCTTCTCCTCATCCTGGGGCTTATATCTCTCTCCTAGATCACTCTCCTGCTGCCTTCTGGCCATGCTGTATCACAATACCCACTTCATCGGATGCTTATGCTCCAATACCTCTGTTAGTCTATAAGGTGCCACAGGATCCTTTGTCGCTTCTACAGACATTTTAGAGTAATAGCTTACAATTTTAACAGTTTCCAATACACAACGCTCAGGAAGGATGGTATTTGTGTATGTACATTTAGGGTATGTCTACACTGCAATTAGACTCCTGCAGTTAGTCCATGCCGGCCGACACAGGCTCACGGGGCTCGGGCTAAAGAGCTGTTTAACAGAAGTGTAGACGTTCAGACTTGGGCTGCAGCCCACGCTCTAGTATCCTGTGAGGTGGGAGAGTCCCAGAGCTCAAGCTGCAGCCAAAGCCTGAATGTCTACGCTGCCGTTAAACAGCCCCTTAGCCCAACCCTGTGAGCCTGCGTCGGCTGGCACTGGCCAGCTGTGGGTTTTAAATTGCAATGTAGATATACCCTAATTGTACAAACACAAATACCATCCCTCCTGAGTGCTGACATATCCGAAGTGGCAGATCTTCATTCAAAACCAAAATGAAACAAAGAACACATGTCTCAGGATGACGAGGACACCATTTGAGTGCCTGGTGTGGACAGCTGAACACCACAGTAAGAGGTGGAAAATTAAATTCAGGATGCCTTCTCCAAGGAATTAAAGACTCAATCATTAAAACAAACACAACCCCTTTCTGGCTCAGCTCTGGTCTACCAGGCATGTAGATATTTTGTTCCCCTCTCTACCAAAATGATACACACGCACACTCACAATCTTTCTATCTAGTCTATGGCCAAATTTGATTTAGGCATCAGGGTTGAAGGAGTACAGTCTACATTGAGACAGTGGCATTCATATTTGTGGTTGAAGAGAGGTTGAATAAAACGGCAATAGTTCTGCCACATGGTGCACTAAAGTGGAATGGCAGAGGAAAGAATAAGGGAGGAGTGATTTTACTGCTTCTGTTCATTACAGCAATACGTATGGTATAAAGGATAATAGTGAGATAGACACCATCATGAAAATGGAACAACTTTTAAATTACATCCACTATACATAATATTTTACATGGTACTAAATTAGATGCATGCCTCCACCAACAGGTGTTTGCTTACATAGGACTAAATTCTGCTCCTATCAAAGAAAATGGAAGGTTTGCCACTGACTTCAGTGGGAGCAGAATAGAGTCTCGGGTTTGTGAAAATAACGGAGGATGTGTTGAGTCTAGAATTAATGATGTGCCTTATAATCAAATTCAGCTTAGAGGTACATGGACAGAATGTGTGCTTTACCAGTGGTTTGTTATTAAACCACAACAATTTAATAAGACAATGGGCCTGATAGGATCCTTTAAAATCAATGATACATTTGCTTTTGATTTTAATGGCATCAGCAATAGACCCAGAACTATTAAAATGCACATAAACAAGATTGATAGAAAAACTATGGCAAAATGAGATAATCCAATGACATTTCATAAAAGTGTATTATAACAAGTATATTGTACCCAACACAATATTTTGCGGACACAAAGCAATAAAGTTGTTAAATAAAACCATTGAATTTCCTAAAGAAGCTAAGTTACAAATCAGTGCATTTCATTAGTCAACACATACATAAGAGAAGCAAACCAATTAATTATGCACCTAATTCAGAATAGCTCACAAAACAATACTTTCTGTCCAATACATCTTGCTATTTGGTGTCTACAAAACTGTGAATTAATTTTAAATGAAGAAAAATCCCCCCAAAAAACAAACAAAAAAGAGCTCATCTACTCTGACATGAACTGAAACATGTATGTTTGTGCATATATAATTATTTAAAGTGTTCTGTTTTACTCTGATTACATCCAATTTAAAACAATTCTTTCACATAAAAAGAAATTAAAAAGAGCAGATTGCTAAATCGGATATTAGAATTATTTCACTCAGGTTTGACAACACATCAGGCTGGAAGTCAACAATCTCCCTTACTGAAAATTATTGTAAACAGTGAATGTCAAGTATTTTAAACATTATTGGAAATAGCTGTCACAGAAAAAGTAAAAGGACTCTGCATACATTGTATGTGGCCTTATTGCCTGAATGTGAGAATCTCCACACTGACACAAAATTGCTACCCTGTCAGCATGTAAAAGGACAGATCATTTCATCTCTTTAGTGATGAAGTTTCAAATCCACAAAGCAGAAGCTATCAGTCCTTTGAGATGATTATGATGCCTCATACCTGACAGCTTGCGTTGACAGCTTTCACAAATTCTGACAATCAGATTGTTCCTGCATCTAACAGAAGAAGGCAAGTATGCACAAAACAGAAATGGATGAAGATAAACAGGAGGATAGTGTGATCTTTATGTTCATTGTAATTGTTAAAAGTAATACCATGGAAAATTATGGATTTTGATTTTAACTCTCTTCATGATATACACAGATGAGGGCACCAATAACCCATATGGGTGCAAAGCTTGCCAAGAAAGGACTATCAAGATAAACAGATGGCTGTACCATTGCCATATGGTTCCTCAAAAATTGGATCATGTTATGACATTTTGCCATAAGATAGATCTAATGTTATTTCTCTGCCAATATTTTAAGCAGTGCAAATAAGGAATGCATAACTATCTCCAATTAGCCATGTAATATAAATATAAAAGAATAATAAATGTTTTATGGGGAATTTTGTAGATTGACACCTTACTTCAATTTGGATATCAATTCATTGAAAAAGTACGTGCCTCGCCTCCATGCTTTTTTCTTACTCTTTACTCAGTAAAATGCATTAAATAAAATGTTGGTATGTGGGGGAGTTTAATTTCAGAGCTTTTCCTCATGCACAGAGAGAAGAGCACCTCTAAGCTTCACAGTATCTTTGGTATTTGTGGTTCTAAACAGGGAGGGGAAAACAGGGAAACAAATGAAAGTCTACTCAAAATAAGGATGGGAGGAGATTCCAACACTTGATTCATCCGGGTGTCTATATATATCACCAAGGCATTCCAGGGTGACTGGTTGATTTTGGCTGTTATCCAAATAGCCTAGGTTCAATGTCTGAAACTTTAACAGAGTAGTAGACCACGTAGTCCTGTATAGGGATACAAAGCTGGTTGGTTGAGCAAGTTATAATACCCATTTAATACCCATCATGAAAATGCAGTGTGATTGCTGCTGGGCCCATTAGCTCATGGATTCAATAAACTCTAATCTGGGGGAAAAAAACAGGACTGGAACTTCTTTTAGGGGCAAAGGGGAGCAAAGTCTGGGTCAGATAAGATTTGCTGAGGAAATTGGGATCTACTAAACTTCAGTAGAGAGTTTAGAGAGATGTTGTTGTTCTTACTTAAGCTATCTGTATATCCAAATCCCATAAAATAAATTTGGATTTTATATGGTGTTTGTAAACACTGTGTTGATCAGGGTGAAACTCCATCTCCTTACAAGTACACAGATTACTCCACAAAAGCATTGCCTAAAACAGAATATAATGTTCAGAATCACAAATATTATCTTGTCAAGTGTCTGCTGCAGTCTCTTCTAGAAGAGGGATTGCACCCATATAGAATGATTTGTAGTTACAACCTAGAAACATCATGGAGCTCAAAGATCCTGGGAAAATCCTTATGGATCTTAGAGGATTTGTGAGGCTAGCTAGCCCCTTAACTGTACTCCCTAAATTCCCTCTCCAGCTTTGCTTCAGAGTAAACTGTGCTGCCATCAACTCCTTCCCTTCCTCTAGACTTTTCTTCTTAAAAATCTGCAAGGTCTGCAGAGGAATACACCACATACAATTGTTGTTCCGAAGCTCTGACCACCTACCATAGAAATCCTCAAAATGTCAGCTGCTCTGTGTTCACAGCATAGCTCCCCCTCTTCTCTGAGCAATGGATCCTTTGCACCCTGTTTTCCCTCTTTGCTTTCCTGCATGTTGTAGGCTAGAGGAGAGCATCTAGCCATAGTTCTTGAGCACAAAGCCAGTTTAAGTGTTGTGGAAAGCTTGGAGTGTCTTAAATTGTTGATAAAAATGTTTCTTCGCATGTTTGTAAACTTCCTCTCACCAATGCATCTCCATTCCTAACCTACCTTACATTAAAGAAAAAACAAAAAAACACCTGGCACATACTGCAGAAAAATCGTAAGTGCAGCTCAGTCACATGGATATTTCACTTTCTATTTGACAGTCACACTGCAGTAATCAGAGACAGAGAGCTGACCATGTCCATTGGCACAAATGACAACAATCCTCCATAGCTTTCGCCACTGCTAATTATATAATCCTCATTTTCCTCTTGATTAAATATTATTACTGTGAGTCACTGTAAAATTCTATTTCTGTTGGTTTTTTCTGTTCACTTATAGTGCAGATTAGTTTCACTAGGCTAGCTGTACAACAACTATTGGTCGCAGTCTTTTAATTCTCTGTTCAGGGGAGGAGAAGTGGGAGGATGAGGAAGAAAGGCAGAAAACAAGGAGGAAAGATGTAGGAGCCCTAAAGTGATTCAGTATTATGGATTGCCTTACAATGACAGCCAACCTGCTCAATAGAGGTACAGTACTGCTTGTAGATATTCTGGAATGCAGATATGTGGTTCTAGGCTTGCCACATTTTACCCTTTCTGCTAGAACATCCAAAAGACCACTAATTGACTAGCTGATTTGTAGAGCTGTGCAGGAACCTGATATTTCGTTTCAGGGGAAATTTCATTATTTCAGATATTTTTCTGTTCTGGAGTTGAATGAAACCAAAAGATTTTAAATTTTTCCACAAATTAGTCTTAAAAAAATCATTGCTGGTTGATTAAAATGTTTTGTTTTGACAATACATTTAAACCTTTCATTGTATTAATATAAAATTTAAAAACTGGAAATAAAAAGTATTTCAAAATGAAAAAAATGAAATATTCCTTTTTATGAAAACGTCTTTTCAGTTTTTCATTTAAAATGAATGTAGGTGGAGACATGCTTCTGCAAAATGTTTAGCTTTCAACAGACTGGAATTTTCAAATGGAAAAACATGCCATCAGAAAATGTCCTACCAGATCTACTGATGTTCATGCGCACTAATACCTGCTGTGTGCTAATGTCCTCCGCTGAATGGAATCTAACCTTCTCAGAATGCAGTTTCCATTCTTCTTGCATTTTAATGATAGGAAAAATTAAAAGCCCTAGCATTAATACTGTTTGTGTGTTGGACGACTACATATTTGGAGAAGGTGGTAATGAGTTATTTTACCCAGGATGCAAGTTTGTAAATAATTGCTAATGATAACCAAAAGAGTTCAGATCCTAGTTAGGCACCTCTAATAAGGAGGCCAGATTTTCACAAGTGCTCATCGATAAGTAGATTCCTGACCAAATAGTTCCAGTTGTAGAAAACGAAAAAGGTGTACAAATATGATTCTGGTGACTTCCTCCACTGGTAAGTACAAGTACTGTTTTATACTCTGGAGTATTGTAGCACCACACTTCACCTTTCTCCCCCCCACCACCTCCCTTAATATTTAGTTTCTTTACTTCTCTTTGTTGCAAAATATATCTTTTCTTCTATCTTCTCAGATCTAGATGCTGGGATACATGATATTCAGGGGAATTCATGTGGCAAAGACCTGTTAAGCAGGTCTTCTGTTTCTACAAATTCTGTAGCTACTATACTGAATTTTTTATTAATTAGTAGTAGCAGTAGTAGTATTTGTATTGCTGTAGAGCCTATGAACCCTAGCCACAGACCAGGATGCCATAGTGACAGGTGCTTACCAAGACAGAACAAAAAGACCCCAAAGAGCTTATGTAGCTATTGTAAGGTAGTCAACAGTTCCTCCCACGATTGCTTAGTTCACACCAGGACTTGTACAGACATCTTTGTGGATAGTAAGCAGCATACACTTCGTTTAAAGTCAGTCTAAGAGCCAGAAAGACCCATAGGGTTCTATTATGTCCAGAAATCTGAATCCGCTTAATATTTATTTCAGCCAAATCCTGTCTCTTCTCCACCATGAGGGACACTACTGTATTATCTACTTTTATAATCTTTATTTTCAATGCTACATAGCAAAATACATGAAAAAACTTTGGGACATATTGAGCACTCAGTTGCACAGAGTAAATACAGAGCAAATCTATTCGACTCAGTAGAGTCAATCCAGCTCTAGTTTCCATAAACAAAAGCAGATTGTATTAGCGCACAACAGAAACCAAAAGATTAAAAAGGGTAAGCAAAATATGCACTTGTCTAAATAGATGTTAGGGATAACTCCTCTAAGCAAGTCTATGCCTTAACTTCAAAAGTATTGTGCAACCTGCCTGAAAATTTCACATAAAAGAACAAAGTTTCTTTCCAGTGTAAAAGCTTTGTCAAGCTCTAAACTATGATTCACAAGTCCCAAGCATATGAAACTGTTCCCTTTCTAGGGAATATAGTTATTCATATTTCCCAAAAGCCCACAAAACCTTTGTAATTAAGGCATCAGCCTATATAAAACATCACTTTTTGAAGGCAGAGCAAAATGTAAGATTTTTTTGTTTTAAAGGTTTGAATACAGTCTGAAGCTTTCATGATTCCTTGTCCTTTCACATACACATTTGTGATGGGATGGCATATCTACTTAGCATTTGGGGAGGGGGTGTGTGTATGTCAGTGAGTTAATGTGATAGAGGTGAGATGCAAACAGAACTTAAGTATTATTTTTCTTCCTAAATCATTGCAAGTATCTTTCTTAACATATCCCAAAATCATAAAAAGAACTATGTTGCTCCATTTTTCTAATAAGGGGCTAACTGTTTGGTGAAGCAAAACTGAAGTTAGAAAGAAACTTTCGCATCCCTCATCTAAAAAGGAGCTCCTGTAGGGATTGAAAATTGGTTTAGGTTTGTTTGCTTTTCATTATTTTCTTCTCTTACCTGAAATGGTGGTTGTAACCTCTATGTCTGCACCCAAGGAGGGAATGGAAATTTGAGTTATTTCATAGCTACACCTAACCATTAGAACTTGACTAGCCCTGCTGTGACTAACTGAAAGTCTGAGTTGAGGCAATACTATTCAGCTGAACCTGAGGCAGCATGGGGCTTCTAAAAGTTTTTGTTTTGTTTTGTTTTAAAAAGCATGTATAGGCAGGGTTTTCAGGGAGGGAGAAAGGATATAGCACTAGAAAGATATTTTTACGTGTAGGCTATGAAAAGCCCTGTCCAAATCTCCAATAATTAAAAGAAAATATTTGCATGTGTCTTTTGATGGTTTTTTTTTCATCTTTGGTGGATGTTAGTAAGTTTTAGTTAAATATCTGATTTCTATGCAGTTTGAAGCACTTTTTTGTTTTTAGCCAACTGTTTGGTCTGTGATATCATTCTTCCTTCCAGAAAAGGGTCTTTTTGTCCTCTTTTTTGTCTAGCTTTAAGATTTTTACCAGTTTCTAAACAATATCTTTAAAGATGGGTCTTTGTGACTCTAATTATATACTTCCCCCCCCCCGCAAGTTTCTAGTACACATTCATGTATCTATCAGTGAACTTATTTGTCTCTATGGCTCATTCTCTATTGAAATTAACTTGCACATTCTCTATTGAAAAGTTTTGAAATGACTGAGACTGTGTTTAAAATCCCAACAGCTATTGAAGGTATTGCTGTTAAAGAAAAAAGTTCTATAGAATTTAACAGAAAATGATCTAACTAGATTTTTTTATTTAAAATCATTCTAGAAAATTTAACAGAGAATCATATCCTTCCTACAGGATTCTAGAATGTTTTAAAAAGCATAGAAATATAATGTATTCTTCTCTAATATGCTGAACTATGACTTTCTTATCTTCCTTCATATCCCTCCATAAGACACAACTGTCCCATCATGGCTACAAAAATCAGTCTGCATATCACAGCCAGGCAGCTGACATTTTGTGGTGTTCCTCTTTCCCATCTCCCAATTTCTAATCCCAGTTAAAAATGGAGAAAATCAAGATGATAGTTGACTATATACGTAATGAACAAAGCTGGGCCAATTCTCCACCTTACTCCTTTGCTGTATGTGGTATCCTTCCCCCGAATGCTTCATCTGTTTGTCATAAGCTCTTTGGATCACAGATTGTCTCTCTTCTGTGTTTGTACAGCACTCAACAAAATGGGGCTGGAGGCCTTTGGGTACTCTCAAAATATAAATATTTACCACAACTACTAATGCATTCTGCAGATTTTAGAGAATTTGGCATAGAATCGGTTTCATTCTTATTTAAATTGTACCAGTCTTCTATTTTATAAGGGAGGAGGTGGTTAGGCTGAAACTTGGGTAGTAATCAGGAGATAGTACAAATGCAAATGGGATGTTTTCCTGGGTACTTTTATGCTCTAACTGTAGTGGTTTAACCATGCCCATTACTCCTGGCCAGGCTACAACTTCCACAGTGTGCCAGTCTTCCTGAGTTTCTGTATCATGGTAGATGCAGTCCAGCTGGACAACCCAACCCGTAGAGGGAATGGGGTCCTGGAGCACCCAAACTACAACTCCCATGATGCATTATGGCATCACATAGTTTAAAAAATCATTCCTATTGAGGGTTTTTTTTTTTTTTTTTTTTTTCAGATTGTGGATATTTGTTTATTTTAACAAAGTCAAAATTTTCTATGCAGAGGCTTTTTGACAAATATTTTGTTTTCCATTAAAAAATGTGTCCATTCCAAAACTGTTTTGATGGAAAATTTTCAACCAGCCCTAGCAGTGAGCATAGCTTGATCAAACCAGGATGTCTGATCTAAACACAGTTTTCCATAATATTCACTAGTCACTATGGGAAATATTCACAGGCAAGGTGGAATGCCACAAGATTTCTCATTTGGTTTCAGAAATCTTCCCTTACCTTCTGTCATTGATTTTCCAACTTTCAACTGTGTCAATACACTAAATACTTTTGTCTGAAGGAGATCATGTTGACTAGGCTTGGTGTATGAGATTTTCAGAAACGCTCATTGTTAGCTCAGCTCTGCTCCCACCGAAGTCTATGGGAATAATTTTGACAGTTAGGCCACCACTGTGTGTTTTTACAATCCACTCCTCCACCACTGTGTACCCTTGGCATGACCCCTCATGATTTAAACCAGAACTGCATCTTCTTAACTTACACGCTAACATTGATGGATGGACTCTCACAAGTTACATCCTCCGTGGAGTCTAGTTAAAATGAGGTGGTGTACTGTAGTCACAGCTTAGATTCTGTGAACTAAATCTTATCCAGGCTGTCCCATTAGGCCAAGGATTTTCTTTACTCAGTCTGAGAGAAAGCACTCAGACTTTGTGTTCAACTTTCAAGGAGAATTACTAACTACTGTAAAGTAGACACAGTTTACTAGACAAGGTGTGAAGGCATAAGTCTTCAGCTCCAAAGCTTGGAATGAAGCCAACATAGTTTTCAAAAGAATATCACCAACAGCGGGAACCTTGTCTGACTCTGTAAACTGTTAACATGACAAGGCACTGCAAGCCAGCTCATGACTGCCATGGTTGACAGCTCCTTCCTCCAATCCTATATTAATACAGTATGGTGTTTTTACTGGTTAGATTTTTCTGGATTCCTCCCATTTTCTTAAGGAAAGTTTATGATATGTTTTTATGTCTAAAAGTGATGGCAGATACAAGTAGAAGTAAACTAAAATAATATAAAGTTACCTGTAATAAAAAAAATAACCAGTTCATATTCAAGCTGCAGACTGAGAACTAGAAGAAGATAGATTTGAATTCCATTCCTGGCTCTGTCACAAACTGCTTTGGCATAGATGCTACAATCTTCAAAAAAGTTGTCAATGACCAAGAGTTAGAATAAGAAACAACTGACCAAAAACCAACCTAAGAGTAGAAGTCATAGTTAGCAAGAAAGCAAACAGTTGTATGTCAGCCATCTTGAAACTTCTGCCTGATTTCTAAAGCTTCCTCCTCCCCCAAAATGGCAGCATTCCTTCCTCCTACTTCAAAATGAATATTTCATATTATCAGCACTATTCTGGAGCTGTTTGAAAGCATTTTGCATTGAGCTTTAATTGTTTTTAGGCATACAAGTTTTTAAGGATGCTTTTGGATCGAAAGCACTTCAAAAATACACTCTGTGTATATTCACATATCCTGTATGTAAAACATATGTGACACAACTAGAAGTAATATTTCCTCAGGTAAAGTCGGCCAGTCCCTATTTTGCTCTTTGTCCCACAGTCCCTGAGGAGTCTGGAATATCAATCAAAGCTGTGTTAGAGGGGCATGTGATTGCTGATATTATCTCTGCTATTGCTGCTGCTTCTGTCAGCCTGTAGCCAATGTTACTAGGGTACTGTCTCTCAAAATTACATCTGTAAAACTAAAGTGGATCCTGTCTTGTGGTAGAAGAGGTAGGTATTTAGCAACTATAATCATTAAAACATTTCCTGATTATCTTCTATAATTCCATCCGTTATTCTCAATTTATGTTTACTACAGCAGAGGAAATGAAAAAGCAACTTTTATATTCCCAAAGTCAATACAAAATTTTGGCAAAGCTTCCTTAATGTACAGGGGTCCAATCCTACACCGCCTTCTACCTGTCACTATTCATGTATCATTAAGTAATGGCTTGTCCCTCTGGTTATCTGGTACTTTATCATACATTATCACACCATGCCTGATGTGGGGGGGAGGGATACCTCAGTGGTTTGAGCATTAGCCTGCTAACCCCAGGGTTGTGAGCTCAATCCTTGAGGGGGCCATTTAGGGATGGGGCAAAAATTGGGGATTGGTCCTGCTTTGAGCAGGGAGTTGGACTAGATGACCTTCTAACCCTGATATTCTAGGATTAATTTGACCACATTTCTTGTTTATACTGCATGCTTTGATTAACAATACCACACGTTCCTTACTCACATCCTTAAATGATATTTATTACCAAAATTTTTAAACAAAACATTCAGTTCTATTCACATGAACAAGTAAGTTGTATATAGAAAGGCAGAGATATCAAGAATAATGTGTGATATACAAATCTGTGTAACTGAAGCTAAATTCTGTCACTCTGCCTTCCATGTACTCCATCTTTAAATGTAGATGAGTTCCTATCTGCTGCAGGGACAGTTGAGAGGCAGTTTCCCTTTAGGGTTCCAGTTCAGATGTAGAATGTTAAAGGGTGCTCGCTCGCTCTCACATAGATATATTGTATTTGTGATTTTATTATTATTATTAATAATAATCTGGAATGTGTCATTCAGATGGAGAGAGACAAGTTCTGCTTTTTGTGTCTGGGTGTGCATGACTGTTCGCATACCAAATATTGGTCGCTATAGCTCTATTGGAATGCTGATTTCAATAACTCACACTGGGCAGGTATCCACTGGAAACAAATTGTCCAAATTAACTGAGATCTTGTGGAAATATATGGCATTTTAACATTTCAAACAATTACCTACAGAAGAATAAGTATTGTGTCACATTTGGGCCCTGATCCATCAGTGAACTACATGCAGTTGGACCAATGTACTCTCAATAAGTTCACTGAAAGATTGGGCTCTTGGTTTCCAACTTGATACTTCCAAACAGCACAGACGGTTTGCTTTCATCTCCTCCATTCCAGAAATTGGACCTAAGACTAATTTTGTTAAGCTCATAAAAATGCAAGAATTCGTAGCAATGTTAAAATATAGAAGCACTGAGAACTCATGACTATGTATTCCTAACTAAAACAATTTCCTACTCAATTGTGGTTGTGGAACACAGTGGAGTACCTAACAGATGCTCAAAGTTGGCAGAGAATGGCAGAAAGTGGCTTGAGCACTAAGCTGGTGAGAAAATTAATTCTCTCTTTCTCTGTCTCAAACAATTGTGTTGGACTCTTCAGAATCCTAGTGGTTTTTGAGTAGTTAGCAAATACAGAATTACATACCTATTGGCCAGATTTTACAGCTGTACTTTTTCTGCTGCCACTGTTGATCCATGTGCGATATGAGCTGTTTTAGATAGAGTATGTTAGGAGGAGGCACGTAAGACAGTGGGAGAATTTTATGTTTATCTCCTTTTCATATAGTTTTCTTTATTTCTTCTTTATCCAATTGAGCCAGTATAAACTCAGTTCTTTTCAGGGTAATTTAGGTATGTAGGGAGGAAAAACTATGATCCTTGCTCCGACTACCATGCCTTTGTGTCATTGCTATGGAGTACAAGCACACTACAAGTTCAGTTGAGGCAACCAAGACTAGAATCACAAAGAAAACCAAGTATGCAATTAAAAATAGTAAAAATTTCTCCAATCTATTTTGTATTGCTTGGAAGTCTGAATTCAGTCTCACATATTTAGAATTATATATTAATTTTCCTTAATTAATATAGCATTTTAAATATTTAGTGGCAATTCTTTCAAATCAGGTAGAGGAGGAGGAGGAGGAATGTGCACAAATTCTGCTACTTCTTAATGGGATTTTTCTATGTGCATTCTCTATAATGCTAATACTTTGAAAATCTATCCTGAGAAATCCATGTAATCTTCCCTCACCAAAGTGGAATATCTGGTTACAGATAAAAAAACCTCTTCAGATTGGATAAATAGAGTCTTCTTGAAATCTGTGGATTCAAAGAAACCAAACCAAAAGATAGGTTACAGTGTAGTAGCCGTGTTAGTCTGTGTCCGCAAAAAGAAAATAAGAAAGAAAGAAATACTTGTGGCACGTTAGAGACTAACAAATTTATTTCAGCATAGGCTTTTGTGGGTTAGAACTCACTTCATCGGATGCATGGAATGGAACATACAGTGGACAGATATTTATACAGTCAGAGAAACATGATAAGGTGGAAGTGCCTATAACAACCTTAAGAGGCTAATTAATTGAGAGGAACCATAACAGCCGGGGACTGGCTTTTTATAGGGTTGATATAGTACCTGTGTAAATGACAAGCAATGTTGATTGTGCACCATATTTTGCAGTCGCGTCACAGTTTATTTTTCACTATTCAATAGATAGCTGCATTATAAAACAGGTGTGTTCTCCAGCTCAGAGTTAAATCCTGGCTTTTTTGTTTGTTTGTCTTTTTGGCACTGCATATTAAAGCCTTCCCCTAAAACTGACATTCACAAAATGCACACACAGGCAGAGTCATGTTTCTTAGCCCTGGGACAGAAAAAAAATACCATCTTGTTTTAGGCTGCTGTGAACCATAATTTTGTGCAGTATTTGGATACCATGGTGAGTAGGTACTTTATTAAAGTGATAGAGACAGAATTTTGAGAGATGTGCCTCAGGGAGGGTAGGAAACTCTCTGTGGTGTGATCCCCTTTACAACTGGTGCAGCTGCATCTTCTGGTGCAAGGAACCAACTACTTCCTTACCCCTCCCTCTTTGGTTTTGGAGAGGCTAGGTCCTGCAAGAGCATTGTTCCAGAGCAGCCTCTGTGGTTGGGAGAGAAAATAAATTCTGCAATTGTGGGGAGGCCTGGAGGAAAGGGTAGGCAGGCTCTTTCTTTGCACCTTCTGCTTTGGGCACCCGCACAGAGTCCACTGCAATTTGGACCTGATTTTGCTTATGTAAGCGGGGGAATAGTCCCGCTCTTGTGGGGAACTTTCCTCGTCTCTGCACTACCCCGGTGAAATGGGCTAGCGGAAGGATCTGAGTCCTCGCTCCCACCTCCTTTACCCAGAGGCCTCCCTGCCCTCGAGGACTCCCCTTGCACTCTCCTGTCTGGCAGAGTCCTCGTAACCCCAACAAGGCTGGGCCCAGGATTCCTGGGGGGCTCGACCCCCAACCTTGCTGTGGTCACCTAGGTCAGGGGCTAGGGTGTCCCCACTCCGGGGTGTACTCTCTAAACAGGATGCTTCCCTGACCCACTGATCACTGCATACAATTCAAAGCAAAGGCAAATTATTTAATTAACAATTAATTTGTAACAGGAATAAGGAAAAATGGGAAAGACTAATGAAAACACATCGCCCCACTCTGTGGCAGGGAACATCTCAACAGTGTCTCTGCAATGTCAGGGCAGTTCAGTCTGTTCCTGTGTAAGTCCCAGGCTCCTTCTCAGGCCCTGGCTGTGCTGCAGGGACGCTGTGGCTTGGACACTTGCTCTGGCGGTGGCCACACGCTCGCAGGCTCTGGGTGGCAGGACCCTCTTCCCAGCGTCGCCCCCGCCCTGTCGGGGTTTAGATCCCCCTGCAAGTCTGGCCTGCAGGGCCCCTTGGCTGAGGCGTCTCCCTGCGCTGGGCCCACTGCCCAGGGTTCCCCTCGCTCTCCCCAGCTGCTCACCGCACCCGGCTCCGGACTGCTCCAGCCCCAGCTCCACCGCTCTGCCTCAGCTCCAGCTCCTCTGCCTCAGCACGGCTGCTGCTGCTGCTCTGCCTCCAGCTGCCTGGGCTGCTGCCCTGGCCCCTCTGGCTGCTGCAGCTTCTCCCCCCAGGGCAGGTCTGTCTCTGGGCTGCAGCTTCTCCCCCCCAGGGCAGGTCTGTCTCTGGGCTGCTTCTCTGGCCCCTCCAGATCTGGCCCAGCTCAGCTCTGGCCTCTCCTTAGCTCAGCCCCACTCACTCAGACTCAGGCACCTTCAGCTCACACGGAGGACGGGATTCACCCCTGACCTCCTGACCCCCTGATTCGCCTGCCCGCCCTGTCAATCAGGCTGACCTGGAGCATTGGCCTCTCCCCATTGCCCCTGGGGACTGTCAGTCCCATCGACCCTTCCCCTTTTGGTACTGGGAGCTCTGAATGTTAGTAAGGGGATAACAGTCCCCTTACATTCCCCCTTGCTAAAATACTGCCACAACCACAATGTTTACACTAATACCTCCGGACCCATTATTAACAACATATACCCACATCATATCAAACCCATTAACATCAAAAGAACATTTAACATATTAAACATTTCACATCTACTTCTTCATACTATACATAACAATATTAATTAAAACACTACATAGAACCAATCACATAATCATCTCTAAAGTTAACAGGCAGTACATCCTTATTAGCCCTCTGGGACCTTCTTAAAACTGGTGGTTCATTACCCATATTTTCTATTTCCCTGTCCTCGGGTAATACTGGGTCAGCTTGAGGGATCTGGCCATTCTTGTTAGGGTTTGTGTTTGCCCCACTCTGTTCCCCTCTGTACTCAGTTTGTGGGACTAGAACCATCCCCCAATTGGTTTCCGTCTCCTCAGGGTGTGCTGATGTACGCCTCCTATGGTCCCTGACTGGACTAAGAGTGCAATGTTTTAGTTGATCCCTATGTACTAGTCTCTCAGGACCTCCTCGCTCAGGCCGGATGGTATAAACTGGTAGCTCGGGATTGTTGTGAGCAACTACAATGTGGGGATTTGACTCCCACTTGTCCTGTATTTTATTACGCCCCTGTTGTCCATGGTTACGAACTAGTACACGGTCACCAGGCCTGATGAGAGCCCCACTGGACTTGCGATCATAAGTCCTTTTTCTACTTTGGGCTGTGTCTTTAGCTGTACTGAGAGCAACTTTGCTGGTTGTCTTTGGCCTGTAATGGACACCTTTGACCCAGTCATCAAAATTGGTCACCTCATCCTTAGAAAAGGCTACTTGATGCTTCTCTGGCAACACCCTTAAGTTAGCCACCTGTGCAGGAATCAGCCCTTGGCATACCGCTTGAACTGGAACTGGCAGTCTCCCACCACATCTTTCTTGAGGAAAGGTAACTTGTTCTCCCTTCTCCCCAAATGTTACCTTCACCTGAGGGATCGCCTCCTCAGGCTGCAACTCCATAGCCTTCACGCTTGGGTTTAAAAGACTCACTGGTACTCTTCCTTTGATGGCAGTAGTCAATACATTGGCTGACTGAAGTCCCTTAGGTAGGCTTGACCCAGATGTAGGCTCTACCAGCACTCGATATTCATTGGTATTTCCTGGCATCCAGCAGCGTTCATGAAGGATCTTCTCTCTCCAAGGAGAAATAATGGTCTTCCGGTTTCTGCCAACTTTAACATTTCCAATCCACCTTGTGGGGCCCAGGGAATGACTCTGCCTCTCCGCTCGAGCCAGTACTCCACTCAGCACAGCATTCCTCTTAGAGTGCCCATGACGGTTCATCCTCCTTGTTCCTTTTACTGGCAACTGTAGCTCTTTCAGCTCACTAATGATGTTCATCCCCAGAATCCCTGGGACTCCTTCTCCTATATGGCTCCCTTCAGAGGCCTTGTCTTTCAGGATGAAGATGCATTTCCCTGGCAGTGTCTGGCCCATGTAGTCGATGTCTGCTTCGAGGCATCCCACCACTGGGATTGCCAGTCCATTAACTGCTGTTAGATGTACAAACTGTGTGTTGTGCGTGGTCAGCTCCTTGTCTTTCAAGTATTTTTGAAAATGTGATTCAGTAATGGTGGTGACTTCTGAGCCAGTATCTAACAAACATCTGGTTTTTACCCCTGCTATACATACTTCAGCAGTTAGACAGTCTCCAAATGCTCGCTTACAGAAGTCGCTAGATATGCTGGTCCTGCCCATGTTCCTCCCATCACTGTATGCAGAGTGATTTTCCACGAAGGAGAGGCCTAGGAATCCTTCTGCCACTGCTTGGCCTTCTACTGTAGATGGACCACTCGCTCCTGGTGCCCCACCGATTTCGAGTGCCTGGGACTCTGGTCTCCTTCTCAGTGTACAATCTCGGCTAGTATGTCCTGGCCTTTCACAGGTGTAACAAATGTACCTCCCTAGCTCATCCTTCAGTGGAGATCTTCGGGATCCTGGAGCTCTTGGATATTTTGGCACATTAGTGGAGGTATTTCCTTTCATCACCTCAGTCATCACTTTCAGCATCTCCCCCTGTTGGACAGCCAGTTTTTGGACAGCTTCACTTAGGCTTTCCAATGTTAGCTGTGTTTGGGGCAGGGCCTTTTCCCCAGCAGCTGCATTCACTAGGCCCCCACTTTGTGTATGGGGTTTAGGCTTGGCCCTCTCTGCCCCAGGAACTTCCTCTTCTTCTGACCACATAATGGCAGCCTGCATGAGTTCATGGAACTTTTTACTGGGCTCTTCCTTAAACCTCCTTTTCATTTCACGTCGGAGGGAGTCGTCCCGGAGCCCCAACACCAACTGCTCTTTTAGAAACATATCTGGGTCTGGAACTCGTTGAGAGTCTCGCCGCTCCACTTTGCTCATTCTCTCCTGAAGGTCATATGCGTATGCCCGGATAGTTTCACCGGGCTCCTGCTTTCTCTCAAAGAACTCCTTTAGTCGAGTTCCAATAGGTACCTTGTCTCCGTACACTTCCAGGAGGAGTTCAAACACCTTTTTCACATCTTTCTTGTCTGCCATTGCCATGAACTTTACAGTGGCCTTCGCCTGGCCCTTGAGGTGTTCCTCTATGAAGTCCACATGGTCTTCCTCAGGTACTCTTAGCACACGCAGAGCCGTCTTCACAGACTTGACCCACTCCTCTACTGTAATGTCTCCTGCTCTGGTCGGGAAGCCACCAAACTCTGTGACCTTCTGCTCCCGTGGGACATAAATAGTAGAGGGTTTCTTAGCTTCTGCTGCCTGTTGGTCTATTACAGCCTTAGCCAGTGATAAGGCTTCTCTCTGTTCTGTTCTAGCTTGTTGTAATGCCTCAGCTTGGTCTGACAGTCTGCGCTGAAGTTCAGCAACCTGGGCCTGTAGTTCTTCAATTCGAGCCATGGTAGGTTTCTTGACCAGGCCTGGACAGTGCTACCAGAATGCAACCAGTAAACCAATGGGGTGGACCCTGTGGATAGGATCCTGTTCGTGACGCCAATTATGTAAGCGGGGGAATAGTCCCGCTCTTGTGGGGAACTTTCCTCGTCTCTGCACTACCCCGGTGAAATGGGCTAGCGGAAGGATCTGAGTCCTCGCTCCCACCTCCTTTACCCAGAGGCCTCCCTGCCCTCGAGGACTCCCCTTGCACTCTCCTGTCTGGCAGAGTCCTCGTAACCCCAACAAGGCTGGGCCCAGGATTCCTGGGGGGCTCGACCCCCAACCTTGCTGTGGTCACCTAGGTCAGGGGCTAGGGTGTCCCCACTCCGGGGTGTACTCTCTAAACAGGATGCTTCCCTGACCCACTGATCACTGCATACAATTCAAAGCAAAGGCAAATTATTTAATTAACAATTAATTTGTAACAGGAATAAGGAAAAATGGGAAAGGCTAATGAAAACACATCGCCCCGCTCTGTGGCAGGGAACATCCCAACAGTGTCTCTGCAATGTCAGGGCAGTTCAGTCTGTTCCTGTGTAAGTCCCAGGCTCCTTCTCAGGCCCTGGCTGTGCTGCAGGGACGCTGTGGCTTGGACACTTGCTCTGGCGGTGGCCACACGCTCGCAGGCTCTGGGTGGCAGGACCCTCTTCCCAGCGTCGCCCCCGCCCTGTCGGGGTTTAGATCCCCCTGCAAGTCTGGCCTGCAGGGCCCCTTGGCTGAGGCGTCTCCCTGCGCTGGGCCCACTGCCCAGGGTCCCCCTCGCTCTCCCCAGCTGCTCACCGCACCCGGCTCCGGACTGCTCCAGCCCCAGCTCCACCCTCTGCCTCAGCTCCAGCTCCTCTGCCTCAGCACGGCTGCCGCTGCTGCTCTGCCTCCAGCTGCCTGGGCTGCTGCCCTGGCCCCTCTGGCTGCTGCAGCTTCTCCCCCCAGGGCAGGTCTGTCTCTGGGCTGCAGCTTCTCCCCCCCAGGGCAGGTCTGTCTCTGGGCTGCTTCTCTGGCCCCTCCAGATCTGGCCCAGCTCAGCTCTGGCCTCTCCTTAGCTCAGCCCCACTCACTCAGACTCAGGCACCTTCAGCTCACACGGAGGACGGGATTCACCCCTGACCTCCTGACCCCCTGATTCGCCTGCCCGCCCTGTCAATCAGGCTGACCTGGAGCATTGGCCTCTCCCCATTGCCCCTGGGGACTGTCAGTCCCATCGACCCTTCCCCTTTTGGTACTGGGAGCTCTGAATGTTAGTAAGGGGATAACAGTCCCCTTACACTTAAATTAATTCTTACTGTATTTCAGTCTGTTGTTTTTCTAGAGAAACTAAAATATTTTATTTTTTCTATATTATGATTTTGACTTTCTCTGAGCCTTTTGTTGTATTTAGCTAGGTGCAGATAGCTACCGCAGTTTCTATTTATGTTTGTTCTTAGGTGGTTGCTGTAGCTTTGAGTTCAAGAACTACAATTCCCAGTTTGCACTGGCGGGGGGGGGGGGGGGGGAGAAGAAAGGAGAAGGAATGGAAAACTGCCCTGTGTCAAAGCGTGAGGGGAATAAACCTTAACTTCGTTATCAAGCTTTCTGAGTGTTCCTCAAAGGAGTTCAGGTGCCAAAGTTTTTCTTCCAGAACATGACCTATGCCTGCAGAGCCTCACATTCCACCCCAACCACCCTGTGTACATCATTACAGAGAATTTTAAAACTCTTCAATGAGACATCTAACGTGTATTGGAATGAATGTTGGGAGTGTATATACTTGTGATTTAAGACTAAGAGCAATGTAAGACTGAGAATAAAAACAATCTTCAGTGCAGGTAGTACTCTAAAAGTGGCATATACAGTCTTAATATTAATGATTAGGAAGCATTTTTGTTTAGTGAAATCTGGCTTTCCTACATGAAAATTCTTCAGGGTGTAACGGAAGTTGAATTTCAGAACACACTGCAGAAATCTACCACAATTATCTCTTAGCTGATGTATCTCATAGCTTTTCAGAGGTTTATGTGATGCTCTGAACATGCAGACTTGTGCATCCACGATTAGCCAACCCTGATTACAGAACGACCCACACTTGGGAGAGATCAGGGTGATTGCCCTATAAAAAGCAGCAGGAAGCTGCTATAAAGTGGGGAAATGTTCAATGAATAGAGACTGCTAGGAGTGGGTGGGCTGTAATACAGAGTCAGGACTGAGACTGCAGCCAGATAGGGCTGGGGCATGCCTGCCAAAGCAGGCAGCCCTGGGAGGAGAAAGAAAACGTTGTTGTTCTGGACTTTTGGATGGTCTTGAAAATTTTATTTTGAATGTATGTTAATTTAATAAAACACAACCCAAGAAGGGATGGGCTTAGACAAAAGTGTTTTTATGAATTTCTTGAAGAGTCCAAAAGGGTGAACTGAGGCAGAATGCCTCTATTGTCACCATAAGCCATGAGGGACATTCAGGAGGCAGCCAAGCTATTATTTTGACTCCATAAAACCTGTTGATATGAGATACTGAAACAAAGATGACTACTCATCCTAGAAGGCACCTGTTTTTGACTTTGTATACAATTTATCACAAACTTTGATGAGTGATATTTCAGGTTGATAATGAGGTAGATGCAAGGACATAATGTATGTCCTGGGGCAGTTTAATGTCTCATAGCAGTACACATGAGAAATCTAGAATGCCATGAATGTAACATTATATAGATGATGCAGCAGATCTAAACAAAACACAACTGTTCTGTAGGGATGCATGGGAGAGGAGTAACTGTCCGTTTAGTCTCTCTCTATAGGGAGAGGAGAAAAATTCTGGAAAGAAGGTGATGGAGGAGCTAAAGAAGAAGATGAAGCAATATTTAAGAAAAGAGACAAGAATGCTGGATTAAATTTGATTTTTTTCTTTTCTTTAAAAAAAATCCTAAAACGTTAGTGTAGATTCTTACAGTTGAGAATTTAAATTAAGATTTTCCAAAGTTTATATCCTCAAATTTGGAAAAATTGTTTTTGCAACAGTCTAAAAATCAGACCAAGATTTTCAGATTGGGATCCCTAAAATTTGCAATCTAAAAAATGTGGCTTACTTTCAGTGGATGCACCTCTGAAAAGCAGGGCATTGTTTTTTAAATGTTATCCCCTTTGAATTGAAAGGGAACAAGTAAAATATTAAATTGGTTAATATTCGCCATGAAAATCAGATAAGCCTCCTTCTCGTTAGAACTTCTGTTAATAATGCAGGAGACAGACAAGATCACACCTTGATGTGCTATAACTGTGGTACCCCCACCCCCACCATCACTGATAATAGTAAAATACTTTTTTTAGAAGTAACTGAGCAGATAACAGAGGACACAGAGGCCTGATCTACACATTAACAGCAAAGCAATGTTGGTTAGGAGTGCGGGGGGAGTGAGGAATTTCAGCCCTTACTGAGATAGTTGTGGAGGCAAAAGCCCTAGGGTAGATGCAGTTACACTGGCAAAAATTTCCTTTTGCTGGCATATCTTATTTTGTTCTTGGTACTCACTGTAAACTATACCAGCAGATTTTTTCCTGTTATAAACAGCATCTACACTATGAATTTTTTTCCTGAGAAAGAGGATTGACAAAGTAAAATACCTTTTACTTTTTTTTTTTTAAACTGTGGTTACATTTTACCAGTCACTGCTTTTCAGAAATTCTGAGCCCACAAAGTAAGTTCCAGCCTCTGCTCTCATTGCAGTCAACTGGAGTTTTGTCATTGAGTTCAGTGGGAGCATGATTTTAAATTTAAGTAAGAGGTCTATACATTTCCCAAACTAATGGTTCAATGCAAAATCCATTGAAATCAGTGAGACTTTTCTTTGATTCTGGATCTTGCGCTAAATTTATCCAATTTGTGTGGGGTTTTTTAACATTTTGTTTATTAAGGACTAGATTATAACAGGGTCTTTGTTACCATTCAGGGCGGTAACAGGTTGAAAGAATCTTCTTTGCATTTGTGTGTGAGCTAATTGAACCTTGGGTAGAGAAGTGGGTGTGCAGTTGGCAGAGCTTTGGCTCCCTTACCCAATACTGAAAACCTTGAGCATTTCAAAATGATGAGTCAGGCCCCCAAAACGATGAGAATTGTTTTAAATATCATGATTTTCCATACTAAAAACCTTTGAAAATGCAACCTATTGTCCAAAAAGCATAAGTAATCAAACAGCTTATTAGGTGAAAAGTAAATTAGATATCTAATTTTATTTAGTATTAATAATCCAAGGTGTTATTAGTAATACAAGTACAGAAATATGTTTAAATGTATCATTTTCATTATGATACTGTCCTTTTGATAAATATATTCATAAGTAAAAGGATGTGAATAAAAAATATTGAAATCAACCTTTAAGTTTCACTTCAATCAACTTTATTTTCCACCCAAAAGAACATCTGACTAATGACAGCCCATATTTACATTCACTGTAACACATCCACATAAATCGACAAACTCTGTAAAAAATTCACAACAGTGTTTGTTGAAGTGTGACAAAAATGAAACTTAGACAAATTAATTCTAAAATGGTAAATGCTCTTTGCATCCCTGATTAGCAGAATAAAGATGTTATTCTTTTTTGTTTTTATATTCCTAGGGCTACATTTCCAACAAAATTATATGAGTTGCTTGTGCAAAATGTGCACATGGGCATTGTTATGATTGACAAAGGGGAGTAGAGGGTAAAATGATCCCAAGCAGACTTTGGTAGCTTTTCAGGGAGCATAATTAATTAATGGAAGCTGGAATAGAGGGAGACCTATTAAGATAATTCTGCACCTCTGTTCAGAGTTGAATTTTGTGAACTTCTAAATGAAATAAAACCATTCTTATTTTATCTCTAGCAATAGGTGACATTAGGATTCCCACTTCTGATGTACAAAACACCAGAATATCAGGGATGATATAGACCGCATAAAGATGGACAGCTGGCAGCATTGCTGAGCACCCTTACAGATTTCCCAGGACAGCTATCTCAGAAAAGGGAAGATCTTGGGAAAACCTGGACAGATAACAACCCTAGGTGACCTGACTTTTCTTTGGGGGATTCAGCCTCTGATCTTTACAGTAAGCTACTAGATTTTTTTTAAATTTGGTGCAGTATAACTAAGAGATACAGAATCTGGCACCATATCAATACCACAGATATGCACATGGATTCTCTTCCTGCGTTTATTTTTGAAAATTGGACACCGCTCTTAGTTACATTTTGCATACAGAAGCATCTCACTGGGGCAGCACTTGCTTAGGTCCAGTATACAACAGTACATTTTCTTGCACCACAAAGTTTCTCCTTGGTTCTTATCCTTTTAGCATTAGGCATCGATTTTTTTCAAAATGTGCAAAAGATGTTTAGGAACACAAGTCCCACTGAAAGTCAATGAATTTATGCTTGTAAATCACTGAAATGTATTCGAAAATCCCAGACTTAATCCTGAGATTAGGTTTAGGCAATCTATCCAACACTGTAGAAGCAGGTCTATAAGTATCAGAACTTCAAAATAAGAGTTGCAAGACCAAACCATATTCTCAATTATAGTTACTTACAATTCACATTTAAAAACCTAGAGCGAAAATGTGACCTGAAAATATTTGGCAAATTCCAGTCCATATTTAATGGAAATAGCGATTCCTCTAAAATTTGGCCCTGGAGGACCAGTGCATAGACATTTTTCACTGACTTCAATGAGATCTACAGAAGTGCAGGGGATACAAGATTAGGCCTATAGCTAGTGACATGGGTCATGAGAGACATCTCTACTATTAAAGTCAGCATTCAGAATGGTTTTAGATAGTTAATCTTGCAAAGATATTATCTAGAAAAAGGGATTCTTACTGCAGTTTTTTTTTCTTTTCTTGGAAGTGGGGAGAGCATCTTTTTTGCAGTCTGGGAGAGATTCCAAAACCCCTACTCATACTGAGTACATCTTACTCTGGAGGTGTCCTACTCCCCACTGATTTCAGTGGAGCTACTTATAGAGGGCTTGATCTTGATCCTAGGGTTGCTGCTGCCTACACCCCACAATGGCCCACGTGACACTACAGTGTACATCCTTTCTCCAGCACTCCATGCTGTGAGACAAGAAGAAGAACTGTAGCTATACATATACCAACCTGTGAAAAGCACACTTCAGTGGGTGTGTATGTAAACGCAACAAACTGCATTGAGCTACTGTTTATATACATGGACATAAATGTTTCCTGTTTTTGTTTTTCCCTTGAGATTATGAAAAGTGGTTCAATCTCAATTTGTAGGTGTTCGTTTGCACTTTGATTTTGTTAACTGCTCATTTGCACACAAAGTTCTATTTTTGGAAAGAGTAGAATTATTAGTTCACACCAAGCACTTCAGAATACATAGCAGAAGGCAAAGACCCAACCAGATTTACAAACGTACACCCAACATTACAGAATTCATAGTGATGTATGTTGCAAAGTCAAAAAGACATTTACTATTTCATGAAATCAACAGAAAACTTTTCTGTTGCTGAGTGTTAATATGCTCCTTTAAAACCTCCCTCAACAACATAGCTTCATGGTTGACTATTCCAACACTTCCTGTATCAGTCTGTTCAAATTCAGCAGATAGAGTGTCAGTCTTACTCCTCCATCCTGGTGATAGCATGCAGTACCCCACATGTAGCTATAGTCATTGGGATTTTTTCTTGCTCAGATCCAATCTAGTAAATAAACAAAATGCCAATGCCCCTTCAATCCACCAAAAGCACATTGAACAGTCATTATGTTGCTGAGCTGGTAGAACAGTCTTTGAATCTTTCCTTAGTACTGTCAAGGTGTCCATCGTACTGGTTCATGAGCCAGAAGAGTGAGGGGTAGGCTGGGTACTCCAGCAGCACTACTGGCATTTCAATGTTGCCAGCGTTGATCTACTAGTTGAGAAAGAAAAAATATCCCTGCTTGCCACTTTTTGAAAAGTCCTGTGTTCTTAAAGATGTGAGCATCATGCACCTACCCTGACCAGTCCATTGTTATTAGCATCTCAGGTGCTAGTGCCTAACCATAGAAAAGTAACCCTTTTTGTGTACATCTTCTTTGGCAAGACAGGCTGGTGCTAAAATAGAGATATGCGTGCCATCTTTCACCCCACCACAGTTCAGGAACTTCATTGCTACAAATCCACCCATTTCCTACATATTACCAAGAGTCACAGCCCACATTTAATGGCCTTGCACACTTGGATGACACCAGCCCTTAGTGGATTTTTCAACTCCAAAATGATTGCCCATTGACCAACAATCCAGTACTGCAAGTTTCCAGAATTGTGACCACCACTCACCTCTCTGTCAATGTTGCTCTCGTTTTAGGAGCACTTAACATGCAGCCCCAGGAACGTGGCCTTTCACATCTGAAAGTTCTGCAGCCACTGCTCATCATCCCACACCTGCATTATGATGTGATCCCAGCAATTGGTTCTTGTTTCTCAGGCACAGAACTGGTAGTCCATTGTGTGAACACCAGCAGCAGCCTGGAATATTTTTCACTGGATCCCTCAACATACAGTTATTGTGCTCTACCATTTCTGCATTGGCCTCATCGTAATCCCTGTTGTAACAGTGCTACCTCACGTTGTGCAAATACTGATGAATCATGGTCTTGTATTAGCCATGCACAAGAGAAACATGGTGAATTCTGCAGGATTTGTGTTTCTGTTACAGAGATAGCTACCAGACACCAAAAAGCACTGAGAGGGCCTGTGGGGACATTAAAAAAGGCAAACAATTCTGGGATGTAAGAAGTATTATGGGATGTATAGAGAGGTCTGGTGGGAACTTGATTCTCTGTGGTCCCAGAAATCCCTGGGCAATACACTAGTATCCCTCAAGCACAACAAAAAAAGTCCCAAAGTCACTGCCCCAGACAGCAACATGGGGCACAAGGGATGCCTACAAAGGGTGCATGGAGCTTTACATTGACGTACTAGGAATGCTTGCGTTGATGCAGAGTTCACACAGCACCAGCATAAGCAGCCAAGTCTACATGTGCCAGAGTGTAATACAAGCTTTGGTGGCTGTACACCGATGTAACTTGCATTGACCAAACTTCATAATGTAGACATAGCTTTGGATTCAAGGTTTCAATGTCCAGCATGTGTGTGTCCTGCTAGCTATTGGAATCCACAGTCCTGAGTTAAGCACCCACGCTCCTTGTATAATGCATGGGGAGAGTTAGGCACCTAGGAATGGGATCCACAGAAGCTGGCAAGATGAATGGCGATCCTCTTAAGCCAGGAAATATGAAATGCTGAGGAAAGGGGTGGGGCCTAACTCCAGTTCCGAAGGAGACACCTCACTCTGCTTGGGATTCACAGCTGTGAACTCTCTCATTGAAACAGAGACTTGGGTCACCTTTATGTAAGGGGAGTATCCTAACATTGGGTTACAGAGTCATTCTCACTGTCTCTGTGGCCCAATAAACTTTTAAATATTTATACACAGTGGAACAGCTTCATCAGGAGAGACTGAGACCGACCCATATCAGAATATCCCATAGGTCAGTAGGTAGGGCACTTTTGTGAGAGGTGGGAGCCAAGGGTTCAAATTCTTGCTTCAGATAAGACAAAGGGGGGAATTTAATGTATGTCTCCCACATCTTCGGTGAGTGCACTAAACATCAGGCTACAAGTTATAAGGGAGGGCGTGGAAACAACCACCTCATCTTGTCATTTTTTGAATGGAGCCCAATCTGTTAGGCAGTCTCTGAGGCTATCAGATTTGGTCCCACAAACAAGATGGGTGGGCGTTCAAGGACATGGTGGGCATTCACGTGCCTGGACTGAGGCATCTGTGTAGATACCCATAAGCAGATTTTTAGGCACCTACAGAACTTCATCAACAGAGATGTAGGTGCCTAGGGAGTTTAGGTGCCACCATGCTTAAGTAGAAGCTGAGCACAGGCATTGAGGATCTAATTTTTTTATTTAGGTTTCTAAATCCTTTTGTAGCTCTAGCCTTTACTTCACAAGAAGGCATGCTGGGACTATTTGTAGAGTAAGGTACTGCTCAGTGTAATCGAGAAGTGGCAGAATCTATTAATTAATGCAAATAACAGAGGCTATTATGTTAGTCAAACTTTGCCAACCATTAGACACAACTGCCATAGAAATCTCCTATTCTAAGTACAGTATAGGTAAAAATAGTGACATAGTCCCACTACGTGTTAGAAAATACTTGACTCTTTAATAGTTACTACGGATATGCATATAGTGAAAGGGTTTAAAAAGAAAAGAAATAGCCAACAGTTATTCTGTGTGTTCCTGTCACAAGGGGGCTGTGAGAACATTTAAATAACGTTGCTGGGACAATAAAATAAAGCACAGATGGATCATCCCCAAGATAAGAATATACATAGGTAGTTGTTATATGGAAGGCTAGGCATCATATTTTGTTTCTTTCTTGAAGAACTGTTTCATTTCTTATTGAGAGGAAATAGCTCTAAAAAGGAAAAGAAATAAAGAGGAAGAATGTAACTGGAGAAAACTCTGTAATGCACTGAAATCAATGGAATTATACTGGGCTGGATCCAAGGCATAATTATTACAAAAATCTATAAATTCTTTTAGGAAATGGGGTGTTTGAAGCAAACATTCAGAAGGTTTTTCTCCTTTTAAGCATCTGATATATAATCCTTCCTCCTTCTCTCCACTGTCCACGTACATTCTAAAAAACCTTTACCTGGAAAATATCATGTTTGACAAAAATGAGAAAATACTAGACAAAGCAACAGTCTTTATTGTAGATACAACTTTTATGTGCAGTCAGGCACATTTCATGCTCTTGGAATATTTTAACACAAATACTTTAAAGGCATCTCAGTAGGAAAACAATATATGCAGCTGTAAGAGGTGTAAGAGAAACTGGAGTTAGGCCCCACCCCTTTCCTCAGCATTTCATATTGCCTGGCTTAAGAGAATCACCATTCATCTTGCCAGCTTCTGTGGATCCCATAATATATGCAGCTGTAAGAGGTGGGTAGCAAAAAGATGAGAGTCCAATTCAAAGAAGCATTCAATATTTTGATAGCTGATCCATGATCTACCCATCAAGGCTCCGATGCATCAACACACTCAAGCACATGTTTCAGACCATCTATATTTAACGAAGTACTGAAGCACAAGGACTCTCCATGAATGGCAACCTGAGGTTACATTATGTTTCTGCCAGACTGTAAGAGCTGATGAGGTATTATATACTTCCCTCTGCTTCCTAGATCCTTCATGAGTTCACTCACTGCTAACCATAGATCCACAGCAGTGCTGAGGTAAACAGCACCCCATTCATATTGAGTATGGTCATATCCAAGTGAAGAGTCCTCTCCATGATATTCCAATTCAGGGAATGACAGAGCCCTAGGAAGTTAGAATCCTAACTTGTAGATATCAGGATTGCATATTGCTAAGAGCTCTGGGCCAAGAGTGACCAAAGGTAAATTTAAATTGCACACCAAGAAAAATCTCTTAACATTAGGTCTGACTGTGGAATAACTTCCCAAAGGGATAGTAGAAGTCCTATCAGATGAATCATTTAAATTATGTTGGACAAAGCACTGGAGGATATACATACTGCATATTTGCATGTGCCTTGGGAATCATCTAGATTACCTAACAGTTTTTTTTCCTGCTCTAACTTCTATGATACATAAGAGCTTCTCAGAACTTAAGTCAATGTAAATACTGCCCAAAAAATATGTACAATAGCAAAAGAAATGTCAAACATATAGTATATAGTATTCTGATAAATATTCATCAGTACATAATTCATCCACCATGGCATAGGATGAACGAAGGAATAAAAATATACAACAAATTGACAAGTGCACATATAAAGATAGGGAGTGAAAAATAAAACAAAATAGAAAAGCCATTCAATCTCCAAATATACAGCTTGAAAAGAAAGAGCCTTAAGCACTTTTTAAATCAAATCCCAGATTTTTGTATTCAATAACACTGATTTATGTTTGTCATTTGGTTGGGAGCACAGCCCCTCCCCATCTGTGGTTTCACTGGGGACCTGTGCTCTCCATATTAAGTAACTAAATATTTACAAAAAACATAATCAAAACAATATACATGACTCTCAAACAGGAAATCACTCCCACTTCAAACAATTTTGAGGAACAGGTGCTGCAGGCAGTAAAAGCCATCTTCCAATAAATCGTGTATTGGCTGCCAAGTAACTAGTACACTGTCCGTATAACAAAGATGAATAATGACCCATGCCAAGTTTATAAAAAATGTTTTTAGAAGCATCCTTAAATAAAAGACATGGCAAACATAAATGTAGTACATAAATAACTCTGGGAGCACATTGCTGAAGTGTGCCCACAAGTGATATGCTGACATTGATGAAAGTAAACATGAAATATTGGACAAAGAACATGATGGGGAAGGTTGCTTCTTTCTGCCTTGACACTATGGACCAAAGTATTCCCTCTGTTGCACACTTAATTCACTTCAGCTCAGTGAATTATGAAAGGTCACTGTCTTTTCAGTGTGTAGGTGTGCGTATACAATACCTAGCACAGTGGGGCCTTGACTCTTGATTAGAATCTCTAACCACTATCACAATATGAAGTTCTGTAAAGTCCATAGGCCTGTTTTGCTCTCTATTATACCTGTGTTAATCATGAGAACTCCACTGAATCCAGTGAAGTTACAGCATTATAAAACTGATAGAAGACAGACCAGAAGAATTTGGGTCAGGCACAAGAAAATGCCAATTGTAAAAAAAAAAAGGGGGGGGGGATGCAAAAGAATTCTTTAGTCAATAGTCAAGTGTGGGGAGGTGGGGTGGGAAAAATATGGAGTTGAAACATATCAAATCTTGTAATCTGGCCACATTTTTACTAGTTTCCCAATTTCCTCTCTTGCAATTCATATTGATTGCTAAATATGAGTATATTGAAGATGAGAAGTGCTATATAGTTATTTTTTAGTTTCTTGTAGTTCAGTTCAAGGTTTGGCCATAAATGGTTCACTAAAGCGCAACTTCAGAAAGCACGGGGACAACCTATCCTAGATCAATCAATGTCTTTAAAAATATTTTGACATATGCAGTCCATGTAGCTGATATGGCATCAAAAGTACCAGCAGCCAATTTCCTCTGTTGTTCATGGTGGGTAGGAGGGAACCATCATTTTAGTTCCCATTGTATAACATTCTTTGCTAAATTTAAAAAAAGCATTAGGTTTTAGTGCAACACAGAGAACCTGCATTCTTGCTCCTGGGACAAGCCTTTGTTTTCTAACTTTTATCTTCTCAATGACTGATACATTTTCATCAGCTTTCAGCCTATTCTCTGTACCATAGCTTACAAGAGGCCATTTCATGACATTCTAGATCTTAGTCAGGTTTTATGATAAGGAGAAGATCAAGGGAAGAGACATCTGGATTCTGGCTCATCATGTTTCACTCAAAGGTTTTCGTTTCAGCTGCAATTCCACCTGCCATACCCCCTGCTTCTTTCGTTTCTCTTCCATGATGAGCCATACTGGTTTCTTAGCTCACACGTTATTCCACCCATCTATGGAAAAGAGTGTAGTTTTTGACCTTATCTTCTGGTAATGACACAAAGTTATATTAGGATATTCTTTACCTTTGCGAAAAAACACCCACTTTTTATTTTCAGTGCCTAGAGAGACTCAGATTCTATTTTGTTCCAATACAGACATTTGTACCATGCTCATCACAGTGATAGTGTAAGATTGGAAGAAAATGTTGTTTTATAGTGTACAATTATAGTTGAAGATTTATCCACTGTTTAGTAGAGACACCTCAATTGCTCTCACAGTTGAGACACAGTGGGCCTGACTCATCACTATATTGTTCCAGATTTACACCACTGTAACTCCATTGATTGCAGTGAAATTGAACAAGTGAAGAAATGTAGTAATGCAGTAGTGAATCAGGTCAAATGTTATCTTTACAAAAAACAAACCAAAAAATCTTATTAATATTGGTCCCGAGTCTCCATTGCCCTGCACCTTGTGTAGTTATTTGCACTAGTGCAAAGTGGACATCAGACACTACCAAATAAGAATGATGGCATTTAAACCCACTTGACACTTGCAGGGCATCAGAGAATCTGGCCTTTGATTTTTCAATGTAACAGTGAGGTGCTGGAAGTGGATGAGAAGACTCATGTTAATATTCTGAATATTCGGTCATCATAATGAAGGGAATGCTGGGTTTATATCCCTGTCTGATGGGCTTCCCCTTAAAATGCTAATCATTCCTACTGGCCATTACTGGGGCTCATAAAAGCCTTTGCCCCAATTTCCACTTCAAATTACAGATGTGCTATTCCCACGTGCAATTTATTTTATAGGAACAAAATTTAAACATTTTGAAGTTGTTTGCTAAGTGGTGTCACATTCTGTCTTGGCTATGGTTATGAGAAAGTGTATTGTTGAAGTGGAAAACAAATTAGCAGATTCCCCCCACCTTTACCTCTTTTCTCTGCAAGGACATGTGACCTGGAATGTGGTGGATTATTTTTTTCCTGGCAGCCCAATTTTTAAAATGTTTACAGCACATAACTGTTAGTAGCTATGAAAATGTGACACCTCCTGTGCATTTGTACTGCAGCTTTACAGTTCCAAAGACAACAGCAATTTTGTTCTCGGAGTCACAGTGACTTATGGAGAGAAGTATCAGATGGATAGCCATGCTAGTCTGTATTCACAAAAACAATGAGGAGTCCGGTGGCACCTTAAAAACTAACACATTTATTTGGGCATAAGCGTCCATGGGTAAAAAAACCCCACTACTTCTTCTCCATTCTCCATAAGCATTTTAACCCACAAAAGCTTATGCCCAAATACATTTGTTAGTCTTTAAGGTGCCACCGGACTCCTCGTTGTTTTTAAGGAGAGAAGATACACACACTTCTCTGTAAGATTTTATATTTATTATGTTTTCCATAATCTAAAATGAAAGGAATTCAGAGTGAAAGAACATGGTACTCTTCGAGTATTAAAAAAAAAGTTTTTGGCCCTTTGGCTTGACTTGTTAGCTAATATTAGAGACTTTGCAGGGTTGTTTCTTTTAGAAGGAGAAATCACTTATACAAGTTAGGTATATTCCTAGTGAAATCTTGATTATTTGGATTGTACACAAAATGCTATTTCCCCGTAGATTGTAGAAACAAAACAGCAGGCAGTTTTCTTGCTCAGAAATCCCCCCAATGCCACGCCTACAAGCTGTGTGCTCAAGAAGCTCCATCTCTCTGCTTCTTTTTAGGATCCCCCTCACAACTGCTTCTCACCTCTAACATTGACAGCTTGCAAACCCAAACTTCTAGACCTTGCATTTGCCACCACACAAAGCCTTTAGACCCAGTTGTTTAACCCTGACTTGTTCTGCACCCCGTTGCCTTGGCCAGTCCCCTCCATTGTTTTCAGATGTCTAATATAGAAAGGTCCTTAACTGCACCTTCCACTGACCCCAAAAGGGTGCTTGGCTCAACCACTGACTCTAACAAGATCTATAGTAATCACTGGATCAAAGATGCACGTGATGGCAGCCATTGGCATCTTCCAGCATAACTATTATATATAAAATAAGACACCACATGGTAGGACTTTTCAAATAAGCCTTTTAAGCTGTTTGCAAAACTTATTTAAAAAACCTCCCTTTTTAATGCATAAACTATATTTTACACAATGGGCACATTAGCTCTCTAGTTATTTAAATGACTTATGTCTGGCCAGCTTTTAAATATTTACAGATTTATCCTCTCCACCTCTCTGAGTGCTAGGGACATTTTATTTCCATGTCATAAATGTAGAGCTGAGGCAGAGATTAAATGTCTTGTCCAAATTCTCCCAGGAAGTCTGTTGCACAGCCAGAGAATGAACTACCTACTTGTGTTCCAGCCTCATGCCTTGGTCCATCCTTCCGCCACAATTATTTGCTTTATGAACAAAAGCCTGTTTGTCTGAGCCACTTTTGTATACTTGTAGTTTAGGAGGATTCTCTGAAAATTTGGCAGCTTAGTATCAGTGATGGAATAGTCTTCCCCTTAAGAGTAGTGGTTCCTAAGCATCAACAACTGTACATCATGTAGCACAGACCATCAAGATTTTGAAAGGTCCTGTACATATATTATAGAGAAACACACCCACCTAGGAATAAGAAGAGCTAAGGACTCCTATCTTAAGGAGAAAGAGAGAACTGCTTCAATTACCCAGCTCCCAGAGGAGAGCTGGGACTCTTGCACTAAGGAGAGAGAAAGAGAGAGAGAGAGACCATTTACTAGAACCATGAGGGGCAGGAAGGCCCATGAAAGGTCATCTAGACCAGCCCTTGGTGCTGAGGCAGGACCAAGTAAACTTACACCATCCCTGACCAGTAGGCTTACAGTTTCATGTGCCAGTTCCTTTAATGTTATTGATTGGAGACTATCCACCTCTGCCCTTCCCTTTGAATTTAGTCTCATTAAGCTATTTGAATTGGGCTTCTACCTCAGATGTATTAATTTATTTTCACATCTTTATTCCCATTTTCCATCCTGCCATTGTCCAGAAGCACTTCATTACTCTTACTAAAAACTGAGGCAAAGTATTTATTAGGCTATACCTAGACTACCTTTAATCTCTACCCCATTGTCAGTTCTTAGTGGTCCCACTTTCTTTTCTTTATAGGGCTAAATAACCTTTTATTATTCATTTTTATTTCCTTTGCAAGGTCTAACTCTGACTTTTGGCAGTTCTCACTTTTCCCCTACATGTTATGATCTCCAAGAGGTAGCCTTCCTTGCCTATCACTGTCTTCCTTGTGGGCTCTCTAACTTCTTTGAGAAGCTTGCTCATTCAGTTTGGTCTGCAATCCTACCCTAGGATTTCTGTCCCCTGCTTAGGATGCAGGCTTCCGATAATTTCTGCAACTTTGACTTAAAGTAATTCCAGGCCTCCTCTACATTCAGATCCTGGAGTTCTTCACTCCAGTACACTTCCCTAACTAATTCCCTTAATTTTTTTAAAGTTTGGCCTTTTGAAATCAAGCACCCTATTTGCAGACTAACATATTTATCCTTCCATTTAGTTTAAACTGAATTAATTTGCGATCATGCAAATCCAGGTTGCCTTCTACAACCAGTTCTCTTCTATTAAGTCTTGCTACTTACCTATAGTAAATCTAAAATGGCATCACCTCTTGTTGGCTTGCTATTTGGTGTAGAAGAAATCTGTCAGTTATCATATCCAGGAATATCTGGACCCTACAGTTATTAGAAGCACTTGTCCTTCAATCTATAGCTGGGAAATTAAAGTCTCCCCTAATCATACAAATCCCACTAGTATTTATTCCATTACAGAATCTCTCTCCAAACCCAAATTGGATCCTGGGGGATTGTAGCAAACCCCAACCACTGTACCAGTGGAAACTTTCTTCCCCAAATGCCCTGACAGCTTCCATTTTAGATATTCCATCACTTCTAATTTCTTTTCAGTCTACCTCATAATTCATATGCAATTCTACTCCATCTTTACTTTTATTCCTGTCTTTCCTGACTAGCACTTACTCTTCACTATGTATAGTCCAGTCATGAGTCTTATTCCACCATATTTCCATTAGCTCTATAATATCTTGTTTCACTTCCTGAATCAGTACTTGTAGTTCCTCCATTTTGTTACCCAGATTCCTTGTGTTGGTTGTTCCTGCTTGGTTTCACCCAGATTCCTCACCCAGAACAGTCATTTTACTGCCAATATTGCCTACCTGATTAATGGTCATTGGTATTGGCACTGTCTTTCCTCTTGTTGTCCATTCTCGTATTCTGTATTGTTCCTTTCTCCATTGCTATATCCTCTTACTTGGTTTTCCTCCTGCTCACTATTAGAATCAGGCATGGAGATTACATGAGCATCTCACAATTGTCTCCCTGAATTTCGTTTTAAAGCTCTTTTAATCAGTTGCACCATCCTCCGTGCCAGCTGTCTATTTCCCTCCCTGCTCAGGTGGAGTCCATCCCATGAGACCACTCCTCTATCTCTGAATGCCTTGCAGTGGTCAAATATCCCAAAGCCCTCATTATAGCAGCATTGCCTGATCCCTCTGGTGAGCCTCATCAATCTTGTCTTGGTTTTGCACTCCTCCTCTAGGGACAGGTAGAATCACACTGAAGATCACCTGGGCCTCTATTTTATTAAGCAACTTTCCCAATGTGGTGTAGTCTTCCTTGATAAATTCCATTGAGAATCAAGTAATATCATTTGTTCCCACATGAAGGACAATCAGTGGATTCTTTCCTGCTCCAATTAGGATCCTTTTCAGCCTAAGGTCAACATTCTGTGGCAGACAATACACCCTTCTGTTATTTGGATCAGCTCTGGTGACCGGCCTGTCAGTTCTCTTTAGTAGGGAGTCCCCAGTCACATAGACTTGCCTCTTCGGCAGGTTGGTGTCATCTACAAATTTTATAAGTACACTCTTCATTCCACTATCCAAGTCATTAATGAAAATATTCAATAGTACTGGACCCAGGGCATATCCCTGCAGGGCCCCCACTAAATATGCCTTCCCACTGTGACAGCAAACCATTGATAACTCCTCTTTTAGTGTGGTCTTTCAACTAGTTGTGCACCCACCTTCAAGCAATGTCATCTAGATTACATTTAATTTATGTATACCCTGTTCCAACAGACAAATTGGGGACTCGTAGTTTAAGAGAGAAAGGGACTGGCTAATTTACAATCCAGCTCCAAGGATTACAATCCAGCTCTCAACTCCTGTTTTCAGACAGTGACCATTATGGAGTATCATTCCACTTCAGGAAGTCAGCTGCTGGTCCTCTGAATAGGGGTGAGAGTTGACCAGGAATTGTATGTACCCAGTGTAGAGTGAACTTGGGCAACTAACAAGATGAGTTGCACTTTGTGCAAAGACTTAATCAGACCCCATGTATTAAACAAATGTATCTGGATAACTGATTAAAAGAGGCTGATGGGGTACTTAATGTAATGCACCTGCTGGGCCATGAGGGTGTGTGCTGGAGGGCAGCACTTCATTACAGTACCTATTTTTCACTACCTTGCTCTCTTCTCAGCTGTAGACATGACAAATGGAGTGCCTTTAAATGTGAAAGGGTATTATGTCTCACTTAAAGATTCTTTTACAGATGTACCTATGTCTTCTGTTCTAATTACTTCATATTTGGAATGCAGGGGCACAATCTCTCCTCTTCCCCCCCACCCATAATCCTATTTTTGTGACTGTTTTACTTTAACAGTGATATTATATAAGTCACATAGCAAGAATATATGAAAGGAGCAAAAGCAAGCACTTTTACTCCATCTGTCATTATGCAGACTTCAAAAGCATTTTTAAATCTTAGTAATATGTCACAGCTCACATCACATTATTTGGAGCCACACAATGCCACATGTTGACAGAAGCAGACATAACAAGACACAATGCATCAAATCTTTTTACTCTTGCATTTGAGGTGCAAAGACAACTGCTGTCAAAAAGGCTTGTAGGGTTGCTTTATACACCCAATCACCAAAAAGCAGTGCATCCTGCTGCAGTGTGATGCCTTATATGCTTCTGTAGAACACTAATATGTTTGACAGTGTAATGGCAATGCAGACTTACTGACATGGTGAAATGAAATGTTGCTATAGCTTTGAGGAGTAATATCGGTGAAATACAGTACTTTGCTGATCACTTTACCTTACTAAAGATTTTCTTTGCTTAAACCTCTGTTAGCTAGGAAAGCATTTAGAGCACCGTATGTGAGTCCCTTCCCCATGGCACCCCCCTAAGGCAGGTCTCCGCACTCACTCAGGCCTCTGCACTGCCACGTCCTGATCTGGCTAGTCCAGCTGAGCCCCAGACAGTCCACCTCTTCTGCGGTTGGTAATGAACCAAAAATGAGATGAGCACAAAGGAAAGGAATTGTCCATAGGTGTGCTAAGGCTGTCTTCTTTCAGAGGTCTTCTGTTAAGTGATGATCCCAACTAGGCTCACAGGCTAAATAATCCCATCAAAGGTGGATGAGCAGCAGGCCCCTGCTTTCCTTCAGAGAGGGCCCTTCATTCAGCAGTCATCCAAGGAGTTCATGCCAACTATATTTTGTTTCCCCTTTTTAAGCTCCTGCCTCCAAGTCTGACATCTCTCACAGGTGTGGTGGGGCAGGGCCAACAGAGCCCACAATGTCTCGATAACATTGTGTTGCCCAGGCTGAGGGTTGTATCTCCCACCACAAAACCCTCCTCCTCAAGATGCTATCCGGGGGACTGAAGACAGCTGTCTGGTCCCTCACTTCCCTGGTTTAAAAAAATAGCATTCTGATGAGCCTTTCCAGCCCTATGTTGTACTTGGAAGGTGTATGGCTAGAAATACAGGTACAACACATGCACCAGGGGCTTGTCTTTTTTATGGCATTTAACCTCCTCAAAAGGTGACCCATGATTGGTGACCCATTGAACAAGTTTCTCAGGAGGTAACATCTGAGAGAATCCATAGCCCATCCTCTACCAGGCAAACTCCCAAGGGAACAGCTTGCAGCTAAGATATAGCAGTCAATGTCTTTCTCCATTTACCTCCTGGGACAACACTACTCCCAGACCTGCTTCTGAAGTTTATGCAGAACCAGATACTGCCATCTAGTTTAGGGACTAGTACAATTGGGTTCTGCCAATCACTGTGAGATTCTTCTATGAACCTTAACTCAAACTGGTGCGGAATTCCTCTTTTGTTGAATCATACATTTCTTGGAAGCAGATGAGTGGTCTCCTGTATGCATTGCCCCATCTCTATTTGGGCATGATGTTGAATTAAGACATTTTTGTCCCACCGGGATAAAAATACTGCAGAGACGTTATTCAATAATTGTCTTAATGGGGCCCTTTGCTTCAGTCAGAATATCTCTCCCAAACTGTACAGGCTCATGGTCCTGGGAGATGGACACTCGGGTCCCAATTCTGGCTTCAGTGAATCAGGAGAGATAAACAAGCCCTCACAATTCTTCAAGGAAGGAAATATGGTAGGCATGTATTTTCTTCCTTTTTCAAGTTGTCATATTTCACAATTAACTAGTCCCACCCTGATTTACGATATACAGTCCTTATCACTTGGCCAGTAAATTTAACTCTACACTGGGAAATATGACAAATTCCTAATCCTCGGGTTTAAATATGCATATGTGTGTCCCTTGTTATAGGGGTCTATTGATCACTAAAGGAGGTTTCCTTTGCACAGGCCCCCAGCATTTCAAACTTCTCCCAGAGCTTCAGTACATACTGTATAATACTGTGTTCTAGGAGTCTGTTCCTCCATATGTCATAGGCAAGATCCAGCACACTCTGGGGTTGTCTCCAGTATAAAAGTTTGAACAGGGAAAATCCTATAGATTATTGGGTACCTCCCAAATGGTAAATAAAAAAGGAGGGATCAGTTGATCCCAGTGGCTGGGATATGCAGCAATAAACTTTAACATAATTTTCAGTTTCTGCTTGAACCATTGGAACAGATGATCAATCTGAGGATGATAGGACATTTGTAGGATCTTCATTTTTAATTGATCACACATGTCTTTCATCAGATGGTACATAAAGTTGGTACCATGACTGGTTAGGGTCTTTTCTATATTTTTCACTGGTGCCAAGGTATCTAAAAATGCATTTTGCAAAATAGTTACACAAAGAGACTAATGCTTAGAAGATTGGGGAAAATAAGTTTGGTTTATTGACATGGCAGGGATTGTACCACAGAAGACAAACAAGAGAAGATTTCCTGTGATATAGGAAAACTGTGTCTTATTTAAAGGATGATACAGATGTGCAAACAGGAGGTGTCCGAGAGCAATAGAGATGTGTTGTAGGAGTGATGCATAGTAGCAGTCCAGGACTTCATTTTGTATAGTCTTTGTTACATCCATAGTTATAGGTTATCCAGTTATATAAAATTGTACATGTGTATTCAAGGAAGAGTTCATTATTAACTATCTAGTTGCCAAAGGGCTCTAAAATGCAACTTCCTCAGAGCGAAATGCTTCCAAGGAGAAGCATTCACGTTCTTTAATGGCAATTTAACAGAAGAGCACTTTTCCAAAATGGGCTCTTGAGGTAAAATATGGTCCTGATGCTCCACTCCATTACCAATTTTATCCATACAAGTAAGGCAGTTATGCCAGTGTAAATACACTGTAACAAAATAGGGAACCAGGCCCTGGGCATCTCAGGGCAACTCATTTCACATCTGAGCACCCAAAACCCATTTAGTTGCCCACAGTAAACATCTACTGCATCTAATGCAGAACAAGGAACTATTGCACACCCAAGGACAGCATATAAAAACTTAGAAACCCTTCATTATTGTTTCCTTGTGTGAGACACTGATTGAAAAGTGGAACTTTTAAATAGCTTTCAACTAAAATCAAGTTCAAAAATTATACAACGATTCCATTTTTGACCACTGTTGAGGTTTTCTGAAAGCTTAGAAAGTTGTGGCACTTTTAATAACTAAGCTTTACTTCTTGTCATCTACTTCAATTGTTCTTTTTCAGAGCCCTTTTTGCATGAACAAGAAATATTATTTCAGAGTCAAAATTCCTTGTGTACTTCTTGTGTCTTCTCATAAATAAAAACTGAAAGAGAAGCCTCACTGATTCTTCGTTCTTGGCACTTTGAGAACCAAAGACCATGGCAAGTGGAGAAAGTGGGTAGGCCTGAGAGCATCTCATCATTCAGTTTCAGAGTTCCTGGTTCATCTAGTAGCAGCTGATGAGAATGAGATAATGAGTCTGAGGATATCTTTATCAAAGGTTTACTCAGCTCTGCTCCTACAATGCATTTTTTTCAGTTCAGTGGCAATTCTAAAGATTTGGGTCAAACCTAATCCAAATCCCCTTTCCTGTATTTAATTTCCCTTCCTGATGTGGAGCAGCATAATGAACTTGGGTCTTCTATCCTCCCAGGTGAGTGTCCTAATTACTAGTCTATAAGCTATTCTGGGGTGGGATTCTCAGTCTCTCTTGAAGCTGTTCTACTTTGTATAAATAATTAAATAATAATTGGAGCAGTTCTTAAATTTGGCCTTCCACACGTCAGATGAGCGCAGGGACTCTATAACCTGAGTTAAAAGGACTCACCTGGGAGGTGGTGAGACCCAGGTTCAAGTTCCCACTCTTCAGCAGAGGGGGAACTGAACCCACAAGGCCCACATCCCAGGTGAGTTCCCTAGACAAAGTGTTGAAGTGATAAGAAGGGCATTACCGCCTCCACCTCCAGCCATTTTGTGAATCTAGTCCTCAGCCCCCAGTTTGTTTGTTTTGCCCAAAATTACTATGAGAATTATGTCATGAGAATGATGTCAAATTCATTAACACTTCCCGGACAACCAAAAACTGAATTTTTCAGTGAATAAACTATGTCTTAAAAAAATTGCCTAGTTCTAGGTGGGAGATTTGGGCATATGGATTTGCAGCTGAGAGAGGGGCTGAGAAGGTTCAAATTGAAGATAAGGGACTTAGGAGACATCTTCCCATTTGTGTGGTTATGAAAATCTCCCCTTCAGTGAGAGAGGGACCCACTGAGAAATCAACAATGACAGAAAGAGCTTTAAATGTTCTCTGTAACGGGGAGTATTTTTTATTAATTCATACTTCTAAAAATATATCTTTAGACACCTATTGCATAAATTAAAAGAGGTTACATTCAAAGAAAAAAAAGAAAAAAAAAAAAAAAAAAAAAAAAAGGATAGCCCATAAATATACCCACCTCAGCCCACCCCCTCCTCTACAGCCCTAGAGAAAAGAGAAGTTGGTCTTAAGCAAGTTAACAGATCTCGACTCTGGAGTCCAGGATGTGGGACAACAAATTCCAAAACCCAGGACCATTCACAAGGAACATCCTTCTAGCAATTCCTTCTCATTTACTCAGCGCTCCAGTACCTCTACTGTTCTCAACTCTAGCAGTATATCAAAGGGAAAGATGTGAACTCTCAGGTAATCAGATCTCAGGCCACTTAGGACTTTAAGTTAAAGCCAACACCTAGAATTTTACCCTGAAGTTTATTAAAAACTGGTGTAGAATATGAAGCACTGATCCACTGTGCTTCCAGCATGCAACTCCACAATAAGCAAGGTGCAGCATTCTAGGCTATCTTAAGCCTCTGAGTGATCCCAGATTGTAGTCCCACATTAAGTGTATTACAGTGATATAATCTGAGGTGACAAACTGACAACTGAGTCAATGTTTGTAGGAAAGCAAGATGTGTGACCTATTCTAAGTGCAGATGGAAAAAAGTGTTTGTGGCTGCAGCCGCTATCTGGACATCCAGGAGTAGCCCAGGACGTAACAGCATCCCCAAGTGTTAATCCTCCTTTAGAAATGGTGTTTGCATTCCATCACTAAGAGGCACCAGTATAAATTGGTCAGGTTTTTTTTGGTGGCTTCCCTAGCCTACCAACATTCTCGGTCTTGTCTACATTAAATCACAGCCAGCTCCTATCCAAACCTGAAGCTCATCTAGACATCTAGCACCACCACCACAACTTTTTTAGTATTTAAGAGTCAAGATGTCACTTTTCTGATTCAAAACAGAATTTTTAATCCCAAATCACCTTGAATTGGGCAAAACAAGGACTCGACTCTAGATCTCCCACATCACAGGTAAGTATAACAACTATGAAGCTACTGGGTATGACTAGAAACTACACACAACTTTAAACGTTTCTCTAGAAAGAGCCCTGGACCAAAACATTTCCTAATAAAAAGGTCTACAAAACAGACATTTTTGCAAAGCATTTGGACTTCAGAAGTGTCCATCTAGCTCTACTCAAGACACCATAATCTGAAATTTTTACTAATTCCGGAATGGCACCAGTGAAGATACTGAACACAGAACAGAATGAGAACAGAGTGGCAGGGTAATTAGTGATCTGATGTTTAGAAGGTGTCTCAGTTATCTCTAACAGATTTTTCTTCCTTTCTTTATAGCTCTTATTCCCGCTCAGATTCTTTTAAGAGGATGCAAATTTAAGAGGTTGAGGAAGAACAGCAAATCAATAGGCTCCTCAGGTCTTGATTATTCTGGGGGGAAAACATGCTTTACTTTTTTGCCATTAAACCCAAAATAAAAACAGGATTCTAAAATTACAAGAGCCTGAACCAAGGAACTTTCTACAGGGCCTATCAAAATCTCAGACCTTTTCAAGGTTCTCATGAGTTACAATTACAGCAGCTGAAGTCTTGCATTTGGAGATTAAAATGATTGCAAAGACCAACCAAAATTGCCTTTTTAATTATATTTCTTAAGCACTGACTTCTACTTTACTTTCCATAAATCTCAGGATTTTAACTTAAAAGACAGACATTCATTCTTAACTTAATTATTTGATAAGATTAGAAATACATTATTAATCAGAATCTCAGAGAAATCTCAATTTTATTACATCTAAAAAATAATTCTCCTCTACTTGTCGATGGAAAGCAGAGAATGCTAGCAGCCTACGAGTACATCATATGTGACAAGAAAAATCCATCCTCAAAGATGGTTTTCCATGTTTGGTGTATTTTTCCAGGAGTTTGCTACAATTCCTCATTTTTCTCTCCTTCACCCTAAAATCCCATGTTGAGGTGGCTTTGCCTCACAGAGAAGGGTTGTATGGAAAAGGGAAGAACTAATTAATACTGATTTTTCAGTTTGCAACAGAAAGTCATTGGAGATCATGATATAGATTATTCTACCCTTCCCTAAGCATGCTGCCTCTTCAAAATACACAGCCCTTGCTCTTACATTTAACTAGTGGATATTTCATCGCCATATCTAACAGTGGAGTAATAATATATTTTTCAAATACATTTCATCTATCCATCTCAAATATGTTACTCTGGGCTTCCCAACTCTTCCTTGCCATCTCTGCAACAATTCCCCTCAAACTCTCCTATTCTGAAGTTACATCAATGATCAATCTGTGGGGCCATAGCCTACCACTAGATTTAAATCCAACAAGCCTTAGGGATTCCTGGGTTAGTTGTCCCCCACAGTGTAGGCTCTTACCACCTATTCCCAGAGTATTCCAGATGTGGAGCACAATAGAACTGGAAACTGGAGGAAGAAAACTGGTGCCAGAGAAAGGAGTAGGAGAATATGGAACAAACATCAAAAAAGGATAACAAAAAACACAAAGTCTCCAAAAGGTAATAAAGGAGAAAAACAGATGAGGTGAGAATGACTAGAGAACCAAATTACAGTGAGTAGCAGTATTTTTGGTTTCATCTTGACATTTCTTCCTGGTTTGAATTGTGGGAGGGGAAGGATAGATGGGGATTCAAAATCTTGAAGTTTTCCTGAAAAAGGAAAAAAAGCTTCTCAGTCAGCTGCAGTAGACAGAGCTGTGGGAGAAATAAGAGAAAGTCAAGAATACAGAAAGATGAGCTGAATTAGATACCATGGTATTGACAGAAGGAAAAGAAGCAAGCTGGGAAACAACTGCAGCAGAAAGGTAAGAGTTACTGGGGAACATGTGGTGGATATAGATTGTTACCTTACATAATCAAACAAACCTTTAGACAAACTCTAAGCATATCCATCCCAAATTCCATGTTTGGGCAAATGGAAAAACACTCATCTTTATTAATAAGAGTTCAATAGTTGTGCTGCTGAAAATTATCTGTTTAAGCCCCTGGCAGTGACTTTCGGAAACAAGCTGAACTTTCCATTTTTTAGGTTAAGCATCACAAAAGTAGCCAGCCCAGTATTAAGGATTATAAGCCAAATAAGTGTGTGTTTTATATATAAATATTTCCCCTGGTTGTAATTTTTATTATATTTACTTAAATTTGTTAATTTATAACTCATGAAAAGATCCACCCCGACAAATCCAGAAAGTTAGCTATTCAGAAGCTTAAACTCTGATAGAAGCTGAAAAGAGTAGATCTGGTCCATGACTATTCCACGCACTATAATTTGTGTCCCTACCAATTTTTTTTTTTATTTTTTTTTGGTCAGGAAGGGTGCTAAGTAGCGGTAGTTTGTAAGGGCAGCATTTATAATATAGCTACAGTTATGGGGAATTGATTGACACCATTGACTGATTGGATAATAAGCCATCACATGGTAATTGTTATCCTGGGATTAAATTCAAACCAACAGCCTAAAGTTGGAAAACACTGGATTGTCTTTCCAATCTCCTGAAGTATCCAGCCCCTTTTCTCTTGGGATTTATTGTCCCCAAAGAGAGCTCCTGTTATGAGAATAGTGCATGATAGATGTGAATTTTGTAATACAAGACTTACACTTGTGGGTGCAGAGACACAGAAATTGCACTCATGCCTGTACAATAGCTGCACGAGCAGGTGGATTCATCCATAGGAAAGCACAGATGTCGGTACCTCTGCTACCCTACCTTAAAACTCAGCTGAGGTTCTATGGAGTGAAGGTACAGAAATATGTTTTTCCTGATGGGCTGGTCCCATCCCTCAGAGCCAGGGTGTGCACCAGCTGGCTCTGGGTATCCCAATGGTACATGTATATTGCAGTACTGTCCCTTTAAAATTAGTCCTGTGTAATCACCATAGAGCCGCGCACTGTGAAGCGTGTCTCACATGATGCAGGCACACTCAGCATCTGCAAGCTCAGTCTGTAGAGGCCAACTTGTTGCGTATCTAATAAAGAGAGGTGTGGTTTAGACTTTATATCCCTAGACTCACTCTGGGTTCCTGACTTACAGGGATTGCAGCATTTTCCAGAGATGACACACTCGACCCCCTTACAAAGCTGGAAATCAGGACATGTGGTTAGAAGTAACCATGTTCTGCATGAAGGAAGAAATGGCTGTTTTCCACCAGGAGCACAGTGGATCAGTAAATGGTGCCAACTGCCTGACACAGTAGTGCAGGAACAATGTGTGTAGTGGGGGTGCTGAGAACCACTGAACCAAAAACTGTAAACCCTGGATATAACGGAAACCACTTCAAGGCAGGGGGTAACACCTACAGCACCCCTAATTCCAGCACCTATTCAGACTAGACACTACAAATCAGCAGAAACCAAACAGAAGGTACACAGCACTTTGACATAGTGAGTACACAAAAATGAAGCCACATATGAAACATTTAAACTAGGACATCACATTAAACATATCCAAATATGCAGGGTTGAAAACCAGCCCCCTACGTTCATCTTTCCTTGGTAATTTTGCTGAGAATTGGGAACAATCCTTCTACGTCTATATGAAAGTTCTGGAACAATATAATAATAAAAACTTAAAAGTAGCAATTTTACTGTACACAGTGGAAGAAGAGACTCTGAAAGTTTATAAAAAAAACCCACATTCTTACAGCAGAGATGCTTTTACTTTTGGTGTGGTCTTAACAATGCCTAGGAAAATGTGTTTGAATGATATCCTTCTGGTCTCACCCACAGCTAGGGGTGTGTCAGAGCTGAGGCAAGAAACGGAGTTTGGATGTACTGAAAATGACACTGAGATCTGTTCAGTGTCACTGATAAAGGACTAAAGGAAAGGTTGTTGAGAGATCCAGATTCAGGCTTGCAAAAAGCAGTAGGGGCTCTGAAGATATCTATAAGCCATGAAGACACAAACAACAATCATGTCTGGGACATATACTGACAAGTTCGTACAGGCTGTTATACAGAAGATTACTCAGAGCAGCATGGGCAGGGCCCAACCACTTGAGAGCCAGAGCAAAGCAGACATACCAGTAGCTCAGACAAAACCTGTGCACACACTGTAGTAAGACACACCCACCAGGGTCTGACCAGACTTTGAAGTAACAAACATGGAAAATTAAATCACTATTCTGTGAACAGAACAAACTTACTCAAAAGACAAAGCCACAAATCTCTGGCTAAACCAGAGTGTGAACAATCTCTTCTTGTAGACACAGTATCACAGGGTAATAGACAGGGTTTTGCACAGGGCACTCAGAAGAACCTTGGTAGTCTACACTTATGCATTAAAAAGTTCAAGCTTGATACTGGAACTACAGCTAATGTGTTACCAATTCACTTTTTGAAAAGAATATAACTAGGTCCCATCCAGATAACTGTCTGATGTGCTTATAGCAGATGGACTTTCCAAAATGGACTCTGAAGGAGAACTCACACTAATAGCAGCAAGGACAAGGACAGTCTTCAGTTCTTCATCGTTATCTACCCCACCACTGTTGGACTGGGAAGTTTGCACACAGCTAAGCCCAATATGCAAAGTAGGTTTGCTGCGTACCAAGGCACTCAGCACTAAAGAAGAATTGATTGCAAAATGTCAAGACTTTTTCAGGAGACTAGCAGAGTTCCGTGAAAAGCATCACATATATACATACCCATCAGTCATCCCTGTCATATATGGCTGCAGAAGTATACTCTTTGTAGTGACAGACCCAGAGATGCACTCAGACATTTAGAAAAGGAAAAGGTTGATTGCCAAAGTGAATGCACCCAATCTATGGTTTAACAGCTGGGTCATAACTGAAGAAAAGCAGCAAGATATGGATTTGTTTGCATGCCAGGGATATTAATAAGGCTAATCTGAAACAGCATTACTCTATCCCCACACCAGTACTCAGTGGGGCAGTTCCTCATCTGATGCCCAGTGCCAACTAGCTTGTAAGAGCATATTCACTATAATCGATGAAAAAGATGGATATTGGCAAGTAACATTAGATAAGGAGTCAAATGAACTGTGCACTTTCAATACTCCCTGGGGCAGATTCAAATTTCTCTTTCTACCTTTTGGAATAAAGTCAACTAGGGAAGTGTTTCAACAAAAGTATTAATGAAACATTTGGAGATATTGCAGATATCTGTAGAATAGCAGATGGTATGATAGCATCAACTCAGGGGGGATATGATCAAATACTGAAGAAAATGATGACAAGGGCTCAAGCACAGAATACCAACTTCAACCCAGATAAAATACAATTCATGATAAAATGCCAAAATACACAAGACAGTCTCATCACAAGGAATCTGGCCAGATGACAATAAGGTTGTAGCAAGCTGGTCACCGTTCAAGCATATGCATCCAAAGATTGTTTAGTAGCTTGTCTACTGCAAGGCAGAGGCCGTGTTTCCATATGCCAGAACTCATGATGCAAAACTACTGGCTATTGTGTTTGCCACAAAGAAATTTCATCAGTACATATATGGAATACAGGTTGAAGTACTGTCTTATCATAAACCACTGCAGGTGATATTCTCCAAGCTTCTTGAAAAAGTACTTGCAAGGCTATAGTACATGCTACTTTAGTTACAGAAGTATGATCCTGAAGTCTCATAAACTCTTGTGAACTAGTGTTATTGAGAGCAATAGAACACACAACAGATCCAGATGACAAAAATCACCGATGAAAAAGTTGTCTATACATTTAAAGCCACATCTACACTCAGCACAGATTTGTAAAATAAACTTAAAAGGCAACTATGACTTGACCGTACAATGCCAACCGATATCTAAATCAGAAGAATCTCAAAACAGCAAAGAATCACACAATTCAAATGGACACCAACATCTTTGGAGACACTGGTTATATCAGAATCAGAAAATAAAAATCACAAGAAGTGGATATCAGATGCACATGATAGCATGATACAGAGACCTGTATGGAAATTGTATACAGAAACTATATGCAGAAACAGACAGAGATTAACACTTAACTGGTTGGAGCTCAATCTCCAACCTGCACAGAAAAGATTAACCAGCAAGAAGTCTGCAGTGCTGTAATAGTCTTCTCATGCCTCAGGCCTGATAAAAAGGACATTGTGTGTTTGAGACTTTATTTACTGGGAGGAATTTTAAGAATGAAGAAAGTATCACAAGGAAAATACAACAGGGCCAGGGTTTCAGGCAGATTGCCTTGCTGTGCCCCAGGGTTTTTGCACAGTTTGAACATGCCAATGAAAGATGTAAAGAGAGAGTAGCTATGCATATTCTGACAATGGTAGTGATCAGATAACTATCACAAGAAAAAACAGTAATTTGGTCTTGCTATCTGCTGACAGAAGATCACAAAGCCCATCCTCATTTTAATCCCTTAGGCGCAAATCCTCAAAAGGTATTTAGGCTCCTAACTTCCATTGAAATCAGTGGGAGCTGGGTGCCTAAATAGCACTGAAGGTCTGGGCCTTGGTGACTTTTAAACAAATTATTTTAGCTCTTCAGGGGGGGAAAAACATTCTCTTGAGCCAGGCTGTTCTCTTATGTGCTATTTTAACCATCGAGAGAGTAACCCTCAGAAATGTGTTAATTTCCAAAGTAATGGACTCATTATTTATGCTGCTAACATACACAGACACAGTATGTTAGTGTGTAACTGATTTTCAAATAGTTCGAACTCATGAGAAAAGTCTCTAAAGTAGGAGATAGTTTCATACAACAAGTGAACATAGCTGAAATGCTCTTTATTATTCTGTTGGCTGCCGTTTCCACTTTTGTTTATGTTACTACGTGTGACAGTGAATGATTACTCTAATTCTACAATAATCTTTTATTGGATTATTGGTTCTACAGAAATACTTTTATAAAGAGGGGCTCAAACGAAAGCTCTGCTTCCAAAAAAAAATATAAAAAATTAAGACCTCTCTCAAAACATGCATTTAATATTTGAACATATTGAGGACATCATATAGATTAACTTATAAAATGTACAAAAATATGTACATTAATGTTTAATGGAAAATTAAATATTTAATTGAACTCTTCTCCTTTTCCCTTCCCATTTTAATAAGAAAAGCAGACATGCTCAAGCTAACTCTCAATGGAGAATTATGGGATAATTTATGGATTCCTTTTGTGATGTCAGTGGAATCATAGCTTGTACATTCTTTCCTACTGTTGACTTATAAGTTCCCATTTGCAAATATGTGTCAAGTGATCCCAGACACAGACAGGTGATTTTTTGCAATATGCCTTCATGTGTTTGAGCTCTTTGCACATACCACTATGGGCTAACATGTTGCAATTTATTATGATTTTTTTTTAAATTGAAAAAAAATCAAAGTCTATTCACAGATAATTCACAAACTGGGTCTGAAATTCCACAGACAAATTATCCCCTATGAATAGCTTACCCAGTTCTGCATAGGACCTGGGCAGGCAGGGTGGGTTTGATAATTTCTTATAAATTTCTGGGTGGCAGGGATTAGTGAACAATATAAAGTATGTACCAAACAAGAAGAATATTGGCTATATTTTGGCACCTGAAAGAGTTTAATATCTGCTGATATTCAGTGTATTCTAGTATTTAGCTCACCCAACTTGAACAGCAGCACCCCATATAACCTAGAAAAGATGCAGTGTTGTAGCTGTGTTCGTCCCAGGTTATCAGAGAGACAAGCTGGGTGAGGTAATAACGTTTATTGGACCAACTTCTGTTTTACCAATGGAAGTTGGTCCAGTAAAAGATATTGTCCTCAACCACCCTGTCTCTCTAGGAGAAGGTAGTCAGGTATCTGTTTGAGGCCTGCATAATGTTTGACATCATAGGGAAAGAGATGGGCACTGAATTTTTGGCCACATATGCCTCTGAATTATAATTAGCACTTATGTTTAGTTAGGGGATATTTCATCCCTATATCTAACAGTGGAACTGTAGTATATTTTCAGTTACATTTCATCTATCCATCAGCCATTCCGGACATCGCTGCAACACTTCCCCTCAAGCTCCCCTAGTCTGAAGTCATGTCATGGGTCAAATGTGTGGGGCCATAGCCGATCACTACATTTAAATCCAACCATTTTTAGGGCTTCCTTGTTAGATGTCCCCCACAGTGTAGGCTCTTACTAGCTATTCCCAGAGTATTACAGACAGTACAATAGAACTGGAGGGAGAAAATTGGTGCCAGAGAAAACAGTAGGAGAAGATGGAATTAACATCAAAAGCTTTATGAAAACTCTGGACATTATTACATCCACACTTGCTAAGTTTTTCCCTTCACACCTGCTACTAATACCCAGCAGCATATCGCCTATCTGGCTTTATAGCAATGACCAATTCTCAACTTTTATAGAACGATTGCTTATTTGTCCACTTCTTACATGTCACTTCACTACATTCCCCATAAATATCCCTACTATTGATGTGACCCATCCCTCTCATAAGTAACTGGCATAACATCAACCGGCTTCTCTTGAATTGCTTCTAACTTATCTGCTTTATATAAAATAAAACCTCATTTCCTACTGGCATAGAATTTTCTGTCACTTTAAAATTCTCTGTTGACTTTAAATCAGCTTTCCCTGTGTATATATGAAATTGGCAAGCAAGAGAGCAACTTGCTTCTCAGTTAGATTTATCTCCAAGCTCATCCAGCTCTGGGTTTACATGTACTTGATTGATAGAAATTATTGTGAAGCACGATTCTGAGTATTTGAACTTAGTGTCCTCTATAGCACCTTGTAAGAGAAGCTAACATTTCTTCTAGCTCCCAGATGAACAAAGAATGTTGTAAAATTTCAGTCTTACTGTCTCTTCATGTCTTACTTTTGTGTTGCAAATGAAAATAAAATGGCTGTTTTAGCCATCTTTTTATCCTTTATGTTGGAAAGGGAGATAAAGAAGCAGAATAGAGGCAGGAGACTATCACAGCAACAAACCGGAATAGAGCAACAAATGAGAAGGGCCCAGGGGAACAGACACCCCACTTGTAAAATCACCTGCAAAGCCTTGAAAAATATTTTACATTTTAGGGGCCTAGTCTTTCAAGGTGCTGAGCACCATGATATCCCACAACATTCTACAGGAGAAAGAGGCACTCGGCAGCTCACAGATCTGAGTCTCTAAAGAAGGCAGAGCAAAAAGCATGCATGCATGGTACAAGAGCAGCTGAATAGAGACAGAGGTAGTGGCAAATTATAGCCATCATTAGTAATTATGCGGAATTCGCAGGTGCATAGGGACAAGCGCCCAATCCAAAGCCCATTAAGTCAATTGCCCTACTTTGATGGGCAGAAGGACTCCCATTGACTTCAGTGGGCATTGGATCAGGCCCAGATTGCTCAGATACTACCCTGGTGAAGACAGAATAAATAGTAGAGCTCTTTAAAAAATATAAACAAAATTCTGCCAAAAAATCCACAGGAAGTTTTCCAACCAGGTCTAATAAGTAGGTAAGTGCTGCTATAATGGCAACAACAGCATTTGCAATAAGCACTACATCTTCTCCTGTTCCTTCAATTAATCAGAACTACTGACATTCAATTTTCCCATAAGAGCACAATTTTCACTTCAATAGGTCAACAGCTGCAGCTCTGCCTCTTTTAATAGTTCTGTGGTGTGTGTTGCTACATAGCAGAAAGTTCTTAAATTGCTTATTAAGGCCACTTTTATCACTAACATCTATTTATGTAGGTGTACATCACTATACATCTTTTAGAACTCCGAGACAGACTCTGGCTCTATATGGTTTCCTACTACAGACTGTACAGTAAAGTTAATATCAGCATAGACAGACGCAGACCAATGAGAAACCCAAGAAGTAGGTGTTGTAACATTGCACACACAAAAGTCTAAACATGTGAAATATCAGTTAAAGCCCTGTAATTTGTTTTCTAAACAAATGTGAAGCTTCCTGGGAAGCCAGTGGTGATAGCAGATGGGAGCTGATAATTTCTGGGACCAATTAACTTTTGCCAGTGGAACCTAAGCTACAAGGAGATACAACAGTGCCAGCAGCCCATAAACCCCAGTTGGACTAGCACTCCCCCTCCAAAAAACCCCCACAGAAAGTGGGAGAAGGCACAGGAAGCATAGGCGCCTAATTTAGCCCTCCGTCTCTGCCTCCTCCCTATACCCCTCCCCCGAGGCACCGCCCCAGGCGTGCGGCGCACGGCGCACGGCCCCCGACGAGCTGGAGCCAGGAAAAGCGGCTTCGGCTTGGCTGTCGGGCGGAGCCTCGGGAGGCGGAGAGACTGAGGTGGAGAGGTGAGCTGGGCACGGCGGGCTGGCAGGGAGCTGCCGGTGGGTGCTAAGCACCCAACAATTTTTCCCCGTGGGTGCTCCAGCCCCGGAGCACCCACGGAGTCGGCACCTATGACAGGAAGCACGGTGCAGGGGTGTGTGTGGCAAGGGCTTAGGGACTCTGGAGATTTTCTGATTCAACACATTGCATTTCCTCGGCAGGCTCCCCAGCATGGGATGCTATACAGACCTAATAGAATGTTGAACAGCTTCCTCCAGAACAACCACCAGTGAAAAACAGTAGGAGTGCTCCAGTATAGTTTTCCTTTGAGTTTGTAGGACCATAATTTGCATAGCCTTATGATCATTGCTGTTCAGTAGTCCCTCTACAATGAAGTGAGCCTGTGGTTCTTGAAGATAAAGAGCCCTCTACTCCCACTTGTTAGTGAGCAGGAGGAATACAGCTCCAGCAAACCTGATTTGCATAAGCTTTTTGCCCTGGATTCTTCTAGTAATACTTTAGGAGCCACTGTAGTCTCAGAATTCATTGTGTAGTAGAACTGAACTGTACTAGGAGAAAAGGGTTTTTACCTCATGGCAAGGATTTTTCCCCCAAAGGTCATCTCTGCTATTGGCTCCTTTCCATTGAAGATCATTGTAGTGAGGTGGTTTCTTGTTGTCTCTTGAGCACCCCTCTCAGACAGATGTTGCTCCATGGCACCCTGCCTCTGAGGCCATGCCAGTGGTGCTACTGCACCTCCTGGCTTGAAATAGTAATAAAAATTAAATACATGGTTTCTATCATGAGCACCCATGCTATGAAAATTGGGACAGCATGGTCCACAGGTGCTGGAACTTCAGGGCCCTTTAAGGACTCTCAGTTTAAAAAGCAATTCAAAGAATTCCCAAAAGGGATCCTATTTATTGAGGCCTCTGGTGCATACTAGCCCTCCAGGACCCAACCCCAGTTCAGGGTCTCTCTTCTATTAGTCCATCACAAAATATTTCTAAACAAAACACCAGTCCATGCAGACTTCTCTTCAGTTTCAACTGAACACAGTCCCCTACTCCCTAAGGGTCTGAGGTAAGTACCGCTTCTGTTTCTTGGACAGGGTCCCTCTTAATGTCTGAAGAGTTTCCTTCTGCTTCTTGTGGTCTCTTTTACCCCTCCCTGTTGCTTCCTGCTGCCTTATAACCTGAGATCATTTGATTCCCCTCAGGTGAGCTCATCATGTAATCAGGTCTTGCTTAGCCCTAGACTCTTCAGCCCAAGGGAAAGCTACCCTGTTTGTTTTAATCCCATAGTGTTTTGAGGATTCTTCAATGGCAGGTGACACAGAGGCAGCTCCTCCTCAGTGGAGTGGAAGACAGAGAGGGTTCTTCAGTGAAGCTGCAGAGTTCACCAGCAGAGCTCAGTGAATTTCTGTGAGGTACTTTCTACCTAGCCACTAAAAGCAGAACTCATTATAGCTAGATTATGCAGTGGAGCCTCAGGACAGGAACAGGTAGCACTTCCCAAGGGACCAGAGACAAGCCTTCCTGAATGCACCTCAGGATGCTGGGAATATGCTGCCACTGATACCAAACCATGAGCAGGGCTTAGTATATGAAGAAGTGACATGTATTTAGTCAATGATCACATGGGCAGGTGGGGGACTGAGTTAAAAGACTACTGCAAGTGTTACCATGGGAGAGTGTTTTCCCAAGTTAACTCTGTTCCTGTTCCCTCCCAAGATTTTCTTGTTTCATACACAGACCCATTGCTTGCAAGAGGGATGCCTAGCTACTTTAACTCATCCCGTTCCTCCCACCAACACCTGGCAGAAGGGTTTCACTTATAGAATTACTCATACCTTGAAGGATCTCAAAGCACTTTACATACTACAGCAACAGCACATATGATCTTTTGCCCACATCCAACAGTGATATGCAAATATTTATGGGGTAGAACACAGCTATTTAAGAGTATCAGGAATACTACAAAAAGATTAGCACTGAAAATGAAAAATAGTTCTGCATCTAATTTAAAATGGAGAAGAAATTTGGGCATACTGTGATATCCTCCTCTATTCATATACTACATAGATCTCAAACCTTGCATAATCCCGTTGAAGTCATTGTGAGAAAGGGTATCAGTACATAACCCTCAGGAATATTACACCAGCACACATCTGTGAGGAAATGAATGTGACTTTAAGCAAGGTAATACTGATTACCCAAGGTTATACAAACTGCACAATTTAAAAATGATTATTTATTCTCTTTTAGTGGCACTAACTTCAGTGAAGTCGGTGCAACACCAATTTGAATGCACAAAACCATCCCTACTGAGTAACAGTTTTGCATAGGATTCACAATGCCTTCTCATTCTGCTTTCATCATCAGTCACCGTTTCTGGTAGTTTGTTTGGTGTCTTTGGGGACTCTTTTGTATGGAACATGAGTCTAAATGAACTCCATTTACAGTAGCAGACAAGAGTTCTTAATTCATCTGAGCTCCCTGAAATGCAAATGTATTGAGCTTCAGTTAGTCATAAAACTGAGCAAATACTACCATGGAAAATAATTTTATAAGTGAATTTAAATATTAATGCTCAGTGTCTTATTAAAATTCTGAGAATTAAATAAAAATGAGTGATATTTCCCAAACATTGTTTGCAGAAGAGTGCTTAAAAGCAAACACTTTTTTTCTGCATAAAAGGAAAAGATCCACACACATCAGCCAAAGGAAAAAATGGTTCACTACAGATTGTCAAATTATGGAGTGTTCTATAAGAATACTAATATGATGTAAATCAGAAGCTCCAGAGGAGAAGAGATCTACTCCCTCTATTGGTGAAAATGGAAGATGGCCGCCAAAGAGAGTTTAATTTGCTTAAGCTATCTATCCATAATTCTTCTAGTGACACGTACAAAGTAATCATGGCTATACATAAACTTAGATTTTGGGTGTTAGTAGGCTCCCAAAGAAAAGAAAGAGCTCTAATCTTTTGGAAATGCACTTTTTAGCACTTAGGACCCTTGAGTACAGTCCTGGCTAAGTGGGGTTATTTCCTTTCCTCTGGGGACTCTGTGGCAAGATACAATGCAGACTGAAGGTCCTGCAGTGAGGGACAGTTCAAAGGACAGCAGCAGAACTGAGTGGACTCCAGTGAGGCCCTGCTTATCGTAAGAATGGCATACTGGGTCAGTCCAATGATCTATCTAGTCCAATATCCTGCCTCTGACACTGTCCAGTGCTAGATATTTCAGAAGAAATAAACAGAACAGGGTAATTTCAAGTGATCCATCCCCTATTGTCCACTCCTAGTTTCTGTCAGATGTATGAGCTGCATCTGTGAGCATCTTGGCTATGAGCCATCGATGGACATATCTTCCATGAACTTATCTAATTCAATTTGAACCCAGTTATACTTCTGGCCTTCACAACACCCCCATGGCAATGAGTTCCACAGATCGGCTGTGTGTTGCATGAAGTACTTCCTTTTATTTGATTTAAACCTGCTCTGTTATTTTCATTGAGTGACCCCCTGCTGTTCTGTGATGCGAAGGGGTAAATAACTTTTCCCTAGTCACCTTCTCCATACCATTCACAATTTTATAGACCTCTGTCATACCTCCTCATAGTTGTCTCTTTTCTAAGATGAAAAGGCCGACTCTTTCTCCTCTCCCCTCATAGAGGTATTGCATAATCCTAGTTATTTTCATTGCCCCTCTCTGCACCTTTTCTGATTCTAAGGTATCCTTTTTTTTTTTTTTTGGATGGAGCAACCAGAACTGCATGCAGTATTCAAGATGGGGGCTTTCTGAAAATCCAAGTACACTATAACAGGATTATCCTTCTCCACATGCCCAAGGACACCCACAAAGAATTCTAATAGATTGAAGAGGCAAGATTTCCCTTTACAAAAGCCATGGTGACTCTTCCAACAGATTTTTATCTATGTGCCTGATAATTTTGTTCTTTGCTATAGTTTAAACCATTTGCCAGGTACTAAAGTTAGATTCACCAGCCTGTAATTGTCAGGATTCCCTCTGAGGGTTTTTTTAAACAAAAAAAAACAAAAAAAAAGCAATGTTACATTAGTTATCCTCCAGTCATCTAGTACAGAGACTTAATTAAGAAATAGATATGCCACAATTAGTAGTTCTGCAATTTGATATTTGAGTTCCTTCAGAACCCTTGGTTGAACACCGTCTGCTCCTGGTGACTTATTACTTTAAGTTGTTGATTTGTTCCAAAACCTCTTTTATTTGACACCTCAGTCTGGGACAGTTCCTCAAATTTGTCATTTAAAGAGATTCTCAGGTATGAGGATTTTCCCCATATTCTCTGTAGTATAGACTGATACAAATAATTCATTTAGCTTCTCTGAACAGGCCTTGTGTTTCTTGAATGCTCCTGTAGTACCGTGATCATCCAGTAGTCCCATTTACTGTTTGGTAGCCTTCCTGATTCTGATGTAGTGGTTTGTTGTTTTTTTTAAGGGTTAGTTTGTGTGTCCTTAGCTAGTTGCTCTTCAAATTCTTTCTTGGCTTGCCTTATTGTACTTACTTGACTTGCCAGAGTTTATGCCCCTTTATTTTCCTCACTAGGATTTGACTACCAATTTTTAAAGAACGTTTTTTGCCTCTAACTTCCTAATTTTCTCTGCTGGTTAGCCATGGTGATTTTTTTTTTTTTTTTGGTCTGCTAATTGTTGGGTTTTGTTTTTCATTTTGGGTACACATTTAGTTTGAACCTGCATATGGTGTTTTTAAGTAGTCTTTATACAGGGTGCAGGCATTTTTCCTTTGTGACTGTTCATTTTAATTTCTGTTTAACGAGCTTCCTCATTTTTTTGCATAGTTCCCCCTTTTGAAGTTTATGCTACTGTAATGGTGTCTTTGGCATTCTGACCCCAACCCCCTCAGGGAAGTTGAACATAGCTTAACTGAGCTGCTCACTAACAGCAACCACAATGTAATAGATTCGTCTCCTGGAGTGGATCCTATGCTCCCTTAGGACTAAATCAAGAATTGCCTCTCCCCTGTGGGTTTCAGAACAGGCTGCTCCAAGAAGCAATCATTTATTGTGTCTAGAAATTTTCTCTCTCATACCCAGCCAATATAAGGATAGTTGAAATCCCCCATTATTGGTTTTTCTGGCTTTGTAGCTTCTCTAAACTCCCTGAGATTTCAGTCACCATCACCATTCTGATCAGGTGGTTGGTAGTATATACCTATTTCTATACTCTTCTTGTTCAAGCATGGCATTTCTATCCATAGAGATTCTATAGTACAGTTTGATTCATTTTAGATTTGTACTTTATTGAACTCACGCGGTCTTTCGCATGTCATGCCTCTTTCACACCAGCACAACCCTACTCCGTCATTCCCATATATTGTGTACCTTGGTATTACTGTGTCCTATTGATTAACCCAATTCCACCAAGTTTCCATGGTGTCTAGCTTATCAATACCATCATTTAATAGGAGGCCCCCTAGTTCACTGATCTTAGTATTTAGACTTCTAGCATCTTAATAAATCTGAATCATTAGGTAGTGGTGAGACCAGGCAAGCAGCTTATTAGAGATTGTAGCTAGATCTACAAAAAGAGAGACTTTTCGACACTGCTTCTCACTCATCCACCCATTGCAGCTCCCCAACAAGTTGTAATATGGCTGCTTTGTGATTTGGTCTCCAGCCAGGTCACACTGTGAGTTCCCCTTCTGGTGCAGTCTTTCAAAGTTTTGCTGCATAAACAGCATCAGGTAATCCTCACACACACACTGCCCTGACTAGGTCACTCCCACAGTGACTCAGGCAATCTTCCCATTCACTGCCCCCTGGCAATACCACTATGCAGTGGATGGCATAGGAACCCAGGCCCATCCTCTTCTCTAGACAGTAGTCCAGGGTCCTGTAATGAGCAGTTAAGGGCTGGGTCTTCACCAACCTTACTACTTTCTTTCCTGGAGTACTTCCTACCTAGGCCTCTTCAACTTCTTTTTTCTCAGCCTTCTGAGTCAGCCTTATCTCTTTTAGGTTAACTAGGTAAACCCTTCCCCCTGGGTTCTAATCCCTTTTCTTCAGAGTTCCTATCTCCCCTACCTCAAGGAGAGGGACTGCAGGCTTCTGTACTGCCACATCCTGGCCTTATAAAAGCTATGCCTGTTCCCTCACAGCTGAGCTTCCTTCTGATTAGCACCCTCAGTCAGCCTACATCTCCCCCATTTTCAGCTTAATTGGCTGATTGGGCCCAGCTGGTCTAATTCAACTCTTTCAGGGCCAGTGTGGGGAGGACACCCCATCTCAGGTAGACATACATCTCTTTGAATGAATTATGCTCCCTTTCCTGCCTACACTTCCTATCTCCACCCAATCCCAACTACAGTTCCACTGGCAAAGAATTTTAGTAGCATGCAAATTCTGTTTTCATTTCACTTCCATAATACAAGTCTAAATCTACCATCACCATTCTACCCTTTATAAGACTAATGAATTGAATCCATAGTTTCTAAATTTAAGTATCACAGGACTGTTTATCTATGATATACCTGTTATCCAGGCAGCACACAGTGTGTGTAACAACTCAGCCACGTGGATTTGCATCAGGCTACAATACAACACTGGTCTCAGAAAAGCCACGGTAGAGTATAATATAATTCAAAAAACAGAAAAATGATAGGCAGAACTCTGACTTCCCCACAGGTGCCAGTGGTGCACTTCAGTGACCAGCAGTACCGTTATGTGTCCCTGGAGTATATACATCTCCCCCCTCCCCCATCATGTTTTTGGATTTCTATATATGAGCTGCTGAGTTACACTGAGAAATGGTCCCTAATTCTCCTTATTCACCCATGAAAGAAGAGGCAGTGGAAGCAACCTAAAATGAGGCCATCCATTCTGGAAGACCATTAAGGCTTTAATTCAATAAGGTACCAAGAGATTTAAGCATATGCCTAACTTTAAGATCACAAGTAGCCCCATTGAAGTAATTCTTTAGGTTGTGATTTAGCAAAATACTAATTTATCTAAGATCTTGTCTGCATGAACAGTTAAACTGGAATGTGAGGCTATTCCACACTAACTTGCCACAGACTAACTGTCCATATGGACCCTGCTGACACACATTAACAGTTTGTTAGTTCTTGATCTAGCCCTCTTAGAAAGGATATAAATCTTAGAAGAAATAAAAAGGTTATTTTATCATTATAAAAACCAGCTCTATGAATTTAAGTATTTCTGGTTTGTAGATTTTCAGTTATTTATATCTAATTGGCACCATTGTTTAGAGATCTGAATAACTAGATAAACAGTTAATCAATTTACTAAAATCAAACATTACCTGCAGCAATACTGATTCATATTCTTCTTTAAAAAGAAAAAGAAAAAGCTATTCATTGTTTTCCAATAAAATCTGTTCCCATCTGTAGAGCAATATCTGATTTCACAATACTGATCTGATGTATGATTTAAGTGCCATGTGTTTCATAGTTCATAAGTGTTTATTATAAACAAAACAAACTACTATAATTTGATGCAGTTTAACATTTATGAGAAATGAACATTTCGAATGCAAAGCAGTTCTGAATATGCTGATATTGCTTAATTCAGATTTCTGTCACATAGCAGATTTAAATATACTTAGAGCTACTGTATAGCAGAGGTAATCCAGTAACTTCAGAAGATTCAACCAAGGCATACCCACCATACGCAAAAGGAAAATGCAAATCAAACATAAAAATGAACAGGTATTGGACAATGAGGTTACTGTGCAATTATTTATAGAGGTAGAATCGCAAAGAACAATTCATTTAGAAAAACAGGGCTTGCAGTAGAAATTCATATTATCTTCAACCATCTACACTTTAGACTGTGACAAGAGATGGAAATTGTAAAAAAAACATAAAAACCTGCATCAAAAATTAATTACTTTACAATCACCAAGAGTAAACAGGTTGGTTTTCACAGAGAGCCATAGTTTTTTCATAAACATTTAAGATAATTAAGGAACTCAGTTTCATTGAAAGTGATGTGCAAGTACATGGGGCAAAGAAAGGTGAAAAAGCCCCTGAACATCCATTCATGATGCTGTTCACCTGATTTCAAGTGGGCTGGATGATAACCATTATAACTATTGTCTATTGACTTTATAGACATATGAAAAGAAGTTTCCTAGTTTTAAAAGCCAGGGATAAATAACTAAATCTTGTATTTCATGTTAAGAGGTATTTCTAAGCCTGTCATCTATTAATAGATGTTAGCATGGGTGGATTAAGGTAATGGGGTCCTGCACACCCTACCCATATTCTGTGATCACATTCCCATGCTCTGGCCACACCCTTGAAACACCAAGGCACTCTCATTCTAGTGAGAATGGTAGTGGCTACCCACATGAGAACTCTCTGCAAGGCTGGTGGTGGGGTCCTATCACCCCTTTGGGCCAGCTAGGCTTCCCTACACCCTTAGCTACTGTTCCTTGTTTTCAGGCAAGCTGAAGTCTGTTCTGGAGGAGAGAATTCAGCCTCCATCCATGTCATTCTATGTGGGCAGCCCCTGCAAATACCACCTCAGGAGAAACATGATAAACTGGCTGCAGGGAGGGCATTGTTATTGTGGTATTGGGATTGTGCCATCCCCATCCCTGATCAGCAGAGTCAATAACCCAGTAAGATGAATGGGGCTGTTCCCCTTTCTCAGAGTGGGTGGTTCAGGCTCTGAGCACATTTGGGCAGATGTCACGGAATTGGTTTGCACTCTCTTCACATTTTCTAGATTTTTCTTCATAAAGATCTATGAGGTCTAAAGCCACATTAAAAAAAATAAAGCTGAGATTCTGACCTCATTACATGCTTCTGGGAGTCAGGTCCTTAGCCATGGACCTACAGTGCTTATACCTTAATCCACCCCTGAGTATTAGGTCAACTTAATTTCATTTTTTTCATATTTACAAGCTTTTGTCTGCTTTAGCCTGGGTATTCAAGGATTTTCCTTTTGTTAAATGGGACTTTTCTTCAAAAGACTCATTCAGAAACTTTATAATAATTATAAACATGTTTTATTTCCTGCCTCACTGGTTTCTGATGACACTTAGGCAGTTTGAAATGGAAGCCTTATTTCTTTATCAAATTCCACCACAATCCTACATTTCACATGCACAGGGGTTTGCTTTTGAAGGAGCTTATTTATGCTGGACTCCAGGCACTGATATTTTTTCCCCTGTATGAACACTGAAGCATTTGCTTAGGGTAAAAGGTAAATTCAGAGGGCTAGATTTACCAAACTTGATGAAAGAAACTGTAAATTAAATTTTCACCCCAGAGAAGATTCACACCACGTGAGTACATACAGTGGCATAGCCACCTGCCCTTCCTCTGTGTTTCTGCCAAGTAGGAGTAGCTTTCTATTGCTGCATGGTTAGGACTCCCATTCCAGGCAGCAGCACCTACATTGGTGGTAGCTCTGGCTCACGTCCTCCAGCAGAGGGGTGGGTGGGTTGAGGTTGCTTGCTGACAGACATTCCACTGTTGGAGACTCAAACCAGACACACAGCAAGGGGCACCATGGAGCCATGGTCTGAATCTGGCCAAATAATTTCATGGGCTTTGAACGCAGATGTAAGGAAAGACAGGTCAAAGTTGGGGCTTATTAGTTTTGCCCTGTTCCTTTGCTTTTATTGTGACTTATATCTTTAGAAAATATTCTGTAGTTCCTTTAGAGACTATGCTATGGAGGGAAGGTGTATCATTTTTATTCGTAGCACTTATGTAGTTACATTATTAAATTCCACTGTTCATCATGCCTTGTAAATCATCAGGGCTTTGATTGTCCTATAACCGTTGAGCCTTATTGCTTATTGGTAGTGTAAATAGAAAATAGTTGAGCTGTTTTTGAGATTAGCATCCAGTTTCCTCAGCAGCAAACAGATATTTGTTCGACATGCTCAATATTGTAATGCCTGCTGTGATAAACTCAGGACAGACAGCTGCAAGGAAGGGGTAGAAAACAGTCCCAGGAGGTTAAAAGGCCCACCGCCCTAACAACTGAGGAGGGGTGACTACAGGTCAATCAGGTTCACCTGAGAAGAGGGTTACCCGAGATCAATTAGGATCAGCTGAGTCCAACTAAGGGCTGCCTGAGACCTTTTTAAAACCTCCCCTGTTGAGAGAGAGGAAGGGAGGAGAGAAGGAGTCATGTTGCCAGTAGGTTAGGAGTAGCAAGACAGGGAGCCTCACTAGGAGAGGAGGCTGCATTCCCTCCCCATAAGGGAGAGAAAAACAAGTCCAAACAACTGGCATAGAGAAGGAATGGACTGTCCCTGTGCAGCCAAGAGGGACTGTTTTACCCAAGCCTGTCTTGCCAAAGCTAAAAACAGCTGATGCTGGTGAGACCGAGAAGATACCTTGCCACACTGCTCAGTGTGAGCATGAAAATATCCCCTTTGTATGAGCCTTCTTACTGTCTGAAAAGAAAAGACTGGGGATTTCCTGGTTGGATATTGGTATGAGTTTGGAACATGTTATTATGCCTGATTGCTTTCACTCCCATGCTATGGGTATGTCTACGGAGGGATAAAAGACCCATGCCACAGCAGCTGCTGGCCTGGGGCAGATGACTTGGCCTTACAGAGCTTGGGCTTTGGGGTTAAAAATTGCTGTGTAGATGTTCTGGGTTGGGCTCTTGCAGGGTCCCAGAGCTCAGGCTCCAGCCCAAGCCTGAACATCTACACAGCAATTTTTCAGCTCTGGAGCCTGACCCTAAGGAGCCCAAGTCAGCTGACCTAGGCTAGCCAGGGGTTTTCTATCACTGTGTAGACATACCCATTACCTAAAAACATAACAATGGCCATACTAGCCCAGTATCCTGTCTTCTGACAGTGGCCAATGCCAGGTGTCCCAGAGGGAATGAACATAACAGGTAATCACCAAGTGACTGTACCCATTGACTGTAAGAAAACTATTCCAAATTTACACAGGTAAAAGTCAGAGCAAAATCTGGCCCGTTGTCTTTTAGAAGGGTATATCTTATAGGTTGGGTGCAGTGGTGCATGCCTGTAATACCAGCTGGTTGGGAGGCTAAGACTAGCAGATTGCTTGAGCTCAGGGGTTCTGGGCTGCAGTGTGTTATGCTGATTGGGTGTCCAGTGCCACTGACAGCCTGGCCAGTGGGTGGCTGAAGGACTGGCTAGAACAATACGAATGGTGTGTTGTGATCAGCACTCTCTGTGAGGGTTGACGGACCGATCAATCAAGGTGACAAGATTTACTATAGGGGAAAAGAATAGATATCCTGTATGGTTCTTCAATGATATATTTGTGTCCTGCCGGTATGTCTATAAGCTCTTCCAAAATAGGCACAGGCCTTAGTAACCCTGGGGCACTATACAGTAACAAATCAACCATGATATATTTTTTTTAATTTCCTGAATTGCTCTACTATATAAATTCACTAGAGAACTGTGGTGAAGAAATAAATGTAACATTGCTAGTTGATGAGTTTTTGATACCCTCGATTCAGAAGTTCCTATTAAAGACATAGAAGCTGAACTGAGGGAATTAGCTCTTTTGACCACAAGTACGTATCCAGGCACAAATATTTAAGGATTATCACAACCTCTCACTGGTGCACAATAAGGGAGTGCCCAGGTAGACGTCTTGGCTCAAAGCAAAAAATCAGATAACTTCAGCCTGAGAAAAAGGAACAGTCCTGGTCTATGGAGTTGATCTGGCTTATAGAGGCATACAGAGGCATCTCACAAATGTGGTATAGCAATGTGCACACTCCTGTGTGCTGTGGAGCTCTGCACTTCCTACTAGGGCAACATAGCTTCCCACCATTCACAGGAAGGCTGTGCCTCTGAGGCCCAATTGAAGCCTACATTAGCATCAAAAATAATAATGCCACTTGCTTTTCATGCATGTCCTCTCCTTTAAAGTTGTTTCTAATAGGAATATCCCTCTTTACAGTCAGTTGAGATAAATTCACAAAGACACTAGCTCTCCCTGTTTTCTGTAACCCAACTATCATAACAGTTTCCAAATATGGGAAGATTCATTCTGAGAAAGTTTACTTTGTCCAGCTCACTTAGTTTTAATCTTGTTCATTTGTCACTGACATCATCACCTGCTGAGCTAAAATGTTTTTCAGACTCAAACTGGAGGATGGGTAACCAAGATTAATGGCCCTCGAATCACATGTTAGGAAATTATTTCCTTTGACTGGCACTGAATCCTCATTTATTCTATTGTTGGACTGTGCTGGGGAACTGTATTTTAAAAGCACACTTTCCCCAGCCAATGTTTCACTTTCAAATTAACTGACCCCCAAAAGTTGTCAGATTCATCACTTGTAGACACCATCTCCTGACCTGTCATCCAGCATGGTCAGAACTATTGTACATGAAATATTTTCCTGCTGGATTTCTGTGTATAAAAGCAGCAGCAGCAGGAGAAAAGAGATTTCTTAAAATACAGATTGAACCATTTATTTTGTTCAGAGATTTCTGTACACACTGTGTACCAAAATGGTGGGCAGAGCTAAACAATAGCAGACAGAGAGAGAAGTTAATAGCTGTAAGTTGCAGGGGAGAAGGCCTTCATATAAATTGTGTTTTTTAACTGCTTCACGGCTGATCAGCTAAAGAGGTGTGTCAGCCAGCACTGCTAGATGTACACAGCTTGTCCTTGTTCCATTGGGACCTATTAATAGACTGCAGCAGGCTGGATAGTGGAGCAGAGGATCAGCAGTGAAGTGCTTCATAGTAAAATTGTTTTCAAATCATCAGTTCAAAATTGATGGTAGTCTTCCCTATGACTGTCAGTGCTGGTATTAAGAAGAAGTCTGACTTTGAAGTTAGTGTAAAGCAGAGAACAGCAGATCCAATGTAGATTTTTGTGCATTTTCACAGCTGACAGTTTTCCAGTCACACACACAAGCAAAGTTTTCCTTATAAAATTGATTTTTGATTAAGTATGTCCAAAGACAAGTTACATACCTGTCACCCTTCTGCTAGATGTTGTTGGCAGCAAGAAGGCCAGATTCAAATAGCTACTAGTCCCTCTTAAAATCAAAAAATAACATCAGCTCGAGCCCCTCCTCCCCCCAACAGAATTTCTGGGCTCAATAAGTGTCTCCCATGGGCACCTTTAAGAGGCACTACTTTCCCCTTCACAAGTGGCGTCTGCCTATGAAACAAGGAGAACTTGATTAGGGGAGAATTGAAAACAGCATCAGTTTGGGAAAACACAGCAATGGTATGTCTATATGGATGATGGCTGTAGTCTGTTAACTCGATTTACACCTGGTATCATGAAGCCCAACAGGCAACTGTCCCTTTACCACATCATAGTCCTTGTCCCCACTCCCAAAGTCAAGTCATGGTTTGATGTCAGTGGGCAGCATAGCCACAGAGTTCTGAGGTGCACTTGGGAAAGCCTGTCTCCAGTTTCCTAGGAATTGCTGCCTTGTCCTGTTCTGAGGCTCCAATGCCTAATACAACAATAGTTTTATTTATTTTAGCATTTTTAATAGTTGGGTTGGGGGGCCTCAGAGTTCACTCATCTCTGCTTCTGTCCTATGTGACTTCAGGAAAGAGCCCTCTATTTTGTACCCCATTTTGGAACCATCTTTGCGTTATCCTCCATGGAAAAACCCTCCCAAAAGTGCAGGATCTTCAATGGAAAGGAACCAGTAACATATCAGCTATTGTGTGTTCAACTTTATTTAGTGGCTGGGTAGGAGGACCCTCACCGGAGTTGGCGAGCTCTGCTGGTGTCCTCTGTAGCTTCACAGAAAAATCCCTCTCTCAGTTTCACCCATTGAAAGAGCTGCCTCTGTGTCTTCTCCCACTGAGAAATCTTCCAACAAGCACAGGACTTTCAATGGAAGGGAACCAGTTTATAGACAACCTTTGAAAATAATCCTACCATAAGGTAGGAGACCCTTTTTCTTTTCTTAGTTCATTTCTGCTACCCAACCAAGTCTGAGTTCATGTACAATTTAGGTGACTTCCGAAGTGTCACTGGAGGAATTCCAGGTAGACAGCTTATGCAAACCAAGCTTTCTCTGTGCCTACTCTTCCCTCCACCACCACCCATCTAACAAATGGAAGCAGAGAGCTCCTTGTCCTCAAGAACTTCAGGCCACAGGGTTTATATAAGCATAGATCAAACTAAAACAGATTAGAGTAGGAGTAGTAAATGCAGTGTGGTATTTACAAATGACCTCAATCCAACCCTCAAATAATCTTTCTCCACCTTTATCCCCCCTGAAGAGAAGAAAAATAACACTAGGAACTGAGGTTCATTTGCTATATAAAACACTTGCTATCACAAAGTTTGCACATGAACAATTGTGTGGAAAGCTGAGAGAATCATAGAATCATAGAAGATTAGGGTTGGAAGAGACCTCAGGAGGTCATCTAGTCCAACCCCCTGCTCATAGTAAGACCAACACCAACTAAATCATCCCAGACAGGGCTTTGTCAAGCCGGGCCTTAAAAATCTCTAAGGATGGAGATTCCACCACCTCCCTAGGGAACCCATTGCAGTGCTTCACCACCCTCCTAGTGAAATAGTGTTCCCTAATATCCAACCTAGACCTCCCCCACTGCAACTCGAGACCATTGCTCCATGTTCTGTCATCTGACACCACTGAGAACAGCTGAGCTCCATCCTCTTTTGGACCCCCCTTCAGGTAGTTGAAGACTGATATCAATTCCCCCCTCACTCTTCTCTTCTGCAGACTAAACAAGCCCAGTTCCCTCAGCCTCTTCTCATAAGTCATGTGCCCCAGCCCCCGGATCATTTTCGTTGCCCTCCGCTGGACTCTCTCCAATTTGTCCACATCCTTTATGTAGTGGGGGGCCAAAAACTGGATGCAATACTCAAGGTGTGGCCTCACCAGTGTCAAATAGAGGGGAATAATTACTTCCCTTGATCTGACCGCAATGTTCCTACTAATTCATCCCAATATGCCATTAGCCTTCTTGACAACAAGGGCACACTGCTGACTCATATCCAGCTTCTCATCCACTGTAATCCCCAGGTCCTTTCCTGCAGAACTTCTGTTTAGCCAGTCAGTCCCCAGCTTGTAGCGGTGCATGGGATTCTTCCGTCCTAATTGCAGGACTCTGCACTTGTCCTTGTTGAACTTCATCAGATTTCTTTTGGCCCAATCCTCCAATTTCTCTAGGTCACTCTGGAACCTATCCCTACCCCTACCCTCCAGTGTATCTACCACTCCCCCCAGCTTAGTATCATCTGCGAACCTGCTGAGGGTGCAATCCCTCCCATCATCCAGATAATTAATAAAGATGTTGATCAAAACCGGCCGCAGGACCAACACCTTGGGTACTCCTCTTGATACCTGCTGCCAACTGGACATCGAGCCATTGATCACTACCCGTTGAGCCCAACAATCTAGCCAGCTTTCTATTCACTTTATAATCCATTTATCCAATCCATACTTTTTTAACTTGCTGGCAAGAATACTGTGGGAGACTGTATCAAAAGCTTTGCTATAGTCAAGATACATCACATCAACTGCTTTCCCCATATTCACAGAGCCAGTTATCTCATTGTAGAAGGCAATCAGGCTGGTCAGGCATGACTTGCCCTTGGTGAATCCATATTGACTGTTCCTAATCACCTTCCTCTCCTCCAGGTGCTTCAAAATGGTTTCCTTGAGCATAGGCGCTGACTTCCCCTCTTTCCCATTGGTGCTCAACCCCTCTCTGCCACCTGCCCCACCCCCACTCCACCCCTTCCATTCGGCCCCACCCCTGCCCCACCCCTCATTGATATATATTAACAATGAGAGGGCAGATTGCCAATAGATACTTAGAGATTTTTTTAAAACATCAGTAGGGCCAGTTGAGGGATTTATCCCTAAAAGATCACATCTGCATTAAAAAAGTGAGAAAAAAATTACCTTCTTTGGATGTGCATTAAATTACAGTATATTTCACTGGCAATTATTTGGTTGTCATATTTTGCTTTCCTGATTTTTGAGAGATTATTTTTAAACATACATAACTTTTTATTTATAAATATTTAAATCTTTCTATAGTTTTAGTTGTTTTCTCCAAGTAATTTACAAAGCGTTTTTATTGCCATGTATATGTGCATGTATCTCTTCGGCATCATGTATGGCAAATTATTCATGTTTCTGTACTTTAATAATGAGATGTCAGCACATAATCCTTCCAGCGGAGAGGACTGTCAGCAATGATTCAATCCCTTGTGAGATGACCTCCCTGGCATTTAAATCTGGCCTTCATAAGTGCACATGTTATTTTAGAAGCTCTTTTATTCTGAGGTTTTTAGTTTAATACCCATTTTATTCTTTTCTAACATGAGTCATGTATATGCATAATTCAAAATGCAAAACCTACTGAGGAACAGTCATATATATATGTATATAGTTATTAGCCTCCATTTATTTTTAATACTTATTGTGAAAATGTATGATTTTAATCTTATTACCACCATAAAAATCCAGAGTGAGTTGCTGGGGTTGTTAATTCTCAGTTACTGAGTGGTGGCAGAATTCTAGCCACTGGGATTTTTAAGACCGTTCTCTTTATTCTGTGTAAAACAATAATGTATCCATCACAATAATTTTATATCCATCAGAAGCTTTCTTGACATTTTTACACCTGCGGAAAAACATCTGGGATACTCTTCTGCAGCTGTAGCAATAAACTTCATGATCTGAATCCAGAAATGAGTTCTGGACTTAATTGTCTTTGCGATCACATGCCACAATGGGTAGTATTTGATTTTGCACAGGTACAGTATATGACATTAGACAAAGAAGAGTTAACATTTTCAAACAATTCTGTGCATGTACATACAACAGAACGTGTAGGTGCATGGTCTGCTGTCTATTTGGCTGTGTCTGTTCTCAAAGCTCTCTGGGAGCCTGCGCAGCCTGAAAATTATGGCAAAATGTGGAAGTAGACATAGTTTTTGCCTATGGACATAGCAATAGGATTTTGTAAAGGGTCTTGCGTGTGATATCAAGTTATACTGCCTACTCCTTCCCCCTTTTCCAGGGCAGAATGTCACCACTTAATGGGGAAGAAACAAATGGGTTATTTAAAACACATTGACCAAGCAGATGCATAAGCAAGTTTCCTTCAAGGGTATTTTTCCCTTAATTTTTTATGTTTTTCAGTGCAAAATCCATGATTTGGGGAGCTCATCAAAATATGTTTTTAATCATTTAAATAATATTTGTATTGGAGCATAAGCTTTCGTGGGTGAATGCCCACTTCGTCGGATGCATGTATTCACCCACGAAAGCTTATGCTCCAAAACGTCTGTTAGTCTATAAGGTGCCACAGGACTCTTTGTCACTTCTACAGATCCAGACTAACACAGCTACCCCTCTGATACTAAATAATATTTGGGAATCATAACCATGCATGGCTTTACAGACTAGCCATCATTCCAGGGAAATAATGGGTACTCAGTCATGAATGGACATCTACTGCTCTGCACCACAGTGCTAAATATCCTGTTCCCTGTGTGCAATCCATAAATAGATTTAACTTTTTTTGCATTGGCTTAAATCTTTTATTACAAATATGCCTTAAATTTGCTGCACATAAAGTACTGTGTGAGTCAAACAACAGGGCCGGCTCTAACGTTTTTGCCACCCCAAGCAAAAAAAAAAAACAATAACCCCAAACGCCGCCCCCCCAAACAAAAAAAACAACCCCCCCACCGCTTCTCCCACTCGGAACGCCGGCAGGGAGGGCGTCATGCCCGCGGCCCCACTCCCCCGGCCGGAGCGCCAGCGGGGAGCGAGCGGGCCATGACTGGGAGGGAGGGGGAGAAGCGGCGCGCCATGGCCGCTCGGGTTCTCCCTCTCCCTCCCAGGCTCTCAAGGCTCTCCCTCCCAGGCTCTCATGCCTGGGAGGGAGGGGGTGAAGCGGCGCGACTGCTAGGCTTCTCTTCTCCCCCTCCCTCCCAGGCTCTCAAGTCTGGGAGGGAGGGGAAGAAGTGGCCACTCGAGGAGAAGCCGAGTGGCGGTGGTGCGTAAAAGCCGCCAGCGGCGGCGCGGGGCAGCCGGGGCACATTTCTAGGGGCGGCATGGCCAGTGCCAGAATGCCGCCCCTAGAAATGTGCCGCCCCAAGCACCAGCTTGGTTTGCTGATGCCTAGAGCTGGCCCTGTCAAACAACACTCAGCTGGTTCAGCCAATTATAAAGGATAAGAGCAGGCTCTGTCTGTCCTCAGTGGTGACTCACCACACCAGCTGACATGATGGCACCTAATAAGGCAGCTGTAATGTTCAGTGATCACTCAGTGATTAAAGTGCTTTCAAGAGCTCTGCTTTATAAATTGTCCATTTCCAGTTGGCCATGCATAGCAAGTGCTTCACCATACCCTGCCAGATTCTGTCTGGGAAGCTCAGGCCCCAAAATTACATCTTCCCTTCCAAGCCAAAAAACTTAATAACACTAAGGAAATCCTCACAATTACAAATACTTATAACCAACCTAATAACCACAGTTACTATGTTCTATTAGTCCTGTGCTTGGACCTACAGGGTTTCCCTGGACCATAAGCACTACCAGTGATGGGAGGTGGCAAGTGCACTTGTTCTGGTTGTTCCACATCCTGAAGCTCTGTTGTGACAACCTGCTGTGGTTGTTGCCTGTCTAAAACCCTCTCAGGAGAAACAGCAGACTCACAGTGCCTCTTATTTCTCTCCTTTCTGGGATTTGGAAAAGTGTTGCCTGTTGCTGCACAGGATGTGTCCGGCAGGGGTGACAAACTCATATGACCACAGGTAATCTCTTGTGAAACACTGTGGTTTGCAACCATTGTTTCCCACCATAAAGGCACACAGCACCATTTTCATGAAGTGGTAGCATTTCCCATGACCCAATATCATATTGAATTTTTGTTTTGCTTTATCTGTCTCTTTATACAACTCCAAGCCCCCAGTGACTCTCACATGAGTTTCTTACACTGTAGGTATTGTTGTTTTCAGTTTTCTGTTGCATAAAATGTTTGAGGTGACAACCTATGCTTCATTGGTGCCAGTCTGTAATTTCACAGTGCTAAATAAAGATCAAAGTCTGACTCCACAGCCTTTTTCAGGAGATACTTTATTATTCTGACACAGTTTTCCACCAATCCATGGGATTGGGGATAATAGGGACCAACAGTTACATGTCTAAACTTGTACTTCACCATGAAATGCTTGAACTAAGCCTACTAAACTGTGGTCCATTGTCAGACATTACTGAGCTGTAATCTGAGTTTACACATCCCTACTATTTCCCCTCACCAGTAGAATAACAAAGGGAAAAACAGTGATATAGAAACACCTTTGACTGTAGTAACCCATTTCTCCTTGGTGTTGTATAATGTAGATAGGGGAAAATGTTCTTGTCAAGCTTTTCACCATGTACAGTATTAGTTTTTGATATCTTAGAGACAAGTTATTTTTTAAACTTTATGACCAAATTTATTCAAGAGTTAAGTTGCTTCCTGTGGTTTCGGGATTTGGAATCAGCCATAATGGGCTCAGAGGAGCTTGGTTCTTGCTTTGCAAGAATAATGGTGAGCATAATGCTTTTACAGATTGATGGAATGAAGGAGAAAAGCAAGATGTTTCTCTCCTTCCTGCTTCTGGAAGAGGGGTGAATAACATATCCACTTAAAGTAAAGACACTTTGTTCCTGCAGGAAAGGGAGAATTTTAAGGCTGTGGGAATATACGGGTAAATGTGAAGTCAATGAAAATTGCAGGATGTATAAATTAATGTAGACCAGTTGAGGATCTGACCTAAGATGTTGCTTTCAAAAATCAAGCTCTATTTCTCTGAAATATCAACTTTTGAAGAAAAGCAAAAGACAAAACAGAGTGGACAACTCTTTTGATTTTATTTTAAAATTAGAAACTGAAAGTAGTTACTAAAATTAACTTAAGAGGTCATCAACCTCAATTCTATGCTAAAGTTTAAACTGAGTACATAGTTTAATACTGTTATTAAAAAAAACATGCTTTGCAAAAGAATGACTTTGGTGGAGTATATGAATCAGAAAGGAAAACCTTTGGGAGATGATCTAATGGTAGCAATTATACAAGATGTAACAGGATAAAAGTTCAATGACATAAATATTGATGGCAATTAGCTAAGAATTAAATGCACAGTTAAAAAGGTAAATGCCATATGAGAATTAAATACTTCAGCAGAAATCTTGTTTGGAAAATACAATGGGAGATTATTCTGCAAAGTGGTGCAATACCATAAATGCATCATTACTAAAGGACTTTGATTAGATGGAAGATATTTCTCAAGAACAAAGAAGCCTTAAGTAAGGATACAAATATGAGAGAAAACAGGATACAAATGGATTAAGGAGACAAAAGCAAAAAAAGAAATAGGTAAATTAGATAAAACCAGAAATATGTGAAAAAATATGGGGAGAAGGAAGGGAGTAAGAAGACAATTATGAGAATTATGAAACTATATTGTCAAGCTGTCCTGCAGTGGCTCAAGAGTATGAATTCCAACCACAGGGCACGTGAGTAAGAAACAGGGAACAAACCCCTAAAATTGGTTGTGAGCTTTATACTTGGTTTTCACCAACCATTGTCAAGTATAAATTCCTTAAGCACTATAACTGCCTTTATCGTGGAGTCACAGACAGTACCCTTGGGTATTCCAGTCCATCTGTCCTCCCAAGTAAGCTTGCCTTTGTGGCAGATGGTCTTTTGGACCAAAAACCACAGCAATATTCATGTTACTCCCAGTCCCAAAGGACCAGTCACTTACCCCAGGTCAATTGCACCTTAGAGCTCACACCAAAGACAATGAGATTTCTTAACTAAGAAAAATAAATAAGAGTTATTTACAAGGTTAAAGCTGGCAAACATATATACACACAGAAGTTTCAATGCACAATAGACACTTCTATAATAAGCAAGCTCTATATGTTCTTTAGGGCTGCCCCAAGTCAAACACTGGGGATCTTTTTCTTATACTTAGTAATCCTTGCCCCTCAGAGTCCAAGGAACATAAAAAATGCAGTTCCTACTTTTTAGGGCTTTTTATGCCTTCTCTCCTTCTGCTTTGAGTTGCAAATTCATCTGTTGTGAGGAATCCACTTGCATGTCTCCTCTTTGTGGTTACTAATTTCAAATATAGCACATACACTCCATACCCCGCATCCAATAAATTTGAAATTCTAACAAAACCAAAATCAAGTTTTTCTGGAAAGATTTTAAACCCATGCTGTTTAATATTAATAATCTTGTTATCCTCCAGATGTTCAGTGATTTTTTATCTTAATATTCATTCAATAATTTTACAAAGAATGGAAGTTGGGCCTAAGGAATGCTAATGCCTGTATCTCTGTCTTATTTTAAACCTCCCAACCTTCATTAGGTCATTTACAAATAATGGAACACATGGGCTCAACCTGTACTTCTTTTGCAGGTATAACTTTGTTCCCACAGTTAATAGGGAAACAACCAGAACTTACTGTTAAATTTAAACACCTGAGTAGTCCCATAGAAATCAGCGGATCCATTTACTTCAATGGGGATACTCTTGTGTATGACATTAAGCACATGTCTAAGTATTTGCAAGTTTGAGGATTTAGAAGTATAGGCCCAGATTCACAACAAGTTTTAGGTGTTGCAAAAGCCAGCACACTAGGCGGGAAGCCACTTAAGCTAGCCAATGGGAGATACCAAAAGGACTGTGTGTGCTAAGCCCTGCCCCTCTCATGGAGATTGTGCATCTTGGATTTAGGTGCCTGAGTGGCCATTTCTGCTTAATGATCCACAAACAGGAACCAGTATCCTGGAGTCAGGTGTCATAGCACCTAAACAGTTTCTTGTTCAATAATTTAGGAACCTGTCTCTCTCCACACAAAATGGCCAGAAGATGAGGAGGTGTCTTCTACCTTATAATTTTTACTCCAGTGATTAGAGCACTCATTTGGGATGTGAGACCCAGGTTCAATTCCTTCCCTCTGCCTGAAGGGGAGAAAGGAGACTCCTGTTCCAATCCTACTTCTCAGGAGAGCTTAGTGGTTAGAGCATTATGTGATATTCTGATGTGGAGTTCCCTCACTCTCTCCTGTTGAAGCTGTTGCACTGTGTGTAAATAATGAAAGAGTGACTGGAACAGGGAGACTGGAACCGAGGTCTCCCATCTCTCAGGTGGGTGCCTCAAGCACCAGGCTATAGAGTTATTCTCTCTCTGGACCACTGTCTATTGAAGTATTTATCCACAAACTGTACACCTTCCATGTTAGAGAGCACTTCTATAAATGTAAGCTACCACGTAAATTGCCAACTACAGGATTTATAAAAATTGAAAGTATCATTTTTGTTACTAGAGCAACTGATAGATGACTTATCAAACAATGATTTATTTGAAACCTTTCAAAGATGGTCTGTTGTTGAAAGCCCAAATCCTCTTTAAGATTCAGTAGATCAATAATAAATAATGGAGTTTGTGTGCAGAACTCCTCCACACTGCTTTGAAAGTTTACCCAAAAGATTTTGAATGAATAACAATGAAATTTAACAAGTACTGATTCAAGCTTTTGTTTCTCTCTCTGCTAATAGATGCAGCAGCACAACTGTATCTTATATTCAAAATTGAGAAATGTATAAGCAAACATGCCTTAAAAGTTATCTTAAAGACAATAAGAAAAGTTTGCAAAAAGTAGCTAAAGAGGAAAGATATTTTAATTAGTGAACTTAGTCCCCAGATTCTCACTGAGATGACATGAATGCCATTGATCAAAGGAAGATAATTCTTTGAGAATAGCATTTGACAATCCAGGAGTTCACATTATCTTCTCTTGTGTAAACATAAGTAACAGAAAAAAGGTGTTGGTGCAATTAATGTTCTCTCTCATGAGCAAAAGAATATTTTGCTAATAAATTGCTTAAGTATTGAATCATAATTTAATCTTCTAACAGTTTCAATGCAACAGACAACAAAATGAAGACACCTGAATGATGCTGAGGATATGTCTACACTGGCAGTGTTACAGCGCCACTCAGAGTGCTAAAGGGAAACCGATGTTGTGCCCTCTGGGCAGCTATCCTACAGAGCATCTCTTCCTCTTCTGCCACTAAGAGTTGTGGGAAGGCAGAGAGGGTCGCGGAGCATCCTGGGTCCTGTCCCAATGCCCCATGATGCATCGCCTCACATCCCAGCAATCCCTGTGCTTCCGTCCGCATTTGGTGCCATCTTTCAACTGTTTGTGTACTGCGTGCACTGCTCTGCCTCTTCGGTCTGCAGGAATGGATCCCACACTGTTGACCAATATGCCGCTCGCTCTCAATAACACATCACAAGGGGCAGTGGAGTTAAACTACAAAGGCAAGATCAGTTCGACATTGATCTCACCACACATAGTAGCTATGATACGAGATTGCTTGTGGCATTCATGGAGGTGCTGACCACAGTGGAACGCTGCTTTTAGGCTCGGGAAACAAGCACTTAGTGATGGGATCACATCGTCATGCAAGTCTGGGATGATGAGCAGTAGCTGTAGAACTTTCGGATGAGGAAAGCCACATTCATGGGACTGTGTGATGAGCTCTCTACAGCCCTGCAGTGCATGGACATGAGAATGAGAACTGCCCTGCCATTGGAGAAGCAGACTGCTACTGATCAGTCACTAACCAGTTCGGAGTGGGAAAGTCGACCGTTGAACTCATGTTGATGGAAGCGTGCAGGGCCATTAATCACATCCTGCTCCGAAAGACCGTGACTCTGGGCAACATGCGTGACGTGAATGGCTTTGCACAAATGGGCTTCCCTAACTGCAGAGGTGTGATAGATGGCATGTATATTCCAATTCTGGTACCAGATCACCAAGCCACCGAGTACATTAACCGGAAGGGGTATTTCTCAATTGTTCTCCAGGCGCTTGTGGATCACTGTGGGCATTTCACAGACATTAACGCAGGCTGGTCTGGAAAGGTGCATGACGCATGCATCTTTTGGAACACTGGCCTGTTCAGGAAACTGCAAGCATGGACTTTCTTCCCGAATCAGAAGATCACCATAGGGGAAGTCAAAATGTTCATTGTGATCCTGGGAGACCCTGCCTACGCCTTAATACCATGACTTATGAAGCTATACATGAGGCACCTTGACAGCAGCAAGAAGTGGTTCAACAACAGGCTGAGCAAGTGCAGAATGACTGTTGAGTGTGCTTTTAGCCATTTAAAGGCCTGCTGGTGCTGCCTATATGGGAGGCTGGACCTGGCCAATGACAATATTCCTATGCTTATAGCCGCGTGCTGTACGCTCCATAATATTTGTGAAGGGAAGGGTGAAAGCTTCACTCAGGGCTGAACCACTGAGGCTCAGCACCTGGAGGCTGAATTTGAACAGCCAGAGACCAGGGATATTACAGGGACACAGTGTGAGGTCAAAAGCATTAGGGATGTCTCGAGACAGCACTTTGAAGCTGAAAGCCACTAATATTTGTTACGCTCGGGAGTGCAGTGCTTGTAATGCTAGGATGTGATTGGTGCAGATGATGCACTATGAAGGTTTAAGAAAGTTGCCTGTTGCTTTGCAGGTCTCTGTTTGCTTTCAGTTAATGGAATAAAGATTGCTTTCAAGCCAAAACTATTCTTTTATTAAAAAGCAAAAACCAGAGGAGACAGACACAAAATAACACATCAGCACTGAGAGGGATGAGGGAAGGGAGGGTCCCAGGAGGAGGTGGGGTCCCAGGATGGTTAAAGATTTGCGTATGTCCAGGCATCATATCCAGCCTTCTCCTTTGGAGTACGGTGCAGCAGGTACTGTACTTCAGCAGGGCTAACCTGCAGAGTGTTGAGTGCACTGGGTACTGGGAGTCCACAGCGCTGGACTGTGACAGGGGAGGAGTGGAATGCAGCGGGTACAGACTGGTGCCAGGAGGTTGATAAGAGTCTGTTGGCGGTGTCTGGGGGGGGGGGGGGGGGGGCGCATGGGAAAAAGTTTTGCGACAGCGGCTGCTGGGGAAAGCAGGCTTGGAGCTGTTCAGTTTGCAGTTCTAGTAGTGCCTGGAGCATGTCCGCTTGTCCCTCCATCACATTAAAGAGCCGCTCCATGGCTTCATTCTGGTGCGCCATGTTCTCCTTTTGGTCCCTTTTCTCACTGTCCAACCACTCCAATTCTTGTTTTTCGGCCGTGGAGTGCATCATGATATCACACAGAAATTCCTCCTTATTTCTTCATGGATGCTTTCTAATTCTGCGCAGCCATTCAGCTGGTGATAACAAGGAGGGAAGCTGGACTACGAAGGTCATATCTGTGAAACCAAAATGCAACATTTTACAGAAGCAGTATTGTTTGCAACACACAGACCTCTGATTTAGTGATATAAAACACAGCCACTATTCACATACCTCACCTGTCACTAACTGGCTGACCCCAGGAAAGCACACAAACCACAACACCCCCAAAATGGTGAGAAACCGCAGGGGCAGGGGAAATCAGTGTTTCAGGACCGTACTGTACACTGGGCATGTAGCTTTTGGGGAGAGCCAGCACTGTAGGGGCGGCCTTATAATCATTACTGTCCCCACATTTTCCACAGGCTGTGCTCATTATGGAAGATATCTAGCCACTGAGGGTGAGCAGGGAATTCAGGGAGGATCTTCTCCAAGACTGTGGCTTCTGCCCTGGCCCTTATGCAGCTCACCTGTGTGCAGCAATGGTTCTCTTCCCACCCCCTCCCCATGGCACAGGAAAGTTACCCTTAATGGGGCAAGAAACAAAGCTACTCTGCCAAAGAACATGCGACAATGGATTGTCCAGTTTCTCCATGAGAGTTTCATGGAGATCTTTGAGGCAGATTCCCATGAAGTGAGGGAGTCAATCAACAGCGTGTTCTGCCACCTAGACTAGGCATGTGATGGTTCGTGCATCATACAGACAGAAACCAGCTTTCTGCAACCCCCCTGCCCCCAACAACTCGCTTCAGTGATTCCCAAAATCAAAGCCACTTACCAGGGGCCTCCTCTCCTGTGTGCGCTTCGCCAAGCTCCGACAGCTGTGACTGGCTAGTCTCCTCCGGGGTAGAGAAGAGCTCCTGGCTGCATGCATCTCTGACCTCCAAGTCATCCTCTGCCTCTGGGTCCCCCTCCCCTTCCACATCCTCATCCAAGATTTCTTCCTCCTGGCTCGGTCCACTCTCAATTGGCAGGCCAGCCACTGAAGTATCCACAGTGGCCTTCACAGTGGAGGTGGGGTCACCACCAAGTATCACGTAAAGCTTTTTGTAGAACTGGCAGCTCTTGGGTGCAGCACCGGAGCGACGGTTTGCCTTCCGTGCCTTGTGAGAGGCGTTCCGCAGCTACTTCACTTTGACCCTGCATTGCAGTGTATCCCGGTCATGGCCCCTTTCTGTCATGCATCATGAAATCTGTCTGTAGGTATCGTAATTCCTATGGCTGGAGCACAGCGGGGACTGGACAGCCTCCTCTCACCAAATGCTGATAAGGTCCAGCAGCCCGGCATTGCTTCAAGTGGGGGATCGCCTGTTGTGTGGAGAACACATGGTCACCTAGAAAGATGCGCTGAGACCACTGCATGTGTCACCAAGTAAACAGGAAGGGGACTTTTGAAATTCTCAAGGAATTTAAGGGGTATGAATCATGGTTGGTCACCTCAGGGCAGGGCAGTAGAGTTCAAATCGATGACCAGAGCAACGAGAACCGACATTGTGGGACACCTTCTGGAGGCCAATCTCAGTGCTGTAATCAACCAGGATGTGTACACTGGCACCGCAGTGCTGTAGCCCCGGCGCAGAAAGCTGTAGCCTCTGGTCGGGGTGGTTTTTTTACAGTGCTGTAATTGTGCAGTTTCTGCACACTAAGTGGCCTGGCAGTGTGTATACCTCGGCAGTTACACTGCAGAAAGTTGCTTTACAGCGCAGAAACTTGCCAGTGTAGACAAGGTCTAAGATAGTTGAAATTGTCTGCATTTCATATACTACAATTCTTGGATGGCAATTGTCTATGCAACAAATTTGGAGGATGAAATGATATTAAAAGAGCTATCAAGTTAGATTCCTTTGTATATAAAACTGAAACAGAAAAGGAGGAAAATACAGTATGGTTAAATGAAAAGATTTGAAACCTCATTGAAACTAGGGAGGTGTCTTTCAGAAAGCAGAAATGTAATCCAAGTGGTAAAGAGAGGAATATAAAATCATAGGAGGTAAAATATAAGTTAGGAAAAATTAGAGAACCCGAAATGCTTGTAGCAAGGGCAGCTACATAAAGAAGTATAACTATGGCTGTTTTGCTAAACATAGAGCGGGTCAGAAAAATTCCAAACAAAACATTTGCGGGAGGTGGGGGTCTGAATTTGAAAATTCTATCAACTTTTAAACATCTTGTGGGAATGGTTCAATTTGGATGAACTTCTGACAGAACCCTTTGGAACCCTGCCTGCCAGCTCCTCCTTGCCTGATTTCGTAGAATCATAGAACTGGAAGGGACCTCGAGAGGTCATCTAGTCCAGTTCCCTGCACTCATGGCAGGACTAAGTATTATCTAGACCATTCCTAAGAGATGTTTGTCTAACCTGCTCTTAAAAATCTCCAGTGATGGAGATTCCACAATCTCCCTAGGCAATTTATTCCAGTGCTTAATCACCCTGACAGGAAGTTTTTCCTAATGTCCAACCTAAACCTCCCTTACTGCAATTTATGTCCATTGCTTCTTGTCCTATCCTTAGAGGTCAAGAAGAACTATTCTTCTCCTTCCTCCTTGTAACCACTTTTTATGTACTTGAAAACTGTTATCATGTCCCCTATCAGTCTTCTCTTTTCCAGACTCAACAAGCCCAATTTTTTCAATCTTTCCTCACAGATCATGTTTTCTAGACCTTTAATCCTTTTTGTTGCCCAGAACTAGATAAAATACTCCAGTTGAGAACTAATCAGTATGGAGTAGAGAAGAAGAATTACTGCTCACGTCTTGCTTGCAACACTCCTGCTAATACATCCCAAAATGATGTTCACTTTTTTTGCAACAGTTACACTGTTGATTCATATTTAGCTTATGGTCCACTATGACCCCCATATCCTTTTCTGCAGTACTCCTTCCTAGGCAGACACTTCCCATTTTGTACATGTGCAACTGATTGTTCCTTCCTAAATGGAGTACTTTGCATTTGTCCTTATTGAACATTTGTCCAATTGTCCATTTCATCCTATATACTTCAGATCATTTCTCCAGTTTGTCCAGATCATTTTGTATTTTAATCCTATCCTCCAAAGGACTTGTAACACCTCCCAGCTTGGTATCATCCACACACTTTATAAATGTACTCTCTATGCCATTATCTACATCATTGATGAAGATATTGAACAGAATCAGACCCAGAAATGATCTCTGAGGGACCCCACTCATTCCCTTCCAGCATGACTGTGAACCACTGATAACTACTCTCTGGGAACAGTTTTCCAACCAGTTTTGCACCCACCTTATAGTAGCTCCATTTAGGTTGCATTTCCCTAGTTTGTTTATGAGAAGGTCATGTGAGACAATATCAAAAGCTTTACTAAAGTCAAGATATACCATCTCTACTGCTTCCTCCCATCCACAAGGCTTGTTACCTTGTAAAAGAAAGCTATCAGGTTGGTTTGACATGATTTGTTCTTGATAAATCCATGCCGACATTTACTTATCACCTTATCTTCTAAGTGTTTGCAAATTGATTGCTTAATTATCTGCTGCACTATCTTTCCAGGTACAGAAGTTAAGATGACTGGTCTGTAATTCCCTGGGTTGTCCTTATTTCCCTTTTTATAGATTGGCACAATATTTGCCTTTTTCCAGTCTTCTGGAATCTCTCCCGTCTTCCATGACTTTTCAAAGATAATTGCTAATAGCTCAGATATCTCCTCAGTCAGCTCCTTGAGTAATTTAGGATGCATTTCATCAGGCCCTGGTGACTTAAGACATCTACTTTTTTAAAGTAAATTTTAACGTGTTCTGTTCCAATTTTAGCTTCTTATCAGACCTCATTTTGATGATAAGCTGCCCAACCTGACTCCTCTATAGCTGCCTGGCAGGCTGCTGGGGTCCCCAGGCTTCCAGAGTCCCTGACTCTGCTGCAGCTTGCCAGAAGGTCAATCTGGGATAGCAGGGAGCATATTTTGTTTCAGAAACACCAAATTTCAGTTTCCAATTTTTGAGGTTAGGGCATTTTGTCTCAACTCATGATGGAAAAAAAATTCCAAACATTCATATTTTCACAGAACTGAGATTTGGTTTCCTGGCCATCTCTAGTTAGAGAGTCTGTATTACACTCGATTGACAGGGAGTAAGAGAAACATCCACAAAGGGGAATGTAGGACATTGCAAAGAAGGCAAATGTCTTCTTTCCATCACTGTTCACCACTCAGGATGGTCAGGAGATAGATTCCCACCCTTAAAGCAATTCTTTGCAGATAATAAAAATGACACTGTCAGAGACTGACATGACAAAAGAGGAGATGTCAGAACAAAGTGATCATTTAAATTGCAATACATCATCAGAACTGGATGGTAAGAATGGGATGAATTAAGTAACTGAGCTGTTAATAAAAATAGTTAATTTATCATTAAAATCTATATTGAAGGACTGGACAGTATCCAGTATTGTGGTTCTCTTTACAAAAGGTGAGCCTGTGAATTTCAGACTTCATTACAAGGTAAATTTAGAAGAAAAAAACAACCCTCAATTGCTGAGCATAATATAGTGTTAAATCAGTATGGATCTGTGAAGGGAAATTGTGCCTCTCCAACCTAATAAAACTCTTCAAGAAATTCAGAAACCAAATAGATAAACTGCCAGATACAATATACCAGATATTCACAAATGCCTGTTATGAAGTCTCTCAGATGAGGCAATTAAGGAAGCTAAATAGTTGCAGGGTGTAAGTAAAGTTCTATCATGGACTGGAAACTAGTTAAGATATAGGAAACAAAGGATAAAAATAAACAGTTTTAACATGGAAGGAAATTAATAATGGGTGTCCCAATGGCTCAGTGTTATTTAATATAAGGGGCCAGATCCTTGGCCCAGAAAGTGGTTCTCAATCTATTTACCACTGTGGGCTGCATTTACATCTACACAATATATATACTACCTGTACATCTTAAAAAAACCCAAAGGTTTAGTATTTATCTGACAGCAATGCAATTCAAACCAATTCAGTACTTTTCATTTCAACATTGGCAAATGTCTACCAAGAGCATTTTAAATTAGAAAAATGAGTCAAAACTTTAACGGTTAAAATTTATTTGGTCCCACACTTACATTAGTGGGAGGTTTGGCAACTTCCTTTGCTCAAAGCAGTAATTGCTTCACGGTCAGGTTGAAGATGGGTGACAGCACATCACAGCTAGGCATGAAGGTTTGCATCAGTCAAGTGCGCACAATATTGAGACTTAATTCAGCACATGGCTGAGAACGTACATTCAGAAACGTAAGCTGGTCCAAACAGAGACTCGAACTCGTTTGGCACTCAAAAGACACATATTTTGTCCAGCACCACATTTCCATAATTCCTGAATAGAAGTTGCATGCTGTGCTGCGTAAATTGCTTCCTGTCCCTGCAAATCTGACAGCTCCTCTTCCAGTCACTGCCTTGGAGCATTAAATGTTGCAGTAAGATCTTTAAATTTGAAAATAGGGAAGGTGTAAGAATCCCATAGAAAAGCACCAGCAGACTCTACTTTCACGAAATCTCCAAAACGTGATGAAAACTTTTCTTGTAGCTGTTGTACCAAAGCAACAAATATTTCTCTTTTGTCACTTTCCAGAGCCCCCTCACATGCTTTATTTAACATTGGGAAATATGTGAGGTCTCCTGTATTGAGAAATGTACATTTCAAGCTTGATCTTAAAACTGGCAACAGTACACATTAACTCATCAATTACTTTTCCTTCACACTGTAATTGTACATTCAGCTTGTTTAGATGCTCAGTGAGATCAGCAAAGAATGCCAAGTCTTTCTTCCAATTGCCATCTTTTAATTCAGGATATTTATCCTCCTCTTCGATTTCAGAAAGAAACCACACAATTTCTAGAAGTAATGCAGCAAATCTTTGAAGAACCTTATATCGACTTACCCATCTTACTTCTGTGTGTAACAGTATATTGCCATATGAAGACTCAATTACTTGCAGCAAAGAAAGAAAATGGTGATGTAGTAAAGATATGGCATGAATGCAGTTTATTACTTTAACAACTGTGTACATTATTCCCTTTATGAGGCCTTCTCCTAACTTGCTGCATAGCGCCTGTTGATGCACAATACAGGCCAACAAATTTGCCTGATCCTTTGTCATTTTGGCAACTAAATGTTTACCAGTCAAACCAGAACATTCATTTCATTGCAGGCTTTGCAAACAGCAATGTACATATCTCACCATGAGTATGAGCATATAGTGACTGGAGTGAAAGTAAGTCTTCCATAATTTCAAAGTTGACAGTATCAATGCATTGAATCCAAATGCAAAGTTGTGCTATGTCTCCTATGTCTGTTGGTTCATCAACTGCTAAACTTAAAACTGCAAGCATAGGCGATCTTTGATTTAAGTTGGATAGCCACTTTTCCCAAAAGATCTGAGATCTGTTGACATACTGTGTCATTGCTTAACTGCAGATTTTTTATCCTTATGACTTTGTTTTTGCTTTTCAAATCATTAAAGAGATACTCTGTGGATTCTAAAAAGCATTGTTTCACTAGCTCCTCATCACTGAATGGTTTCCTGTGTTTGGAAAGCATCCAAGGAATTTTGTAAGATGCAAGTGTCACAGCATTTGCTCAAGTAAACATGGCACATAACACTTTCTGCTCATTGTTTAGCGATTTCTCAAGATGACTAATTTCAACTTTCTATCTTCAGATTTTTCTGGGTATCTACTTTGAAAGTCTTGATGTTCTGTCTCAGTGTTTTACGTTGTATATTTTGCACGCAGTGAGGGCTGTACAACATAGCAAGCAAAATTGCTTTCCATCTTTTCTGTAACTGCAAAAAAAAATTTCCAATCATCTTTTACCTTTCCTCCTTCTACTGCCAAACTCTCATGCTTCTTTCCTTCATGTTCCTGTTTGATTTCATCAGTTGCTGAAGCTACCAATGGTTACGTCTCTCTGTGAACAATAAAGTGATCAGTTTTCTCTATTGTGCCCTACTTAATTGCTGATATAACACTGATGCGACACTCAACTATACTTAACTGCTCGAATGCACCACTCAACAAACTTCACAGCAATCTTTAACATTTTTTAGCAGGATGTCATGTTAGCCATAGCTGTGTGCTGACTGGGCCACAAGCAGCCCACAGGCCTCAGATTGAGAAACACTAAGTCCCTAAAGCTGCTCTAAAGTGGCAGCTGGGGATCTTCCTGTCACAGGGGAATCCCCTGCTGGGCTGCATACTTTCTTTATAGGGGCGTTTGGGGGCAAGGGTGAAAGGGCAGTAGCTGAAGCACGTTGCACTCTAGCAATCCCGGCCAGTAGAATGGTTCCTAAGCAACCATTCCAGCACTCATAATAAATCAGAGCAGCTATGTGGTTCTTCTAACTTTGGCAAGCAGCCAGTTCAGTTCCTCTCCAGCCCCCAGAAGTGGGAGAAGCAGAAATTTGTCTTAGTTTGGCTCAGACTAGACCATGGACTCTGGGACCTTGCAAGGTGACCAGACAGCAAGTGTAAAAAATTGGGACAGGGGGTGGGGGGTAATAGGATCCTATATAAGAAAAAGACCCAAAATTCAGGACTGTCCCTATAAAATTGGGACATCTGGTCACCCTATCTACATCACAATTAAACAGCCCCTTAGCACAAGCCCTGCAAGGCTGAATCAGCTTCCATAGGCCAGCTGTGGGTTTTTAATTGCAATATAGACACACTTAGAGAGGACTGAGCCCATTGTGTACAGGTTATTCTTAGAAAGGACTGGAGAAATTTTACAACCAAAATGAGATGACTGGGAATAAGATGGTAGATGAAATTCAGTGTAGACAAGTACAAGGTAATTCACCCTAGCAGGAAAATAATTAAGTACTACATGATGAATGTACTAATTTCACTGTCACACCTTGCTTAAAAAAAAAAGGAAAGAAAAAGAAGAACAAGAACAACCAGGCATTCTTCTGGGCAACTGACTGAAACATACGAGGCATACCGCAGTTGTGAAAACTGCAAACATATTAGTTTATATTAAGAAAGTGAAGAATACTGAACCATTTTAAAGCCATTTAATAAATCACTGATATTCCATTCCATTGAATACAATGTTCAGATTTGTTCATCACATTTCAAAAACAAATATTGGAGAAATAGTAAAGGTCAAGGGAAGGGTAATGGAAATGATCAGAGGTTTGGAAAGATTTCCAAATGAGGAGAGATTAGCTCTGTTCAGCTTGGAGAGGAGATGAATAGGAGGTGGTATGAGAGAGAGGCATATACTGAATGTCACAAAGTGAAGGCCTCTTGGACTTTCCTAGTTACCCACTCACAATACAAGAACCAGGGCCATCCAATTACATTAATGGGAAACACAGAACTGTTAAAAATAAAATGTTTATTCTTATTATAGAGACAAGGTGGGTGAGGTAATATCTTTTTGGACCAACATCTGCTGCTGAAAGAGACAAGTTTTTGCATTTACACAGAGGTCTTCTTCAGGGACTGGGACTGGAAAGGGGTGGAGCGGAGGAAGCCAGTGCTTGTGCCTATCGATATAACTCAAGGACCATGCTAAGATCATGCCAGTAAATAAGAGAAGTGTGGGATCAGAAATGAGTGAACCAAAATTGGTGTGTTGGAAATTAAGCCTAATGGGTGGACAAAATAATGAGGGGACGGACTATTCTGCACATCTGTAGCGGGGTGGCTACCCTGCTCCTGCCCTGAGGGGCTTGAAACAGCCCTGGGAGAGGGCTGCAACTGGGAAAGCTGGACTGATTGGCGAAGTAGCCACAGTCAGCCCTTATGAGGGCAGTGGGCCTGGAGCAGAAAGTCTCTCTCTGCCTTAGAGGGAGAAGGGCCTGGCTGCTGGTGGGCTAAACAGGGACCTGAGGTGGGGCAGCGCTGGGGGAAGGCAAGATGAGCTCCCACCTGGAAACCCCCTGGGCTGCAGGGCCTTGTGTGGGGCCTGAACAGGTTCTGGGGCTGTGAAGGGGTAGCCGAGGGCTGGGTAAAAGGCAGCAGATCCAGACCTCCCTTGCCTATGATCACTGGCTCATACAGACTGCAGTCTGCCTCAGTGAACGGGGGCTTGATGATGACTGGCAGTAGCCCATAGGCTGATGCAAGGTGAGGATAGAGGATGGATGGGTTCCCCTGGGTCGGGGAGACCCAGTGACTGAGGGGGTATTGTCAGGGGGCAGCACACCAGTCAAAAGGGCACCGGGGTCCGAGAGGGACATGGGGCCAGCGAGACACGTGGGACACCGGCCTGCAGAGCTGGCTCTGGGGCTGGATGAGCTAATTCCCTGGACGACCAGAAGGAGGCGCCACAGGGGTGAGTCTCGCACCGTTTACAACATCACTTCCTTTTGGAGTCCTTTAAAGATTTTGGAAGCAAAGTTGGCCACTAGAGCTACCTATGCCAGCATGGCTTCCACCCCCCTCTCCCCACTTTTTGGAACCCCAGACTTCCTTCATCCTAATCCTGAGAGATGTCCTGACCAGACTGGGCAGAGAGAGGGAGCCAGATGACATCACCACCTCCAACTAAATCCCAAATACCACCTGAGTTGTGAAATGTCTTAACTCTGACACCCCATGTATTCTTTTCCTTCATCTTATATCTTCTCTTTTCTATCTCTCTCCTTTTGCCTTCTAACTAATAAGAGTCTGTCTCAGCCAGCCATGACTGTATATTTTTCAACACTGTTGCGGGCCTGTGACCAAAAAGCAGTAAAGCAGTTGCTAAATGCAATGTCCTAAATAGTCTGACTGATAAGACTTAGGACTGTGAATGTGTTTTTCTAGCAGGGAGCTTGAAGGTGAGAATCAACACCAGAGACAGAAGCTGCATTTTCTATCTTTGCTATTCTTTTCTATCCCTCTGTGTGTGTTTGTCTTGTCTTTTTAGGAAACAGGATCAGACTTTAACAGCAGCAGCAATAACAGCAGCTCCACCCCATCTCAACTAATTTATTTTCTTTCTCCCCAAAAGGACAGCAGTTAACATCTTTAATATCATCTAAAAGACTGTCAATGTTTTTTTTTCCCCTTCAAAAAACTCCATCCTGCTGAAGGGAAAGGGAACAAGAGATGTTGTTAAAATGAAAGCCTTATTTCATACTTGCTTTTCATTATTTTCTGTGTCTTTAGCAAAGGTTAAAAGGATTGTTAATGGTGAATTTGTCCTGGCACTAAGCAGACTGAGGTCTCTGTATACCAAATTTTGTTTAAAACTGTTTAATGTTGAACATTAACTTGGTTATGTTAACATTTCTGACTCTTTAGGTCCATATATCCCATCTAAATAAATAGAACACCATGCACTGAATGAGGCAGGAGTGCAAGGGAGAAGGGAAGTATGTGATCATGTAATTAAAGACTGTATCATAATGCAAATGTAAATGCACCATCAACATTCATTCTGGCATTTCCTAACTCTTTGGGTGCTTGACTCTGGAACTAGTGCACATGACTTCCAGCTCCTTACTTCTCTGACTGGGCTCCTGATTGTAGGCCAGGAATCGTCTGGCTTACACCCACATCTGGGTCTCAGCTCTTATGGAGGTATGGTAGGGGGACCCAAGCCCTCTCCTTCCACAGGATCCCAGTCAAGGGACCTGTGAGAAGCAGCTCTGTCAGGGTCCTCCTCCCACCTATGTTCTTCAGTTTGGGGTGTGGCTTTGATAGTTCAAACAGTCTATAGTGTCCTGCCTTGAATAGCACCCCATTGTGGAACTTTTGCAGTTCCTCTGGGTGGGGCTGATGTAAGGTTGGAGGGGCATAGTCCCACAAGGTCCTTACAATCAAATAGGAAAGTTCACTCTTTCCTGGGTATTCCCCAGTCTACTTAGCCATCTCTCGCAGTCAGGGATGTCATGCTTCTCATCCAGTGGCTGTCAGGATTGTCATGATGCTCCCTTCACATAGAGAGGCAGCAATACCTCCTGCCTCTTCAGCAGTCAGCTCTAAACTGACCCAGGTTCACTCCTTTTCTTCCCCCTCCAGACCTGGCATTGGCTGCTGCTACAGCAGGGCAGGGCTAGCTGCACCCATAGGCTATTTTTAACCCCTTTTCTTCTGATAGGAGGTTTCTCTGTTCCATCACAGTCCTTTTATTGTCGTTTTTACACAACACATAATTAACCTGTAGCAACCACAAAATATTGTCAAGACAAAAAACCTTCAGGATTTATAAAAGATTTAGAAATATCTATGACTAGTAAGATTATCTATAGTTACCCTAGTAAAGATACAAACATACACGGGTTATCAATTCTCATGTTTTATAACATAAGCCATGTACTGAATGTCTAGGATTAGAGAGAAATGTCCCTTCCATTATGAGGGTCTTTTATCCTCCACTGAAGTGTCTCATCATGTACTGTCCACTATCCCAGATAGAATATCATGTTATATAGACCATTAGTGTAATTCATTATAGCAGTCCCATGTTCTTATGTCTGTGTGCCATCTAGCCAAAGCAGACATGCAGTGCTACTATTACCTTACATGGAAGTTTGTGGAAATCCAGACCTTTATTTAGTAATAATTACATCTCAAAGGAGACTGGCCATGAAAGAGAGTGCATAGTAGGCTTTTGATTAATAACTCATACAATTCCCCTTGTAAGCCTTTATCCACTGCATTTGGCAGCTATGTATCATTATGCCAACACTGTCAAAATATGAGAAGCACATACTACTGTATGCTTGGCACTACCCTGGACATAGGATATGGGAATTTAAGGATACAAAAGTATTAGCTCAGAATCTGTTGAAAAAAGTAAAGCCTGGATAATTACAGGAAATATATTTAGAAAATAACAAAGTAAGCTAAAAAAAAATCCAGATACCATTTTTTGTTAAACAAGAGAGAACCAAGCTTATTGAAACAATTGTATACAGAGAGATCAATAAAGATTTCCCAGAGTCAACCTCAAGAACTGGTAAGATCAGTTATTACCACTGTCAAGCAATTTAAAAAAATAATCACAATTAATTGCACAATTAACTGCACTGCTAAACAATAATAAAATACAATTTATTTAAATATTTTGTGTTTTCTACATTTTCAAATATATTGATTTCAATTACAACACAGAATACAAAGTGTACAATGCTCACTTTATATTTTTTATTGCAAATATTTGCACTGTACAAAAGAAACAGTATTTTTCAATTCACCTAATACAAGTACCGTAGTGCAACTTCTTTATCATGAAAGTTGAATTACAAATGTAGAATTATGTGCAAAAAATAACTGCATTCAAAATTTTAAAAAATGTAAAACTTTAGCGCCCACATGTCCACTCAGTCCTATTTCTTGTTCAGCCAATCGCTCAGACAAACAAGTTTGTTTACCTTTACAGGAGATAATGCTGCCCGCTTCTTGTTTATAATATCACCTGAAAGTGAGAACAGGCATTCACATGGCACTGTTGTAGCCGGTGTCACAAGAAAGTTATGTGCCAGATGCACTCAAGATTCATATGTCCCTTCATGCTTCAACTACCATTCCAGAGGACATGTGTCCATGCTCATAACGGGTTCTGGTCGATAACCATCCAAAGCAGTGAAGACTGAAGCAAGTTCATTTTCATCTGAGTCAGATGCCACCAGCAGAAGGTTGATTTTCTTTTTTGGTGGTTCAGGTTCTGTAGTTTCCGCATCGGAGTGTTGCTCTTTTAAGACTTCTGAAAGCATGCTCTACACCTTGTCCCTCTCAGATTTTGAAAGGCTCTTCAGATTCTTAAATCTTGGGTAGAGTGCAGTAGCTATCTTTAGAAATCTCATATTGATACCTTCTTTTTGTTTTGTCAAAACTGCAGTGAAAGTGTTCTTAAAATGAACAGCATGTGCTGGGTCATCATCTGAGACTGCTATAACAAGAAATGCGTGGCAGAATGTTGGTAAAACAGAGTAGGAGACATACAATTCTCCCCTAAGAAGTTCAGTCACAAAATTTAATTAATGCATTTTTTTTTAACAAGCATCATCAGCATGGGAGCATATCCTCTGGAATGATGGCCAAAGCATGAAGGGGCATATAAAGGTTTAGCATAACTGGCACATAAATACCTTACAATGTTGGCTACAAAAGTGACATGTGAATGCCTGTTCTCACTTTCTAGTGACATTGTAAATAAGAAGCGGGCAGCATTATCTTCCATAAATGTAAACAAACTTGTTTGTCTGAGCGATTGGTTGAAAAAGAAGTAGGACTGAGTGGACTTGTAGGCTCTAAAGTTTTACGTTTTGTTTTTGAGTGCAGTTATGTAACAAAAATCTATATTTGTAAGTTTCACTTACACAATAAAGAGATTGCACTATAGTACTTGTATGAGGTGCACTGAATATTTCTTTTGCTTGCCATTTTTACAATACAAATATTAATAAAAAATATAAGTGAGCACTGTCAACTTTGTATACTGTGTTGTAATTGAAATCAGTATATTTGAAAATGTAGAAAAACATCCACAAATATTTAATACATTTCAATTGATATTTTATTTAACAGTGCGATTAAAACTGCAATTAAGAGTGATTCATATTTTTAATCACAATTCATTTTTTTGAGTTAATCACATGAGAACTGATTAATTGACAGCATTAGTTATTATATGAATCTGATTCTTTGAATCAAATAATTCCTGAAATATTTTATTCTAGTGTTGTTAATAAAAGTAGATCAACACATTTATAAGTCATAGGAAAAGAAGACTCTCTCCTACAAGTATCACATTGAGTTCCAAAACAGTAAAATACATTATAGATCTGCTAGCTTTCAGTGGACACTTAAACCCCTTCTCATATGAGCCCTGTAGCATCACTGTGATTTGTTCAAAAATTGTATTAGCCAGCTACTTCTCACTTAATGTACATATTCATTTTATCAATTACTGGCAATTTTTCAGGTCCTCAAAAACAGTGAGTAAACAGGCCATGCTATCCGAGACTTACATGGCATCCACCAACATAGTATCTGAGCACCTTACAATTAATGTATTTATCCTCACAACATCCCTGTGAGGTAAGGAAGCACTGTTATCCCTATTTTACAAATGGGTAATTGAGGCACAGAGACACTAAGTGACTTGCATAGGTCACACAAGATGTTTGTGGAAGAACAGGAGTTGAACCAAGGTCTCCCTTAGCCCAAGCAATTGCTGTAACCACTGGATTATCTTTACTACTGATGCGGCAGGCCCAATTTTTTTTTCTGGAAGGTGCTCAGATACCATAGTGTTGGGTTTTAAGAATCCATCTCCTTGCTTGTGCAGCCACAGAGAGATTGAGCAATCACAGGCCTTTTGTCAAGGATGGCACAAAGCTAGTGCTACTAGAAGCTCTAGCCACTCTCAACACAGAAGAAGGAGGAGGGGCTTATCTCCCCTTTAATTTTCAGCATCGCTGACTAGCCAGTGAGGATCTCTTACTACACCCTCTTAAGACTGGCACAACAGCTGTGTTCCGTGGCCAGAGGATGTGGGAAGCATTATGCCTCTGATACATAGCTTCCTGATCTCATGCAAAGATGGTATGACTCCATACCACCCTGAACTCATAACCGTGCCCAGTACAATCCAGCCCAAAATGCATTTCATGTATTAAACAACAATTTAATGTTTTAGTTCAGAAGAAATTATACTTCCATGCATTCTAGCTCGGTAGTCAAAATTAGACGAATTTTTTTTCCAAGATTTTTGTGGAAAGTTTGTCAAATTTGTCACGTGTTTTTTTTTTTAACCAGCTTAGATTCTAGACACACAGTATTCTTGCTCCAGTGAGGTTTTGTGGACTTCTGCAGCTCAGAACTCTAGAAGCCTAATACATTTTCCTTGATGCAAAACTTTCCTTTGCATAGCCAGAGATCATTTATCTTCTAGTAAATAAATGTTTAGATCATCAGCCGGATGGTATTTGAGTGTTTAACATAATTTCTCCCCGATATTCCTCATGCATGCAAGTGAACCAAGTGTTTTGGTGTAGAGATTGGATTTCCCCCCTTTAAAAAAACAACAAAAAAACCCAGGGCACTGTCCTGCCATATAGTACATATGTAACTCTCCTTTGTGAAAATTTTTACCATTGATAAAATTCTCTGGTGCCCACCTATGAATTTATTCTTCCTTTGATATTCACATAGTAACTAGAGATTTTGAGGGCCTTCATTTATAGTCTGAGACTTTTCATAGGGATCTGAATTTCCAGAAAGCACTGAGGGCCAGTCTGTAAAGATATTTAGGTATCTAAAGATGCAGCTAGATGCTTAATGGGATTTTCAAAAGCACTATGCGCCTAACTCCCATTAACTGAAATTTATGGGAGTTACTGCTCATGCATTTTTGAAAATCTCCAAATCTGAATCTTTAGGTATGTACATTTCTTTATACATCTGGCCATCAGCACCCACCATTCAAAAATCAGGCCCCTTTCAGGTGTCTCAAGTTGACCACCCAAAATCGCTATACACTTGTGAAAATTTAAGCCTTCTTCCTCTCGTTGAGGTGGGACAGGAGCAGTCTAGTTTCTTCTTGCTGTGTTAGCTACCAATGGCTGCAGAAAGAACGCAAATGCATATTATCTTTTTGATTATCAATTTGTCATATGCTTCTTAACCTTCTGTAACACTTACATTGTGCTTGAGGATTAAGGCCATTTGTCTAATAACCATAATTAGTCATAATTATCCTGACTGGGGCTATTAGTTAATGATATCTCATGTTAGCATTCTTAATAGATCTAATTAATGCAATTATATCCACTTACAAAACATAGCTGTGTTATACACCTAATTCTTAATGACTTACTAAGAACTATTGGGTTAATGAAACTAACCCAAGTATAATTTTACACCACCTCTCAAAGTACCATAAACTGTAACAATATCTTACAGCTCCTACAGTCAGCATGGGAAGAGAGCATGGCTTTACACTTCTATCCTCCATTTATTGTGAGACAGTGAATTTCAGAAAAAAATCCTAAATTGGCACCCTTCTAATCTTTCTTCCTTCTTTTCTACTCTTGCTATTGCCACTGTTCTGCCAATTAGCTCAAATCTAACTGTCAGTCAATCACCAGTGTGCAATTTTTAGTCATTCTTATAGTTCCTTTTCTTGAAAGAGGCCAGTACTCCCAAAGATGATGAAAAAGAAGGCAGCTCTGGCTAATCTCAAAAGTAGGTCACAATTAAGAAATAATACCTATCTTACCCATGGCCTCCAAACAACTCCATATTCCGAGAAATTCACATTTCCTTTTATTAAATGAGCACAAAGCATCTTGTCAAGCCTTTCACTAAGTGTTCAGGTCAATTATATTTGTAGACACAGAAAAACACCACCTGTCTGAGAATATTTCTGTATATCAAGTTCACAGACCTCATGTTGTGTATATGCAGGTAGAAATGATGAATGTTTCTTCAAAACACACAAATATACTTTCCATTACAAAAAAAATTAAATAGCACTCAGCCCTGAAGAGAAGCTCTCTAATAACTCCATTGCTTAATACATAAGACATAGATATAAAATCAATTCACATGACATATAGGACTCAAACCATACCACCTTCTTTAAAAGCAAAACTTTTTAAAAATGTAACATTTAGAGTCCTCGCTGCTCCAGAGTCTCCTGAGAGCTTTTGAGCTTTGAGAGTTTTTAAATGAGCTTTACAAGTTTTTGGTTTGTTGTGTTTTTTCTTGTTTGTTTCCCCAATATCCTTTTGTTGCTTCTCCCTTCCTTGTTTACAGAATGAAAGAAGACATGCGCATACATAGGAAATATGCACTAGGAAATAAACAAATAATCTGGGCTCAATGTGGAATTCTATGTATTAAATGGACTACACCTTTAAAAAAAGAAGTCAGGTGGATACACAAATGTTTAAGAAGACTTTTTCTGAAATCTACTTTCACGACTTGTCTGTGAGAAGTCCATTTTTCCTTTTAAGTGGAAAAAGAGAACTATCCCTGAACCATAAAAATGCTGAATTAAGAAAGAAGCATTCAACATTAACCTGAAAAATCTCACTCACTTCCCACTGAAGGCAGTGGCAAAACTCCCATTGACTTCAATGGGCACAGAGCTAGTGCTGAGTGTTCTTGAAAATCTCATGCTAGATGGATCTCTCATAACAAGGAATGAATAGAATGAAGTTAACTTTTTTTTCCAAGTGACAATCTTTTTCATTAAATAGTCATTTTTAAATGCATTTATTGTCAAATAGTTAGACTCCTGGTGATTTGTGAGCAGTCAACATTCAAGATTATTTACTGGCCATAGAGGTTACATAGCACATTTTTGTTCTTTGACTGGATAAGTATAACTTTTAAATCAAGTTTTCAGTGAAAATAACTGAAATTAGTGCTGGCCAAATAATAATAAAAAACCTTTACACCCATAACCCTAAAGAAATTGACAGATACTACAAAAATCTGTCAATCAAATTTTGCATAAATATCAGCAATATGCATTTCTGCAATGTATTTAATAGATATAAATAGAACTGGTCTATTACTAAGTGCTATTCAAAATTTGCTCTTTCCCAATATCCCTCAAATGTCACTTAAAGATGCTGCTTCTAGGAATACCAGGAATTAGAATGCATATAATACGTTAGAATATTAACAAATCAATTAACAAACTGCAAATGGTCAAAGAACATCCAAATCAGTATTCAAGGATTTTTTTGGTAGCATTTGCCCTGCTCCAAATCAAGACAGTTTTTAAAGATTTCCTCAATAGAGAGCTACAATATTAAGGATAAATATGGTTATGTTGAGCTAGGTTCTGATACCGACTCTAGAAGAACAGTAAAAACCAAGAAGCACAAACGTGCACTCTGACAAATGTGTACATCTCAGCAACCTGATATTTGGCAAGCAATTTTATTTGTTTTTATATTTTAAAAACCTACAACAGTCCAGAATATTGGCCATCTGTTGTGGTCTGTCATCTTCCATCCTCTACAGATGGACAGCACAAAGTTTTACTAACATTCTATTTTGAGACCTAAAGTGGCATTTAGGCCTCATGGTGCCCCTTTGCATGGGACAAATTTCACACACTTGTCAATCATTATGTCAAGGATAACATTTTCAAAGCAGGTTAGTATCCAAAGCCCTATTTTTTGAAATATACTTAAGCATTTAGGAGTCTGTCATTGAAAATCAGTGGGACCTAAGCACCTAAGTCACTTTTGAAAATGAGACTTCAGCTCTTAACTCAAGCACTTCTGAAAATTTTACCTGAGATCTTTCAAGTATCCTGATTCCACAGATAAAATCTGAAAATGCAAAAGAACTAAACACTGCAGCCTGTGGTTTTGTAACTTTCCATGATTGATGAAATATTAAAAAATATATATAATGTCTTGACTTCTCACTGAGGCTAATTCCAATTTAAATAGATGAGTTATATTCCTCCCCAAACCAAGATTGTCTATCTGAAGACATTGCTATTTTACAGAGCTGGGCAGGAAACTGATTTCCCATCCTGAGAGTAGTTTTCAGATTTTGAAAAAAAAATTAATCTCAAATTGGAATAAAAAAGTCAAAATCCCACATTTTTGAAAATCAAAAATACAGAAACATTTTGAATTGAGTTAATTTAAACATTTTGTTTCGACATTAACCTTTCTTTTTACTATAAATTGATGTTAATTTCAAAACAGTCATTTCAACAATTTCTTAATTATTTCAAATTTTTCATAACCTGACATTTGCTGAGACTATCTCTTTCCTCAAAAAAGTTTCAGTTTTTGACAAATGGGCATTATCTGACAAAGTGTTTCTATCAAAAATTCCTAGCTAGCTGTTTTTAATGATTGATAGAAAGAACACAGTTCATTATACGACTAAAAAAAAAAGATTATAATAGACATTCATGGGACAAACTTAGATAATAAATTAAGCAGTCTTCTTTATTTTTAAATCAGAAAAGACTTTATTAAAACCAAATAAGATGTTCAAAATTCTGTTGGAAGCTTGAGAACCATTTGATAGAGAAGACAATCAGGGTAGGTCTATACTAGGATTAAAAAAAACCCCATAGAACCGAGTCTCAGAACCTGGGTTAGCTGACTTGGGCTCATGGTGCTCAGGCTGCAAGGCTAAAAATTGCAATTCAGGCTCGGGCTGGAGCCCAGGCTGTGATACCCACAAGGGTCTCAGAGCCTAGGCTCCAGCCCGAGCCCGAACGTCTAGACTGCAGTTTTTAGCTCTTCAGCCCAATTCTCACAAGCCTGAGTCAGCTGACGTGAGCCAGCCATGGGTCTCATATTGCAATGTAGACATACCCGGATGGTCTTCTCTATCAAATGATAAAGGAAATTAACATGGGTCTCAAGCTTCCAGCAGAATTTTGAACATCTAATTTGGCTTTAAAATGTTTGGCTGATTTTAAAAGAAAAGAAGACTGTTTCATTTCTGATCTAAGTTCGTCCCGAGTGCATCTATTATAATCCTTTTTTTAGTTGTATTATAGATTTGTTCTTTCTATCCATCTTTAAGAACTTTCTTACTAAATCATGTTACATTATTTTCTTTTAAATGCTCTTTGTAATTGGTGCAAATGGATTGCAAATAACAGTTCAAGTTTTACAAGAATTTTCAAGAGCCCAATTTTCATTAGATATGAAATCTCAGTAGATAAGGAAGCATTATCTCCATATTATACTATGGAGTATACTATCATCGAGGGAGATATTTTTGTAACTTAGTTGCACTATGTTCTATTTTTGTTTCATTTTAGAAGCATAGGGACAGAGCTCACAGGTCTCAAATTCAGTGTTTTGTCTAAGTAGGGCTAGAGCCACAAAGACATAGGCATTGCACTGTCTAACATTTGGGTGCCCTGACATAACGTGTGGAATCCTCTGCCCTGAATTAGGTACTGAGGTTCCCTGTACAATGAAATGAGGAGAGTTTGGTGCCTACGAATGGAACTCACAAAAGTCAGCAAGCTGAGTAGGGAACCATCTAAATTAGCCAGTAGGAAATGGATTCAGAGCTGCTAACTCTCTGCTGGAGTTAGGTGCCTAATCCAGGTCAGTCCTTTCTTGTGAAAAAGGAGAGGAGACAGAGAGAGTTTAGGTGTGAGTTAGGGTACCACGCTGCTCAGCAGTGACAGGCTTTAGCTGTTTTGCACATAACCACAGACAGAAATATAAGTGCCTAGAGACTTTTTCCAGTGGAAACTTAGGCACTTTTAGTCACCTGGAGAGTCAGGCAGCAGCAGAGAAAGGATTTGAGCATCTCTTTGGCCCCTGAATTTTGGGTTGGTGCCTAACGGCCATTTTAGTTCCCTAAGTGCCTTTGTGGACCAAGCCCTAGTCTTGCAAGCCATCTGTGTGCAACTGCAGTGGAGGTGCAGAAGAATTGCTGCACTGAGCCAAAAGTGAAGACTACAGAAATTGGCCCTCTAACGTTATCAATTAAAAAAGACCAATTAAGTTTTATGGGAAAATTCCCATGGATTTCAGTGAGACTCAGGTTTGCCCCAAATTTAACTAGTGACTTTTATTTTTTCTTCTAGATAATTTCTGAAGATGTTAAATTAAAGAGAAAAAACACACTAACTATTGCAGGACACAATAAGATATTTCACCCACTAGGACTTCTGGCCTATTTCCCCAGCCCATGAAGGACTAACACCTTGGCCAAGTCTCTTTCAGGTCCTTCCCCGAGAGCACAGTTTATCAATTCAAATAAAACTTCCCAAATAACACAAAACAAAGCTATTTTCCTGGCCAACACACTCTGTGGATCTTGCTTCTCCAGAGCCAGTCACAGCAACCAGCTTCATATGCAGAGCTCCTCACTCCAACTGATCTCCTTTTGTAGGGATCACATGAATCTCCCTGTGATGGGTTCCCATGGGGTGCCACCTGGAACTGGGGTACCACTGAGTCCCCCACCCAACCCGCCTGGGCTCCCTTTATATTTTACTGCTGTGACCAGCCTGCCAAGCTCTCTCCCAGGCTCCATCTTGCACTTTTACCAGCACACATACAGGTAGGGACACACCCAGCTGCAGTTACATTCACACAGGTCCTTTAACCAGCCCCTGCATGGGAAGGCACAGCTAGGGCACCCCCCAGTTCCTAAGGTATGGACCCCGCCTCTGGAGTGTAAACCCAAAATTACATCATCTTGCGCTGCACAGAAAACTGTACAGCGTAAGCTCATGAAATTCGCCCCTCAATGTGGGGAGGAAATATACATCAGCTTTCTGCCCCAAGTTATCATTTACACACACACTGGTTTTAGACAAAGAAAAACAAGTTTATTAACAACAAAAGATTTTAAGTGATTATAAGGGATAGCAAACAGATCAAAGCACATTTCCTAGCAAATAAACAAAACATGCAAACTGAGCTTAATATACTACATAGATCGGATATGAAGAGCAAATTCTCACTCTAAATGATGATGCAAGCAGGCTGCAGGCTCTTAAGGGGCAAGCTGTACTAACTTACAGCTTGGAATCCCCAGGTATTTCACTCACAGGCTAAAAATCCCTTAAGCCTGGATCCAGCACTTTCCCCAGTTCAGCCTTTGTTCCTCAGATGTTTCCAGGAGTCTCTTTGGATGGGGAGTCGGTGAAGAACCACAATGATGTCACTCCCCTGCCTTATATAGCTTTTGCATATGGGGGGAACCTTTTGTCTCAAAGCTTGGTTCCCATGCCAGTCAGTGGAAAAACACTGGTATTCCAAGATGGAGTCCAGCACCAGGTGACCTTATCACATGTCCCTGTAGTGTTTCAGCAGCCATGAGTCAGAGGCTGTTTGTAGCACCCTCAGGAAGGCTACCTGGTGGGAGATAAGCTGTTTATAAGGCCTGTTGCTCACCCTAATGGTTCATTAACTTGAATGGGCCCTTCCCAACCAGCTATCTAGACTGAGTGCATTCTGCGTAGTGGGCATTCCCCATGTGTAAACACATTTATAATAGATAAATAGACAATATTCCTAACTTCAGATTCAAAAATGATACATGCATACAAGTAGGATAATCATATTCAGTAAATCATATCCTTTTCAATGATATCTTACATGACCTATCTTGCATAAAATACATAATAGTTATGCCATAATCAGATCATAATATCTTTATGAAGACTATGGGGTGCAGTGTCACACCCTCCAACCCCCAAACTGCACCTCATAATCCAACAGGGGTGGCTGGCTGATTGGCTACAGGGATCTTAAAGGTGTGGCCCACCTTGTTACACATCCCAAGCACATTCTGTCATTTAAAACCATCCTTCATTTACTGTCCAACACTGAGAGAATTCATGCCCTGATTCAGGATGGCAGAGTGAGGTGGGAGCATTTAGGAAAGGGAAGAAGTCAGGAGCCAGAGCTCAAACTTGGATCATATTTTACCTATCTCTGTAGTGGGTTGACAGTTTGGAGTATTCAAAATCTGAATCCCAATCAACAAAGAAGTAGAACGCTGTTTGGTCTGTCTGATAGAAACCGTGTTAATAAATTGTTGGTGCTTTATGTATGTGATGATGTTATGCTCTCAAGAGGGAATTCACTGAGATACAGAGCCAGGCACAAGATCTATGCACCACCTAAGTCTCACTTATGCCCTCTAGTGTAAAGGCCTTATCTTTCCTAACAAAGAATGTCCAAATTCAAAAGGTAATTGTAAGAGAGTATAAGTTGGTATAACTTACATGCTAAAGAACATGAAGAATAGTTCAACTTTTTTGTACATTTGTTCATAGACTCCAAAGTCAGAAGGGACCACTATAATCATCTATTCTGACCTCCTGTATATCACAGGCCATAGAACTTCCCCAAAATAATTCCTAGAGCAAAACCCCTACTGACCAAACAGTAACATGTCCCCTGAAGGAAGATGCAGAGAATAATACATTGTAGTGTGGAATCACCTGATTTCCTGTGAACTCTTATATATTCCAGTGGGTTTTCAGTTTAAAGGTCTCCCCTGTACCATTTTGCTTTTTGCTTTTCTTTTTTTTAATTACTGATGAAGTAAGCAGCTTTACTTGCAATCCACTCAGGCATTCTTGAGCTTGAGCCTCCCTTTCAGGTCACATAGCTGTCTGAATTTCTAATTGTTGGAAAATTGGGAAACAAAAAAATAAGGAGGTTTTCCTGTGTTACTTAGAAATGTATTTTCTCTGGGCTACTTATAGAATTCAGGCCTAAGGGTGAAATTCACCCCTATGTGGAGGACAAACCCAAGGCCACTGCACCATATAAAGCTCCCTAAAGCCCTATTTTTGACATCTTAAGTGGGACTTCATACAATGCATAGCATTGCTTTAGCCCTCTGCAGATGTGAATTTTACCCCACAAGAGACTGTGCAGTAATTGTCAGTTTAATAAAGGGAATTTACAAAAAATTCAGATAATGTGATGTGCAACACTTTTAAAATATTGCCCTAATCATTATTAATTCCTCTGGTATTTATGGTAATAGTAATTATGATGAACTCATTTAGCACTAATGTGCTTCGGGAACTCAGCATCAATTTGTAACAGTGTATTAAAATGTTATCCAAGAATGTTATACCTTTTATTTTTAAAAGGCTTGCAACCATTTCTTAAAAGACCTCCAAAATATACAGTGGTTTATAACTGTGGGGCTTTTTTCCTTCCCCTTTTAAAAGTAAACCTGTAGTTTTTGCCAAGGTTTATGGTGATAAAAACTGACAAGAGTGAAGTGTGTATGCTGAGGCTCATGGGGGGAAAATCCTCTACTTTTCTTAGGTATTTCTTTAAATCATTTTACTTTTAGCTTTAATACTAGTGATTAGTTACTCCTTCTGAGGACAGATTAAAGTAGGATATGACAATGAAAGAATGAAAAGAGCAATGGGAATCATGGGTTGGGAATCATTAACCAAAATAGTGACTCATTGAATAGTGGATGGTGTCTGACCTAGTTCTTGCAAGCACTCTGCTCCTTCTTACATAAAGAAATATAGAATTCACCAGATGGCAAAACAAAAAACCAGATCGATCACATCTGCTTCAGATACCGATCATCTGTCCAAGACACCAGGGTATATCGAGCAGCAGATGTCAGCAGCAACCACAATCTTTGCATTGCCAAATTGAAATTAAAACTGAGAAAGATCAACTTTAAACAGAAAGCAGCAAAGAAAAATCAACAGAATGGAGAACAAAAGAGTACTGTGAGAAATTCCAACTTGAACCAACAAACAGATTTGAGGGACTGCCAGAGACAGAGGAAAGTAAGGCACGGACTGGACCTGAAGAAAAATGGGCAGTGCTCAGAGACAATATGATTCAAGCTGCAGGAGTTGCAGTTAGTTACCAGCATAGACAGAGCAAAAATTGGATAAGACAAAAGATGGGGCATGTTATTGAGGAAAGGAAAAGACTGAAAGGAAAACTCCTGAATGCTAAGACCAATGAAATATTAGAAAAAGAAAAGGAAGACAAGAAAGGAGACAAAGCAATGAAAAGCAGCACAAGGAAAGATAAACTGAGATATACTGAAAGCCTAGCAGCTGAAGCTGCTGCTATGATGGTGAATAACTCTATGCTTTCCTACATGACTAAAACCCTGTGTGCAAACTTCAAATCAGAAAATGGGCCAATAAAAAGCAAAGATGGGAAAATGCTTACAAGTGAGGTAGAACGGAATAACAGATGAGCAGAGCATTTCAAAGGAGTCCTCAATAGGCCCAGCCCTACCTCACTACCTGAGTTCAATGAAACATGTGAATCTGATCAACTTGATATTAACATTGGTCCAATATAGATATCAGAAGTAGAGGCTGCAATCAAGAAGCTGAAAAACAAAGAGGCAGGAAATAAAATCACAGTGGAAATGCTAAAAGCACTTACCATTACCACCTGCTCGAGGAGCAGGAGCGTTACCAGGGGTGGGGGCAGGGAAGTTGCTGTGGTATGCTTCCAGTTCCACAAAAATCTCAACGAGGGGAAGCTGTGGAGACCGAGTGAGGTGTAGCAGCTCTTCCCTTCTCCCTGCTTGCAGGAGATGGAGATGAGTGATGTGTAGGGCTGCCACAGGAGTGTCATGGCTCATGAGGGAGGGCATCAGGGCCTATGTGCTGATGGAGTCATTTAAGGGAGAGGTTAGAGCAGCTGCCTCCTCCTCTGCCACCACAGCAGGGATTGGTTCTGCATCAGCAGGGCAAGCAAAATGTGAACGGTGAGGTAGCCAAGGTAATTTGAGAGGCTGGGGACCGGGGAGGGGCAGCCGTACTAACACTTGAGATATCCAATACAAAGGCCTTGAGCTCTTTAAGGAGGTTGGAGTTCAACTATCAGATGTTGGTGCTGACATTTGGCTCTATGACATTAAGAATCAGATCAAGGAGAAGATGGGTGTTCAGGCATGGCGGAAGTGGGATGTGTCCATGCTAATCTCTGGTGCTCCCAGTGGCCTGTGTCAAGTGCAGATAAAGCTAAAATGGCCAGCTCCAAGAGGTATCTGAGACCCAGGATTGTGCAGTTGGACCTTGAGCTCATGGTGGGGGGGAATGAACTTGAGGTGTTTGCAGACTGAGTTTCCCCCTCACTCAGCCATGTCACTCCACCCATCCCACCTTACATAGGTGCGGAAGAGGTTTTACAACTGAACTAACTCCATGGGATAGACCAGAGTGTGTCTACCCCAAATTATTGTGCAGTTTGTGGTATAATCCCTGTAACCTGCACTAGAGCCAGTTAAATACCTGGTACGTGAGAGCTTGGGGAAAGCAAGTTTCGCTCCTTTCCAACTTATAATTAATAAAGTTGTGACTTGCCATTTAAACCCCTCCCATGTGTCTGTCAGTCATTCACCTGCTTGTCCTGGTAAATTTTTTAGTCACCCTTAGGAAGGGAACAAACCTTAGATGTTGAACAATTCACTGTAGAAGAACTTAAACTATAATTCTAAAATTCAGAATCCCTGGGTTTTATCTTGCTACACATTACCATAGTATCTGAGTGCCTTCCACCTAAAATTAACAGCAACAGCAGAGTCTGAATCATTCATGTAGATTTTTTATCTGCATACTTTCTCCATGCTGCACTGCTCTTCTTGGGATAGCACCTAGCATCCTTCTCTGTCTATCCCAGTGTAGCTGAAAGTCTCTTGCTTTCCTCAAAGCTCTTAGGCTTTGTAAGAGCCTAGAGCTGTGAGTAATAGCCATACCTGTGCAGACAGCCAGTGTAAAACCTATGCACCAGTAAAGTTCCACTTAAATCCACATGGTGTAAGTAAGTGGTGCATGGGCTTTCTGCATAGGTGTGGATTTCACCACGATAGGTGATAGAAAAAAATAGGAGATATTGATTCAAATTCAATAATGAATTTTGATGTCCCCATTTTATGACCCTTTCATGCTCAATTTCTGCAAACATTTGTACTCTAGAACTTTAGTACCATGAATATTCTCACACACACACACACAGTTTAAACTTGCGCTTTCTGCCATTCTAATGAAGCAAAGGAGCTGGAAATCTACTGAAGCTGGTCTTGTGGGAATCAGTCTGATGTCAAGGGAATCTCTGAATGGGTTAGAGCCACCATAATGATTGTGTACCACCACCACCCTTTCATGGACTCTGGTGTAGGTTCAATGACTGGGGGAAAGGGGTATAGCTGGAAATCCACTGTGCTGCAGTGATCCCTGGGTGCTGGAATGGCTCCTTTGAGCCATGGACAGCAAAGTATATCTCAAAGCAACCCCCACTTTACATTATCTTGGTACTAGTAGCACGGTGCTGCAAAGGTGTCTTAAAGTTACCTTTGCCACCCCTTCCCATTCATTTCTTCATCTCTGTACCTTCAGTTGAAGATCTGTATTCCCTGACTGAAAATAAGTGACTTTAAAAAAAAACTTTAACAAAATACAAGGAGAAGAAATGGAAGATATGAAAAAATAACATGCCTTATATGTCTCAAATATATTCTAGATAGTGTACATATTAGGATAAGTTAAAATAATTTCTAATAGAGGAAAACCTTATATTGATCAGTGTATCGTGTTTTGCTAATGAAATCTTCAATTAAGATCTTTAATCTTACTTAGTCTGCTATGCAAAAAGAATCACGCAAAACCATGCAAAACAAGCAAGCAAAAATGGCAGGTTATCCTTGCAGGAGACAATACTTGAAATGTTCAGTCTCTTTCCTATATGTTTGTAGCAGAACTATAAAGCAAAACTTTCAGTAAAAGGGAAGACCTTGCCCAAGGCAACAGATATGAATGATTTCCTACCTGTGATTTTTTTTTTTGTATCAGTAGCTCTACCATGATGGCAAATGACTTGCTTTTTCCAGCAGATTGTTAAAGTATTCCTGTAAGGTACTGTGCTGCAAAGACCAAAAAATTACCTTCACACTTGCTATTGACACTTGACATTATTCTAGACATTGTACGTGCAGTATATACATTGGACCAAATTCTTCTTTGATGTAAACCCAGTGAAGTTGGTGCAGTCACTCCAAGGATGAATTTTGCTCATCACCTCTATATTGAGTCAAAAATTCCAATTTACTTAAGTAAATGATTCTATTAAATAATTAGGCCTGAACCTGCCCTATAAATCCCTGATTATTTTTTTTATAAATTCTCAAACCATATTTTATTGTATTTAATCCCCTATTGCTGCACAGAAGACCCAAATAACAGGAAACAGCAAAACTGACTGTACAGAGTGCTGTCAAATGCAAAAGAACAAACAAACTTGAAAAAAAAACCTCTCAGTTAATTGTAGGTTTTATTTGGATCTTTAAATTGATGATGTTCTTTTAAGTAACAATATTATATAGTAGAACTAAGTATGTGGCTCTACATGGCCACACAAGAAGAGGAATTTGGTATAGAGATGGAAAACTAAACTGAAGAAAATACAAACTATAATTACCAAGGTTTTCTTTTTCTACTGTTCTTTTCTTTATCATGTTTCTATTTTGCTTTTTGAATGTCAGCTAAGAAAGTAGTTATTAACTGTTTCAATAGGCTGTTTATTATGTCTGTTTGTGGAGGCCAAGACTTCTGCATCTGTTACTCCCAACCTGACTTTTACATTGTTTTCTTGGAGCTATTTCATCTGTACTGCTATTTCTTTCCTTCAGCTTTTTACTCTGTTTTAGTATAATTTGATTAGCTTTCAGTTTCAGCACCCATTTATCGACAGCGTTTTGGATTCCTTTTTGTTTAAAAAACCAAAAATCTAAAGTGGCTTAGATAGTACATTTTGCATTTCATTTTAATGTTCTTCAACAGCCTATCAAACTTTTTAAATTTGCTTTGAAAGTATACTCAAATTACCATTTGTATTTATCACTTCACTGTGTTGGTAATAATCAGGAGAATGAAATGGTAAATACAAGGTAATGCATCTTTTATAGTTGGATAATCCTATCAATAAGGAAGAAAAATACCCTGTTCTCTTTTTTTAAAAAATAGGCTTCAAAATGCATCTGTCTTACAACAGACATCATACTTCACCAACCATGTAAGAATTTATTTCTGTTGTCATGATTTAGTTAGTTGAAATATAGTTTTTAGGATCCCATAAGTTACTTATTATTCTTGCTGTAGGAGATTATCTGTTCTGTACGCAATAGATTGCACTGGAAAGCAATTTAAATGGCAGGACTACAAAGAAAACTTTTGGTCATTACTCTTGTTGAAGCAGCTAAATATTGTCACCATAAAACTAGTTGGAAAAAATATCAGTGGGGAGAAAACTACATTGTGCAAATGGATTAAAATTCTTTAAGGATTTCTGAAATTAGAGCTGTCAAAAAACAATGTCTAGGGCCAAATTCTGTTCTAGAAGCACAGACATATTACAATAGGCCCCAACAGAGATCTGCAATTGTTCAAACAGACAGCCAGAGGCAATCCCTGCCCTGAAGAGGCCCCAAGCTTTCAAAGGCTTTGGCCTGGTCTCCACTGAAAACTTACACCTGCATCAATCAGGAGTATGAAAAACACGTAGCTGGCAGTGTAGATACAGTTATGTCAATGGAAGAGGGCTTCTGTTGACATAGCTAACTTTGTTGAGTGAGATGGTGAATGTACACCAACGTAAACTGCCCTTCTGTCAATCTAAACTGAGTCTACACAATAGCGGCCATGATGACATTATGCTGGTATAGTCTCCATAGTGTAGACATACCCTTCCATAGTTTTAACTTAATGTGTTAATTTCAGTGGGACTACTCACAGAACATAAAGTTGTGCATATTTGTAAAACTTTGCAAGAGTGGGGCCTCAGGACTAAGCCACAATCTTGCAAATGGCTTCTTGCCACACAAGGTCTCAGTAAAGTCAATGGGGTTTCTCATGGATGCAATAATCCTCATGAATGCAATAATAATAATAATAATATGCAGTCAATGGTAGGATCAGAGCCTACAGACAAAGGGTGAGGGAAAAGGCAAGATTGTTCTCCATTTCTCAGATGGGGAACTGAGGCAGAGAGAGATTAAATGATTTAGCCCTATCACAGAATAATCTGTGGCAGATATGGAGTAGGAATGGACAATAATTTAGATTATCTAGCCCATTTCCCTGACAATGCAGGATTGTTTCTCTACTTTTAAAACAGTCCAAGTGATGAAACTTTCTTTCCTTTCTCAGGAGATTATTTCGCAACCTCAAATCTTCTAGTCAGGAGGCTTTTCTTGATATTCAGCAAAAAGTTTCTCTTTTTAATATCATTCAGTTATATGTCTTTATACTAGCCTATACAATTCCTTTACCTCTTTGGTCTTTAAACCTTTGAAGTATTTGTAAGATTCTTTCAATTCTTTCTTCAACCATTCCCCCACTGAATATCTTTGTTTAGAATTATTTCCCCCTGCATGTTTTATCTTGCATTTTCCAGTACACAGCTCATTGTTATTTTCTACCCACATTTCTAATTTCTCAAGACCTCTCCTACAATTCTTCATCATTTAGCATTACCTCCCCCCCGCCACACAGATTTTTAGTATGGCTAATCAATACGTTCAGACCAGAGTTGGAGCTCTGAGCTACCCCTCCAGATGTATCACCCAAAGTTAAAACTGCATAGAGAAGAATGGTATTTCTTGCCAATCCCCTTGTTAGTGTTCTTATTTTGGGATTCAAAAAGGTAGAGCTTCTTCAGAGGGCAGGTAAGAGCTTATTAATCTTAAAATTTTGAGTGTGTTTCCATTTAATTTTATATCGCTAATTATGCACCATATGTTGGCATCTACATCAGTGCAAAATGAATGGAAGGTGCAATCAAATCTGAATGAGAATATTAACACCCACTTTGCATTGGCATAAATTACTACACAAGAACAGGGCAATGGACAGTGGTATCTACAGTCTGTCAGGCTCTGAGTACTCTTTCAGGGTGGCGGGTGAGTGAGTGATTCACATACAGCACTAATGGTAGTTAGCTCTCCTCTAATGTTCTCTAAATCACTACAATATTTTGTTTTTCCAATCTTTCCTCACAGCGGAGATGCAACCTTCTATTTTCTCAGCTTTAAGGGACCCAGTGGAGGCAGCTTATCTGAAGTGAGGAAAAGAGATTGATGCTATTGCAGAAATGCAAGCATCTTAACCTCCCACTCTCAACCCATGGCTCTAGAGCTATGTTCGCTGATGAATTGCTAGTGGCTTCCTCTCTCTCAACATTGCTGTTGAAAATTCAGACACTGAGAACTGGTGACATGAGACAGCAGTCAGCCCAGCTGTGGTTAATTCAAGAGTCGGGTGCAGTAGACCAGTGTTTCTCAAAGACCAGACCATGGATCAGCAGTGGTCCCTGAGATTTCCATGACACAGTTTAGGAAAGCAGCAAGCCAGTACCTGGTATCAAAAAGGTTGAGAAACACTGCAGTAGACAACATCCTACAAGGTAGTATGTAAGAGTCTGCTCTATAAGAGACCTGAAACATAGCCTGCTTCTGCTGGAAGTTCCAAAGGAGGTAGGACAGGCTTAGCAGCTAAGCCCTGGATTTTGGGGCTCTCAAACACTATTTGTTAATTTTTACTTTTGTCAATAAAGCTTTAGTGTTATTCACCTTTAAACTTAGTTTGTTCTAATCATCTCTTTTCAAGCCTATTCCAGTCACTAGACCGATGACAAAGTGTTGACTGTGCAACAGTTTAATTTCTAAAGATAACATGTTCCAAAGTGTTCTTTTGGAAACTAATGATTTTTAGCCCACCAGATGAGGAAAAAAGATAAAAGAACACCTTTCTGCAAAGATAGTTTATTACACACATCTTCAATATTTGTTTTGAAATATTAGATTTGATACAAAGTCCTCTATGAGGCTTTGTTGCTGCTGATCAGGAGAAATCCTTCTCTATGAAAGTATAGGTAAAAATAAATGTAAGCTTGGGGCTTTCTGTTGTATACCAAGAAACAAAAATAGATTGCAGCTAAAATGAAGAATTTCAATTTGAATTGAGGGGGGAAAAAAGTTCTTCTAACTTTCTTCATCTTATGAGGATCCAGGGAAATCAGATATGAAAATGCCACTAGCTGAAGTCTCCAACTAAGGTAAATACATCACCTCTCAACTAGAGAAGGCTGAAAACTCTCTGAATGGTAATGTCTTCTTTCCAAGTTATTGCTGAGCACAGCCAATGATACAAAAAGGGGGGCAGACTTGCATGCAGCCAGTCTTATAGGACTTCGCAGATCCTTTGCCAATCCACAAGACTGAGAGGAAGCAATGAATGAACCCATGAAAACTTTAGTCCAGCAGGCCTGCCAAGGATTGGATCTCAGTGTGCAGCTAATTTAAGGCAAGAGATGCCACATAAGCAAAACATGTCTGTTGCTCTATCAGATATTATGAATACTTTGAGTTTATGATATGGAATGGATAGTTTTTGTTTGTTTGCATTAATTTTTTTAAATATAGGAGGAAGCTATATTAACTGTGCATGCCTTGTGGGGAGTTGGCTGATTCCCAACTGGTTTATGGTCTAGTTAACCTCCACTGAGACATATACACATTAAGCTAAGTGCTCAAAATGGCTAATGATTTTGGCCACCCAACATGAGTGCCACAAAGGGGCCTGATTTTCAGCAGGGGGTTGATCAGCACTTTCTTAAAATTGGGCTCCTTTGAACTGTTTGAATGTAGGTACATAAAGATCACCGGTTATTTTAAAAAAATATTAACTATATGCTATGTTCTCAGGCTAAAAGTGTTACTTTTACAAGCCCACCACCTCTGTGCTTTTCACATATTCAAAGATGAGAAGCTGGATAACTATTATATCTATATACAGCTGATGATGGGTGATATTAGGAAGTACTAGACTTTGTGTTCCAAGTAATACAGAGCCCTGAAATGTGCACAGTTGCTGCCCTGGGGCATGAGAAAACGTGAAGAAAACTGTGTGTGTTCTCTGCACCCTCTCTCAGGCACCCATGGAGAAGTTGAGCAAAATCTAGTGCTTTTTTAAATTATCATTTGATCACTCATCTCACACCCAGAGCAAAGGTTAAAAACATGCAAAAATGTGGTGTTAATGAGGCTGCTGACACAGTCATGGCTGCAGTAGCACTAATCTGTGCCACTGATCAAGTGTTTTGGGAAATGTGACTATTCATTAGCTAATCCGGTGATATTTGTTTTTTACTCACAAGAAAACAGCGGTTAGTTTTAGTGCCATACTGATAAAATCCAAAAACAACAACAAAAAAACAACAACCAAGCAGTTAGGAAGTATCTCATAATGTTCAGCTTAAACTCCTCCTGCTGCAATTTAAACCCATTGCTTCTTGTTCTATCCTCAAAGGTTAAGAAGAACATTTTCCCCCTCCTCCTTGTAACAACCTTTTATATACTTGAAAACTGTTATGACCCCCTCAGTCTTCACTTCTCGAGACTAAACAAACCCAGTGTTCTTCAATATTCCTTCATAGGTCATGTTTTCTAGACCTTTATTCATTTTTGTTGCTCTCCTCTGGACTTTCTTTCTCCAATTTGTCCACATCTTTTCTGAAATGTGGCACCCAGAACTGGACACAATACTCCAGTTAAGACCTAATCAGCACAGAGTAGTGTGGAAGAATTACTTCTTGTGTCTTGCTGACAACACTCCTGCTAATACAGCCCGGAATGATGTTTGCTTTTTCTGCAACAGTGTTACACTGTTGACTCAGATTTAGCTTGTGATCCACTATGACCCCCAGGATCCCTTTCTGCTGTACTCCTTCCTGGGCAGTCATTTCCCATTTTACATGCGTGCAATTGATTGTTCCTTCCTAAGTGCAGTACTTTGCATTTGTGCTTTTTGATTTTCATCCTATTGACTTCAGACCATTTCTTCAATTTGTCCAGATCATTCTGAATTTTAATCCTATCCTCCAAAGGACTTGCAACCGCTCGCACCTTGGTATCGTCCGCAAACTTTATAAGTGTATTCTCTCTGACATTATTTAAATTAATGATGAACATATTGAACAGAACCAGACCCAGAACTGATCCCTGCAGGACCCCACTGTTATGTCCTTCCAGCTTGATTGTGAACCACTGATAACTACTCTCTGGGAATGATTTTCTAACCAGTTATGCACCCACCTTATAGTACCTCCATATAGGTTGTATTTCTCTACTTTGTTTATGAGAAAGTCATGCGAGACAGTGTCAAAAGCCTTACTAAAATCAAGATATACAACATCTACCACTTCTCTCCTATCCAAAAGGCTTGTTGCCATGTCAAAGAAAGCCATTAATTTAGTTTGACATGATTTGTTCTTGACAAATCCATGCTGACTTTTACTTATCACCTTATCTTCTAGGTGTTTGCAAATTGATTGCTTAATTATCTTTTTGGGTACTGAAGTTAAACTAACTGGTCTGTAATTCTCCAGGTTGTTCTTATTTCCCTTTTTAATAGATGGGCACTTTTTTTCCCCTTCTCCAATCGTCTGGAATCTCTCATATGTTCCATGGCTTTTCGAACATAATCGCTAATGACTCAGATATCCCCTCAGTCAGCTCCTTGAGTATTCTCCTCTAGTGTTCATCAGGCCCTGGTGACTTGAAGACATCTAACTTGTCTAAGTAATTTTTAGCTTGTTCTTTCTCAGGAGGAGCAATAAAGTTAGAACCTTTGCCTTGTCCCCAAGGAGGACACTACTATTAGTGTAACTATTAAGGAATAGGATTGTGATACTTTAGGAAGATCAATCCCTGTTTGCCACAGTTTCACTATCTCTAAGACAAGGATAATAATCTAATCTGTTCAATTCACCAGGTCCTCTCCTTATTACTGCCAAATGCTGTAAGTGATGACAATAAAAAACACAGAAAGAGCAATAGAGCTACAGCCATATCAGCAGCAGTTAGCTGTATCAGCTGCTGCTGCATGTGCTTCTGAGTCATGGACTCAGTGACACACTACAGTGGGAAAAAGCTGGTTTTTCTTCCCCTATAGCCACCTCATGTTCACCACCAAGTGGCAGCATTCTCATCTAGTTTCAAAGGAACTGACAAATCAGAAGAATGTTTTTTCCTATCCAAATCCTTAATCAGCAACAGAAACCGCATCCTTGAGCTGACAGGTGGACAACTTGCACTCTGGGCTATCGCAGGTGGAAAAATTTTGAACAGAATTTTTTTCCCATCAGAACTGTTGTTTAGTCAAAACCAAAATGTTTTACAGAAACATACTGATTTTGACAGAAATTTCCTCTGGAAGTTTTCTCTGGTCCGGCATGGAATAGGGATAGAGAGGAATGAGAACCTCCCAGCACAGAATAGTCAATTTCCTGATGGGAAGGGTGCTCACTTGAAATGGGGGAGACACAGGTTCAAGTGCCTGATCTGAATCAGGCAGAGCAGAGACTTCTTGAACCTGGGGTGGTGGATGGATCTCGTTTTTTTCATGAGACACTTCAAAATGTCTCAAAACCAGATATCATTAGTCATGAAATGGTAGTGTAACCCTTATGCAGGTATAGCCAGCAGCAACAAGGGCTGTATCTAGGGGTTCAATATCTAGGGGTTCCTTTTCAATAATACAACAGAAAATTGGCTCGAGCCCCCACCAAGTGACCTGGGACAATTACACACCACCCCCTGGCACCTCTAAGGGGCAATGCTTTCCCTCTCACAAGCACAAAGTCTGAGTGTTGCCAAAACTTTTAATAAAAGGAAGGAAGTAACGCAGCATTAATTTGAGAAAACACTGCAACTAGGGTGCATAAACATAAACCATGAGCAAAAGACCCACCCCCAAGTAAGTTCGGCAGCATCCTTTTCCCCTCAGGTTTTTAAGTCCAGCAACCCAAAAGTCCCTTTAACGTGCCCATCCCTTCTCTGCACCCCACTCACAGTTGGTGTCCTTGGCCAGTGCATCCCAAGAGTTCAGAGGTTCACCCGCAGAGTTCATCTCCCACCCTGGGTGGAAGGAGGCACCTTAAACACTCCACTGTTCAAGCACTCGCTCATTGCCCCACCAGCTGATTGCAGCACCTCTCTGTGGGGTTTTGCTCTGAACCTTTCCACCAGCTGCCCTTCTGGCCACTTGCCAAGATGTCTTCAGGGCCCGCCACTTAACACAGCTCTCAGTGATTTCAGCTGTTAATGGGGGAGCCTTACTGCTAGTGCACCCTGGGCAGTCTCTTGCAATAAAGACACTGTACCAAAGTAGATCTAATAATGACCTAGATATCAGTAAAATGAAAATAAGAAAGAAAAACTTGTAGCACCTTAGAGACTAACAAATTTATTTCAGCATAAGCTTTTGTGGGTTAGTACCCACTTCATCGGATGCATGGAATGAAACATACAGTAGACAGATATTTATACAGTCAGAGAAACATGATAAGGTGGAGGTGCATAGACCAACCTTAAGAGGCTAATTAATTGAGAGGAGCCATAACAGCAGGGGAAGAAAAACCTTTGAAGTGATAAACAAGATGGTCACACAGGTGTGAATGAGGATCGTTAACTTAAGGGAAATAGATTCAATTAACGTAATGGCCGAGCCATTCAAGGTCCTTATTTAATCCTGAGGTAATGCAATCTAGTTTGCATATCAATTCGAGTTCAACAGTTTCTCTTTGAAGTCTGTTTTTCGAGTTAATCTGTTGCAACACTGCTACCCTCAAGTCTGTCAGTGAGTGATTAGGGAGGTTGAAGTGTTCTCCTACTGGTTTTTGAATGTTATGATTCCTGATATCAGATTTATGTCCATTTATTCTTTTGCGTAGAGACTGTCCGGTTTGGCCAATGTACATGGCAGAGGGGCATTGCTGGCACATGATGGCATATATCACATTGGTAGATGTGCAGGTGACAGAGTTGGCATCGGGCTTTGTTGCAAGGATAGGTTCCTGGGTTAGTGTTTTTGTTGTATGGTGTGTGGTTGCTGGTGAGTATTTGCTTCAGGTTGGGGGGCTGTCTGTAAGCAAGGATTGGTCTGTCCTCCAAGATCTGTGAGAGTGAGGGATCATCTTTTAGGATAGGTTGTAGATCTTTGATGATGCGCTGGAGAGGTTTTAGTTGGGGGCTAAAGGTGACGGCTAGTGGTGTTCTGTTATTTTCTTTTTTGGGCCTGTCTTGTAGTAGGTGACTCCTGGGTACTCTTCTGGCTCTGTCAATCTGTTTTTTCACTTCAGCAGGTGGGTATTGTAGTTGTAAGAATGCTTGATAGAGATCTTGTAGGTGTTTGTCTCTGTCTGAGGGATTGGAGCAAATGCGGTTGTATCTTAGAGCTTGGCTGTAAACAATGGATACTGCTTCCGTCGCCGTGCTCGAGCTGAAATTGTAGAAAAGCAAAATCACTTGCCCCATAACCTCAGCTGTGCAGAACACAATGCCATCAACAGCCTCAGGAACAACTCTAACATCATAATCAAAAAGGCTGACAAAGGAGGAGCTGTCGTCATCATGAATAAGTTGGAATATGAACAAGAAGCTGTCAGGCAGCTCTGTAACTCCACATTCTACAGGCCTTTATCCTCTGACCCCACTGAGGAGTACCAAAAGAAACTACACCATCTGCTCCAGAAACTCCCTGGAAAAGCACAAGAACAAATTTGTACAGACACGTGCCTAGAACCCCGACCAGGGGCATTCTATCTGCTACCCAAGATCCATAAACCTGGAAATCCTGGACGCCCCATCATCTCAGGCATTGGCACCCTAACAGCAGGATTGTCTGGCTATATAGACTCTCTCCTCAGGCCCTATGCTACCAGCACTCCCAGCTATCTTCGCGACACCACTGACTTCCTGAGGAAACTACAATCCATCGGTGATCTTCCAGACAACACCATCCTGGCCACTATGGATGTAGAAGCCCTCTACACTAACATTCCACACAACGATGGACTACAAGCTGTCAGGAACAGTATCCCCGATACTACCACGGCTAACCTGGTGGCCGAACTTTGTGATTTTGTCCTCACCCACAACTATTTCACATTTGGGGACAATATATACCTCCAAGTCAGTGGCACTGCTATGGGTACCCATATGGCCCCACAGTATGCCAACATTTTTATGGCTGACTTAGAACAACGCTTCCTCAGCTCTCGTCACCTAACACCCCTACTATACTTGCGCTAAAACCTCTCCAGCGCATCATCAAAGATCTACAACCTATCCTAAAAGATGATCCCTCACTCTCACAGATCTTGGAGGACAGACCAATCCTTGCTTACAGACAGCCCCCCAACCTGAAGCAAATACTCACCAGCAACCACACACCATACAACAAAAACACTAACCCAGGAACCTATCCTTGCAACAAAGCCCGATGCCAACTCTGTCCACATATCGATTCAAGTGATACCATCACAGGGCCTAATCACATCCGCCACACCATCAGGGGCTCATTCACCTGCACATCTACCAATGTGATATATGCCATCATGTGCCAGCAATGCCCCTCTGCCATGTACATTGGCCAAACCGGACAGTCTCTACGCAAAAGAATAAATGGACATAAATCTGATATCAGGAATCATAACATTCAAAAACCAGTAGGAGAACACTTCAACCTCCCTAATCACTCACTGACAGACTTGAGGGTAGCAGTGTTGCAACAGATTAACTCGAAAAACAGACTTCAAAGAGAAACTGTTGAACTCGAATTGATATGCAAACTAGATTGCATTACCTCAGGATTAAATAAGGACCTCGAATGGCTCGGCCATTACGTTAATTGAATCTATTTCCCTTAAGTTAACGATCCTCATTCACACCTGTGTGACCATCTTGTTTATCACTTCAAAGGTTTTTCTTCCCCTGCTGTTATGGTTCCTCTCAATTAATTAGCCTCTTAAGGTTGGTCTATGCACCTCCACCTTATCATGTTTCTCTGACTGTATAAATATCTGTCTACTGTATGTTTCATTCCATGCATCCGATGAAGTGGGTACTAACCCACGAAAGCTTATGCTGAAATAAATTTGTTAGTCTCTAAGGTGCTACATGTTTTTCTTTCTTATTTTCATTTTGCTGACACAGACTAACACGGCTACTACACTGAAACCTAGATATCAGTGATTTCAGCTCTGCAGTATGACTCTCAACTGAATCTAAATTAGCTCTGCTATTACACAGTGGAGAGAGGAGGGGTCAAACAGTGTTTAGGACCCTTAAGCAAGGCCCACACACCCCAGGTACAAGTAGCTGTCCCACCCTCTCTCAACTCACTAGGCTTTGGAACCCATATCCCCTGCCTAGTGAGTGCTATTTAGTTAAGGGTGAGTCCCTCAATCAGGAACTACCAAGTACAGTTCTGCTGTTCTTGATTCACACAACAAGGATAACAACCATTTATTACTCCTGTCCCCAATAAAAAGGAGACTGGGGATCCCATACCAGTCAAAAGTGACCATTTGGGCAAGCAATTCCACCATGCTGAGGGTGGGTGTGTCCATGCAAATGAGATCAGCTCCTGAAGTCCCTTTCCACAGCTCACCACTAGATGTCAGGGAAGAGCTCATTCAGAGTCTGCTTACATAGTGTTGTTTTCAAATCAGCCTGACTCCGGCTCTGACAGCTCCCTCTTTGGACCTCTCAGTTTGGTAAAACCTGCATTTTTGCATGGTGCAGTTATGAGGTCTGTAAGCAACCCTGCCTAGTTTGGATTTGGTGAACACTGAGGAAACTATGCGGCAGCTTCTAGGCATTGTCCCTTGTAGCCAGCTATGGCCCCTTAATGATGATTCCTCTTCTGAATGTAACCCACCCATGTCCTGGGTGTAGTGTTCCGTCCCATGTAGTGGCACCAAAACCACTTAGAGAAATTGAGTCTGCACTACAGCCTTAGCTAATGGCCAGTTGGCTTTTATTTCATGTGACAGAGGATCATGCACTAAGCTCCAGAGGCCCCAGACTCGATCCCACCCACTGATGACAGGGGTCTCTCAGTGTTACATGAAGACATTTTTTTTCTTTTGTTGAAGTAAAACCCCTTTTTGCTACTGCTTCTAATTTACTTTACTTGGAAAGAATTGCCTGTTACCCCACAACAGAAGGGAAAAGATCTCAGATATTTTCCAGGGGCTTAAGTTCCCTTTATAATATGATCTTATATTAGTAATACATGTAAGGCTTATTTAAAATAAGCTACTGGAAAAGGAAAGAGAAGAAGCGCCAAACAGTTCCCCTGCTGAAAGTCAAAGGGAATTAAATTAAGGCAATAAACTCCATGAAAACAATTCTCTCAGGTCAAAGGGGATATTCACAAGGCAGAGGCTAATCAGGCCTCAACTTCCTAACAGACACACTAATGACCTGGTTTTCACGGTAGCTAGGACCATTCAGCTCCTACTGAAGTCTATATTACTGGCATAGACACAGTATAACAAGCATACACAGGTTAGTGCCCTGTGTATAGTGTATACTGGAATGCAAAAGGACAAATATAAAGCATAACTCATTCCCAATCTGTTTTGGTTACAACATTTTGTTGTAATTGAACATTTTATTTAATATTGTTTATCAAACAGGGAAAGTCAAAATTGTGCATGTGGACACAGCCAATCAATGATCCAAAATCAACATCGTGTGACTTACAAGTAAACAGGCAAATGCCAATCAGCTCAGCTCAGATTTCTGAAAATGCCCCGCGACAAGCAGTAACATAGTTTCCAAGGGAACACAGACAGCTGTCCTTTCACACTTCACAAGTGATTCATACACTGAAATACACTGGCTTGAGACATTTGTTGAATAATTTAGAACGAACTAATTAATGGAAGATGTACTCAATGCTGTTCATGTACAATTTGCAAAGAGAAAAACAGAAGTGGGCTAAATTCCACAAATAAATTATTTGCTGTAAACAGTTTGCCCAGCCTTTGCTCTGTACATTCATTGTTTTTTATTCATTGCCATGAGACAGTAAATTCAACAAGATATTTTTCATATTCATGGCATTTTGCAAAGAAAATAATGAAATGGAAATATGGATTTATTTTGATTAAAGCATATTTATACAATTTTATTACTTATACAGAGGAGCTTGGCTTAGCTTATTGCGTACTTTTAAATGGAAACTTGGTTAAAAGCAAATGAAATGCAATATTCAGATCAATTACATTGTTTAAGCAGTTGTGTTACAATTATTATAAGCAGCTAAGAATCTATTAAGCCAAAATTCAGAGTTTCATTGGATTAATCTACAGAGATATGAATGCTTCCAAACTTAAGTTGCTGAGGAACATAGAAGTGCTTAGGATAAAAATTCCCATCTCGGCTCATATAGGAAAAATGACATCTCAAACAAACCCACTTACATTCCCCCAAGTTCATAGCCATTTACTTGTATTTTATCTGCACATGCTAGATAAATGTACAGAAGTGCTTTCACTTGGAAAATAATAATTCTAGTTAAAGCAGAACCACATAAAGCAAATAATATTTAACATTATCAATCAGCTATTTGTGGCGCTGCAGCATCCTGAGGCTCTAACCTAGATTAGAATCTCATTGTGCTAGTTGCTGTACTGTACACAAATTGGAAGACATAGCCCTGTCCCACAGAGCTGACAATCTATTTTTAGACAAGGCACACCAAGTGACTTTGACAAACAAGAGGAAAAGGAGAGGGGTGGTAGAAGAAATAAGTAAGCGCTAAGTTCACGTGTTACAGAGCCTGGCTATTGAAGACAATGGTAGCCTTCCAATTACACATGACTCAGCACTGTGAAACCTCTGTAGCAAAATACAGCTGGGGCAGAATATTTGCTTGTGATACTCCTCCAATTGAACAAAAGTGCCAATTGTTTTTAAGAGGGCAATTTTTTTACATGTGTACCTACATGTACATAATATAGCTACCATATTATCCTAACTGTAATATCTAATATATAACAACTGATACTGAAGGAAGCAGTTTATAAATTGAGCCAAATGAAATACAACCTCTACAAAGGGAGCACAAAAGAAGTGGAGAGGATGGAAGGTCCCATTTACTCCCTTTTATCAGTGGGCCATACCACTGATTTCCATGCACAGACTCCACAGGGCTGCTACTTTCTCCCCTCATGCAGGTAGCCAGGGAGGGGCATGGAGTGGGAAAACCCTTAGCTGTCCCCTCAATGCACTGGGTGGCATAATTATGTAAGAGAGCCTACATTGTGTTATGTATAGACTGGTCACAGTTTACTCTCTCCTGGAGCAGCAGGAAGACTGAGTCTGAATCACAATCTCCCTCCCATTCTCTCTCCTGGGCTGTTCCAGAGGCAGCATAGCAAAGCACTACTCTGTGTTATGGGCTAGTTTACAAACTGACTGTAGTCATTTATCGACCACTGAAATGTAGCTGACTTTCTGAGCAGGGCCCATAGATCTGGTTAAAAAGCATTTGAGTAATTGTCACCATTACATGGTGAACTGAGCCTGAGACCACTTTTAGTCTCTCTTGAATAAACCCTTTAGGTGGCAGGCCTGGTGTCCTGTACCCCACTCTGGGAATAACCACACAGTCCAGCCACTCTGGGATGGGACCTCTGCAGTGTAGCCCTCTGGCTCCCAACCACATTAAGGACACAGGCCCAACTTGACTTTGGCAGCTGTGACAGCATAAATTTGCAGTGACACAGAAACAGAGTCTTCAAAACCAGATATTATTCATTCCTCAAAAGGAACAAAGTATTGCCAAGCAATGGGTACAAAACAATAAAGGGCTATGTACATGAGTGTTTCTTACATCTTGCACTTTGCTTGCAAGATTTTTTAAGTACCACCCAGCCCAACCAACCTCCAACTCTAGCTGGGAGAAGACTGATTAAATCACAATATCTGTGTTTCAAAGTTAGTCTGAGTGTCAGTCTCAGGCTGCTGACAACCCTTTTGTCCCCTTTCTTTCTGTAGGCTAGCATTTGATCCTAGATTCAGCCTGAAAAGCTAAAATTTGCCAGCCTAGCTGGGACCAAGCAGGGGGTACTCCTCAATTGATAGCTTCCCACATTGTCTTATCTTTGCCATTTTTTTCATTTCCTGTTGGTTTCCCCCTTTACAGCCTCCTGTGATTTAATCCTTGGCAGTCAGACATGATAATGTCACCCAGATGAACTGAGGTGCATGTGAAATTTATAAGAAATAGTATCAACTTCCCAGTTCTCTACCATAATGCATTAATATATGCTGAACAGGGTCAATCACATCAAACAGCCTTCTATGAAGAAAGTGACAAGTGACATTACCTCTGAAAGTAACATTACTTATTAAGAGAGTCTTTAGTCAGTAAAATCTAAAAGTAACAAGACTGCAGATTGTTTTCTATAGCTTATAAATCAGGGATACTAATACAGAAGAGTTCAGATTTTCATATTGTGAAGTATCCTTACAGACACCTCCAATTCAAATACTAACTTACTTTAAGTTATCTCATTGCTGCTAAAAATTCTTTGGAAGGGTACCAAATAACATTAATCTCTAATAAGCATTTTTTCCAGCAAAGATGCTGTCAAAATGCATTAAGAAGCCAGAGGGGGGAAAATCTTGTAATATCAGCATAAGAAAAAATACACAAAAAGAGATAAAGGTTATAAAGCTACCATACTTAAAAAACAAACAAACAAAACCCACACACCTGAAAATAACCTGTTTTAAAGCAAGAAAAGTTATCTGGGGGACTATCAACATCACCAGTTTCTTCCGCACTAAAAGCCTTCAGACTTATCTGACAAACTCTTGGGAGGGGGACATTTATTCTTGATTTGAACAGTTCTGTATAGAAGTCATTGCAGACCTCCTCCATCCCTGCTCTGTCGATTACTGTCTCTCCATCCTTGTTCTTCAATGCTGTTACACTCAATCTATACTGCGTCAATTCCCGCTTGCATGTCCCGAGGCTATTGCATGATTCAGCTGTTTTAAGGAGCTTTTCTTTCTGTAAGTTCTCGAAGTCATCCTTCAGTTTTCGCCGTATAAGCTTGCACAGAATGGAATACTCGAGGTTGTTATCCGAGCTCCTTTTCATGTTTCTCTGCTTCTCCAACAAGCTTTTCATTTCATTCGAGATTCTTCCCTTCGCCTTCTTCAGTTTTTTAATTTCAGCTGCTTTTATGCAACATCTCAACTTGTCAGCAAAGATACTATAGTCCTCATCACACTTTTCCATCTGGCTCCAGTCAAACCCAGAAATCACTTTTTTCAGCTTTGCTTCATCGAATGTCTTCGGCTGTTGTTTCCTGTTTGCCATCTGTAACGCCTTCTTTTCCACCGCTTCGTCGAAAATCAACTTTGCTCTAAGCAGGCAATGGTCACTGCCCGTGTTGAAAGGCTGCACCACAGAGACATCTTGAATGATGCACCTTTTATTGACTAAAATATAGTCAATTTCATTCTTACTCTTCATGTTTGGCGCGATCCATGTCCACCTTCTTGAGATCTTCTTTTTGTACCAGGTGTTTGCCACGTACAGTTCTTTCATTTCTGCCATCGCTACCAGCCTCTCTCCTCTTTCATTCCTTTCGCCACTGCCATATCTCCCTATGAACTTTTCACCAGCTTTCCCTTGCCCGACCTTGGCGTTGAAATCTCCCATCATGACAGTGTAAGTGGACTTTTGCACGAGAGCTCTTTGAAGCTCTCGGTCGAATTCTTCCACTTCTTCGTCCTCACTTGCACTTGTGGGAGCGTAGGCCTGGATGACCTTGAAGGTAGCTTTTGACTCCATCTGAAGATGCAGCACACCGATGTTAGCTGGCATGATATGACTTTCGAAGACCAATCCTTATTGACGATAAATCCAACTCCTCCAACATTTCCAGGGCCATCTCCCTTTCTGAGCCTCACAGCACTTCCATCCTTCCAGTTGACTTCAACTCCTTCTTTCGTCGGGTTTCGCAGACACCGAGAATATCGCATTTTATCCTTTTCTTCTCCTCCATCAGATGGTTTAAAGTTTCCTCCTTTGCCAGTGACCTACAATTGTAAATACACACAGAAAGGGTTGTCCTTTTCCATGTTGGCCTAGCACCTGACATTTTTAGCAACCTCTTGTTGCTCAATTTCCACTCCACCACCACAGAACGTGCATTTACTCGTGTTGTTTTAGCCGTTAACTTCAAGCCATCCCACTGGCTAGGTGGGCAGGCATGTGTACCTCCTCAAGCTTAGCTAGCCTTCAACCTCTAAGGAGAAGGAAAAGCGCTCTTTCCTCTGAGAGAGCAACCCCCGTCCCTGGATTGAATAGTCCGACACCTTTGTAGCATGGTAAAACCTACCAGGGCATATGCCTCGCTACCATAGCTGTCAAACGGCCAGGGTCACCGCTGTACCACGTTGAGGCGCTGAGGTAGGATTTTGCAGCATCCTTCCTTATTCTCACAAATATCGTGCAAAATGCAACAAGCAGCTATAACCCTAGGTAACTAACATTCTGTAGCCTCTAATGTAGCCATAAAACTGGATCACCTCACTTTCAGATGACCAAATTCCCACTCCATTGTCATTCTGCAACTGCTGAGGCAATAGCTAAACAGTCCTTTTTTCTGTCCATGTTCCCTGTAAATGGTTTCATTAGCCAGGGAAGTATAGAATTACCCAGTGTCTCCCGGGACTGCCAAAGCAATCTCTGCACCATAATGAACCTGTGGGCAAATTCTGCATTATTCATTAAAATAAATAGGTGAGAGTTCTGAAAGATCCTAGCATTGTGAACCTTTCCAGACCAATCAACCAGGCCATGGATCACCATGGAGAAAATTAACCCTTTCTAAACTGAACCGGTGGGGGCAAATGAGAGGCACATGGGTCCCATCAGTTGCCCCAGTACAATTTGGGAACTCCATGTGTGCAAAGCCATTAGTAATGTTCTGAGCACTACCACACTTTCTAACCCAGTGCAACAGTACCTTCTATAGAGCAGCACACACCCGAATGACAATGGCCCCAGCATTTAATCTTCCCATGCTGAATTGGTTGGCTATGGACAAGTAACAGTCAGGGATGGCCAGTTTTTATATGGTGACAGCAACCTGTTTCTCAATGGGTATGGAAGTCTGCCTGCTGGCACACTGCTGCAGCAGCTCCAAGGCAAGTTCAGCACACATATTAACAATAAAAAATTGCCTTCAGGGTCTAAAATCCTGCCATCATTTGGTCCTTCCAGGTCTTCAGAACAATCCTTTCCTACTCATCAATGCTGGTTTTCTGAGACCAGAAAGAGCACTCCATGGAGCTGCTCCAGGAACCATTAATGCAGCTGTTGCTCAGTATTATCCTCCCATTCCTTGTCATCCTCCTCCTCCTGTTGGAGGAGCTGCTGGGGTAGTTGCATCAGCTGCTCAGTGGTGTAGGGGTTGAAATCCAAAGCCCAAGCCACCCAATGCCAATAGCTCAAATAAAACCCCACCTGTCTCTGTGTATATGTGGTTGCCATCATTGCGGTGCTAGCAAACAGTAATTCAGAGAATGGCAGTAATCCACCCACAAACAGAAACCATGGGAGAGAGGGAGTGGAATCACTGGACTTTAGGAGTTTGATCCCAAGTCTCAGAATCCATTGGCTTTCAATATGTATCCCACAATGTGTAGTGATTAAAGTCCCACAATACACACAGCAAAGCAAAGGACCACAGAATACCAGCCCAGAATACCCATGCTTAGTGTGCACCAAGTCCTGACCATGTGTACACAATGATGCACAGGTGTCTCGTGAGCATTACTGAGACTTATTTACTAGGTACCAACTAGTGCATGTCAACTCAATGCGTATTAACCTCTCTCTTTCTCCAGGTAGACAAGCTCTTACTCTGACGAGTAACACGGGGCCTATGCCTGACAGATATTTTTTTTACAACCTTTTTAAGATACAGACATTGGTTTGAGTGAGGATTTTTTTTTTAATTTAGCAGAAAGGGCTTCATATCTCTTCATCTAGGTTGACTGATTTTGGATAGTATTTTTGTTCCAACTTAATTTTTAATTTAATTCTTCTGCAGGTGATTAATCCATCATGAGGACTAATTACTTCAGCTATTTTGAAGAAAACAAATTAGAAGAAAGAGCTGGCTGAAGCCATCAAGGACTGGCTTTGTGAGTTAATTGTAGAGAGATCATATGAAGGGTTTCTGAGGGACTATTTGACTTCTGCATGCTATGTCCGTGTCTGCAGTTCTCACTAGACAGGATAGTGAGAAAATGAAGCCCTGGGCATTCCAACTTAGATTATTCCCCACACTTCCTTACCTTTGAAATTGAGAGGATCCTCTGGCAGAGAAAGCGGGGCTCAACACATCTGCTGTATTGCCTTCCCCCTCCCACCATCTTCCTCAGTGTCAGTATTCAGTGTATCCAGGGTCCTAAGCGCAAAGGGAGGGAGTAGTCTGGGTAGGCTGTGATCAGGGATGTACAACACTTCTCCCACCCCCAAACCATGTAACATAAGCAGAAGAAATAGAGTCTGGGGCTGATTTACTTTTTCTGCAAATCTCCACTAAGTGTCCTTGGGTCAGCCAGAGGCAGGAGGAAAATATGGCAGCATGGTTCCAACAAAGGTGAAGGAGCACTCAGGATTCAAACTGGAGCAGAGACACAGAATGTCTTCTCTGATGGCTTTGGCCTTCTGTGGACTCACAAATGGACCTCCCCATCTTTAACTGAAATGGAACCAAACCCCTCCCTCTGACAGGACACTGCATCACCCCTTCAGAGGATTTCACACAGATTCTCTGAGTCTCTTTCCATGTGTTTTACACCACAGGATGAATTCTTTGTTTTCAAGTAATTGTAATTGTATAGCTAGAATCTCCGGCCCCAGAACCCTCTGGAGAGGTGATTCCACATAGATACTGACATGCACAACAGTAGGCAGGTGGCACTCTCCTTCCCTGACCACCATAAGGAATCTATTTGTTTCTCATCCCCTCCACTCACAGAGGCAGTGAGGCAACAGGGCCCTTAAAAGCCTGGATGCAGATCTGTAGATTCCACAGCAGACCACCACCACATAGCTTTCCTCCATTAAAAAAACAAAAAAACCAACAACTTTAGCCTTCTGTATCTATCTTGTTTATTTTAATTAAAACACAGCCTGCACCAAAGCTACTGGCAATAGCAAAACTAATCCGATGCATTTTTGCAGAAAATAAGAACAATTATTGCAAAATAATCATTATAAAACACCTCAGCAACCAAAACATTCTCTGTATAACTAAGGAGTTTTAAAGAAACTCTGAGCAATATAAGGTAAATTTACTGTAACTGAAGCAGAAAGAGCTACATGACCTCTCATTATTGCCTTTAAGTTAGTAATAAAATTGCTTTGAATTGCCAGCTTGCCTTACTAAGCAGCCTAATATAATCTGAAAAGTGTGCTTCTGACCTACTCTAAGGTTTTCATTGCAAACATTCACATAGTTATTCACCGTACTGACTTATTGTGCATATACAGCATCCACACTGACCATATGGACTGTCATGGTGTTTTTCTATTCCTTGAGTAGGCCACAAGAAGCCAATGCTGTAAACAGATCTCTCTAAAATAGATTTTAAGGCTGTTAAATAAACAACACACTTTTAAAATCCCACTATTGCAAAATTTCCATCACAGTGATTTTCTGGCAGAAAATGCTGTTTTCACACCCAAATAAATAAATAAATAAATAAATAAAAATAAACTTTTTTCACTAAAAGTTTCAATTTTGATGAAAATCTGAATTTTCCATTGAGAAACTGAAATACGGTATATATTTGGATCAGTTTGACCTATGTTGGAATATTTTGTTTTATTATCTGAAACATTTCACATCAGTTCAAACACACTTCAAGTGCATTCTCTTTAACACTTTTCCTTATTGGAGTCCAGTCAGTGAACCTGAATCCCTCATTATCTCCTGTGGACCAGGCTCACTGGCTGGACTACATTTCCCATGATGAACCCAGTGATATGACTCCCCCAAAGACCCAAGATGCTCAGACAGCTGGGTCCACATTGCGCATTGAGAGATGTAGTCCTCTAGGAAGCCCAACCCACAAGAGACATGGGAGCCTGAATTACAACTCCCATAAAGGCAAAAGAAATTCAAAAGTGTAATGTGGATCTCACTCCAAAAACAAAACAAAAATAACACAAAACTGCGACACTGGCTGACCAGGTCAGAGACTCAAAGTTCATTCCATACTCAAAGGAAAAGCCCATGTGGGTAGAGACACTGTCTGCTTGTTTTTTGTGTGAATATTCTATAAATATGGATTCAAAGAAAGATCCTGTGTCTCCGAACTGTTTGGATTCTAACAGGGCAGAATAACTGAATGAGAAGACAGAGATCCCCAAAGTTTTCTAGGTAGCCCTGATAAACTTTTGAGAACCAGGCAAATTACTACATCTCTGTTACCATTTGGAAGTACAAACTGTGACTCACCTATACATATATTTTACCTCTCAATAACTCTCACTTTTTTCTTAGCTAATAAACCTATAGTTAGTTTACTGTAGAATTGGCTGCCAGCATTGTCTTTGGTGTAAGATGTGGGATATCAGTTGATCTGGGGTAAGTGACTGGTCTCTTGGGACTGGTAGAAACCTGATGTGGTGAGATTTTATGTTTAAGCAACCTTTTTAATCACAAAATTCAGTTTATCTGGGTGGCAAAATAAGCTGGAGAGTTTAAGGGGATTGTCTGTGACTCTGTGGTAAGACTGTTATAATGATCCAGGAGTTCACATTTATCACTGGTTTGGTGAAATCTAATTATAGAACACACCACCAGCTTAGGGTATGTGACAGTCTGCCCTGGGGAAAACACTCACAGTTGTGCACTCCAGACAGTGTGACGAAAACAAAAAAAACTGTTTCTGGTCAGCTCAAAACGTTTCAGGAACGTCAAAATGTTATGTTTTGACCAAAGTAGGTGAATTGAAATATTTCCAAACTGATTTTTTTTTCAGATTTTCTGTTCCATGAACATTTTTGAATTTTCAACTTTTTGGAACAAAAAAAAGTTTCAAAATGTTGAAATTCCCACAGGATGGAAATTTAAAATTTCTCTCACCTCCAATACTCACCCAGCCTAATCTGTTCCTATTTTATTTTTAAACAACTTAAAGGTTTTAACATGGAGAAGAGACCCTGCCTTTCCTTGTTCCCTTTTCATTCCCTCCTTCATGCCCTCTGTTCCCTCCCCACTTCATTCCTCTCCATGTCCCAGTGGTCTCGTTACTCACTGCATGAACTCACTTGTCCCAGAACCACTCCCATTCCAAGACTAGTGAGCATGGCTCTAAGCCATCTCTTAATGTGTCCCCAATCCCTGCCATCAAGGCTGTCCCTCACAAGCACCTGTCAATCACTCCATACTTACTCGCAGACTCCCATCTGCATTTCCTTCTAGTCTCCCACCCTCTGCATCCTTCACCTCCCATCTCTGGCTTAGCTAAGTAGTTAAAACAGCACAGCCCAGAGTAAGCCACATGTCAGTTTATATTTATAAGTATTTTCAGCTGTTACTTCTGCATAGAACTGAAGGCATTTGTGTATGACTGTGGCCTGGGACAGAGTCACAGGTAAAAGGAATATACGTGGCTGGAGCAGGCAAAAGGAAATATGGCAAAAAGCCTCATCTCAAGGCACATACACATATTCTTTCTCTACCTTGACTCACTCAATCAGGTCAGGAACTTGCTCAAAACAAAACAAAAAAAATGGCAAACAAAAACTGGCTTGCTTCAGCTGAGGGAAATCATGCAGTTTATAACTTATAAAGTTTCTTGTAAACAAAACAGTCCATTTCTTTTTTGCTTGCTTGGCCTGACACCAACGTCACCTGGCTAAGGATGTATATGGTGTTCCTTCTCTTTATATATCTACTCTAAATATCCCCAATTTAACCAATTCCCTGTCAACCTCAGTGTGAAGTACGTAAACACCCTTACAAGCAATGTTGTATTATTAAAATCAATAATGTTAAGGTTGCAAAGTCAATAACTCAAAGTTATGGAGTACTAGAATTAAGGTTGCCTGTGCAATCTTAATTCAGCCCCTTGTAACTAAAGCTGTATATACACACAATTATATACTATTTTCCCACAAGACTCCTATCAATGCACAGAATGGACAATGCTCACTTACTGCGTAGCTATTCAATATTTTGTTTCATTCTCAAAGTTCAATGGGAGGTCCCCACCCATACACACACCCAGCCTTATCTACTGCTTAATCTTCAAACCCTTCATTAGTATAGAATTATTAGTTTTTGTCATTGGCTTTTATATGGTGCTCATTATTATAGTATCTGAGTGCTTCGCACATTAATACATTTATTTCATGACACCCTGTGCTGAGAGGTGGCATTATTCCCATTTTACACATGGGGAACTGAAGTACAATCAAAAGTCTCCACTAATTTTGGGTGCCTAGATTGAGATGCCTAAGAGACTGATTTTTCAGAGTGCTCAGCATTCTATGGCTCTTTATATACTTAAAGCACAGCTCCATTGACTTCAGTTTCAGCTGTCTCTGTCCAGCACTTCTGAAAATCAGACCCCCACGACTCAAGTTGGGCACCCAGAAAATGAGTAACACAGCTAGTGACCGCCTCTGAAAAGGTTGATATAAAGTGACTTGCCCAGCATCACACAGGACCTCTGTTGCAGAGGAGGCAATAGAATCCAATTCTCCTGGGAACCATTTACCTGTGATCATATAATTAAAGATTGTACCATAATGCATATGCACAAGAAGGATAAATTAAGATTACATAATTTTTTCAAAGAAGTCAGTGGCAAGGAAATTTTTAAGCACTATGTATGAAAACCTGGTCATATTGAGGTCAGTGAAAGTGTTGCCATTAATTGTAACAGAACCAGAATATTACCCTGTTACTTTAAAATTTCCTTTCTGATTTTCTCTGAAAATTTCTACCTTAAGATGAGTAATAGCATATGACTTTTCATGGCAGTGGAGAGAAGCTACTTAATTCCAGGGATGTTAATAGTGAGTAAGGGGAAAAAGTCAGTTTTATAACAGTAAGCTAGCTTCAGCTTTACACATTGAGGCTACAACCATTCCAGAATACACACATGTACAAAAATCAGACTTGGTGTAAGTTGCTACAACTTTATTAGCTTTCCCCAGTTAGGAATCTGGCCCACAATCTCTCTCCATTCCCACTACACAAAAGAACTAAGACTGCAGTGTGGATTTTTCTTGTGTGCTTTGAAGTCAGGACAACAAATAAACCTGACTGTCAAAGTCACCCAGATCCTATAACTGACTTTATACACATCTACAAATTACTTTTCTTTCCTGCATGGAATATAATACTAATAGTTCTAATCTCCAGGCAAATAAGTATATACCAGAAACAGCCTGTTTCCTAAGGAAATCTGCCTTAATCTATGTAAGGTGATATGTGTGTACCCTCAAACTAACCTCTCCTTCTCAGCTTTCTTTTGTCAGAACAGGTTATTGACATTGTAGGAGATTGGCAATATTCAGAGAATATACAGTAATGTTTACTTTAAAAAATGAAACTGTTCAATCAAAGAAAGCAGATAGCTAGGACTTGCATCTAAGCCAAAGTCATCTCAATGGGAACTTTCCCGCAGTGCAATGCTCCATATTCTAAATTGTTACCATGCTGTGTCTGTCTTCTTATTTTTAGCTAACAGATGCAGCTCATTGCTTGGAATACGATTTACAGATTTTTATAATAGATGTATGAATTATTAATATGCCTTTCAATTGTAACTTTGTGTGTTGTAACTCAGTAAATAATGATCAGCAAGAAATCAACAAGCAAGCTATGGTATGTTTCTGAAAAATCAAACAGCTATGACAGTAACATTAGAGGAAAATGTGCCCATATGGTGTTGGCCATAAGAAAAATGCATAGTCACTTTCTCTTTCGGGAGCAAGTTGTTTTACTCAATGGAAATATGCCTGGTCCAAAACTATCAAAATCTGGTGTCTCTCAATCATTCACATGCTGTCAGAATAATGTTGAAACAATTTGTATGTACTGTTTTTTGTTGTTGTTTTTGTGGGGTTTTTTTAATTTTGTTCTGTTTTGTTTTAGAAATGGCAAACAGTAATTTCATGTGATCTTTAGAAGAGATTTAGGTGGAAAAGGGCAGTTTAAAAATATTTTTAGTTCTTTGTATTCACTAGTAGGTAACAACAATCAAACTATCAAAACAACCCGAGTAGAGTATATATAAATTCTGTAAGCAGCTTTCAGATAACATTATTTTTGATGGAATATTATTGTTAGACATCATCATCAAAGTTTGCTTTTGAGGTGCTATAAAGAATCACTTTGGTTAAGGCCCTGTTCCAGTGCCCAATGCAGTCAATGGAAGGACTCCCTTTGACTTCAGTAGGCACTGTATGAGGTTCTTAGGGAGATAGTAGATCTAGTGGTTAAAGCAGATAACTGATTGTCATATATTCTGGGCTCTATTCCTCTTTCCCACTGACTTGGCTATATATATTTTTGGATTATTTTAGTTTACCTCTTTGTCCCTCAGTTTACCAATAATACCTGACAGCAGTGTTGGGAGAAGGGAAAGGTAGATGTTCCTTTAAAAAATATTTGGGCAAGCATTAAATTATGTTGTGGGATTTTGGAAGAGGGAGAAGCCCCCAATAAATCCAAATAACTTAAATAATTTTTTTTTTCAGAATATCCAAGGTGTGGGATATTCTTAAAATGGAAAAACGCTGGATTATGAGAGACAAAGAGATCATAGTAGCCAGATATGAAAAACTATTTCTCAAAAAAGAATAAAAGAGTAAGAAAGGAGACCAGGGAAATATTTTAAAAGGTTTTTCTGTAAACCATTTACAGTCTTTATTGTAAAATATTAAGTCTGTTATAGTTTCGAATTACAACATTAGATGGTTAACCTTCTGCTTCTATGTCCGTTCATGCTCTCAGGATAATCATGGTGCTGTATTCTAATTTGAAACAAAATAATTTTTCCTTGTATCTGCTCAAACTTTATCAAAAATATATAAAATTTAAAAAAAAAATCTTCCAGCAAGATTATTGTCCATGGAAACGAAGTACTAGTAGCACTAGTTTTACCTATTAAAACACCAGAGTATTCCTCAATAATCTTCTAAAACACATTAGGGACACAACTTGTGGTATGTTTATAACTGTTGAGCTATATGTAGCATAGGCAGATAACTGGCAAATCCATTACACAACTCTGCCAGTACACCTGAGTCCTGACCCATAGCACCTGAACTACTGTAGACCAGAGCCTATTGTGCTGAATTGCACAGTGGTTTTGTGATAGAGACTAAGATATGACCACTGAACTTGTGACCTATAAATAACCCCCCATTAAAATCAAGCTTTTTGTAGGTGAAAGTATAGTAAAGAGAAAATTGTTACATTTGACTATGGTCTTACTGCAGTCAGTCTCTGAATAGCTATTCTATAAAGGAATGAAAGGTTGTAAACTTATGATTTCTTTATCAGCAGGACAGCAATAGTCTTGGTGACAAAATGGTATGACAGTATTATAGTAGAAGCTTTTGTAAATTAAGTGTTATGAGATATTACATCTCAAACACTAAGCTGAAGTGGCTCTGTAGGCCTTACAAAGCATCTCACCCTTTATTAGTCTTAGTGTTTCTGACGTTAAAACAGATATGATTTTGAGTGACCCTGAAAATATTTCAATATTTAGAGAACTAAAGCTTATATCTACCCACGGGGAAATGTATACCTCTTCTTGAGATTCTGTCTTCAGGCAAGGACTTTCAAAACTAGGCATCCTGTTTTGCATGTTATTCATTTCACACCAACTGCATCTGATAATCTCTTCCATTATTTGGGGTTAGGAGTGCTTGAACACCCCCAAGAGGTTAGAATTCAGATGTGCATGTATGAATTTGGGCAGAAAGTTTGCATATAGTACTATCTGGGAACTTGTCTGAATTTCGGTCTGCTAGGTAGATTCAGAACAAGATGAAGATTTCTCCATGACACTTTCCTGTTTTCTCTAGCACACCTTCACATAAATTTGATATCATCATTAAGTACTATCAGTGATACACTGTAGGTATTGTATTAATTAAATATAATACTCATGGAAGATGACATATTGAAAGTCTTGCGAATTAAAGGGTCCCATACCCTTGGCTTTAGCTGTGCTTAGCACAGTTCCCAAGAGCAAGTTAGAACATCCCTGAGGCTTCTCTAAATTAAGGGTGGCGGAAACATCTCCCGAGGGTATAACTACACTTCAGTTGGAAGCATGCCTCTCAGTCAGGGTAGACAGACGTGCACTAGCTTTGCTCCAGTTATCTTGCTAAAAACAATTCCAAGCCCACCCCACCACTCGAGCCCATGTGGCTAGCTCAAACTGCCACCCATACCGTAACATGCACACTGCTATTTTCAGTGTGCTTGTGTGAGCAGAGCTAGCATGAGCATGTCTATACAGCATGGGAGGCACACTCCAAACTGCAGTGTAACCATACGCCAAGAACCCCAAGAAGCCTTTCTGACAACCAGGCATCACTGGAGCACATCGATGCTGTGAACACATCCACTCCCTTTACTGGTCTGTGCCACATCCCTTGCCAAAGATTGCAGGGGGAGCAGGGTAATGATGTAGCACTGACTACACCAGTTATATGCACTGGATGATTATCTCTTTGCAATAGAAATCCTCAACTGGGCAGTTTATAGTTTGCTCTGTGGCACTGGAGTGGCAAAGCACAGATTTATCAGAGGTCAATGTCTCGCCCCAGTTCCCTATTTATTCACCAGACATGCATAACATGCCCCACAAAGGTTCCTCAACCTGATCCCTAGAGACCAACTTTAGGGGTGAAATTACACACTGGGCCAAAAGGTGCTACACTTACCTTTATGTCAGGGGGTTAGTGCTGAACTGAATGAGTAGTGCTATTTACGGAGGATAGGATCTACTCAACAGGTCCCATCACTTGTGCTTCTATGCTTTGGCTGTAGCTGTAAGCTGTTCCCCATGGCAGAAATCCCAGAGGATGGCAGCAGCAGCAGCAATACTGCCTTTCCTACATCAGCGTGAATCCTTCATGGGCACAGAACCACAGACTGACACCTCCATGTGCCAGCTTCAGTGATCATTACGTTTTACTGAAATATATTACATGAGATGTGGGAAATGATGATAGAAAGAGTAAATTCTTTAGGAGAAATCAGAATAAAATCTTTAAAAATCAAAATCCAAGAAGAATAGTTTTAGCTGCTCTTCAAACAAACCAAAATATTCTAGGTTTCATTTATTAATATAAACACACCATATATGTGCAATAATGGTCCAGCCTAATTTTATTCCCATCATAAACTCTGGCAGTAGAAGTAGTGCACGTTGCCACAGCCATTCCCAGCATCAAGATTTATGGCAAACTCTCATGAGATGTTGCATAAAATCTTGGGATTGATATGACATTAACTGTATAGAGATTTTGTTTAAAAAAATACTTAGTCAAAAGGCAAAGTATTTAAAACCAAGGCACAGAAAATGGTATAACTGTTGCACTGCAGCTTCTAATTATTGGTGCATTCAAGAGACTTCAGATAGAACAAGGCAGTCGTGGTTCACGGTACATAGCTACTCTGTTCCTTCCTTTTCCTCTGAGAAAAACTTAGCTCACACAATAAAAACACAGAGCAACCAAACACCTACCAAATATTGCTTTGTGGACCAGCTTTTTTTCTTGATTGTCCACAATATTTCACCTATCAATATCTTGCATTTCTTTAGAGGATAAAAAGAAACAATCCAGGCAGTGTTTTTTCCCCCAAAGTAAAAACAGAAACCGCAGTATGCCATTATAGCAACCAGAGTTCTATTTATTCATTTCACACTTGGTTTCGGGAGGAAGCTGGTTGTTTGTTTCTGTCCCTGGAGGAAGTGCCTGGTATGAGGTTTGAAACATCAGGGATAATTAAGACAAACTGTGCTTTTTACCCCAGTCAAAAGAAATCTTTATCTTTAAATAATTCCCAACTGAAGACTCTGAACAAATGACAGCCCAGTACTGTTGAGGCAGCTTACAATGCTAAATCTATCATCAGCATTAGCATGGCTCTGAACTGGAGCATCTTACAATTTCATTGCAATCCAGCAGCTACAGTACTAACAGTGGGCACAACTACAGATAAAATGCTGAACAGTCAAATATGAAAGAGCCAGTGTAGGGCTCAAATAAAAGATACACAGTACGTATTTCTGTGTCTCAGAAACAATCCTGGTTAGAAGCTACAAATGTATTATTGTAGGACAAAGTTTAGAACTCAGCAGATTGCATGCTAATACGCCTTCAGTATCATTTTCATTCACCCACAGTATTTATGAAGCGTAAGAATTCATGTCCTCTTAAAATTTGTGTTAATCATTGTGGATTCAGCACATTCAGCTCCCCATTGCCCAATAATATGTGAACCCTTCCGAAAAGCATTGGGAAAAATTATCTGCTAGTTGAAAGTGGGAGAGCTCCATTGAAGTCAGAGAATTTGGTCCCTTTCCCTCGCTACACACTAGAAACCAGGAGGATGCCAGCTTTCACTTCTATACTCTGTTCATCAATCCATCTCTGAACCTTCAACCAGCTTCAAACAGTTTTCATTCTTTTTAAAACAATCTGCCACAAATATATTCCATTCGTTCTCCTCCAATGTGGAATTTCCTCCCAAAACTACACCGCTTGAGGTCTAAATTGGCAGTGCTGAGTCCTGCACCATTAATGGATCTAGGGCCCTATATCTTGCAACCCTTCAGGAATAGAAAAGTGATTTTCATATTGCTGGAAATGGGCTTTCCAGAGGCACAAACAATAATTAGGCTTTTCATTTGTAAATGTTGATTTTACCGTATACACACAAACTCATGAAAAAATATTTCCAACAATAATAATCTAAATGTACAGCTAGGCAAAGAAAGAAAAATACTGCATGATTTATTGATTTAAAGATATTTACTTTTTTATATTTTGACATGTGATGTTGACAATTTGTGTTTTAAGGGCTATAAAGTTATATTTTTTAATCTCGATGGCTACAAAAAGATGTTTAGCCCGGTTTCATATTTTTCTACCATTGTATTTGTGATCATGTTTATCTTGCCCTGAGGCCTGTATTGTTGGACTAATAGGAACCTGGTTGCAGAGGCAGAGGGACACAAATGTTCGTAATAACAATGCTTAAGATCTCTAAACGATTTCTAAAGTCGTTTTTTTGTGTAATAGCAGACAATTTTCCTATAACCTTGAGAGATTCGTTATATATGAGACAACTACCCTTGCTCATTCTTTGTTCATCTTCCATAAAAATGACTTTCATGGACTCTGGTATACACAGAATGGGATGCTATAAATATATATCTATGAGGGTCAAAAATGTGTATGACTGTATTCTATTATTTGAGCCGGAGCATGCATTCATGTAATAATCACTAGGTCTGATTCTCTGATGCCCTGACTCTTATTTAGTCATTTATGCCAGTACAGAGTGAGTGAAAGGGGTGCGTAAAATTCTACTACGTTAATATGGTGGCATTTTACATACATCTTGCACCGGTATCAATGATTTCTTAAGGTGCAGCGAGATGAATCTGATCCTCTTTCATAGAAGATATGCTCAAGCATGCAGAATTAAGATTACATGAGAATTTTATGACTTGTGAATGCTTAACCATGCAAGAAAAACATTTTCTTAATGTAGGGTTTTTTTATGGAATAAGTCAATTAAATAAATGACTACAGTTTAGTATGCCATTTCAGAGTAGGTTCACAGTAACACACTGCAGTTGATGCTGAGCGTTTATTTCAAGAAATATGGGCATCTATTTGGAGTTGGGTTTTTTTCCAAGTATACAAGGATGGCTGGTGTGTTTGATGATCACTTAGCCCTGGTCTACACTACGAGTTTAGGTCGAATTTATTAGCGTTATTTCGATTGATCCGTGCACCCGTCCACACGATGAAGCCCTTAACATCGACTTCTAGGGCTCTTAAAATCGATCTCACCACTCCACCCCCAACGAGGGGATTAGCGCTTAAATCGATATTGCCGAATCGATGTAGGCTAGTGAGGACGCAATTCGACAGTATTGGCCTCCTGGATCTATCCCACAGTGCAACATTTGACCGCTCTGGACAGCAGTCTGAGCTCCAATGCTCCGCCCAGGTAGACAGGAAAAGCCCCGCGAACTTTTGAATTTCATTTCCTGTTTGGCCAGCGTGGTGAGCTGCAGGTGAGCGCAGATCTCATCAGCAGAGGTGACCATGATGGAGTCCCAGAACCGAAGACGAGCTCCAGCATGTACCGATGGTGAAGTACGCGATCTGATCGCTGTATGGGGAGACGAAACCGTGCTAGCAGAGCTACGGTCCAAAAGAAGAAACGCCAATACATATGCCAAAGTCTCCAAGGGCATGCAGGACAGAGGCTACAACAGGGACGCGCAACAGTGCCGCGTGAAAATTAAGGAGCTCAGGCAAGCCTACCAAAAAACCAGAGATGCAAACAAACGCTCTGGGTCAGAGCCCCAGACATGCCGCTTCTATGATGAGCTGCATGCCATTCTAGGAGGTGCAGCCAGCACTGACCCACCCATGTGGTATGACTCCGTATGTGGATCATCAGAAACCACAGAGGAGCATGATGATGATAATGATGCTGAAAATAGTGCCCAGACACAGCAAGGAAGTGGAGAAGCCCTTTTCCCCGACAGCCAGGAACTCTTTGTCACCCTGGAGCCAGTACCCTACGAACCCACCCAAGGCGTGCTCGATGCAGGAGAAGGGACCTCTGGTGCCTCTGGTGAGTGTACCTCTGTTAATTAATACATGTTTTATAAGCAAGCGTGTTTAATGATCAATTCGCGGCCAGTACAGCTACAGCTACTGGAAAAGTCTGTTAACATGTTCGGGGATGGAGCAGAAATCCTCCGGGGACATCTCCAGAAAGATCTCCTGGATGTACTCCCAAAGCCTGTGCAAAAGGTTTCTGGGGAGGGCAGCCTTATCCTGTGCTCCGTGGTAACACACTCTACCACGCCAGGCCAGTAGCACGTAGTCTGGAATCATTGCTTTGCAAAGCATGGCGGCGTATGGTCCCGGTGTTTGCTGGCATTCAAGCAACATCCGTTCTTTATCTGTCTGTGTTATCCTCAGAAGAGTGATATCATTCATGGTCACCTGGTTGAAATAGGGGAATTTTATTAAGGGGGTATTCAGAGGGGCTCCATCCCTGCTGGGCTGTTTGCCTGTGGCTGAACGGAAATCTTCCCTGCTGTGACCCACACGGTGGGGGGAGGGGGAACAGCGAACATCTTGGATGTGTGTCTGTGTGTGTGGGGGGGTGTCGATTAGGTTCGCGCTGCACGTTAACCCGAAAACCGCCGCTCCTCCCTTTTCAATTGCCAACCAGTTTTAAATTGCCAGCCCAAAGGCTGTTTGTTATGGGAAATGAGGGGGTTGCTGTTTGAAAACATTCCCACCTGTTATGAAGGTTAAAGAAGCCTATAGACTGTGGCTTACCATGGCTGCCTGCAAGCCGAATTCTGTTGCCCGCCGGACCAACTTGTTGCTTGTGTGATCTCTCACACCAAACCGGCAGACCCTCAATATAACAGGCAAAGTGCAACCTTGGACCAAATGCATATGTGATATGTAATGTTTGGAGCATTGTTCTCTAATGTGTGTCTTTTAAACTACTCCTCTCCCGTTTGTTTCCTCCCGCAGCTGCAAATGTTTCAACGCCACCCCTTTCATCACCGTCCCAGAGGCTAGCGAAGATTAGAAGTAAAAAAAAAAGGAATCGAGACGATATGTTCTCAGAACTCATGGAATCCTCCCACACTGAAGCTGCCCAGCAGAATGCGTGGAGGCAGACACTGTCGGAGTCCAGGAAGGCAGAATTTGATCGTGCGGACAGGTGGCGTGCTGAAGACAATGACTGGCGGGATGAAGAGAGACAGCGGCGGGATGAAGAGAGTAGGTGGCGTCAGCGTGCAGAGAGAAGGCAGGATGCAATTCTGAGGCTACTGGAGGATCAAACGGAAATCCTCCGGCTTATGGCTGAGGAAAGGCGTAGGGTTCAGGAAAGGCCGCCTGAGCCCAGACCGCCGCTACAGCCCCTGTGTAACCAACAGCCCTCCTTCCCGAGTCCCATAACCTCATCCCCGAGACGCCCAAGAACGCGTTTGGGCGGCCTCCGTGCACCCAACCACTCAAGTCAAGAGAACAGTCCAAGCAAGAAAGGGCTGGCATTCAATAAGTTTTAAAGTGCTGTGTGTCCTTGTCCTTCCCTCATCCCCTCCTCCACCACCCATCCTGGTGCTTCCCTTCCTCCACCAGCTATCCCGGGAGACTGTGGCAGTTAGCCCCATAGTTCCCCCTCTTTGTTTTACGAATTAATAAAGAATGCATGATTTTTAAGCAACAATGACTTTATTTCCTCTGCGAGCGGTGATCGAGGGGGGGAGGGCAGGGCGGTTTGGGTAAAGGGAAGTAGAGTGAATGAAGGGGCGGGGCTTTTCATTACAGGGGAAAAACAGAACTTTCACACAGCATCCTGGCCATTCATGAAACTGGTTTTCAAAGCTTCCCTGATGCGCAACGCACCCTGCTGTACTCTTGTAATAGCCCTGGTGTCTGGCTGCGCATAACCAGTGGCCAGGTGATTTGCCTCAACCTCTCACCCCGCCATAAACGTCTCCCCCTTACTCTCACAGATATTGTGGAGCGCACAGCAAGCAGTAATAATAATGGGAATATTGGTTTCGCTGAGATCTAACCTAGTCAATAAACTTCGCCAGCGAGCTTTTAAACGACCAAATGCACATTCCACCACCATTCTGCACTTGCTCAGCCTATAGGTGAAAAGGTCCTGACTAGTGTCCAGGCTACCTGTGTATGGCTTCATGAGCCATGGCATTAAGGGGTAGGCTGGGTCCCCAAGGATAACTATAGGCATCTCAACATCCCCAACGGTTATTTTCTGGTCTGGGAAGAAAGTCCCTTGCTGCAGCAGCCGAAACAGACCAGAGTTCCTGAAGATGCGAGCGTCATGTACCTTTCCCGGCCATCCCACGTTGATGTTGGTGAAACGTCCCTTGTGATCCACCAGTGCTTGCAGCACTATTGAAAAGTAACCCTTTCGGTTTATGTACTCGCTGGCTTGGTGGTCCGGTGCCAAGATAGGGATATGGGTTCCGTCTATCGCCCCACCGCAGTTCGGGAACCCCATTGCTGCAAAGCCATCCAGTATGAGCTGCACATTTCCCAGACTCACAACCCTTGGTACCAGCAGCTTGGTGATCGCCCTGGCTACTTCCATCACAACAGCCCCCACTGTAGATTTTCCCACTCCGAATTGATTCACGACTGACCGGTAGCTGTCTGGCGTTGCAAGCTTCCACAGGGCTATCGCCAGTCGCTTCTGTACTGTGAGGGCTGCTCTCATCTCGGTGTTCTTGCGCTTCAGGGCAGGGGAAAGCAACTCACAAAGTTCCATGAAAGTGCCCTTACGCATGCGAAAGTTTCGCAGCCACTGGGATTCATCCCAGACCTGCAGCACTATGTGGTCCCACCAGTCTGTGCTTGTTTCCCGGGCCCAGAATCGGCGTTCCACTGTATCAACAAGCCCTATTAGCACCATGATGTCCACCTTGCGGGGGGGCCTTTTTTGAGAGAGGTCTGTGTCCATGTCCTCATCACTGTCCTCAGGGCGCTGCTGTCGCCTCCTCGCCTGCTGTAGCTCTAGCAGCTCCTGGTTCTCGTTCTGCATATACTCCTGGACAATGCGCGTGGTGTTCATAACGGCGAGAACAGCCGCGGTGATCTGATCGTGCTCCATGCTTTCCCTGGTATGCTGTTTGCAGGACAGCAGAGTGGCAGCAGAAGCAGCGGGTGGATAACAATGGAGTCAGCAATATGGCGCCCATATGAAAAAAGGCGCGAAAGGATTTTTTGCTCCCCCCTCAGTTGCTTTCACGGAGGGAGGGGGGAGCAAGGGTTAGGCTCATTTCCTTCTAGCTGCAGATGGTACAATATGCGGTGAGCAAGGAGGCGCCTTCCCTTCTAGCAGCAGATGGTACAATATGCTTGATATCCATCATCAGCTCCTGGCCCCCTCAAGGATTGAACTCGCAACCCCGGGTTTAGCGGGCCAACGCTCAGAACGCTGAGCTATCCCTCTGCCCGTATTATAGTGTGACTGAATCCCCACTAGACCTAATGTCCAGGCGTACGCTGGAGATGTACGGTAATTGTGAGCTGAGCAGGCTTCCGTAGCAAACACGGAAACCCCGGAAAAAAGGCGCGAGAAATATTGCTTTCACGGAGGGAGGGATGACATGTACCCAGAACCACCAGCGACAATGTTTTCTGCCCCATCAGGCTTTGGGATCGCAACCCAGAATCCCAATGGGCGGCGGAGACTGCGGGAACTGTGGGATAGCTACCCCCAATGCAATGCTCCGAAAGTCGATGCTAGCCCCGCTACTGTGGACACAGTCAATCGACCTCATGGTCTTAACGCTCTTTAGTGGGGACACACACAATCGATTCCATAAATTCGGGTTTTAAAATATCGACTTCTATAAATTCGACCTAATTCTGTAGTATAGACGTACCCTTAGAGACAGAGTCTGTCACCCTTGCATTGGGCAAAGTCACTTAGTGTCTCTGTGCCTCAGTTCCCTCTGTAAAATGGGGATAATAGCACAAGAATTTTGTGAGGATAAATACATTAAAGACTGGGAGGTGCTCAGATATTACAGTAATGGGGGCCATCTAAATACCTAACAGAGGAGAGAGAGAGAGAGAGAGAGAATATAGTAGGAGGAGGAGGAGAAATTTAAATGCTTTTAAATTTCTTGAGACTTTGCAGTATTTATCCACTATTTTTCCTAGTAAGGAGCACTTTGAATTCATGTCACGTTTAAGAAATTGAACACAATAGCTCTACTAATTAATATTCGCATATCTTCTTGAAACATGCACAGTGACATTAGTGGGAAAGTGGTAAACCCACACACATCATTGTCGCTGCCATAGGATGGGCCAGATTGTCCCAGGCTTTTGCACAGTTAGAAAATAACTAGGAGTAAAAAATCCAGCACATGAACTACATAGGAGCAGTTGCAGAAGCAGCCAAAGCAGGGACTACTGAATTGGTGGGAGGGAGTAAGATGGAACCCAGTTGGGGCTCCAGCACCTTCCCCCCACACTCCTCCCACAGACCTAGACTGTGCAGGGGAGACTCCCCCCTCTGTGGGGAAGCTAGGATCCAAGTGGTGCCTCCCCTGCCCAACCCCCACCATGTCACCTTGGGGGAAAAAATGCAGAGAGTAATCAGCCAGAGACTGGTAGGGGCACAAACAGCCAAAGCGGGGACTGCTGGACATTCACAGAACTTCCTACAATGCTTGGACCGGATTTTCTCTGCCCTATCCTGACTGGCTGTTTGCTCCAACCCTCTCCCTCCCTTTCCCCCATGTCTCATCACCACAGCTTCACCCTCTATGCCTGCCGTTCTTACCCTCTTCTCCCCTTCTGTCTGCTTCAACCCCCCTTCCCTTTCCATTTAGTTTATTCCCTCCTAACTAAACTTACAAAAATAAATTGTGGCACAATCATGACATTTGTTGCCATTACATGGCTTACTCCGCTTGTGTGTTATCCCTTTTTATCTCTACTGTGTTGGTTTTGTCTGTTTAGATTACAAGCACTTTGAGGATGCTGGGCAGGGAGGGGGGGTGATTTTACAGTATGCTGTGTTTATACCGTAGCTAGCACATTTGGGCCCCGTTCTTGGTTGGTTCTTAGACACTACTTTAATTAACATGATTATTAATAAATAATGTGATTATTTCTTTCATGTCTGACCATATTCATTTTTGCATATGTAAGGATCTATTAATGGTGCTGCAAAGAGGGATAATCTGGAACCAGGTTCTGCATGAAGAATCAGGATACCTATTCTCATCTGAGATATAAAGTCTGGCTTTACTGCTCATGTCAGCTTTAGTAATAAATAACCTTTCCAGAAATATGAAAAAAAAAAGTATTAGCACAGTGCTGGGAATTGCAAGCAGTGGAACTATGACAAGGTCTTTCCCCCTTCTTGTTGCATACTGCACACAATTGCCAGTGGTGAGTACAATGAAAAAAATATTGCACATACAAAATAGCAATAAAACAAAGCTAGATATTCACAAGCATTTTTATAGTAGAAAAGCCTCATGCTATTTTCATGCAACACATTGTGCATTTCATCCTGAAATACTCTAGAAATACTGCACCCACAAACATATTTGGCACAGCTTTGTGCAAGCAACAATTATGGACATTTTCAGAATTAGACAAGAGAAAAAAGTCTTAAATCTGAGCAGTGTGCAGCCATTCACATTCTGTCTGTGCTGCCCTCCCATACTCCAGAAGACATCAGCCAACTTGTACCTGGCACTGACAAAGGGAATACTAATAAGGACTCTCTGTGACATCCGGAGGTCATTTGATAATTCCACAAGGTGTATGTTGATATTAGCCAGGCAAGTCCATTGATCTGCCTGATGAAAAAAACAAGGAAACTGACAAGAAAGGTCTTAGACTCACATAAAAGTGGTTTGATGCACTGAAGAGTAATGGCCACATCAGAGAAAAAACAGTATTACATTCTGGCTATGCAGGTGAAACACAGATTCAAAACCAGAACAGGTTCCTTCCTGATAGAGAGACATGTAAACCAGTAGATGGAAAGACTAATTAACAGGAAGTTTGGATGCATTTGGAATGGCCATGATCCAAATAACATTGCTTTTCACAGAGCACAACAGTAGTAGTAGGAAAACAGCCATTCAGAGGGAGAGAGGTCTCTGTGGGGCAGCCTGCAACACTTTGAACTTGTTAGTATCAGCCCCATGGTTCAGGAGGTTTCAGATGAAGCAAGGCCACACAGATATTTCCAGGATACTATTGTTCTTTGCCAGTTCAGACCCTTTAATGTCTTGGCTGTTTGAGTTGGATCTATAGCAGGTCCAGTTTCATATAGCTCAGCCTAGCAAAAATTCTCATGAAAGTTTACAGGCCAAGATACAAAAACCAACTCAGTCATTTTTTTCCATGACTTAATTACAAATGTACAAATGAGGCTGCAGCTGCACCAATTTTTACCAGGAGAAAACATAGCTCCTAATATATTCTTTGACAAAAACTATGTTCACACGGAATTAAGGTTGAAAGTATGTATCAGTAGTTTAGGTTAAAATACATTACAGGGATGTTACAATTTTCCCCAAACCCAGCATTATAAATTCAGGAAATTCAGAATCAAGGTTAAACTTAAAAGAAAACGCTAAGGTAAGAACTGCAGTTTTGGGGTCTTAACTATCTTAACTCTTTCCTGTAGTGACACAATGCAATAACCATATGATTATTAATGAGGCATTTTAGTGTTTGTAGTTGTATTTTGTGGGATTTCCATATGTAATTCCCATTAACCCAAATTGATTTATCTCCTAAGAGATTAATTTAGCAATGTAAAATACTACTGTGGAGAAATGTTAGGTTCCAAATTGCCTGCAATATCTTTTGAGAAACAAAGGTAACAAAGGGTCCTGTGGCAACTTATAGACTAACAGAGGTATTGGAGCATAAGCTTTCGTGGGTGAATACCACGCAAGCTTATGCTCCAATACCTCTGTTAGTCTATAAGGTGCCACAGGACTCTTTGTCGCTTCTACAGATCCAGACTAACACGGCTACCCCTCTGATACTAAAGGTAACAAAGTTTGATATTACTTAAACGCCTGCTTTAAAATATTATGCTAAAAGTGTTTTTGCCTTTACAGTCATTTGTATCTTGTGAACTAACAAAGAGACATTATACACCATCCTGATGCCAATGAGAAATGTCACTGTGAGAATAAAGGACAAAACATGTTTTGGAAACTTCACCTATATGAAACAAACAGGTATTGACTTCCTCTTTGGGAGAACATTAAGACCTCTTGAATCTTCAAGCAAATTTGTCACATTAGTTACAGCTCTCATCACTGACAAGCCAATCTTGACAGCAATTCATTGTCTGCTTGATATGTTCTACCTGCATACGTTTGCACTTTTTTTTTATTAGGAAAGATGAGGCATGTCAGCTTTGAAATGGCCTCCAGTTGTCTTCGGAGGGGACATAATTTTGCTATTGGAAAGAAGTATCCAAATGTCTCATTCCAGAAGACAAGGTAGCTAAAAGCACAATAGAAGGTTAAAGAGGATTTGCATACTGATGAGTTTAGCAGTATGACATACTAACCTTGCACATTGGTTATTGGACTATTTATGGTGTTACAGTCAATACAAAATATTACAGTGTGGCACAAGCAGTTGGAGATTTTCTGATTTGTAGGTGCTGTTGAACACAGGGTCTAGTAAGTCCCTTATCTTATTTCTCCCCTTTTTATCTCCAACTTGCCACTAGATGCTGCTTCTTTATCCTTCTTTTCTCCCCGAGTGTAGATTATTTAGGCAACAATTTGGTGGACCCAAGAGCACCTGCAGCAAGCTCTTTAGATCATGTTACCTCTAGAACAGCTTTTCTAATCTTTGGTGTTTTCACATCTGAAGATTTATAACGAGTCATTCCAGCATGTTTCCTTCTACAGCCATGTCTGACTGGAAAGCATTAGCAGAAGCAAAATGTGCTTCTATTGCTACTTGCTTGAAAAGCAAATAGGAAAAAAGCAATGTCTGAGTTTCAGGTTTTATAACAAGCCTCATGAGTTGGTTTCTGCAAACAAGTCTGAATAAAAATGCGCTAGCAGGCATATAAAGCTGCTGCTGCTACTTAGCTGAATACCAAATATTTTGAAAAAATATTACATGACTTTTTCAGATTTGATAAGAAATCGTGTCAGTTGGTGAGACTTTTTACTTTCCTAAACTAGTGTCAATGAAATGATACCAACTAACACTGAACTGTGCTGGTGCTATTACTTGGCTGAAATAGAATAAGAGACTTATCTCCTCCTACTGAAGTTTCTAGAATAGCCTCCAAAGTATTGTGGCATTTCTTAGGATACCTTGCTATTCAGCAGGGAAAGACTAAATGTTTTTTGATTAGCCAACACTAATATTCCTAATAGGAGAAGGAATTTGCCAGCAGCTCTGTGATCAATGTATCCTTCTTTGCAGGGAATAGGTTGGGACTGGATTATTATTTTTTTTAGCAATGTGTTGTTTTTTTTTAACCTCAGCTTGGGTTCCACTCATCTAGACCAGACCAAGGACAGAGAATTCTAAGGACAAATGAGAGATCTAGCCAAGAAAGAGAGGATGAGAGTGAAAACCAAGCTCTCAGAATCCCTTCCCGTCACCTTTCCTGAACCAACAGGGCTCAGCTAAAACTCCTTGTCCCAGCACAACATTCAGCCAGCAACCTCTCACCAGGGAAAGAAATAAAAAAGAGGATACAACATTCTAGAGCCTTCTCTCTCAGTATAAACAGCCTGCTGTACCAGGAAGATTTTCCAAGCAGTGTTCCAAGTTTCTAGATATTTTTCTCCACCCACAGAAAGACAGGATAGCCACTGGAGTTGGGTACCATTTGCAATTCCTCCAGGGGCTGACCTTGTAGTGATATTAACATTTAGTTAAATAAATTCAAACAAACGGCTTGGGTCTAAAAATTTTTTGTACATATCCAGGTATAGATCAAATACCGGAAATGTAGATTCTCTATGGCAGATCTGATCTGATGATCTGCTCCCTTTACACCACTCAGGCAGCACAAAAGGAGTGGAAACCTCCTGTAAGCCTCCTATAGGGGATGACTCTGATATAGTGAAGTTATAAGCAGACACCAAACAGACCAGCTCTTACACCACCTTCTCCCATAGCTCCTGATGAAGGGGAGGACTGCATGAGGTGAGTAGTCAGAGTGCAATGTTCTCTAACTCTCCTCAGCTGTCATGAGATCCCCTGCAGGACCATCCACAGATGGAACAATTTATAACAACCCCAGAATGTTCTAACTTGTGCTGGGACCAAAGGAGAAAATCAGGGAAATGTAACCAGTTCCCTGACAGTCCCTCTGCTCTGCAGCACCCAGCCTATGTTGATTACAGGAGAGAATCACCTGTTTGGTGAGCTTTCTGTGACACTACACCCGATATTCTTCATAGAGATATTATTATGATATGATTATAGCATAATTCTGATGTATTTTATACAAAATGGGTCATATGAAATATCACTGAAAAGGTTATGATTTACTGAATATGATTATCCTATTTGTATGCATGTATCATTTTTGTATCTGAAGTTAGGAATATTGACTATATTTTAGGGTTGTCAAGCGATTAAAAAAATAATCGTGATCAATCGCGCTGTTAAACAATAATAGAATGCCATTTATTTAAATATTTTGGATGTTTTCTATATTTTCAAATATATTGATTTCAATTACAACTCAGGTTTACACTCCAGAGAAGGGTGCATGCCTGAGTAGCTTAGAACTTCCTTAGCTGAAGCCTCCCCATGCAGAGCTGATCACAGAGTCTACACGTAACTGCAGCGTGTGTGTGTGTGTGTGTGTGTGTGTGTGTGTGTGTGTGTGTGTGTGTGTGTGTGTGTGTGTGTGTGTGTGTGTGTGTGTGTGTGTGTGTGTGTGTGTGTGTGTGTGTGTGTGTGTGTGTGTGTGTGTGTGTGAGTAAAAGTGCAGGATAGAGCCTGGGAGAGAGCTTGGCAGGCTGGTCACAGCAGTACAGTGTAAAGGAAGCCCAGGCTAGTGGGTCAGGGGTGCTAAGTGGTACCCTAGTTCCAGGTGGCGCCCCGGGGGGAACCCATCCCACTTTCCTCTTATTACTGCTCTGTTGTCTAGATTTCTACTCTTCGGTGTTGTCAACTTGCTGCCAAAATCACTAGGCACCTACATGCTACCAGTAGCAACACCAGTGTCCCAACTGTTCCCACCAGCCACACTGTTATAAGTTCATTTGCCAGCATAACAAATCCAGACCTCCTTCTAATCAAAATCTTTGAACTACGTGATCCATAACTACTTTGTTCCTATTATAACAATCAAAAGTTAACTTAGATTTCTGCTTAAACATTGGATGACATTAAACAATTCAGGCATTAAACTAGCTGCAGACTAAGTGTTATACACATCCTCTTATAGTTGTAGAAATGACACCAAAATATAGCAAATACTCATCTTTAAAAACAGTTAAACATGATCAAATTTGTGGTCAGCCTAATTAACCATACATGTCCATGCCATCCCATCAAGATTGGCATATTAGTCCTGGTCCTTCAACTACTAATTGAAAAATGTACACCAGAATGCTGGGTGTTGTAATAAACTTCTGTTTGTCATTTACATTTTTGTGGTTGATTTTATTAGAGGCTAGATACAAGTATGGTAAATCAAAGTTTTCATATATACTTGACATATTGGTATTACTTTTTGTGCAAGATGTTATATGTATATCTGTTCTTTATTTTGCACCTAAGGATAACATGGTGCTTTACACACCAGTTATGGAGACCAGTTACTGGTTTGTAGGAATTTAATATCTATCTTATAGTAAGAAAGTACAAAGGGTAGTTAGAGGGTTAAAGGACAACAGTTAATGATCAGGACATGACTGATCATACTCTGATATATATGTATTTCTGTAATGATCATGCTGACTTTCTGCAAGGTCTGAATGTAATGTTATGGCATTACTGTTGATTTGAATATGTTCTGATTTGTATTTTTATATAGCATTTACAATGACTTTGGTCATGCTCCTTTGTGTAATATTGGTTCTGTCACTGTACTCTAAAATGTATTTTATATAGTGGTTTTGGGCATGCTCTAATATGTATTTTTTAAAGAATTAAAGCTGGTTTTGTGGGATATGTATTTTTATAATGCTCCTGCTAGCTTTTGCACTTTTTAAATCATGTTCCTTTGGTTCAAATAAAACTGTCTTCCACTTAGTCCCAAAACCCTTTTTGCTCTTTTCAATTATTTTTCAATTAAACACTTTGATGTAAATGACAGGAAAACATTTTATAAAATGCAAGACATTTTGCACTAGCAAACTACAGAAGATATTTCACAAACCCCAAAATGTACTAGTATTTCTCTACTGTGGAGGGGTTACACGTCAATACTGGGAGATACGTTTCATCTTTATCCTATTGTTATATATTTCTACTGTCTCTAAGAACTTGTGAAAATGTGTTTGGATTAGATCCGAAATGATGACCCATCCAAAGAGTTTGATTAACAAAATCTAGAACAAAATATATTAACAAAATCCAGAATTGCACTGAAAAGGAATGCTTCATTTATCCCTAATTAGAAGTAAGATGAATGAATTCCCAAAATTCTCCAACATTACCTCACTCTGACTCTCACTCATTCAACTCCATTCCTTGACACAAATAGCATAAAAACCATTTGTTTACACATATGTACAAGAGGACTAAAAAGTGAACTATAGGAGAAAGTTAACATCTATTTCTTACCTGAAACATAAATTTGTAATGGCTCCCCATAGGCTATATGTACACTGCTGCTGCAAAGATTCTAACAGGCCTCACAGGAACCTTAGAGCCTGAAGGGGCTTCTAAAGCTGCACCTGCTCATACCTTTGATTATGTGTCACCAACAGTCCCAGTGCCTTTAGGCTGAATCTTTCTGATTGCCTGAGCTGCACCCAGAAACTATTTGGTTAGAGTGAAATCTGTGATGTAGGGCTTGGTTGGTATTTGTTTTCTTATCCTCTTACTTGAGATCTCCTTTAACAGATTCATCCTTATGACGGTTCCCTGTCCCTTCTCATTCTCTTTTCCTCTCCTGCACATCTATTATAATATTAGCTTCATCGTTATGATTCTGCTGATTATTATTTAATCACCAATTATATACTAAGCCCTATAGCACAGAAAGATACAAGGTAAAACTTTCAAGAATGTGTATGACTCCACAAAAGGCACTCAGGCACCTAACCCCAGATTTAGGCACATAAATCCCAGTTTTAGGCCTCATTGCAATTCACAGAATCCCTGCTCAGCTGCTGCTTAACCCCGTAGACACCTAAACCCACTCAGTGAGTATGTTTTTGCAGCAAAAGTTCCCTAGGTATGTACGTTTCTGCATCCGAGCATGTGCACTGTTTCCTCACTCTCTAGGCATCCAGAAAACCATCCCATGCCCCAACCTAACTGCAATCCATTAACCCAGGGAAGATAAGCACCAAAACAACTATCTTGCCTATGGGGCCTAATCTGTTAGGTGCGCTCAGAGTCTGCCTAGTTCGGCAGAAAACAACCAGAGAGGAGCTAGGGGCGTGGAGAAAGACTTCCTTATAGCCTTTACCTAGTGTGTAGGGTATTCACTGAGCTATAGTCATTCTAACTATTTCTCTGGACCAATTCATCTTAATTATTCAATTAGAACAACTTCACCAGGAGAGATTGAGGCAGACCCACATCAGAATATCCTATAGCTGAGTGGTTAGAGCACTCATCTGAGAAGTGGCTGATCCCTGTTCAAATCCCTTCTTCTCATCAGGCAGAGGTGGGACTTAAATCAGAGGTCTCCTACATCCCAGGTGAGTATCCTAACCCCTGGGAGAAAGGTTGTAAGGGAGTGCCTCTTCCACCCCCTGGCTGTTTTTTGTAGAGCTAGGTGCCCTCTGAGCATGCCTACTAGATTGGGCCCCACAGGTAAGATAGGCAGGCAAACACCTATCCTCCCCATAGTTTTTGGATGGGGGCTTAGGACACACCCTTCTCATTGGCATCTCTCACTGGCAAGTTTAGGCTGAGCGCCATCTAGCCTCCTGGCTTTTGTGCAGTCTAAGCAGCTATCTCTCCCTATTCATCGTACTGGGAGCCTACGCACCCAACTCAGGCTTTGTGGATAACAGTGTTGCTACTGTGATTTTCTAGGCACCTAAAAGTTAGGCATTATGACTCTCTGTGTTGCAGTACCTAAGTCCCTTTGAAGACCCGGGCCTAAATGCCATTGACAAAGTAAATGTGACTAAACCACTTTCAAAAATGGGACTTAGGTTTCCAAGTCACTTTGTTGCTTTTGAAGATTTTATCCACAGTCCCTTCCCAGAGCAATTTGTATTCTAAGGCCTATGCTTCCCTCCATGTCTTCCTGAGAAGGGGAGCCTGCACCTGCAGGGGATAATTTAGTGAGTCACACAAGAGAAATTGATTGTCAGATACATTCAGCTGGCCACTAGATTTCAATGAAGATTCTCATCTGAATATTCATTTTGCCAGAGAATGTATCTGACCTTCATTCCCCCACATCCTGTGATGCACTGATTTCCTTTCCACTAACAATTTTGTTAACAGCTGCTTTTTGCAGATGTAAAAATTACTTGATTAGAACTAGATGAATAATTATTCATAAAATAATTTCTGCAAATATTTTTTTGTCTGTAGCTTGTTCATGAGCAGTTTTTTGTGCATATTTAGAATTCTAAATTTGAAATTACAGTTACTTGAGCAGATACAATGAAACACATTGTATGTTTCACTTCCATGATTGGATGAGCATAACTCTTAGAATCAAGTTTCAGAGGGGTAGCCGTGTTAGTCTGTATCAACAAAAACAATGAGGAGTCCTTGTGGCACCTTAGAGACTAACAAATGTATTTGGGCATAAGCTTTCGTGGGCTATAACCCCTATGACATGGATTATAGCCCACGAAAGCTTATGCCCAAATACATTTGTTAGTCTCTAAGGTGCCACAAGGACTCCTCTTAGAATCAAGTTTCCAGTGTGCATACTTGTGATTGAGTTTGTGATCAGATTGAATTTATGGTCAAATTTACCAGTAGGATCTGACTGCTTTGCACTATGCTAGTGATGCAAAGCAGTTGTAAGCCCAGTTTAATTTACCAGTTAAGATATATCTATGAGTACTTGATTGTCTCTCAGCAATCCAGTGCAATTAAGGCCTTCTGGTAAGTGAAATTCATTTACCATAAATATTCTGCAGTCTCTGCTGTTTCTGGGAGTGACTGTGGTAGTAGACTTGTTCACTATAATATACACAAAACTGAAAAGGACACCACAACAAAGTGAATTTGTTTAAAAATGACTATGAATATTCATAGATTCTTTTAGCAATTTTGCTCAGCTCTAGTTCTGTTGATGCTACTTGAACAGCCAAATCGGTAGTTTTGATGTGCCATATGCATTCTTTGAAAATGAAGTTTAGATTTTCATAGAGACTATTGTGATGTGAAAAAAATTAATAAATCTATATCAGTGATGGCTCCAAAAATAGTTGATTAGCCTATATCTACAGACATTGACTCTTTCATATAACTCTAATTTCATTTGAAACTAGTATCTGACCCATACGAGTCCTACAGCCCATCTAAGGATCCATCCTACAAACATTTATTAGCAAGCAATGTACTTAGTACCATGAGTAATTCCGCTAGAATGATGCTTGACAGTAAGTTCTTGCAAAATAGGCCTATAGGCCCCAAACCTGCAAATTCTTATTCCTAACTTACAAATAATAATTAGGGTAATCTAATATATATATATATATATATATATATATATATATATATATATATATATGTAAGTTAAGAATATACTATCTATCTATATCTATATAGTAGGTGCACTGATTTCAGTTAAACACATACACAAATGTGTGCAGGATCAGAGCCTTGAATTGTAGTCTCTTCAGGGCAGAGCTGTCATGTGGCATTGTCTATAAATTATCACATATCTTTTAAGCACTCTTTAAATAATACATAAACGATTATAGATTAAAATAAATGTACACTGTGGCTTTTGAGTGCACAGTGCATTTAAAATATTTGTATTTTCCAGAAGTCTTTTCTGAACCCATCACTTTGCAAACTTTGCTGAATGGAACTCATGACAACATCAGAGTTCAATTTTTTTTTTTCATGAATCATTGCTGATTTTTTAAAAATTCTTGTTTTGTTAAAGTACCATTTTGTATATTACAAAGCAAAAAAGCTGCAGTGCTCTAGGAGGAAAACATTTTTTCATGTATGAGAACAATTGTTCATAACATTGGATAGCTGGCTAATAAATACTCAAATGATGTTAAATATGCTTAGCCAGATGCCTTAGTCACAGATAGAAAGCTGTAGCCTTCAAATAAATAAGTGGTGCCCCTAATGAATACTTGGTGACGGATAGAGTTACTGACTGCTAAAATTATAATTTGAATTTTTTTAAGGTTTCAGGAAACACTGTAAGTACTGTATATAATAGCAGTAATTCACGTTCAAACAGACATGAATGTGTTATCCTAATACCAGTTACAGTACAGCATATATTTATAGGCCACTGTCTACTCCTCAAACTAATTAATGGGGTACTTTAAAGGACAAAGGAAGGAAAGCTAAGGAAATATGTAATCAAGGCAGTAGTACGGAAACAAAAGAAAAATTATCAAGCAACAATTCAGTGTTTAGGGTGTGACTATGAAAAAGTTTGCTGACAATAGTTTGCTACAATAGTTTGAAGTTTCCTACTTCAAAGGAAAAGTAGGACAGTATCTTTGCTTAGACTACAGAACAAAAGCAAAAAATAAGCAGGAAAGTACAGATTAATTCAATACTGGCCCAGTAATTCAGTGGGTAATGTAATATTTTGCTGTGTGGGATACATAAGTTTGAGGGTCATCTAAGATTCACACAGTGAATTTGCAGGGCTTGGAAGCATTAAAGAGGATGTGGATATCGAGCACCATCATTGCTTTGGAGGAGAGTAGTTTTTTTAGGAGTGAAATGGATTATTGTGCTACAAATGTGGGGTGTGCAGGGATAAGGGAAGGGAAGTTAACAGGGAGAAATGGCAGTCCAAGACCACCAATGAAGAAGATATGATAGATAGATGAAGAGCATATCTTTTTCTACACACTATGATCAGGGTCAACAAAAATAATGAGAAGCCCACATTTAAATGCTGGAGGGTCTATAACCATGTGAAATTAGTCACTTTTGCTTTACAGGTTTTCATTTAGACATTTTTCTTTGTCTTCAGCCGTTATGTTTTGTGTGCCAAATCCCATATTTCACTTCAGTTTTGAGTGAAACCTAAATGAATGCAAAATATCACAAAAAACTTGAAAATGTCAAGTCTCTTTTGGTTTTATTTTGAGAAAGGCAAAGAATATTTCCCCCTTTATTTTATATGGCCCCACCTTGGACATGAAACCATAAACCTGCTGTGTTCACTCAGAACTGAGCCCAGGGTCCCTCAAAGGGCTGTGATTCTTGGAAATCTTTAAACAGACATCGTCAGAGGTTTGAGTTTGTAAAGAAACCCAAAAGGAAGCATGCGTGAAGCTTGATCCTGTTCCATCTGAAGTCAATGGCAATACTCCCAGTGAGAGTTTCAAAAAGCAGGGGAGGAAGAGGTGTTGTGAGGGTGTGGATACATTCAACAAAGAAAGCATAGGTTTCCATATCTTATTTGTACATTAAAACAACAAAACTCTTTATAAAATTATATTATCACAGATTACACCAAAGTGTCAATGCACTTTGATCTCCTGTTTTCAGTTCTTGTCTATGCAACTGTTCCACTTTGTGACTAGTAACTGATACTCCTCTGCCACTAATCCTTTCCACTATATGTGACATCTTTATGATATATTGTAACCTAAACTGTATAGTTACACTTGCATACCATCTGTCTTCCAGAGTTTAGTCCTTGGCCCTCCTTCCTCATTTAGCTCATCTCCTTTCAACACTTCATTTCTGCATTCCACCTTAAATATCACTTTCATGCAGATGGTACCAAGATTAATATTCTCTCACTGTTTAGTTCTTCACTCATTTTCTAGTTGTCTCAATCACATCAATTCTCTTTTCCTCCATACTTTCCTCAGCTCAAATAGTATGGTGTGCTTGTCAGGCACTAGGTAGACAGATTAAGTAATAGGACTACACATCTACTAATTATGCATATGGCAAGAAGGCATCATTAGGATAGTTTTAAGAGATGAGATTAAAATTCAAAATAAAGAATTTACCCTTTTTCTGTCCATGGAATAGTCACTCCATTTTGCAGCTGGATTCTACACAGGGGGAGGGAGGGGTGTCCACTCACAAGAGAAAGTCTATTTAAACCCCTTAGAGACCCCTCCATTTGATTTTCAGCTGGCTCAAGAGATAGCCTCTCCACCCCAAAGAGATACCAGAAAGAAACTGGAACAAAGGATAGTAAATACTTGGGTGTGAGTGATTGCTGGACCCAGACTAGGAGGAAGTCTAGTCTGTAATAGAAGCTTATTGGAACACCTCTGAGGCTGAGATTTACCTGCATTTAGTTTCTTATTGTATTAGGCTTAGACTTGCATGTTTTATTTTATTTTGCCTGGTAATTCACTTTGTTCTGTCTGTTATTACTTGGAACCACTTAAATCCTACTTATTCTCTATCCCTTTTTAATGAAGAAGACAGAGAATATCTTATTGCCCTTATATACATCCATGGTGCGCCCATATCTTGAATACTGCGTACAGATGTGGTCTCCTCATCTCAAAAAGGATATACTGGCATTAGAAAAGATTCAGAGAAAGGCAACAAAAATGATTAGAGGCTAGGACTTTTCAGCTTGGAAAAGAGGAGACTAAGGGTACGTCTATACTACAGAATTAGGTCGAATTTATAGAAGTCGATATTTTAAAACCCGAATTTATGGAATCGATTGTGTGTGTCCCCACACACAAGCGTTAAGACCATGAGGTCGATTGACTGTGTCCACAGTAGCGGGGCTAGCATCGACTTTCGGAGCATTGCATTGCGGGTAGCTATCCCACAGTTCCCGCAGTCTCCGCCGCCCATTGGGATTCTGGGTTGCGATCCCAAAGCCTGATGGGGCAGAAAACATTGTCGCTGGTGGTTCTGGGTACATGTCATCCCTCCCTCCGTGAAAGCAATATTTTTCGCGCCTTTTTTCCGGGGTTTCCGTGTTTGCTACGGAAGCCTGCTCAGCTCACAATTACCATACATCTCCAGCGTACGCCTGGACATTAGGTCTAGTGGGGATTCAGTCACACTATAATACGGGCAGAGGGATAGCTCAGCGTTCTGAGCGTTGGCCCGCTAAACCCGGGGTTGCGAGTTCAATCCTTGAGGGGGCCATTCCGCCTGAGGCTGGTAGTCGCGGGACTACACAGCAGAAGCTCCTTGCCTTCTAGCTGCAGATGGTGCAATATGCCATAAATGGTCGTGGTCGCGGGACCACACAGCAGAAGCTCCTTTCCTTCTCGCAGCAGATTGTACAATATGATTGGTGTTCGTGTGCTCCTGGCCGGCGGCCTATGGTGTGGCGGGGCGCTTGGACATAAATGGGAGTGACCAGAGTGACTCTGGTCATTCTCTTTTTTACGTTTTGTTTAAGGGAGATTCAGTACTGCCTGGAACACGGGCGGAGGGATAGCTCAGCGGTCTGAGCGTTGGCCCGCTAAACCCGGGGTTGCGAGTTCAATCCCTGAGGGGGCCAGGAGCTGATGATGGATATCAAGCATATTGTACCATCTGCTGCTAGAAGGGAAGGCGCCTCCTTGCTCACCGGATATTGTACCATCTGCAGCTAGAAGGAAATGAGCCTAACCCTTGCTCCCCCCTCCCTCCGTGAAAGCAACTGAGGGGGGAGCAAAAAATCCTTTCGTGCCTTTTTTCATATGGGCGCCATATTGCTGACTCCATTGTTATCCACCCGCTGCTTCTGCTGCCACTCTGCTGTCCTGCAAACAGCATACCAGGGAAAGCATGGAGCACGATCAGATCACCGCGGCTGTTCTCGCCGTTATGAACACCACACGCATTGTCCAGGAGTATATGCAGAACGAGAACCAGGAGCTGCTAGAGCTACAGCAGGCGAGGAGGCGACAGCAGCGCCCTGAGGACAGTGATGAGGACATGGACACAGACCTCTCTCAAAAAAGGCCCCCCCGCAAGGTGGACATCATGGTGCTAATGGGGCTTGTTGATACAGTGGAACGCCGATTCTGGGCCCGGGAAACAAGCACAGACTGGTGGGACCACATAGTGCTGCAGGTCTGGGATGAATCCCAGTGGCTGCGAAACTTTCGCATGCGTAAGGGCACTTTCATGGAACTTTGTGAGTTGCTTTCCCCTGCCCTGAAGCGCCAGAACACCAAGATGAGAGCAGCCCTCACAGTACAGAAGTGACTGGCGATAGCCCTGTGGAAGCTTGCAACGCCAGACAGCTACCGGTCAGTCGCAAATCAATTCGGAGTGGGAAAATCTACAGTGGGGGCTGTTGTGATGCAAATAGCCAGGGCGATCACCAAGCTGCTGGTACCAAGGGTTGTGAGTCTGGGAAATGTGCAGCTCATACTGGATGGCTTTGCAGCAATGGGGTTCCCGAACTGCGGTGGGGCGATAGACGGAACCCATATCCCTATCTTGGCACCGGACCACCAAGCCAGCGAGTACATAAACCGAAAGGGTTACTTTTCAATAGTGCTGCAAGCACTGGTGGATCACAAGGGACGTTTCACCAACATCAACGTGGGATGGCCGGGAAAGGTACATGACGCTCGCATCTTCAGGAACTCTGGTCTGTTTCGGCTGCTGCAGCAAGGGACTTTCTTCCCAGACCAGAAAATAACCATTGGGGATGTTGAGATGCCTATAGTTATCCTTGGGGACCCAGCCTACCCCTTAATGCCATGGCTCATGAAGCCATACACAGGTAGCCTGGACACTAGTCAGGACCTTTTCAACTATAGGCTGAGCAAGTGCAGAATGGTGGTGGAATGTGCATTTGGTCGTTTAAAAGCTCGCTGGCGAAGTTTATTGACTAGGTTAGATCTCAGCGAAAACAATATTCCCATTATTATTACTGCTTGCTGTGCGCTCCACAATATCTGTGAGAGTAAGGGGGAGACGTTTATGGCGGGGTGGGAGGTTGAGGCAAATCGCCTGGCCACTGGTTATGCGCAGCCAGACACCAGGGCTATTACAAGAGTACAGCAGGGTGCGTTGCGCATCAGGGAAGCTTTGAAAACCAGTTTCATGAATGGCCAGGATGCTGTGTGAAAGTTCTGTTTTTCCCCTGTAATGAAAAGCCCCGCCCCTTCATTCACTCTACTTCCCTTTACCCAAAGCGCCCTGCCCTCCCCCCCTCGATCACCGCTCGCAGAGGAAATAAAGTCATTGTTGCTTAAAAATCATGCATTCTTTATTAATTCGTAAAACAAAGAGGGGGAACTATGGGGCTAACTGCCACAGTCTCCCGGGATAGCTGGTGGAGGAAGGGAAGCACCAGGATGGGTGGTGGAGGAGGGGATGAGGGAAGGACAAGGACACACAGCACTTTAAAACTTATTGAATGCCAGCCCTTTCTTGCTTGGACTGTTCTCTTGGCTTGAGTGGTTGGGTGCACGGAGGCCGCCCAAACGCGTTCTTGGGTGTCTCGGGGATGAGGTTATGGGACTCGGGAAGGAGGGCTGTTGGTTGCACAGGGGCTGTAGTGGCGGTCTGGGCTCAGGCGGCCTTTCCTGAACCCTACGCCTTTCCTCAGCCATAAGCCGGAGGATTTCCGTTTGATCCTCCAGTAGCCTCAGAATTGCATCCTGCCTTCTCTCTGCACGCTGACGCCACCTACTCTCTTCATCCCGCCGCTGTCTCTCTTCATCCCGCCAGTCATTGTCTTCAGCACGCCACCTGTCCGCACGATCAAATTCTGCCTTCCTGGACTCCGACAGTGTCTGCCTCCACGCATTCTGCTGGGCAGCTTCAGTGTGGGAGGATTCCATGAGTTCTGAGAACATATCGTCTCGATTCCTTTTTTTTTTACTTCTAATCTTCGCTAGCCTCTGGGACGGTGATGAAAGGGGTGGCGTTGAAACATTTGCAGCTGCGGGAGGAAACAAACGGGAGAGGAGTAGTTTAAAAGACACACATTAGAGAACAATGCTCCAAACATTACATATCACATATGCATTTGGTCCAAGGTTGCACTTTGCCTGTTATATTGAGGGTCTGCCGGTTTGGTGTGAGAGATCACACAAGCAGGTCCGGCGGGCAACAGAATTCGGCTTGCAGGCAGCCATGGTAAGCCACAGTCTATAGGCTTCTTTAACCTTCATAACAGGTGGGAATGTTTTCAAACAGCAACCCCCTCATTTCCCATAACAAACAGCCTTTGGGCTGGCAATTTAAAACTGGTTGGCAATTGAAAAGGGAGGGGCGGCGGTTTTCGGGTTAACGTGCAGCGCGAACCTAATCGACACCCCCCCACACACACAGACACACATCCAAGATGTTCGCTGTTCCCCCTCCCCCCACCGTGTGGGTCACAGCAGGGAAGATTTCCGTTCAGCCACAGGCAAACAGCCCAGCAGGGATGGAGCCCCTCTGAATACCCCCTTAATAAAATTCCCCTATTTCAACCAGGTGACCATGAATGATATCACTCTTCTGAGGATAACACAGACAGATAAAGAACGGATGTTGCTTGAATGCCAGCAAACACCGGGACCATACGCCGCCATGCTTTGCAAAGCAATGATTCCAGACTACGTGCTACTGGCCTGGCGTGGTAGAGTGTGTTACCACGGAACACAGGATAAGGCTGCCCTCCCCAGAAACCTTTTGCACAGGCTTTGGGAGTACATCCAGGAGATCTTTCTGGAGATGTCCCCGGAGGATTTCTGCTCCATCCCCGAACATGTTAACAGAGTTTTCCAGTAGCTGTAGCTGTACTGGCCGCGAATTGATCATTAAACACGCTTGCTTATAAAACATGTATTAATTAACAGAGGTACACTCACCAGAGGCACCAGAGGTCCCTTCTCCTGCATCGAGCACGCCTTGCGTGGGTTCGTAGGGTACTGGCTCCAGGGTGACAAAGAGTTCCTGGCTGTCGGGGAAAAGGGCTTCTCCACTTCCTTGCTGTGTCTGGGCGCTATTTTCAGCATCATTATCATCATCATGCTCCTCTGTGGTTTCTGATGATCCACATACGGAGTCATACCACATGGGTGGGTCAGTGCTGGCTGCACCTCCTAGAATGGCATGCAGCTCATCACAGAAGCGGCATGTCTGGGGCTCTGACCCAGAGCGTTTGTTTGCATCTCTGGTTTTTTGGTAGGCTTGCCTGAGCTCCTTAATTTTCACGCGGCACTGTTGCGCGTCCCTGTTGTAGCCTCTGTCCTGCATGCCCTTGGAGACTTTGGCATATGTATTGGCGTTTCTTCTTTTGGACCGTAGCTCTGCTAGCACGGTTTCGTCTCCCCATACAGCGATCAGATCGCGTACTTCACCATCGGTCCATGCTGGAGCTCGTCTTCGGTTCTGGGACTTAGCCCTGGTCTACACTACGAGTTTAGGTCGAATTTATTAGCGTTATTTCGATTGATCCGTGCACCCGTCCACACGATGAAGCCCTTAACATCGACTTCTAGGGCTCTTAAAATCGATCTCGCCACTCCACCCCCAACGAGGGGATTAGCGCTTAAAGCGATATTGCCGAATCGATGTAGGCTAGTGAGGACGCAATTCGACAGTATTGGCCTCCTGGATCTATCCCACAGTGCAACATTTGACCGCTCTGGACAGCAGTCTGAGCTCCAATGCTCCGCCCAGGTAGACAGGAAAAGCCCCGCGAACTTTTGAATTTCATTTCCTGTTTGGCCAGCGTGGTGAGCTGCAGGTGAGCGCAGATCTCAACAGCAGAGGTGACCATGATGGAGTCCCAGAACCGAAGACGAGCTCCAGCATGTACCGATGGTGAAGTACGCGATCTGATCGCTGTATGGGGAGACGAAACCGTGCTAGCAGAGCTACGGTCCAAAAGAAGAAACGCCAATACATATGCCAAAGTCTCCAAGGGCATGCAGGACAGAGGCTACAACAGGGACGCGCAACAGTGCCGCGTGAAAATTAAGGAGCTCAGGCAAGCCTACCAAAAAACCAGAGATGCAAACAAACGCTCTGGGTCAGAGCCCCAGACATGCCGCTTCTATGATGAGCTGCATGCCATTCTAGGAGGTGCAGCCAGCACTGACCCACCCATGTGGTATGACTCCGTATGTGGATCATCAGAAACCACAGAGGAGCATGATGATGATAATGATGCTGAAAATAGTGCCCAGACACAGCAAGGAAGTGGAGAAGCCCTTTTCCCTGACAGCCAGGAACTCTTTGTCACCCTGGAGCCAGTACCCTACGAACCCACGCAAGGCGTGCTCGATGCAGGAGAAGGGACCTCTGGTGCCTCTGGTGAGTGTACCTCTGTTAATTAATACATGTTTTATAAGCAAGCGTGTTTAATGATCAATTCGCGGCCAGTACAGCTACAGCTACTGGAAAACTCTGTTAACATGTTCGGGGATGGAGCAGAAATCCTCCGGGGACATCTCCAGAAAGATCTCCTGGATGTACTCCCAAAGCCTGTGCAAAAGGTTTCTGGGGAGGGCAGCCTTATCCTGTGTTCCGTGGTAACACACTCTACCACGCCAGGCCAGTAGCACGTAGTCTGGAATCATTGCTTTGCAAAGCATGGCGGCGTATGGTCCCGGTGTTTGCTGGCATTCAAGCAACATCCGTTCTTTATCTGTCTGTGTTATCCTCAGAAGAGTGATATCATTCATGGTCACCTGGTTGAAATAGGGGAATTTTATTAAGGGGGTATTCAGAGGGGCTCCATCCCTGCTGGGCTGTTTGCCTGTGGCTGAACGGAAATCTTCCCTGCTGTGACCCACGCGGTGGGGGGAGGGGGAACAGCGAACATCTTGGATGTGTGTCTGTGTGTGTGGGGGGGTGTCGATTAGGTTCGCGCTGCACGTTAACCCGAAAACCGCCGCCCCTCCCTTTTCAATTGCCAACCAGTTTTAAATTGCCAGCCCAAAGGCTGTTTGTTATGGGAAATGAGGGGGTTGCTGTTTGAAAACATTCCCACCTGTTATGAAGGTTAAAGAAGCCTATAGACTGTGGCTTACCATGGCTGCCTGCAAGCCGAATTCTGTTGCCCGCCGGACCTGCTTGTGTGATCTCTCACACCAAACCGGCAGACCCTCAATATAACAGGCAAAGTGCAACCTTGGACCAAATGCATATGTGATATGTAATGTTTGGAGCATTGTTCTCTAATGTGTGTCTTTTAAACTACTCCTCTCCCGTTTGTTTCCTCCCGCAGCTGCAAATGTTTCAACGCCACCCCTTTCATCACCGTCCCAGAGGCTAGCGAAGATTAGAAGTAAAAAAAAAAGGAATCGAGACGATATGTTCTCAGAACTCATGGAATCCTCCCACACTGAAGCTGCCCAGCAGAATGCGTGGAGGCAGACACTGTCGGAGTCCAGGAAGGCAGAATTTGATCGTGCGGACAGGTGGCGTGCTGAAGACAATGACTGGCGGGATGAAGAGAGACAGCGGCGGGATGAAGAGAGTAGGTGGCGTCAGCGTGCAGAGAGAAGGCAGGATGCAATTCTGAGGCTACTGGAGGATCAAACGGAAATCCTCCGGCTTATGGCTGAGGAAAGGCGTAGGGTTCAGGAAAGGCCGCCTGAGCCCAGACCGCCACTACAGCCCCTGTGCAACCAACAGCCCTCCTTCCCGAGTCCCATAACCTCATCCCCGAGACACCCAAGAACGCGTTTGGGCGGCCTCCGTGCACCCAACCACTCAAGCCAAGAGAACAGTCCAAGCAAGAAAGGGCTGGCATTCAATAAGTTTTAAAGTGCTGTGTGTCCTTGTCCTTCCCTCATCCCCTCCTCCACCACCCATCCTGGTGCTTCCCTTCCTCCACCAGCTATCCCGGGAGACTGTGGCAGTTAGCCCCATAGTTCCCCCTCTTTGTTTTACGAATTAATAAAGAATGCATGATTTTTAAGCAACAATGACTTTATTTCCTCTGCGAGCGGTGATCGAGGGGGGGAGGGCAGGGCGCTTTGGGTAAAGGGAAGTAGAGTGAATGAAGGGGCGGGGCTTTTCATTACAGGGGAAAAACAGAACTTTCACACAGCATCCTGGCCATTCATGAAACTGGTTTTCAAAGCTTCCCTGATGCGCAACGCACCCTGCTGTACTCTTGTAATAGCCCTGGTGTCTGGCTGCGCATAACCAGTGGCCAGGCGATTTGCCTCAACCTCCCACCCCGCCATAAACGTCTCCCCCTTACTCTCACAGATATTGTGGAGCGCACAGCAAGCAGTAATAATAATGGGAATATTGTTTTCGCTGAGATCTAACCTAGTCAATAAACTTCGCCAGCGAGCTTTTAAACGACCAAATGCACATTCCACCACCATTCTGCACTTGCTCAGCCTATAGTTGAAAAGGTCCTGACTAGTGTCCAGGCTACCTGTGTATGGCTTCATGAGCCATGGCATTAAGGGGTAGGCTGGGTCCCCAAGGATAACTATAGGCATCTCAACATCCCCAATGGTTATTTTCTGGTCTGGGAAGAAAGTCCCTTGCTGCAGCAGCCGAAACAGACCAGAGTTCCTGAAGATGCGAGCGTCATGTACCTTTCCCGGCCATCCCACGTTGATGTTGGTGAAACGTCCCTTGTGATCCACCAGTGCTTGCAGCACTATTGAAAAGTAACCCTTTCGGTTTATGTACTCGCTGGCTTGGTGGTCCGGTGCCAAGATAGGGATATGGGTTCCGTCTATCGCCCCACCGCAGTTCGGGAACCCCATTGCTGCAAAGCCATCCAGTATGAGCTGCACATTTCCCAGACTCACAACCCTTGGTACCAGCAGCTTGGTGATCGCCCTGGCTACTTGCATCACAACAGCCCCCACTGTAGATTTTCCCACTCCGAATTGATTTGCGACTGACCGGTAGCTGTCTGGCGTTGCAAGCTTCCACAGGGCTATCGCCAGTCACTTCTGTACTGTGAGGGCTGCTCTCATCTTGGTGTTCTGGCGCTTCAGGGCAGGGGAAAGCAACTCACAAAGTTCCATGAAAGTGCCCTTACGCATGCGAAAGTTTCGCAGCCACTGGGATTCATCCCAGACCTGCAGCACTATGTGGTCCCACCAGTCTGTGCTTGTTTCCCGGGCCCAGAATCGGCGTTCCACTGTATCAACAAGCCCCATTAGCACCATGATGTCCACCTTGCGGGGGGGCCTTTTTTGAGAGAGGTCTGTGTCCATGTCCTCATCACTGTCCTCAGGGCGCTGCTGTCGCCTCCTCGCCTGCTGTAGCTCTAGCAGCTCCTGGTTCTCGTTCTGCATATACTCCTGGACAATGCGTGTGGTGTTCATAACGGCGAGAACAGCCGCGGTGATCTGATCGTGCTCCATGCTTTCCCTGGTATGCTGTTTGCAGGACAGCAGAGTGGCAGCAGAAGCAGCGGGTGGATAACAATGGAGTCAGCAATATGGCGCCCATATGAAAAAAGGCACGAAAGGATTTTTTGCTCCCCCCTCAGTTGCTTTCACGGAGGGAGGGGGGAGCAAGGGTTAGGCTCATTTCCTTCTAGCTGCAGATGGTACAATATCCGGTGAGCAAGGAGGCGCCTTCCCTTCTAGCAGCAGATGGTACAATATGCTTGATATCCATCATCAGCTCCTGGCCCCCTCAGGGATTGAACTCGCAACCCCGGGTTTAGCGGGCCAACGCTCAGACCGCTGAGCTATCCCTCCGCCCGTGTTCCAGGCAGTACTGAATCTCCCTTAAACAAAACGTAAAAAAGAGAATGACCAGAGTCACTCTGGTCACTCCCATTTATGTCCAAGCGCCCCGCCACACCATAGGCCGCCGGCCAGGAGCACACGAACACCAATCATATTGTACAATCTGCTGCGAGAAGGAAAGGAGCTTCTGCTGTGTGGTCCCGCGACCACGACCATTTATGGCATATTGCACCATCTGCAGCTAGAAGGCAAGGAGCTTCTGCTGTGTAGTCCCGCGACTACCAGCCTCAGGCGGAATGGCCCCCTCAAGGATTGAACTCGCAACCCCGGGTTTAGCGGGCCAACGCTCAGAACGCTGAGCTATCCCTCTGCCCGTATTATAGTGTGACTGAATCCCCACTAGACCTAATGTCCAGGCGTACGCTGGAGATGTACGGTAATTGTGAGCTGAGCAGGCTTCCGTAGCAAACACGGAAACCCCGGAAAAAAGGCGCGAAAAATATTGCTTTCACGGAGGGAGGGATGACATGTACCCAGAACCACCAGCGACAATGTTTTCTGCCCCATCAGGCTTTGGGATCGCAACCCAGAATCCCAATGGGCGGCGGAGACTGCGGGAACTGTGGGATAGCTACCCGCAATGCAATGCTCCGAAAGTCGATGCTAGCCCCGCTACTGTGGACACAGTCAATCGACCTCATGGTCTTAACGCTCTTTAGTGGGGACACACACAATCGATTCCATAAATTCGGGTTTTAAAATATCGACTTCTATAAATTCGACCTAATTCTGTAGTATAGACGTACCCTAAGGGGGGATATGATAGAGGTATATAAAATTATGACTGGTGTGGAGAAAGTGAATAAGGAAAAGTTATTCAGTTTGTTCCCATAGTATAAGAACTAGGGGCCACCAAATGAAATTAATGGGCAACGGGTTTAAAACAAATACAAGGAAGTTCTTCTTCACACAGCGCAGAGTCAACCTGTGGAACTCCTTGCCTGAGGAGGTTGTGAAGGCTAGGAATATATTAGGGTTTAAAAGAGAACTGGATAAATGAATGGAGGTTAAGTCCATTAATGGCTATTACCCAGGATGGGTAAGGAATGGTGTCCCTAGCTTGTGTTTGTCAGAGTGGGGTGATGGATGGCAGAAAAGAGATCATTGCCTGTTAGGTTCACTCACTCCATGGCACCCTGCATTGGCCACTGTCGGTAGACAGGATACTGGGCTGGATGGACCTTTGGTCTGACCCAGTATGGCCATTCTTATGTTTTTATGTTCTTGTATTTAATAAAATCACTTTTTACTTATTAATTAACCCAGAGTATGTTTTATTACCGGGGGTGGGGGGAGACAGATGTGCATCTCTCTCTATCAGTGTTATAGAGGGAAAACAATTTAGGAGTTTACCTTGTAAAAGCTTTATACAGAGTAAAATAGATTTATTTGGGGTTTGGACCCCATTGGGAGTTGGGCATCTGAGTGTTGGGGACAGGAACACTTCTTAAGCTGTTTTCAGTTAAGCCTGCAGCTGTTGGGGAATGTGGTTCAGACCTGGATCTGGGTTTGCAGCAGACTAGTGGGTCTGGCTCAAACCAGGCAAGTTTCTGGAGTCCCAAGCTGGCAGGGAAAGCAGGGGCAGAAGTAGTCTCAACACATCAGGTGGCAGTCCCCAAGGGGGGTTTCTGTGATCGAACCCGTCACAGTGGGCTTTAGCCCATGAAAGCTTATGCCCAAATACATTTGTTAGTCTCCAAGGTGCCACAAGGACTCCTCATTTTTTTTTACTCTCTTTTAGCTCTGTCATAGAACCCAGTCAAGCACCCCCTCTCAGCCACTCATTAGACTGCTCCAGCTACTGGATCCCTGAAGTTTTATATCTCCGCAGCTTACCCCTGAGAGCATGCCACTGGAAGCAGCGGGAGGCCATGCCTGCGGACAGTCAACATAAACAAACTGTCTTGCAGCCCATCAGATTACCCTGACAGGCTGTGTGTGGCCCTCGGGCTGCAGGTTTCCCAACACTGGTTTAGAGTAATTCTCACTATCTTTCCTTAGCCCAATTACTATTCATTGTCATTATGGATTATGAATTGCCACTATGAATGACAAGTGCCCCAATTTCAATTCCCTAATACAGTTACTAGTTAATTATTACAGAAAGTGTAACACCTTCAACAGGAGAGATTGAGGTTTGCCCACACCACAGTATCCTTTAGCCGAGCAGCTAGGGTGCTGTCTCGTAATACAGGAGATGCATGTGCAAATCCCTTCTCCACATTAGGCAGAGGAGAGAAATTAATTTGTCACCCACATCCTACGTAAGAGTCCTAATCACTGGGCTAAAATTATAAGGAGTGCACCTCCTTTTCTTGCTATATTGTGACTTCTGTCTGAAAAATCAAAATGGTTCAGAAACATCAAAATGACCCAATTTGAATCCAACATAAAGGAAACATTTTCAGTTCAGTCAAAATGATTCAGTAAAGTTGACATGAATTTGTGCACAGCTTTGGGTCAAGTGAAAGTGCATTTTTTTTTGTGACAAGATTTTGCTCAGCTCTACTCCAAACTAAAATCTGATTTTCCTCCCTGATGCTTCTCTCCTCCTCTTTGGATTAAAAAAAAACAAAAACAAAAACAAAAAAAGTCAAATAATACACTCTGTTGCATCCGGATTACATATACACAAACTGAGAGGCAGTCCCTGCCCTGAAGAATTTGCAGTCTAAAGATTTCTTCCCAATCAATGGGACCACCTACAAGCTTGGCACTAGCCTGATTGGGATTTAAATTGATTAAATTAAAATATTTAAATGACAAAGAGTATGAGAAAGTATTATTATTAGAGCTAGCCAGTAAATGGATATCCCTTCTAGCAAATAAGTGAATACATAAAATAAATGGCATTTTTGTGTCTTAAATCAAAGTCAAATAGTTAAATTTTTCTTGGGAAGGGATTTTAAAAAAACAATCCATTTGGGGAGAACCAGAAAAGAGATTTTTTGGCTCGCTAGCGGCCTGCTAGCTTGGGTCAAGTTTACTTTACAAGGCTACTGGAAAGCCTGAGAGCTGGGGATCACAGGCTCCTCCGGTGCTGGGGTAGGCAAAGAGAAGGAGAGCTCCTGCTCTCTGCTTCTCTGACATCCAGGCAGGGAGGGAAGCTAAAGTGAAACTTACAAGAGACTTTCAGGGTGGCAGCAGGGGAGATACGATTTTGGTTTTCCAAATCGAAAACTGAAATTTTTCAACAAAGTTGAAATTTTCTGTAATAAATTTTGTTTTTACCAAAAGGGCATTTTCTCTAAGAAAAATCATTTTGATGGAGAATTCCCAACCAGCCATAATTATTATCCCTATTTTAAAGGTGGAGATTGGAGGCAAAGATCGACTAACTGATCTGCTTGTCTGCCTTAATTCTCTTTCAAATTCTTCCTTAAGGCCCACTTGCACCATGATGCTTACAAGAAACCATAACAGATATAACAGGTAGGTCGGTGGCCAGCATGGACTTCTGATATTTAACTTATATAGTTGGCCTAGATTAATGCAAGTTCTATTACCTTTTCCCTCTTCCCTCCTACTCCTACTCCCAAGTTCCTTCTGTTGTTTATCACATTCACATCTATTTGTTTAAATTAGATTAAGTTCTTTGAAGAAGGCACCACCTTTTATTTTCCATTTGTATAGTACATAGTACAATGGGGCCCTGACTCTGTCGGAGGCTTCTAGGTCTATCAAAATAGATATAAAGCCATCAAGAAATTCATGTGGTCCCCTGCCATTCCTTCCATTTTCTAACCTCTTTCTCATATACCATTCTCCTTTCTTCAGTTTTCTCTAGTTTCTTCCTTCTTTTTGTATCCATCAGCCTCTTGACTACTTCCTTCTTTATTTTATATTTATGTTCACCTTATTTTACTAACCTTCTTTTGTTCTTCCCCTTCGATTCACAGTTTCCCATATAACAGAGTTCCCTTATCTATTACTTCATGCTTCTATGGTCCATTCTGGGTCTCTACAATATTTCTTTATTCTCTAATGCCATTGGGGCATCCTAGCAAGAAAAACATATCAGACCCAAGTCAAGCTGATGTCCTAAGAACCCTTCCTGGGTGTATTTATTTTTGCTTAGTTTTCTTTAATGTCCTGAACAAATTTAAGTAAACAGATCTGTGTGGGTATAGCTGAGGGGCCTGATATAATTACCTGATTTAAGACTGGGGTTCAAACTTGATGGCATTGGAGTTCTTCTAAAGAAGCAGCACTCAGTCTTAAAGACAGTTTTCTAAAATTGCATGTTAGTCTGATGCCCTAAGCATATTGCACCAAGGGCACCTTGTCAGCTGAACCTTAAGGAACTAAAGTGATGCTCTCAGACATGATTAGAGTTGCATGGCCTTGGGGCTTCCTAAGGCTAAAATGGCTGCAGAAAAGATAAATAAAAGCCATTTTTCTGTTGGACAAACTAATGCTCTCATACCACAAACTTATACGTGGACCTTGAATGATAGCAAGAGAAATTCTTTAATACTGGATGTCCTTGAAACCATATATCTTGTATAATGATGCCCCAAAGACATTTAAGTATATCATGTGCTAGACATTTATGACATAAAGTAAGAAAAAAGAGCGTTTGTATATTTAGATGAGATATAGATAGAACTTCTAAAATTAAAGTGTTCATTTTACATTTTGAAAAGGTAACAGTTATTGCTCACTGTTCCCTTTAGCTCTATGTTATTTTTAAAAATAATAACCATTCCTTTTATTCTTATCCATCATAGCTTTGAAGATAGAAGACATCATCTAAAGTCTGACCTTTGGGAGTTTAGGGGATGTAAGGTATGGTGAGTTGTATTGCTGTACCCTGGTTCATCAGCAATAGGAAGCATGTCATGGAAACTTTAGGAAGGAATACATAATGATCCTTGAATCTGAGAGTCTCTTGGCAAACAGTTGTTTCCTCGGTGTACTAGTGTGTTGGGATCTGTGTCAAAGACTTATACTTCTTATTCCCAGATCAGTAAATATTAGGAATACTTCATTGGTAGCATGCTTAGCATTTTGCTTTGCTCTACAGACCAATTCAAAATTTGAATTCATTTATTAAAACATCAGCCCACTTTCTATTACAATTTTCTTTATGCCTGATGCATTCTTGGCAAATAGAGTGCCTCCAGTACACAGCAGGCATGGGCTCTGACCAGTCCATCCCAATGGAATGCTGAAATGGTTTTATCTGAAATATGACCTCTAAAAAGCAGAACTTTCAAAAGGACTCTGGATTGCTGAAATTTCTTACCTGTAATTATTGTGTTCATTCAAGGAAGTGGTACAAAATCCTTCCATGCCTGATTCTGGTCTCGGGTTGGTTTTACACCGGCATAACCTCATTGACTTCAGTGGAGTAATTCCTTATTTACATGGGTGTAAATAAGAGAAGAGTAAAACCCTTCTGTATATAAGCAGCAAGGCAGATGTTACAACTTGTTCTAACACAATGGACATGGCTCATACGTACTTCTATATTTGTTTAATAGTCATAACTCCAGTTCAATTATAAAATTACTTCAATGAGTTTATTGCATTCCATTGGATAGCAGCTGATCTTGAGGTCCCACAGAATTAATTGACATCTTTTGTTAAGTATATGTAAGCAGTACTTGTGGGTTTCTAATATTCTGTAATCTTTTATGTAACCAGATATGAAGATTCATCTAGCTGCCTGGAAAATGAATCAGGAAAATGTTTCTAAAACCAATGGAGAGAGATGATGGAAAAAAATGCTTAAGCAGACTTTTGACTTGGGATACATATATCACACTTAAATTATTATCTGAATACCGTTAAAAAGAATTCACACATTACATAACATGTATAAAATTAAACACACTATTTAAAAGTATCTTCTATGTTTTGTACATTGCTTAGCCTGTTTTCGGGATTCAGTAGAATCACAAGGGTATATAAATCAGTTCCCTTTCAAATAATTATAACATACTAGCTAGTATTTTGAACTACCTACACTATAAATTGTAATTCATAAATCATATAGCAAATCATTTACATTGCATGTCATGTATTAGGACATTTTCTGAAATACATAAATATCAGATGTGTGCATTGTACAGCAAAGCTCACATGAAAAGTACATTCTGTAGACTACACTGCAGTCTGTCATCAGTCACATAAAATAGATGTTCTGATCCTCTGAATTTAAGGTTTATAAAGTGTATCAAATAGAGAGACTATTCTGCTTATTATAGCCCCTTTTATTAGATGTTTGTTTCATTATCTGACAACGAAAGTAAGAAGATTGGCAGAGCTGTTCAGAGAAGCCTTTGTCACATCTGCAGGTACTGTGCCAGGATCAAGCCAGTGCTATTAGTTCCACAGCTTAATGAGCACAAAATTCACCCAAAATTGTATAAAGCATAAGTCTATGGGTTTAGTCTTTTTGCTATAAATTGATATGAGACATGACAAAGTCGGTATTCCCACAGCAACACGTAAGCGTATTATGGTTGAAGACATCTGTGCTCTACACTTTGTTCCTATACATTGGAGCCATGTGAGCTAGAAAATCCACTTGAGGAGAAACCCTCTGAATCTAGCAGGGCAGGAGTTTAATTAATGACAATGGTTTTGCATCATTATTCACTTTCTTTCATTGTTCCCATCTCTTCATTGAACTCTTCTCCACCTCCCATCATCTCCCTTTTCCTTCTCAAGCCATTGCTTTTACTTTTTATTTCTGAACCCATCTTTATTTTTACATATTTAACTATGTTTGTTTATTTAAAAAAAAACTGTCTCAGGCTCTATTCACAAAGGTGCCTTTAACACATTTTAAAAGCACCAGTCATAGGTCAAAGAAAAATCCAGCAGCCCATCCACTATATATCAAAAATAAAATAAACCAGTCAAATAAATCAAAACAGAAAAGGTGACAGCACATCCCCCCCACCTTACCCAGAAGTCAAACCTGTGACATCACCCATTCTCTGCCCTAAAGCCCCGCACAAAAAGTGTTGCGGCATAGCCTGAAACAAAGGCCAGCAGGTTTGGGCTACTATAGAAAGAGCAAATTCCAAAGTCAAAGGCCTTCACAAGAGCTGTCAAATGGAGGGGAGCTCATCAATATATGATAGGTTTCAGTGTAGTAGCCATGTTAGTCTGTGTCAGCAAAATGAAAATAAGAAAGAAAAACTTGTAGCACCTTAGAGACTAACAAATTTATTTCAGCATAAGCTTTCGTGGGTTAGTACCCACTTCATCGGATGCATGGAATGAAACATACAGTAGACAGATATTTATACAGTCAGAGAAACATGATAAGGTGGAGGTGGATAGACCAACCTTAAGAGGCTAATTAATTGAGAGGAACCATAACAGCAGGGGAAGAAAAACCTTTGAAGTGATAAACAAGATGGCCACACAGGTGTGAATGAGGATCGTTAACTTAAGGGAAAGAGATTCAATTAACGTAATGGCCGAGCCATTTGAGGTCCTTATTTAATCCTGAGGTAATGCAATCTAGTTTGCATATCAATTCGAGTTCAACAGTTTCTCTTTGAAGTCTGTTTTTCGAGTTAATCTGTCGCAACACTGCTACCCTCAAGTCTGTCAGTGAGTGATTAGGGAGGTTGAAGTGTTCTCCTACTGGTTTTTGAATGTTATGATTCCTGATATCAGATTTATGTCCATTTATTCTTTTGCGTAGAGACTGTCCGGTTTGGCCAATGTACATGGCAGAGGGGCATTGCTGGCACATGATGGCATATATCACATTGGTAGATGTGCAGGTGAATGAGCCCCTGATGGTGTGGCAGATGTGATTAGGCCCTGTGATGGTATCACTTGAATCGATATGTGGACAGAGTTGGCATCGGGCTTTGTTGCAAGGATAGGTTCCTGGGTTAGTGTTTTTGTTGTATGGTGTGTGGTTGCTGGTGAGTATTTGCTTCAGGTTGGGGGGCTGTCTGTAAGCGAGGATTGGTCTGTCCTCCAAGATCTGTGAGAGTGAGGGATCATCTTTTAGGATAGGTTGTAGATCTTTGATGATGCGCTGGAGAGGTTTTAGTTGGGGGCTAAAGGTGACGGCTAGTGGTGTTCTGTTATTTTCTTTTTTGGGCCTGTCTTGTAGTAGGTGACTCCTGGGTACTCTTCTGGCTCTGTCAATGGTGTTTCATCAAAGCTGAAACATTTTATGGAGACTTATTTGTTTAGACAATGGGGAGGTTTATGAGGTCCAGGGTGCAGAGAGAGAGAGAGAGAGTGTGAGAGAGACCCAAATCTAAATTTAGAGCTCTTTGTTCCAGATACAGCCATTTTGAAACAATTCCATTTTGGGAAGACTTTCCGATATGGAACAAAAACAACTTTTGAAACTTTGAAACTTGTCACAAAACAGAATTGTTATCCAATGGCCAACTCCACTGAAGAGGGCTCAGCTCAAGCATCTGCACAGATCACAGCTGCCATACTGTTGTACAAAAAAGGGAAGTCTCCCATGTTTCTTGGTCCTAAACCTCTTAGGGCTTTATAGGTTAAAACCCCTGTTCTCTAGGAGTGGGGCAGCTGCCTGACTACAACGTGTTATTCCTTGACTTCAGTAAAGCTTTTGATATGGTCTCCCACAGTATTCTTGCCAGAAAGTTAAAAAAGTATGGGCTGGATGGATAGACTATAAGGTGGATAGAAAGCTGGCTAGATCGTCGGGCTCAACAGGTAGCGATCAATGGCTCCGTGTCTAATTGGCAGCCGGTATCAAGTGAAGTGCCCCAAGGGTCAGTCCTGGGGCCGTTTTTGTTCAATATCTTCATTAATAATCTGAAGGATGGCGTGGACTGCACACTCAGCAAGTATGCAGGTGACACTAAACTGGGAGGAGTGGTAAATACCCTGGAGGGTAGGGATAGGATACAGAGGGACCTAGACAAATTAGAGGATTGGGCCAAAAGAAATCTGATGAGGTTCAACAAGGACAAGTGCAGAGTCCTTAGGACGGAAGAATCCCATGCACTGCTACAGACCATGGACCGAATGGCTAGGAAGCAGTTCTGCAGAAAAGGACCTAGGAGTTTCAGTGGACAAGAAGCTGGATATGAGTCAACAGTGTGCCCTTGTTGCCAAGAAGGCTAACGGCATTTTGGGCTGTATAAGTAGGGGTATTGCCAGCAGATCGAGGGGCGTGATCATTCCCCACTATTTGGCATTGGTGAGGCCTCATCTGGAGTACTGTGTCCAGTTTTGGGCCCCACACTACAAGAAGGATGTGGAAAAATTGGAAAGAGTCCAGTGGAGGGCAACAAAAATGATTAGGGGGATGGAGCAAATGATTTATGAGGAGAGGCTGAGGGAACTGGGATTATTTAGTCTGCAAAAGAGAAGAATGGGGGGGAATTAGATAGCTGCTTTCAACTACCTGAAAGGGGGTTCCAAACAGGATGGATCTAGACTGTTCTCAGTGGTACCAGATGACAGAACAATGGTCTCAAGTGGCAGTGGGTGAGGTTTAGGTTGGAAATTAGGAAAAACCTTTTCATCAGGAGGATGGTGAAGCACTGGAATGGGTTACCTAGGGAGGTGGTGGAATCTCCTTCCTTAGAGGTTTTTAAGGTCAGGCTTTACAAAACCCTGGCTGGGTTGATTTAGTTGGGGATTGGTCCTGCTTTGAGCAGGGGATTGGACTAGATGACCTTCTGAGGTCCCTTCCAACCCTGATATTCTATGATTCTATGACACTTCATTTGTATAAAATTTTCAAAAATGACTAAGTGATGTAGGAGATTAAATCTCATTTTCAAAAGTGACTTTGGCAGTCAGGGCCAGATTTTTCACGTTTTCAGTGGGAATTAAATAGCTTTAAAAACGTGGCCCCCAGGAATATGATTCCCACTGATATTGAATAAGTGCATTTTTGTTGAATTCTGAATATACAAAAGGCCTTCGGTCACAATCCTGCAAACATCTGGTTTCAATGGGATGACTATATGCCTAAAGTTTCTGATATGTATGTGTATAGAAAACTACACATGTATGTGTAGAGCCTGTAAAGTTACTGATATGTATGTATGTGAACAGATCTTCCTTAGTCCTCAATGGAATAAATATGTCTGTGTTTGTTTTGAAGAAATTTGGTTTAGAAATACATTTATAGCTGTTTAAAATAATCACACTCTTATGCATCATGTATAGATTTGACACACCTTTCTCGAGATCTCCCACTCAGTCTACAGAGCTCTAATGCACATTGAAATACATTCAAGTTGTGTGTTTTGTGTATCTGATTGTAGAAGAAAACACATTTGAAGCTACCAGAGTATATTGAAATAAACAGGGATAAAGCTCCTGATGAATACACACGCCATCATGAATGTAACTGGATGCCTGGATGTGACACTCTCCAATAACACATACACAAAGAAATATAGGATTATTACTGCTTAGTGGTACTTGATTATTCATGTAATCTTTTTCTTTCAATTTAAAAGCTCAAAAATATATTTAAAAATTAAAAAAATCAGTTAAGAAAACAAAAACCCACCATTCTCGTGTGAATGCAGTTAAAAAGTTAAACAAAAAGTTATGTTCATCATTATGATTTCCAGAACCGTGTTCCTAGCATTTTTTCATGTGCTGTTGAGCATATTGGCATGAGCAATTTCCATTCCCTGTGCTCTTGATCACTGCTATCTGAAATAGTGATGCAGTAGCATTATCAAGCAGCTGCAAGCACTCTTCAAGGTTCCTGTATGTAGCTGATGTGCCTCCCTGTGGTTAAAAGAACAGCCACAGTGCTGAGTAGCTGCCCTCACCTGGTAGTTACTGGTAGCTGGGAGCTACTCCCTTACATCTGCTTACTTTTCTCTCCTGCCCCATCTCTTAATTTATTGCTATTATTTGAGAGCTCAGCTGACCTTAAATGTTTTTAAAGATGCCTTGAGATGCAAGCTGACATACACCTCCGGACAGTATCATTCCAGGTGGTGACAGAGGGCTGGGGCCATAAGGCACTGAATTTCCTGCCTTATTAACTAGCAATACTCCATGCACTCAACCATGTTTCCAGGGCCATATAACTATCTTCTCCTCATGGCGGCAGTGGACACCATCTGAACACAAATTAGCACAGCCTTTTTTTAATCACTGCTGCTTGCTATAAAAATATCCTCATCTTTCCAGCTTATCTTCCAGAGATAGCTTCCTTTCCTTCCAACCCACACTCCACAAAGAGATGCGAATGCTTCTAGTGCACATTTGTGGTAGTCTTCATGAGCCTTCTTACTAACTTTTCATGACAGCAAAACTTATCTTGCCTAAATATTTGGAGGGAAATGAATTAGAATGGTCACATACACCATTAATAGATTCCAAGTCCAGAAAAGACCATTGTGATCATCTAGTCTAACCTGTATAGCACAGTGCATGGAACTTCCCCAAAAGAATTGCCCAAATTATTTGAATCATTTGTTCATTAGTTTCTTAGCATTAGCTCAGATCCTTATATAGTATGCAATATAGTTCTAGAGAAATAAGTAATTTCTCTTTTAACAAGCAGAAGATATTGTCCTACAGGGTTTTGCACTGATTTAACTAAATCAGTTTTTAAACTTTCAGTATAGACGAGGCCTATGTCTACTGAAACATTGATGTTTGAAATTGTGGTTTTTGTTTGGTTATTTGGTTTTATTTGATTGTTTAAGGTATGTAAAGACATTTTACAAACTGAAACACACATTTTTGTCCTATTCAAATTACTGAAAGAGCCATATATTACCAAACTTTCCAGCAACATTCAACTTTGGACTGTGAAAAAGCCGGAGAAAACTTCAAATAATTATATTTTTCAGAAAGTTATAAGCACCTTAAAACAGACACCCAATGAGAGTGACTTCTAAAGCATAACTATAACTTGCCACAGAAAACCTATAAAAAAACCAAATAAATGTATGTTGGTATTAGTTTATTCAATTGTGTTGAAATATTTACCGATATGTTTATTAGTATAGCTATATTAATAGATATGCTTATTCCTATAATTGAGCTTTATAAAAAATTATACTGCCACATGAGGTATAAAACGGGCAGTTTCATTAAACACTTCCCTAGTACATTTTCTTTCAAAAAATCTAAATACATAAAACTGACAGTGCAGGAAGAAATAATGAATATATGCAGCATCTTCATCTCTATGCAGATGAAGTGCAAGCTCTTGTCCTTGATTTAATATTCACAGAAAACCAACCAACTTAAAGAGTAATATGAAAAAAATATTTGTCAGCACTTTTAGTCTAATCATGTATTTCAATATAGCAGTGTACTGTTTAATGAGAATTCCTTCAAAATAAATCAAAGTACTGGTGTACTTTTAGAAGGAGTAACTCATCAATGGAATGTTCAAAGTAATTCCTGACAAATAACATAGAGACCTTCAAAGAAGCATGAGATGCAAACATAAGGAGCTTTATCTAGTATTTCTATTTAATAATACATTTACAATTAGTGACATGAACACAGTTGATATTAGGTTGAAGTACGAGTTCAGATTCTGAAATCTGTAACAAAAAGCAGGTTTTCATATGCTACTCAGTAGAAACAGCTTGTGGTAAACAAAGTGTCAAAGGTTATTTATCTTATTTTCTTCATTTATTTGTAATTTTGTTTTTATATTTATGAAGGAGCCCAATTCTCAGTAAATAAAAATGAATGGAAAACAAATACTTCAAGATTCAACTGGGAATTGTGTGTTATCTTCATCTCCCAACTTCGTTCTCATCTTTATTTGTCTTTGGGGGGTTGCTGCTTTCTTATTTTCTTTAATATATGCATTGACTAGTGCAATTTTTCTCCTTCTCATATGCAGTAGGAAATTTCCTGTTTTGATAATAAGTGAACAGACACCCAAGCTCATATCCCCACAAGCTTATTTCTGACATTTTTTAATATGACAATGATTTATCAATGACTTCCACAGTTCCCTTGTGGCTCCCTTAGGGGTATTTTAAATGGTTTTACGATAAATATGTTTAGTGACTGTCTAATTTGACATATATTTTGACAAAGTCAATCATTATGTGTGTTTAATACTCTTATCATAAGAAAGGAAGCCTACTAACTGGCAAAACTGCTGATTTTGTGAAAAATATAGTGTCAACCCCTTCTGGGGGAAGCTAGGATAGTAAATAAAGGTTAAAAACAGATCAGCAGATAATTAATTATATCTTTTAAAATGTTAAAATTATTCTTCCTGTGTCATAAAAGAACAATTACTTATATTTCTTGCAGCACCTCTCTCTAATAGACTAAAGTTCCTGATATTACACACGATGTGCATTTTTAATTTACTTGGAAGAAGAAATCAAATGTAAATGTAGTACTGATAAATTGCTGCTGTAAATGTAAATATAGCTTGAAAATGAATGAAGAATGCATTGGATACTTAGTATATCAAAAATATTAGGTACAAATAACATATTTATAGAGTGTAGCTGTGTTTTCAATACATCTGGCAAGGTGTTACCTACTAACTTCATGCTTCACTGATCTGAATTTTAACTGGGAATTTTTAGTGTTGGGCTTAAATATTATCATTTAATGAGACTTTAAGAACTAATTTACATAATCCTCAAGCAAAATATTGTTCTATATTCAAAAGAGCCATCAGTATTCCTTTTCAAAGCTCATATTAATTCAATTTCAAAAAGAGGATGTTTATGACACCAAGATAAGAAAATACAAATGCAGTTGTTAATCACTTTGTAATTACAAAAAGTCTTTTCTTAAAGTCATAGCACAAATACCTTTCAGGTGTTTCACATTCATCTACTGACTTTAATTTCCCTTGTTTAACCTCTAAATAAAAATTATATTAAAAAAATCTACAACAAATATACTTTAGATAATTGAAGAGAACTATGTAACAACTAAGGCCTGGTCTACACTAGGACTTTATGTCGAATTTAGCAGCGTTAACTCGATTTTACCCTGCACCCGTCCACATTACGAAGCTATTTATTTTGACATAAATGGCTCTTTAATTCGATTTCTGTACTCCTCCCCGACGAGGGGAGTAGCGCTAAATTCGACATGGCCATGTCGAATTCGTGTTACTGTGGACGGAATTCGACGCTAATAGCTCCGGGAGCTTTCCCACAGTGGATGCTCTGGACAGCAATCCGAGCTCGGATGCTCTGACCAGCCCCTCAGGAAAAGCCCCGGGAAAATTTGAATTCCTTTTCCTGTCTGGCCAGTTTGAATCTCATTTCCTGTTTGGACATCGTGGCGAGCTCAGCAGCACTGGCAACGATGCAGAGCTCTCCAGCAGAGGTTACCATGCAATCCCAGAATAGAAAGAGGGCTCCAGCATGGACTGATCGTGAAGTCTTGGATCTGATCGCTGTGTGGGGAGATGAATCCATCCTATCTGAGCTCCGATCCAAAAGACGGAATGCAAAAATTTATGAAAAAATATCCAAGGCTATCATGGAGAGAGGATACAGCCGGGATGCAACGCAGTGCCGCGTGAAAATCAAGGAGCTGCGACAGGCGTACCAGAAGACCAAAGAGTCCAACGAGGCACTGCATGCTATGCTCGGTGGTGCTGCCACCACTACACCGCCAGTGTCCGTGGACTCCGACGACGGGGTCCTATCTACGGCCATGTCGTCTGAAGTTTTTGTGGACGGTGAAGAAGAGGAAGGAGATGAGGAGGATGAGGCTATCAACAGCGCTTTCACCGCTGATTTCCCCGACAGCCAGGATCTGTTCATCACCCTCACCGAGATCCCCTACGAACCCTCCCAAGGCAGCATCCTGGACCAGGAACCAGGCAAAGGATCATCAGGTCAGTGTTTTAAACATTTATTTGGAATAGAATAGGCATGGTGTGTTAGCAACCTGTTTTTATTGCTTAATTTGCCATAGGCACTTTACTTTTGAGTCATTTCCAAGGCAACTACTTGAAAAGTCTGTCAGTACGTATGGGGACAGAGGAGAAATCCCCATTGAAAATCTCCGCGAAGCTCTCCTGTAGGTACAATGAAAGCTTTTGCATCAAGTTCCCAGGGAGAGCGGCCTTATTGTCTCCTCGATGGTAGGATACTTTTCCGCACCATGCTAGCAGCAGGTACTCCGGTATCATCGCCTTGCACAGCATAGCGGCATACGGCCCCGGGGTTTGCTGGCATTCACGCAGCATGCGGTCTTTGTTTGTCTCCGTAATCCTCATCAGAGTGATATCAGTCATGGTGCCCTGGTTTGAATGAGTGGTTTTTTTAGTACAGTAACTTCTTGATTTTTCCTTCAAAGAACAACACCCGGCGGTTTCCAGCCACGCGGGGGGGGGGGGGGGGGGGCGGGAGCTGGGAGGCTAACCGTTGAAACTTAGCGGTGCACAGGCAGGGAGAGTTCCTGGGAGCGGCCACGCGGAGGGGTGGAAAGGGTAGGCGAGCCGTTCAAACAGAGCGGCTCGCGGGCAGGGACATTTCCCGGGACCTGCCACGCAGAGGGTGGGGGTGGGTAATGGGCAGGTGAGCCGTTGTAGCTGAGCGGTTTTGCCAGCAGCAGGAACTGGCCACCGCCAGGAACTGTGCTTGAAACACGGGAGTACAGCACTGCTGTGAAGTAAGCTCTCAGCAGTCCAAAGGCAACGGCTTACCATGGTCTCCAGACAGCTGATTTCCACTGTCCAGCCCCGCCAGTGTGATCTGTACACCAGGACCCCGGCACTCAGTATAAGGATATAATATTCGACCTTGTACTGAGTGCACATGTGATAGGTAGTGTGCATGGCCTTGTTCACAGGGAAAGAGTATAGGCATTGTTCGGGAAAATGTGTCTTTCTGAGGAATTCACTCCCTTTCTCCCATCCCACAGCTGCGAGTGTCTCCCTCCCTACCCGTGGGTCACCCTCCCAGAGGCTTGGCCAGATCAGGCGGCGCAAAAAGAGAACCCGGGACTACATGTTTTCAGAATTGATGGTCTGTTCCCGAAATGAGGCGGCACAGCGGAGAGAGGACGTCTCAAGGTCCGAGCGAGCAGTCAGCGAACGGGAGCAGAGGGCTGAAGCTCGCGAGGACAGGTGGCGCCAGGAAGACCAGCAGGCGACTCAAACGCTGCTTGGACTAATGAGGGAGCAAACGGACACGCTCCGGCGCCTTGTGGACATTCTGCAGGACAGGAGACAGGAGGAAAGAGCCCCTCTGTATGTGATTTCCAACCGCCCTCCCCCGCCATAAAGTCCAATCCCCCACTCACCCAAAGTCACTAGAACGAGGGGAGGCCGGGGCCGTGGAAATAATCACTCCACCCCTGCGGACTGCTCCACTAGCAGAAGGCTCTCATTCCCAAAAATTTAGATGGGTCCTTTCCTTCCCTCCAACCGCACCCCACCCCAGTCCCCATCCAAGTTTCATCTCAAAAGTTTGTTCTTCTTAATAAATTTTTTTGTTCTGTGAAGTGATGTTTCCTTGACTGTCTTGCACAGGACGGTTTGATTTGGGGGGAGGGGGTAAGGGGGGTTGTAATTTGAGACGACAGGCGCCTGTACCAGGGTAGAGATGGGGGAAAGGTTCAACAGAAAGTCACACTCACATTGCATTCACTAGGCACACTTGTCATTCTGGGAGGGGGTTTTCATGTTCTCTATGCGGGGGGCTCTGTGACTTTCTGTTGGGGGAGGCTGGCTGCAGATCTTTTGCGGCCGGCAATAGCCTGCATGACAGATCCATGCAGCGGGGGATCTGTGACCGCAATCCACGGCCAAAAAGTCACACAGGCCCCCTCCCACAGAGTTGTGAATAGGAGGGGTTGCAGGCTCCGTTGAAACAAGCAGTCCACCACTGCGGACTGCTCTGGGAGCAGGAGCCTGTCATTCCCCGAGTTTGGAAGCGTCCTTTCCAACACTCCACCCACTCCCCAACTGCAGTAGGCATCCCTGGTTAAACCCTTAACCGAGAAATCATTAATAAAGAAGACAGTTTTAATAAACAATGTTTCCTTTATTATACTTTTAAAGCAGTGAATGAAGGGGGGAAGGAGGTTGGTAATTGGAGAGGATAGGCAACATTAACTGGGTAAAGAAACGGGGGCAGGTTCAGCTTCTGTTTAAACAACCGTAACAGTCACTGGTTACCCTGGTCAGTCTGGAAGCTAGCTTTCAAAGCTTCCCGGATGCGCAGCGCGTCCCGCTGGGATCTTCTAATCGCCCGGGTGTCCGGCTGTGCGTAATCAGCAGCCAGGTGATTTGCCTCAACCTCCCACCCCGCCATAAACATCTGCCCCTTGCTCTCACAGAGATTGTGGAGCACACAGCACGCTGCAATCACAATGGGGATATTAGTTTGGCTGAGATCAGAGCGAGTAAGTAAGCTTCGCCATCTCCCTTTGAGATGCCCAAAAGCATACTCCACCACCATTCTGCACTTGCTCAGCCGGTAGTTGAAGAGCTCCTTTTCAGTGTCCAGGGTGCCTGTGTATGGCTTCATGAGCCAGGGCATTAGCGGGTAGGCTGGGTCCCTGAGGATCACTATAGGCATCTCCACATCCCAAACAGTTATTTTGCGGTCTGGGAAGTAAATACCTTCCTGCAGCCGTCTAAACAGACCAGAGTTCCTGAAAACATGAGCGTCATGAACCTTGCCCGGCCATCCGACGTTGATGTTGATAAAACGTCCTTTATGGTCCACTAGTGCTTGAAGCACCATAGAAAAATAGCCCTTACAGATAATGTACTGGCTGCCCTGGTGGTCTGGTCCCAGGATAGGGATGTGTGTCCCATCAATAGCCCCGCCTCAGTTTGGGAATCCCATAGCCGAAAAGCCATCTATGATCACCTGCACATCTCCCAGGGTCACTACCTTTGAGAGCAGCAGGTCAACGATTGCATGGGCAACTTGCATCACAGCAACCCCCACGGTAGACTTGCCCACTCCAAATTGATTCGTGACTGACCGGTAGCTGTCAGGCATTGCAAGCTTTCAGAGGGCTATGGCCACTCGCTTCTGGATAGTCAGGGCTGCTCTCATTCGGGTGTCCTGGCACTTCAGGGCAGGGGACAGCAACTCACAAAGTTCCAGGAAAGTGCCCTTACGCGTCTGAAAGTTTCTCAGCCACTGGGATTCATCCCAGACCTGTAGCACTATGCGGTCCCACCAGTCAGTGCTTGTTTCCCTTGCCCAGAATCGCCGTTCCACAGGATCAGCGTGCCCCATTGCCACCATGATGTCTACGGGCCGGGGTCCCGTGCTTTGCGAGAGGTCTGTGCCCCTCTCAGAGTTCATGTCCTCTCAGAGCTTCCGTTGCCTCCTCGCCCAATTTATCTGCATCTGCCTCTGGAAAAGGTGGACGATAAGGCGCGAGGTGTTGACAACGGACAGAACAGCAGCGATAATCGCGGAGGGCTCCATGCTCGCTGTCCTGTGGCATCCGCGCTGTCAATCACCAGAAAAGGGCGCAAATTAATTGCCCGCCGGCGCTTTCACGGAGGGAGGGCGGGAGTGTGGGTCGAATGACGACATTTACCTATAACCACCCTCGACACATTTTTGGCCCCAGAAGGCACTGGGGGCTACACCCAGAATTCCAACGGGCAGCGGGGACTGCGGGAACTGTGGGATAGCTACCCACAGTGCACCGCTTGCAATGTCGACGCTTTTGCCCGTTACTGTGGACTCACTAACTCGAATTAATGTCCTTGGTGTGGATTCGCATGCTCGACTTTGTAATATCGGTTTCACAAGTTCGGTTTAAGAAAAATCGAACTAGTCTCGTAGTGTAGACATACCCTATGACTGTTTACTGTTAAAGACATTTGACTACAAGTAGTATTTAGTTCTTCCTAAATGTATCCTATATTGGGACATATCATGATTTCCTGATTCATGGATCTGAAGTATACATGGCAACACATATGGCCCTCATTCAGCAATTAACTCTGCATAGAAAGGACACTGTGCCCACATAGAGTCCCATTGAGTATATGCATGGGTGCATGCAGTCATGGTATTTATGCATATAATTTAGGCACGCATAATTGCTTAATCTTAACTTTGTAAACCTGACATAAATTGTATAATTGTGCACCTAAATGCCATTTGAACATGTGGGATTTGTGTGTGTGTGTGTGTTTCATTGAATCTTCCAATATGGATTCTGATTCTGTCTCTGCGAGCCTCATTTTACCATCCCACTCATCTTGAGTGCCACTTTACTCCACATGTAGATGCACTAGGCTAGACTGATTAAGGGACAGTACAAAACTGTTCTGCACCAGCCCTGGATGGGAACTGGATGGGAACTGTGACTCTCAGTCAATTTCCTTCCCTGTTCCCCCACTTGTTCTAGGGGACAGTAAGTTGCAGCAGCCCTTAGAAGCTTACTTTTCCCTTCACACCTGGACAGCTTCTCAAGTCAGTGAGTAGGCATGGGTGAAGCCAAAGGTCTAAACACTCACTACCCCCCACTCCCGAATTAATTGCCTGCCGGCGCTTTCACGGAGGGAGGGCGGGAGTGTGGGTCGAATGACGACATTTACCTATAACCACCCTCGACACATTTTTGGCCCCAGAGGAAATTTTCAGAGAGCAGAGACTATATTCTGCAACAGATCCTAAGCCAAGATATGCGTAAACCAAGTAAAAGAATTGGTGGGAACCTTATCCCCCCTTTGTCCCCTGCTCAGCTGATGAAGTCAAGGACACAGTCTAGCTAACTGAAATCAATGGAATTAATTGTGGAGTAAAGTACTATTCAACTTGAGTAAAGGTGTCAGATATTAAGCTATAATAATGTGTTACAAAATGAAACTGGAAGACTAGTCTCATCCTGATTTTAAAAAGAGTGGCTAGATTCAATTATATTTTTGCTCAAGAAAGTATGATTACTTTGAAACAGAGTGGAAAATAATTGAATTGTATATTTATTGAAAGAGCTGCTAGTTATATTTCTCATCCCTTATCATTATCCCATGTTAAAATTGTTATCACACAAATTGTACCTCTTAATCTGAAATTGACGTGTGTTCCAGTAGCACACTTAACTCCATGCATTGTTATCTTTTCATGTGAAAAAAGTGGAGTTTTAATATAATGCATTATCATACTTTAAAATCAGTTAATTTTAATGATACATGACTAATATACTTAAATAATTACAAGTTTGAAATATTAAATGCTATCTGTAATGGACAAGGAGGAATATGTGCTTTTAAAAAAAAATTCTCAGTTCTTTGTCAGTAAAGCTAAAAACAGCTGGAGGTCATTGAGTCAGATTGTCACATATTCAAGTAACACTTGTTTAACATGTTAAAGGACAAGAATTCTCAAAGCCTGGAGTGGTGGATCAGTCAGTGATGGGAAACATAGCCTACTGATGAAGTTTAAAATCATATTAGATGTTTGCTTTAGGACCTTGAGATGCAATCATTATGGACTGTCAAATAATATATCATGCACTGTAAAGTCAAACCATAGCCTCTTATTACTTCCACTTAGATGTACTAGAACTAGACCTGAGGTCCCTGCTTTATTTGTATTTCTCTAATTAAAATAATACATACATTTTGGCCCATACTTGATTTTTAAAATTGCCATTAATGAGTTTTCTGTCTTTTGGAGATAGTACACATGAAGTGTACTAAATTAAACGTACGAGATATTCAGGAGATGTTACACAGCTGTAGCCCCTTGAGTTCTATTTACTAAAGAGCTATGCACCAATTGCATGGCTTTTCTCGTAGGGTGTGTTCACTGAAAGCCCTGAAGACACCAGAGGTGAATAAATTCTCTAGGTTTAATATTCAGAACAGCCAGCATCCCAAAGTACAATTAAATGTGTTATGCCCTAGAGGGGCATATTCCAAAAAAGGAACAGTCAGCAAAAATTAGCTCCAGATTTCCTCCCCTGTCCCACATCAAAAAATGTCTCAACATAATTGGCTATGGGAAAAAAAGAATAGAAATTCCAGATAGTTAGCCCAAATTAAACTCTGGCCATTTGCTATAAATTGATTCACAAATAGATATTTAGCATGTTTCACACAACAAATACATGTGAAGAATAATGTTGTATATGGTCATAAAGATCCATTTCCATATTCCATTGGCTCCATTAAAATGGCTATTTTTGTCCATCTTATATGAATCCTACTGATCTCTTTTATGATGTGTTCAAACTGTGTTCTGATGGATAATTTGGTCCAGAATAAATTGCAAGTAGATGGTGGTGAGAAACAACACAGTTTTTTAGGCTAGGAAGATAAAAGGGAAAACGGAATAATGGTTGTCCTCACTCAGATCTATTTTTTTTAATCACCTGCTAGCAACAGCAAGATAGTAGCCTACTGTAGGTGCTAATTAACAAGGGAAGTACTTTGACAACAACAAAAATGTTGATAGCTGTCTGTGGAAATATGAGCATGAACTGAGATGACAGAACTGAGTGGGCATGGACCACCTGTTTCATGTGTTTCAGTGTGTCATGGGAGAGTATTTATTAACCTGATTTTTAAAAAGAGTTTTTCTAACTATGCTGAAGGCATCTTTCTTTAAGTTGCTTGTTAATGCTGTCATACACACAAGAATACAACATTGTGATTGAACCTGTCATCCTGTTCAATTTTTATGTATTTGAATTTGAGATAGGTAACATTATTGTTTTTTGACAAGGTAGTGAATTATTCTTTTTTTATGTGAGCACAGATACAATCATAGAAATGCAGGGCTGGAAGGGACCTAGGGAGGTCAGCTAGTCCAGCCCCCATGCTGAGGCAGGACCAAGTAAACCTAGACCATTGCTGACAGGTGTTTGTCCAACCTGTTCTTAAAAACTTTCAGTCATGGGGATTCATCAACCTACTTTAGAGGCTTATTCCACTATCTTGGTATCCTAATAGTTAGAACGTTTTTCCTAATATCTAACCTAAAATTCTTTTGCTGAAGATTAGCACATTACGTCTTGTCCTAACTTCAGAGAACATGGACATGGAAAATAACTGATCACTCATCTTTATAACAATGTTCTTTTTATAAACTATTTGAAAACTGTTACTAGTTCCCCCCTCAGTCTTCATTTCTCAAGACTAAACATACATACGTTTTTTACTCTTTCCTCGTAGGTTAGGTTTTCTAAACCTTTTATCATCTGTGTTCTCCTCTGGACTCTTTCCAACTTGTCCACTTATTTCTTGAAGAGTGACACCCAAAATTGGACACAATACTCCAACTGAGGCCTCACTGGTGCTTAGTAGAGTGGGACAATTACTTACCATAGCACTCCTGTTAATGCACCCAGAATGATTTTAGCCATTTTCACAGCTGTTTCACACTGTTGGCTCATATTCAATTTATGATCCACTATAACTCCAAGATCCTTTTCAATGGTACTACTGCATAGCTAGTTATTCCCCATTTTGTATTTGTGCATTTGATTTTTTCTTATTAACTGCAGTACTTTCCATTTGTCTTCATTTCATTGAATTTCATTTTGTTGCTTTCAGACCTATTCTCCAATATGTCAAGATCATTTTGAATTCTAATCTTATTCTTCAAAAGTGCTTGCAACCCCTACTAGTTTGGTATCATCTTCAAATTTATAAGCATAAGCTCCACATCATTATTCAAGTCATTGATTAAAATATTAAACAGTACTAGGACAGATATCCATGTAGAGCACACCACTTCTTTATGGCTTTCCTCCAGAGGTAACTTCTAATGATGTTAAATTATCTCCTCTCCTGAATGGACCAAGAAGAATAATGTCCCTAATTTGACAAGAAGATTAAGAGTTGGTTCTTTTCCTGATCTTTTTTAATAGTGAATTTGAGTTCTTTTATGTGACATCATACTTGCATGAACTAACTGTACAGAAGGAAATCTTAATTTTATTGGAATAACAGAGATTAAGTACAAAGCTCATGTTTAAAAATTTATTCTAATTCTATGCTGATATATTGGACTTTATATTCTGAATTAGACCAGTATTCCATCTAATCTGCTATCCATTGTTTGGCAGTAAACTATATCAGATGCTTCAGAGGAGATGCAGGAAACCCCATCATATACAATTATGCAATACCTAGGCTACAGGGGAAGTTTCTTCCTTACCCTGTCAACAAATAGTTAACTAATGCCCTGAGGGTTTATATTTCACCTATTTTCTCTATATAATATCAACTGCATGTTCTTATTCTCCATGTAATTTTTAATTTTAAAAAAATGATATTAAGCTCTTGGCCTCAGTGATATCCTGTGACATTGAGTTTCACAGGCTAATAATGCATTATGGAATAAAGTATTTATTTTTGGCAGTTTAAAGTGTGGCCTGTTTCAATGGATGTTCTCTTGAACTATTATGTGAAAGGGTAGATAGGACCACTTTCTCTACTTCTCTTCATCATTCTTATTTGTATTCTGACTAAAGAAAATCTGAAGCATTATGTTCCCTTTTCACATGGAAGTTTTGCTGTGTCTCTAATAGTTTGAGATCAGTCTCTGAACCCCTTCTAGTTCTCCCACATAATTTTACATAGGGAGATCCCTGCTTCATTAGCAATAAGGAATACAAAGGGCAGTTAGAGGTGTAGGAAAGATCTTTATTGAGTATACAAATATGGCAGTGTTACATGCTCAGATGCCTTTTACATGGCAGAACCATAGCCACCAGCTTGCAATCCTGAAAGCAGATCCTCTTCCTCCATGCCCAGTCATCACACTACAGCCAGGACCAATCAGAGTCCTAGGACACCACTGATATTTTAAGTAACATATCATCTAGTCCTGCTCAGAGCAGGTCTTTAACATGGTAAAACACTGGTAGCTGCTGCCAACTCATCTAGGGCTCCTTCACTGCTACCACCAGTGGATGCAATGACCTCTTGTATATCCAGGGCTGGCATGATCACTAAACCAGCACTGCTTATATAAGAAAAATGCATGTCAGTCAAGCGTAAATAGCTTCCGCCTGGTTTAAAAAACAATTTGGAAAGTCAACCAGGCTGACGTTAGAGTGCATATCCAACGCAAGCATCCAGCCAAGTGTTGTTTTGCTGCACCTATGAGCTTAGCAAAATAGTTATACATAGTGATTGCCAAATTTCACTCCACTACACACACTTCCTATTAAGTAAATTAATGTAAAGTATTTTCAGAGTCATATAGCCATATGTTTTCAGTCCTTTTCTATTTACATGAGCATCTCTTCTGGGTAATGTGTCATGGCACTGTATTCAATTTCTCTGTTGATATAGATATTTTTCTAGTACTTGACTTCTCTCCATTTTGGTCTCTCTAGGCATATCTATATATAATATGAAAAGATGTTCCAGTGATCTTTCAAGTAATTAGTACCTCGGTGTCTGCAGGATAAAAAACAAAAGTAAGACAGGTCTGCCTGTCAATGAATCACTTCAGTTTCTACTTTAGTTAATGGCAAATTTATTTACATATATACATATTGTATAGTAACCTCCCGGAAGATTTCCCATCAAATTAAATCTAGCTCATTTGATTCGTCTAAAATAACTAACTGCAAGTATAGCAACGCTCTTAGTGGGACTACAAGCATTTCTATTATAGTAACAACAGCTTGCATTCTGACAATCTGAGTGGTGAGAGTAGTAGATCTTGGGCTTTGGGACTACAGGGAGAATCTCCTTCAGCAACACACACAGCACTAAATATTACTACCACCAATTTTGAAGCAAAAAATTCATATTTTTTTTCCAAATCACCAAAAGCCATAGAGAATATCCTAGTAGGTAGGAGAACTTTGAATGGCATATTACTAAAACTGAAGATGTAAGATTGCACTAAACCCAGGCACTTAGTCTGTCATTTGTTTCCCAATTAAGTATGTATCATGGCAGACAAAAATGAACACGTGCAGGTATAAGCCTTTTTGACCCATAACACTCATGTGTAATACTTTTACAAAAAGTTTTGAGATAGATGAACATTTAGGAAAGTCTCAAGCAAGCCCAGAACCCAGAATTAGGGACTTCCAGTCCAACTGAGTGATATAACCAGGCCTTTCAGAGTTCTGTCATAAGGCAAACAAGCAAGCTGAAGTTTCTAGAGCCAGGACTTCAAATTAAGATTCCAAAAGTTTCAGCCTGGCTTTTAAGTGTACTTAATTAAAAGGATGCTTTCTGTGCAACCAAAAGTTGAATCTGTGTCGTTTAGTGTAAGATCAGATAGATCAGGGTTTTTACAACTATCATTGTCCTTTCACAAAGAAATATGTTGTTAGTAACAGCTAGCTCAAGATTTTTGAAGCACGCTACTTTTTTTGTTGTGCTGAGTGAATTCAGAATAGCTGTTCTAACCACACTCCCCTCCCACCCCCCACAACATTCCTTTATGATTAGACCATATAGAAATGGTATTTTGAGACTCTCCCTGCCAAACACACTCTTCGTGAAATTTATACACTGCTTCTCAGGATAAAAGACAAGAAAAATTCGTTATAGATCTGTGGCTGATATCCTCAATGAGATGCAAGTGGAGTTTTTCCAGTTTGTTTTGTTGATTACAATTGTTTATTGGCATAGATTGAATATATTCTGTCTTTTCATCAAAAATTCTGGTTTAGGTTATGCATGTTCTATTACTGTGTTTAAGGAACTTTGCATTCAGATCAGAAGCCATCTCAAACCCCTTAATTCTGCATTTGGAAAAATATGAATGACACTAATAAGATAACGCAGTAACACTTTTATAAAAATACACTACATACAACACATTAATAAACGTGCTACTATGTTATGATGGTAATCTAAGTAACAACTTGAATTTGAACTAATCCCCAATTCCAATTTGAATGTATATTATGGGGATGACAAAGAAGGTTGAGTATCTCCAATAATTGCAATATGAAATTAAAAATGCCAAGTAAATAATGAAGTTGGAAATATAACTTGAGATTAATTTTCTGTTTTTTCCCCCTTGAAATTAAGATTTGGTATTTGAGAGAGCTACTATTATAAAGTGGGAACAGGCAATGGTCATTTTCTTAAGTTCACACTGTAGGAAATAGCATTTCCCTTTAATAGAAAATGTTTAATATTTCTGTTAAAGTTCCATGTAAATAGAAAAGGCCCGTTTTCTGTTATTCCTATTCCTAGGACAGCAGTAGAGGGAAGATGAGGGTATGAAAGAGGATGAGGTTGGCGTTAAGCCACATGCACAGTCTCCATATTTCTGGGGCAGCCAGAGGCCTGCCTACCTCAGATGAAAGTTAGAGCAGCCTTAGGGTTACTTTAAGTTATACTCTGCTGTGTGTGTGTTTCTTTGTGTGTCTTGGGATGCAGAGAATACCCAGTGTGCAGTGTGTTCCAGTCATACCACCTTCTCATCCTTGGTCTACCTGCTCCCTAATCGTCTTTGCTCCCACTGTGACCCCTACGTTGAAAACTAGAAGCAGATCTGGCTCAGAGTCCTTATGCCTCCTGTGCACCAATGAAGGAGTTCCTTTGGAGGAAAGGACCATTTTCATACTCTTTAAGGCCCTTTTCCCCACCTCCCCTCGTCCCCTGAGTGGCATAAAGAAGCTTTACGGTGTAAGAGAATGAGGCCTAGACTGTATTTTCAATTTAGACCAAAACAACTTTGGGATCTTGATCAAGCTCTCTTGTAAAACTGAAGTCAGGCTCAAAGTATTATAAAATATGGGTCTTGTCTAAAAGCTTTTCCACTTAAACTATTTTGGCATAATTAAAACTGCAAAATTAATGTGGGCATAGTTACACCTGTATAAAAATGCTTATGTCGATATAGCTTAGGGAACCAAAAATAAACTATGCTGGCATAACTGCATCTATACTAGGAGCTTGTCTACACTACAGAATTAATTAAAGTCAACCCGTAGCCCCCAATTTTACAAAATCAATGGTGTATGTCCCCCCTACATACATTCTGTTGGCAGAGCGCATCCCCATTACCATGGGTAGCATCGACTCATGGAGTGAAGCATTGTGGGCAGCTATCCCACAGTTCCTGCTCCCAATTTGAATTCTGGCTTAGGCTCCCAATGCCTGATGGGATGAAAACATTTTCATGAGGTGTTTTGGGTACATATCATCAGCCTCCCATGATGCACTTTGCTCCTCTGTCCTTTCCTCCCTCTCTCCCTGAAAGTAATAGCAAACAATCATTTTTGCGCCTAAGCCTGGGTTACTTGTGCAGACACCATAGTACAGCAAGCATGGACCCCACTCAGCTGTATGCTGTTGTGAGCATCACAAACACCTCGCACATTGTCCTGCGGTATTTGCAGAGCATAGCCAGGAGCAGCCACACGGAAGAATATGATGCCACACAAATAGTTGTGCTGAAGCCATGGATTGGAGCAATTCGCACATACTGGCAGTGGCAGCTGGGCTTGTTGACACAGTGGAACACTGCTTTTGGGCCAGGGAAACAAACACAGACTGGTGGGACCGCATAGTGATGCAGGTATGGGATGAGGAGCAGTGACTGCATAACTTTTGAATGCGTAAGGCCACTTTCATGGAACTTTGCTAATTGCTTTCCCCAGCCCTGAAGCGGAGAAATACCAAAATGAGACCTGCTCTGACAGTTGAGAAGCGAGTGGCGATAGCCCCATGGAAGCTTTCAACGCCAGATTGCTACCAGTCGGGAATCAGTTTGGAGTTGGTAAATCTACTGTGCGGGCTGCTGTGATCCAAGTAGCTGGGGCAATCAATTCACTTCTGCTAGAAAGGGTAGTGATTCTGCGAAACATGCAGGACATAGTGGATGGCTTTGCCGTGATGGGGTTCCTAACTGTGGTGGGGCAATAGATGGAACGCATATCCCTATCTTGGCACCAGACCACCTTGCCAAAGAGCACAAACTGGAAGGGCTACTTCTCAATGATGTTGCAAGCACTAGTGGATCACAGGGACCATTTCACCGACATCAACGTGGGATGGTCAGGAAAAGTACATGATGCGTGCATCTTTAGGAACTCTGGTCTCTTCAGAAAGCTGCAGGAAGGAACTTTCTTTCCAGACCAGAAAATCACCGTTGGGAAGGTTGAATCTAGCACTAGTCCTCTCATTGAGGTGGAGCACAGGCATCTATTTTAAAAGCCCTTTAGGTCAGCAGGAAGGGCTCTGTAGTGTAGACAAGCACATTATAAATTAGACCCAATGCGGGGAATGTCAATCTAACGACATAGTGTAGACCAGCCCTAGGACTCTTACTGGCATAACAATATAATTTAAAATAACAACACCCCTGAAACCAACATAGTTATGCTAGTAAACATTTTAACTATAGATTAGCCCCAATTTTGTGTTTATAGACAAACATGGCAACAGATGAATTCAAACTGATGCTATGGTCAATAGAAAAATCTTACAAAGATGGAACTATCTTCTTCTTCCTATGGAGAATGAAAGCCAAAACCCATGATGATGTCAGTTAACATTAATTTCTTCGTATTTCTCATATACCGTCCCTTTTTGATAATCTAGTTTGCAGTCCCACTGTTGTAAATTATTTATCTCCATTGAAATCAAATTACAAAAATAACACATCACTCAGATCTTATCAAATTAAACATAACCACAGCTTTTCTTTTTGCAAAATTCCATCAAAGTGTCTATTGCTTACTCAGAATTTGTTTGCAAATCTAATTTGCATTGTTAATGGATGCTAACTGAAAATTAGAATTACTACTTTAATCATTTGGCCAAAAATAGGTCGAAGTTCTGCTTTTAACAATCCATTATTTCTCCAATCAAAGAGACTTTATCCGCCTTTGATAAGAGAGAATACAGGTTTTTGTTAGTTCAACATTTGAATTTGAGTCTTATATTCTAACAGTCATTAGAAAACCTAAATATAAACTATTGATTTTTAAAAGTTCATTAAAATTAATTAATTCTTATATTTTAAAAAGCAACTTTATATACCTGCCCTAAATCAAGAGGGTTATTATGCTTCTTTAGGCCTAAGCATAGGCCTTACTGCTAAAGTTGATGATTATAAAACCAAGATTACTTGATTTGATGGCTACTCTGTATATCTGTGTAGAGCTAACAGCACTGAAGACTCAAAATAATGTTATCAGGGACAGGTGAAACCATGCTGATTTGGGTAGCATACAGTAGTGTGAATACACTGCTCTTGATCATAGACTCTTTTTGGAAGGAGGTCATTCTTCTTAACGTAATTACTTAGGCCCAGTTCCTGGAATTCATGACGTCTTGGCAGATTGCTGGACTCTCATGAAGCGGCTCTACAGGTACAGCAATTCACCCATGCCCAACAAGTTACAGGATTGGTGCCAAATTATGTATTGTAAAAAGAGGAGTAAAAACTGAGCTGGCTGTCATAGGGAAGCAGGCCTACATGAATGATAAAAGTCTTAATCTTGAATTGTTTATTAAAAATGAAAACATAAATAAAGTCTGCATACATAAATCAATTGGACAAAAACCAGTGAGGAGGCAGAATTTCCTTTACCTGAAATACTTTATTTTTTAACTAATGAAGGATGCCTTTTCTTATATCAATGGGAATTGTGGGTACAGATTTTGGGGTTCAAATGATAGCATTTGGATACCTAGCTATAAACCAGGTCTTTCATGGCCCTTACATAATATTCTGAAGGGTGGGTGTAAGAAGCTTTCCCTTCTGTCTCCACCTTGCTTGATCTGTGTAAGGGCCACACAGAAATGCAATCCTTTCTATGTAGGGAGTACAGTGGCTGCTCCTTTCCTTCCTTCCCTTGGAGCATGTGGTCCCAGATCCACAAAAGTAATTAGGTGTCTAAAACTCGGATTTAGGCTCAGTGTTGCAACATCTAAATCTGAGCAATTGTGCTCCAAGTATGTTGTGGAGTGACTGGCAGTGTACACAGCCAAAGCTTCTCCTTATCTCAATATATTGGCCAGCTACACAGAGGGCAATAAGCTGCATCCCCAAAGTGGTATATTACTTGGTGTGAAATCTCTAAGTTCATGGCAGCTTCTGAGAGACAGAATGGCTTCTGGTGCTCCCCTTTGGGTTGTGCAGCTCTGCACCACTCCTAGCCCAGGGCGGTACATACAAGGCTCAGTATAGCTCTATATGATTTGTTAGTACAATCAAGTATAAGGAGCTGATATTCTGAGCTTGAAATTTTGCATCTGAAACTGAATGAGTAGAAGCTATATTTTTTAAATGTGTCTTACAGCCACCCTTCAGAACATCATGTAAGGGCCATGAAAGACCTGGTGTAAAGCTAGGTATCCAAACACTGTCATTTGAACCCCAAAATCTGTACCCACAATTCCCATTGATATAAGGATAGGCATCCTTCATTAGCTAAAAAATAAAGTACTTCAGGTAAAGGAAATTCTGCCTCCTCACTGGTTTTTGTCCAATTGATTTACGTATGCAGGTTGTATTTATATATTTTCATTTTAATAAACATTTATCAGAAATGTTGCAGAGTCTGAGAAGCAGCAATTCAAGATTAGTTTCTAATTTCAACCTGCTCTAGATTTTTTTAAGTAATGAAGACTGTCTTCTCTTACAATATGTCAACAGGAATTTTTATTCATATTATAATTTTGGCATTTCCAATTTAGAATTTTCTTCATGTGTCCATGTTTGCATTTTAATTGGGTTAGGCTATCCAGTGGATTAGCACAAAAATGTCAGCTTGTACTTCTCTTAACCCTTTTCTTTAATAACTGAATGTACAGACGACTTCCGCATTAAACGTTGAGCTATTCTTTCAGTGCAGAGCCAGGACAGTTAGATTAAATGTATGGCAATTAAAATGTTTGACAAATACAAGAGAAGTATTTGTACACAAGCACATTTTAAAATGTGGTCAAACGATTTAGTGTTTATTCAAAAACCCCAATTTGATGAAAAAATGTTGACAAAATGAACTGAAAGTTTATGTTTCTACAAAGTACAGAACAGTTTGATGCTGTCGCTTATTGTGAAAAGCAACTTTCCATGGATTTGACTTTAGTAAAGCAGCATTTCAGTTGTCTGAGACTAGCCTCTCTTGTGCAGGAGTTCTATCCAGCAATGTTTTACTTTCCCTTGAACATCTGCTTATAAAGCAAATCTCTGAAGTACAGTCAAAGGGGAGAGAAAGATTCCTCAAGACATAGTGGAACAAAAAAAACCATTCATTTTACAGAAACTATAGTTGATTTGTTCTTGACAGGGCAGAGAGGATGTGAATTTAGATTTAAAGAGAAAACACATTATCATGTTAGACTACATACACTAGAACTTTATATAAGAAACTCAGTAAAATATTTACTGAGCAACATTTTATTGCCATCTGTTAGTTAGGGCCCCAACTATTATTCCTCATATAGGTAATATGCAAACTGAAGTCACTGGGGCTCAGCCTTCTCACCCATCCTTAGGTTCCTTGAAAGTACAACAGCCTTTTAAGAGCTTGGACTATCTGCCTAAGCCATTATCTTATGTGTGATTAGCAAAGTTGTGGCTCCTTGTTTTTAAATCCATAAATCATTTTCCTGCCTTTGCCTCTCATTTGTGCTATGCTGACACCAAAATGACATTCTATCAAAAGCTTAACATTTCTCACATTCCAAGACCATTAGTGCCTGTATCAGATTAAAATCTGGTGCCATATTTAGAATTATTTTGATTCATTTTATGAATTCATTGTGGCATGAAATAAATTATATTAAAAATCAAATGAAAGCACGCTATGTTTCATACTCTCTAATGCCTTTTGAACATGTTCACAAATACATATTCCCATTCCTCTTGCATACTTCAACAGCTTAGAAATTAACCTTACAGAAAGCCTATGAGGTAAAATATACGAATGTTAAGAATCCCCTAAATACATATTTACATAAGCTGTTAAAGCTTCAGAAGAGCTGTCAGGCACCTCACCCAAATATCTCAGCCCCCTGTCTATGCAGCATTCATTCTTATGGAGGCAAATTCCCAGACAGAAAGGACTCCAGATTGTGTGAGAGACACTGATGCAGGGAGCCCGGGGGGGTTGGGCCAATTCGGGGTTCCAGTCAGTATCATTCTTTAATTTGAACCTTTTAACCTTAATATCGGCATTTCAACCATAATCTTTTAAATTGATATTTGTAAAAGGTACCGATTATATGATTAATATTAGTATTATTTATATTGCAAAAGTGCCCAGAGGTCCTACTCAGGATTGGAGCCTCACGTGCACACTGGAAGACTCTCTCTACCCTTGTTTGACCATATTTTAAAATATGCTTGTGCACAAACACTCCTTTTGTATTTGTCAAACATATTCACTTGTCATGCATGTAATCTAACTCTGCACAAAGAGAGTTTACAATCTAATTTAAATCAAGTGGCAACAAGGGAGCGTAACAAATTGTAGGAAAGAAGGCAGAAAGAGCTATGAGGACTACACTAATAAGGTGTGCTTACACAGGCTTGCTATCTATGTGCCCAACTTGATTCCAAATCGTTTGCCCAATTCAACTATGTACATAAATATCAGCAATGCTCACTGGCCTGCTACCTTGCTATTTTCAGTGGATGATTTCCTGCAGGCATCACTGTAGGAACAACATTATTCTCTTTAAACCCGCCTCCTTGAAGTCCACTACTCACATTGTTTCACCCCCAGCCTTGTGGCGATCAGGGCAGAAAAAGAATACAGGAATATAGTACTCCTGTGGCAGTGCCCTTCAAGATCATGGTAGTGGCTTCACTGGAGCTGCACTGCAAATGAGTGGGACAAATGCTTAGAAGATCTGAAACTGCCGCAGGAGCAGAGTCTCTGCATGGATGACCTGGATTTCCTTCAGATCTGCTGGGATCTGTCCAGATCCCAGGGAATCCACAGGATGTGGGTGCCAGTTTCACAGCCTGTTCTGAAGGGAGAAATGAGGGCAGGAAAAGTATTAGGAGAACCTCACTGAGATTTCCTCCGTTTTGTCTCTTTCCCTTGGGGGTCTCACATAGGACTCAGCAGGAGTTGATCACACATATTTCTTCTACCTTAAAGTAAGAAATAATGCATTAGTACATATTAAAAGGTTGTTCAGACTGAAAATGAACCAGAAATCCAGAGATATAGCTAACTTATCCTTAAAGTAACTCTACTGGATGTTAATTGCATAACATGGTTTAAATGTTCCAAAATCTATTGAGTGAACAAAAGATTTTTTGGATCTCTAGGATTTCCTCCCTTCCCCACTCAATTACTCCCTCCCCACCCCCCCGCCCACAACCAAAAAAAAAAAAAAAAAAAAGGGACAAAAATAAAATACATCTGACCTGAATTGGAATTTGTTGGTATTTTTGGCAAATTGAAAAGTCAACAAAAATTGTTTCTCATCTACTTATATGTATCATTTTTCCCCAGGAATTTACTTTTTTAAAGTGAAAGCAAAGGAAATAAATGGTTACAGTCACAATACCAGAGACGTGTGAGCAGGAGCACCATTCCCACTTACGCTCAAAAGCTGAGTCATTAGGACACTCATCTGGATAGAATCACTATGCTATAGAATCATTCTCTTTTATACAAAGTGAAATGGGGAAGAGGGGAAATCTCTTAGCTAAGAATACCCAATAGCCTGATGGTTATGGTACTCACTTGGCAGAAGAGTTACCTCGGTTCAGGTCCCTTTCTCAGAGGAGGGCTTCAAATCTGAGTCTTCCCCATCATCCCAGGTGAGTGCTCTAACCACTAAGCTTTTGCGCATAAGGCAGGGGACATCACTATCAGCAGTTGTTTTGTAAATAGCACCTAATTCTCTATGTCCATCTAGCCCAGGCCTGCACAACATACGGCCCGCGGGCCACATGCTGCCCGTGCATGCTCACTGTGCGGCCCATGGGGGGTGAGCAGGTGGGCTCACCATGCGGGCCATAATCAGAGCGATCACCTCCCTGGCCAAGAGGAACTGCCTGTGCACCACCTCCTTGCAGCTGTAGATGGGCTCGCTGAAGCTGGGCTGGAAAAGCGCCTCCACAGGGGTGAGGCCGCGGTACGAGCAGCTGGAGAAGGCTGGCCAGCCCAGATCCAGCATGGGCAGCTCCACGTCCGACTGCTCGGGGAAGTAGGTGAGCGAAGAGCAGTCCAGCGAGGCGCTGAGCGAGGGCTTGGCTGCCCCATCCATGGCCCCGGCCAGCGGCGCGGCCGCCTGGAGGATGGCCTGGCTCTCGGGCTCCGAGAGGAAGCCGGGCACCAGCTCCTCCAGCACCAGCCACTGCGCCTCGCTGAAAAGCTCAAGCTCGGCTCCCTGGGGGGCCAGCAGCTGGGAGCATCCTCCAGGCACTGGGACAGGTTTGCCATGAGGAGCTGCGGCCGCCGCTGCCACCAGCCCGGGGAGAGGGGAGCTGAATCTTGCCATTCCCCCCTTCCCACGCAAGCCGAGCGGGCGGGCAGTGGTGGGGGGGCCGAGGAGGCAAGCAGGGCAGGTGGGGGGATGGCAAGCTGAGCAGGCAGGCAGTGGCTAGGAGGGCAGGCAGGGTGGGGGGAGTGGGTCTCTGGTGGTGGCGCTGGGTAGTGGCGGTCTGTGTGGAGAAAAAGTTATACAAAAATGCATAATGCAGCGATTTATCTAAAACTGCATTGATTGACTGCTGTGTGTGCAGTAATATAGCGACCCCTGGGCCTTTGAATGAGGCTTTATACTTGGGAGGGGGCGAGCGGCTAGTCGGGGGCGAGCGGGTGGGCAAGCGGCGGTTGGGCTGACTGACGACCATTTGGAAGACATTATGAAAATATCCACTTCAGCTATGACCCCCGAATACGACAAGCTTGTTGCCGAAAAGAGATATAATATCTCTCATTAAATTTGCAAGATAATTATGAAAAGTTTGAATGTTTTCTTTCAACGGAACAGATGTTTTACATTTTTCCATGGTTCACAAAAAAAAATTATAATAACTAGAAACGTATTGTTTGATTTACTTGAAAAATTCTTAAGTATCACCCACCCCACCCCCCATAAACCTTCCTTTTCGGCCCACAGCTGTTTCGGCGAGGTGGCGCTGGGGAAGGAGGGTTTGTTTCCACGGGGCCGGGCGGTGCTGAGGGTGTTTCCGCGGGGCCGAGGGGTTTCGGCCCTCAGCTGTTTTCTTTGGCGTAAAGCCGCTTTACGAGTTGTGCAGGCCTGATCTAGTCCTTCAATTTTCTCTTCTGACAGTAAGCATAGCATATGAATAGAGAAAGATTAACTGAATCAGCTTTAAACTCTTCTAACTCACACTCCCTAGTAAAATATTTTGGATGTAATTCAGTATGGCAAAACCTACTGAAAATATAACGTCACTTTTAAAAGTGCATTATTGTTTATTCCGAATCAAGTTAACCAGAAATAAGGCAGCTACAATTTCAGCATAAGTAAAAAGTTAGTATGGTTGGATAATGATTAAAAAATATCAAGCCACCCTGATCTCTTTTGATCTCTAATTTCATTGCAAACATCATCTCATAAAACTTCTAGCATTTCAAGCATTTTTAAGAGTCTAGCTGTGATGAGTACACACCTAGATTTGAATTGTGTTTGCTATGGGCAAGTCTCATAGTAGTGGATTAGCATAACTATGCTAAAATTTCTGATGAAATGAAAATAATAATATAATTATTTTAAAGGGTAATTATGTTACTGAAAAATATGTAGACCACTAATTTAATATTGTGACTTAATATATGTTTGTGGGGGACAAAAGACTGATCTGCTTTCAAATAATCAGAAAAAATGTGGTAAATAAATTTGTGACACCATCAGTGGCTTGGAAGTGTGATTATTTTTATGAGAAGATTTCTGTGCTATGAATTGTGAAATAACATTTCTTGTCCTTTACAACTTGTTTTAACAGTTTCTAGTCAGCAATTGCTGAGACAGATTTCTTTTCCTGAAGTTAAAAAGGAAGATTGCTTTTTTGTTTCTGAGTGATAACAATTTCATTACAACCTTCAGATGTAAGACTTATGTTACTTTTAGTTGAGATGGAATATTTTATTGAAAATAAGTGATAGACAAGCTGAAATATCATTTGGGAAATGAAAACGGCAAAGGAAAGCTCAAGAGCAATAAAGGTTCTAAAAGTGAGACACAGGGACTACAAACAAACAATGCTGAATTGCAAACAGTTTTGAATAAAGAGGATCAGCATTGTGTATTCTGCAGTCGAATATCAAAGAAAAAGCTTGGGCTATTAAGAAAGCTATCTGATGTATGACTGACTACTGAATTAGAAATAAAAAATGGACGTTTTTTAGAATGAGCAGAAGCAACTGTCCTATGACATTTGAGTTTATTGATCGTCATTCCTTTCATAGGACACTGCACTGCAGTACAATGAATGAGTGCCTTTTATGGGGACTCATTGGTAATTAGGGTGACCAGATGTCCTGATTTTTGGATCTTTTTCTTATATAGGTTCCCATTATCCCCCACCCCCTCTCCCGATTTTTCACACTTGCTGTCTGGTCACCCTATTGGTAATAGTTTACTAGAAACAAATATTTAGTGATTTCAGTGTACTTTTGCACTCCCCACTCATTTAGCCAGTTCTTTGAGGGGTACTTAATTCAGCATAGTTCCACAAAAAGATGTTGTAATCATTCTAAATTTATATTATCGGTACTACATGTTATTCATCAGATTCCAGGCATGATACTTCCCACTACCAATGGTTCTTGGGTTTGAAAAATACTCTGAGATCGATGAGCCCTACATTGTGTCAATGAGGCATTCTGGCTCATGTTTGATGGGTAGATTAAGTGCTGTTTGTCTTCATTTTGTGGCAGAATGCGCAGTGTGAGTGCTGAATGCTTAAATTCCCCAATTTCTTCTGAAGCGGCCATTCCCACTGGGAATGAGCCTGTAATATTTGTTTTTATTTAAATGTTAAAATGAGAGGGATAATAATCAGAACTCCTGCAAAGTATGCAGACAAGATGAGGTTATTTTCACCCAGAGGAGCAATTACACCACTGATAAGGATTAGGGTCCTATCAAATGCACAATCCATTTTGGTCAATTTCATGGTCATACGATTTTTAAAAATCATAAATGTAATGAATTCAGCTATTTAAATCTGAAATGTCACAGTGTTGAAATTGTAGGGGTCCTGACCCATAAAGGAGTTGGGGGGGGGGGGGTCAAAAGCTTATTGTAGGCTGGGTATCTCCAGCCACCCAGCTCTGCAGACAGCACAGAAGTAAGGGTGGCAATGCTATGACCACCCTAAAATAACCTTGCAACCCCCCTGAAACTCCCTTTTGGTTAGGACCCACAATTTGAGAACTGCTGATCTCCCCTGTGAAAGCTGTACAATAAATGAAAAGCTGGTAAAAGCACACTAAACACCAGCTTTCATGGGAGGAGAGCAGATTTCATGATCCGTGATGCATTTTTCATGGCCGTGAATTTGGCAGAAGCCTAATAATGATGAAATAGTCCATGGTGTAGTATGTTGAGTGGATGGAAAAGAGAGGCAGGTTTCAGGAGGGATGTAATTTGGGGTACAGGAATGAAATCTGTGGACAGGGTGTTACCACACAAACTATAGAGCCTCAGCACGTAACACTGGACTCTCAGCATGTGTAATAAAGATCTTTTCCCTACAATTCTACCTGCTGTATTACTTATCACTATTGAAACACATGGAACACTTGGTGCTGGTTCAGAGGGCTGGCCAGTCACATGGAGACATTTTTCCAATATGAATTTTCCATGTAAGCAATTACTGTAGTTGTCACAAAGAAGTTTTGGGCTCACAAATGGGAAGGGAGGCAATCTGGGTAATTGGGAATGGCAGGGGAGACAGTTTATCTAACAAGTTGTGGTCCACAATATGAAAAATATTGAGAACATTGCTGTAATTACTGTGTAAAACTACAAAGGAGATAGAATGTGCAAGTTAACACACTGGACTCCTCACTGTTTTTTTCAAATTAACACATGTAATCAGTGTTTTTGTCTCCCTACCCTGTAGTGCAAAAAGTTTCTTCACGGGGACTTGAGTTCACTGAGACTTACTTTCTTATTTTCTTTTTCCTTTTGAAGAGAACACATAGCATGGTAGAAAGAATGATTATTTCAAAAGCTCCTGCTCCATACAAAAGTATTTGCTACTAGCCCTGACAAGTCCTGAGATTTTGGAGTTTAAATTCACATGCACAGAAGAACTAACTATTAGGGCTTTCTAAAATCTGTTAGGCCTCCTTTCCCACTCCATTACATTGCTTTTGAAACAATGTAGTTTCTTGGAAGTCACCACTCTAATCAGTGGAGAATCAATCCCAATTTTATAATTTCTTCTCCCTCCAAGTCATTTGTAGTTGAACTCTAATAACAAAAGGCAGCTGAAGTTGCAGGCTGAGAGATGCAAAAAAAAAAAAATCAAAACACACAACCCAATATCAATAAATATTTATCAAATATTTCCACAAGGGTGTCTTTCTGTTCAGAGTATGCACAATATATGAGGCCGTGGTGGGTATAAAATATAAAGGTTTTAGGCAACATATTCTTTTAAAACATGCCTAAAGTTAGACTCTTATGATGCCATTTGGGTTTTGAAATAAATGTTCCCTGGTTTTCACAAGTGCCAAGTACCCTCAGCTCTAAATGATTTCAGGGAGTGATCCTATGTGAATCTCCAAAAGTTCTAAGCTTCCCTTTCTCATTGCAAATCATATCTGACTCTTTGGTACTCAGAACTAGACAGAGATGATTGCCTACAATCTCTTTGTTTCCTTCTATTTCCCACTCTGTCTCCTGTCTTATATTTAGATTGTAAACTTTTGGGGCAGGGATCATCCTTTTGTACTGTATTTATACTGTGCCTAGCAACTATGGGGCCCTGTTCCATTGTGGATTTTCCTAGGCACTATGTTAATGGAAATAAGAAAATATCATATCAATAGGATCTGATGATACTTCCAGTATTTTTTTAATTTCATTCAGGCTAGAGCCTCTCATATTAATTTGGTACTTTCACTTGTGATGATGGCAGGACTCAGGAAACGGACATGTGTGAAAAAGGAAAAACAGTAACTCAACCTGATACAATCCTCCCTACTAGTAACATGTCAGATATGCTGTACTGTGGAACAACTTAATATCCTACCACTGACATTTCTCTGAGCAGAGTTCCAGAAGGTACATGGCTTCCATAGATATTTGTGCATTAGCATGTGTTGAATTGACTTGTATGTTCCTTGTTTGATCCATTATTTATACAGATTAAATCTCTTTACTAGCTCAAGAGACTGTTTAATATTAAAGCATATAAGCTGTCAAAATCAGGTATTATTTCTAGAAAGAAATAATGTCTACTGCTCTCTATAAAGAAAATGTACAGTATTATACAGTAATGGTCCAAAAATAGTTTAAAACGGTGCTATAGAAGAAATGGGTGTCGTCATGGCAGCATACTGGAAAAAAGTTTAGGGTGTGTCAGACTTCAAGACTCTGTTATAAACAAATTTACACCCTGAAAAATTATGGAGGGAATAGTGTTATAAGAATTTCAGCAATCTGTGGCATATCATATCTCCACTGGAAAAGAGATGGAAAGGGGAAATAAACTTGATACACTAGTGTTTTAATTTGATTTTGGCAGACATCCAGCTAAGCATTGCTCTGAGGAAGCAAAATGCCCAAAGACAATAAATGCTCATCTGACCTTCATGGGGAAAAAAGACTAACGTTGCATAGAAAGGCATAACAAGAACCAATGGCTGGAATCTGAAGCCAAACACATTCAGATTAAAAATATGGCAAATATTATAAGTGAGGGTGATAAAACCATTGGAATAAACTACCAAGGGAAATAGTGGATTCTTTTTGTTGTCTTCTAATTATCATGGGATGCCTATCTGAAAAATATGGTTTAGCCAAACACAGTACATACTTTAGTCCAACAAGTTATTCGGCTCAATATGGGGGTAACTGGTGAGATTAAGTGACCTATGATCAAAGGAAGGACAGATTAGATTATTGAATGATCTCTTCTGACCATAAACTGTATATCTGTGAAATTAGAGTTTCAATTCTTGGAGTTTTATCCCAAGTCATAGATATGGTGTTTTTCTTAAAGCCCCAGGTCCCAGCCAAAAGTGATGACATGAGAATCTCAGGTTTCTTTAAGAGAAAATGTATAAGGGTGAAATTCTTCTCCGACTGAAGACAATGGGAGATTTGCCATTGATTTAATTGGGAGGAGGATTTCACTCCAACTTTCTAGACCGAATGGTTGAAGAAAATATAAACCTTAAAAGTTCCAAAACCCAAAGTCAAGAAAAAAATCCAAACTTTATTTTCAAACAATTTTATGAATGATGGGGAGAGGGACTGAGTTTTTTGTATTGGATTTGGCAATACAGAATATGTCTGCTTCTGTATTGGTTCCATGCATCGAACGCATGATTCATAAAATTTCCTCTCTCTCTTTGTTCAAATCCCAACTGAACATTGCCCACAAGAAGTTAGCCAATAGTTACATTAAAAAAAAATGGAAAAAAAGACAAGCAAATACAACTTGGTCACATTTATGAGCTTCCCAGTGTGTCTGCCTTTAAGGCATGTATTTTCTCTCAGCAGGGGCCATTTTCATTTTGCATGGTGTGAAATAGCAAGCCCATTCCAAGTTCTGTAATACTACGTTACTGCATTTAACATGTCTTCTGAAGTTAGCAAGCAGGATGCTCTGCTCAGTTGTCCTGTTTGAAGGCTCATTAGAACCTCTCTGAAGCAAGGCAATTTTTAATTGCTGCTTCCTCATTGACAGTATAAATCTTCACAAATCTTTAATCTGCACTCACTCCAATTCTGAACAAGATTTAAAGCTATTTGTATTCAATACTCTCATGAGTTAGCTCAAGCAGAACCGAGATTTGGGCAATAATGTATAGCAAAAATTCACAAAATGTAAGACCCTGATCCTGCACACACTTAACTTTCCTCTTGGGACTGTCCCATTTATATTAATGGTATTATTCCACGTATAAAGAGAAGAAAGTGAATAAATGTCCACAGGTTTGGGGTGTAAGGGCCAGATCCAAGGTCCACTGAATTGAATAGGAGTGTTTATATTGACTTAAATGGTTATTGGATCAGGCCCCAGGTCAACACCTAGAATAACCCAGTTCATCATAAAGTTGCAGTAAATAAGGACTCTGTCACATTAAGTTCTGCTGCCTTTAATCTCATGTAGAACAGGATGTTCCCTTGGCTTGCAAACTCATTTGTGAACACGTAACATTTTGTTTTCTTCAACTTGTAAGCAATTTTCTATTTCTTAAATATATTTATATTTAGCAGTTGCAGATGCTGTTAATACCAGATGGTTCCATGGAGTAAATCTGAGATATTGTTTAGATACTGCAGTATAATAGTTTCGATCACCTGAGATATCTCATCCAGAATCCTATTCAATCGACACCTAATCTCTTCCCAATACTGTTTTAGGACAAAGTCAGACAAGGTGAAAATAAAACTACCTTCACCTTTACTCAGGTCCAAAAACTGTCTTTATTCTTAACAGTAATCCTAGCCTCCTATAGTCTACTCAGCATCTGATATGTATGTACTAAAGATTATTCTGTTGGATTAAATTTAAATTAATATTAATATACTACATGAAATAGTAAAATGTAATAAGAACATACATTGTGGTTTTGCTTCTAAAAAAAAAAGAAGCCAGAATTGTCAGTGTTTTTAGATTCAGCTTTGTTCCCAACCTTGTTCTTTTCCTATCTTTTCATTTCCACCATAGATAATTAACCTGAGTGTGGTGACAGATTTGAGAAATGCTAAAGTTATTAGTGACCATCACAATTCCACTAGAACTGCAAAAGATCATATTCAGTAAGAAATTGCAATCAAAATAGAAAGGGTAAGATGCTAAGTCTGATTTTGGGGTATTTTCTCATACAGTTAAATAGATGAATAAACTAGATATATGGGCAAAGTGCGAGAACAATAGCATAACCTTGCTGAAGATTCTGCCAAAATCTTACTAACTCTGATCTTAGAACACATTGGAAAGTTGAAACTTAGAAATAAATGTCACTGATCTGCTTACGTATGCTATGTAATACTGTGCATTTGTTTGCACCTCACTGTCCTGCAATACATACCATTAAGATACCCAAGGAAAACATTTTTTTAAAAAATATTAGTTATTTGAGATGCAGGATCAGAGTGCTCACTATAGTATAATGTTGAAAGGTTAGAGCTTAGTATGAAAGTCATTGGTTGCTAACAAGCAACAAAGTATATACCCGTCTTGAGACGCAATGTCTCTGGTTTTTGGTGAAGTTCACCTCTCTCTATATGAAGGCCAAGTAATCTGACTTGCTGCAGGAAACTCCTCAGAAGTTGTGGGGAGGGGATGGAATTCACTCCAGCAACCCATGGGTGGCTTGCAAGGCTACAGTGGTCTGCTCCTCAATGACTATTCTAATCTATGGACTGGGATAGTGGCCGCTGCCTCTCAGCTTCCCCATAGATGGGGATTTTGATCAACTAGATCAGTTCATTAGTTCCGAGGCCCATCTCTCCCACCTAACCTTACCTTTCCTGGAATATTCAAAACTGATCTAGAACTCCCTTCTCTTGTCAGTGCAAGCGCCTCCACATCTCACTTCCTCCAAACAACCCCTCTTGCTGCTACACCATGAGCCTCTGCCCTGAAGTGAATTTCACCTTTTGAGAGTTTGATCTTAGAAACAGTCCCTGGCCTGTCTTGATTAATTGCTTTATAAATGTCCATTAGCATTTCAGAACCCACAAAATTGGAAGTGGCTTATTAGCTTGCCCACACCTATCTAAAGTGCTGGTTTTGCTCAGTATACAATTTGAGTGCTTACTATTTTGTATTGTTTATGATAAAAAAAAACCTCCAAGTTCTTTGATTTCATAGTAATAAGGTATGGTGGATGTAACATGTAGCAGTTAGAATATTTTCCATTTGTGAGCAACAAGAAAAATATAGAAAAGTGCAGTCATTTTAGAAGTTGTTAATTTTTATTATTTCTTAAAGAAACCCTCAAGCTAATCTATGAAAGCATACAGCAGAAAAAGAGAGACAGTAAGTTGTTGTTTATAAATATATATGCATAAATTGTATTAACCATGATTATGTAGATAATCATAAAGATTTCAAATCAAAGGGGAAGGGCATCTTGTGTTTCCAGAGCTATTTCTTTTGTAAGTAGTGCTATCGTTGGTAGACTAAAGTCAGCTTTCACCATATCATCATTAGGCCTTGAAGGATTAGATTTTCATTGGTGAATGTCATCATCAGATGCACACAAACCAATGAACAAATATTTCCATCTATAATAAAGATAGGCAAAGAAAGAAAAATGCTGCTTGAGAATATATTTAAGTTTGATTTAAGAATATTTTATATATTTTGACATGTGATGTTGACAATTTGTATTTAAGTTATAAATCATAATTTTGAATCTTGTCATTAAATCATCTGACACTCCATAATTTCCCACAACTGAAATTTTAAAATCAATAAAAAATAAAAAGCTTTATACTAAACATTGATATTATCAATTTAAATCATAAAAAATATAAAATTGAATTCTGCAAGTTTAATTATCATTAAATCTTCACAGATCATTTCGTGTGGTGTGATCATGTCCATCAGCTTTGATCATTACATTTTATGACCAACAATTCTGAGTCCTACCAATCTTCTTAATACAACCTTTGATCCATCAAAGAAAGTATATAAATGATTGCGAAGCAAATGAGGTTGGATTTCAAAAATGAGGCCACTAAAAACTTTTTATTCATTTTTTGTTTGGTTTAGCATGTAAGTTGTTAATTAGAAAAAAATATTCTCTATTTTGTGTAAGCTATAGAAAAGGAAACTTGTTTGCAAAAACTTCAAATACTGAACCAATTGTCTACAAGCTAAGTTTAGTTGGCGTTCAAAAGGACAACTTTAGATATCAGACTTTTTTTTTTCCAATTTTAACCAGAATGTTTCCAGAGAGTTCTATTGTCCACTGGCTCCAACAGTCCCACTCATACACAATGTGAAATATTTCTAACATGCATCTACTTTCAAAACAGTTGTGTACTCATGCTGTCTTTATGCTACTTTGATTAAATGCACAACCAGCTCATGCCGATCAAGGTCATGCTGATTGCTCCAGTTTGGTCATCGTTTTCCAGTTTTAGTTTAGCATAATTAGAGCTGGCAAAACATTGCAAAAGTGTATTTGCAAACATTCATATTTTATATTCCATTCAACAGTAGTCATACCCTCCTTTCATTTGCAATTTGCAAACATTTTGGTAAGTGAGGTTTTGTTCCCATTAATGTTCTGGGAAAGCTCATATTTGAATGAATTGTGGTGTTTGTTCAAAGACATATATTCATGTCAGTGTGACGGTTTGGACCCTTCGGGAAGTCACCTGATATGCTGAGATACCACTGAGTCTACCTGTTCTGCCAGCATGGGCCCCCTTTTACCTGTCTTGCTGAGCCAAGCTCTCAAAACCTCCTCTAACACACACACAGGTAGGGCCAGACCCAGCTGATCAACTCTGGGAAGACTCAGTTTAAGGGACTTGCGCCAGCACTCAGATGTCCACCTCCCTTGGAGTACAGACCCAAAGATATATTATATTCACCTCTTCCTTCAATGTGGAAGAGGGTATGCACAATTTCTCCCCACCCACCCACACACACCCCTGTTAGAAACCACATAAACTGGGTTATATTATAAACCAGAAATAAATGTATTGACTATAACAGGTGAATTTTAAGTAGTTAATTTGGTAGCAGACAGAACAAAGCAGATTAGTAAGAAAATAAAACAGAGCATGCAAAGTAAACTTAATACACTAAAGAAACTGGTTACATGTAAATTCTCACCCTAAAATGTGGTTCTAAATCTTCTTCACAGGCCAGACACCCTTCCAGCCTGGGCCCAGTTCTTTCCCCCAGTTCAGTCTTAGTTGTTTCCAGCAGTCATGTTGGGTGGGGTAGCAGGGGAGAATTGATGACAAGATTACCTCACTCCCCACACTTAAATAGGATTTGCATAAGGCCGGAGTCCTTTGTTTCCCTAGTTTGACCCCCCTTCCCTTACAGTGGAAAGTTACAAGGAGTCCCGGGTAATGTTTTAGTATCAGGTGACAAGACCACCTGACTCTGTAGGATTACAGTGTCCATGAGTTAGTGGCCGTATGGAGCGTCCACAGGAAGGCCAAGCCTTTTCACAGTCTATTGTCCTTACTGATGGGCCATCAGCCCTGTCTGGCTTTTCCTTTGTTGTACCTGAAATGTCAGCTTTGGGCTTCATCCAAAGTAGCATAGTCGAAATACAGATACATAGTCAATATTCCTAATTTCAGATACAGAAATGATACATACATACAAATAGGATAGTCACATTCAGCAAATCATAACCTTTCCAATGATATCTCACATGAGCCATGATGCATAAAGTACATCTCAGTTATGTCATGTTTATATCATAAGCATATTTTCATAAAGAATATGGAATGACACATTGCAGTCAGGAACTAGGAAAAGAGTTTCTTTATCCAGTCAGGAAGCAGAAATGATACCATGTAACTTTAGTGACCAACCCCACAGCTCAGCTAGTGAATACTGAATGAATACTCACATTCATGAGCTGCTCATAGGTTGAAGTTTGTTCACATTTGCACATTACTAAGTACAATGAGGCTGCAATGTCAGCTGGGGACTCTAGGCACTACCCCATCACTACTACTAAAGGCTTTGTATACACTAGGAAAGTTTCAAAGGTTTTCCACCATTTCTACCACTGGCATTAGCAGTGTTGTGATACCTCATGTAAATGGACTGCTGGCCGAATTAATCCTACTTTGAGCAGTATTATGGTGCTTAAAATGTTGACTGGGTGGAAACCCCGCCTGAAAGAGTGATTCTAATGTTACTAATACTGATGTAGCTGAATCAGTGAGAGTAACAGCGGGGAATATTTTAAACATTTCCCTATTGTAGAGATGGCAAAAATGTTTCTCAGACTCAGTGAGTGAGCAACTAATAACTGGAAAGAAAGGGCTAAGTCTGTTTACTAAATTCTTCAAAGCAAATGATTCAAATAGCTCCAGGTGATCATTAAGGCCTCCATTCAGTAAGATGCTTGAGCAGATGGCTTATTTTAAAATCATATACACTCCCCATGTGACCTGAGCCCAACTAGCCAGCTAGCTCAGGTGATGTTCTCCCCTCCCCAGTTATGCTCCCCTCTCCCATGGGGGAGATTCTTAAAGGAGCCACTACTTCTCCTGTAGCCCAACTAAGATACTACGACACTTCGTGCATACAGCATGTAACCCTTTCTATATGCTATTTCAGCTATCATGAACCGGATATACTGCAAAGTTAATGTAATCAGGGATGCAGTGGTATTATATTTCATACAGGGCAGTGAATAAATAGTGCCATAAAATGTTCGTGATATCAAGTGCTATGAAAGAAATGTTTCATTGTATTTTTGCAGACAGTGACCCAAAGCCCACTGTGACTGTAGTACTCAATGAAGCTGATGGAATAAATTTAGGTGTGGTCACCTCAGTAGCACTGTTAATAGGGGACATTAGTTCGGAAAATCCTTCTTATTCCTCTAAAAATGGCACTTTGATCAAAGACATTATCTGCAGTGCACCATTTAACATTTGACTCTCAGGCCAGATCCTCACCTATTTGGTGGTGCTCCAATTTATACCAGATGAGAATTGGTTTTTTCTACTCCATAGGTCACTGGCTACAAACTTGATAGAAATGAAAGCATTTAAGATGCAAAGTTACATATTGTCTAAAGCAAACATACACATGAATATATAGTGAGAATGTGAAAATAAAAATAAAAATAATTTTAAAAACGAGCTAATATTTGCCCTCTTGCATTTCTAGAACAAAATCCTTTCCTGGATAAAAGTGCAATTAATAATTGATCAGCTCAAGAAATTGCAGCCTTTTATGGTTGATCCAAAAGCAACAAGCAACTGCCGGCATGCTGACTGATAAACCATGTACAGTTTTCTGATCTAGTGACTCTTTGACTGCCTATTCAGACCCAAGAAGGAATTGTTCTGATTTTCTCCGACTTACACATGGAATTTTATTAGATTCAAAAATTGCCTTCCTCAGAAGTGAGGACATTCAGAATTAGATTTTCTTCTAGTTTTCACTCAAGTTTGACAACACAATATATTATTAATATACTAAATACATGATATCCTACCATTTCACATTTCATCTGTGTTTCCTCTTGTAAGCAGCAGTTGGGAGAAAGGCTGCAAAAGGTATTTGTCATCCAATCAAGCAGAAATTCTAAAGCACCTTAGGCAGCTAGCTAGCTGGTGAGAAGGAGGAGAAAGTAATAAGGGCCTGCCACTCATCTGCTGTGTTTTCGTCTCTCCAATGATCAAAAACACAGCTACTGCAGGGCTAACTAACTAACTTCTATGGAAGGTAAAGCAGGGCAGACAAAGTATTACAATATTTACAAATACAAATATATTGTCCCCATCTTCAGTCCAAGTACTCCTAAACTCTAGAGTAAACTCAATATAACATTCTGAGATCATGGCTTTGGTCTCTATTCTGAGTATGAAGAACTCAAGCTGCAGTTTGTAACTGCACATGCCAGCACAAAACCTAGTAAATGCAAAGCAAATGTAATGGCCATGCTTTTGAAAGGATCCTGCAAAAAAGTTTGCATGTGTGATATGGAGAGAAAGGAACAAGGGAAGGGCTGGAGCAGTATTTGCTGTCATCAGGCAAAAGCTTTTTGTCTTTGCAGGGTTGTGTGCTTAGGTATTAATTCTTTGTGTTTGCTTCTGGGGTGTGTATGTGGAGGGGGTGGCGGTGGAGCGGCGTTAAAACTCCTAGTAGTAATTAAGGGTACGTCTATACTAGAGAATTAGGTCGAATTTATAGAAGTTGATATTTTAAAACCCGAATTTATGGAATCGATTGTGTGTGTCCCCACTGAAGAGCATTAAGACCATGAGGTCGATTGACTGTGTCCACAGTAGCGGGGCTAGCATCGACTTTCGGAGCATTGCATTGCGGGTAGCTATCCCACAGTTCCCGCAGTCTCCGCCGCCCATTGGAATTCTGGGTTGCGATCCCAAAGCCTGATGGGGCAGAAAACATTGTCGCTGGTGGTTCTGGGTATATGTCATCAAGCCATCAAATATCCCTCCCTCCCTCCGTGAAAGCAATATTTTTCGCGCCTTTTTTCTGGGGTTTCCGTGTTTGCTACGGAAGCCTGCTCAGCTCACAATTACCGTACATCTCCAGCGTACGCCTGGACATTAGGTCTAGTACGGATTCAGTCACACTATAATACAGGCAGAGGGATAGCTCAGCGTTCTGAGCGTTGGCCCGCTAAACCCGGGGTTGCGAGTTCAATCCTTGAGGGGGCCAGGAGCTGATGATGGATATCAAGCATATTGTACCATCTGCTGCTAGAAGGGAAGGCGCCTAACCCTTGCTCACCGCATATTGTACCATCTGCTGCTAGAAGGAAATGAGCCTAACCCTTGCTCCCCCCCTCCCTCCGTGAAAGCAACTGAGGGGGGAGCAAAAAATCCTTTCGCGCCTTTTTTCATATGGGCGCCATATTGCTGACTCTATTGTTATCCACCCGCCGCTTCTGCTCCCACTCTGCTGTCCTGCAAAAAGCATACTAGGGAAAGCATGGAGCACGATCATATCACCACGGCTGTTCTCGCCGTTATGAACACCACGCGCATTGTCCAGGAGTATATGGAGAACAAGAACCAGGAGCTGCTTGAGCTACAGCAGGCGAGGAGGCGACAGCAGCACCCTGAGGACAGTGATGAGGACATGGACACAGACCTCTCTCAAAAAAGGCCCCCCCGCAAGGTGGACATCATGGTGTTAATGGGGCTTGTTGATACAGTGGAACGCCGATTCTGGGCCCGGGAAACAAGCACAGACTGGTGGGACCACATAGTGCTGCAGGTCTGGGATGAATCCCAGTGGCTGCGAAACTTTCGCATGCATAAGGGCACTTTCATGGAACTTTGTGAGTTGCTTTCCCCTGCCCTGAAGCGCAAGAACACCAAGATGAGAGCAGCCCTCACAGTACAGAAGCGACTGGCGATAGCCCTGTGGAAGCTTGCAACGCCAGACAGCTACCGGTCAGTCGCAAATCAATTCGGAGTGGGAAAATCTACAGTGGGGGCTGTTGTGATGCAAGTAGCCAGGGCGATCACCAAGCCTGGACAGTCAGGACCTTTTCAACTATAGGCTGAGCAAGTGCAGAATGGTGGTGGAATGTGCATTTGGGCGTTTAAAAGCTCGCTGGCGAAGTTTATTGACTAGGTTAGATCTCAGCGAAAACAATATTCCCATTATTATTACTGCTTGCTGTGCGCTCCACAATATCTGTGAGAGTAAGGGGGAGACGTTTATGGCGGGGTGGGAGGTTGAGGCAAATCGCCTGGCCACTGGTTATGCGCAGACAGACACCAGGGCTATTACAAGAGTACAGCAGGGTGCGTTGCGCATCAGGGAAGCTTTGAAAACCAGTTTCATGAATGGCCAGGATGCTGTGTGAAAGTTCTGTTTTTCCCCAGTAATGAAAAGCCCCGCCCCTTCATTCACTCTACTTCCCTTTACCCAAACCGCCCTGCCCTCCCCCCCCCCTCGATCACCGCTCGCAGAGGAAATAAAGTCATTGTTGCTTAAAAATCATGCATTCTTTATTAATTCGTAAAACAAAGAGGGGGAACTATGGGGGTAACTGCCACTGTCTCCCGGGATAGCTGGTGGAGGAAGGGAAGCACCAGGATGGGTGGTGGAGGAGGGGATGAGGGAAGGACAAGGACACACAGCACTATAAAACTTATTGAATGCCAGCCCTTTCTTGCTTGGACTGTTCTCTTGGCTTGAGTGGTTAGGTGCACGGAGGCCGCCCAAATGCGTTCTTGGGCGTCTCGGGGATGAGGTTATGGGACTCGGGAAGGACGGCTGTTGGTTACACAGGGGCTGTAGCGGCGGTCTGGGCTCAGGCGGCCTTTCCTGAACCCTACGCCTTTCCTCAGCCATAAGCCGGAGGATTTCCGTTTGATCCTCCAGTAGCCTCAGAATTGCATCCTGCCTTCTCTGTGAACGCTGACACCACCTACTCTCTTCATCACGCCACCTGTCCGCGTGATCAAAATCTGCCTTCCTGGACTCCGACAGTGTCTGCCTCCACGCATTCTGCTGGGCAGCTTCAGTGTGGGAGGATTCCATGAGTTCTGAGAACATATCGTCTCGATTCCTTTTTTTTTACTTCTAATCTTCGCTAGCCTCTGGGACGGTGATGAAGGGGGTGGCGTTGAAACATTTGCAGCTGCGGGAGGAAACAAACGGGAGAGGAGTAGTTTAAAAGACACATTAGAGAACAATGCTCCAAACATTACATAGCACATGTGCATTTGGTCCAAGGTTGCACTTTGCCTGTTATATTGAGGGTCTGCCGGTTTGGTGTGAGAGATCACACAAGCAGGTCCGGCGGGCAACAGAATTCGGCTTGCAGGCAGCCATGGTAAGCCACAGTCTATAGGCTTCTTTAACCTTCATAACAGGTGGGAATGTTTTCAAACAGCAACCCCCTCATTTCCCATAACAAACAGCCTTTGGGCTGGCAATTTAAAACTGGTTGGCAATTGAAAAGGGAGGGGCGGCGGTTTTCGGGTTAACGTGCAGCGCAAACCTCATTGACACCCCCCCCACACACAGACACACATCCAAGATGTTCGCTGTTCCCCCTCCCCCCACCGCGTGGGTCACAGCGGGGAAGATTTCTGTTCAGCCACAGGCAAACAGCCCAGCAGGGACGGAGCCCCTCTGAATACCCCCTTAATAAAATTCCCCTATTTCAACCAGGTGACCATGAATGATATCACTCTTCTGAGGATAACACAGACAGATAAAGAATGGATGTTGCTTGAATGCCAGCAAACACCGGGACCATACACCGCCATGCTTTGCAAAGCAATGATTCCAGACTATGTGCTACTGGCCTGGCGTGGTAGAGTGTGTTACCACGGAGCACAGGATAAGGCTGCCCTCCCCAGAAACCTTTTGCACAGGCTTTGGGAGTACATCCAGGAGATCTTTCTGGAGATGTCCCCGGAGGATTTCTGCTCCATCCCCGAACATGTTAACAGAGTTTTCCAGTAGCTGTAGCTGTACTGGCCGCGAATTAATCATTAAACACGCTTGCTTATAAAACATGTATTAATTAACAGAGGTACACTCACCAGAGGTCCCTTCTCCTGCATCGAGCACGCCTTGGGTGGGTTCGTAGGGTGCTGGCTCCAGGGTGACAAAGAGTTCCTGGCTGTCGGGGAAAAGGGCTTCTCCGCTTCCTTGCTGTGTCTGGGCGCTATTTTCAGCATCATTATCATCATCATGCTCCTCTGTGGTTTCTGATGATCCACATACGGAGTCATACCACATGGGTGGGTCAGTGCTGGCTGCACCCCCTAGAATGGCATGCAGCTCATCATAGAAGCAGCATGTCTGGGGCTCTGACCCAGAGCGTTTGTTTGCATCTCTGGTTTTTTGGTAGGCTTGCCTGAGCTCCTTAATTTTCACGCGGCACTGTTGCGCGTCCCTGTTGTAGCCTCTGTCCTGCATGCCCTTGGAGACTTTGGCATATGTATTGGCATTTCTTCTTTTGTACCGTAGCTCTGCTAGCACGGTTTCGTCTCCCCATACAGCGATCAGATCGAGTACCTCACGCTCGGTCCATGCTGGAGCTCGTCTTCGGTTCTGGAACTCCATCATGGTCACCTCTGCTGATGAGATCTGCGCTCACCTGCAGCTCACCACGCTGGCCAAACAGGAAATGAAATTCAAAAGTTCACGGGGCTTTTCCTGTCTACCTGGGCAGAGCATTCGAGCTCAGACTGCTGTCCAGAGCAGTCAAATGTTGCACTGTGGGATAGATCCAGGAGGCCAATACCGTCGAATTGCATCCTCACTAAGCCTACATCGAGTCGGCAATATCGCTTTAAGCGCTAATCCCCTCGTTGGGGGTGGAGTGGCGAGATCGATTTTAAGAGCCCTAGAAGTCGATGTTAAGGGCTTCGTCGTGTGGATGGGTGCACGGATCAATCGAAATAATGCTAATAAATTCGACCTAAACTCGTAGTGTAGACCAGGGCTGAGAAAAATTGAGGCATGGATTTGTTATTTTGTACCTATCATGCTGCCCTCTGGTGCTTTCACACAGAATGGCAAAGAATATCAGATATGGATTTTCCCCTTGAAATACAATACATAACAGAGAGTATGGATAGACGACTAGTTGATGTTATATGGTACACCTGCATTCCTGCCACATCGATACTATGCTACCACATAAGTTTCAGGTGTAACCAAATACAATTCAATCCATTCTGCGTTTTGGGAATGTGTCCATTCAAAGCTTTTCAGTGCATATTTCTTAAATTCTGTATTGAAATTGAGTTTAAATACTGATGAAAAGGGCTGGCTTGACAGCCCTGAAGAGATTACCCTCTCTCTCTCACACACAGAAAAGTGATAATGTCAATATTGATTTCTGTACCCTAATGCACCAGGATAGGCCAGTTCCTATGACCATTCAGTTCTTGGGCTCTTTCTTGAAACTACCAACTAGCAATTCGTTCCTGATGTTCTTGTTAGGTCTATGAATTACTTTCCAATATGAGTGGCGTGGATAAACCAACCTATTTTACATAGGTAACCAAAAAGCTATTGGATTGTAACAATTTTAACTCATTCCAGCCATGGAAATGGCAATAAATGTGAAAAGCTTTAAATCGCGCACACACTTGGTGCATTTATAGTTCATTTTAGTGTTAGTTACTATAAGTTACAGTAGTAGTACCTATTTTATATATGGAATATTTCTGACAACATAATATCTCTAGAACTAAAATAACCTTTAAGTGGACTCTGTGTCTACATAACAAGAGTGATATTGGCATGATATGATAATAGATTGAAATTCAAATGCATATTTTAGTGCTACAATGGGCTGGATAATGGCTTGTCCCTTGCCATTTTACTGACACGTTACACACAGGTACTAGTATCTGGAGCACAAAAAATTTACTTGTAGGCCTGGAGATGCTCACATATATTCCCTTTAACATCAATGGGAAGTAAGCGTGGGCATCCCAGAACAGAATCATAGAATATTAGGGTTGGAAGAGACCTCAAAGCAGGACCAACACCAACTAAATCATCCCAGCCAGGGCTTTGTCAAGCCAGGCCTTAAAAAGCTCTAAAGATGGAGATTCCACCACCTCCCTAGGTAACCTATTCCAGTGTTTCACCACCCTCCTAGTGAAATAGTGTTTCCAACATAGACCTCCCACACTGCAACTTGAGACCATTGCTTCTTGTCCTGTCATCTGCCACCACTGAGAACAGCCGAGCTCCGTCCTCTTTGGAACCCCCCTTCAGATAGTTGAAGGCTGCTATCAAATCCCCTCTCGCTCTTCTCTTCTGGAGACTAACAAGCCCAGTTCCCTCAGCCTCTCCTCGTAAGTCATGTGTCCCAGCCCTCCACTGGACTCTCTCCAATTTGTCCACATCTTTCTGTAGTGGGGGGCCCAAAACTGGATGCAATACTCCAGATGTGGCTTCACCAACGCCGAATTGAGGGACGTGATTATCCCCCTCTATCTCCTGGCAATGCTCCCACTAATGAAGCCCAATATGCCATTAGCCTTCTTGGCAACAAGGGCACACTGCTGACTCATATCCAGCTTCTCATCCACCGTAATCTCCCGGTCCTTTTCTGCAGGACTGCTGCTTAGGCAGTCGGTCCCCAGCCTGTAGCAGTTCATGGGATTCCACTAAGTGCAGGACTCTACCCATGTCCTTTTTGAACCTCATCAGATTTCTTTTGGCCTAATCCTCCAATTTGTCTAGGTCACTCTGGACCCTATCCCTACCCTCCAGCGTACCTACCTCTCCCCCCAGCTTACTGTCATCTGCGAACTTGCTGAGGTTGCAATCCATCCCATCATCCAGATCATTAATAAAGATGTTGAACAAAACTGGCTCCAGGACCAACCCCTGTCGGATCTAGACTTTAGACTGGCAAGACTGACTTTCATGGATTATAAGGGAGTACATGAATTACATCTATGGAGTTGAAAGGTTTCATTAAGAAATGGAATACCCATGCAGTGGGTTGACTGTAAAGTGTGGTTTGGGGAGATGTCAAGGTTGCTAGGATGTCTTGGATTTAAATATTTCATTTGTTATCTGGATGAGGTAACAGTAGGAATAAAGTGAATGTGCATAATCTGATTATTATCTCTTTGCTGTTGTGTAAATCATGGAAACAGATGAAGATACCAAATTTTTGATGTATGCATAAAATGAAAGGAGGCAAGGAAGAGGAAATAAGGTTCTAGCATACTGTGATGTGCTATTCAAAGTTCCCAGTGCTGCACAGGTGGTGTATCCATAAAGCTTTAAGTATCACTTTTTAAAATATTATTTTGCAAATACTTCCATACATCAATTTCATACCACCCTTTAAGGCCTGAAAAATAAACCTGAAGTTCCTAACATTCTTAAAAACAAACAGCATAGAGCTAGACACCTCTCTTTACTAATGACATAGAGCTTCAATTGTGGTAAAGCAGCCCAGAAAGGAGAGCTCACCTGCATCCTTAATTATACAGTGGCTCCTGCAAAAGCCTAGAAGTATTCTTTGGCATAACTGAAACAACTATTATTTAAGCCATCCAATTAACTAGGATTTACTAGCTAAACTCATTGAAACTCCACTGAGTTATGAGTACAAATTTACAAACTGAATACCAATTTAGATAGTTAGACTAGGTCTTGGACTGAATATTGGCTTTAAAAGAATAAAAACACTTAATCTATCAATGTACCAGAGTTCAAAAAACTAGCGATGCCCAAGCTGTTTAGCTACCTCGGAATGTACCAACATCCTTATTTTCAATCTGTGAGGTGGGTATTATATGTAAAAATTGTTCCAATGTGTAGCATTGTATAGGGGAGCTTGGACCACTTGCTGAACCTATTCTGACAAAAAAAGTGTTAATAAAAGTTTCATTTCACCTCAGAAGTCTTTTTCTTTCTGCCGTGATGTGTGTGACTTCTTTGCCCTGCATGGAATCTTTTGCCGTTTTTCTATCACTGTGAGGCAAGAAACATCACCAGTATGGTACATGCTGGAAAAGAAACAAAATAAAATCTTTACTAACCTGGGAAACTTATTACAAACTTCAAGAACAGCTTTTTTGTTTTAATGAAAACTTTGAATGACTTTTGAAGGAGGTCTGCTTTAAGTGTAGGGACTTTCTCCTGAAGTCCAACCAGCTGGCTGCCCAAAGTGAGAAGAAGTTGTGTTAAGGTAGAGGGAAACAATACTAATATGAGTTTTGTGAATTTTAATGGTATTTTTCCTGAAGAGAATTCAGGTTTAGTTTCCTACTCTATCTGGATTCCAGTAGGAATTCTATTTGCACAGATTGGGCCTGAACTACAAGAACTAAATGGCTGCTCCTAATCCTATTTTAATCAGTGGAAAAACTCAATTTGATTTCAGTTACTGCAGGATCAGCCCTAATTTAGCTATGTGAATTACAGGTATGTCAAAAATACCCTCTTACTACTTTTATTGGTGGCCACAACCTGGGCAAAGAAGGATAGGGCACACTGATTGGCTGCTGTGCCCACCCCCACTTGGCTATTTAAATTAATCTGGATTTTTCAATAGCCTCTTACTCTCCAGTTGGGTTTCCCATCCTCCTTCTCCTTATTGGTAGATTGGGAACTGTGCCATTTAGGATGTTGTGGGTCTGACCAATCATGAGTTTTAGGGGCCAAGAAGGAAGTGTTTCCCACTGGCACAGACGCCAACTTCTGGCGGCGCCGGTGGGGCCTGACGCCAGGCCCCGCCCCCAACGCCGGACAATGTGGTGGGGCCCCGCCCCCGATGCCAGGCCCCTCCCCTGACTCCGGGCCACATTGCGGGGCCCCGCCCCCAACTCCATGTCGCCCGGTGTCGGGGGCAGGGCCCCGCAACATCTCCCGGTGGTGAGGTGAGCTGGGCGCGGGCCCCGGAGCTGGTGGGGAGCTGCCGGTGGGTGCTGAGCACCCACCAATTTTTCCCCGTGGGTGCTCCAGCCCCAGAGCACCCACGGAGTCGGCACCTATGCCACTGGGCCAAATTGACTTGTAGTCCAGTAGAGTTTTTTTGCCTTCCTCACACCCTCCTAGAGGTACAGTTGTGTTAGAAACAATAGGATTTGAGGTTCAGCAAATGTTATGATTAGTGACTTGTTGCAACTTGTGGCCAGTGTGGAGAAAGGCAAAAAAGGCCAGCTCCCAGGGGTAAAATGGCACCTGGCATTGTACAGTTGGAACTTGCACTCGTAATGGGAGTTGAGTTGAAGTAACTGAGGACTGAAGTTCCCCCCCCACTCAGATTTGTGGCTCTGTCACCTGCACTGGAACCAATTAAATGCCTGGTGCATGAGAGCTGAAGGGCGAGAGGGGACAGCAGCACACTTTCCCCAAGGTATAATTAATAAAGTTGCAGCTTGACTTTTAAACCATACCATGTGTCTGTCATTCATTTGCCTGCTTGTCCTGGTCAACAGGCCTGTGTCTGTAAGTGAATAAAGTGTTTCTCACAATTTATATATATTTCTGCTGAAGTTTTCTACAAAATCCAACCAATTAAACAGAAAGACTACCAGTCCAAGCATGTCATTTTGGTTTTTCACTCTGATCACTGGGCTTGGGGGGTGGGAGGGATGTGTGAGAGGGGACAAATATTCCATTGAGCTCTACAGTCCCTAGTTTTCTACAATACACTGCTATCTGAAACAAACTTGACTCTCAAATATAATTTAAGAGATAAAAGTCATACAATGGAAAATTGGCTAGAGTCATTGTCCTGTACCAGGTTCCTGTGGTTTCTCAGCCAGGACTCAGTTGGATGGGTATATTATGACTACCTCTGCTGCAGCAGCTCCTATATCAAATGTCACCAGGGTGCCATTCATAAACAGAAAGGTCTCTTGAACATCGTAGTGCAAGATCTGACTAGGAGTTTCAGAAAAAGAAAATGTACCAGTCCACTCCAAAGATCCACAACCATTCCTCAACCCTACCCAGCACTAATGACTGACAAGGACAAGGCCCACCACTGAGAAACAGGAATAAAAAGGAATTGCACACATTGCATATAAACTATGATAAAGTTATAACTACAGATCGATAACCAAAAAAAAAAACCCCAAACAACTTCTTATTTCCTATCTTGTGTCTCGCTGAACACTTCACTCTGACAACGATACTAGTCCCACAGGGGTCTGTACTGCAATCAGTCCTATTCAACATATTCATAAATGATCTGGAAAAAAGGTAAACGGTGAGGTGGCAAAATTTGCAGATGATACAAAACTACTCAAGATAGTTAAGTCCCAGGCAAACTGCGAAGCGCTACAAAAGGATCTCTCAAAACTGGGTTACTGGCAACAAAATGGCAGATGAAATTAAATATTGATAAATACAAAGTAATTCATATTTGAAAACATAATCCCAACTATACTGTAGCGAGGCGGTCTGGTCCCCAGCCGCCCCAGAGAGAGAGAAACCTTCTTGGACGCCTAAGTGGGCGGAGCTGGAGAATCCTGGCCCCGCCCCCCAAGGGTCAGGGGGCAGCACAGGAAGTAGAAAAGCCGGCCCTCAGACCGCAGTTGGGCGGCAGCCACCGGAGAGGCCGGACGCCAGAGGTCCAGCTCCCCGCTGGGAGACCCCGGCGCCCAGCAGCCTACCGGAGGCCTGGCCGGGCCAGCCAAGCCTGCCGCCAGCCCGCTACCCCGAGGAGCTGCCAGGCCTGCCGCCAGCCCGCTACCCCGAGGAGTTGCCAGGCCTGCCGCCAGCTTGCTACCCCGATGAGCCGGCTGCCCGCCGCCGACACTGAGGTGCCGATGGTCTGCGACCTCCTGGAGGACGCTCCCCTGGTCCAGGTACCCGGAGACGGGGAAGGTGGAAGTAGCCCGGGGGCAGCCAACTCTAGTCTGGCTGCAGCACTGCCGGAGCCAAGGTCAGCGTGTTGCGGCCAGGATCCCCACTGACTCAGCAGCGGGTTTGTCTGCCGCTGCTAGGGCCCCGGGCTGGGACGCAGTGGAGTGGGTGGGCCTGCGTCCCCCCTGCCCCCCAACGTGTGGGTGGCAGTCTCCCCCTCTCCCAGGTTCTCCAGAGCCAGGACCTGGGCTTGCCACTGACTTACTGACTGCTCAGCCCCTGCTTAAGGGCCTGAGCTGGGAACTTCTTGCCCCGCCCTGACCAAGGGCCAGGGCATATTGACTTGCTGGTTGCTCAGCCCCTGCTTAAGGGCCTGAGCTGTAATTGCTTCTTGCCCGCCCTGACCAAGGGCCCGGGCTCACTGTTAACTGTGCTTATTCCCCCCCCCAAACTGTGACGACATAGCGAGGCGGTCTGGTCCCCAGCCGCCCCAGAGAGGGCCTAAACCCCCTACACATACATATAAAATGATGTCTAAATTAGCTGTGACCACTCAAGAGAGAGATCTTGGAGTCATTGTGGATAGTTCTCTGAAAACATCCATTCAATGTGCACAGCAGTTCAATAAGTGAACAGAATGTTGGGAATCATTAAGAAAGGGATAGATAACACTGGTCTACACTTTTTGAGAAGTCGTCTGCTTCAGAGATAAAATGTGCTATTTAGTATGTATTTTGATGTGCTGAATTCAAATATGACAATTCAACCAACTGATTGGCTACTGTTTCTAAGATATTTAAGTTTTTACATTTTATGTCTATGTATGTAGATAGTAGAGTTTTAATCATAAATTGTAAACGTAGGTCTTTTCATGTGTTTATGGTTGCTTTACATGATACTATTTCACCTGTCCTGTTTATGTAACACTTTAAAAATCAGCAAAGGGGTTATATAAATAAAATTATGAAACAAAAAGCAAAAAACTATTATGTACATAGTTTAGTCCTATTCAGTGTCTACTCGGCGCTTCTTGGCTTGTCTCTTGTATTCATTAAATGGAGCATCTCTTGTCACTGTCCAGCAATAGTCTGCAAGCATTGATGGGCTCCATTTGCCCTGATAGCGTTTCTCCATTGTTGCAATGTCCTGGTGAAATCGCTCGCCGTGCTCGTCGCTCACTGCTCTGCAGTTCAGTGAAAAAAAATCTAGATGAGAGTGCAAAAAATGTATCTTTAGTGACATGTTGCAACCAAGGCTTTTGTATGCCTTGAGGAGGTTTTCCACCAACAACCTGTAGTTGTCTGCCTTGTTGTTTCCGAGAAAATTGATTGCCACTAACTGGAAGGCTTTCCATGCCTTTTTTTCCTTGCCACACAGTGCATGGTCAAATGCATCATCTCGAAGAAGTTCACGAATCTGAGGAACAACAAAGACACCTTCCTTTATCTTAGCTTCACTTAACCTTGGAAATTTTCCACAGAGGGACTTGAAAGCGGCTTGTGTTTTGTCAATGGCCTTCATCAGGCCCAGCCTGATGTGTAAGGGTGGTAACAAAATCTTCCTTGAGTCAACAAGTGGTGGATGCTGAACACTTTTCCTCCCAGGCTCCAATGACTGTCGGAGTGGCCAATCTTTCTTGATGTAGTGGGAATCTCTTGCACGACTATCCCATTCACAGAGAAAACAGCAGTACTTTGTGTATCCAGTCTGCAGACCAAGCAAGAGAGCAACAACCTTCTAATCGCCACAAAACTGCCACTGATGTTGGTCATAGTTGATGCACCTCAAAAGTTGTTTCATGTTGTCAAAGGTTTCCTTCATATGGACTGCATGACCAACTGGAATTGATGGCAAAACATTGCCATTATGCAGTAAAACAGCTTTAAGACTCGTCTTCGATGAATCAATGAACAGTCTCCACTCATCTGGATCGTGAACGATGTTGAGGGTTGCCATCACACCATCGACGTTGTTGCAGGCTACAAGATCACCTTCCATGAAGAGGAATGGAACAAGATCCTTTTAACGGTCACGGAACATGGAAACCCTAACATCACCTACCAGGAGATTCCACTGCTGTAGTCTGGGGCCCAAAAGCTCTGCCTTACTCTGGAGTAGTTCCAAATCCCTGACAAGGTCATTCAGTTCACCTTGTGTTATGAGGTGTGGTTCAGAGGAGGAGGATGGGAGAAAATGTGGGTCCTGTGACATTGATGGTTCAGGACCAGAAGTTTCATCCTCTTCCTCATCTGACTCAAGTGAGAATGATTCTGGTGCATCAGGAACCGGCAGTCCTTCTCTATGGGGTACTGGGCGTATAGCTGATGGAATGTTTGGATAATGCACAGTCCACTTTTTCTTCTTTGACACACCTTTCCCAACTGGAAGCACCATGCAGAAGTAACAATTGCTGGTATGATCTGTTGGCTCTCTCCAAATCATTGGCACTGCAAAGGGCATAGATTTCCTTTTCCTGTTCAACCACTGGCAAAGATTTGTTGCACAAGTGTTGCAGCATATGTGTGGGGCCCACCTCTTGTCCTGATCTCCAATTTTGCAGCCAAAAGAAAGGTGATAGGCTCTCTTAACCATAGTGGTTATACTGCGCTTTTGTGATGCAAAAGTCACTTCACCACAAACATAGCAGAAGTTATCTGCACTGTTCACACAAGTACGAGACATCTCTGCTCACTTTGGCTAAACACAAATGTGTCCCTTTGCAAAATCAAACACTGACAAATAAGAGCACGACACTGTATGATTTCTAGAGCTGATATAGGGAAATATGTTCAGCAGAGTGATGTAAGCTTCGTTATGATTGCATCATCCATGACTTCTAGGAATAACATGATGCAATTCATATCATGGATGATGCAATACCAGCTTCAGATTGCATCATTCATTGTTTTGCCTAAAAAGCAAGTACTGTCAAAACCCAGTCAGATTTATTCATAGATCCAGTCAAAGATTCATAGATTCATAGATTCTAGGGCTGGAAGGGACCTCGAGAGGTCATCGAGTCCAGCCCCCTGCCCTCATGGCAGGACCAATTACTGTCTAGACCATCCCTAATAGACATTTATCTAACCTACTCGTAAATATCTCCAGAGATGGAGATTCCACAACCGCCCTGGGCAGTTTATTCCAGTGTTTAACCACCCTGACAGTTAGGAACTTTTTCCTAATGTCCAACCTAAACCTCCCTTGCTGCAGTTTAAGCCCATTGCTTCTTGTTCTATCCTCAGATGCTAAGATGAACAAGTTTTCTCCCTCCTCCTTATGACATCCTTTTAGATACCTGAAGACCGCTATCATGTCCCCTCTCAGTCTTCTCTTTTCCAAACTAAACAAACCCAATTCCTTCAGCCTTCCTTCATAGGTCGTGTTCTCTAGATCCTTAATCATTCTTGTTGCTCTTCTCTGGACCCTCTCCAATTTCTCCACATTTCAACACATATAAGATGTATTTTAGTCATTTCTGGTGTAAATTGAGATCCCTTCCCTTTATAACTCACTTATCCTCTGCCATTCTCAAGTCAAGGGTCGTATATACTGACCCAATAGCATGTCTTGAAAACTAGAGCCAATCAACAATTTTAAGCATCATTTTCATTCTCAGTGACCCAGAATTAGTAAAGTTTGACTACATTTATTTCAGAAGCATTTTGGCTGTAGAGCAGTGTAATAAGACAGAAAATATCATGTTGCCGCTATATAAATCTATGGTACGCCCACATTCTGAATACTGTAAGCAGATGTGGTTGCCCCATCTCAAAAAAAATATATTGGAATTGGGAAAAGGTTAAGAAAAGGACAATAAAATTATTAGGGGTATGGAACTGCATCCATACGAGGAGTGATTAATAAGACTGGGACTTTTCAGCTTGGAAAAGAGACGACTAAGGGGGGATATGATTGAAGTCTATTAAATCATGACTGGTGTGGAGAAAGTAATTAAGGAAGTTTTATTTACTACTTCTCAGAACACAAGAACTAGATAATTCTTTTTTGAACCTTGTTATAGTCTTGGCCTTCACAACATCCTCTGGCAAAGAGTTCCACAGGTTGACTGGGCATTGTGTGAAGAAATACTCCTTTTTGTTTGTTTTAAACCTGCTGCCTATTATTTTCATTTGGTTATCCTAGTCCTTATGTTATGAGAAGTAGTAAATAAAACTTCCTTATTTACTTTCTCCACACCAGTATTTATACCTCATAGAGGGGAGAGATGAACATTTAAGAACTTAAAGTAGGAGAGAGTGGGATGGAAATGGGATGGTCCACACAGCCATAAAATTCATGGGGAAGGGAGTGTGTGAAGGAGAAGAATGGGGCATCAAGACCAGCTACCTTTCTAAAGAATGTTATAGCTCGGTTAGAAGTTATGCACTTGATGCAAAAATCACTGGGTGAATTGTATGGCCTGTGTTATGCAGGATGTCAGCTGGGATGAACATACTGGTCCCTTCTGGTTTTTAAAATGTATGAATCTATAAAGACTAAGAATATAAGAACGGTCATATTGGGTTAGACCAAAGATCTATCTAGGCCAGTATGCTGTCTTCTATTAGCCAGGTTGGGCAGGGATGGTGTTCCTAGCCTCTGTTTGCCAGAAGCTGGGGATGGATGACAAGGAATGGATCACTTGATGATGCTGTTCATTCCCTCTGGAGCACCTGGCATTGGTCACTCCCAGGATCAGAATCTATTGTGACGGGCCGATAAAATGATCTAATGAGCCACATTCAGCTTAAGTTAGGGCAGATGTGTGATTCACTAATACTACGAAAACTCCTAGCTAATAACGCTGTGTCTATTTGTATAAGCAGAGAATTTGTCTAAAAGAACATATTATTCTGGAAGCAAAAATTTTGGTTCAAAAAGGATAAAGGTATGTTAGTCAAGTTATTCCTCCAATGCAGAAAGAAAAAATCAAGGAACTAGACACCCCTTAACCAGACCTTAATGTCCACACAACCAGCGGTGACAGACTCTACAGCATCACAGAGAACTTCCTTCTGCAGCAGCTGAAAAAGGAAGCACTCCACACACAACATATTACATCCCTCACAGTGTAATGCAAAACCGTATTCATGACCTCAGCAACAGAGTGTTGACCTATATGGCCAGGTCATGTGTGCAGTGAGTCAGGTTTCTAGTTGGGGTAGGGAGGAAGCATTAGGTAAAAACTGAAGTTTTGCATTATACTGTATTTACCTTTTAGTTCTCTAACAAGTAGTGGTCAACATTTGCCAGTCAAGGAGATATGGTCTTTAAAATAGAAATGTGAGTAGCCTGAGAAAGAGAGAGAGAGAGTGATTGCATAATGGTTAGTAGGAGTTATAGCAGATAAGACTGTTTTCCACTAGGCCACCACTGTGTACACAAAGAATTTCTGGTCCTTCTAGTCTACACAATATGATACAAGGGAAGAACCTCACCCTTTTTGGCACTTTTGGTAGAGGGATTGCTTTTTTCTGGAATCTTTCTGGGGCCACAAGGCCTGGCCATTATCTCCTAAAATCCTGGAATGTCATTGGTGAGACTGGATGTAACCCAACAAACACTACAGCGGGTCACAGAACAGAGCCAATCCCTGCTGCTGTTACCACAAACACTATTTATTTAGCTGTGTTTATGAAACACTCAACTGTAACAAGGTACTTTACGTTTTAGTTCCTGCACATTTATAGTGGTGCCAGCAGATATTCAAAATTAGGATTTTTGAATATTCACTGATTTTTAGTCCAAGTCATGTGTAGAGAAGCTTTGGACCAGATCCTCAGGTGGTATAAATAATAACTCTGTTGATGTTAATGGAGCTATCTGCCAATTTACAACAGCTGGGAATAACTGCTCAGAAAGGCTGATGAAAACTGGCTTTTTGATCACAGTGAAAATGTTTGCAAAAAATTGCCAGAATATATTAAATATAAATAACTAAAAAAACAAATCTTTGCAAACTTTTGGTGAAAAAAAGCACCATCAGTTTTTGAAGACCATGTTACGAAAAACTGATTCTTATAAAAAAAATTTCAAAAAACCAAGCATGTTTAATTCTCATTGAAAAACTGATTTGAGAAATTAAAAAGATAAAACCTTTTCAAAAGTTTCCTACAAGAACTAATTGACTTTATTTTACCCTTTAGAGCTATGAATTACTTTTTGAAATTAAAATGCAGTCACAGAGCATGGTTAATATGCCAGGAATAAAATATTTTAATACAAGAATCCTTTAGCCTTTCATTCAAAAGATTCTTGTAACTCTTTGAGGTAGATCTTTAGCTGGTGGTAGTTGTAATAGATCAATTAAAGCCAATAGAGCTAGGACAGTGTATACCAGCTGAGACTCAGCCCTTCTTTATTCTGCACTATGGATACATCTCTGCAGAACAACATAACATTTCTAGTTTTGCCCCACCTTTGAAACCTCTTCAAAACCCTCCTTTACACACATGGCACATAATTTCTCTGGTGTCTCACTTTCTAATACCTACCTTGAAATTAGGGAGTTTTGTTTTTCTTGAAAATCATCAAACTCTGCAGCTGCTTATAATTCCTTTGCAGGTGTCACTAATAGATAATTATTCCCCAGGGGGTTTGGCTATAATTGCACAACCTCATTTATCACATACAATTACATATATTGTACATTAAATGTGGTTGGTTTGTTTCTGGTAGATGACAAGTAACACTATCATAATACAAAAAGGAATTTCTATAGGCAGACCTGGATTATAGTCTAGGAGCATAATACAGTGATCTCTCATTCTGTGGGCAAATTAGTAACAGAAGGGTAAGGGAGGTGTCATTTAGATAGATATTTGATAAGATGTTTTAAAAAGACACAGGCACGTCAAACATGCATCTCTCAAAGTTAAATTGTGGCCCTTGACTCTTCATATAGTGTTATAGTTAGAACATGATACCAGACTAATTTTTTTAATGTTACAGATTACTATAAATTGAAGGAGTGCTTTCAGCTGGTTTGCCATCATCAGTAAAAAAAGAAGTGGTTTAATGATATTGATCCACTTTGTTTATTATGTCAAAAGGGGTGTAATGAGGCACTGGTTAATATATCAGCATACAGACAGAAGTTACTGTACTGGACTCCATCCTCAAATGACATGCACATAATTAGGCATAATCCCAAAGTAATTTATTACAAAATCCTTGTTTTTACTTTAATCTGGATCATTTTTAGGCATCAATGGGGAGATGAAGAGTACCAAATAGTAGCTGAATCTTGGGAGAATACCACCTCAGATGGCCTGGTTAAATAAAATGCCTGGTGGTACCTACATGCTATATCAGGGACCCACATCTGAACCCAGACAGACATATTGCCCTTATTTGATTCAGCTAATGAACCTGGCCTCCTAATTGGCTGAAAACTCCAGCAGGTACTCTTGAATCTCTGTAGCAGGCCTAGGTTCCTGGCTACCCAATAACATTCCACAACCACAGCTGTGTTTCTGGTCCTGCCTCTTGCTTGCAGCAACTTCTTTCCACCGGGCCCTCACTCCTGACCCCTGCTATGTTCCTGGCTCTCAGTTCCAGCTCCTGGCGATACACAGGCTCTTACCCTTGGCTCCGTTTTTTCCCTGGGCTTGGAATTCTGCTTCTGACCATGGCTTCAAGCCTCCGCTCCAGCTGATTCCCTGGACTTGTAAACTCTGCTCCTGATATGGGCTCTAGCCACTAGGCCCTAATCACCTCTGCTCTAGCAGCTAGGCCAGCCTCCCACCCCGACTGGTGGCAAGACTGCCCGTGGGTCAGTTCTTAACACTAAGACACGTACCCATCAACTGAATTTGGCAAGGTTGGAAAGGAAGTACAAATGCAACAGGAAAAAGTTAAAGATGTCAGGATAATTGCCTGCTGATGGGGAGTCTCATCTTATACTAAACCCCCTGGCATGCATTTAGAGAATACCTGCTGCTTCTTCAGTAAGCCGGAAGCCCAAAGGCATCCATTAAGCACAGTTTTAAAATGAGAGACAGGTGATCAACTATATAAAGCTGTTTTCCATTGCTATATAAAGCAATGTTCTCACCAAGAGTAAGTTGAGTGAGTGCATTGACCCGGAAGATGCCCACACAACACTGTGTATCACAGAGGGGTACACAAGGAATGTAACTAATGTGTTGTGGCGAAAGGTAAAAGCAAGAGAAACAAATACTGATTTTATTACTGCAAACTGTGTGACTCAGCTGGAGTTCAAAAATTACCTTGCAGAGGCTCTGATAGACATGAAAGAAGTGGTGATAGCCAATGCAGAGGCTATGTACAGGGAAATATGTGCTTTGAATGGAATTGAGAAACAAATGTTTAGCAGAAATGCTTAGCATCTGATTGAAGATGAACTGTGGGATATGATTCAGTTTTTAGCAATCTGATCTGCAGAAATGAATCACAGTGCATATCTTTAAGCTGCAAAAGACATGGTGCTATCAAATGCAGAAGCAAGTGCTGATGTCAACAGTACTATGAAGACTGTTTGCAGCTGCAAAGTTTTATGGAAAAGCATTTTGTCCGGTAGTATGTGGGAGTTTTAGGGTTTTACAAAGCCAAAAACATGTGACTGGTACTTCTTTAAGCAGTTCATTGGTGGTCTCAGTGACTTCAGCACCAGCAAGTATTACAGTAAACAAGAGGTGCACAAGGCTGCCATTTTATTGCAAAGCCTCGTGTATGAGTGCTTGAGTGAAAGACAGGTTTCCAACACACACACCAACTGTGAGGCATATGCATAATCTACCACTACTAGCAGCTGTTGGAATGACCATGTATTTTATCGGAAGACATTTGATTCAGCTTCTGTAGACTCTTCTCCCTCTGAAGGTGCTCGGAAAGGATGAGTCATTGATGGATATTTTTTCATGAAGCAGACAAATAGACAAAAAATGCCACCAACAAGGGATGCATTTATACCTGCTATCAAGAAGGCAAATTATTAAGCAATGGAATAGCTCTGGAATGATTGAGTACATCCAAAGCTACCCTCTCTAGGAGGATGGATTGTTCACACGAGTAGTGTGAGAAATACCATCTGGTCCCAAATCTATCCTTCAGCTAGTCAAATACTTGTGTGCAGAGACCAGACCCTCACCACCTTACAAGTGGTTGGCCAACAGCCTGCCTTGTACAGAGATGTGTGAGTGCAGTGCAGACGAGGACCAGTGTGACAACCTGCATAGCAGTGTCCCCTTAATGGAGACAATGCTGATGACTTTGCTGAAAAATGGTTTCAGTCCTACATGTCCAGGACAACTTCCTTAGGATTACCAAAGATCAATGTCTTTTTATATACATAATGCATCACTGTGTTAAAGTATAATTAAATCATGTTATTTTTAACAGTTTTCTCAAATATGTATCTATATAATTGTTCTAAGTTTGTCACAGAATCATAGAAATATAGGACAGGAAAGGACCTTGATAGGTTATCTAGTCCAGACCCCTTCACTGGGATAGAATTAACTACTATCTAAACCATCCCTGACAGGTATTTTTAAAAGCTTCCACTGAAGGAGATTCCATAACCTCCCCAGATAATTTGTTCCTGTGCTTCAAGGATGATCAAGGATGAAAAGACAAGGCTAGAGCCTTGCTAGTGCACACTCAGCTAGAAGGCCTCTGGCCCCCACTCCCACACAGGCCCCAAACACAATCCCTAAATGACCACACTGTAAACATTAAGGAAGCCAAAAGAAAAACTAAACAGACAAACACAAGCTTGCTCACCTCAAGGGTTAGTGCTCACTCCTTCAGCAGGGGATCTCCCTCTTCCATTTTCACACTCCCCTGTGTGCTGTCCCCTGTGTGCTGTCCTCTGTTGGCTCGACTATCCTTACCGTTGAGAAGTTTTTCATAATGTCTAACCTATGTCTACCTTGCTAAAATTTAAGCCCTTTACTTCTTGTCCTGTCCTCAGCGGATAAGGAGAACAATTTATCACCCTACTTTATAGCAACCTTTTATGTACTTGAAGACTTTTGTCCCCCCTTCCTCCGTCTTCTCTTCTCTAGACTAAACAAACCCAGTTTTTGTGAATTTTTCCCCACAGATTATGTTTTCTAGACCTTTAATAATTTTTATTGCTCTCCTTTGGACTTAGGTACTATGTTTGGTACCATTGTGTTTGTGGGATAAAGGGCTTTCAAATGATACTCAACTTGACCCATTTCTGATGACCTTGGATCATCAAAATTTCCATCATCCAGAGGACCTACTGGGAGGGCAGAAAGTCCCCCTGCCACATTGCAGAGGGTTACAATTGAAATTCTGATTCTGTACAGTTTTACAACTCAATGATACCTCCCTTACTCTACTATCATTAACTTGTCCCTGGAATTACACAAGCTCCCAGACTATTATGTTCCAGACAAGTTAGTTATTTAAAAAGGGGATTTGAGACAATGGTCAGATTCTTCTCTCTTCACTCACATTGCATTCAATGGGACTACTCACATGGGGCTAGATGGAGTCTTTGCTTCAAGCTCTGCATCTGTATGTAGCTCCATGAAAGGAATCAAGTCTCAGATAGTTGCAATTCCTTCCCTGATACACTCTGCAGTAAGTGTACCTCTTGCTCCCAAGGAAAGTATCTTAATGCCTCCCTCTCTCCAGCTAAATTCTGTTGGCTGATGCCTCAAAGCAAGGAGGCATTGCTAAGGATCCTTTCACTTCCCACCTCAATCTCTGCTCCTTAGCAGAGAGTAGCAGCCCAAGGGAACTTGTTCTTTCCCCACATGTGAGATGCAAAATCCCAGTAAGCCACATACAGGGTTGAGGCAACTTATATCTCCTTGCTCCTATGTGGCTATATAAGATCAAGTTACAGTCTTGTCACTAAGATGAGCAGGAGTTTGCCCAGTTTCATCATAATGACTATCTTTGCCATGAACAGGGGAAAAAATTAGATTACAAACTAAAAGCACTATACTAAAAATAAAACAGCTTGCCTTTAAACCTTTTCCTGTTGGAAAATTATTTGTCCTGTGGAAAGTGCTGACTGACAGTTTGTCAGTTTTCTAATGAAGAATCAAAATTCAAAATATATATCAAACAAACATTTTTCTTTATTTCAAACTGAAAATTCAAAGTAAAATACCATTTTGAAGTGTCAAATATTGTTTTTGATCAAAATGTCAAAGCTTTTCATTTAAATATTTCAGATTCAAAACTTGAATTTTTCGGTTTGTGAAAAATTCCTATAAATTTGCTTTTAATTCCATTTTAGAATGGAAAGTAATTTTAAGGTGGCAGTATTTCCCATGAAAGGAAAATTCCAAAAACGTTTTGAATTTTCAAATGGTAAATTGACCCTCAATCATAAATGATTAGGGCATCTTAAGATATCCTGTTGCAACCATATGGAAACTTTTGATAAACATTACTTTTTAATGGTGATCATTGTAACTTGTAACAGGAAAACTTAAAAAAGTTTAGAGAGAACATGCATTCAAGGGAAAAAAAAAGTATGGATGCAGCTGAGAAGCAACCAGTTGTCCAATTTCTTTGGTTAAGGAATCAGGCTACAGAATAAAAAATAGCTTTTTTTACCAGATTTCAATTACTTTCTGTTTTCAGATGGGTCACATTTTAAGGTTCTAAGAACACATCATATTTTTAACAAAATGTTCTATGGTTCATCCCATTTCCACAATACTTGCTATTAATCCCAGTCAAAATGAAGGACAGAGGTGAGAGAAAGTTACAACAAGCCAAAAGTTTGTTCTTTTCAAATCTCAAATATTTGTTGAATTTTTGGCAGAGATTCTTGGTGTATCTGAGTTTATTTGAACTGGCTTATTCATAGCTAATATGAGTTAATACCTTGAGTATTATACACCAAAACAAGGCTCTAGTTTTAATGTCCTTTAAGCCTGTATTTGCTTAGATTATCACTTTATTTGGAATACAGTGTTGTATCTTCCCCATGAAAATTGGTCTGAATAAGTCCAGATTCTACTGCAGAGATTTCTACTACAACTTCAGGCCAAGAGGCAATTATCCTGATACAAAACTCATATTGATCAGGTGTTCTATTTAACTGCAAGACCCAGACCAAAGACTACACTGTTTACTTATAAGGTTATCCAAGTATTGCCTTCTGTTTCCCAGTGTCTCTGAAACATACGTAAATTTAAGGAAACTAAGAGGCAAATTAAAGAACAAACAGGCAAACATATCAATGAGATGAAGCTCATGACAAGACAGTGGGTCTTCTAGTACACCAGGAAGAGGATGAGAAATCTCCTGAGAAACTACATGATTTATTGGTATTGGTCTTCATCAGACTACTCTTCACAGGTAATGAAAGTAAACCTCTACATAGATAAAGGGATCAAAAAGAGGTGATGGAACAACTTGAGAAATATAATTGCAAACCAATCATAACGTTCAGATGGTGTCATCTGAGCAGTTAGTCAGAGGTACAGAATGAAGTAGCTAATACAGTAAAAATACATGTTCCTTTAATTATCCTTCCGAAGAACTACAGTATTGAAGGATGGCCAACAATGAGCATTTTTAACAAAGATGCTAATGGTCCCAAGAACTACAGAGCAAGCCATGTGTCATTTCTGGTCTAATTATATTAGAGGCTCAGTAATTTGTATTATTGGTTGAGAGTCATATTACAGATTACCAACTATTCTAAATCAGCAAATAAAGCTAGTAGGAAAATGGGGAACAATTTTGCGAAATATTTGATAAAGATGCTGTCCGCTTTCTTCGCCAAAAATGTAGAAATTCCAAAGATTTTTGACTCTCTCTATTTGTGAGTAAGTGAAAAGACATGGTTAAACAGATATGGGTACTGCATCACACAATAGTTTGTGTTTATTTTGAAAAATGAGTTTAGCTTTGTTTGATTATACTGATTCATAGAATTCTAGAGTATGTGTGAAAACTGAAACTAACCTTAGAGAGGCACTACCACATCTGTACAATGTTATGTAAAAGTAAGGATATCTTTATAATAAGATACTTCACTTACACTTCTCTACTATTAAAACTTCTCTGAGGAGAAGATATGAGGTCCGTGGAATCTTTAAAGCGATCAGTGTTGTGCATTAGTAAAATGACAATCACTGAGCTTCTACTGTAGCTGAGAAAGTTATTGTAGTCTGAGTAAGGTACCAGATGATGTAAGAGCCATCCAATGTTTTTGATACTGGATCATGTTTTCTTGTTTGATTGAGTAGGCATATTGTGTAGTGCAACTATGCACCAAAGCAATTATTTATCAGACAGTCAAAGGTAGTGAACAAGCTTTTGCTTGTATACACAACAGCTTCCTTAAGGACAATCACATTTTTCCCTACAAGCTCTAACTGCCTAGGCATACAATTAAACAGAACTTGTAAGTCTATAAGTGTGATATTTGGCAACTTGAGTTTCCACAGACACCAGAAGAGAGTTTTTTTAAGGTTCTGTAATCTGTTATAATTGCTTACCTAACCTATCCAAAAAAAGTTGGATAAAAGAATTAAAGAGCATTAATTTATTTTGATTTTCAAAGTCCATTCACAAAGGGAAACATTCTAAACATACATTCTTTCATAATTTGAAATTTGAGAGAGAGAGCAAAGTCCAGAAGTAAACGACTAATTCTCAGCACCAAAAGGGATACTAATGGGGTATCAGCACTACAAAACAAGTAAGTTCTGCTGACATTTACTGTGGTACAAAACAGCATGGTGAAGCCTATTAAGATTGTTCTGCACTTACAGGAATAGATGTCAGCCAGTATTGGTCTCCCAAACCCACCACAGGAATGACTTAACAAGGAACTCTACACAAAAGCTTTCACATCACACAGGCATTGATTCAATGAGCTGATGCTTTCTATCATGCATAGTCCTAGTGTTTATGTGGTGAAGGTTTATTTATGTACAACGTCCCTGTAAGAGAGAATTTCCCTGTTTCTGAGGAGAGGTAATTTAAACAGCATTTGAATGCCAGCTAGTTCTCTCAACAGATGTCAGTTGCCATTTTCAGACATTAACTGATCTGATACTTATAAGACCTAAATACAAGTCAGTTATCCTTATCCTGGAACAAGAAGATCATTTTGCTGACCTGCAGCTACTTTGAACCACAGAGCCATTCAACCAGGAGCACACGACAGCAGGTTAGGAAGGCATGCTAAGAGGAATGTTTATATCCAGCCCCCTCCCCCAAAAAAACTATGGAATGATTTTCATAGTGGAGGATCAAGTGTTAAAACTGAGCTTTTTTGCTGTATGGGTATTTCATCCTGCTATAAACTCCTTAAATGTGCGACCATTACATTTCCAGACTATGGGGTGAATTATTGCTTAGATCCACTTCTAATGCTTTGCTGTAACATACATGGGGCTAGTATGGTAATGGGGATGATGCATACAGTAAGAACTTGTAGTACAATTCCTTCCCCGCATTGCTCCTGGAACAACTGAGCTACACACCACACATTTTACAGGGCAGGTTATATAGCCACAATCCAGCATATAGGGCTGAATTCTGAGAGGAGCGGAGAACCTATAACTTTCTTCAGTGGGAGAGGCAGGTGCTTAGCACTTCTCAGGATCAAATCTTTTGTACTGAATGCTCAAGTAATATGAGTGATGCAGGTATTTGTGTATGAAACTAGATATGATCCCCCTCCCACCCATCCACCCTCCGAGGCAAAACAAACTTTCCAACCCCCCCCCCACCCCCGGAAATGGTTAATAGCTGTTGTCCATATCTTTTCCAGTTAAATCTTTTAGGGCTTTTTTTGCTAAATTAATATATAAAACATTTAAAAAATAGTACCTAATCAATCGTAGTTTTATCTGAGTACGGCCTGCCAGATCAAGCCAATAGACACAGACATTAAATGCATTATTTGCAACATTTTAAAAATGTCACAATATTCATTATGAAAACAGTGATGCAGACTTTTTACCTGTGACCACCTTGTGCTGAAGAGAAGTTTGCCCGATAAGAAATCTGCTATTTTTCTCTCCCCAAAAATTTCAGGCCAACCCACAAATGGCTAGAACCACAAAGGGATTTAACTGCCACTTAACTGTCACTTTTGGCATAAATGCAAAATGTTACCTCCACTCAGGTGCCAACTAACTTTGTAGGCACCCAAAGCACCTACATTTTCACTGCTACAGTCTACTAGATGCCTAAAATCTATTGGTGAGCATGCCACAGCCACCTAAGTCTAAGCACTGAGGTGCCTAGCTCATGTCTGAGCCCTGGAAGGATACTCAAACCAGGTTTTCCATCATGTATTTCACCAGTCTATGGTGATGGTGGTTCTTTACCCATAACTTTTAGACCAGTAGTTAGAGCACTCATCCAGGATGTGGAAGACCTAAGTTCAGTTCCTCCCTCAGCCTGATGTAGAGTAGAGACTTGGCCTGGGGTCCCTCTGTTTTCCAAAGAGGAAAGGAGAGGAACAGGATATAATGAGAGAGGCCTGACCCAGAATAACCCATAGCCTAATAGGTAGGGGACTTTTAAGAGGGAGAGCCAAATTCAAATCTGTTCTCCATATCAGGCAGAGAGGGGAATTGAACCTGGGTGAGTGCTCTACCCACTGAGCTAAAGGCTGCAAGAGGGATTGGGGGCTCCTCATTTTTGAGAGAAAGGGCTTAGGCACCTGATTCAGAGGCACTGTGAATACTGGGCAGAGAGAGATTCCCTCCTCTGGCGCAGACTTAGGTGCCCTTTTAAAAGGAAGCCAAAACCCTCTCATCAGCATTTCCTATTGGCTAGCTTAGGTAGCTTGTTTTTCAGCACACTGGCTTTTATGAATCCTTTTTTAGGTTCCTAACTCACCATGAATTCTACAGGGAGCCTAGGCTCCTAACTCCGGGCTGTGAATTCAATTAGGCAGCAGGGTGCCTACGGCTATCCCCTCTGTTGTAGGGTCTAGCCTAGAATGTTTGGAGACTTTACATAAATATGATTTGTCAGTTTTACCACTAGCAAAACTTTTCTCTTTGTGCATCCTTATGATACAACCTAAAATATAATGTATATTTAGTAGGCCAAGCTGTCCCTAGGAGCTGATTATTTTGTTATCTTCTCTGTAGGGATAAAGTGCTAGCTGTAAATACAATAATTTACTCTCCATACAATTCTCTCCTTTTTCTCTTTTACCACTACCTAATGAAGGTCTCACAGCTCAGATATTGCCTATTTTCTTTTATCTACAGCAGTATACATTTTATTAGTTTCATTTTTTAGGTAACAGTTTTATACCTTAAATATTACTTCAGGATGGTTCCAGCAGAGTAAAAGTATGTAGCCCCAGTTTCCTTTTAGCTATAGGACCATCTGCAATTGTTAGGAGAGCTGTCAATCTCTAAATACATTCAAGTCCTTTGGAGAAAAGCACAGGCCAGAGGAAAAAAAAAAAAACTCAGAATGGAATACTTCTAAAGCTGATTACAGAGAAGGCTGAGTGCTAGTCAAAGGTACAGTTCCGACAGGTCTGATTAACATTCTCCTATAAAAGAAGGACTAGAGAGTAAGCCATTAATTTTATGGCTATGTTTTTTCCTCTGGCTTGGTTTCTCATAAGCTGGACTTCCTTCCAGGCTAATTAACCACTAAACATTTTACAAGCAATCCAAGTACGGAAGCAGTAAAAGATGAATTGCACTTATGAAGTAATTGACAGAGGGTATATTGGGCTTTTTAAGCAATGATATTCTGCATTTTAACAGGAAGAAAGGATCCTTTGTACTGCAGTTTGATAGGTCATTAGTAAATTCTCAGAACTCAGCACCAGATAATAATGACTCAAGGCTAAAGTGAACTTGCTGAGAATGGGGTAGGGAACCCCACCACAAGACATCTCCTGAGAAAACACTTAATATTTGTGCCTTGGCATTATCAAAATATCCTCTTATCTCAGATGAATTCCCTGGCTATTTCCTTTTCTTTTGACAGCAAAGTCAGAGCTGACAAACCAAGGCAGTTCTCAAGGAAATTCAATTACTGAAATATCTGACAGCTTGCTTTGCTGCTTCTAACTAAAGTTTTGAAAGTTACATACTGCTTGTATAATATGGTTTTCACTACAAAGAAATTTATTTGCATTTTTGGGATGGGGGAATCATTTTAAAGCTGTAAGTTTCTAATGATAAAAGGTAAGAAATGAAATATTGAAGTTCCTATTTTGCAAAGAAATAAAATAAGTCAACTGGCTGCCACACGAAACTGGGAAAACATTGTTCTCTTAAAAGCATGATTTACTTGCCTTCACATGTAAGGGGGGGCAACGTCATTCATTCTGAAATGTTACTTGACTAATATTACTCTCTAATTAGTGCAAATCATGCAGGATGCAAAGAATTGTAACTTTTCAGTGATGAGGAACAACTTATGTTGTCGGTCCTGCCTCTATCTTGCCTATAAAGCAACATTTTTGTCATTTATTTTTAGAAATGAGAAAACTAGGAAAAATCATTGGCAGGTTTGCTAACTCCAACTTCAAATTTAGTCTGACCACGTTCACAGCCTCGTTTATTCACTTTTCTGTCCTGATGATTTATTCAGACATTTTTTTTTTCAGTTTGTCCCAAACCAGAAAAATATTTCCAGTCTCTCATGCCCTCATCAGAAGAGTCCAACTCAAAGTCTTCCAAAACTAAAGAATACAGAGAAAATACAGCAATGTAGGTTTATTTGCACATAATTTTCAATCAGCACCTCTACTTCCTTCCAGATCTTTCCCCCAAGTATGGAAAGGGCACATATTCCCTGATCTCCCAACAAGCCTTGCCTCCAGCCATGGCTACAACATAGCCGCCACAAAGAACACTGCTTTCTTGGCTCTCTGAAGAGAGACCACCTTGGAAGAACCCAGTGCACCCTCTTCATGGAATTGTGACCTTGGGCCTTGAAAGCAGGGTCAGCAGCATGGGTTTGCCTGATGGTTCCCCAATACCACTTTCTTTCTTCAGTAACTGCATACCCAATCCCACAGAAATTGTACCAGAGAAATTTGCACTGGGGTAACCCTCACCCAACTTGTTTGATTCTGTGGGATTAATTGTGCAGTATAAATTATATCTCACCTTAAGGACAGAAGTATCTGGCCCCTTATAATGACAAATAATGATCAAATTCAGGGAAACTATACATTTGCAGAAAGTTTGCCAACTGCTATAAAATGAATAAGTTGTTCATAAATCATCATTGTTATTGTAAAGGAGATGCCAGTGTTTGAGTAACTTCCTGTGTTATAAAACAGTTAACAAAACACCAAGCACATATGAAAAACGGTTCTGAAGCAGTAACTACAGAATATAAAATTAAGGCCCAATTCTGTGGGACGTTTGACTAGGTGCATATTGCGGGACCAAACCTTAATTTCATGCAACAATTTTAATAAATCTTAATTTATGAATTACATTTTGATAATATTAAGACAAATATTGTAAAATAAACAGATCATGGCTAAGATATGGGCTCATGGATTTTTTTTCCTGATTTCTGTTTAATTTATTTATTAGCATGCTAGAAATCTGCTACTAAGTATTCAGGCATTTGTAAAATTTGGGCTAATTACTTTTTCTGAGCAGAATATGTTAGTTCTACCCATTTGGCAATTACTTGCCTAAAATTTTCAGGAAATGAGCACTCACTGCAAATATATTCATTCATAAATTGATTATGAGTATTAATATAAAAATCACACAATTACTATGAAATATTAAATGATTCCCCTCTCACTCGCTCTTTCTTTCAGTATGATGACTTATATAAAGCTTAGTGCATGCTGACAAGGGTCACCTTGACTGTGATTAGTAAGTATGATGCATCATTGCAAAGATACATGAGCACAGGTCTTTTCAGCTGAACTATCTTAAAGATTCAGGGCCTGATTCAACACTGCATTACTCCAGTTTTATGCCAGTGAAATTCTATGGATGCAAATAGATACACTGGCATAAAACTGGAGTAATGCAGTTATAAATTAGGCTCTTAGTTTTAAGCAGACACAGTTGTCAAAAACTTAAGTGGTCATCTTTTTTTCAGTATTTTTTTTAAAAGCCTCTAAAGCTTTGTTTAAATTATTTACAGGACGAATGTGATCCAAATTCAGATTTATAGTTATTGGTCTGCTTAGGTGTCTGGGTACTTGCTTCCTAGTACATCCTTAACCAGTTAATGGTTAATGTAGGTCAGCTAAAGTTGTTCAAATCTTTCAGCTGGCGCAATTTATTTTTATTATTTCATTGTAACACATGACCAACTTTGTCAAAAAAAACAATACTAACCAAAGCCCAATAGAGAGAGACATTTAAATAATGATATTTTAAAAATATTCAGTACCTGGTTACATAAGCAGTATTACTAATGCTACCCCCAAGAGTTCAAAAATCATGAGTCAGCCCGTCCTCCAAACCATGTCATTAAAAAAAATATATAATCAGTGTTTGTTTTATTTGCCTTTTGATTTTTCAAGTCTTTAGGCTGCACCCATGTCATATTTCCAAGTTTTTTCCCCACAGCCATTAGGGCAATACACATAAAAATTAAAAACAGATTCTCATGGAATCAAATGATTTCAGGAGCTGGAGCTTAAAAAGATTTCATGAACTATCAGAGACACACTCTAATTATGAAAGCTGGCAACATGTCTATGGATCATCGGACAAGAAACAACTAAAATAGGAAGTGTTTTCATGATAACAGATAACATTTGTCTTGTTTATGGAATGCCAAAATGTAAATGGTGTTTTACAAACATAAAATGCGTAGTCCCCACCTACAGACTTTTACAGTCTAAGGGCCCAACACTGCAACTCTTCCGGACGTGTATATTCCAATTGAAATAAATGAGGCTTCTTTGGTGAGTTAGAAAACAGGATTCCTTGTGTACATAAGAGTAGATGGATTGTTTTATAATAATGCAGACAGACAAATGCTAAACAGACAAACAGAATAATCATAGGATATTAGCAAGGAGAAAAAGCCAAAGACTGATCAAAAAAGCATGGACTAAAATAAAAGGTACAGAACTGAGAAAGACACAAAGGGAGCCGGTAAAAAAAAGACAAAATCAAGGGTGTCAGTAGACACTACTCAGACTCTGCCCAGGTGAGCGAATGGACAAGGGCAAAATTCTCAAACCCACTTTAGTGATTTGGGAGCCTAAGTCCCATTTTGAAAAGTAGTGTTTGATTTTCAAGGAGATTTAGGCTCTTATGTGGTTATATCTCTTTAGAAAATGGAGACTAGGGTTCCCACTGCTATTATTAGTATGCTGCTACCCTTCCATGGGAAAAGATTCCCCCATCAGGGAAAAATTAGCAGCTCCCCAACAGTGGAGCCTGTCCTCACTGCACACTCCAGTAGCAGGGAAAAGGCTCTGCTAGCTCCACACTGCTGGAGCATCTCCCCTCCAGGGGAAGCGCTCTGGCAGCAGGGATTAGGGTGACCAGATGTCCAGATTTTATAGGGACAGTCCCGATTTTTGGGACCTTTTCTTATATAGGCTCCTATTACCCCCCAACCCCTGTCCCGATTTTTCACATTTGCTGTCTGGTCACCGTAGCAGGGAGACATCTAGGAAAGGCTCTGCCAGCTCCCGGTTGCTGAAGCCTTTCCCAACTGCCTCCTCTGCACCAGAGCCTTTCACGGACGTGTGTAGCTACACACCTCAGTGTAGACACAGCCTGCTTTGCACTGTGTCATATAGCTATACTTACAGTACATGCCACCGCCAATGGTGTGCCGTGTATATGTAGCCTATATTATACGATTTGGACACCCAAGCCAGTAGTATAATTTTAAGTTTCCTTCTCAGAAGCTAGGTGTGGTGAAGTCTCCAGGGATTTGGCTAGTTTATACTAATTCAACATATTGTTTGGGGGTTTGTACCAATGATTGTAATGTATTGTTACACACAATCAGTGTGTTTGCATATAACGGGGATTACATAAATTGTGGTTTAAGGATTTAAGGTTCAGAGAAAGGGATTTGATTATGTAAATTGACATCTAGGTGTCTTGGGTTCATTACAAAATGTATTTTGGTTTTTGCAGCTCCTTCATTCTTTGAAAATGCTATACATAAGAGTATTCTCTGATCTGCTCTGTAATCCTGCCTAACCCTTACAGATTTATTAAAGTAATTAGTTTTACAATTAAATAAAAAATAAGCATATGTTTGGGGAGTTAAGGCTAGCAGATTACATAAATAGAAAAAGAAAGGATTTAAAATGGATTTAGTTAACCCCTTGGCACAAATAATTGGATTTTCCTGGTGTGAACTCCTCTGCTGATAATGGACATGCCAAGAAGCACCAAAGCGAAAGGATTAAAAACTAGATTAAACATGTGTTTATTCTTTTATAAGTATAAACATATATTTATTCTTAAATCTGTTTGGCTCGAAAGAATACCAACTTGGCCTTCTGATGAAGTCCATTTTGACAGTTTTGTTTATGTTTAGAAGATTAAATAAAAAAACCTAGAAGTACATCAAATATTTTAGAAATCTACAATGGGATGGAGTATGTTAATTGCCTTTATTAATAATTTTAATCACAGTAGTGTTGTTAGTATTAATCAACATTGTTTCCTTCTGATCCCATAAATTCCCCCAAATGATTATGACAGCAACAGCTGGTAAAATTCACAAGAGTAGGTGAGACCAGAATTAGTCTAGGTATTGATTAGAATGTGAAAGCCAGAAATTAGTGAACTGTTTCCCTTGGTAGCAACCAGTAAAATCACAACATATAGAAAGGTATCAGTGAGAAGGTTGGTGAAAAGAAGTGATGTAGATAAAATTTTATAGTAGAAATTAAGGCAAGTATAATTTTCAGAAATAGCTACTGATTTTCTCTTTAATTGTTGGATAAGGAACTTGACACCTCCTAAGCCTTGATTTTCTGTAGCTACTCAGAATCCACCATTCTGATGGAGTTCAGTTATATTTGTAGTTGTTCCAAACATCTGAAAATCCAGCTTTAGGTATCTCATGGTGGATATACAAAAGTTAAGGCATCCATAATTCATGAACATTTTTGGAAATGTTGATCAGCACACACAACAGAGTTTGATCAGCCTCACAGAGAAAGCAGGTCATATTTAATGCAAAAATTCAAAATCAAGGAAAGTAATTGGCATACAGAAGATATAGGCAAATACACACAGCAGCATGCCCCAAATATAGAGATTGTCCTAGTAGTCAGACTAAACCAGCCCTTAATGCACTGCAGTAGTTCTTTATCAATAAGACAGGACCACCTGTCAGAAGTCACACCTCGTGGCCAAAGCAGGAATCAGAACTAGAGTCAGAATCAAAATACCAGAACCCAGGCTTAACACAGAGAGCTAGAAATTGGGTCAGAACCAGATTACCTGGAGTCAGGGAAGGCAGGAGCAAGACTAAGATGCAGCTGGGACAAAGCCAGGTTCAGGGCAGGGTCAAGTGCTTGGAATGGGGCACACACAGAAAGGCAGAAGATCCACAGGTATGTGTATTAAACAGCCATCACTCCTCCACTGCTGCTGAGTTTATGAGCTAGCCACTTGACTGCCTTAGTCAATCAGGTGGTTCTGCTGTGGCCCAGCTGAACTCTTTGGCTGCCTGGCAATTGGGTAGGCACAGCTGCAGGCCCTCAGTCCTGACACCTCCTAACAAGGGGCAACATGTAGCTGCCCTGCCTTGGCAACAAATCAGAGAAGGAATTGTGACTCTCATATCTTAACTATGGGCCAGATAATGACATTCTTACTTATGTTAATTAGCATCTTACTCCACTAGCAGTCCCATTTGCTTCATTGGGACTATTCAAGTAATTTGATACTACTCAAAGCAAGAGGGGATAGTTTTATGGTTAAGGTGCAGTCTGTGACTCAGAAGATAGAGGTTCAGCTGGTTCTGTCACAGATTCTTTGTGACCTTGGGCAAGTCACCTGATCTCTCAGTTCCTCACATGTAATATGGAAATAATGTTTCCCTTCCTCATAAGAATGTTGGCAAGATAAAGGGCCAGATTGTCACCTGGTGTAAATCAGAGTAGTGCTCATGTAGCCATGCTAAGGGACACCAGCTGAAGATCTGGCCCATCTTCAAGGCTGTGAGAAGCTATGGTGATGGGGCAGAGAGATAGTACTGATTTATGACAATTCTCTTTTAAAAAATGCCTGTGATATGTAACATTATTTTCCCCTGCATATTCTAGACTTTTTTTGACCTGGCTTTGCTTCTTGGAAGTATGGATCCCACAGTTTTCAAAACATTGGCACCAAGCACCTGATCAGTATTTAAAATTAATAAGCAGATATTTGCCAGTAAAGCAGGGCATTTCTTTCTGGCATGTACAAGGCTCCATAAGAGCACTTTTCAATATTTGAGTATTATGGCTGTAAACACAAACCTCATCTCTTTTAAAGAAAGGTCACAATTTTACATTCACAGCTGTACATATAGATTTAATACTTCCAAAGAGGTTCACAAATTTGCATTGATATGGGGTGGGAAAACTACAAATATGAGAAAGGGAACTGAAATTAATAGCAGGGGAAGCTCCAGATCTGGAATTAATGTCTTAAGTACTTTAAAGTGTGAGTAAATCTGCAGGTAAGTCCTTCATGTAAGGGGAGGAAATACCACCTTCGAGACATATCCTGGGCCAGGGTGCCAGGTTCCTCTGCTGGAGGAACTGCAGAAGAGCTGGGAAGGATGATGTTTCCTTCCCCAGCCCAGCTCGTGATTGGCAGTGTCCTGAGAAAGGAGCCTGTGTGAAAAGAAAGGTGTGGTCACCAGGGTTCATTGGTTTGTTTTGTTTTGAGAAAGCTGGGTAGCTTCCAGAGATGCAGAGGTGGAAGCAGGGAAAGGCCTTATTGGAAACCATGTGAACATTGTGGCTGCTGGAGCATTGAACAGTGGAATGGCAGCTAGGGTTTGAGGCACCTGGTACAACAGCTGGAGCCAGTCAAGAGGGCATTAAGGGTCTGACCCAGGGGCAGATGTTGCCTAACAGGAGGGCCAGAATCAAAACTGAAGATCAGGTGCCACTGCATAGAGTGCAAAACTGTTCTGAGGGAATGTCACACCAACAGCATCACATCCAGGTCCAAGACGATGATGGACTTGTAAATTTGTTGTAGCTGTAAAGTTCATTGCACTTGTAGGGACTGCCATAGGCGCCAACTTTAGTCGGTGCAGGTGGGTGCTCGCGCCCCCGGCCCTGCCCCCATTCCACCCCTTCCCCAAATCCCCACCCCCACCTCCTCCCCCGGACGTGCTGCATTCCCCCCCTCCCAGGCTTGCAAGCCTGGGAGGAGGGAGAAGCAGCCAAGCACCCACCGGCAACTCCCCGCCAGCCGTCCCCCGTGCCCAGCTAACCTCCACTTCCCGAGGTGCCGCAGCAGCATCCTCCTCATACCCGTCCCCCGAGGCGCCGCTGCTGCACTTTCCCCCCCCTCCTCCCTCCCTCCCAGACTTGCTGCCACTGATCAGCTGGAGCGTGGAAAGCCTGTGAGCTCAGGAAAAGCGGCTTGGCTGCCGCGGCGCCTCAGGAGGTGGAGGTTAGCTGGGCGCGGGTGGTGGCTGGCGGGGAGCTGCCGGTGGGTGCTCTGATCCCACCAATTTTTCCCCGTGGGTGCTCCAGCTCCGGAGCACCCATGGAGTCGGTGCCTAGGACTGCTGCATTGAACCCAAGTCATTTCATCACAGTGCTTACACTGGGATATGTTCTTTACTCCTCAAATAAATGGTTTGGGTGTAAATAAATTGTATAGATGTTTAAGTGAACTGCAGTGATATTGTATTAAAAGGGTAACTGAGCTACCCGGGAAGAGACTGAGGTAAACATCCAGGAACTTCTGAGCCCAGTCCTCCCTGTGTGGTGCAAGCCCTGCTCATGTGGGGCCAGGAGGGAAAGTACAGGTAGGCAGGTACTAGGGTGAAGTGAATTGTGGTGGGGACTCAGATCCTTTCATCACTTGGTTGGGATGGGGTACTGTATTCACAGAGAAATTCCCCGTGCCATGATGTGACCCTCATATGCATTTCCTATACCAGCAGATTTTGAAAAAAGAAATATAAACTTGGTCTATTCACTAAGAACCTGAAAAGAAATATTTTAAAATGAGAAACTAAAAGCTCTGTGCTGCCTACAATTTGTTCAGTATTATAGGCCATGGATGTTTTGGAAGGCTGCAGACCCTACCTATGCAGAAAGGAGGTTGGCCTGATGCTTACAGCCAAATTGGTGAGGGAGGAAATCAGTGTATGCAATAAAGAATATGCAGAAACTAAGAGATTGTGTAAATGAGCTTCTACACGTCAACTCCACTATCTTCCCAATTGAGACGACAGGCCTGAGTGGTCTATTGCTCTGGCTCCCTCACATGAGAGCAGACTGATATTTAGTTTTAATGCCTTGGATTGTCTGGTCATAACCAATTGCCAAGAAGGTGAGGGGGTCATTCTTTTTTTACTGTTGATTTTCCCCTGATATTGAACTGAGAAGGTCTCTCATTTCCCATAGAAGGGTTCTTTGACTTGACTTCTTGCCACAGATCAGCCATCCACTAGACTGCTGTGAGGAAACCCCACTACTGAGCCCCATGTGTTTTAAGCTGCTGAAACCTAAAGGAAGCCGAGCCACTGCCCCAGTCTTGGGAGTTCCTAGACACACTCTTGACAAACATGCCTTCGGTCTAGCATCCCTTCCTGAGAGCTGGAACATGCTGTCCAGTTACCTAGCCCTTGGGCTTATGCTGACTCCCTCATAGCTTAAACACACCCTCTTCCAGAACTTCATTCCAAAGTGTGGGTCTTATGGCTTACAGTTTAACTGTCAATAATTATGTGGTAAGTCTAGAGCACATAGCTCACTCAGAAGCTTTGCCCAGAAGTCTAACACATTATTGCTATTTTATATGACAGATAAAGCACAAGACAGTACAGATTATTTAGAAAAAAACAACCATCCTAACCGTAATGCCTTTCACTAGCTCACTCATGCCTCTGTGTTCAGGAAGGCAGACAGGTCAAAAGACAATAGGAAAGTAAAGACCAACCTTGCAGTGAAAATGGATTTTGAAGCTTGGTAAAGACACATACAGAGAGTTCATAATTTCACACATAATTCATAAATTGTACAGACAGATTCTCCAGATCATCACACATTCATCTTTTCTCCACGACCGAACTCTGTAATGGAACTTTGTCAAGGAGACATTTTCCTTGGGCCACATGGCTCCTTTAACGCTTCTTTCTTGGCTAACTAAACACACTCATTATTATTCTCTAAAGCTCAAGTGTCGTGGAGAATGTACTCTGTGCCTTCTCTGATCTTCCCAAGAGGTAAGTCTGAATGGACACATAATGCTAAAACTAGCATTCCATGGCTGCAAATAAGTGGAAATTACCTCTCTGGAAGGGTGTGCAGTCTCCCTACAGACTGCTGTGGGCAGCAGCTGGAAAGAAATTTGAGCTGGAGAGAACTCTCAGAGAGGATAATAGCTCTGATAATCTTATCTTTGAGAGTCTCTTTAAGAAAGTGAAAAAGAGAGCATAGAGTGGATCTAATTAGTGATTATTCTTGGATATTTGTCCTGTGATGGGACTAAAATATATCCAGATCACAAACCTGTCCATGAAATCACTGTTCCACTGCTATGTCCCCAGTCCTCAAAGTCTGAGATGTGTCTCAAACCTACTACTCCAAGGGAGACATCAGGCATTTAATGAACTTTAACAGACCCCAGAAGTCATTAACAGTCCCTCACAAATAAATCCAATCACTAGAGTTTCCAGTTCCCTCCCTTTTGATTTTTCTGTGCTAGCAAATGTGGTCAGTAGTTTTTGACAAACAAACACATTGACAGGTTCTGCTTAGTTTCTGCTCCACTCCTGTCTCACTTAGTGAGGGAAAATGTTCAAAATGTAAAGCATCTTTACTTAAAGGCTTTAATTTAAGCATTTCCTTAAAGACAAATCAATTATACAGCTGTTGCTTTGTGGAAAGAGCTCCCATTTAACTCAATGAGAGCAGCTACAGAATAGAGTCCTTAATTAGTGCTTCGGCAGAACAATTTGGCTCCAGCAACTCATCCCCCATTGGCATTACTGAGACCCCCCTCATGTGATGGCATCAACCTAGGGCAGGCTTTGCTCAACAATATTTCAATAACAACCATGCAGTCAACATTTATTCAATTATTATTATTATATTCTGTTGCTGGATTTATTAACATTAACAGATATTTATAGAGCATGGTGCTTTACAGAAATTAATACATTAGCATGATCCTTGACTCGGAGAGCTTTTAGTCAAAATTAGACATTCACAGAGTGTGTAGAAAGGCAGTGGAAAGAGGCAGGGAAAGGAGTGGTGAATGTTAGAAATAAAAATAATATGGATTATATTATACATTGAGTGTATTGTATATGTTCTGACAGTGATAAGCAGTGATTGAGGTTGGGTAAATGTGGAGCAGACTTCTTCAATATATTTGGGTGATGAACCCTCACAGAAGGATGGATTTCTTCACTGCAGAGTTAATGTGAGTTCACACCCGTATGTTGGTCCTAACCCGGCTCCAATCTGATCACCTAAGCATGGTAGTACTTTACACCTGAGCTAGCTGGCCCATCAGGGACTATAGGCTAAAGCCCAACTGCTGCTTACAATGGGGCTGGTAACCCTCCCAGTTTGCAGTGTGGATACCGGCTTAACCACTTGATTGCTGATAGTTTTCCAGTGCTTTACCACAATTCTCCCTGTGTGCCCATAAGAACAGCAAGCACTCCCACAGTTCACTGGGAAATAATTATAATGCAGCTCAACTTACTACAGCATCAAGAACCATGGGATGCACTCCCAAAAGTCCTAGGACCTCACAGGTGCCAGTATCGGCATGCCTGAATATGCTTTGCAGTGTGGGTGCTCATACTTTGGTGTAACTCTGCAATCTTACTCTCAAGAAAATCATCTCTTTCTACTAAATAGGGCTAGTTATGGAATTCACTCTCTAACCCACAGTCACTGTGTGGTGCTGGAGTGAAACCCTCAGTAGATGCTTTCCTAGTCCCAGGTATTCAAGGATTCCAATCCATTGGTCCCACAGAAGCACAGAATCAGTGGCCTTTCCCCTCTGCTCAGCCAAATCATAGTGAGCATGTAGTTTCCCTCTGTGATGCAAGAGTTCTATGAAGCCCCCCTTCCTGGTGACACCACTCATGCCCCCCACCCAAATTCAGCTGTAACACTGGGCTTAAGTAGTGTGGCATTGTATGGCACATCTCACTGGGTGAATTTCACCATTTATGATTAATTCAGCCCCTAGGGTTTCATTCATATGTATAATCTAGTCAATATCTACAGTAATCATATATCTCGATATTAAAGGACGTGTGGAGCCATAAATAGTTGTAACTGTTACAAATAAGAAAGGGAACTCTTCCTACCAATGAAGAGTGCCTTGCTTTTTGAGCTGCCCCATTAAAGTTAATATGACTATATGGGAGGAAGCATCTCACAACATTACCAATCCTAGAATACAAAACATTTGTTAGAGAGACTTTCATTTTCATTTTGGACAACCAGACCCATAAATAGTGTTACATTTCAGAATAATAGTAGTAGGTAGTGCCATATTGCCTATGACTGAGATGTCTGTCCATCACTCACATTGTTCAGGGCCAGATTGTAAGTGGGCCTTGTTTGGGCATGGATTTCCCACTTGCCTGGCTGCACAAGGGCTCTGGAGTGCAAAGGGACTGCTTGCTTTTGCTCCCTCGATGGAGCAAGAAACTAAAAAAGGCTAGAGAAGAAGTCATGCTCCCCAGCCACCCTTACAGAAGCCTGTAGAGTGTGGCAAGCACACAAGAAGGAATCATCCGCTCCATCCTAATATCCCCTGTCCTCCTCCTGTGAGGCAAAGAGGTATGCTTTTTTCATACAGACAGCTATAGCATAAAGGCCATCAGTGTCCCAGCTCCCAAGTTCAGGATTCCTATCCCTCGATCAGTTTCAAACAATGCATATAATACTAATACTGTTAAACTGTCACACACCCCTCATTGTCAAATAATGAACTCTGAGAAACAATTGTGTCTCAGGTCACAAATATTCCAAAAGAAATAACGAACAAATTAGTGACAATATGGATACGTAATATAATAAATCCAAACAAATCAGAGTTCCCATGCTATCCATGTCCTAAATATACCCACTCTTCAGCTTAGCTAGCAATACCTAATATTACTCATCCTGTAGCCAAATCAAGTACAATTCTCATTTAGAAGGTAACAGAAGACAACATCAGTTTCCCCGAGTATTGGAAAAGGATCCAGAAGCTTTAAAGTCCATATTATCCCCTGTCCTCCTCAGTGTCACCTCAGTCCCTGGAAAAATCATGGAACAGGTCCTCAAGGAATCAATTCTGAACCACTCAAAGGAGGGGAAAGTGATCAGGAACAGTCAGCATGGATTCACCAAGGGCAAGTCATGCCTGACTAACCTAATTGCCTTCTATGATGAGATAACTGGCTCTGTGGATGAGGGGAAAGCAGTGGATGTGCTATTTCTTGACTTTAGCAAAGCTTTTGATACAGCCTCCCACAGTGTTCTTGCCAGCAAGTTAAAGAAGTATGGGCTGGATGAATGGACGGTAAGGTGGATAGAAAACTGGCTGGATGGTCACGCTCAACGGGTAGTGATCAATGGCTCCATGTCTAGTTGGCAGCCGGTATCAAGTGGAGTTCCCCAAGGGTCGGTGCTGGGGCCGGTTTTGTTCAATATCTTCATCAACGATCTGGAGGATGGTGTGGACTGCACCCTTAGCAAGTTTGCAGATGACACTAAACTGGGAGGAGTGGTTGATACGCTGGAGGGTAGGGATAGGATACAGAGGGACCTAGACAAATTAGAGGATTGGGCCAAAAGAAATATGATGAGGTTCAACAAGGACAAGTGCAGAGTCCTGCACTTAGGACGGAAGAATCCCATGCACTGCTACAGACTAGGGACCGAATGGCTGGGCAGCGGTTCTGCAGAAAAGGACCTAGGGGTTACAGTGGATGAAAAGCTGAATATGAGTCAACAGTGTGCCCTTGTTGCCAAGAAGGCTAACGGCATTTTGGGCTGTATAAGTAGGGGCATTTCCAGCAGATCGAGGGATGTGATTATTCCCCTCTATTTGGCACTGGTGAGGCCTCATTTGGAGTACTGTGTCCAGTTTTGGGCCCCACACTACAAGAAGGATGTGGATAAATTGGAAAGAGTCCAGCGGAGGGCAACAAAAATGATTAGGGGGCTGGAGCACATGACTTACGAGGAGAGGCTGAGGGAACTGGGATAGTTTAGCCTGCAGAAGAGAAGAATGAGGGGGGATTTGATAGCTGCTTTCAACTACCTGAAAGGGGGTTCCAAAGAGGATGGATCTAGACTGTTCTCAGTGGTAGAAGATGACAGAACAAGGAGTAATGGTCTCAAGTTGAAGAGGGGGAGGTTTAGGTTGGATATTAGGAAAAAGTTTTTCACTAGTAGGGTGGTGAAGCACTGGAATGGGTTACCTAGGGAGGTGGTGGAATCTCCTTCCTTAGAGGTTTTTAAGGTCAGGCTTGACAAAGCCCTGGCTGGGATGATTTAGTTGGGGTTGGTCCTGCTTTGAGCAGGGGGTTGGACTAGATGACCTCCTGAGGTCCCTTCCAACCCTGAGATTCTATGATTCTATGATTAATAGATTTATTTTACCACCTTGTCAGATTTTCTGCTTTTATTCCATTCCCATAGAGCTACTATTTGGTAGGAATTCTGCCCCATACATCTGGCTAAGTGGATATCAATTTCCTCCACTGATAAAACTTTAGAATCATAGAAGATTAGGGTTGGAAGAGACCTCAGGAGGTCATCTAGTTCGACCTCTTGCTCAAAATAGGACCAACACCAATTAAATCATCCCAACTTTGTCAAGCCAGGGCTTATAAAGTCTAAGGATAGAGATTCCACCTCCTTAGGGAACCCATTCCAATGTTTCACCACCCTCCTAGTGAAATAGTGTTTCCTGATATCCAACCTAGACCTCCCTACTGCAACTTGAGAACATTGTTCCTTGTTCTGTTATCTGCCACCACTAAGAACAGCCAAGCTCCATCCTCTTTGGAATCCCCCATCAGGTAGTTGAAGGTTTCTATTAAATCCCCCCTCACTCTTCTCTTCTGCAGACTAAACAAGCCCAATTCCCTCAGCCTCTCCTTGTAAGTCATGTGCCACAGCCGCCTAATCATTTTTGTTGCCCTCCGCTGGACTCTCTCCAATTTGTCCACATCCTTTCTGTAGTGGGGGGCCCAAACCTGGACACAATACTCCAGATGTGGCCTCACCAGTGCCGAATAGAGAGGAATAATCACTTCCCTCCATCACTGTTCCCTCTAAGCTGTGTGCGTGTACGCGCGCGCACAGATCCTAAGCCCCGCGCACAAAAATTTGCACAGAAGCACAACAATATGCACAGAAGAAATTTTTTACGCACACGGCCTATCAAAAATTAGAGGGAACATTGCCCTCTATCTGCTGGCAATGCTCCTACTAATGCAGCCCAATATGCCATTAGCCTTCTTGGCAACAAGGGCACACTGCTGACTCATCCAACTTCTTGTCCACTGTAATCCCCAGGTTCTTTTCTGCAGAACTGCTGCTTAGCCAGTCAGTCTCCAGCCTGGAGCAGTGCATGGGATTCTTCCATCCCAAATGCAAGACTTTGCACTTGTCCTTGTTGAACCTCATCAGATTTCTTTTGGCCCAATCCTCCAATTTTTTTAGGTCACTCTGGACCCTATCCATACCCTCGTATCTACCTCTGCCCCCAGCTTACTGTCATCTGCAAACTTGCTGAGTGTTCAATCCATCCCATCATCCAGATCATTAATAAAGATGTTGAACAAAACCAACCCCAGGACCGACCCCTGGGGTACTCTGCTTGATACCAGCTGTCAGCTAGACATCGAGCCATCAATCACTACTGACAATCTAAGTATATATGTTTCCTGATTCTCATGTCCAAAGATTCACCCACAAGGGATTCACCACAAGGGCTTTTATGATACAGTCTTCATAATTTCTATTTGAGAAGTGATCCTGATCCTATATCACTTGCTTTCTTGTGGGTGATAAAAAGAAAAACCCAACAGCACATTGTAAAGATAATGGGCCTGCTTCTCCATAGGCTTGCACCTCATGTAGTGACTTGTACTTGTGCAGAGTTAAACATTCTGGCGAGTCACTATTGCACTCCCACATTGTACTCAGTTTGCATGGGTGTAAATGACTACACAAGATACAAGGCAATGGAAAAATGAGGCCTAAGGAAAACATGTTTCTGAAATCCAAACCATGAAGTTTTTTTTTTCTTCTTCACACATCAGTGTATAAAGGCCCATTCATCGTTTGCCATCTATTTAGACAATTACAATAAAAAATAAAGGGCTGAGTAGAGCAGGTAAGAAATTTTCCAACAAAACAAACATTTCTTTAGAAAAGGCCAGTCCATTGAACCCAAAAATTCTCACAAAAAGTTGTTGAGTACAATTAACTTTTGCTGAATCACAGGCAGGGTTCTGGGGAGAAAGCTGGTCTGGGACTCTGGAAGCACTGGGGTCTCTGTCCTAGGGGAAGTTTGCATGGCAGGACAGCCATGGAGCCCAGCACCCTGGATGCACCAGCTGTTTGAAATTGACATTTTTGTTTCACCAGTGCAAGAATGTCAATTTCTCTCCACAGCTGCTAGTCCCAAGGAGCATATTTTTTCAGAAACAACATGGGTCAGTGTTGTAAAACATCATTTTTTCAGCATTACTGGTTTGTGAGAAATTTGGAGGAAAAAATGGCTTCCATTTTCAATCAAATTTCAAAATGCCAAAATTTCTCATGAACCAGAAATCCCAGTTTTGGGCACACACTAGGGTTAAAAGTAAATAACTCCTGTATATGTTTCGTCTCATTGCAGCATACAATAAATGGTCATTATTATATTTCTTGTTTTGTTAAGTAGATATGTAGGATTGAGGCCTTTAAACACGTATACACACAAATAGCTTTACACACATGAGTAGTCTAATGGAGTTCAAAGGGACTTGTTCATGTAAAGCTACTTGTGCGTACATGTCTGCAGGATCAGGGCCTAAATGTGGTAACATAGGGCACCATCAATTCCTTTTTTCTTAGTTGTTTACTTTATTCAAGTCTGAAACATTCCCTTTCTTTTTGTCTCAAGTATTATTACTTTTTTATAACCCCTCTCTTTCAGAGTTTCACTCCGTTGCCATTTTATATGAACTATTCTTCATGACTTAGTGTTTTATGGTCCCTGAGCCCTTGTCTTTCATCCCTAGAATCACTGAATCCCGTTAGTCTGAAGGGACAACTAGTAGGTCATTCAATCTATCCCCATGTCATGTTTCTTCTTTTCATTTGTTTTGTCCCAAATCATCCCTCACAGATGAGTTTCCAGTTCACCTTGAATAGCTCCAGTGATAGTGATTAAAGAAAACTCCTTTGGGGCTTGTTTAATTGCATAGCACTTCTCATAGTTATAAAGTTTTTCATAATATTTAACCTACGTTTTCCTTGCAGCAGTTTAAATATGTTATTCCTTCTTCTGTCCTGGTTGACTAATGAGAATAATTTCCCTTGTCCCTTTACATATTTGTAGACAGTCATCATGCTTCCTTTGAATCTTCTTTAGATTGAACATGCCCGTTTCTCTTATTAACCTTTTTTTCCCCTCCTAGGTCTTATTTTTCAAACTTTCTATCAATCATTTTCTTTTTCTTTCTTTCTTTCTTTCTTTCTTTCTTTCTTTCTTTCTTTCTTTCTTTCTTTCTTTCTTTCTTTCTTTTTTGCATGAATGATAAAAGGAGCAGACAAAACCCTCGGAAAGGTACAGTGATGCTTTTGAAAAAAGCAAAAATAAAAATTATGTTAATTTACACTCAAAAAGAAAAGACAGTACAAAGAGTAAAACCAAAAAAACCTGCAAATCACCAGTGAGGGGGCTAAGGTGTGTGCACACTGGGGTTTTGTGTATGTGTGTGTTTGAATTTTCATATCCTTTGGAAAATACTGTTGCTGAATATCAAGAGCTAAAAGGAAAGTAGGGAGATTTCAAACAAAAATGTAAACTCATACAATCCCTTGTCTACTAAAATATTTTGTCCTTGTCTCTGTGGTAGGTCTCACTTGTTTTTTAAGCTCTAGAATTTTAATGCTCTTCTGCACCACTCTTCTAAACACAACAAAAAGACTACTAAAATGTAGTGAAAAACACAGAAGTCAAACAGGTAAAAGATGAGGAGGGGGCAAAACAAACCTATAACAAATAAAAACTAAATTAATCAGAGGACATAAAGGTGCGAGAGTCTGGACTGACTATTGAGCTACTTCAGCTGGAACAGTTTAGTTAGATTTAAAATCTATTCAGAAACATCCCAAAATATTATTACTAGCCATTCTTATGCTAGATTTTATGCCACCTTCTCCTGTTCAATGAGTGACGATATAGGGTCATTGCTACTGGAATCACAAGGACATACTAATTTGTTATAATATCCTGGTACCTTTCCTATCAATTAAGAACATAAGAACGGCCATACCGGGTCAGACCAAAGGTCCGTCTAGTCCAGTATCCTGTCTTCTGACAGTGGCCAATGCCAGGTGCCCCAGAAGGAATGAACAGAACAGGTAATCATCAAATGATCCATTCCCTGTCACCCATTCCCAGCTTCTGGCAAACAGAGGCTAGGGACACCATCCCTGCCCATCCTGGCTAATAGCTATTGATGGACTTATCTTCCATGAATTTATCTAGTTCTTTTTTGAACCTTGTTATAGTCTTGGCCTTCACAACATCCTCTGGCAAAAAGTTCCACAGGTTCACTGTGCATTGTGTGAAAAAAACACCTTCCTTTTGTTTGTTTTAAACCTGCTGCCTATCAATTTCATTTGCTCACCCCTCGTTCTTGTGTTATGAGAAGGAGTAAATAACACTTCCTTATTTACTTTCTCCATACCATTCATGATTTTATAGACCTCTATCATATCCTCCATTAATTGTCTCTTTTTCAAGCTGAAAAGTCCCAGTCTTATTAATCTCTCCTCATATGGAAGCCATTCCATACCCCTAATAATTTTGTTGCCCTTTTCTGACCTTTTTCCAATTCCAATATATCTTTCTTGAGATGGGGCTACCACATCTGCACGCAGAATTCAAGATATGGGTGCATGATGGATTTATATCTATTATCTTTTATTTATCCCTTTCTTAATGATTCCCAACATTCTTTTTGTTTTTTTAAGTGCTGCTGCACATAGACTGGATGTTTTCATAGAACTAACCACAATGACTCCAAGATCTCTTTTTTGAGCTGTAACAGCTAATTTAGACCCCATCGTTTTATATGTATAGTTGGGGGGAAAAAATTCCAATTTGCATTACTTTGCATTTATTGACATTGAATTTCATATGCCATTTTGTTGCCCACTCCCCCAGTTTTGTGATATCCTTTTGTAGCTGTTCGCAAGTTCAGGGCCAAATTCACTGATGACATACGCATGTGCAATTGAGTTGCAGCTGTGGCCCACCAACAATGCCCTACGTCATTAGTAGGTCTGATTCCTACAGGGATACAGAGACTGTGTTCCATACTTGGATGGTTTAGAGCCAGACTGTGAACACCTTACTCACTAAAGTCAATGGAACTTGGTGAGTATAGAGGTCATTCTCGGGACTTTAATTGTTAGAGACATACATTCTGATGGCAAGTTTTTTTTTTCAATAAAAATGCATGGCTCACTAAAATACTTTAATAGAATTCATTGATTTGATTTTTGAGAAGAAAATCTGATCTGGGATATTAATGAAAAGGTTCAATTTCAAAATGTAGTTTCTTCCTCTATAGTGGTAAGTGTTTGTTCAGAAACATTTCTGTCACGTCCTTACCCTCCAGAGCTATCTGCTAACATGAGCACTGAGATGGAATAACAGTGATGATCTGATAGTGTTTTGAGTGCTCTCATTTTAAATATTAAAACAGTTTCAGGCTTTGTTATTCTGTGTTAAGAAATATTAGAATTGTCATTTCCTTTTCCATTTGTAGTAGACTCATAGGAAAGCAGCATCTCCTGTTTCCATCACCAACCCTTGTTATCAAGTCTCCTTCCTTTCAGTCCCCTACATATCACAGATGCCCTGGTTGCACTCATGGAGAGGAGTAATTTGCTGCAGGCCTCCTCATCATGTGTCCAGCAGCGTATGAGTTCTGCCTACTCCCCTCCTATCCTGGGGATAATGTCTGCTGTGCAGTCCCTGAACTTCTCCAGAACCTGTAGCTGAAATCCGGGTTGCCCTAGCAAGGCTGCACAGGGGTGGAGGAATTATTACCCGGTCTTTACTCCCCTACAGGGTTATTTTAAAGATAATCACACTCATGTGTTTAATACTGTCTACATGAAATTTAAAGGGGTCCTTCACACTTCTGGAAGACTGAGGGCCTGGGAGAGAGGGTAGGTACAGCAAGTGCTCAAGGTGTTTGGATAACACTGGACACCTCACAGAGACAGTCTCAGCTCTAAATAGGCTGGTGTGAAAGTGGCCATTGGCTACCAGCTGAGGAAGGAGCAATAGTGTGAATGAATTTTTTTTTTCAGATTATTTGTTGGCAAATTATTTATGTGGGCCTAGATTGTCATTTACACTACGGTCCCTTTACACCACTCTGGCAATATAAAGGGGCCTCAAAATGGGCATAAATTGTGTTTGTTTTAAGGCATTTTTGCATTACCAGAGTGGTCTAAAGGGGGGCTAAGTTTAAGTGAAAATAAAGCCTCATGTCTCTTTGTTATTCACCATCACTATTCATTATTTGTGTGGTGTGATTTGTCACCTAAGGCACTGTTTCTCCTCCCTGAATGCAGAATTAGGACATTTTAAACAGGAGAATAGCAAAAGTGCACAGTTAATAAAGCATGTCTGGATTGTCACTTACTGTACACTAGAGGTAGAAATGGTACGTTATATCTAAATCCTCGGAGGTGTAATTGTGTAGCCATTGTGACAAAGGAGAGACTGAGATAGACAGATACTGTGTCACAACAGCAGGCACAGAGGCAGCAAACAGAATGTACATGTGATCTGAAACAGCTGAACAGAAGCCTCTATTCCCCGCTCTGTGCTTCTTCCTACTGCTGGAGGCCGCAGGAAGCATGTGGCTACAGCCCTGTATTCTACCTATGTAGGGTTAATCTCGATTAGACCAATATTCTCTGCTGCATGCTTCTTCCTTGTGTATTCTATGTTCTGTAGTGTCAGAGGTCTTGTGGTGCAGTTAGAAATACTGCAGCCTGCAAGAGTTTGAGGAGTATGTCAGTCAAACAATGTAAGTGTACACGTGATGTTATGTATGGGACTTAGCCCTATTGGCTCCTAATGGCCAACTGCCCTGAACATTACACTACATCACCATGTGCTACTGGATCAAAAATGGGCTCTAATGACTAAAGGAGATAGGGAATCAAACACTAAATTCAGTGGTATGTACTATTCTGGTGAATGTTACCTACTTCTGTTGTGTTGGATTCTCCATCACTGACAATTTTAAAATCTAGATTGTATTTTTTTTCTAAGTGATCTGCTCTAGAAATTATTTTGGGGAAGTCCCTGTGTTATACAGGAAGTCGGACTAGCTTATAACAATGGTACCTTCTGTCCTTGAAATCTATTAATCTATTACAGACAATTTGGGGAAGCTGTCTCTTTTTTACCCTGACACTATCTGTATAGCTTGTTATGTGTACAAAGTACTGAGTTGAACTGAATTGTTAAGAACATTTGAATGGATAATTATTCATGATAAAATATATGAAACATTTGGGATTCACAAACAATTCCATCAATAACCAGCAACTGTCAGAACATTTCTGAATAAAAAATATGATCCCATGAATCAGAGCGAATTGAATTTAGCCAATTAGCTTTTTACTATTTGATAAGATGTGCTAACCATTATATAAGTAAGCTATTTTTTATTTTCCCTCTTATTGGACTCAAATCCATAAAGTAGAAGCTTACACTCAAAACTGTAAACTAGACGCTTAAACAAACCTTCATCGCCAATTTTAGCTAAAACCATTTTACAAGATACAATGCATCTGATATTTTGTGGGGAAAAAAAGATATTATAAAGACTTCCAACAAAAATGGACTAGCAAGGACTCCAACTATTAACACTATTTTTTTTTTGTTGTTGTTTAAAGAAAGCCAGTTTAGGATTAAATAGTATCCAAAGGGCCTGCAAATTTATCAATAGCTGAAGAAGCTATACTTGATATAGTTTTCACTGATTCAGTATAATTGTTTAATAGGTTTATATAAGAATTTCATGTTGTAATGACACAGTAGACAGCTTTGTTAGTTGGTGCAAATTCAGCACTGGAAAGCACATAGGTTGTGATAGTGTTGGAGGCAATCATTGGTTGTATCCCTGCCTAAATCCCATGTTACTAATGGCTTGTCTGCAGGAATATTAGGAATATTAATCCCTCAGGAATATTAATCCCAATTAACTAAAAGTGTGAATTTAAATTGGTTTAATTAAACTACATTAAAACCCTATGTGCACACTCTCATTCAGGATAAAAGTGGCTACAGTGAATTAAATTAAACAGAATTAAGGCTACTTTAGCTCTCTACAAGCATGTCCACACAGGGGTTTTCTTCAATCTAAATAAACCACTATAAATTCACACCTTTAGTTAATTCAGATAATTTTTCTCAGTGTTCCCAGATAGACAAGTCCTTACTTTGCAATTGACTATTTCAAGACTTTTCTTTGAAGATTATCAATCAATTTCTGTAAAATATCAACTGTAATGTATTATAGTATTCCGAATAAGCATGTTTCATAAGCACTGCTCTATATGGGCTGGTTCAATAAGAGTATAACAAGAAATTGCCTAGCTCAGCAAATCTGTGGCAGAACAAGTTATTTAGTGACCATTGTGAATGAGTGATTTTGGATTAGAAGGGGTGGGAATGCACAGATTGTTTAAAGCAGCATATAACTTCTGCAGCCATACACAACCCTATTGGTATAGTAACAATTAAACATAGGAATTTGTTAAACCAAATATCCAGTACTAGCTTTCTTCCAAATAATTAGTAGTTTCTTATCTCTTTAGGCTTGAAGTCTCCATTCGTTAAAATAAGTGGTACAGTATCACTGACACCCATGCAGCAGTCCAGTACTGAACTAAAAGCAAATTACAAAACATTTCTAATACAAGAGTTGGTGTTCCTATTGGTATCCACTGTGTATACTCTTTAGAGCCATGACAGTGCATTGTTTATTCACGCGAAGCCTTATTCTCATTTATATTAAGGCCCTTTCATGCCATTGTTGCATTTTAAAAGCCCTGACAGTGAGTGTAAACGTATGTTAGGCCCACCATAAGGCCCACACTCCCAGAGTGGTGTAAAGGGCCTTTGTGTAAATGAGAACCTGGCTCAAAATGTACACTCAGGTCCAGATCCAGACTGGGGCACGTAAATCTCAGCTTTAGGCTCCACTGTAATCCACAAAACTCCCATTCAGCTGCCACCTAACCCTGTAGGTTTCTGAACTCACTGGGCACGTGCATTGCTGCCTCCTTCTAGGTGTTTGGACACCCTGAGGCCCACCTTGTAAAATACTGAAAAATAAAGTCCGAATGAAGAATAAAATCTCTCCAGAGTGGGACTGATTTACTCTAATCCCCCCCTCTCCCCCCCACACACACACTCCCACCCCCGCCGCCAGAGTGGGAAACACTGAGCCCAGTGAGGTGGTATTAGAGGAAGGATTATATGCAGCAAACTAACCCGGGGGAAAGATAGCTCATTCTTGAGAATGGATTACATTGTGAGGGAGCTGATGCAGGCCAGAGCAGCACAACAAGAGGCTACCAGAGTCCAGATGGCAGCTCAGCAGGATTCTGTACAGATACAACAGGAGATGAATCAACTGCTGATGAACCAGGCAGCTAAGGACCAAGCCACGTTACAGGAGGTCTTGAACCATCTGAAAGTCCTGACCACTCTAGCACATGGCCACTATGGGCCCCCATCCTTAGAGGCCAGCAATTATCTGCCAAAGGTGATGACAGAAGATGACGTTGTGGCATATCTCCTAACGTTTGAAAGAATAGTCCAACGTGAAGCCTGACCCCAAGACCCACAACAACATTGCCACAGAAGTTGCTACAGACTACATTCACTTAAAAACTGAGATCCTGGAAAGATCTGGAGTTATTATAGCCATAAGGGCCCCACAATTCTACAAGTGGCGGTATCGGGATAGCAAAGGACCATAATCACAGCTGTTCAAGCTGATCCACCTAACATCGATTTGGCTGTGTCCCAAGACCTACAGTATAGAAAAGATCATGGACTCTTGGTTTTGGAAAGATTTTTGAGAGGACTACTGCCAGATCTACAAGGGTGGATTGGCCAAAATGACCCCTCCTCTTGCGATGATTTGCTTACCCTCGTAGAGAGGCAGTTAATGGCCAGAGAACTTTCTTGAACTACCAGGGAAGAGATGTCCCAGATCAAGGGGCCAGTCCAATCCCTGAAGGCCTAGACCTCCAAAAGTTCACGTAGGATTAGGTTGGGGAGGAAGGATGCTGAAAAGCAGCCTTAGGCTTCAAAGGGACTTGGGGAATCAAGGTGATGAGGCCACAGGATGAGACCCAATAACCCAAAGAATGGGGGATACCCCAGACTGTGTCTAGATGTTCTGCTTTTTGGGAATTAAGGCATATAGCAGCTCAGTGTCCTAACATAGAGGAGCCCAGGCAGTACAATCTGGGTGACTGTGAAGATTTATATGGCTTAATCAACCTTGTGGGAGTTGTTAAGATGCCACATAGATACATGCAGCTAGTCAGAATGAATAGCATAAAGATCATTGCCTTAGTAAATTCAAAGGAAACTGGTGGGGTGGAACCAGCTGTCTCAAACCAAACATAGAAATAATCTGTGCACATGGGGCAGTTAATTACTACCCAGCCATTCCTGTGCAAATTGAAGGCTAGGAAAATACAACAAGGGTGACAGATGGAGTGGTCCCTGAACTCCCATATCTGGTACTCCTAGGACAAGACTTCTCAGGGTTTGGAAATCTACTCATTGTGGAGGGGTCAGAGGAAGGCAATAACCCCAGGACCAATACTATGGACCCAGAAAATAGCCCTCTTCTCATTTTCTCTGAATTAGCTCAGTACTTATTTTCTGCAACTAGGAAGTCCCAGAAGACTAGATGTGGGCAGACAAAGGATTAGGACCTAAGTCTTGACCCAGAATCAAAAGATGGTGTTCGCAGGTAAGCAGTCTCATCCAGCAAGCACAGTTGCAACTTTGCTAGTTGATGAACCTGATCCTGGGGATGAAATGGAAATAGGTCCCCTTGAGTTTGGACATGTTGGTCTCTTGCATATGATTTTAGAATATTAGAAAAGAAGTTGAGGTGAATGGGAACATGGTAGAGGGGGGAAACCAAAGGTCCATGGCTGTATTTCATTGATTAAAAGTGGTCTATTATATAAGATAGTCTAACTACAGGAACAAGAACTGGAGCAGCTTCTAGTACCTTGAAGACATCAAAGAGCAGTATTAGACCTAGCCCATAGCCATGTGTTCAGGGACACTTATGGGTGGATAAAACCCTAGGTAGAACCCTAAAAAGGTTTTTTGGGGTTTTTTTTGGCCAGGAGTGTGTATGGAGGACCAGTGCTGCTGCGGCTCCTGCCCAGAATGCCAAGTTCACGGCCCATGACTTCACTTAAGAGCCCCCTAGTACCACTATTGATTACTGAAGTCCCGTTCAAGAGGATAGCAAGTGAGTTCAATGTGTAGTTGTGGTTGTGAACTATGCTACCCAGTACCCAGAGGTCATATCCTTGAGAAACATGATGTGCAAGGTGACAGCAAAGGAATGAATCCAAATCTTCTCTAGGGTAGGAATACCCAAGGAGATTGACAGATCAAGGATCCCTCCTCCCCCCCTCCCGATTTGTGTCAGAATTGATGAAGGACCTGTGTGTGATGTGCCAAATATGGGCCCTGCAAACCTTGGTCTGCCATCCTCAGACTGATGGCCTTGATGAATGCTTTAACACAATGTTGAAGAGCACATACAGAAAGTAGTGAGTCAAGATGGGAAAAATTAAGATAGTTTACCAGAGGGGGAACACTGATATCAGTGAGGTGAAGGAGTTGCTTTGCCACACTAGTTTAGGCATCTCCCTGCTTAGCATGCTGGCTTCTGTGGATCACATTCTAAGGTGCCTATCTGTTCCCAGTCATTGTATAGGGAACGTAGGTATCTAACTCAAGCTTTGTGAACCACAGTGTTGTCCCTGTGCTTTTTTAGGTGCCTAAAAGTTAGACATTACAATGGTGAACATTGCAACATCTAAGTCCCTTTGTGAACCAAGGCATGAGTCCATACCAGCAATAAGAGGCATTGCTTTAAAAATACCCATTGCAATAAGAAGCTTCAAAGTCATCTTTCTTCTGCTCCCAGCTTCATTCCTTCTTCCACTACTTGAATCTGCTTGATAATTTGGTAGAGAACAGTCCCACATTCAAACCACTCTTCCATCAATAAGCCATTCAATGTTGCCCTCCTCTCACTATTTGCAGCCCTTTTCATTTGAATAGAACATGCATGAACCATGTGGTCACGTCCTGAGTTAAATTGTAAGATTCTTAGGTCAAAGATCTTGTCCTCAGGTTGTTGGGTTTTTTTCAGGCTTTTGTAGGTAGTGTTTTGTTCTATAAATAAAAAATAATTAAATGGAAAATCTCAATTTAGTCCTGCCATGTGTGATTAAGAAACACAAAATGTACATTCATACAACATCCACTTTAAATTATTTGTTTTAATATACAAAAAGTAATTACAGTTCTGACTCCAACTAAATGCAAATTTTCAGCTTTAAAAAATCCCAGACAGTCTTTGACTACACTGTAAAATGAACCCAAATCAGATGTCTATTGTGCTATTCCCTAAAGGATACTTTACCCTGCACAGACTTTTCCTACCAGTACAGCTATATACTAGCAAAGCCCTCTAGTGAAGACAACATAAACTGGCAAAAAGAGTTCAGTATAGTTAGAGCACCTCTCCAATCACCATAAGGACCCTTTTGCTAGGGTGACCAGATATCCCAATTTTATAGGGACAGTCCCGAATTTCGGGTCTTTTTCTTATATAGGCTCCAATTACCCCCCACCCCCTGTCCCGATTTTTCACACTTGCTGTCTGGTCACCCTACCTTTTGCTGGTATTAAAAACAAACAAACAAACAAAAACCGCCCAGGGGGTTTGTTCGTTCATTTCCAGAATAGCTAATAGCTATTCTGACAAAACTATAGTGTAGACCTGGCTTTGCCGCTAGCACCCAAGGTTAAGTGTGAAAGGGTGGTCTGTTTAGGAATTTGCCAGGGAGCCATTTAAATTTTAAAGCTTAAATCTAACAAGCTATGTTTTCCAATATACAATAGAATCCAATAGGATAGCCTTTTTATTGATTCCAGGGAGCATTAGCTTACTAGTTTTAAAGCTGAGCTCTATTCAGGTCAACTTTTAACTTGAACAGTATTTCTCAAATCAGGATACTTACTTAATCTTAACAGACCAACAATGTATTAATTCACCCAGAACCACATTAGCATACCATCAACAGTTCACCACTCAAATGTAAACACAACCAATGTGTGTACCACACACAATACAATCTTGCAAGCAATTCTCACAGTTTGGAGTTGACTCAGTTATATCAAAGAACAATGCAAATTACCAAGATTTCTTATTACTTTTACTTATGATCATCAGTTCTCAATTCTTTAGCACCTAACTGTAGCGAGGCGGTCTGGTCCCCAGCTGCCCCCGAGAGAGAGAAACCTCCCCGGATGCCTAAGTGGGCGGACCCGGAGAATCCTGGCCCCGCCCCTCAAGGGTCAGGGGGCGGCACAGGAAGTATAAAAGCCGGCCCTCAGACCGCAGTTAGGGGCCAGCCACCAGAGAGGCCGGAAGCCAGAGGTACAGCTCCCCGCTGGGAGACCCCGGCGACCAGCAGCCGACCAGAGGACTGGCCGGGCCAGCCAAGCCTGCCGCTTGCCCGCTACCCTGAGGAGCCGCCGAGCCTGCCGCCAGCCCGCTACCCTGAGGAGCTGCCAGGCTCGCCGCCGGCCTGCTACCCCGACGAGCTGCCAGGCCCACCGCCGGCCTGCTACCCCGAGGAGCTGCCAGTCCCGCTGCCGGCCCGCTACCCCGACGAGCTGCCAGGCCTGCCGCTGGCCTCCTACCCCGCCGAGCTGCCGAGCCGGCCGCCCGCCTGCGACGCTGAGGTGCCGATGGTCTGCGACCTCCTGGAGGACGCCCCCTGGTCCAGGTACCCGGAGAGGGGGAAACTGGAAGTAGCCCGGGGGCAGCCGACTCTAGTCTGGCTGCAGCACTGCCAGAGCCAAGGTCAGTGTGTTGCGGCCAGGATCCCCACTGACTCAGCAGCGGGTTTTTCTGCCGCTGCTAGGGCCCCGGGCTGGGACGCAGTGGAGTGGGTGGGCCTGCGTCCCCCCTGCCACCCAACGTGTGGGTGGCAGTCTCCCCCTCTCCCAGGTTCTCCAGAGCCAGGACCTGGGCTTGCTACTGACTTACTGATTGCTCAGCCCCTGCTTAAGGGCCTGAGCTGTGAACTGCTTGTTGCCCTGCCCTGACCAAGGGCCAGGACCTACTGACTTACTATTGCTCAGCTCCTGCCTGAGGGCCTGAGCCCTAACTGTTTGTGCCCCGCCCTGTCCAAGGGCCTGGGCTCACTATTAACTGTGCTAATTCCCCCAAACCCGGACGGTATAGCGAGGCGGTCTGGTCCCCAGCCGCCCCCGAGAGGGCCTAAAACGCCTACACTAACATTTATCACACTTTCAAGAGTTCACTTGCCTTTAAGGAACTTTGAAGTGTAGTTACTTCTCTATGACTAGGTTGATCCTAAATGGACAAGTTTAGATTAAAAACAATTGCTTAAACTTTTTGTTTTCAATCTCTTAGCCAATTTGCTTGGATTTATAAAGGAGCTAAATTTTAAAATATGGTTACTTGAGGTCTCTCTAGAGAATGTAGACTCAGCAAGATAACCTTCAATTATTTATATTACAGAAGGGAAGGAGAAATATAATCCTTGAAATTAGCTCTCACCACTTCTTATCCTGATAATCCTGGAATGGGGGCAAGTCCTTTCCATATGGCTGGTCTGGGCATGGATCACACTTAGGATTCTGCAGCTTCTTGATGGGTTCAGTCAACGGTCTTGAGCATGTGATGACTTCAGTTTATATACCCTAATTTCAGGACTCATTGGAGGGAGATGTCCTCTGTTTCCTATTGGATACATGCCATGTGGGTGCTCAAATTTCAGCTCTTTGTTTCTCTACTGCTTCCACTGGAATCCAGTAGATCGTGTTGGATTGAAATTCCTTTGATCCTTTTCTTATCAGAAGCGTTTTAAGTTTGATACATTTCAAGGATTACATTTCATTATTAGCCCCACTATTAATTTTGATCCCCTCTTTTAAAGAATTTCTCTTAATATTTCAAAGTTACACACTGGTTTATATAGCTTTCCTTGTGCCACATAATTCCTATTACCTCTAGAGTGCACCAATTATTTACAATGAAAACCAAAAAAATCCTTTATAATCTTCTAAATTTGGAGGACATTCTCCATACATTCTTTGACTATACATAAGCATTTCATATTGTTTAGGACTTACAATAGAGCAAAAGATATTTTGCACATATTGAAAGATGTAGATCTGACTCACAAGGTAAGCAAATGTGTAGCTTCTAATTTGGGCTGAAAGACAGACTATCCATGGTATGTGTGATTTATGTGGAAAACACTGTATAATTTATACTTTGGGAGGAAAACATGTGACTTAGATTTCTTGAGGTAATACTTTGTCCCTTTATAGTCTTATAATCTTATAGTCACATTTCTGGTTTGCTTAACTTGAATCTTCCCCACCCAACCGTTGATCCACTCACAGTGTGCAATGGATCATTTTCCATTAGAATTCAGGTGACAACCTTGCTTGGTAACTTGGAGTTGTTTTTAGCTAAGTTGGAAGAGAGAAACAAGTTTTATCCACATGCAAATTATGAGAGATTCTTGTCTAGGTGATTAATATTACTCAGCGATTTTTAGTTTCTGGTTTTGGTGTGACAGACTCTCAACCCTGGCTGATTTATGGGTCCTTAGATAAAGTGTCTCACGTAACATGAACTATTTTCTTGTTGTCTGTACTTTTTAGGTGGTTCCTATTTTGTGATAAACCTAAGTGGACAGATTTTCTAATTTTTGAAGACAGAAGGAATCAGTAGTTATTAATCATTCAAGGCATATCTGTGCTATATATCCCTTACACCAATAATTGAACTATCTAGGCTCCAGTTACTTAGAAACAACATAGCTTTTTTTAAAAAAAGAATGAGCCCAGGCCAACCTTCTATGCCAGCTAGAACTGACTGGGAACTTTCTGAAAAAAGTTATTTTGTCAGAAAATGTCAATTCATTAAAACCACAACTTTTCATAGGAAAGGGGTTCATTTCAATAATTTTTTGACTCAAACATTTATTGGAAAAAAAGTGTCAAAATGAAACATTTCAACCATTTTGAGACAAAGTTTCCAGTTTCACAGTTCAAAATGACTTTTCATTTTGAAATGTGAGCTAATTATAGTTAAAAATAAAAATGGTCAAAACCTAAACTGCGTCTGGATCAGCTGAAACACTATCTGCGGGGAGAGAGGAAAGAATTTTCAGTTTGTGAACATTTTCAGGATTTCAACTTCTCATTTTGATTTGGGGCATAACATTTTTTTCAATATTACAAAAAAAATGTGCTGGACAGGAAAACTGTTTCCTGACCAGCTCTCCTGATAATCCCTGGTATATGCCTAACTCTTATGGATACTATTACAGTATTGTGGACAGTCAGAGAGTAAACTTAATGCTTTATTCCTCTTGTGGTGGGCATTATATTTTAAATAAATATTTGTTTCAGTTTCAGCATATAATATAAAATAATCAAAATCATCCAAGTGACTTGGGAGTCCCACCAAAAATAAATGAGACTCTTAAGTGACTTAGGCATGTTTGAAATTATTCCCCATATACTGAAAGGGAAAATTATATTAACTATACATCCAAAACTCAGTGGCTTTTATAAGAGTTCTGCGTGCCTGATCCAAAATTAAGGGAAAGATTGTGAATTATTTCAGTGGGCTTTGGATCGGGCCCTAAGTACCCAAGGAATGTAGGATTAGGCAAAGGGCCTGATAGAAAAAGAAACACTTAAGCACATGCTCTACTTTAAGCACTCCAGCAGTTCCATGGATTTCATTATCATAAAGTTAAGCACATACTCAAGTGCAGTGCTAAAGCAGGGTGAGGATGAGGTGAACTAAAAAAAAAAAGCTTTCATGTCAAACAGCTTTAAAATAAACTCATGTGAAAAGGAAAAATTCAGAACTGGAGACTTTTATGGTAAAACTTCTGTGAAATAATATTTGAGACTTTACAATTTAAAAAAAGAGACACCCACAATACTAACAATAACAATGAGGAGTCTGGTGGCACCTTAAAGACTAAACAGTCTTAAAGATCTTTAAGGTACCACCAGACTCCTCCTTATTTTTGTGGATACAGACTAACACGACTACCCCTCTGATACCACTGGTCTACAATTTTTGAGAAGTCGTCTGCTTCAGAGATAAAATGTGCTATTTAGTATGTATTTTGATGTGCTGAATTCAAATATGACAATTAAAACAACTGATTGGCTACTGTTTCTAAGATATTTAAGTTTTTACATTTTATGTCTATGTATATTGTGTAGATAGTAGAGTTTTAATCATAAATTGTAAACCTAGGTCTTTTCATGGGTTTATGGTTGCTTTACATGATACTATTTCACATGTCCTGTTTATGTAACACTTTAAAAATCAGCAAAGGGGTTATATAAATAAAATTTATTATGAAACGAAAGGCAAAAAACTATTATATACATAGTTTAGTCCTATTCAATGTCTACTCGGCGCTTCTTGGCTTGTCTCTTGTATTCATTAAATGGAGCATCTCTTGTCACTGTCCAGCAATAGTCTGCAAGCATTGATAGGCTCCATTTGCCCTGATAGCATTTCTCCATTGTTGCAATATCCTGGTGAAATCGCTCGCCGTGCTCGTCGCTCACTGCTCCGCAGTTTGGTGCAAAAAAAATATAGATGAGAATGCAAAAAAATGTATCTTTAGTGACATGTTACAACCAAGGCTTTTGTATGCCTTGAGGAGGTTTTCCACCAACAACCTGTAGTTGTCTGCCTTGTTGTTTCCGAGAAAATTGATTGCCACTAACCGGAAGGCTTTCCATGCCTTTTTTTTCCTTGCCACGCAGTGCATGGTCAAATGCATCATCTCGAAGAAGTTCACGAATCTGAGGACCAACAAAGACACCTTCCTTTATCTTAGCTTCACTTAACCTTGGAAATTTTCCACGGAGGGACTTGAAAGTGGCTTGTGTTTTGTCAATGGCCTTGACAAAGTTCTTCATCAGACCCAGCTTCATCTGTAAGGGTGGTAACAAAATCTTCCTTGAGTCAACAAGTGGTGGATGCTGAACACTTTTCCTCCCAGGATCCAATGACTGTCGGAGTGGCCAATCTTTCTTGATGTAGTGGGAATCTCTTGCACGACTATCCCATTCGCAGAGAAAACAGCAGTACTTTGTGTATCCAGTCTGCAGACCAAGCAAGAGAGCAACAACCTTCAAATCGCCACAAAGCTGCCACTGATGTTGGTCATAGTTGATGCACCTCAAAAGTTGTTTCATGTTGTCAAAGGTTTCCTTCATATGGACTGCATGACCAACTGGAATTGATGGCAAAACATTGCCATTATGCAGTAAAACAGCTTTAAGACTCGTCTTCGATGAATCAATGAACAGTCTCCACTCATCTGGATCGTGAACGATGTTGAGGGCTGCCATCACACCATCGATGTTGTTGCAGGCTACAAGATCACCTTCCATGAAGAAGAATGGGACAAGATCCTTTTGACGGTCACGGAACATAGAAACCCTAACATCACCTGCCAGGAGATTCCACTGCTGTAGTCTGGAGCCCAAAAGCTCTGCCTTACTCTTGGGTAGTTCCAAATCCCTGACAAGGTCATTCAGTTCACCTTGTGTTATGAGGTGTGGTTCAGAGGAGGAGGATGGGAGAAAATGTGGGTCCTGTGACATTGATGGTTCAGGACCAGAAGTTTCATCCTCTTCCTCTTCCTCGTCTGACTCAAGTGAGAATGATTCTGGTGCATCAGGAACCGGCAGTCCTTCTCCGTGGGGTACTGGGCGTATAGCTGATGGAATGTTTGGATAATGCACAGTCCACTTTTTCTTCTTTGACACACCTTTCCCAACTGGAGGCACCATGCAGAAGTAACAATTGCTGGTATGATCTGTTGGCTCTCTCCAAATCATTGGCACTGCAAAGGGCATAGATTTCCTTTTCCTGTTCAACCACTGGCAAAGATTTGTTGCACAAGTGTTGCAGCATATGTGTGGGGCCCACCTCTTGTCCTGATCTCCAATTTTGCAGCCAAAATAAAGCTGATAGGCTTTCTTAACCATAGTGGTTATACTGCGCTTTTGTGATGCAAAAGTCACTTTACCATAAACATAGCAGAAGTTATCTGCACTGTTCACACAAGTACGAGGCATCTCTGCTCACTTTAGCTAAACAGAAATGTGTCCCTTTGCAAAATCAAACACTGACAAATAAGAGAGCATGACACTGTATGATTTCTAGAGCTGATATAGGGCAATTTGTTCAGCAGAGTGATGTAAGCTTCGTTATGATTGCATCATCCATGACTTCTAGGAATAACATGATCCAATTCATATCATGGATGACGCAATACCAGCTTCAGATTGCATCATTCATTGTTTTGCCTAAAAAGCAAGTACTGTCCAAACTCAGTCATAGATGTATTCATAGATCCAGTCAAAGATGTATTTTGGTCATTTCTGGTTTAAATTGAGATCCCTTCCTTTTATAACTCACTTATCCTCCGCCATTCCCAAGTCAAGGGTCGTATATACTGACCCAATAGCATGTCTTGAAAACTAGAGCCAATCAACAATTTTAAGCATCATTTTCGTTCTCAGTGACCCAGAATTAGTAAAGTTTGACTACATTTATTTCAGAAGCATTTTGGCGGTAGAGCAGTGTACTTAATACTAACAATGTGATTAAAATTTGCCCACAAGAAGCTTTGTAGGAAGCATAAGGATAAGATAGTAAAGTAAATTATTACATCACAGGGTTTTTTCAATAGTCATCTGCGTAAATAAAGGAGTGTCAAAAGTCAGACTGAAAACGAGTAACTCTCATTTCAGAAACAAATATAAACTCACTTCTGTAACTTTGGCATGGGGTCAAAAGAACTGTAATGTGTTGTCTTCAGATTAAAGGAAATTCTTTCCCTGTGTTTAAGAAGGAGTTAGAGTCTTACTTCAGCAGATGGAACACTGAGCAAAGTAGTCCTCAGGGCTGAGGTGACACAGTGACAATGGAGAATAAAAGAGAATAAAAAAACAGGTACTCATCAAATGAATCAAAAGCCCTTAGGCTAAATGCATTTAAAATGGCTGATTGAAAAGAGTGGTCGTAGTTGGAACAGAAATGCCACCTCCAAAGAATTAAGACTTCTTCTTTGTAAACTGAACAAGTGGTGGGATCACCACTCATGCACTCTCAGTTGTGAGAAAAACTTGCTTTCTTTTGATCTAAAACCCTCCTCCCCCCCCACCAATACCAAGCATAGTATATATATTTTAAAAATCTAGTTTTAGTGACACTGAATGAAGGAGTAGCTCAGTTCCATTTGTTAAAGCAATTGTTTTTAAAGGAATGTAATGCTCATTAAAAGTGTTAGCATGGCAGTGCCAGAGAAGAGATGAACAGAAAGCAGCAGAGTGAGCATTTCCACACTTATCCCACCATGCTTAGGTGCTGACCTGGAGGGTAGTTGAGTCTCCATGTTGATTTGGTCTTTGGCCTCTCTGTTGCAATTGCCAGTTGGGGCACCAATTACAGTGAACTTCATGACAGTGCTTTCCTGTGACTAACACCTACCAGGTTTAATAAATACAGAGAAACAAGCTGAATGGAATGAGAATTCTTCTGTTTAACTGTACACCACTCAGTCAGTAACGACACACAAGAATACTAGCCTGCTGATCATTACTGAAGCAGGGACTTCTGCCTTTTTCTGGTTCTAGATTATAAACATTGATTTTCATCCCTCCCCCCTTAATATCTTACTGCTTCAACTAACAACCAGAGTGAGACACTCTGTCTTTTTCTCTCTCACTCTGTCTCACCTCCAAGCCACCCTCATTTTCTTTCTTCTAAAGGGCAGGAGGCTGATTTCTACAGAAATTGAATTCAGTAGTTTCTTCATTGCACAATTTAATTATTATTCACATGATTTAATGGAGACAGTCCTCATAAAAATGATTTATTATATTATTATTCTGTTGTGATTACACAAGGTGTGGGTATTTTCTTGAGTCTGAAAATTTAAGATAAGTTTTGATATCAACTCCTTTAACTGAGCATGACAAATGCAGACAGTCTTTGTTTCAGCAATGAAATGCTGTTCCTTGATAATACCTTCTTCTTTAGTGCTTTACATAGCCTGAGATATTTTGCCATAATCATTTTATTACCAGCCTGTTATTTATAGCACAGTGTTCTTGGAATAAAAGCCAGTACAAGCCCTGTACATTTCACTCTTGACTCATGAGGAAAACACAATGCACACAAAATCTTGTATAAATATGGGGCTACTATGCAGCTACTTGGTGGTCTTAGTCAAAATACCAGTGAACAGCTTTCTATATATAAATAATAATTTAAAAAACATCAGGAACAGCAAGTTTGTTGTAAATCCTGGCTAGGAGGCCAAAGATTTAATGAGAATGGAAGTGTTTACTCTGGGACCAGGATAAGGCACAATTTGAGGGAATTATGGGGAAAAGCTTACACTGCTGCTGGTGTTTTGTAGATAAATACAGGGCCAGCTCCAGACACCAGCTTTCCAAGCTGGTGCTTGGGGCAGCATCGAGAAAGGGGCAGAAGTTCGAGTCCCCCAGGGGCAATTCGGCGGCAGGTCCACTCTTCCCTTCACCAAATTGCCACCGCGGGACTCGGACTGCCGCCCCATTCTCACCCGCTGCGGCGGCAATGGGGCGGCAGGTCCGCCGCTCTTCTCTTGTCGCCGCGGGGTCCCCTCAAGCCGCCCTCCCCCAGCCGCTCGGCCAGGAGGAGAGCGGGGCCGCGGGCAAGCCGCCCTTGCTCCGGCCGGGAGGGGAGAGAGGAGCTGTGGGCAAGCCGCCCTCCCCTCAGCGCTCCGGCCAGGGGGAGAGCGGGGCTGCGGGCAAGCCACTCTCCCCACGGCACTCAAGCCGCCCTCCCCTTCCGCTCGGCCGGGAGGAGAGCGGGACCGCAGGCATGCCGCCCTCCCCCCGCTGCTCAGCTGAGAGGAGAGCGGGACTGCAGGCATGCCGCCCTCCCCCCGGCCGGGGTGCTCCGGCCGGAGCAGCTGGGCTGCGGGCATGCCACGCTCCGCGCCAGCGCCCCGGCCAGAGCAGCAGAGCCGCGGGCATGCCGCCCTCCCTCCAGCTGGGGCACTCTGGCTGGGGGGAGAGCCGGGCCGCGGGCAAGCTGCCCTCCCCCCGCTGCTCGGCCGGGAGGAGAGCAGGGCCACTGGCATGCCGCCATCCTTCCGGCTGGGGCGCTCCAGCCGGGGGGAGAGCGGGGCTGCGAGCATGCCTGGGGCGGCAAAAAAGCCAGAGCTGGCCCTGGATAAATACTGTACTAAGTTTCAAAGGCTGTTGATCCAGCACCTTTAATGAGCCTCAAATTTAGGCTTTTTTTTTTTTACATGAAGAACTATATCTGCATATCTACAGGACAAAGGTCAGTACAGAATTTTTGCAAAGTCAGGGATGCTTTTGTAATATCTGTAAAGAGAAACAAAAGGTGATGTTATGATCTCACGCACACTGGTGGAAATTGAGAACAATTTAACTCAGTGTGTTAATGGAATGAGAGTTAGGCCCCACATATCTAGGCAGTAGATGTTAGGATAGCTTCCACAGAAGAAGCATAGTGAAGAGAGAGGAAAAGAAAAGGAACAGAAAATCAACTCTAGGACTAGATTAGTGGTCCAGTTTAATGGCTGAAGAGTCCAAACAAAAGATTTAAGAGACATGTAATTGATTGAGCAGAACAACTAAGTAATCATCTCCAGTTATTTGTATTATTATTTTGTAATTAGGGAGGGATCCAGGTCCAGCAAGACCATCTCCACAAAGCCAGGAACATCTGTAGTACAAATGACAGTAAAGGAGAAATTCTTGCTTAAGAAGAACTGGATGAATATACAGTTTTACCTAGCTAGAGTGTTTTGTTTTACCTAGCTAGAGTGCTTGGGATATTGCAAATGAGCAAACCAAAGGAGAGTATTGCTTAGCTGTTAAGAAAAAGATGTGCTCCTTGCAGCTGCACAACCTACACTGAAGACTTTAGAATCTTTAAGAAGTGTCACAAAATTCTGAATTGAGATGGAGTTCCTTTCTGGGAAAAGACAGAAAGATAGCTCAGGATGAGAATGTATACAGAGAATTATTATATTTACAGGTTAAGGCCAAAGAGCATCACTGTGGTCATCTAGTATGATCTCCTGCATAATGCAGGCCATGGGACTTCCCTGTATTAATTCCTGCTTCAAGCCCAGTATCTGTGCTTGAACTAGAGCATTTCTATTAGAAAAACATCCAGTCTTGATTTACAAAATTCCAGAAATGGAGAATCCACCACAACCCTTACTAAGTTATTCCAATAGTTCTTTAAACCTCACTGTTAAAAATCACTACTAGTCTGAATTTGTCGATCATCAGCTTCCAGCTATTGGTTCTTGTTATACCTTTGTCTGCTAGATTGAAGAGCTCTCTAGATCAAAATTTCTGTTCTCCACAAAGGTACTTGCAGACTGATCAAGTAACTGCTTAATGTTTCCTTTGATAAGCTATAGATACATTCAAGGAGCTCAATCACTATAACACATGTTTTTTAATCCTTTAATCAGTCTTAGGGCTGGTCTCCACTACTGGGGAGATCAACGCAGCAGGGATCAATTTACCGGATCTAGTGAAGACCCGCTAAATCGATGCAAGAGTGCTCTCTGGTTCACCCCAGCTCTTTGAGATTAGTAAGGGAAGTCGATCACAGAGTATCTGATCTCCCATCGACTCAGTGCCGTGAAGACACCGGGATAAATTGGCCTAAGCTATGTCAACTCCATCTATGTTATTCATGTAGTTGGAGTAGTGTAATTTAGGTTGATTTACCCTGGTAGTGAAGGCAAGCCCTTATAGCTCTTCTCTTAACTCTCTCCAATTTATCAACGTCCTTCTTGTTGGACTGGACACAATATTCTAGTAGTGGTCACACCAGTGTCAAAAAACACAGAGGAAATATTCCATCTCCATGCTGCTCAACATTCCACTGTGTATGCATCCATAGTTGCACTATCTCTTTGGGCCACAGCATCGCACTGGGAGATCATGTTCAGCTGATTACCCACCATGACCCCCAAGTCTTCTTCAGAGTCACTGCTTCCCAAGATTAGGCTGACCAGACTTCCCAATATTATCGGGACTATCCCGATATTAGGAGCTTTGTCTTATATATGAAACTATTCCCCATTCCCTGCGGTGAAAAAAAAAAGTGTCCTCATTTTTCACACTTGCTATCAGCTCACCCTAACCAAGATAGAGTCCCCCACACTGTAAATAGAACCTACATTCTTTGTTCCTTCATGTATGACTTTACATTTGGCCACACTAAAACACATATTGTTTGCTTGAGCCCAGGTTACCAAGCGATTCAGATCGTTCTGCATCAGTGACCTGTCCTGTTTATTTACTCCTGCCCCAATCATTGTATCACCTGCAAACTTTCAGTGCTGATTTTATGTTTCCTTCCAGGTCATTCATAAAAATGTTAAATAGCATAGGGCTAAGAATCTATCTCTGCAGAACCCTACTAGGAACACACCTGCTCAGCAATTATTCACCATTTACAATTGCATTTTGATACCTATCATTTGACAAGTTTTTGACCATGTCAGATGTAAATAACAGAGAATGATTCAATGTGTAATGCTTCCCTTTCTCCTTATTAACAACAAGGTTGTTAAAAAACAAGTGTCTGGTGTATGGTTGATAACTGGTAAACTAAGCAGAAACCTGTGGAGACACTTCTTTATTTTTTATTTGTATTACAGTAGCATGCAGAAGACTGCATCAGAATCAGGACAATCGTACCTTGCACTGTAAGAATAAACAGGAAGACATCATTCCTGTCTTGGAGTGTTTACAATACAAGGCCCCAATCTTGCAATCAGATAGACTCAAGCAGACCCCTGTGCCAAAGCAATGGGGCTCCACACAGGAAGTCTCACACTGAGTGACTCCACAGTGAAGTCAATGGGGATCCACACAGACATCAGGGCCCACTTGCATATATCCAAATGCAGGATTAGGCAAGATCTACAGTAGAAACATTTGCAGGTATAGCAATATTTGTTAGGAGGGTGGGATTTGGTGCTGGTGGGTTTTTTTATTTTGGGGGAGGGAGGTTAGTTTTGTTTTTTTGTTCTTGTGACATTTCCGTATTTTAGTGTGGACACAGCTATTCCAGAATAAAAGTGCTTTTGCCAGCATAGTTTATTTTGCTTAGGGAACCACCGTAATCTATATGAGCTACAGCACTTTACCAGTATTAGCTTCATCTTGACTAGGAATGCTTGCTGGTACAGCTCGAGCAGTAAATCCTTTCTAATGGAACCTTGCCCTAATTTGTGACAAAATGTAACAAAAAGTGAGTGTAACAAAATTTTAGTTGGTGTTGGTCCTGCTTTGAGCGGGGGATTGGACTAGATGACCTCCTGAGGTCTTTTCCAACCTTCATATTCTATGAAACAGTAGGAGGGGAAACAGGACATGTATGATAGTTATAAGAACATGGAGTTACATAGGGTAGCTATGTACATAACTTGACTTTTCATAATTTACGTTAAAAACATAAACTATTAAGGATTAGAACTTGGATGCAGAAAAGGAGTTAGTTGTTGTGCTTGAAGAGTCATGGGAGCAAGGGGACTGTAGCCTGGGTCTCCCACATTGGTGGTGAATGCTCTAACCACCAGCTATGGTGTCACTCTCATGGGTGTGTGGTTTCTTTCACTCTCTGGCCCAAGTGACTCTGAAATATTTATATACACAGTAGAGCAGAGACTGAGGGAGACCCTCCCCCCATCAGAATATCCCAAATCCCAATGTTTAGAGCACTTTTCTGATGGATCTTTGTTCAAATCTTCTCTCTTCTTCAGGCAGAGAAGGGGACTTGAACTGTGGGTCTCCCACATCCCAGGTGAGCACCCTAACACACAGAGCTCCCTGTACACACACACACACAAACACACACACACCCCAGTCCCATTGTGCATCATTTAATCTCCCTTCTCCCCTCAGTTGGCAGACCTTGGGAAAGCACTCTGAGGGTTACTACCCACAAGCAGGGGTAGTAACCTCTTCTTCCCTACCCCTTGCAAGAGAGAAGGATCTGGCTAGAACATGGACCAGTCTCTTAGGCAGCCCCCAGAGAGTCAGTTTTAAGGGCTCATTCTCTCAGAGTCTATTGCCCCTTCATGGGGTTTACCTTCTACCCCTCTTCCTGGGCATATTGATTTACCCTGTGTCAGGGCAGCTTCAGGAGCTGTCTCTCACTGTTGTATCCTCTCAACTGGAATACCTTTGTTACCAACAGTCTCTGAGTGGAGCAGCCTTCTTCTTGTTCACTACCCCATCCCATGGTAAGTTGTCCCCTTTTAAGTTTCTCCCACTCCAGTCTGAGAAACCTTTCAGGTGCATCTCATAGTGTAGAATAGGCTCAGAGGAGCTCATTAGCCTTCTCCACACCAGGGTGAGGGCATATCCCTTCATATTTGCCATTACTGTTTGATCACCACCAATGGGTTTTCAAACATATACATTTTATCAATAGCACAAACAAATGACAATGCTCAAAAACTGTAGATAACCCCCCCCTTTGAGTCTGGATCTGTATCTCACTCTAATAGGTGGCCCACATCAGAAATTTAGTCAGCTACTGTTTCCAGTTAAAATACTTTAGAGTGAGGTTTTCAGCTCAGCTTTGGCCTATTCCAGTTGAACATAATGGCTGTTGCACCACTGAAGTCAATGGTGAGCACTTTTGAAACTCCCACTGTTCGTACTTTTGTTCAAGCAATAGCTTTTAGCTTTGCAAATCTCAGGTTCAAACACCTCTGTCAGCTCAAGGAGGGGTTGGCTACATACAAAATTATGAACACTAACAAAAGGCCACAGGCATCAGATATGAATGTTGCCAAAATCTTAATTGACAGGGAAATGCGTTTTCCTTTGAAAAGGAAACCGCAATTTAGCTTTTTGGTTCCTAGGTTTGATATATGTTAGGTAGCGAACTAGGTTATTAAGTTATCCTCTAAAAACATATCTGTTCTCCTTTGCTTATTTATTTCCTCCTATTATTGATTCTATGGCTGAATCATTTAATTTATTGCTCATAGAAATATATTAAAGTCACCATGATCTGAACTTTGTACCATACATTCTTTGCTAATTCTGTAATACATCTTGGGATATAATTTGTGCATAAGACTCTATACAATATAAAACCAAACAGTGTGCTAAGTCCTTTAATTGTGGCACAATCTAAGTCCTTGAAAATATTGTAAGTCAAAATTCTATCTCCGTTTAAGGCACCTTTTATTGTGACCTATCATTCTGATATGTAAGTGCTCGTATCTATGTTTAGAGTCTCAGTTTCTCTCCTCATATTCTTTTGTAAGTGTATAGTGATCTATAGAATATACCATAGGAACATAAAATATGTCTATAGATAACTAATCATAAATAATTGCTTAGGGAAAAATCAAAATGATGCTGAGGCTCTGTTGGATTATAAATGACTCTGCATGTCGCTTGAATTGATGTCAAGGCCATGGTATTACACCAGGGAATGTTTTTAGTCTCAGTCTTCAGAATCAGTGCTGCTCCCCAACAACTAGGCTGTGCACTAAAGTTCTCTTCAAGGTCAGGAGGGAAGGCATCCACCTTACACATCCACTAATTGCAAAGAGCTCCAGCTGTGTGTTGGGTCTTCCTTCATCAGCCCTAGTATCCCCCATGTACAGCACACAGATCCTGCTGAGCTGTGCTCTTTATAGGGAACATGAACCTCTTGTGCAGTGTCTCCAACTCCTTCCTTTCCTTTGTAGGAAAACTACACAGGTTTGACTGCATATGTGGAAGGGGATAAAGATTTTCTCCTTAGTGATGCTTCTCTGACAGACAGATTATAATAAAATGCTCACTTGCAGCATCTGCCATTATAGATTGCATCATGACTTTCTCAAAGTCATAAAATAATTCAGTGGCACAGCCAGGAAAAGAAACAAGGAAACCTAACACCCAGTCCTTGGTTCTCACCCAGACACTTGTAACAGATTAAAAAATAAGCAAAGCAGAGGTTGTATTCCAAAGGGGACTATAGAAGCAGTTTCTTTCATATAATGTTTATGCTCCAAACACTGACTTGTCCTCATTTTCTTGAGATAAAATTTACACACCTAGCTCAGTGCATAGCAGCTAATACGACTGTAGGAGGGAAATTGTTGTTTTGATGAAAGCCTCAATAAGTCAAACTCCCCAGAGAAAAGGTCTCCCTGTGCTATTTTAGTTCTGAAAAATAATTATTGGGGCATACATCCCAAGATAGGGGATGGGGGGTGGGGTGCCATGCTTCTCCTAATAGGAAAAAATGTTCTTCATACAGCAAATAGTCATCTTGTGGAATTCACTGATACAAGAGATCCTATGACTGATTTCCAAAAGGGCAAGGCCATGTTATGACCAATAAAAAGAGTTATAGTTAGACAGGTGACTACAAGATTAATCTAATTGCATACTTCAGGGAATAACTGATCCCCACAGAGGCCAGGAAAGGATCTCCTTTCCATGTCCAGCATTCCATAATTTGCTAGGTGCATTATGAACCTTCTGTTGTTCATACTGGGGTTCTGTTAGGGTGGAGGGAATTGCCGTCTGCTACAGCAGCAAGGATAGGCTAGTGCCCAAGGTTACTGGTGTGTATTTGCTTCGGGTTGGGGGGCTGTCTGTAAGCGAGGACAGACTAGTCCTCGCTTACAAGGGAGGGAGACAGACCAGTCCTCGCTTACAGGCAGCCCCCCATGCAACAACACAACACACAACAAAAACACTAACCCAGGAACCTATCCTTGCAACAAAGCCGATGCCAACTCTGTCCACATATCTATTCAAGTGACACCATCATAGGACCTAATCACATCAGTCACGCCATCAGGGGTTCTTTCACCTGCAAATCTACCAATGTGATATATGCCATCATGTGCCAGCAATGCCCCTCTGCCATGTACGCTGGCCAAACCAGACAGTCTCTACGCAAAAGAGTAAATGGACACAAAACTGACATCAGGAATCATAACATTCAAAAACCAGTAGGAGAACACTTCAACCTCTCTGTTCACTCAATAACAGATTTAAAGGTGGAAATTTTGCAACAGAAACACTTCAAAAACAGACTCCAACGAGAAGCTGCTGAACTGGAATTAATTTGCAAATTAGATACCATCAACTTAGGTTTGAACAGAGACTAGGAGTGGCTGGGTCATTACACAAATTGAATCTATTTCCCCATGTTAAATATCCTCACACCTTCTTGTCAACTGTCTGATATGGACCATCTTGATTATCACTACAAAATTTTTTTCTCCTGATAATAGCGCATCTTAATTAATTAGCCTCTTAGAGTTGGTATGGCAACTTCCACCTTTTCACATTTTCTCTGTATATATATATATGTATCTTCCTACTATATGTTCCATTCTATGCATCCGATGAAGTGGGCTGTAGCCCACGAAAGCTAATGCTTAAATAAATTTGTTAGTCTCTAAGGTGCCACAAGTACTCCTGTTCTTTTTGCAGATACAGACTAACCCGGCTGCTACTCTGAAACTTATCTAAATAAATAGCTGTACAACTGGCAACATTAACTTATTCTCCAGTTTCACTGAGCACAAGTTGCTGGAGGGAAGCTAAAAACTGTAATTAGAAACTAAACTATGGGTTGCTTTAAAGAGACAATGATTTTCCAGCAAACAGAGAATGATCTATCTAAAACTGTATCAATGTAAAGAGCTCTCATGATGCATCTCTTCATTGTATTTGTATGGAACTCTTTAAAAGCTGGGATCAGTATCACAGTGGCATCAGTGAATAAAAGGAGATGTATTGGCACTAGACAAGAAGTAAAAAATTAAATTTAAATGGTAGGGAAACAAATTAACTCATGTATAGAAGTCCCCAGGGACCTGACAGCTGCTTGAAACAGCATAAAATCGTGCATCCAGGGACGGACACTTCAGCTTTCAGTTGCAAAGAACCTGCTACCCAAAATGTATAACTGCTAAGAAGACTCAGTCTTTGCTTTGGGGGAGTTCTCTTCAGGGAGAACCTAGAATTGTTGGGGGAGGAGTTAAACTAAAAATGACCAAACATCAAGACAGCTTGCTCAGCCCATTCACTGTGGTGAGTCAGGAGGCTATTAGAACCCAAAGTTATGATAGGTACAATAATTATAACAGCTTGGGTAGTTATACACATATTAAAGCTCTCTCCGGTGTTATAAAGAGAGTCATAAGTACAGTACCAATAATCTCTTAATCAAATAGAGCTCTAACATAACATAAGAATATAAGAATGGCCAATTGTCCATCAAGCCCAGTATCCTCTCTTCCGACTGTGGCCAGTACCAGATGCTTCAGAGAGAACGAACAGAATAGGGCAATTATCAAGTGATCCATCCCCTGTCATTCAGTCCCAGCTTCTGGCAGTCAGAGGCTTAAGGACACACAGAATATGGGGTTGCATCTCTGACCATCTTGGCTAATAGTTATTAATGGATCCGACCTCCATGAAGCTACTTAATTCTTTTTTGAGCCCAGTTATACTTTTGGCCTTCACAGCATCCCCTGACAAAAAGTTTCAGTGGTTGACTGTGTGTTGTGTGGAGAAGTATTTCCTTATGTTTGTTTTAAATCTACTACCTATTCACTTCATTGGATGACCCCCCCCCCACAGTTCATGTGTTAACTCATTCTGTGCCACATCATTGTTCCCACCCACTGCTAATGCCTTTTATGGCATCCTGTTTATTTCCAGGTGAAGACACTGTTGATATACAAATTAAGCCCACAAGGTCATATGAGTCATTGTGCTCAATTTATATTATATGCAATGAAACATTCAAAGGGTTAAGATGTATTTGTGTAGATCATCAGTGACATCCAGTGGCTAGTAAATTAATCACAGGTGTGTAGTGCCAATCCAGAATCCTACTGTAATAGAGCAGCGTGAATGGAAGAGGCCATTAACTACCTGCCTAATATTTGCACTTCTAGTTTGGATCTCTCACACTGTATGTAAGAGGTTTAGGCATTTATTTAGCAATATTTCAAAATTTTATTTTATTTTTTTCATGAAGAGCCCAATTCTGCAAAGCATCGAATGTCCATCACCTAACCAGGGGTACTAAAATGTATGAGGCAAAGAGACTATTGACTCCTCAGGGGAATATATCGAAGATGGGACGACAGTCTCATTGAAAAGGTCAGATTTCAGCCATTTTCACAACTCTGAGTCACAATTTTCTATTGTGCAATTTCACCATGTGAACGGCAACACCAACACTGCAGCTGAAATGGTTGACATTTCCAGTTACGCTCTGAGGTACTTATGTTTTGTATGCATCTCACATGTCTTGTCTTGGACAAAAGCAAGCCATTTCATCACACAGTCCTAAAAAAATGGAAATGAAAAAAGCCTTTTGGGTCACCCAGACTGTTTCACTACCAATCTAGGGTTTTTTTCCCCTTCTAAACCATATGTAGAATTTTGACCCCTTTAATTGAAAAATCAGCTATTTCACTGTCATTGTCTGTCTGCTCCTAATAGTATTGTGGTCTCAATGACTCATGCAAGGGCACTGTGGTATACATGCACAATACAGGAGGAAGATACTCGCCTAGCTGCCTGTCCTGTGACGTATACCATCTTCTACTTTTAATCCTAACCATACTTCCTTTTATGTTTGCAGCAATCATGAACATTTTCATTCACTTGTCCCCACATGGACAGGGAATGATGTGGAGGGACCTCTCTTTTGTGCAACAAATCCACTGTCTTTGTGTTATTTTCACACTTCCCCATGCATGCAAGGGCAGACTTAAGTCCAAAATGTAAGTTGGTTTTCTAAACCTTAATATTTTCCCCCATGGATTTGCTGGGAATAGATTTACAGGACAGTAATTGTCAGGATCATCCTTCTTTCCTTTCTTTTTTTTTTAAAATCAGCACTATGTTTGCTTTTCTCCTTTCCTTTGCTACTTCCTCAGTTGTCTGTGATTTAAAACCAAAAAAAAATGTTGGTAGTACAGTTACTTTATTAGATAATTCCCTTAATATATTTATGACTACTACTTCTATGACTCCACCAAAGGTATGGCAGCTCTCAGAAAGAATGTAAGATTTTCAATTTGGTGCACATAAAAAGTTACTCAACTAATATTTTTATCTTATTCCCTGTTTAACCATCAAAGACAAAAACATCAAAACTAGGGCTCTCGGATAATCACAGTTAAGTCACCTGATTAACTAAAAAAATTAATCACAATTAATCACAGTTTTAATCACACGATTAAACAATAGAATACCAATTGAAATGTATTAAATATTTTTGGATGTTTTTCTACATTTTCTAATATATTGATTTAAGTTACAATACAGAATATATTTGCACTGTAAAAATGATGAAAAAAATAGTATTTTTCAGTTCACCTCATACAAGTACCATAGTGCAATCTCTTTATCCTGAAAGCACAATTTACAAATGTGGATTTTTTTTTGTTACATAACTGCACTCAAAAACAAAACAATGTAAAACTTTAGATACTACAAGTCCACTCAGTCCTACTTCTTGTGCAGCCAATTGCTAAGAGAAACAAATATCTTTACATTTATGGGAGTTAATACCATCTGCTTCTTATTTACAATGTTACTTGAAAGTGAAAACGGACATCCGCATGACACTTTTGTAGCCGGCGTTGCAAGGTACTTACATGCCAGATATGCTAAACATTCGTATGCCCCTTCATGTTTTGGCCACCATTCCAGAGGACATGCTTCCATGCTGATGATGCTCATTAAAAAAATAATGTGTTAATTACATTTGTGACTGAATTCCTTGGGGGAGAATTGAATGTCTCCTGCTCTGTGTTTTACCCGCAGTCTGCCATATATTTCATGTTATAGCAGTCTCGGATGATGACCCAGCACATGTTGTTCATTTTAAGAACACTTTCACTGCAGATTTGACAAAACGCAAAGAAGGTACCAGTGTGAGATTTCTAAAGATAGATACAGCACTCGACCAAAGATTTAAGAATCGGATGTGCCTTCCAGAATCTGAGAGGGATGAGGTGTAGAACATGCTTTCAGAAGTCTTAAAAGAGCAACACTCCAAGGCGGAAACTACAGAACCCAAACCACCAAAAAAGAAAATCAACCTTCTGCTGGTGACATCTGACTCAGAAGAAGAAAATGAACATGTGTTGGTCTGCACTGCTTTGGATCATTATCAAGTAGAATTCATCATCAGCATGGACACATGTCTTCTGGAATGGTGGCTGAAGCATGAAGGGATACATGATCTTTAGCACATCTGGCATGTAAATATCTTGCAACACCGATGACAAAAATGCCTGTTCTCACTTTCAAGTCACATGGTAAACAAGAAGTGGGCAGCATTATCTCCTGCAAATGTAACCAAACTTGTTTTTCTGAGCAACTGGCTGAACAAGAAGTAGGACTGAGTGGACTTGTAGGCTCTAAAGTTTTACATTCTTTTGTTTTTGAGTACAGTTTTTTGTACATAACTCCACATTTGTAAGTTCAACTTTCATGATAAAGAGATTGCACTACAGTACTTGTATTAAGAGAATTGAAATATAGTATTTTTTAATTTTACAATGTAAATATTTATAATAAAAATAAATATGAAGTGAGCACTGTACACTTTGTATCCTGTTTTTATTGAAATCAATATATTTGAAAATGTGGAAAACATCCAAAAATATTTATATAAATTGTATTCTATTATTGTTTAACAGATTATTTTAATTGCACAATTAATCATGATTAATATTTTTAATTGCTTGACAGCCCTAATCAAGACATGATTTTATGTATGCAGCTTTTATCAGGGTTGTGGTAGTAAAGGCCAGATGGTCAAAATATCAGTGTTTTGATTTTTGGCCAATAGGCAATGAAACACAAATTCTCAGTATCATTTTAAGGTGTGCACCATTATTTCTATAAAAACAGCAAAACAAAGTACAGAAAGCCTTCTAATACTGATGTAAAACAGATGGTTTTCTTTAAGCATCATATACAAACTACCCTGAACATTTACAGTGAACGAAGCATTATACAAATTATAGCAGGCATGTACAAAGAACACAAGAAAGGCCATCAGAAAACAAAATTCCAAAGCACTGGTTTAGTACAATTATTTTATTTTGAATGAGAAAATACAGTGTCCTGGAAAAACTTATTCACATGCTTAACTTCAGACCCATAATTAGTCCCACTGAAGTAATTGAAACATACTTCCTTGCCAGGATCAGGCCTATAGGGAAGCAGTGAAAAGGTAGCACTGCTGATAAATGTTGTTGCATGATCAGTGGGCCATGGTAGTCTCCCTACTGAGTAATGTGGTTATACCAGAGATGAGTTTGGCCCCTTGGTTACTGTCATTTAACTCCACATAGCATACATAGCAGCATAGCATAATGGAATTGATTTCCATTTGCCATGATGAGTAGAGAATCTCTCTAATGAAATGATAGAAATAAAAAACATCTGTACTGCTTGGGATAAACAAATTAATAATGCAGGTTTAATAAAACTGAAGAATTTGACTTAGTATCTTTTTGTTTACAAAGCTATCCTCCTAAGCTCCCTGTGGTGGGGTGGCTGCCCCACACAGGTGCAAGAAGGATTAAAGCAGCCTTGGGGAGCCTGCACAGAACCCAGGCAATTAGAAGAGGGCTTACTGAACCAGCCAATAGGGAGAAGGCTTAGTGGAGCAGCCAATCAGGACCAGGCTGGCCCACATAAGAAGGGCTGCTGAGCAGAACAGAGGGAGTCTCTCCCTGGAGGCCAAGGGAGGAAGACTGTCTGCTGTGTAGGAGGGTTGAGTGAGATAACATCATGGACAGAGCAGTGCTGGGCAAAGTCAGGGGAACAAGAGGGAGCTCCAGCCTGATGGCTGCCAGACTGAGGCCCTGATACAAGGGCGAAGAAGGTGCTAGGGCTGTGGGGCAGTTGCCCAAGGAAACAGATGGTGGAGTAGGAGGGTCAGTACGTGGCTGCCGGCTATAGGGTCCCTGGGCTGGGACTCAGAGTAGTGGGTGGGCCTGGGTCCCCACCCCCTTTACCCCTCCCCCACTTGCCACTGAGGGGAGTGGCCAGTGAATGGACTGCAGTTTGCCACTGAGGTGAGTGGCTAGACTAGAGACTGCAGTTTTCCACTGAGGTAAGTGGTTGGACTGAGGACTATTGGGTCACCCAGAAGGGGGGAGAGAACTGAGTGGGGCACAGCTGGAGCACTGTGTCTAGAAGATGCTGCTGTGGTCCAGGGAGTGACATGGGTCCTAGAGATGAAGGCAAGAGTGCTGACAAGGGCACCACTAGACAAGGGCGCTCTGGAGAAATGAGAGCTGATTCCCAGGATGGCCAGCAGGAGGTGCCACAGTGGTGAGTCTGGCCCCATTACACTCCAAAGTCAATAATCAGGGCACTTCTTTGGTTGCCTAAATACAGATATAGGTGCCTAACTTTAGGTACCCATTTTTGGTGCAAACTAAAGTAGGGTGCCTAAAGTAGGGTGCCTAACTTTAGGTACCCTAACTTTAGGTACTAGCCATGAGCTCCTTAATAAATCATGCTTGCAGAAGCAAGAAATGAAGTGTGTTGGTAAATGTCAACACAGACACAAGCACTAATTTGTTTATGTTCTTCTCCCTGTGATGCATAGTGAAATTAGTAAAATAGTCTCCCTTTACAGCTGTTCAGACTCCCCCATGCAACTCACCTTTGGTCAGCCCTCCCCAGTGCTGCTTCGGAGAGACCCCCTCTGAAGCTTCACACTCACCTCCAGATGTGAACAAAACAAAGCAGCAAAGTTAAATTAACGAAATAGATACTTCAGGCTCTTGGGTGCTGGGTTTTCATGCTGACTGATACGTGAACACACAGTTACATCATCTGTGTAAACTTGACTGTGGGGCTTAATGCTTCTCCCAAAATAGTTTTGTCATTGACTTCAGTGGGAGCAGGATTGAGCCCATAGTCCTATAGGCTAAGGTGATAAATGCTGAAGTCACCACAACTCCCTAATTCTGCATATACAGACTTTTTTTTAATGGAAGGCTGATAGATTTACTACTTTCTGTGTGTAATACATCTATTTATGTAACAAGTGAAATGAACAATAAGAAATTATTACTTAAAATTGATAGGTTAGAATAGCTACCAGAAGAGAGAGAAATCTGAAAGATACACAGAAAAATACAACTTATTTGTTGTTAACTTACTACATGATCATGTTATTTATGGTACTGAGACATAATTTACTTTAGTAGTAGTAATTAGTTCATCAGGCCAAAAGTAGGTCTGCAGAAAAACTGAACTGTAAAGGGTAACAATAAAAATGTTGACACGGCATTTAAAACACTAAGGATCACATTTTGGATTATATTCAAGTTTGGAAATCAAAGTGAGTCATATATAAAATCATCTGTAAAGCATAACAGTCTGAAGAAAAAGAACACATGGATCACTAAAAACAGATATACAATTTTAAATTCTTGCTCTCGGGCATTTGTATCTTTTCACTCAAGTTCTCTTGAGTATCTGCTGTGAATTGGTTCTAAACTAAACAGCACCACCACCACAGAAAGAGACAAATACAAAATTTGTCATGTAAAATAGATGGTATAACTTCAAACCACAATTGAATAGTGTCTCAAAAGGCTTCCTGGAGATAAAACGGGCCCAGATGAGGGAACCTCAAGGATCGTTTACAAAGATGTATGTTCTTCAATCATTCTTTTGCTCCAGTAAAGAGGAAATTTGGTTCTTTTGCCAAATGTGATATATCTATCATCGTAGCAAAAGCAAGACAAAATTCCCTTTTGCATCATCTTTTTTTTCCTTTTAAATATATGAAACAAGGTGGGGTGGGGTTTTTTTGTGTTTTGCTACAACAAAAGCAGTTCAAACATTTACATGGTTAGATGAAGTTTTCCTAAAAAATGGTGCATCAATGATAAAAAGTAATAGCAGCAGATAATGCATAAAGTAGACTTTATAATTAATATTTTTCACATTATCCTTATCTTACCTAGGAATGAGGAGCATTGTCAGTATATTCTAAACTTTTCTAAAAAGTTATGAAAAGTTTGAATATTTAACAAGAAGCTTGTGTTCAAGTTTTGCTTTCAGTAGGATACAGAATATTTTGCCATAGTAAATGGTATAGATTTATAAATGTTAAGGCTAATTATGATAATTTAGTCTGACCTCCTGCATAACACTAGCCATAGAAGTCACCCAAGTATTCCTGCATCTATGACAAAACATGATTTTTATTTAATATCATACTCTGCAAGTGGTATCTTACAGTCCCTCCAGATTTCTCTTTAAGAAACTCTTCAAGATACTACTCAATGGACTTGGTTCCCCACAACATTACTCCAGTTTTAGAACTCGCATCCATTAAGCCCAATAGGAATGAGGATGGCAAAATCTGCCACTGATAATTTGTTATGGGTAAAACAAACTCTAATATGGCTCCTGTGTAAGACCCCACTGCTAAGACCTGTATCTTTTTCAATCTACATTTCAACTTAGAATGTAACTTCACATCCCATTGTCAGTGTCCAATATGTAACATGCAATTTAATTATAATGTAAAGATGGGGAGAATATTTTTCTTCAGACTGGGGAATGAGAACAGTTTCCTTTGTTGTTGTTGTTTATTTATTTATTTCTCCATTATGACAAAATGAAGATTTTTACTCTGGACACAGTGTTAAAATGATGATTCTTTATTATATTGTTTTATTTATAGGTATGCACTACTTTTAAAGCAACAAGAGATCTATGATAGATGGCTCTAGGCCATATTCTGCCATCCTTCTTTCACAACGATAGTACCTTACTCTGCGAGCAGTCCCGTTGGTGTCAGTACCATTTACTCAATCTGAAAAATGGCAGCAGTATTGTGCCTTTATTAATTAATCAGTCATCAGAATGACATTAGAAAGTCAGAAACATGTTAACTAGTCAATCAGTTTTAATTACATCTACAAATTAGAAGAGTAGTGTGTAGTCCTCACTCTTCCTCTGTGTCCTTCTTTTGACATTTTTTTTGTTCATTTCCTTCAGTCTTCATTTTACACACTATATCCTGGTCTGACTTGTGTATATTATCCTTGATATAATTAGGGGAGAAGGTGAAGGTTCAATCTATTCTCTGGCTGATTTTTTTTTAATAAAAAGTATTCTTTGATACACAGTGGGATAAGCCAAATAGAAGCAATTATCTGTAGGTTTCAGACAAACTGAACATGAAAATGTACTATTTTGGTCATGTTTTGCACACTGAATGCTAATGCCTGTTGAAAATCGAGTTAAAAATATATTTTACTATTAATCAAGATGTTGTTCCACTGTCAGAACTTGAGGCTTCTAAAGAATTAAGTAACAGAGAGGGAGAGGTTTCCAAAGGTCCGAATGGCAGTTTAGAGCCTATCCCCTATTAACTTTCACTGGGACTTAGGTGTCTATTTACTATTAGTGCCTTTTGAGAAACTCCCCTAGAATAAATATAATCTTTAACACATCTGACCTGAGATCCAATAACTTTTATTTTGGGGATTATATTTAGGTAAACTGAAGGTGCTACACCACTCGGTTTAACAGCACTTGTTAAGGGCAGACTATATGACCAAAAGACTTTTGGCCTGATTCTGATCTCACTTACACAAGTGTAAACCAGTGGTAACTCCATAGAAGTTAATAGAGTGACACACTTGTGAAATCACTGTGAGAAAAGAATTTAGCCATGGTTCCTCAAAAATGACGTAAGTCCTTCCCAAAGGTATTTGGAACAAAACTAAGTTATTTTTCATTAAAATTATAACTGGCATGTTGCAGGATATCCCTTGAAATAAACATGTCAATTTAGGGTGCAAAATAATATTTATGCATGCAATAGATTTATACTCTAGAGAGCAATAGAGGCAACAATTGGAATCTGGTAAAATGATTAAATTATTTGAACTAGCATGATGTAGTCACCCCATTTGTTTTTTCACAAGAAATCAGCAGAGGATCATAGAATATTACGGCTGGAAGAGACCTCAGGAGGTCATCTAGTCCTATCCCCTGCTCAAAGCAGGACCAACACCAACAAAATCATCCCAGGCAAGGCTTTGTCAAGCCAGGCCTTAAAAACCTCTAAAGATGGAGATTCCACCACCTCCCCAGGTAACCCATTCCAGTGCTTCACCACCCTCCTAGTGAAATAGTGTTTCCTAATATCCAACCTAAACCTCCCCCACTGTAACTTGACACCATTGCTTCTTGTTCTGTCATCTGTCACCACTGACAACAGCCAAGCTCCATCCTCTTTGGAACCCCCCTTCAGGTAGTTGAAGGCTGCTATGAAATGCCCCCTCACTTTTCTCTTCTGCAGACTAAATAATCCCAGTTCCCTCACCCTCCCCTTGTAAATCATGTATCCCAGCCCCCTATTCATTTTCATTGCCCTCTGCTGGATTCTCCAATTTGTCCACATCCCTTCTGTAGTGGGGGGACCAAAACTGGATGCAATACTCTAGGTGTGGCCTCACCAGTGCTGAATAGAGGGGAATAATCACTTCCCTCTGTCTGCTGGCAATGCTCCTACTGATGCAGCCCAATATGCTGTTAGCCTTCTTGGCAACAAGGGCACACTGCTGACTCATATCCAGCTTCTAATCCACTGTAATCCCCAGGTCCTTTTCTGCAGAACTGCTGCTTAGCCAGTCAGTTCCCAGCCTGTAGTGGTGCATGGGATTCTTCCTTCAAAAGTGCAGAACTCTGCACTTGTTGAACCTCATCAGATTTCTTTTGGCGCAATCCTCCAATTTTTCTAGGTCACTCTGGACCCTATCCCTACCCTCCAGCATATCTACCTCTCCCTCCAGTTTAGTGTCATCTGCGAACTTGCTGAAGGTGCAATTCATCCCATCATTAATAGAGATATTGAATAAAAGATGTTGATCAACCATGGTTTAACTTTTCCTACTATACTTGTCCTCCTTATATTCTATCCTTTAGTCCTGGGGGGATGTTTCTTGATCTGTTACTTACACTACATGTTGAATATTGTAGTATCTATGCCTATTTAGACTTATTGCCACATACACATTCCCATTATGATGGGACTCTCAGTACTATTTCTCCACTCTGCATTTTTTCCACTGCTTTTGCCCCCCAAAACTGACTGTAAGTTAGAGAAACACAACAATGAAAGCAGCATTATCATAACTTCCATTAAGATAATCAATTTTATTATCCAGTGAGAGTCTATGGAAATAAATTGTCTCATCTCAACGACAACCTTGCCCATAGAGAGAAATTAAGGACACAGCTTCAGGTACAATGGGCAAAGGTATATTTAAAATATTTTAGCCAGAATGGAAAGGATAAGCACTGCTGTAGTTGCCCTGGCGAGTAAAGTGAAGCAATTTCTCAAACTCACAAAACTGGTCTCTAGACAGGTGCTAAGAAACCCTAAAGTAAACAGTGAAGGAAACAAGGGCAAACACAAGAAACTGCAATTGAAATTAAAGGTTAGATTGTGGCTAGCTTTCTGCAGCTACATGGGGGACAGTAAGGAACCTCCTCTTTTGCATGATCCACGTAAGGGTTACCTAGAATCACAGCCCTTGTACTTAGATGTCACAGGGACTTTGACCACATAGTTCCCCTATGGGAGCAACACAGTGGAAAGGGGGCAAGGAGTAAGCAGAATTGTAGCAGAACACGCCCCCATGTCAGTCAGCAGAGCTAACTAGCTGCACTTGGGGCAATAAGCTACACCCTTTAAAAATCTGTAGCAAAAGTGGAATGCTTCCAGGTGCTCCTAGTGGGGCATTGCAGCTCTGTTCCACCGCATATAACAGGCCATGCCCAACAGGTACAGTTTTGTCTAAGGCATTAGTTAATATGAACATCATAATATAAAGATGCATAGAACAATTTGAAAATCAAATAGTCTGGAATGTAAGGAATCTGAAGGCTGCAATAGGAAAAGAGATGTTAAGTACAAAGAAATATATGCTATATCGTGAGAAATGCTACAGAATTCCATGGTCTCCAGGTGTTTTAAACCCAATATCTACATACATAACCAGCCTATAATATCCTGAAAATAGACTTAAAATGTCCTAACATTTCCTAGGCTTGCTTACCTCCTGCTCATCAACTTATCCTTAGATAGCTTCCTCCTTCTTCGCCTTCCTATTTCAGGCTCTCCTGTTTATAAAAGTCATGGTCATAAAAGCCAGGGAATGGAAGCAATATCATGTTACTTAGTAGACCAATCACACATCTCAAATATTAGATTGTGAACCATCAAGTACTTGACACAATACTTGCAAAAAAACAGCTAGTGAGTGATCCATCAGCTGAAATGTTTTTGCACAAAATATTTTGTCACATCTAAAGCTATTGGTATCAATGGGAATCTTTCCGTTGATTCAGTGGGTTGTGGATCAAGCCTTCTTCAAATAAACTTTAAAATAATGTATGAATTATTTTAAAATGTGGTCTATTCATGGATTCATGAATAAATTGTTTGCTATGAATAGTTCACCCAGCTCTAGTGAAGATACATCTGTGAAAAGAGTATTGAGTTTAGCCATATTTCAATGAGGTTTCTTTTTTCCATTCTGGATTCTACAATTATTGTTCATACTTTGTTGTCTGATTGGTAAGACTACTGAGAAGAAGTGAAATAGTTCAATCTAGGTTAGCAACAAAATAGCACAGAGCTCATGTGCTGTGATCGGTAGGAAGTATTAAAAAAATGCTCTGTAAGAAAATGAATAGATTGTTACTAAGTTACTTTTATGCCATTTAGTGCAGTAATTATTTGTTATTTAAAGAAAAAAACATTGACATTTCCCCCTTTGCCCAAGCCATATGGAGAAGAGGCTTTTAGGATCCACTTAAGAAAGGCAGACATTCATAATGTATACTTTTCTGTTGTCAAAGTACAGGAATCAACATACAGTGGGAGAATCAGGAAATCATAGCATTTAAAAAAAAATCTATGGTGCCATTCTGAGAAACATCTATAATGTTATTGACAAGGATTTTTAAAAGCTGCTATAATTCCTAACGCCCTTTTAAACACCATGTTTCAATTTTAAAAAAAAATCAATCAAGAGATGTACAGGAGTGGAATTACCTGTCACCCACTTTAATCTCTATGTTAAAATGTTATTCCCTTCTGGTGGGTTAACAGAACAGATGGCATGAGAGAATGGGCTCATATTTGAATTTCACTCATATTCAAATTCAGAGATCTTATTTGGACAGATATTGAAATATTTGCAATTGAAATAACAGGGTAAAACATAAAATACTAGTGAGGGCAAAAGCAAATATAATCTTGAATGGACTTAAGCACATTTGTTATCAAACAGAATAAGATCTAGACCAGTTTTTTACACTTACACACACACACACACACACACACACACACACACACACACACACTGCTTTAAAAGGTCAGTTTCACAAAGCTGAAAACAATTATGAGCAAAATCAGTTGGGAGAAAGAATTAAAACAGAGAAATGTGAATGACAACTTAGAATTATTTAAGAACATCTTAGTAGATGCTCAAAAAGCCACAGTCAAGAAATAAGGCCACACTGGTTAAAAAACGAACGTGGGTTAGAGAGGAACTGAACGCACATATAAAAATAAATAAAATAATATATAACAAATGGAAAAAGGGGACGTTTATAGTAATTAATATAAATTGGAAGATAGGAACTGTAGAAAATTGATAGGACAAGCAAAGAGATAAAAGGAAACATCTATGGCTAGTTATGTTAAGGACAATAAGAAGGAGGGAAATTTTAAGAATATTAGAAAGAAAAAGAATTCTAACAATGGTATTGGTCCATTACTAAATGGAAATGGTAGAAAGATCAGTAATGTAGAAAATGCAGATGTGTTCAACAAATATTTCTATTCTATATTTGGGGGCAAAGAGATGATGTAGTCATATTACATGATGATGAAACACTTCCCATTCCAATAGTAACTCAGGAGGATGTTAAACAGCTGCTGCTAAAATCAGAAATCTTAAATCAGCGGCTATGGATAACTTTAATCTAAGAGTTTTAAAAGAGCTGGACAAGGAGCCTGCTGGGCCAGGAACGCTGGGGAAGTTCCAGAAGGTTGGAAGAGCACAATGTTGTGTCAATGTTTTAATAAGGTAAAAACAGAATGACCCAGGTAATTATAGGCCAATCAGTTTGACACTGATCCTGAGCTAAATAATGGAATGGCTGACACACGACTTAATAAATAATTAAAAGACAAATATAATTAATGCCAATCAATGTGGGTTTATGGCAAATAGAACCTGTCAAATGAACTTGATATTTATTTTTGGTGAGATTACAAGTTTGATTGATAAAGGTAATAGCGTTGATATAATACATTTAGCTTTCTGTTAGGCATTTCACTTGGTACAGCAAAACATTCTGATTAAAAACTAGAATCATAGAAAATTTAAATGGTACATATTTAACAGATTAAAAACTAGTTGACGGGTCTCACAATGTAATTGTAAATGGGGAATCCAAAGGGATCAGTTCTAGGTCCTATGCTATTTAACAATTTTATCAATGACCTAAAAGACAGCATAAAATCAGTACCAATAAAAATTGCAGATGATATGAAGATTGGGAGAGTGATAAGTAATGAAAAGGACAGGATGGGTCACTGACATAGCACGGGCTGTATCACTTGGTAAACTGGGTGCCAGCAAACAATATGTGTTTTAATACAGTCAAATGTAAGGAACAAAAATGTAGGCCATACTTACTGGATGGGGTACTCTATCCTGGGAAGCAACAACTTTAAAAATGACTTGGGGGTCATGGTGGATAATCAGCTGAACATGAGCTGCCAATGTGCCGCTGTAGCCAAACTGGTTAATGCAATCCTTGGATGCAAACAGGGGAATCTTGAGTAGGAGTAGAGAGGTTATTTTATCTCTGTATCTGACACTTGTGCAACCACTGCTGGAATATTGTGTCCAGTTCTGATGTCCACAATTCCATAAGGATGTTGGTAAATTAGAGAAGGTTCAGAGAAGAGCCACAAGAATGATTAAAGGATTAGAAAATGTGCCTTTATAGAGCTAGACACAAATAACTCTATTCAGTTCAACACAGAAAAAAACTAAAGGGTACCTTGATTTCAGTCTATAAGTACCTCAGAACAGACATTTGATAATATAGGCTCTTCAATTTAGCAGACCAAGGTTTAAAAGACCCAATGGCTGGAAGCTGAAGCTAACCAAATTGAGATTAGAAATAATAATAAATAAATGAATACCTATCTCTTGGATAGCAAATTATATAGCATTTTTCATCAGTATATCAGGAACACATTTTTAACAGGGAGGGTAATTAACCAATGGAAGTACTAACTATGGGTTATGGTGGCCTCTCCATCACTGAACATTTTATTATTGACATTAGATTTTTTTAATATATTCTGTGGTTCAACAAGGAATTAATTCCGGGAAGTTCTATGTCTGGTGTTAGGTCAAAGTAGATGACCACAGGGGTCTCTTCTGTCTTTATAATCTATTAATCTAATCCAAATCCTGGTCTACACCTAATATTTAGATCAATCTAGATACATTGCTCAGGGCTGTGAAAAATGTCATTCCTTGTGTGATGTAGTTAGTTTGACCTAACCCACACAGTAGACACAAGTAGGTAGATGGAAGAATTCTTCCGTTAATCTAGCTATCACCTCTCAAAGAGATGGATTTACTGCGGTGATGAATAAACCCCTTCTATTGTTATACTTAGTGCCTACAGTACTACAGTGCCATAGCTGCAGCAGTGCCTCGGTATTGCTTGCAGTATAAACATACGTTATGTGTTTCAGTGTTTTCCTGAATCGGGACCTCGCTTCTTTCCTCTGAAGATCTCAAAGCACTTGACAAACATTAGATGTCAAGACTGTTGTGATGGAAAAGTGTTAATATCCCCATTTTACAGATGAAGAAACTGAGTCACAGAGCGATTAAAGGTCTTTACCGAAGTCACAAATGAGTAAATACCAGAGCTTGGAGTAGAACCCAGAACTCCTGACTCTCAATCCTTTGTTATAAACAAAAGTCCAGAACAGGAGATGTGAGACCCTTTTCTTTTCCTTTTTATTTAATCAAAATATTTTATTTTAACGTGGGTACATTTACATTTAATGTGGGGTGCAGATGTTGGCAGCAACCACCACCTTGTGACAGCCTCCATCAAGCTAAAACTGAGAAGTGTGGGTCCAACAAACAAGGGACGTAGACATTATGATATTGACAAGCTAAAGTCCCTTGAAATACAGAAAGCCTTCATTCTGCAGTTAAAGAACAGGTTTCAAGACTTGCAGACCTTGATGAAGAGGAGGGGAATGCAGATGAGGAGATTAACAAGAAGTGGGACAAAGTAACAGCAATTTATAAACAGAGCAGTGAAACCTATTTAGGCTACAGGCAGAAGAGAAGGAAGAAGTGGATCACACCCAGCACATGGAATGGCACAGAAACTAGATGAGCCCTGGAGAAAAAAGTTTTAGACACAAAATCCCAGAAGCTAAAGGATAAATACCACAAGCAGTATAGCAAGGCACACCAAGATGTCAAACGCCTTGTGAGAGAGGACAAATGGCATTATATTGATGATCTGGCAACACAAGCAGAGGATGCAGCTGCTCATCAGGAACAAACAAGGACACCTACTAACAACTGAAAAAGAAAAAGAAATGTGCTGGACAGAGCTTTTCGAAGAATTGCTGAACAGGGAGCCGTCTAAAGAAGAAGCAAACATCCAGGAGGCAGAAGATCTTGATATCAACACAGACACCCCAACTAAGGAAGAGATCATTCAAGCCATCAAATCCTTAAAAAATGGGAAAGTTCCTGGCAAGGATAACTTGAATGCTTGTTCAAGGTAAATCCTAAATTAGCAGCATCTATCCTGGCCCCTCTATTTACATCAGTCTGGGAAAGGGAAAAAGTGCCAGATGAATGGACCAATGGGGTTATAGTGAAGATACCAAAGAGAGTGTAGGGTACCACAGAAGATTGTGTTACGGCATAGCAAGGGTGTTGGCTTTCTCACATTGTTTCAGCGGGCCGGTTACTGCAGCTCAAGGCCGGCCAGCTGTAGTTTGTTATGAATTAATTAGAATTGCTTTGCATGGCCTTGAGCCAGGAGGCGGCCCCTGCTTGCTTCTGTATGAGATGTCTGTATATAGCTGTATGAGTCCGCCCCGTTTTTGGCACTCCGTACCAGGCCCGGGTTATGGTGCGCTGGGTTCCCCGTCTCCGTGACAGCAACGCCAGGAGTCCCCGTTGCGGATGTGTCACTTTGCCTTCAATAAAGCCAATAACTCACAGAGTGTGTGGGCCTCATTCTTGCAGAGCACCCTGGGTAGGCCCGCAGCCTCCCACGAACGTAACAGAGAGGAACTCTCGGTGATTGTAATAACTGGCGTGGTGTCACACTTTTATCTGTGCAAAGCAAAGTATTGTGGTATCACACTTTTATCTGTGCCAAGCAAAGTATTTTATCTGCGCCAGCGTATATCAGAAGCAGTTGATAGCGTTCTCAGAAAAGAGCAAGCTGGATTTTGGAAAGGGCGTGGACACACAGACCAGATCTTCACTCTACGGAACATAATAGAACAGTGCTTAGAATGGCAACAGCAATGCTACATACATTTCATAGACTTTGAGAAGGCTTTTGATTGCATTCACAGGACCAGCCTATGGAGCACTCTGCGGGCATATAGAATTCCTTTCCATATAAACAACATCATCAAAAGCTTTTATTTCAATTTTACATGCCGTGTTGACTCAGTGAGCTCAGTTTTGAAGTCAAAACAGAGGTACATCAGGAGTGTCATGTCTGCAATCCTCTTCAACACTGCCAAGAGGCATGTACAACAGAAGACATGCCAAGAGGCATTAAATGGACACTCTTCTTATCCCTTGAAGACCCGGACTTCACAGATTATGTTGCTCTCCTATCACATATCCAACACCATATGCAAGAAAAACCAACTCGACTCAACGCATTCAGCCAGCAAATTAGACTGAAAATCAACCGTAATAAGACAAATATCATGACCTTTAATATTGCCTCATCATGACCAGTATGGATAGAGGATTATGTTCTCACCAGTGTAGAAACATTCACATACTTGGAACAAGACAGGACATCCAGAACAAAATCAATAAATCCAGAGACACCTTCAGGAGCTTAAATACAGTCTGGAAATAATCAAAATACAACACCAAAATCAATTTCAAGATTTATCAGACTGCGTACTTTCAACACAACTTTATACTGCAATATGCTGGGGAAGGAGAAAGTATGACATATCCAAACTATCTTCATTCCATACAACCTACCTCAGAAAAATCCTCCATATCTTTTTGGCCCAGAACAATCTCAAACCAAGATCTTTTGACACAGTGCAGCCAAGAGGATCTGAGCACCATTGTTGCCAGGAGGCATTGGAAATGGATCAGTCATGTGCTTTGGATGGAAACTGATTCCATCACCAGAGTAGCAATAAGCTGGACACCTGAAGGCAAGCGAAGACAAGCCCGCCTGAAAACAACATGGCAAAGGGCTGTGGAAGCTGACCTATAAAACCTGTGGCACAACTGGGGAACCATTGAAAAACTTGCCAGAAACAACAGAAGTGGAGGAACTTCATCACTGCCCTAAATGCCAGACGCGTAATAGGAACATGATGATGATGACATGACTTTCATGAGATAGACTCTCACAGCCAACAGTCCACAGGATACAGGAGTAACAAAGAAGTATGGTTTGTAGAATGCAGCAGTGCATTGACAGTACAGCTGTGTGAACACTGCAGGAGAGTCTGCTATGGTTGTCAGCGTGAAGATTTGCTATACCTGTTCAGCACTTATATACTCAGTAATGGGAGCTACAGAAAGATGTAAGATAGACAGTTTCAGATGGAGGAATGACTGCATAAATGGTACCTTAATACTCAGTGTAATCTTTCCTTGCCTATCTTCAACTCATACCACAATTTACTAGCAAAGCAAGAGTTTTACTACTGTTAATAGTACAGAACTAACACAGCTATGCAAGAGAGATGTGGATTCAGTTCTGTCTTGTGTAGTACCAATACAGCTACAATCTTAATCCTGCAAACATTTACACACACAAAATCAGAGATCCACAGGGTTAGAAGGGACCACAAGGATCATCTAGTCTAACCCCCTGTCAAGAGGCAGGAATTGTTCTGTCTAAACCATCCAAGACAGATGACTATCCAGCCTCCTTTTGAAAAACTCCTGAGGCAGTCCTTTCCATTGTCTTACTGTTCTTACAGTTAGGAAATTTTTCCTGAGATTTAATCTAAAGCTGCTATGCCGTAGTTCGAACCCATTGCTTCTTATCCTGCCCTCTGTGGCAAAAGAAAACAATTTTTCTCCATCTTTTTTTATGGAAGCATTTAAAGTATTTGAAGACCTCATGTCCCCCCTAAATCTCCTCTTTCCCTAACCAAACATACTGCTTAACTTCATGTATGTAAGGAGTCCCATTGATTTCAGAAGGATGATAGCTGTACATAAAGCTAAGCATGCATTGTTTTCAAGATCAGGATTCTCACTGCAAACCCTTATTTACTGCTGCTGATATAAAAAGCAGGAAGAGCACAGCTAGATTACCAGACATTGTCCTGAATTTGCAATTCTGGCACTTAGAAAAATCACCTTTTCAATTGTAAACTGAGCCTATTCAACATACAAGTCACTGTTATACTACCATCTCTATGCTGATGACTCACAGATTTATGTCTCTATTCTGTCCAAGACCTGTCTCCTTCTGTCCAAATTAAAATCTCAGCCTGTCCCTTTGACATCTCCTTATGGATGTCTAGCCATCAGTTCAAGCTAAACATGGCTAAAACAAAGCTCTTAATCTTGCTCCCCAAAAAACTCCCTCTACTTCTTTTCTCAAAACCACCATCCTGCCTCTCACTGAGACCCATAACCTGGGCATCATCTTCAACTCGTACCTCTCTTTAAGTCCTCACATTCAAGCTAGGGCTAAATGTTGCACATTCTTTCTGCAATAACATATGTAAGATAGCTTACCTAGCTATCCACACAGATAAATCTCACATCTTAATTACTGCAATATATTTCTCTTTGGCCTTGACAAATGTGCCTTGCCTCACTCGTATCCAGTCAGAATTCTTCTGCAAAAATCATTCTCCTAGCCCATCGCTTTGACCATGTTACCCTATCTTTGCATCTTTCTACTGGATCCCTCTTCACTATTGCATCAAACATAAGATGCTTGTTTTCACTTTGAAGGCCCTTAACGGTTTATCTCCACTCTACCTATCACCTTCCTGACTAAAACCACTCTCTAAGTACACATATATGCTCTAATTCTGGCCATGCATGTACCTCTTTCTAAAGCCTTGTGTGTGCACCTCAGAGCAGAAGTTGGCCAATAATATATTTCAAAACAATTCAAAAAATAACTGACATATGCTGCTTGTTGGCAGTTTCTTCTCTTGGAGTGAAAGATGGAATCATATCCCTCTTCTTCATTCTGGTTCCTGGCTATGTAGAAGAAAAGTTACCTACATGAATTAAAATAAACAAAAGTTAAAGATTAACACACCACCATAAAGAATGTCACCTACTTGGTCTTCAGTCAAAAAAAAATAGTAATGTTTTATCCTTAGTGAAGTCCTCCCTTACATAATAAAACAGTTTTATATCCTACGTCTCTTGCCAGTAAATGTTTCATTGTTAGTTGGCAATAGACATGGACTCAGTATTTGACAGCCACTTAGGAAGAGAGACATACCCTTGAAACACAAGCAGTGTGTTGGCATGTAAAGAATCATCACAAAAATCCTTGTGTTTATTTAATAATTCTGCTTACACTGTTATTGGACCAAAGTGAAGTTCATCATTTCTTTCACCTTGCCGTCATTGACTACCATGCCACAATAAAGGGGACATTGTCTACCTATTTAAGGATCCACTGAGGAATATGTTCACATATTTTTACTCATTTATCTTTGTCACTTGTAATTACCACAATGGACATTTCTTGCTTCTGCTTATTCCCCTCTTCCTTTCTCTCCTCCTCGTAGGAGGAGTGTGGGTCTCTTTATCCCAGCCACCCCTGGCTGTACCATCTGCAAGAAGATCAAAGACGGGGTCATATCCATCTAATAACAAGAGAGGAAACAATGCTGCAGGTGAACACTCTATTAGCCTCCTTTTTCATTTTATTCAGGTCAGTGCTCAGGGACTTTCAGATGCCTTTGAACAAATGGATGTAAAAATGAAAGACAAGCTACAAAGAAATAAGTTTCTTTTCTTAAGCAAGATAGGCTGATGGGCTGAACCAGCCTATTGTTCTAATAGCCTTTTCCTTGGACTGCTCAGGGAGTATCTTTTCTCAATAATCCTAACCCTTCAAAACAAAGCACAAAAATCTGCTTCTGTCTTGAGACATACAGCTATTAAAAATGTCCAGAAGGGGTAAACTGAAGACTTGCATAGGATACAGAGGATATTTGTTACCGAGAGGAAACTAGTTGTAGTATCCTGTGAAAATATCTCTCTAAAATTAGAGAAGTGTAATCACTAAAGGGCCTCCCCCCATTGTGAGAGATTTCTCACATGATGCAGGAACTCTGAGGGTCTGCATGCTAAAGTCTACAGAGAGTTCTGGTTTAAACTTTATATCCCTGGCTTCACCCTGGGGTCCTAAAGTACAAAGGCTACAGCATACTGATGAGAGAGACACTCTTGACTGTTTCCTGTGCTAGAATACATGACATTAATCTTCCATGCTGGTTGATCTACAGAGAGGGAACCAAATTCTTTGATGGCTTAAGTGGGCCTCCCTCTATTGATTTTGGTGCAGCAACCATTTACACCAGATTTTGGACTGGAATCTTGAACTAAACATTTGTGCCGGTGCATTGTGAAAGCACATTTACCACGTGGCTGCAACTTCATCATGGATTTTATTGGGCCTGCAGAGCTTGACATTTGTACAGGCAACTCTATTCCATAATAATGTGGCAATAAAAACAGCAGAAGCATCAGCTGCTTAGTTTCCATTGTAGAGACAGTTGTGAATACTGAAGTCACTGTTTGTATAGTTGTGATATTTCTCTGGGAATCTGTTCTTCACTACCCCTGGTTTAGCCTCTCTGCTTCAGATGCAGGTGGAATCTGATCTCAAGAGATATGCAGAGATGGAAAAGAATATGAAAAATAATGTGTGAATATTTTCAAACCTAAACTGACTCAGTTCATGTTGCAAATAAAGGTTTGAGTTTATTTTAGTCAATAAACCAATCAATAATCTTACTTTTACCCCAAAAAAACATTGATTAGAATTTGTTCCATTAATACTCCTTTTTATGGATGCAAAAAGATGGTTCCATTTGCAATGTATGGTTAACATCAGAACTGTTCAGAATACAAGATGTAACCAAGTCTAAATATTCAATTTTCCAGCTATACTGAAAGAAGGCCAGGAGACATTTGATATGGATTTAATCAGGCTACAACTTATTATTAGATGTCCAGGACTACCCAGCAGATAAGTGTACAGTTCAGGTAACCCCCTGTTTATTCCATAATTACCTGTGGGGCTTCCGCCTGCTCCCTGTCTTTTTTTCTATCCAGGTCCCCACAGCCCATCTATTGCTGGCACCTTACCATATACCCCCCTTGTAGGAGGGTTAAGAGGGGCTATAAGAATGGGGGGTTGTCTCCATGCCGTACCAATCATAGGAGTCCCCGTCCCCACCCCCATTCTGTTCCTTTAACTAACACCTCCTTTTAAAGTCCATTTCCAATCCATTTAACCGGTCACTGTATACCTTCCCCATGGAGTACTTGCACTGGACATCCACCACAAGGAGGTGCCAGCAATTAGCTTCACTGACCCCCCTGCCCTCCCTCCCTGCCAGCCTGCTCTGTGTAAAAGGGGGCGTCATGCACAAGGCTGCTCCTTTTACACCCTTCCACCCATCCGGTTCCCAGGGGATGAGTCTGCGTCACCAGGCTGACCCCTTGTCCCCTTTTGCAGCAGTTTTCCTCTCTCTCTTTCCCCATGCCCAGCCATAAAATACCATTTCCTTTATTTGCCCAGCCATACAAATCCCCTCCTCCCATCCTCCTGCTTAAAGGTGTGGTGTGGTCAATCTTTACATAGATTTTTAACCATGTAACTCCCATTAAATTTAATAGAAGACATGTAGCTAAATTTTGAACATAACTTGGAAACATCGATCACCAAGATTTCTTGTAGTACACGTCTAAAAATAACACATATACACTACTGACATGCGCTGTAAATCAAACAAGTTGTATTGCTACAGCATGTTAACTTCTCTAAATTTAATAGAACTTACCTGAAAACAATTGTGACAGTTTCTGGCCTTTTTTCATATTTTCCTTTGCTGAACAGCAGTAACTACCACAATCCAAGCATCCTATCTTGCAACCCTTATTCACATGAGTAGTTCTATGGAATCAAATATTTCTCATTGGTTAATTGTACTGGCTGATATCAATACCACAATCTGTTGTGAGGTACACCAGTGTAGATTTTAAATTACTCCAGATTTTCACTAGTGTGATTGTGAGCAAAATTTGGCCCACTAATGTCAGTGGAATTACTCACGTAAGTAAGAAATGTAGGACCGTGGCCCATATCAGTACAAAGACTTCTTGTTTCAATATTATCAATTGTCGTCATATGTAAGGGGAAATGGAAATTAGTAATGATTTAAGCCCAGATTCTCAGCAGGTATAAATTGGAACAGCTTGACTGACTTCGGTAGAACTACATTGATTTACACCAACTGAGGATCTGACTTTATCTCCTTAGTAGTTAGATGCAGTGATTCCCAGTTCTCTTTTATTAAGTTCATTTTGCTTGTATTAACTAGTAGTAGAAAGAGGAAAATATGTTTTCATATACCACTTGTTTTTGTTTTTGTTTTTCAGAACACCATCCAAACTACCATGGTGCCTCAAAATTAAAAACAGCAGTAACTTCAACTACCACAGCTAAAGTACAATAACATGGCTAAAAACTATTTACTTCAACAGTATGCAACTCATTTTAATATCATTCATACATAACAAAATATGGATTTCATTAGGATGTCTTTCATGATTGGTGAATTTATTCAAAGAGGAAGTGAGATAACCAGTGTGACAATCTCTATCTTGATATTTGTCTGACTCTTTGTAATGAAGATACAGTATTCCCTGAAGAACATATTTCAAATTGTGCATTGAACAGTCTCTCTCTCTCTCTTTATCTCTCTGTACAATATGAACATAAACAAGTGGGATGACTGAGCAGGAACAAAACTCAGTAACAGACAGAAAGGTCTGCTCAGCAGGAGAAAATCTTTGTAAACACAAATGGAACAAGGTACCATGAGCAAAAAGGGGTACAAACTTTTCCAGCCTGGGGATAAATCTGAAGTTCAGAGCCTAGGTAGGGAGCACTACTTTTATCCAGCTATTCTCCTCCTGTTTGCACTCCAGCGGCCTTTGTATAGCTCTTTCCTTTGCACAGATGCTCAGGGAAGGGGGAAAGAAATCTGATGGGTCCAAATGCTGTGCTTTTATGCTTTCTTCCCTGACCCCAAAAACTATGGCATCCAGCACACAAAGAAGGAGCCACAATCCTAAAAAAAGATCTAAAAAATGAAAAGGAGTCTCATAAAAAATGGAAACTAGGACAAATTACAAGGGATGAATATAGGCAAACAACACGGGAATGCAGGGGCAAGATTAGAAAGGCAAAGGCACAAAATGAGCTCAAACTAGCTACAGGAATAAAGGGAAACAAGAAAACTTTTTATCAATACATTAGAAGCAAGAGGAAGACCAAGGACAGGGTAGGCCCACTACTCAGTGAGGAGGGAGAAATAGTAACAGGAAACTTGGAAATGACAGAGATGCTTAATGACTTCTTTGTTTCGGTCTTCACCGAGAAGTCTGAAGGAATGCCTAACATAGTGAATGCTAATGGGAAGGGGGAAGGTTTAGAAGATAAAATAAAAAAAGAACAAGTTAAAAATCACTTAGGTAAGTTAGATGCCGGCAAGTCACCAGGACCTGATGAAATGCATCCTAGAATACTCAAGGAGCTAATAGAGGAGGTATCTGAGCCTCTAGCTATTATCTTTGGTAAATCATGGGAGACAGGAGAGATTCCAGAACACTGGAAAAGGGCAAATATAGTGCCCATCTATAAAAAGGGAAATAAAAACAACCCAGGAAACTACAGACCAGTTAGTTTAACTTCTGTGCCAGGGAAAATAATGGAGCAATTAATTAAGGAAATCATCTGCAAACACTTGGAAGGTGGTAAGGTGATAGGGAATAACCAGCATGGATTTGTAAAAGAACAAATCATGTCAAACCAATCTGATAGCTTTCTTTGATAGGATAATGAGTCTTGTGGATAAGGGAGAAGCGGTGGATGTGGTATACCTAGACTTTAGTAAGGCATTTGATACGGTCTCTCATGATATTCTTATCAATAAACTAGGGAAATACAACTTAGATGGGGCTACTATAAGGTGGGTGCGCAACTGGCTGGATAACCGTACTCAGAGAGTAGTTATTAATGGTTCCCAATCCTGCTGGAAAGGTGTAACGAGTGGGTTTCCGCAAGGGTCTGTTTTGGGACCGGCTCTGTTCAATATCTTCATCAACGATTTGGATATTGGCATAGAAAGTACGCTTATTAAGTTTGCAGATGATACCAAACTGGGAGGGATTGCAACTCCTTTGGAGGATAGGGTCATAATTCAAAATGATCTGGACAAATTGGAGAAATGGTCAGAGGTAAACAGGATGAAGTTTAATAAGGACAAATGCAAAGTGCTCCACTTAGGTAGGAACAATCAGTTTCACACATACAGAATGGGAGGAGACTGTCTAGGAAGGAGTACGGCAGAAAGGGATCTAGGGGTTATAGTGAACCACAAGCTAAATATGAGTCAACAGTGTGATGCTGTTGCAAAAAAAGCAAACATGATTCTGGGCTGCATTAACAGGTGTGTTGTGAGCAAGACACGAGAAGTCATTCTTCCGCTCTACTCTGCGCTGGTTAGGCCTCAACTGGAGTATTGTGTCCAGTTCTGGGCACCGCATTTCAAGAAAGATGTGGAGAAATTGGAGAGGGTCCAGAGAAGAGCAACAAGAATGATTAAGGGTCTAGAGAACATGACCTATGAAGGAAGGCTGAAGGAATTGGGTTTGTTTAGTTTGGAAAAGAGAAGACTGAGAGGGGACATGATAGCGGTCTTCAGGTATCTAAAAGGGTGTCATAAGGAGGAGGGAGAAAACTTGTTCATCTTAGCCTCTGAGGATAGAACAAGAAGCAATGGGCTTAAACTGCAGCAAGGGAGGTTTAGGTTGGACATTAGGAAAAAGTTCCTAACTGTCAGGGTGGTTAAACACTGGAATAAACTGCCCAGGGAGGTTGTGGAACCTCCATCTCTGGAGATATTTAAGAGTAGGTTAGATAAATGTCTATCAGGGATGGTCTAGACAGTATTTGGTCCTGCCATGAGGGCAGGGGGCTGGACTCGATGACCTCTCGAGGTCCCTTCCAGCCCTAGAATCTATGAATCTATGAATCCTCTCTCCAGCTCCAGGGGGTGGAGGGGAAAATCAATCAAGTGTACTGCTCTTGACTTACAGCAGAAGGAATAGGGCTTCAAAGCCAGCTTCTGGACTCTTAGGTAGTATCTTTCATGACTGAAATCCATGTCATAGAGGCAGTGACCAGGATAAAAGGAAATAATATTGCAAGGAACCTATCGGCAATGTTATGGCTAGGCACTCATGATAGGCACTCATTTTCTATCATGGAATAATTTTTCTTTTGAAGAAAGGTTTTCTCCAAATCAGATACAGCCTGGTGTTCTCAACACTGGTTACCCCAAGCCCCACCCTCCATTAAGGTCGCTCCAAGGCCCAACTCAGAGATGTCCATTTGCAGAATAAATTCTTTGGAAAAGCCAGAACTGTACAAGTATAGGTTTACTGCATTGAATCCATTCAGTTTTCCACAAAGGCATCTGCACATACTGCTGCCTGTATGCTTCCAGGGGACTTTTCTTTTCAAGAGGTCCATCACAGGAGGAATCATGATTTGAAAAAAAAAGTCAGAAATCATCACTAGCAATCATCTAAGCCTAAGAAGGATCTCATTTGTTTATTTAGTATAACAGCAGACACTCCAGCAAGGACCAAAGTGTTAACATATCCATTACCTAGGGTAAATCCAACATATTGCATCTCGTCAAAGTTAGTATAAAACATGGGTCCATTTGTGGTTAAACCATTCTCCCTAAAGACAAAATATTACAGTAGTGACTCTTAAGATGTTTGAGTCCAAGTAGTGGAATAAACAATCGCCATCACCATGGCAAGGTCCAACATTGAAATAGACCACAATCGTCACAGCATACCTGTGGTGCACTCACAGTACCCTGTCCATTGGGTGGTGAAAAGTGGCTGGGGCATCACACAGGTGAACCCCAAAAGTGGGATTGATATAGAGGAATACATTAAGAGAAGTACGTGCATTTCAAATGATTATATGCTAGTATAAGGAAACTGAGGCAAATTATTATGGGACAAACTCTGATCTGTTTTCCTCGGTTTTTCCTAAGTCCTACCTCAGGAAATCTCAAAATATGCCTTAAATGTTAATGAAGTCAATGGGTAAGGGTGGCATAAGGACTTCAAAATTTGTATCAATGTCTATGGCACTTAATAAAACCATTAAAAAAATCACAAGAAAAGAAAACAGTAGCTAAACACAAACATTAATACACCAACATATTTGCCTTTCTTTGTATAATAATGGTGCTGCATTAATTTATATGATTTGTTCATTTTCTGTTACTGTTTAAATTTCTCAAAGAAATACAAAAACTGTGTGTTTTGTATCTTATTTTACAAATTTTGTGACAAATTCTCAGCTAGTGCAAACTGCCAAAGCTTTATTGATTTAAATTCTCTTGAATTTTTCCATAAATGGAACAAAAAACTAACATAATGCCTTCACAGGTGACATGGAGTAGAGTGGACATAAAGGAGCAGAATTCTCAGCAGGTGTAAATTGTCAAACTGTCATTTCTGAGCCCGTTTTCCCTGGCAGCTTGGGACTTCAGTGCCCTGCCTGGTTGTGCCAGACATGCTAGCCTGCTACAAACACAGACCCAGGTCTGAACCGCATCCCCTAACAGCTATAGGCTTAATTTAAAATGGCTTAAGAAGTGTTCTTATCTCCAACATCCAGATACGCAGTTCCCAATGGGGTCAAACCCCAAATAAATCCAATTTACCCTGTATAAAGCTTATACGGGATAAAGTCATAAATTGTTTGTACTCTATAACACTGATAGAGATATGCACAGGTGCCCCCCACCCCAGTATTAATACATACTCTGGGTTAATTAATAAGTAAAAAGTGATTTTATGAAATATAGAAAGTAGGATTTAAGTGGTTTCAAGTAGTAACAGACAGAACAAAGTGAATTACCAAGCAAAATAAAATAAAACAAAACATGCAAGCCTATGCCTAATACAGTAAGAAGACTGAATACAGATAAAATCTCACCCTCAGAGATGTTCCAATAAGCTTCCTTTTACAGACTTGTCTCCTTCTAGTCTAGGTCCAGCAATCACTCACACCCCCTGTAGTTACTGTATTTTGTTCCAGTTTCTTTCAGGTATCCTTGGGGGTGCAGAGGCTATCTTTTGTGCCAGCTGAAGACAAAATGGAGGGATTTCCAGAGGCTTATATAGCCTCTCTCTTGTGGGTGGAAAACCCTCTCTCCCCCTGTGTAGAATCATAGCTACAAGATGGAGTTTTGGAGTCACATGGGCAAGTCACATATGCATGCATGACTCAGTTCTCTACAGGCTGAGACATTGCCCACATGTTAACCCAAATGTTCCCAGGAAGCTCAGATGCTGATTGGTGTCTATCAAGGTCCATTGTTACCAAGTACTTCCATTTACTTGAGTAATCCCTTCACACTGTGTTGATCAAATCGTCCTTAGGTGCTTTCTACAGCAAACACTTTAAATACAAGCATAGACCCAACGCTCATAATTTCTGATATAAAAATGATATATGCGTATGAATAAATTCAGTATAACATAACCTTTGCAAATATATGTTAGATGGCATATCTAGCATAAAACAGTTATGTCATATTTACACTCATAAACATATTTCTATAAAGTGACTCATATTTCTATGAGTGCAACGTCACACTCATTCTGTATCAAATTCAAGAGGTTTTTAGAGAAATTTCAATGGAACCCTACTAATTTATGCCTCAGTTCAGCAAGGCCTAACTTCAAGCATGTGAGTAGTTCAGTTTGAAGTCAATGGAACTACTTAAGCACATGGCTAACTATAATCACATAAGAAACTTGCTGAAATGGGGCCTATGTTCCTATTAAATTGAATAAGATTTTTCCAAATGAGCTATCTTAATCTAGTCCAATGTAATGTATAGTTCTACTGCAACATTAAAAATATATAGTGAAACTATTTGTTTATTCAAAGTGGGAGAACTAGAGGATTATATTTAATTCTAGTCCTTGCTTACCTCTTTGGGTTGTTGTTCCTGTTTATTTTCCTATCTTTTTAAAAAGGAAATTGGGATAAATCACTCCCTTGAGATCAATCTGATGGCAACATACACTGTGCTAGTGGGAGGCATGGATCAGCGTCCACAATGCACTCCCCATCACTACCTGGCCCGAACCGGGGAAGCTAATGACCCAACCGACGAAATTTTGTGATGACTCCTGGTCACATGTCCCCGAGGCACCTTGCATATACGCTAACAAGACGAATGTGCCAGTACCAGCCGACTGGATGGAGGTAGTGTATGAAAAGCAAAAATATCACATACATTGCGTCTGTTTTTAATATATAAAATTTCAAATCGTCACTGCTACCATGACATATGTATTATGTAACCATGTACCAGAACTTTCTGTAAGCAAGAGTGGCACAATCAATCTAAGGCATTGTGATTACAGTTCTCAGCTGTCTTTTAGAGGACCAGATGTCTCATTTTTGTATGTACAAATTTTGATAGAGTTGACATCAGAGATGAATACCTGCTGGGGCTATTTTTTTTTTAACAAAGCCTGTATCCCTTGAAATAATCAACTGACATCTGGACACAAACTGTAAAGTAAGTGCCAGCACTTCAGACTAACTGAAGTCATGTGGCTACATTACCTCAACAAGCTTTCTTGGAAATTATCTATACGCATATGCATATTTTTGTAGCATAATAGAAATAAGACAAGAAAGAGGTAAATCAATATATAAAAGAATAAACAGGCCAATCACAAAACAATGACCCTTACCACTGAGAATGGACTGTTATTGGAATAATTATTATTTATGATTTATTATTATTATTATTATTACCACCACACTAATTTAAGCATAAATAACTTTATTAAATCCAAAGGCTGACTAGTATTTATATAATTGCTCTACACATGCTTAAAAAGCCTAAATAATAAGCAATTTACTACATCCAAAACTGTAGCAAAACACAAAATTAGATCAAGAAATTTACAAATGGGCTAAGCTCAGTGGTGCTTAGACCCATATTGGCAATGAACCCTTTAAGAGTTTACTCTTTATACCCTTTAACAAAACAAATGATGTCATTACTAGTTACTGACTTCAGCAAAAAAACAGTTTGAAACATTTCACCTATTTCTAGTCTTAATCCAGGTAAGATTAGAACCTCCTTTCTCCCTACGGCCTTTCCACCCTCTTTCTTCCTCTCCTTGCTGACCAACAGTTTTTACTGTGCACCTGAGTTCACACCAGCCCTAATTTTTTAAAATAACACTGGTATGTGAGGTGGGTAGTTTCATGTTGGCTCTTTTAAAAACAGATAACCTTTGGTTTTTTTAAAACCATCTGTAGTCACCTCTATAGATCAGAGGCCTTCTTTTTAGAAACTTCCCCTTATTTCATTAGTTATTCTTTGAACCAGACATCCCCCCTACATCATTCCTTCTGGCCCTATAATTCATTCCTTTCAACGCCTTCCTTTACAACATGTATATTTCCTTAACCAGCTTCATATTTATTCTACTGCTGTATTACACCTACAAGATGAAAGAGGGGGAGAGGGTAGAAATGTGAATCCAGATTGCTGCTGATGTGACATATTACTTTCAGAACTGGGATTTTTTTGGACCAAGTGACAAAAGTCCATTATTTTCAGGGTAGTTAATTAAAATGTATGAAGGTATTGCCAGTCCTAGAAAGTACTGCTTATGATAAAGTCAGTAAATTACAGAGAAGGTCATACCAAAGATCCTACATCACGTGTAAAACACCTATGTGGTATTATAAGTTGGACCCAAGAAGAGGTTGGCAGAAGCTCAAGTTTCTTAGGTCACCTGTCATCATAACAGCAAATGCAGAATCTAGGACAGAGATGAATGTGTTTAAGAGAGCCTCTGTGTATTAGCAGTTGTCTTCAGCTGCATTATGTGAGAGTCCTCATGTATCCCTAAATGAATTTGGATCAGTAGCACAAAAATACTTTTCCAAGTGCTGTTGACCACAAAATTCTGTGGACAATTAAATCAAGTGGCCAGAGGCTGTTACTGTGTAGAAATGACTCCTCTGACAGTCTGGTGCTCAAGAGTCTGTATTTATGGTCAAGTTGTTGTAAGCGTTTGTAGAATTTATTTTGCATTGTCTTGGAAAAGTGTCTCTGTAACTTTTGATTAGGTTAGAGTTTACTTCACTGTCCCTCTTCTAGTGCTTAAACACAACTCCTAGAGAAAAGCACACAGAGACCCAGAATTCACATAGTCATCCTCCTCACAGTGACATCCAAAAAGAACAATAAGGAATAAACTTAATTTTAAGTACCAACTTTACAAATTTTATAACAACAAATAATAATAGCTTAATTTCTACCATATAACAAGGCTACTTCATAATCCACATATGTTATTTTCAGTTATTTATAAATATAAACAAAAGAAAAATTAAATCTAAGCAGTTCTGTCCCCACAGAAACACAGTGAGAAGTAAATCAGAGTTCCAAGAGCATAAGCTGAGTTCACAAGTTTCAGTCTTTCTCCAGTCTTCTGAGGTAAAAGAAGTTCAGTAATATCTCCCCTGCCCTTGCTTTCAGAAATCTTCAATTGGAATCCACGCAGACTCTTTCGCCTCCTCTGCTGGAATTTGCTAGTCAGCTAACTAACCAACCAACCAATCAGTATTAAGTGTAGCAGGGCTTTTCATTTATATAACAAAAATACAAAACTAAGACTAGACAAATATAGAGGTCTCTTTACCCACTGTCACATTTTAATAAGAAAAGAGTTGGTGACCCAGACTGGTTAAGACAATTTAACTAAAACAGTTTGGCTAGAATCAAAGAACATTCAAGGTATACACTTAAAATGAGAAAAGTTAGTTTTCCCTCTCAATTGTCTCATTCCATAACTAATGCTCCCAGGGCTTCCCTGTGTTGGAAAGTTAACAACAGCACTAACCTGCTGCAAAATGCTTCACAGTTAGGGGAAACCAGCCTGTCTTCTGCTCAGTAGCTGAGCTTCTCTCAACCAATACAGGTCACATTCTTGTGCAAAGCAGCTGACCTGACTACTTGCCCTAAGTGGAATCTATGAGTCCAGCTACAGGGAACCTATTGAGATGCCCAAAGCTATCTGTGACGTTGCACTCCATATTTTATGAAAATATGCTAATAAGTGAATATAATGTAACTGGAATATGCTTCATGCAAAAGGTCTCTTGTAAGGTATCATTACAAAGCTTATAATCTACTGAGTGTGGTCATCCAATTTGTATAAATGTATCATTCCTGTATCTGAAACTAGAAATATGAAATATAAATCTGAGGTCCTATTGTAATGATACAAAGTGTGGGCCATTAATGGTGGTTTGGAATCTTGATGGCTCCCATCAACTAGGACAATTGGTTGTAAATGGCTCTGTTTACTTGCAAGCCTTCCTGTGAGCCAGGCCAGGAACAATGAAGGCTTGGGGTCTCTCAGAACATGTGACCATGTCACCTGGTACTGGACTCCATCTTAAACCTGGTGCTTTTCGATTTAGAAGGAGGGGTGGGGACCCAGAGAGACAAAAGATTCCCGCCTTGTGCCAAAGCTATATAAGGGGGTGGATCAGAACAAAGGGGCCACAGTCATTAGAAATCCCCTAGCTACCACCTGAGCTGGAACAAGGACTGTACCGGGGAAAGGATTGGGCCCAGACTAGAAAGGAGTCTAATCTGTGAAAGAAGCTTATTGGAACATCTGAGGGTGAGATTTCATCTGTAATCAATTTCTTCATGTTTTAGGCTTGGATTTGTGAGGTTTGTTTTATTTTGCTTGGTAACTTCCTTTATTCTGTCTGTTATTACTTGGAACCACTTAAATCCTACTTGTTATACTTAATAAAATCACTTTTGCTTATTAATTGACCCAGATTAAGGAATTAATACCTGGGGGAGCAAACAGCTGTGCATATCTCTCTATCAGTGTTATAGAGGGCGGGAAAATTAGGAGTTTACCCTGTATAAGCTTTATACAGAGTGAAACAGATTTATTTGGGAGTTGGGTGTCTGGGTGCTGGACACAGGAGCACTTCTTAACTTGTTTTCAGCTAAGTCTGCAGCTTTGGGGACATGGTTCAGACCTGGGTCTGTATTTGCAGCATGCTAGCATGCCTGGCTCAACAAGACAGGGTTCTGATGTCCCAAGCTGGCAGGGAAAATGGGCTCAGAGGTAGTCTCAGCACATCAGGTGGCAGTCCCAAGGTGGGGTCTATGTTACCCAACCTGTCACACTACCACAACCAATTCCAGAAATTTCTGGACATGGAATGCTAATTGTGCATCAACATAGCAATGATGACCCAAACAACTCATTCCTCTCCACGTCTCCCCTCTAGATCTCTTAAAGAGATATTTCCCTGTTAGGTATGTGGGTTACGTTGTTATGATTAATTGGAGTTTTACTTTGACACTATACAATTTCCTAAATAGTCACAAATCACAGGCAGATTCTTTGGAGCCAGGACTGTCATCAAGTATGTGCGCACACACTGTCTAATATGAAAGTTTGCCTCTGATGCTACCACAGTATAAATGTTAAATAAAACATGATATTTCTGATATCCTCTATAAGACGAAAACCATAAAAATCGTATGATGGTATTTCTGTTAGAAATGTGTACATATTCTCCAGATGTGTCATCATAGAATCATAGAATATTAGGGTTGGAAGGGACCTCAGGAGGTAATCGAGTCCAACCCCCTGCTCAAAGCCAGACCAATCCCCAACTAAATCATACCAGCCAGGGCTTTGTCAAGCATGACCTTAAAAACCTCTAAGGAAAGAGATTCCACCACCTCCCTAGGTAACCCATTCCAGTGCTTCATCACCCTCCTAGTGAAAGAGTTTTCCTAATCACCTGGATCGATCGGACTTCAGCTGTCGTTAACACTGCACCGATCACAACACGTCTGCCATTCTTCTCGCACTCTTGCCTTTCTTCTCCACGTTCGTCCGGAATGTTTAACGATGTCATCTTCCCATCTTCTTGGAGGCCGACCGGGGGGGTCTTTTCTGTTCTCGCGGGTACCACTCAGCAATGATTGCGGTCCACCTCTTATCCGTGAGCCGTGCTGTGTGGCCCGCCCATTGCATCTTGTTATGTCTGCTTTCCACGACAATATCTTTCACACCGCTGCGTTCTCTGATGATTTCATTTGGTATACGATCCAGAAGGGAGATTCCCAACATAGCTCGTTCCATTGCCCTTCCAGCTACCAACAGCCGTTGCTCTTCTCTCTTCGTCAGTGCCCACGTTTCACTGCCATACAGCATGGCTGGCAGCACTGCTGAATTGAAAATATTTTTACGTGTGGTCTTGTCAATTTTTCCTTTGAGGACGTCCTTGATGGAATTAAACACACACCATCCTGCCCGAATCCTTCGCGAGAGTTCTCCATTCAGGTCTTGGCGCATATTAACTTCTTGGCCCAAATATATGTACTGTTCCACTTCTTCGATGTCTTCTCCTGTTACCGTTATTCGGGCTTTTCGTAAGACGTCTGATCGCATATATTTCGTTTTGCAGCGGTTCATTTTCAGGCCGACCTGACTACTTTTCTTGTGGAGTCTTCGTAGCATGCTCTGCAGTTGGTTGGTGCTTTCGGCAATTAGTACAATGTCGTCTGCAAATCTGAGATGAGATAATCTCTCTCCGTTTATGTTGACACCACTCCTCCAATTGATCTTGTTCATAACCATTTTGAGGCAGGCGGTGAATAGTTTTGGTGAAATTGTATCTCCTTGCTTTACGCCTTTCTCGATTGGGATGCGGAGGGGAGTTTCGAGGAGAGTAATGTCTGTTGTACATCCAGTATTCGCTTCCTTCAACAAACTAATGTACTGCGTGTTAATGCCCTGCTCTGCGAGCGCCTTTAATATTGCGTTAAATTCAACGCTATCGAAGGCCTTTTCATAGTCGACAAAAGCAATGCACAGTGGGAGTTTGTATTCCCTCGCTCTTTCTAGGAGCTGGCTAAGGGTAAATATATGGTCGATTGTACTGAAATTTCTTTGAAACCCTGCCTGCTCTCTCGGCTGTTGTTCATCCAGACTCTGCGAATGTCGATTCGTTATCACCTTTGTGAAGAGCTTGTAGATGTGAGAGATCAGGCATATAGGGCGGTAATTCTTAAGATTTTCTCGATCACCCTTCTTGTGCAGCAAGATGGTATTCGACTCCTGCCAGCTTGATGGTATTTTTCCTTCTTCAAGATATCGACTGAATCTTAAAGCGAGGGCCTTCCAAAGTTTTTCGCCTCCTGCATAAATCATTTCTGACGTCATTCCATCTTTGCCTGGAGCTTTTCCCTTCTTCATCTGGTGTAGTGCGCTTCGGACTTCGCTGACGATTATTGGGGGGGACGCGTTCTTCTGACTCTTCGAGGGTTGGGAGGGGGACGTTGATTCTTGATTTGAACAGTTCTGTATGGAAGTCCTTGCAGACCTCCTCCATCCCTGCTCTGTTGATTACTGTCTCTCCATCCTTGTTCTTCAATGCTCTTACGCTCAATCTATACTGCGTCAATTCCCGCTTGCATGTCCTGAGGCTCTTGCATGATTCAGCTGTTTTAAAGAGCTTTTCTTTCCGGAAGTTCTCGAAGTCATCCTTCAGTTTTCGCCGTATAAGCTTGCACAGAATGGAGTACTCGAGGTTGTTATCCGAGCTCCTTTTCATGTTTCTCCGCTTCTCCAACAAGCTTTTCGTTTCAATCTAGATTCTTCCCTTCACCTAATTCAGCTTTTTAATTTCAGCTGCTTTTATGCAACATCTCAACTTGTCAGCAAAGATACTATAGTCCTCATCACACTTTTCCATCTGGCTCCAGTCAAACCCAGAAATCGCTTTTTTCAGCTTTGCTTTTCTGTTTTCTGTTTGTTTTTTGTTTTCCTAATATCCAACCTAAACCTCCCCCACTGCAATTTGAGACCATTACTCCTTGTTCTGTCATCTGGTGCCACTGAGAACAGTCTAGATCCATCCTCTTTGGAACCCCCTTTCAGGTAGTTGAAAGCATCTATCAAATCTCCCCTCATTCTACTCTTCTGCAGACTAAATAATCCCAGTTCCCTCAACCTCTCCTCATAATTCATGTGCTCCAGCCCCCTAATCATTTGTGTTGTCCTCCGCTGGACTTTTCCCACATCCTTCTTGTAGTGTGGGGCCCAAAACTGGACACAGTACTTCAGATGAGACCTCACCAATGCTGAATAGAGGGGAATGATTACATTCCTCGATCTGTTGGCAATGCTCCTACTTATACAGCCGTTAGCCTTTTTGGCAACAAAGGCACACTGTTGACTCATATTCAGCTACTCATCTACTGTAATCCCCAGGTCCTTTTCTGCAGAACTTCTGCCTAGTGACTCAGCCCCTAGTCTGTAGCAGTGCAAGGGTTTCTTGCATCCTAAGTGCAGTATTCTTCAATTCTCCTTGTTCACCCTCATCAGATTTCTTTTGGCCCAATCCTCTAATTTGTCTAGGTCCCTCTGTATCCTATTCCTACCCTCCAGCGTATCTACCACTCCTCCCAGTTTAGTGTCATCTGCAAACTTGCTGAGGGTGCAGTTCACACCATCCTCCAGATCATTAATGAAGATATTGAAGAAAACCGGCCTGTGACAGGGTTCGGACTCACCCCTGCGGCGCCTCCTGCTGGTCTCTCCTGGGAATTAGCTCACCAGCCTCTGGAGCGCCCTCTGCAGGCCAGTGATCCGCCTGACCACTCTGGCCCGTGTCACTCCCAGGACCTGGTGCCCCTTTAACTGGGGTGCTGCCCCCTGGCAGTACCCCTAGATCTGGGTCTCCCCTCCCCAGGGGAACCCCCAACCCACTATCCCCACCTCGCCTCAGTTGTAGGCTACTGCCAGTCACCAGCTAGCCCCCGCGCCCTGGGGCAGACTGCAGTATAAGCCACTCATCACAGGCAAAGGGGGTTTGGACCTGCTGCCTCAGCCTACCTGTGGGCTGCCCCCACAATCCCAGTACCTAGTGGGGCCTAACCCTAGGCCACAGCCTGGGGCTTTCCTAGCCGGAGCTCCCCAGCTCCTCAGGTCCTTCCCCAGCCCTGCTCCAATCTAGGGACCTGCTCAGGTCCCTGCAGCCAGGCCCTTCTCCCTCTACAAGCAGAGAGAGTGTGTCTTTGCTCCAGGCCCACTGCCCTCTTATAAGGGCCAGCTGGGCCCTGATTAAACTGGCCCCAGCTGTGGCTGCTTTGCTCATCAGCCCAGCTCCTGAGCCTCAGCCCTCTCCCAGGGCTTTTTCCAACCCCTCTGGGCAGGAGCGGGGTTCCACCCCGCTACACGGCCCCAGGACCAACCCTTGGGGCACTCCACTTGATACAGGCTGCCAAATAGACATGGAGCCATTGATCACTACCCGTTGAGCCCGACAATCTAGACAGATTTCTATCCACCTTATAGTCCATTCATCCAGCCCATACTTCTTTAACTTGCTAGCAAGAATACTGTGGGAGACCGTATCAAAAGCTTTGCTAAAGACAAGGAATAACACATCTACTGCATTCCCCTCATCCACAGAGCCAGTTATCTCATCATAGAAGGCAATTAGGTTATTCAGGCATGACTTAACCCTGGTGAATCCATGCTGATTCTTCCTGATTACTTTCCTCTCCTCTAAGTGCTTCCGAATTTATTCCTTGAGGACCTGCTCCATGATTTTTCCAGGGACTGAGGTGAGGCTGACTGGCTTGTAGTTCCCCGGATCCTCCTTCTTCCCCTTTTTAATGATGGGCACTATATTAGCCTTTTTTCAGTCATCTGGGACCTCCCCCTATCACCATGAGTTTTCAAAGATAACGGCCAATGGTGCTGCAATCGCATCCGCCAACTCCTTTAGCACCCTCAGATGCAGTGCACCCAGCCCCATGGACTTGTGCTCATCCAGCTTTTCTAAATAGTCCTGAACCATTTCTTTCTCCACAGAGGGCTGGTCACCTCCTCCCCATGCTGTGCTGCCCAGTGCAGTAGTCTGGGAGCTGACCTTGTTCGTGAAGACAGAGGCAAAAAAAGCATTGAGTACATTAGCTTTTTCCACATTGTCTGTCACTAGGTTGCCTCCCTCATTCAGTAAGGGGCCCACACTTTCCTTCTTATTGCTAACATACCTGAAGAAACCCTTCTTGTTACTCTTAACATCTCTTGCTAGCTGCAACTCTAAGTGTGATTTGGCCTTCCTGATTTCACTCCTGTATGCCTGAGCAATATTTTTATACTCCTCTCTGGTCATTTGTCCAATCTTCCACTTCTTGTAAGCTTCCTTTTTGAGTTTAAGATCAGCAAGGATTTCACTGTTAAGCCAAGCTGGTCACCTGCCATATTTACTATTCTTTCTACATATCGGGATGGTTTGTTCCTGCAACCTTAATAAGGATTCTTTAAAATACAGCCAGCTCTCCTGGACTCCTTTCTCCCTCATATTATTCTCCCAGGAGATCCTGTCCATCAGTTCCCTTTGGGAGTTAAAGTCTGCTTTTCTGAAGTACAGGGTCCATATTCTGCTGCTCTCCTTTATTCCTTTTGTCAGGATCCTGAACTCAACCATCTCATAGTCACTGCGTCCCAGGTTCCCATCCACTTTTTCTTCCCCTACTAATTCTTCCCTGTTTGTGAGCAGCAGGTGAAGAAAAGTTCTGCCCCTAGTTGGTTCCTCAAGCACTTGTACCACGAAACTGTCCCCTACACTTTCCAAAAACTTCCTGCATTTTCTGTGCACTGCTGTATTGCTCTCCCAGCAGATACCAGGGTGATTGAAGTCCCCCATGAGAACCAGGGCCTGTGATCTAGTAACTTCTGTTAATTGCCGGAAGAAAACCTCATCCATCTCATCCCCCTGGTCTGGTGGTCTATAGCTGACTCCCTCCATGACATCACCCTTGTTGCTTATACTTCTAAACTTAATCCAGAGACTCTCAGGTTTTTCTGGAGTTTCATAATGGAGCTCTGAGCAGTCATACTGCTCTCTTGCATACAATGCAACTCCTCCACCGTTTCTGCCCTGCCTGCCCTTCCTGAACAGTTTATATCCATCCATGACAGTACTCCAATCATGTGAGTTATCCCACCAAGTCTCTGTTATTCCAATCACATCATAATTCTTTGACTGTGCCAGGACTTCCAGTTCTCCCTGCTTGTTTCCCAGGCGTCTTGCATTTGTATATAGGCACTTAAGATAACTCGCTGATCATCCTGCTTTCTCAGTATGAGGCAGGAGTCCTCCCGTCTTGCGCTCACCTGCTCATGTTTCCTCCCGGTATCCCACTTCCCCACTTACCTCAGGGCTTTGGTCTCCGTCCCCTGGTGAGCCTAGTTTAAAGCCCTCCTCACTAGGTTTGCCAGCCTGCTTGCGAAGATGCTCTTCCCTCTCTTTGTTAGGTGGAGCCCATCTCTGCATAACACTCCTTCTTGGAACACCATCCCATGGTCAAAGAATCCAAAACCTTCTCTCCGACACCACCTTCATAGCCATTCGTTGACGTCCATGATTCGACAGTCTCTACCCGGGCCTTTTCCTTCCACAGGGAGGATGAACAAGAACACCACTTACACCTCAAACTCCTTTATCCTTCTTCCCAGAGCCATGTAGTCTACAGTGATCCACTCAAGGTCATTCTTGGCAGTTTCATTGGTGCCCATGTGGAGAAGCAGGAAGGGGTAGCAATCCGAAGGCTTGATGAGTCTCGGCAGTCTCTCCATCACATCGTGAATCCTAGCTCCTGGCAAGCAGTGCGTGTCTCAGTTTTCCCGGTCAGGACGGCAGATAGATGACTCAGTCCTCAAGAGAAGGGAGTTCCCAACCACCACCACCCACCTTCTTCTCTTGGGAGTGGTGGTCATTGAACCCCCATCCCTCGGACAGTGCATCTCATGCCTTCCAATCAGTGGAGTCTCCTTCTTCTCCCTTCCCTCAGATGTATCATCTAGTCCACTCTCCGCATTAGTACCTGTGGAGAGAACATGAAAACGGTTGCTCACCTGTATCTGCATTGCTGGTACATGGAGGCTCCTCTTTCTTCTTCTGGAGGTCACATGCTGCCAAATTTCTTCACTGTCCTTCTGTCCCTGCTGCGCAGCCTGCTCTGATTCTTCAGAATGTTGTGCCCGCAGAAGCGTATCCTGACATCTGTCGAGGAAATCTTCATTTTCTCTTATGCAACGCAGGGTTGATACTTGTTTCTCCAGACCTTGAACCTTCTCTTCCAGTATGGAGACCAGCTTGCACTTTGTACAGACAAAGTTGCTTCTGTCCTATGGAAGAAAGACAAACATGGCACATCCTGTGCAGGTCACAACAGCTGATCGCTCACCATTCATATTACCTTCCTTCTAAGAGTGTCCTCAACTGTTGCAGTAACTGCTCAGAGAAGCCTGCAAGATGAAAGCCTCAGTGGAATCTCCCCAGGTGAACTCCCAGGCACACTCCCTCTGTTAGCCTCTCCACTGTCACACAGACTTGACACCTACAATGACGTATAGAATGGATGACCAGGAAGTATAGGTTTCAGGGGAAGAATCTTTTTTGTAGGATAGAGCAGCACTTATGGGCCTTCAATGCAATGTGTCCTCAGTTATACCCTCATGGGTAATTTTTTATTTTAATAATTGAAAGTAGGTCCATGTTACTGGACTTTCTATATAGCTCTGGCAAAAAATGAACCAGGATAGTGTTTGATTGTTAAACTTTAACATCATATTTTTTCCAGGGTTAACTTTTCTTTCCTTCTGATTGTTATGTAAGTAATAAAGAAAGGTGCTTTACTCTTAAAATGCATATTCAAAACACACACTGAATGATGAACCTCTTTATAAAAGTTATGGGGACTAAAGAGAATTACTAACCCACATTTGTAAACTCTTATTTAAACTATCTTGAGTGTAACAGTTTTACACAATTAGAAGCGGCTCATAAAAAATTAAATACTTCAAACTCCCTGTGAAAGTCAAAGGGACCATTATCTATCCTGGTAATATTCTCATTTCCAGTCCAACCTAATTTTCAAGGTCTTAGCATCCAGCCAGTTCAGGAATTTGAGCTCTCTTGTGCAGTGCTACAATCCTCAGAATCATAAAGGTAACTTGCTGCTCAGCACTGAGCATGTCCAGGAAGCTTAACCAATCAAAGGCCCAGGATTAAAGATTCTTCCAGAGCTCTTGACCAGAAAGAGAAAGATTTCCATTAAATCCTTTAGCAAAGAGTGTTTACTAAGCATAGCAGCTGGAAGGCAGACACTGATCTCAGTTAATCTTCTGGGGAGGATATTAATTGAAGGAGGTTTTGGACCATGAAATCTTTGATAGAAAAATTATTTGGATTAACAAAATACCAGAAAAATCCAGGTTGCAGAATTAAATAAATGTTATTGAGCAGCTATTATCTTTGACTGAAATTAAAAGCCTAGTTCCACTGTCCTGAAATGGGCAAAACTCCCACTGACTTCAAAACACCTGTTCGCCTACCTAAGACTGGGCCCTTATGGGTATGTTTAGACTGTAGCTGGTAGCATGACTCCCAGCAAAGGTAGACAGACTCCCACTATCTCAGCTTCAGCTACCACACTAAAAATAGCTGTGTTGACATTGTGGCACTGGCAGAGGCTCGGGTTAGCCACCCAAGTGCAGACCCCAGGGATTCTGTGGGCTGGAGAGACCAAGCTGCTCCCTGAGCTGCAAGGTCCACATTGCTATTTTTAGCACACTATCTCAAACTGATCTAGTGCAAGTCTCTCCACCCAGGCTGGGAGGTATGCTCCCAGCTGTACTGCAGACATACACATATTGTCTCAGTGGAAAACTGTTTTCAATCCTTGCCTACTTTTAGTATTGAAATACAAACAAGTGTATTATCTAACATATACTTAGGATTTTATATAGTTCTTTATCTGAATACTAATGGTAAGCTTATGTACTTCCATCTATGGATGATTTCTTGCTTTTTTGTTGATTGGGAGGTCGATGGTCAATTTTCAGTCACCGGTTTGATGACGTTAGTTGTGATTTCCTACTTAACATGGTAGACTGTGTGAAAGCCATCATCTTCCACTGCATGGTGGCATAGGCACTTACAACTCAGGCCCATAGCTTTAAAGAACTTGAAGTGACCCTTACATCTGACCTTAAAATCATGGAAGAGTATTTTCAAAAATGGTGGCTAAGACCAAATCTCAGCAAATTGGTAATCTATAATTTCCACCTTGGCAACAGAATCTCATAAAACACTCTAGCTGTTGAGTTTTGTGGTGAAACAATATGTTATGTCCCAGAGTCAACATATCTTGGTGTCACGTATGAGCGCACACTGACCTTTCATGACCACCTCAATAAAGTAGTCTCTAAAACAAAGATTTGCATCAACATTATTCAAAAGTAAGCAGGAACAAGTTGGAGATCAACTGCCCCGGTAATATAAACATCAGCCTTGGCTCTGGTGTGCTCAGTTGCAGAGTACTGTGCACCGCTGTGGACAAGAAAATGGCATATCCAACTTGCAGATAGGCAGCTGAATCAGACCATGCAAATCATCATGGTAACTTTAAAATCAACACCTCAGCAAGGCTTTCTGTACTAGCAAACACTGAACCTCCAGCTCTCTGTCGAGATACAGCCACAACAAAAGAACGTAAATGCACTGAATAATACCCAGAACTTCCCACCCAGCAAACTATGAATAACATACCCCAAAAAATCCTGAAATTTCAAAAACCACAATTGACCACCTTATGTCTCTGGATCTGTCTAGGGAAGGGCAAAGTGTCTGCACCTCATCTACCATTCCAAACAAGCACATTATTACTGACCCAACAAGTTGCCATCCCAGTTTTGACCTACCACACAGACTGTGGACCTCATTGAACTGCATCCGAACAAACCATGGAAGCCACAGCCACTTGATGCACAAATGGAAAATGAAAGACTCCCCTTTGTGCGACTGGTGGCAGTGAGTGGCTGTATATATTATTTGTAAGTTTAACCCTTCTGCCAAGTGGAGTCAGCAGCAAGAAGGGCTGGGCTCAATGTTGAGGGGTTTCTCTTAACAACACAAAATAGAACCATCTCGGTAGCTCCTACTCGATAAACTGGGAAAATGAAAACCCACACCTGAGAGACTCCAACAGGCAATACTTCCTCTCTCACAAGCACTCAGTCTGTGTACAACACAATAAAACTGTTAATAAAAGGCAGACGGGGACCCAACATTAATTTGGGAAAACACTGCAACCACCATTCAAAAGCATGTGACCATAAGCAGAAACCCAAACCACAGAGCATTGGGCAATGTCCTTTGCCTCAGTTTCTCACCTTCTGGTGTGGAAGTCACACTGCCCAACCAATTTCGAGCTCGTGTACATATCTGGTGAGTCCTCCAATGTGTCACTTGGAGGATTTCTAAGTAGAAAGCTTATGCAAATAAACTGTAGTCATACTTTCTCTTGTTCACCAACAGATGGTGGCAAAGGATTCCTTCCCCTATGAAGCTTCTGTCTGCTGTTTCTTCTGCTCACCAACAGAGGGTTGTAGCAAATAGAAGAGCTTCAGGCCACAAATATGACACACAATACAAGAGTTGTTGGATATTTGAGGGTATGTTTACCACAGGGCTGAAGCTTGGCCTTCCTGTATGACAGTGTTTCCCAAACTTGGGACACCGCTTGTTCAGGGAAAGCCCCTGGCGCGCCTGGCCGGTTTGTCTACCTGCCGCATCCGCAGGTTCGGCCGATCGCAGCTCCCACTGGCCGTGGTTTGCTGTGTCCAGCCAATGGGGACTTCGGGAAGCAGCACGGGCCAAGGGATGTACTGGCCGCCGCTTCCCACAGCCCCCATTGACCGGGCACAGTGAACCGTGGCCAGTGGGAGCCACGATCGGCCGAACCTGCGGATGCAGCAGGTAAACAAATCAGCCAGGCGTGCCAGGGGCTTTCCCTGAACAAGCAGTGTCCCAAGTTTGGGAAACACTGCTGTATGAGAAGGTACAAACGGGACCTGCAAAGCTGAGCATCCAGTAGAGGTAGTTACAGTTACTAGTACCCAGAATTATAGGTCTCTATGAACAGTTGATGACAATGGAAACCGGGCAGCAGAAAAATACAGTGCATAACAGCAAAGCTTCAGCTATTTGGTATTTATAAATGTACTGAGATATCTAAAAACATACCTAGCAAAAATGTGCAATTTTCCCACATGCTGGGTAACTGTATAAATAATTTACCAGAAACAAAATCAGATAGGACTAATATCTATATTAAAACCCTTATGATCCACTTAAACTAAAATTCTCCTTCCACCCTCTTACTCTACTCACTCCAGAAAGTTTGGGAAATCGGATGAGCTTTTAAACATGGCCTGAAGTTCAACAAATGCAGACTCTGTCACACCAAAACTGGAAGTGAATAGCACTCAAAGACATTGAAAACAACCCTGACACCAGTCCCATCCCTTGTAATATCAGAGGCTATTAGCTTGTGTGCCTCTGATGATCTCAACTGTTGCAATGTAACATGAGGGAAGAGATAGTCTCTTAGGGTATGTTTACACTGCAGCTTGGAGTGAGCCTCCCAGGCCAGATAGATAGACTCACGCTAGAGGGGCCTGAGCTAGCATGCTAAAAATAGCAGTGTGGACATTGCAGCTATAGTAGCAGCTTAGGCTTGTAAGACTACCTGACCTGCTAGGCTTGAGAGCCCAAGCTGAAGCACAAGCTGTAGCATCCACGCTGCTACTTTTAGCTTGCTAGCTCAAGCCCCACTAGCACGAACATGTCTAGCCTGGTAGGAAGGCTCATTCCCAGCTGCAGTTTAAATGGACACTTAGTGGTAGGAATTATGGGCCTGCCCTTAGTCCCACTTAAGTCAAGATGAGTTTGGCCATTGACTTTAATGGGAGTTGGAGTGGACCTCATGTTGGGTTAACAGTAATGTAGCATTAGGTTAGAACTGTATTCTTTGATTTAGATTTAGGGGAAAGGGACAAATGACTTACTTTTAAGGGAAAAGGATTATTCTAAAGCCTGTGTGTCTTCCTATGCAAGATATAACATAACCACACCTTTTTTCTTGTAGATATGAAAATCTAAAAATACAGGAGACCTGTTTTCTTTCTATTTTTGCTTAATAAAAAAAAAACTTTGTTCCACTGGAAACAGTTTTTCTGAGTCAATCACTATCACATTAGGTAATCATATTCCATCAGCACAACACTATATTAAGTTAATTTTTGCAAATCTCTAGTGTTATCCTGGATTTCAATAACAGCAAATGAAAAAAAAGTCTACATTTTGTGACTTATTTGCATTCAATTTCCAAAAAGACTGCACTTAAAAAAGGGGGAGGGCAGACGATGAAGTGTTTCTAACTCTGAGAGATGTCATATAATTAAGCCTCCAGCTGCACTTTTTTAATATCACAGACAACATAGTAATTGACATATGTGATTCTGGATCACACTTCAGATTTTAAATTATTTCACTCCACTGAAATGTGTTTAAGTGCCCTACCCAGACACTTTCAGTAATTCAGCTTTTAATGACTATCCTTCACTTCAGTGCTACCTTTGATGTTAAAGTAGTCTAAGAAATAATGTAATTTTCCAACATGCTGGTTGGGTTATAGTCAGATGTTTCTTAAATATTTCATGTAAGAACTCTCCCTGACCCCAACCACTGCAAAAATGTGAGAAGATTTTTACTTATAACAATTTTATATCTTGTAGTTCACTAAATCCACTCAGATGATCAGGACCTCAAAACCCACATTCATTGCTGAACCTGAAATAAGATCAAAGGAACAAATCAAGAGGCTATCGCAGATGTAGAAATACAAGATGTAGCAATAAGTTCAGCATAATTAATGTCCCAAAGATAGCACTGCATTAGACCTTAAAAGGTGCAATCATAGTACTGTGTATCACAATGGATAACTTTAAGGCGTACTCTGAGTTAGTATATGCTCTACACTCATAGGCCACTGAACCAATAGTAGGCTAGTGGTATACCAGAAAATATACAATTCACTATTAGTTACCAGTTGGGTAACTGAATGCATCTGGCTCTATCATAATTTCTCCATAAAAATCGCTGATCTCTGTACATAAATATATAAAGTAAAAAGAACATCAAGGGGCATTGTTATAAGAGATAAACCCATGCTCTCAGCTTGTTTCTGTTATATCCAGTGTCCATGTAACAGGGTGGCTTGCCCTTGGTATGGAGACACAGACTAAGCCATCCCTGCTTACAGGATGAGCTCAGGGCACCGGAACAGGGGGCAGGATTCTGATTCTTTCTGAATCAGAAAGAGTCAGGGCAGGAAAGGAAGCTCAGAGCATGGAGGAAAGCTCTCCAGACAGAAAAGAGACTGGGATACCCAGAGGGGAAGTAAAGAGGTGAGGTAGGAAATGGCACAGGGAAAACTGCAACGTGGGTAAAGGATCTGACCTAGCTGTGCAATACAGGGCCCTGGGACAGAACCTAGAGTAAAGGGTAGCACTAGGTTCCCCTACTGGCCCCAAAGCAAGGGGCAGCAGGTTGAACTAAGGACTGGCTGAGGAAGAACTGCAGAGAGGGCAGAAGGATTTGTTTTGTGTTAAAGACATTTTGGGGATTTTTAAGTTGGACAACTGTGACCCTGGAAGGAGTGGACTAAACTCCGAAACCAGTGCTGAAGTGACCATCAGCAGGCGGCACTAGCCCCACAAGAGAGCTGCAATGCTATGCCAGGCCACGAAGCGGCATCTAGTGGTGAGTGGACTTGGTTACAGGCCACCGTGGACAAGATTTAATGTACACAAAGGTTCTTAGTGTTTATTACTTACCCTTACTTAACTCACACACAGTAACTTTCAGTAATGGTCCAAAACACTCCAGCATAAATGCTGCATCTAATGGAGAAGCAACAAAGAGTCCTGTGGCACCTTAGATACTAACAGACGTATTACAGCATAAGCTTTCGTGGGTGAATCTGAAGAAGTGGGTATTCACCCACGAAAGCTTATACTCCAATACGTCTGTTGGTCTCCAAGGTGACACAGGACTCTTTGTCGCTTCTACAGATCCAGACTAACACGGCTACCCCTCTGATACTTGATCTAATGGAGAGTCTCTGGAACCATTGCTATAATACCCTGTTTCATTTTGTTTTTTCATTAGGAGGTTGGGGGAGCAGAAGGAATATCTGTAGAACACAGATTAATCACAATCGTCTGCAGCACCTCCAGGCTATTTTTTAAATACATTATAATAAATTCACCTTGCAGTCAGGGCTCATTTTTTAAAAATGAAGTTTACTTTTGCAAGCTTCTGAATAGGATAGTTGTCATTAAAACATTTGCCGCCTTATGTTAACAATCTCAGACAATGAGGACCCCAGTAATTGTTGTGAGGCTTCCACTGACAAATGCAGAATTGTTATCTTTTGAAAAGACTGGTTCAATATGAGAAACAGATTTGTATAGGATCTGGACAATTATTTTGTAGTGAAAGAACTCTGTAGCTCTTATCTCATTTCCGTAACTGTCATCTCTACCTTTCAGGTCCCCAGTTCAGTTTAGAGCATTACTGAAGTCCACAATATCCTGAAAATTCCATTATATCATTAACTTATCTATTTCCATTAACTAAAATATATTTGTTTTGGAACATCTCATGGCTTGTTACATGATATTCTTTTATAGAAGAAGCTTGAGATCACTTTACTGATTTGTCCCTGAAGATTTTTTTGGTCATGGACTGGGATGCACAACCTTCTGCAAGCTTCGGGCTACATTTTAATTACTCACTGGTAGTAGGGATAATCTGGACAACATATATTTCATTTAATGTATTTATTAATGTCCTTTTTGTTTGTTTGTTTTTAGATGGTTTTCTAAGGCACCTTTAATGCTCCCTAGGTGTGCATACTCAGCTAACTGTCCCTCCCATCCTCCTTGCTAAAAACCGAGAAAACCCATGACTTTCCCCCTTAGGCAAAGAGATAGATCTGGCATAAATAGACAGGCTTTGCAACATACCCTGAAGGTCAGCTAACTCAGGCTCACAGACTGAACCCAAAGTTTCCCAAACACCACCAGAATTTCAGTGAGCAAAGAGACTGAAATTCAATAAGAGACGATGTCATGTGTCCTGCTCTACTGTCAAATATGGGCATGCAACCACAGATGTACCCAATCCAGTCTATGTCCAATCAGTTTCATCTGCAAAGTACATGGAAAACTCTACTGAGAAATAATCAGTTCAGTATTTATTTATTATTTCTATAACTGTAGCACCTAGGTTCCTCATCATAGACCAGGATCCCTTATTCTAGGCGCTGTACAAACACAGAAGAAAAAGACTGTGCCTGCCCCAGATAGCTTATGGTTTAAGGCAAGAGACTTCAGATGGATACAGACAGATGAAGTATAAAAGGAAACAGTAAGACAATATTGGTCAGTGTGATAGGCAGTGGTCTCAGCACACCAGTGGACTAATAGTTGCCAACTTTTTTGTAGTCATCACAGCAAAGGAGAGTTTTCAGGAGGAATTTGAAGGAGAATAATGAGGAAGCGTGTGGATGATTGCAAGGAGTTCTTCCCAAGCATGAGGGGCAGCATGGGAGAAATCACAAAGTTGCTTGTTTGAAAACTTAACAAATGGACAATAAAGGCTGGAGGTAACATTTGATAATGAATGAGAAATGAAAGGCAGGGTGAGGGATAGCCTGTGAAGGGCCTTCAAAGTAAATACAAGCAGCTTATGTTTGATGTGATGGAAAAGGGGGAACCAGTAGAGGAGCGATATGTGCAACTGATGTGCTAGGGAAATGATTGATCCAAGCTTGACTTCAGCACCAGCCTCTAGCCACCACTGTTCATGTTTCGTCTGTCACAGCCATCTGAACAGACCTGAGAGAATATTTCAAATAGAGGAACATTTAGGAGTCACTGTATCAATCACCAAAGACAAGAATTTTTTTTGTAGTGACCTACAAAGTCAACAATACAGTGATCCATTGGTTGTGCAGATTTCTCCCTCAGAGTTCTTCCACCTGAGAGGAAAAGAGTGAGCCCAGACTTCAAACCAGAGACATTTTTCATCTGATCATTACAATGGTGTAATCTTCATCAACTCCATATTCCACGCTTAGAATAATGACAAGGTCAAGATTGTATCCACATATAGACAATGTCAAAACCCATGGATGATAATCCCATGACTGTCATGGTGGCCATGAGAGCCTCAGTAAACCTAGAAAAAATAGTTATCTATCTGCAACTGTTATTCTTCATGATGCGATGTAGTCATGTATTCTATGTGAGTATCTGAGGCCCATGCCCCAGAGCCAGAGAACTTTGCCTAGAACTACCCATAGGGGCATCACTCATGCTCTGTAGCTGTATCCCCTCCCCTGGCTGTATAAGGGTGACATTATCCTGATCTCCTCAATTCCTGCACACCAAAAGTCAGAAGTGCAGCCTGCAGTGCAGAGGGGATGGAGGGCAGGTTGTGCAATACATCTGCATCACATCTCGAAGAACAACTGTTACAGGTAGTTAACCATTTTTTCTTCATCAAGTATATGCAGTCATGCATTCTCGCAAGCAGTACACATAGGAGGTGGGCTCGGAGTCTATTTAAAAAAGGACTGTGGAATGGCTTTTCCACAGTTTGCATCTGATCGGGATGCAGCCGTAATGGCATAGCAGTTTGCAAAAGAATGCACAAAGGACCAAGTGGATGCCCTGCAAATGTCCAATATAGGAATGTTATTTAGAAATGCCATTAATGTTGCCTGAGCTCTTGTGAAATGAGCTCCTACCCATTGAGGAGGTGTAGCCTGGGCTACTTCGTATGCTGTCATGATATAGGAAGTTATCCACCTGGAGATTGTCTGTGAAGAGACGGCTTGACCCTTCATTCAGTCTGCATATGAAACAAACAAAGGAATGGAGAGGTTTAATTCTGTCCAGATAAAATGCTAACCATTGCCTGACATTCAAAGTGTGGAGATGCTGCTCCTTTGGGGTTGAACACCAGGGACATACAATTTAGGGAAGAACACCAGTAGCCATACAGCTAGTTTCAAATGAAACTGGGAAACCACCTTAGATAAACTGAGAAACCAGGGTCACTGTCTTTGGAAAATTGCATGTAAGAGGCTCTACCATTGAAGCCTGCAACTTGCACACTCCCTTGAAATGTTATAGCCACAGGGAAGGAAGAAAGTTAAGAAGAAGTTGCCAGAGGCTCGAACGGCAGTACCATAAGAGCTGCTAAAACAATATTATGGTCCCACAAAGGAACCAGCTCTTTAAATGGTGGGCAGAAATGAGTGATTCCTTTCAAAAACCTCACTGCTATGGAGTTTGAAAACACTGACTTCCCATGGACAGGCAGATGAAATGCCGAAATTGTCTCCAGGTGGACTTTCAATGGACTAAATGCAAGGCTAGAAGTCTGAAGGAATAGCAGGTACTCTAAGATGTTCTGGATACAAATCCATGTTTGTTGAACTCCCTGGTCCAATGAAAATACCGAGAACTGTTTCCACATAGTCCAATAGGCCATCCTGGTGGAGGGCTTTCTACTGTTACGCAAGACCTGTCAGACTGCTTCCAAAAATCATTCCTCCTTCTCATCTAACCATGCAGCTTCAATGCTGTGAGATGCAGGGAGCTGAGCACTGGATGCAGAACCCGACCATAATGCTGAGTCATGAAGTCAGGGTGAAGAGGAAGGGGTATTGGAGGTTGTTCTGATAATGTGAGGAGGTCAGAGAATCAACACTGTCGTAACCATGCTGGAGCAATGAGAATGAGACTGGCATGGCCCAATGCCAGTTTAAGAATGACCTGCGGGATTAACGTAATTGAAGGCAGGGCATACAAGAGTGCAAATTCCCAGCTCAGGAAATACACATTGATCAAGGAGCCTGGACTGAGACACCGTTGGGAACAAAACAGCTGGCATTTCTTATTTTCTCTCATTGCAAACAAGATGGATTGCAGGACACTGGGCTTCAGAGATCACTTGTGATTCAGGGAGAAATTTCTGCTGGGGTGTTCTGCCAGGTGTTTGTGGATCCCAGGCAAGTGATTGACCATGGGGTAATTTTTTCCCTGATGCAAAACTGCTAGAATCTGACCGCCTCCTAACCCGTCATGTTGGAGTGTGCTCCCCAAAGCCTGTTCACATACTCACCAGCGTTCCCTCTAATTTTTCCCACACATGTGCAGAATGAATTTTGTTATGTGCACCAATATGGAGGTGATGTGTGACACACCACCTCCCTATGGGTGCACATAACAAAATTCATGTGGTGGGAGTGGGGGCGAGGGGTTTGGAGTGTGGGCTCCCCCCAGCTCTCTCTCCCCCCACCGCACACCTGGGCAGGGAGAGGGAGAGGCACCTCTCCCCTACGTGGCAAGTCTGGAGCTGGGTTCGGGCCTGGGGAGGGTCACCCCGGCTGTGGCAGGTCTGGGCCAGGGCTGAGTTCGGGCCGGTGGAGGGGCACCCCTCCCCTGGCCGCAACAGGTCTGGGGCTGAGTTGGGGCTGGGGGTGGGGCAACCTTCCCTCGGCCATGGCAGGTCCCAGACAGGCGGGTTCCCTGAGCACCTGTGCAGAACTCAATAGGCTGCTACACAGCCACATGGCTGCGCAGCTTACAGGGAACTTAGATACTCACCAACAATACCACCACAATGTAGTATGAGAACCACTGAACCCCTGATGTGATCCTGAAAGGTTTGACAAGCACTGCAGATGGCACAAATCTCCAGGACATTGATATGTAAAGAACCTTCCCTTTCCAACTCTAGGCCTTGAAGCTTCAGTAACTCCAGATGCGCTCCCCAACCTTTTAAGGAGGCATTGTTGACAATAGTTCTCGTCAGTGGAGACTGAGCAAATGCCCAGGCACACACAATCCTGAACTGTCCACCACTATAAGGAATATAGGATTGGCAGAGGAAGATGGACTACTCTTTCCCAGGGATAACAGTGCAGATGATAGACTGACTTCAGCCACATTTGAAGAGGAAAAAGGTGCGGACTGGCATATTGGACTCCCTATGTGCATGGAGCCATATGACAGCATACTCAGGCTGTGATTGAGGGTTGGAACTGAAGATCGAAATGTAAGCATCAAATCAGCTGTAATCATTTAGTCAGCAGAAATGCTCTTGAATTCACAGAGGCTAACAGGGCCTCAGTGAACTCAGTTCTTTGAATTGGAACCAATGTTTTCTGCCCGCTGTTTATGAGACCCAGATGATCTAATAAGCATAGCATGAACTGGACATGACAGAGAAGGTCCTCTCTGGACTCGCCTCCCCACCCAGTAACCAATCATCCAGATCCAGGGAGATATGCATTCCCTCTTCCTGAGATATGCTGTCATCACAGCCATGCATTTGGTAATGAGATGGGTGCGTGGAGGGGTTTAAGGGCAGCACTGTGCTGGTCCACCCTGGCAAACCAGAGAAACCTCCTGTGGCTCAGGAGAATTGCTATACGATGTTGAGAACAGGTCTCATCCCTTCCTTGGACTTGTTAGCCAGGAAATATCAGGAGTAGAATCTGCATCCTCAGTGCTGCAGGAGGACCTCCTCTACAGGCCCCATGGTCAATAGAGACTGAACCTACAGTAGAAGCAGTATCTCATGAGAGGAGTCCCTCTCATGAAGAGGGACAGGATAGGAGGGGTAGGTAGCGGAGGGTTGGGGGAGGATGGAGAGGAACTTGATGGTACAACCCAATCTGACTGTGTTTAGGACTCAGTTGTTTGTTGTGATCAAGTCCCAAACACTGTAAAAGCCCAATCAACAAAGTCAAATTTGAAGAGCAATGCCTGCTGGTTGGTGATGTGCATCTGCAGGGAAGAGGAGGTATAAATCTTTATCCCTCTCAACTCCATCCTCTTGGGCTCGCTCTCTCTTTGGGTGTAGATTTATACTTTCAGTCACTACTGGGGAGTTAGGAGCTGGGTGGGTATATAAAACCTCAAACCCTTGTGCAGGAATGATGTATCATTTCTCTGAATGCTTTGCTGTAGGAGGTAAAGAAGCTGGAGTATTCCAGGGGGCCTTTGCAGGCTCCAGGAATGCCTCATTTATCAGAAGGGCTACTTTCCTTGGAGCTTATGGTTGGAGAATATCCAGGAGCTCATACATTTTCTCTTGGAGGAATTTTGCCTGGATTGAGGTAGCAGCCATGTGCCTCCAGAGCTCCCAGTACACCTTAAAGTTCTCTGGCACTGAGAGAGAGAAATATTCCAGAATGGTAGAATCATCCAGAAAGGATAAGGAGGCAGTTTGCGGCATCAGTGACAGATCTTTTTCTCGTACCACAGGATCCATTCAGAGGAGCCACATAGGACCAGAGGGAACAGACTCATCGGCCATGGGGGCCACTTTCAGGATGGGTGATCTTGCTCTGAAGCAGGTCAAAGAGCAGGACCGAGGAGTATCCCAGGGATTCCATGGAGGCCACTGCGCATATGAATAAAGCATAGGTGGCCAGTGGCCTCTGTCCTTACTGCAGAACAGATGCCAATCTCAGTGCTGGTAATTTCTGGTGCCTACCCAGTGAGGAGAGGGACAACAACTCTGACTTGGATCTTGAGGAATCCCAGACGTTCTGTGGTGACAATGGAGAAGCCAGCCCCAAAAGGGCAAACAACCTGTCAGACTCATCAGAAATGCAATAAGGAGATGGCTGAAGAGGATGTGGAATCATCACCAGCAGCACTGAATGAGACACACTCCCACCTGGTACTGGGAGAGCCATTTGCACCGAGGCCTGAAAAGAAATTGATGATGGGATCTGCTGCCAAGACAATGATGGTGCCAAAGGATGCCCCAGTATTGAGGGTACCAGGCCCAGCCTTGACTCTGTAGGCTGTGACCCAGGCAGTGTGAGTTGTGGTGCTGATGGGCTCGGAGGTTCTGTGACATGGCCAGTAGGTGCCAAAGGCACAATGGAGGATAAACCAGTAGACACCATAGCACCAGAGAATTCCTGAACCAGTGGAGAGTCTGGAATTGAGAGGCAAAGCAGGTCTGATGTCACCTGGTATGTAATTGGCAGGGAGACTGTCGGAGCTTGTGTTGATATTGTTGACACCAGGCTCAACGGATTCCCCATGGCCAGAATCAGAGTTGATAGTATTGGTCCTCCCTGCTTTTGGAGACATACCAGGGAGTGGTTGGATGGACCTGCTCCATACCATGTGCCAGAGGGTGTACGATGCTGGTCAGCACTCCTCTTGGAAGAGGAGTCTCTCTGATCCCTAGAATCCTTTCAGTTCATTTGATGAGACCTTTTCCTCACACTCCAGAGGAGGGTGAATGATCGCTCTTCCTCTTGAGGGAAACACCAGAGCCTGAACAAAGAGTGGTATCATTTGCCAGGTCCAAAGGTGACCACCGATCAAATGAGGGTCTCAGTTCTAAAGTGGGCCCCATGGCCTGTTCCATAAGGTGCTGCTTCAACCTCAAGTCTCTCGCCAACTGGGTCCTCTTTGTGACAGACTTACAGATGGAGCACCTCTCTTTAATGTGTCCCTCACTCAGGCACATCAAGCACCTTGTGTGGGAGTTGCTGTTTGGGATGCACCTCCTAAATAGTGAACAATGCTTGAATCCTGGGTGAGGGCAGCCAAGTACTTTAGCTAACACTAAACCTACACTTAACTAAAGCTGAGGATTCTACTAGTTTTATATACAAGGAAAAAGTTCTCGGAAACAGACAAAAATGTGAGGTGAAGACCCCATACAGAGCTCTGACTCTAGGCCACCGGTGGTGAGAAGAAACTGAGGGGCTGAAGCTGGCGGTACCCTTATACGGCTATGGCTGCAGGGGGTGAGTGTCATCCTTGTGGGTATGGCTAGGTAAAGTTCTCCAGCTCTCGCTCACACACCCAGATAGAATACATGGCTTCATCTACTCAAAGAAGATGATTAATTATCCACATAAGCCTATGCACATTTAAAACCAGGTCTTATACAAATTCAGTCAACCCAACCAGGAACTCCCATGGGATGTAATAAATTGTGTATAAACACAGTTCTGGAGTGGGTGGAAGTCTATCCTTGAGATCTGATGCAACTGGCATAGACCATTACACTCCTCAACCCTACCAAGGCTCATGCTGAAGTGAAGGTTCTTCTCGACGCAAATGGGATTCTAGTGGTCTTGCAGTGATCTACCAGACAGCTCTGAATTGTACAGACTAATACAAGTGCCTGAGCCATTATAAAATCATGGATTATGATAACCGTATTACCCAGGCCACCTTTGTTAAGCACCTGAGTTAATGGGAGATGTGGGTTCTGTCAACAGTGACAGAGAACTTGGGGAGAGGAGAGGACTTAAACTGAAAATTAAGAATAAACATTCTTCAAAGTTTCAGTGCCTAATCATCTTCATAGTTCTGTTCTATGGTTTTCTGTCAGGTGATATGTATTTCCATACTCTTGTTTCTTTCTCTCTCTTACTTGTAAAACCTAATCTGAACTGCTACCTCTGCCAACCAACTTTAGAAAGATAGGAATTACCAAGTAATTACATAGTTCTCTGAGGAAGAAGGCAGAGCTGTGTACTTTCTCTACAGGACCTGAAAACTGTAACTCATTTCTACCTTGGTGATGGAGAGAAAATCTGAATTCATAGCCCACACAACATTTGATTCAGCAAGTTGAGTAGATGGACCAAAGAAGAATGCATATATGGAATATACTGTGATGAGAGAAGAAGTTCTCTATTTTCAAGGCACTTTCTCCATTTTTTTCCTTTTGGTTATTTTTCTGACAAGCCTCTTTAAGCTATATGAAGGTGAGTGGTGCTACTGCAACTTATTCAGAAAGAGGAAGAAAATAGACCTGAGCGAACAAACACAGGAACCGCCAGTAAGACCAGGGGCAATAGGGATCTCAGCTTTGGAAAGTACCTGTTTTCTGAAGAGTAGGTGACTTAATAGATCTTTCCAATATCTGATAACTGTGATTCTACAGTTGCTGGCCCCTGTCACTATCAATAAAGAGAGGAATTACCCATCAGTTCCAGATTGGTGGATAGTCTGAGAGTGCAGAACAGATCTTACAGTCTATGACTTCAGCTTGCATTTGTCATCAGTAGAGGTAACGAAGAAATTAGTGTCATATTGAACATACTGAAAGCAATTCCAGAGAAACAGAAGAATTCAACAGAGCTTGATCCATGATACCTGACTGGTTTTATCTCACTGAAATAATGTGCACTGCTGACTACCAAGTCACTGGTAAGAGGAAAAGATGAGTTTAAAGAACCTTGAGGATAAGTAGGACATACAACACCTTGAACATGCTGAATTCATATAGCTCCACCAGGCAGTAAGCAGGCTATTACAACTTTATTGTTTCAGGATATAAGCCTATTATACTCTGCAAATGAATACACTGACATTTTACTGTATTGGATGAAAAGATTAACAGTTCACAAAGCAAACTGCCAAGTGTGGCAAATTAAATATATTAAAATGTGCAAGTTAAAAATTCTATACTTCTTGCACTATAAACTTACATACAATACATCTTACAAGGTCACAGGGGCTCAGTTAATAATGTACTGGCCTGTCAGCTTCGTAGATGGAATTTAAGTCTGTTAGATTGCAGTAAGCCATGACAGGGTGTGTGTTTCTAGACCATTTAGAAATGCTGTAGTGCACTGTGCCGTAAGAAGTGGCCCTGAAGTATACTAGTGTTACTAGTATACTAGTAAACAGGCCAGGATTATTTTAACACTATTAGTAAAAGGATCCTTTGCGTGACGCTCAAAAAGTTTGAAAGTTCAGTCAGGCGAAAGACCGGCTAATTGAGATACATGAGGCATCTGAACCAATCAAAGCTTTGGAAGAGCCCTCATCATGTGACCCCTTGCCCCCTTTTGTCTTTGCTTTAGGGAAACAGGAGCAGAACTAGGCCCAAGCAGAAGTGCAGAGGCTGTAAGAAACTGAAGGAGGTGAAAGTAAATTGGAGGAATAGGAGGGAGAGGGTTGTTGGAATCCTCACCTGTAATATTAGTGAAATGCTAAGAACTTCCTGCATTTTAAGAGAGAGAAATATTTCTGCAAAGAGGGACAAATTCTCAGCGGGTGTACACTAGCTTTAAGATCACCAGAACTCTGCTAATTCACACCAGCTGAGTATCTCGCCCCAAAAATGTATGCCAAAAAAGTGATCATCCACTCAGTATTTAACTGGGATTTTAGAGTAAAATAGTATGGCAAGATAGGGCCTGTTTAAATACCTATAAATGTGCACTCAACACAGACTCCCAAATACCTTTGTATCCTATACTTCCCATTAGATACATACAGAAGCATATACATGGCTTGGTTTTAAAAAGGAGCCTCAGCCTTTGCATATGTATGTTGGTACCTATGTGTTTACTTTTCAAACACTAACAGGCAGACGCAGTTTCTTCAGTTCTCACTTTAGCTCTGGTATTGGGCCTACTGCTTCCCTCCACTAAAATGTGTACCTCTTCTATTGATGTAAGAAGGTGCTGTCCCTGACAGTATTTGGGACATTCCACCTGGAAACTGTATAGAGGTTAGGGAGGGGATTGTACTGAACTTTCTCAAACCTCAAAGAAAGGTCAGGTTTGGTGACAATCCCTAGTTCTTACATTACCCACCCTAACTGATTGAATACATCTTTCAATACAGGGCTAGGGATTCACTCTTTCCTGCACCACTCCCTTTGTTCCACACAGCCCCAGTATGGAGTAGTCTTCAACAAGACTACAACCATCTCTGCAGCCCTGGTGTAGGTGCTTACTGCTTAACCCATATAATACAGCCAATACTTCACAGTGGAAGAACTAGACTAACACTTTTTTATGAGCTATTTTTAATGCAATTTTTTATTTTGCTAACTCTTTTGTGTACACTTTTTGGTTATATAAACTCTGCTCCTTCATGGCTGGTGACACAGCCACCAGACCAATTAAGGCTGTTTTTAGTGCTCCTTCTTTTGAAATCTGCTGGGCCAGCCTCTCTGCTTCATAGCACTGCTCTCCAAATAATAGGCTTTCAATTTTTACTTTCTATTCAAAAGTATAAATCAAGAGAATTCAATAACTTATTTTAACTAAAAGACTAAGGCTCAGATGTCAGTGATGATCTACTAACAGTGGCTGATGGAAGGCTGGTGTAATTTAGATAAAATATAAAGGAGATAAAAGAAACCTACAGGTTTTAATTTGAGATAGATGCCCAAAGAACGTCAAGTATACACCTTGACATTTTTTAGTTCTGTTTCACTCACCATTGTCACATACCTAACAAACGTATTGGTAGCCAGAATGCAAAGGAGATGGTTTGTGTACTGATTGAAATTCTTGATCCTTGCTTTGCAAAAAATTTTCAGTCTGAAACAAAGATTTTCACCAAAAATAAGTACTGTGCCCACATTGCCGTTTTAATCATTGAGAAAATAGTAATAATTCACATGAGTAATCCCACTGAAATCAGTGGCATTACTCACAATGCATAAACGTAAGGGCATACATAGAATCAGGGCCTTAACTTCTGTAGCAGTGGCTCTGAAACTTTTTTTTTTTTTGCGGACCACTTGAAAATTATGAGGGTCTCAGTGGACCCCTTAATGATCTTTCCAAATGTTGTTTGTACCGTTAGCTAACTATTGCAAAGCGCTTTGGATAAAAGTGCTATATAAAAAAACCTTAATAATAAACTTTTTTTGTTCTACAAATAAAAGCACACAGCTCATATTTTTTAATTTTAGTAGTCTTCCCTTTCTAATGAGATGGATGTGCCATCTCTCCCCCACCACTGCAGCCCCCAAGCTGTGGCTGGGAAGGAGGGGGGTTTCTCCCTCTCTCCCCCCCCCCGCCCCACCACAGCAGCCCTTGAGCTGCGGCTGGGAAGGAGGGGGGGGGATCTCTCGCTCTTTCCCCCACCACGGGAACCCTCGAGCTGGGGCTGGGAAGGAGTGGGGGTCTCTCCCTCACCACAGCAGCCACAGAGCTGAGGCTGGGAAGGAAGGCCATCTCTCCCTGGCAGCCCCAGCCCTGGAGCTGAGGAAAGGTGCCTCTTTCTCTGGCCACCGCAGCCCTACATGTCCCAAATTCCCCCCACCCCCTCTTCTCATGCCACTACCCCATCCCACCTACCCCCTATTCTCCCCAAGGCCACCAACACACCTTACATGTGCGTCTTCTCCAGGGTCCAGGCACCTAATTAGTGGAGCCACACCTGTGCCACCCCACTAATTAGGTGGGTGGCCCTTCATTCTCTTGTGTGCAGCTGCCCAGGCATCACCTTAGTGGGGACTATGTGTGAACCACCTGAATGGAGCTTGAGCAGACCACTGGTGGTCCACAGAGCACAGTTTGAGAACCTCTGATCTATAGAATACCATTAGTCTCATTCTATTAAATTTCTTAGCCCTGGTCTACACTACGAGTTTTGGTCGAATTTATTAGCATTATATCGATTGATCCGTGCACCCGTCCATACGACGAAGCCCTTAACATCGACTTCTAGGGCTCTTAAAATCGATCTCGCCACTCCACCCCCAACGAGGGGATTAGCGCTTAAAGCGATATTGCCGAATCAATCTAGGCTTAGTGAGGACACAATTCGACGGTATTGGCCTCCTGGATCTATCCCACAGTGCAACATTTGACCGCTCTGGACAGCAGTCTGAGCTCGAATGCTCTGCCCAGGTACACAGGAAAAGCCCCGCAAACTTGAATTTCATTTCCTGTTTGGCCAGCGTGGTGAGATGCAGGTGAGCGCAGATCTCATCAGCAGAGGTGACCATGATGGAGTCCCAGAACCGAAGACGAGATCCAGCACGGACCGAGCGTGAGGTACGCGATCTGATCGCTGTATGGGGAGATGAAACTGTGCTAGCAGAACTACGGTCCAAAAGGCGAAATGCCAATACATATGCCAAAGTCTCCAAGGGCATGCAGGACAGAGGCTACAACAGGGACGCGCAACAGTGCCGTGTTAAAATTAAGGAGCTCAGGAAAGCCTACCAAAAAACCAGAGATGCAAACAGCCGCTCTGGGTCAGAGCCCCAGACATGCCGCTTCTATGATGAACTGCATGCCATTCTAGGGGGTGCAGCCAGCACTGACCCACCCATGTGGTATGACTCCGTATGTGGATCATGAGAGACCACAGAGGAGCATTTTTGGGAAGAGGAAGATGATGATAATCATGCTCAAAATAGCGCACAGACACAGCAAGGAAGCGGAGAAGCCCTTTTCCCTGACAGCCAGGAACTCTTAGTCACCCTGGAGCCAGTACCCTACGAACCCACCCAAGGCGTGCTTGATGCAGGAGAAGGGACCTCTGGTGAGTGTACCTCTGTGAAAGTAATACACGTTTTATAAACAAGTGTGTTTAATGATTAATTCGTGGCCAGTACAGCTACAGCTACTGGAAAATTATGTTAACATGTTCGGTGATGGAGCGGAAATCCTCTGGGGACATCTCCGGAAAGCTCTCCTGGATGTACTCCCAAAGCCTGTGCAAAAGGTTTCTTGGGAGGGCAGCCTTATCCTGTGCTCCGTGGTAACACACTCTACCACACCAGGCCAGTAGCACGTAGTCTGGAATCATGGCATTGCAAAGCATGGCGGCGTATGGTCCTGGTGTTTGCTGGCATTCAAACAACATCCGTTCTTTATCTGTCTGTGTTATCCTCAGAAGAGTGATATCATTCATGGTCACCTGGTTGAAATAGGGGAATTTTATTAAGGGGGTATTCAGAGGGGCTCCGTCCCTGCTGGGCTGTTTGCCTGTGGCTGAACGGAAATCTTCCCCGCTGTGACCCATGCGGTGGGGGGAGGGGGAACAGCGAACATCTTGGATGTGTGTGTGTGGGGGGGAGGGTGTTGATTAGGTTCGCGCTGCACGTTAACCCGAAAACCGCCGCCCCTCCCCTTTCAATTGCCAACCAGTTTTAAATTGCCAGCCCAAAGGCTGTTTGTTATGGGAAATGAGGGGGTTGCTGTTTGAAACCATTCCCACAGCCTATAGACTGTGGCTTACCATGGCTGCCTGCAAACCGAATTTTGTTGCCCACCGGACCTGCTTGTGTGATCTCTCACACCAAACCGGCAGACCCTCAATATAACAGGCAAAGTGCAACCTTGGACCAAATGCACATGTGCTATATAATGTTTGGAGCATTGTTCTCTAATATGTGTCTTTAAAACTACTCCTCTCCCGTTTGTTTCCTCCCGCAGCTGCAAATGTTTCAACGCCACACCTTTCATCACCGTCCCAGAGGATAGCGAAAATTAGAAGTAAAAAAAAAACGGAATCGAGACGATATGTTCTCAGAGCTCATGCAATCTTCCCACACTGAAACTGCCCAGCAGAATGCGTGGAGGCAGACACTGTCGGAGTCCAGGAAGGCAGAATTTGATCGCGCGGACAGGTGGCGTGCTGAAGACAATGACTGGCGGGATGAAGAGAGACAGCGGCGGGATGAAGAGAGTAGGTGGCGTCAGCGTGCAGAGAGAAGGCAGGATGCAATTCTGAGGCTACTGGAGGATCAAACGGAAATCCTCCAGCTTATGGCTGAGGAAAGGCGTAGGGTTCAGGAAAGGCCGCCTGAGCCCAGACTGCCGCTACAGCCCCTGTGTAACCAACAGCCCTCCTTCCCAAGTCCCATAACCTCATCCCCGAGACGCCCAAGAACACGTTTGGGCGGCCTCCGTGCACCCAACCACTCAAGCCAAGAGAACACTCCAAGCAACAAAAGGTTGGCATTCAATAAGTTTTAAAGTGCTGTGTGTCCTTGTCCTTCCCCCATCCCCTCCTCCACCACCCATCCTGGTGCTTCCCTTCCTCCACCACCCATCCCGGGCGACTGCGCCAGTTACCCCCATAGTTCCCCCTCTTTGTTTTACGAATTAATAAAGAATGCATGATTTTTAAGCAACGATGACTTTATTGCCTCTGCAAGCGGTGACCGAGGTGGGGAGGGCAGGGCGGTTTGGTTAAAGGGAAGTAGAGTGTGTGGCAAAGTACCTCCTTCTCCTCAGCGGTCTCTGTCCTTTTAAGCCTGGGAGACTCAGGCTTGGGCAAGGTAAACCCTTACCAGTAGCACAGGGTCCAGCTTTACCTTCCCCCGGTCAGTCCCTTGATTTTTTCCCTTTCCTTTTGGGAAGGCAATATAGCCCTTCTTCTGGGAAGGGCTGAGTGTCTCGGGGCACCCAGCCCCGCTGATACCTTTCCTGCTTCTGCTTCAGCTTCTGCTTCTCTCACACTCTCTCTCAGTCTCTCTCACCTCTCTCCTCCCTGCCATGCACACCAGGGAGGGTTTAAAAAGGTCTCCAGCAATTGCTGCCAGCTGGACCTAATTAGTTCCCTGGTAACCCCTTTCCCAGCTGAATCTTATTTCCCCACAGTCCTCTCTCCTTAGTGGATAGGGAGAGGCCTTTTAAAACCACTGGGACCACTTACTGCCCCCCCCCTTTTGTAGCTGTTAGTCCTGGGTTTACCACATATGCCCCCCCCCACCCCGCTCAACACTACAGGGTTGGGCTACTTGGGACGGACAGCAGTGCACTCGCGACAGGCCATCTGCATTGCCATGCTGGATTCCAGACCTATGTCGTACTATGAAGTGGAAGGGTTGGAGCGACAGGAACCATCTTGTTACTCTTGTGTTTCTATCTTTGTTTTGGTGCATCCAGCGTAGAGGGGCATGGTCTGTGACAAGGGTAAATCTACGTCCTAGTAGATAGTAGTGGAGGCTTTCAATGGCCCATTTCACCGCCAGGCATTCTTTTTCCACTATGGCGTACTTCCGTTCTCTAGGCAGGAGCTTCCTACTGAGGAAGAGGATGGGGTGTTAGTCGTCTCCAACCATTTGCGAAAGTACCGCCCCTAACCCTGCCTCCGAGGCGTCAGTTTGTAGGATAAACCCCTTCCTCCAGTCTGGGGCTAGTACAGGGTCTGTGCAGAGGGCCGACCTCAAATCTGCAAAAGCGTCTTCGGCTGCGGTAGACCATTTTACTATGTCTGGGCCCCTAGCTTTTGTCAAGTCCATTAATGGGCATGCCCTGGTGGCAAAGTGGGGAATGAACTGTCTGTAGTACCCCACTAGTCCCAGGAATGCTCTGACCTGTTTTTTCCGGAGCGGATGGGGCCACTTCTGTATGGCTTCCAACTTGTTGAGTTGGGGCTTCACCATGCCCCTCCCCACTATATACCCGAGGTACTTGGCCTCAGCTAACCCGATTGAACATTTGGAGGGATTCGCAGTCAGCCCGGCCTTCCTCAGGGTGTCTAGGACCGCTTCCACCTTCTCCAAATGTGTCTCCCAGTCGGGGCTATATATGATGATGTCGTCGAGATAGGCTGCTGCGTACTTGCCATGGGGTCGTAGCAGCTTGTCCATTAGCCGTTGGAAAGTAGCAGGGGCTCCATGCAACCCAAAGGGGAGGACAGTGTACTGGTACAGACCCTCTGGGGTTGCAAACGCTGTCTTCTCTTTGTCGGTCTTGCTCAGGGGGATCTGCCAATAGCCCTTGGTAGGTCAAGGGTAGACATAAACCGGGCTTTTCCTACTCGGTCAATTAGCTCATCTATCCGGGGTATAGGGTATGCGTCAAATTGCGACACCTCGTTCAGCTTACGGAAGTCATTGCAGAACCTCATACTGCCATCCGGCTTAGGCACTAAGACCACGGGACTTGACCATTGGCTATGAGACTCTTCGATGACTCCTAAGGTCAGCATTTTCCTGACCTCTGTCCTGATCTCTTCTCTTTTGGCCTCCGGGATCCGGTACGGCTTGACGTTCACCTTCACTCCAGGCTCTGTGAGGATGTGATGGTGAACCTCCGTAGTCCTGCCTGGCTTTTCGGAGAACACATCCTGGTTGCGTTCGATCAGGCTGATCACCTCTGATCGTTGTTCCGGAGTCATCTCTGGAGATATCCCCACCTGGTCAGACTGGTTGCTTTTAGGGAGGGGGGCCCCTAGCACAACCACCGGAGCTTCTCTGTCCTGCCAAGATTTCAGCAGGTTTATATGGTAGATTTGCTCCAGCTTCCGGCGGCCCGGCTCTCGGACCTTATAGTCGACTTCTCCTACCACTTCTATTATTTCATAAGGCCCCTGCCACCTGGCCAGGAGCTTACTCTCCGCCGTGGGTATGAGCACCATTACCCGGTCTCCCACCTGGAACTTCCGGTTCACTGCTTGGCGGTTGTAGTAGGTCTGCTGTGCCCCTTGTGCCTTTTCCATGTGTTCGCGCACAAGGGGGGCGACTTGGGCTATCAACATGTTTCACGACGCTCCTCCCTGGGTTTGGCTGTTCTTCCCAGCCTTCCTTAGCTAGGTCCAGTATGCCCCTGGGGTGGCGACCATATAACAGCTCGAAGGGGGAGAATCCCGTGGAAGCCTGAGGTACCTCCCGCACAGCAAACAGCAAGTACGGCAGCAGGGCATCCCAGTCTTTCCCGTCGCGACTAACCACCTTCCGTAACATACTCTTCAACGTCCTATTAAAACGTTTGACAAGACCATCGGTCTGGGGATGATAGACCGACGTCCTGAAAGATCGTATGTGGAGCAATGCACATAGGTCCTTCATCAGCTTGGCCACAAAGGGGGTCCCTTGGTCCATCAGGATCTCCTTTGGTATCCCTACTCGGGAGAAAATCTGGACTAATTCCTTGGCTATGGTCTTGGATATGGCGTTCCGTAGGGGTACGGCCTCGGGGTATCGGGTGGCATAATCTAGTACCACCAGAATGTACTGGTGACCCCGAGCTGACTTCTCCAATGGCCCTACTAGGTCCATAGCTATTCGTTCAAATGGGGTCTCAATAATTGGCAAAGGGATCAGAGGGGCCCTCAAGTGTGGTCGGGGCCCATGTATCTGGCATTCGGGACAGGACGTACAACATCGCCGGACCACCGCATATATAACGGGCCAGAAAAACCTCTGCAGGATCCGATCAAGGGTCTTGTCTACCCCTAGATGGCCTCCAAACAGGTGGCTGTGGGCTAAATCCATCATGCCCCTCTGATGTTTCTGTGGGACCAAGAGCTGTTCTACGACTTGCTCCTGGACCCGGACTACTCTGTGTAATAGATCATTCCTAATCACATAATATGGCCCTGGGCCCTTAACTCTCCCCTCCACGGGGACCCCAATTACCTTGACTACCTCTCGACATATATTATTGTATAGGGGATCATTGGCTTGATCCTGCCCAAAGTTCCCGAGCGTAGTCCCCATTGGTCCCAACTCAGGGGGGTCCACCTCCAACTCCCCCTCGGGGGGCACCCCTGGGGGAACCTGGTCCGGCAACAGGGTTGTTAATCGTCGGCCCAGACCCATTGTTGGTTTCCCCTACCAATGCAGACTTCTCCTGCTGGGCCAGGATCCTCGTCCCCCTCCTTTTATCCTCCCTCCGTTCCCTTCGAGTCTTCCGGGGCTTCCCCGGTGGGGAGAACAGATCCTGGCCAAATTCATGGAAGGCCGGGAGGGGGTTAACTGTTGGGGCCACCCCCTGGGTTCTGGGGTCAGTATTCTCTACTACCTCCTCCCCGGGGAGAAGGCTATCAAATCCAGGAAAGTCTCGTCCGATAAGGACTGGGTAGGGGAGTTTCGGAACTACACCCACCGTCACCTTAGTGGGGTTTCCGAGTACTTCTATTTTCACGGGGATGGTTGGGTAGTAGTTTACATCCCCGTGTACACAAGATATTCCTGAGCACTTGGCCCGGGACAGTTGGTCCTGCCCAACCAGCTTCCCTGAGACCAACGTGATCGCACTTCCCGAGTCTACTAACGCGGTGGTCTTTATCCCATTCATTTTAACAGGTCTAGTGTATCTATGAGGGGCCATCGCAACCCCCACTAGACTTATTAGTTCACATGGTCCCCCTATCTCGCCCACTTTGCACTGCACGGGCTCGTCTAGGTTTGGGCATTGGGCCGCAATATGCCCCAATTCGCCACAGGCATAACACCGATACCCCGCTCGGGACAGCCCCCTATCTTTCGGGCTACTGGGCTTTATCCCCCGAGTCCTCCTTCCCCAGTCCTCAACTCTCTCCGGGCCTGCCGGCTGATCTTCTGCCTCCTTCCTTCCCTCCATGGCCCGGCCTGGCGCTAGGGCAAACCGGGGTTTCGGTGCAGAGACTTGTCTTTGATTTTGGCGCCTTCCTTCCCCAGTGGTCTGAGAAAATTCCTGGGCTGCTAAGTGTCTCTCGACCAGGGCAACCAGTTCATCATAGGAGGAGGGATCATTTTGGCGGGCCCACCCTCGTATGTCTGGAGGCAACCCCCTCATGTACCTGTCCAACACAAGCATTTCTATTACCTTCTCTGGCCCATGGGTCTCGGGGCAAAGCCACTTCCGGGCGAGGTGGATTAGGTCAAATAGCTGGGACCTTGGCGCTTTGTTGTCCCGGTATCTCCACTCGTGGAAGCGCTGGGCCCTTATGGCCGGCGTCATACCTGCCCTTGCCAGGATTTCCACCTTCAGTTGGGGGTAATCCATAGCTGCCTCTGTGGTCACGTCAAAATAGGCCGTCTGGGCCTCCTCGCACAGAAATGGAGCCAGGATACCTGCCCACTGGTGTTGGGGCCAGGCCTCCCGCAGCGCCGACCTCTCGAACGCGAGGAGATATGCCTCGGTATCATCGTCCACTGTCATCTTCTGTAAATAGTTGCTTGCCCTCAATGGCCGGGTCCCCTGGGGCCCGTGTGTCAGGGCCTTCAACTGGTTCACTACTTCAGTCAGGGTGGCTCGGTCTTGGGCCGCCTGGTTCATCAGTAGCTGGTTAGTCTCCTGTTGGACACGTAATGACTCTTGCTGGGCCGCCATCTGTACCCGGGTAGCCTCTTGTTGGGCCGCAGTGGCCTGTACCAACACCTTCACTACGTCCTCCATTTTTATTTTTATTTTTTGGGTGATTTACGCTGCCCTGCGGTGGCTTGCCACGGAGCCTCACTCACAAAATCCCACCCCTGACACCACGTGTGGCAAAGTACCTCCTTCTCCTCAGCGGTCTCTGTCCTTTTAAGCCTGGGAGACTCAGGCTTGGGCAAGGTAAACCCTTACCAGTAGCACAGGGTCCAGCTTTACCTTCCCCCGGTCAGTCCCTTGATTTTTTCCCTTTCCTTTTGAGAAGGCAATATAGCCCTTCTTCTGGGAAGGGCTGAGTGTCTCGGGGCACCCAGCCCCACTGGTACCTTTCCTGCTTCTGCTTCAGCTTCAGCTTCTGCTTCTGCTTCTGCTTCTGCTTCTCTCACACTCTCTCTCAGTCTCTCTCACCTCTCTCCTCCCTGCCATGCACACCAGGGAGGGTTTAAAAAGGTCTCCAGCAATTGCTGCCAGCTGGACCTAATTAGTTCCCTGGTAACCCCTTTCCCAGCTGAATCTTATTTCCCCACAGTCCTCTCTCCTTAGTGGATAGGGAGAGGCCTTTTAAACCCCCTGGGACCACTTACTGCCCCCCCCCTTTTGTAGCTGTTAGTCCTGGGTTTACCACAACTGAATGAAGGGGCGGGGCTTTTCATTAATGGGGAAAAACAGAACTTTCACACAGCATCCTGGCCATTCATGAAACTGGTTTTCAAAGCTTCCCTGATGCGCAACGCACCCTGCTGTACTCTTGTAATAGCCCTGGTGTCTGGCTGCGCATAACCAGCGGCCAGGTGATTTGCCTCAACCTCCCACCCCGCCATAAACGTCTCCCCCTTACTCCCACAGATATTGTGGAGCGCACAGCTAGCAGTAATAATAATGGGAATATTGGTTTCGCTGAGATCTAACCTAGTCAATAAACTGCGCCAGCGAGCTTTTAAACATCCAAATGCACATTCCACCACCATTCTGCACTTGCTCAGCCTATAGTTGAAAAGGTCCTGACTACTGTCCAGGCTACCTGTGTATGGCTTCATAAGCCATGGCGTTAAGGGGTAGGCTGGGTCCCCAAGGATAACTATAGGCATCACAACATCCCCAACAGTTATCTTCTGGTCTGGGAAGAAAGTCCCTTGCTGCAGCAGCTGAAACAGACCAGAGTTCCTGAAGATGCGAGCGTCATGTACCTTTCCCGGCCATCCCACGCTGATGTTGGTGAAACGTCCCTTATGATCCACCAGTGCTTGCAGCACTATTGAAAAGTAACCCTTTCGGTTTATGTACTCGCTGGCTTGGTGGTCCGGTGCCAAGATAGGGATATGGGTTCCGTCTATCGCCCCACCACAGTTCGGGAACCCCATTGCTGCAAAGCCATCCAGTATGAGCTGCACATTTCCCAGACTCACAACCCTTGGTACCAGCAGCTCGGTGATCGCCTTGGCTACTTGCATCACAACAGCCCCCACTGTAGATTTTCCCACTCCGAATTGATTCGTGACTGACCGGTAGCTGTCTGGCATTGCAAGCTTCCACAGGGCTATCACCAGTCGCTTCTCTTCTGTGAGGGCTGCTCTCATCTTGGTGTTCTGGCGCTTCAGGGCAGGGGAAAGCAACTCACAAAGTTTCATGAAAGTGCCCTTACGCATGCGAAAGTTTCGCAGCCACTGGGATTCATCCCAGACCTGCAGCACTATGTGGTCCCACCAGTCTGTGCTTGTTTCCCGGGCCCAGAATCTGTGTTCCACTGTATCAACAAGCCCCATTATCACCATGATGTCCACCTTGCGAGGGGGCCTTTTTTGAGAGAGGTCTGTGTCCATGTTCTCATCACTGTCCTCAGGGCACTGCTGTCGCCGCCTCTGCTGTAGCTGTAGCAGCTCCTGGTTCTCGTTCTCCATATACTCCTGGACAATACGCATGGTGTTCAAAATGGTGATAACAGCCGCGGTGATCTGATCGGGCTCCATGCTTTCCCTGGTATGGTGTCTGCAGGACAGCAGAGTGGGAGCAGAAGCAGCTGGTGGATAACAATGGTGTCAGCAATATGGCGCCCGCATGAAAAAAGGCGTGAAAGGATTTTGGGCTCCCCTCTCCGCTGCTTTCTGGGAGGGAGGGGGGAGCAAGGGTTAGGCTCATTTCCTTCTAACAGCACATGGTACAATATGCCGGGAAGCAAGGGTTAGGCGCCTTCCCTTCTAGCTGCAGATGGTTCAATAGGCTTGATATCCATCATCATCTCTTGGCCCCCTCAAAGATTGAACTCGCAAGCCCGGGTTTAGCGGGCCAACGCTCAGACCGCTGAGCTATCCCTCTGCCCATATTATAGCGCAACTAAATCCCCAATAGACCTAATGTCCAGGCGTACGCTGGCTCCATGCTTGCCATAGCAAACACGGAAACCACTGACCGCTGAGCTATCCCTCTGCCCATGTTCCAGGCAGTACTGAAACTCCCTTAAACAAAATGTAAAAAAGAGAATGACCAGAGTCACTGTGGTCACTCCCATTTATGTCCAAGCGCCCCCGGCCAGCCACACCATAGGCCGGCCAGGAGCACACCGGGGATGATGAATTTCAAGCCTATTGCACAATCTGCAGCTAGAAGGCAAAGACCTTCTGCTGTGTAGTCCCACGACTACGATCATTTATGGCATATTGCACCATATGTTGCTAGAAGGCAAGGAGCTGCTGCTGTGTATTCCCACGACTACAACCATTTATAGCATATTGCACCATCTGCTGCTAGAAGGAAAGGAGCTTATACTGTGTAGTCCCGCGACTACCAGCCTCAGGAGGAATGGCCCTCTTAAGGATTGAACTCGCAAGCCTGGGTTTAGCAGGCCAATGCTCAGAGCTCTGAGCTATCCCTCTGTCCGTATTATAGTGTGACTGAATCCCCACTAGACCTAATGTCCAGGCGTACGCTGGAGATGTACGGTAATTGTGAGCTGAGCAGGCTTCCGTAGCAAACCCGGAAACCCCGGAAAAAAGGCGCGAAAAAGATTGCTTTCACGGAGGGAGGGAGGGACGTTTGATGGCTTGACGACATGTACCCAGAACCACCAACGACAATGTTTTCTGCCCCATCAGGCTTTGGGATCGCAACCCAGAATTCCAATGGGCAGCGGAGACTGCGGGAACTGTGGGATAGCTACCCGCAATGCAACGCTCCAAAAGTCGACGCTAGCCCCGATACTGTGGACACAGTCCATCGACCTCATGGTCTTAATGCTCTTTAGTGGGGACACACACAATCGATTCCATAAAATCGGGTTTTAAAATATCGACTTCTATAATTTCAACCTAATTCTGTAGTGTAGACGTACCCTTAGAAAGAGGTCCTGTAAAGTCCATAGAGTTTAATAGAGAATGAGATAAATTCTGTAGAATTTTTAAAACACAGAATTAGTATTTATTCATTTTAAACACCCAAAATATGTTGGGAATTACATTTCTGCTGTAGAATTGTATGGTTTGGTTTAAAATTTCTGTAGAAAGGAAACTGTACTCTGTTACATTCTGTAGGTCTTTTCCATAAGTGGAGGCTTGGAATCTGACCTTGCATTGACTTACTTAATGCTTAGCTTCATTACACATGTGCACTAGTGTAGAGATGTACAGTGACTTTTTTAAACATTCGTGACTTTTAGGAGTAGCCACAGTGAATATTAAACCCAAGTTCCCAGTGCAGCTTCCTAGAACCAGCACTGCCTTCTCTATTATATGCAATGACTCTCTTTGAATTTTTTATGTACTGCTTTTCATAATTCATAACTAGGAGTAATATGATGAAATTAATAAAATGAAAATGTAAGCTGAATATCAGGGAAAATCTCGCGATATTGAATTCTAGACTAATTATCATTATTCATTTATTACCATTATTTTGTATTGGTTATAGAGAGCATAAAGTATGGGGCACTGCGCAGAGCACAAAGAAAACAGTCCCTGTCCCAAAGAGATTTCACTCTAACTTTAAACACACATTAGCTAGGTACCTAGCCTTTTAAATCATCATAGAAGCGCTGCTGAAATCAAAAGAGATACATCAGGGGTTCTCAAACTTGGGGTCGTGATTATTACATGTGGATCGCGAGCTGTCAGCCTCCACCCCCAAATCCCACTTTGCCTCCAGCATTTATAATAGTGTTAAATATAAAAAAGAGGTTTTTAATTTATAGGGGGAGGGTCGCACTTAGAGGTTTGCTGTGTGAAAAGGGTCACCAGTACAAAAGTTTGAGAACCACTGAGCTGCATCAATTACACCAGCTGAGGATGTGACTCAACATTTAGAGCTAAGATCAGATCAAGGGGCTTGGGAGGAACAAAGAATTAGGCCTTGTCTATGCTACAGGGACTACAGAGGCATAGCTATGGCACCAAAGCTATGCTGGTATATCCCTGTTGTGTAGATGCAGTCTATAGCAACGGAAGGGGTTTCTCCATTTCTGTAGGAACTCCACCTCCCTGAGCCATGGTAGCTAGGTTGACAGAAGTATTCTTCCATCAGCCTACCTGTGTCTACACCAGGGGATTAGGTCAGCATAGCTACGGCACTCAGGGATGCGGGTTTTTCACAACCCTGTGAACCATAGCTATATCGACCTAAGTTTTAAGTGTAGACTACACTTAAGGCCGTTGTAGCTGAAGGAGAATGGGGTTAGATGGGAGAGGAAATGAGTGGAGATCAGGATCCCAATGAAGGGCAGAGAAAGCTTGGTGGGAGCTGAGTGTTACCGTAATATCAGTAGGCAGTGATAAGAGGTAGCTGTGGTAAAGAAAAAATGTACTGGTAATCAGTGAAATTGGTACACACAAGTACTATAAGCCATTTAAAGTAAATGAGAAGTATAAGAAAATTAGACGAGAGGGGTAAATAAAATGAAGTCACTGGTAAAACCAAAAATGACAAGTGTTAATGATGTCATTGTCTTTATGAGGTGGCAAATGGCCCAAGGGGAGTACTCACAGGTAACAGCTGGCGAGGTGACTGTGCAGGGCGAGGGATAGCTTAATTCGCAATAGTGATAAGCAAAGTAAGCAGGAGGATTAATATGATAATGAATACTTCCTTAAAAATTATTTCCCAGAACTGTGTTTTGGGCTATATCCCATCATCTTGGAAACTCTCCAACTCACTGAAAGCTTGGTTCTCTACAACAGTGCTTGTAGCCCTGAGGGGAGAGACCTTAGCCAAACAACTCATATTGCTTGGATGGGACAGAAGATTGGCTCAGTGACTTGGCTGACCTGTCAGCTAAAGAGTGGGTACCATTTCAGAGACCAGGGACCTCAGACAAATTTGAAAAGATTTGAGCTAACTTTTTAGAAACCTTTGATTAATCCCTAGCAGATGGGAAGTGAAATATTGCTCTCTTTTCCTTCCCCTGCCCACCTTCCTTCCTTTCCCTTTTCATTCCTTTTTTTTTCTGTCTTTTTTCCCCCTCTTTCTCCCCTTATTTTGGGGGGGAAATAAAATATATATACGAAGCGATAAGCAAACCTCATGCAGTTTGTTTTACAGAGGAACACAGATGTCTGGAGGCTTATCCCAAGCCTATCAAAACTATCCAAACCTTGTCAGGGACACAAAAGTGGGATGGAAATCTCACAAAAATATATTTCATCATAACATTCCTAACATGTCCTTTCAATATTTCTCTGAGCCAGAATTTTTTTATACTAGTGTTAAACCGTTGCCAAGGCAAAATAACATTTTTAATGAGAGGAAAGAATGTGGCTAAAAGAATAATATTACAAAAATGGAAAACATATGCATTATTGACTACTCTAGACTGACTCTGGGCTGATTTGAAAGACCTCATTTCAAAGGTCTTGGTCCTTTACTGACTAATTTGTTCATATAGATAATTTATTTTCTTTGAACAAAATATATTTCACAGAGATATTTCTCAATTACATTTTATTCACTGATAGTCTAACTCTCTAGTCATAACAGGCTATTTCACTTTGTATGGGTCACCTCTGAAGTCAGCACATTCAATTTTTTCATGTACTTTGATTTTTTTTTAAATATTCCACTTGTTTCTCATTTATACTGCATACTGGGATTCATCTTGAAAAGTGCTGTATAAAGCAAAATCACTCTTACTGGTTTTATTGTGAAGGACAAAAGCATGTATTTTTCCCTTTGTTTTTGAGATAGACAAGAATACAACATGAATTCCAGTAGCGTGCAAGAACCCCAAGAAAATGAATTATAGTGGACAAAAAAGCTTAAAGGCTGTTTTTACAACTTATTTATTAGAAATTATTATTTTTAAAGTTTTGAACCTATTATAGAAAAAGAAAACTGAAGAATTGAACTCCAACTTGATTAAAAAAAATATTCATTGAGAAATCTCTGAATGGTTAACTCTATTCAGGATATTACTACAGGAACCAACTAGGCACAAACTCATTCCTGTTAACAAAAGATATACATAATTATCTGTTTCTAGGACCTGAACCAAAAAATAATGATGTCAATGGGAGCTTTTCATGTTGATTATTAATATTTTTATTACAGAATTCTCTTGAGGTCCACCCGACATCAAAGCCCCACTGAAGGCTCTGTAAAAGCTCAGAAGATAGTGTCCTTACTCCAAAGAGTTTACAGTGTGAATAGACAAGACAGACGAAGACTTGGAGTAAAAATAAAGACAAAGAGGTGATGGTTGCATAGCGGATCCATAGAACAGCTGTGATTAGGACCCAGATTATCTGATTCCCAGTCCAGCACCTCATCTGTTAGACCAGTGTTTCCCAAAGGCAGGGAGGGATGTACTTTTCCTGGCAAGTGTGAATAACTACTTGGGGAGAGGGCAAGAATAGACCTCTAAATTGTCCTCCAGAGTAGAGGTGGTCAAAATTCAGGGATTTCAATTTGCAGGGGATTTTGGTATTTATGAATTTGTGTTTGTTCAGATAGAAAGCAAATCTACTGAAATTTCCTGGTGAAGCGGAGAGAACAGAAAATTTTGTTTCAGAAACACCAAATCTGGTGTTCCTGAAATGAAGTGTGAAACTGACATTCTTGTCACTGTCCTGGCTGCTATTCATTTTGTAACAGCTGTGAAATTGAAAAGAATGTCAGTTTTACTTAGCTTCTTTATGGCAGGGAGCTTGCATGCCCTGGGAGTTGAGCTGAAGCCAGGGCTCTCAGGGTTGCTAGACTCTCCACTTTAGCCAGGTCTCTGGGGGCTGGCAGGCTCCTGTCAGAAAGCCTGCCAGCCCCCAGAGACCTCGCTGGAGTGGGATGTCTAGCAACCCTGAGCCCTGGTCTACACTATGAGTTTAGGTCGAATTTATTAGCGTTATTTCGATTGATCCGTGCACCCGTCCACACGATGAAGCCCTTAACATCGACTTCTAGGGCTCTTAAAATCGATCTCGCCACTCCACCCCCAACGAGGGGATTAGCGCTTAAAGCGATATTGCCGAATCAATCTAGGCTTAGTGAGGACGCAATTCGACGGTATTGGCCTCCTGGATCTATCCCACAGTGCAACATTTGACTGCTCTGGACAGCAGTCTGAGCTCCAATGCTCCGCCCAGGTAGACAGGAAAAGCCCCGCGAACTTTTGAATTTCATTTCCTGTTTGGCCAGCGTGGTGAGCTGCAGGTGAGCGCAGATCTCATCAGCAGAGGTGACCATGATGGAGTCCCAGAACCGAAGACGAGCTCCAGCACGGACCGAGCGTGAGGTACGCGATCTGATCGCTGTATGGGGAGACGAAACCGTGCTAGCAGAGCTACGGTCCAAAAGAAGAAATGCCAATACATATGCCAAAGTCTCCAAGGGCATGCAAGACAGAGGCTACAACAGGGACGCGCAACAGTGCCGCGTTAAAATTAAGGAGCTCAGGCAAGCCTACCAAAAAGCCAGAGATGCAAACAGCCGCTCTGGGTCAGAGCCCCAGACATGCCGCTTCTATGATGAGCTGCATGCCATTCTAGGAGGTGCAGCCAGCACTGACCCACCCATGTGGTATGACTCCGTATGTGGATCATCAGAAACCACAGAGGAGCATGATGATGATAATGATGCTGAAAATAGCGCCCAGACATAGCAAGGAAGCGGAGAAGCCCTTTTCCCCGACAGCCAGGAACTCTTTGTCACCCTGGAGCCAGTACCCTACGAACCCACCCAAGGCGTGCTCGATGCAGGAGAAGGGACCTCTGGTGAGTGTACCTCTGTTAATTAATACATGTTTTATAAGCAAGCGTGTTTAATGATTAATTCGCGGCCAGTACATCTACAGCTACTGGAAAACTCTGTTAACATGTTCGGGGATGGAGCAGAAATCCTCCGGGGACATCTCCAGAAAGATCTCCTGGATGTACTCCCAAAGCCTGTGCAAAAGGTTTCTGGGGAGGGCAGCCTTATCCTGTGTTCCGTGGTAACACACTCTACCACGCCAGGCCAGTAGCACGTAGTCTGGAATCATTGCTTTGCAAAGCATGGCGGCGTATGGTCCCGGTGTTTGCTGGCATTCAAGCAACATCCGTTCTTTATCTGTCTGTGTTATCCTCAGAAGAGTGATATCATTCATGGTCACCTGGTTGAAATAGGGGAATTTTATTAAGGGGGTATTCAGAGGGGCTCCGTCCCTGCTGGGCTGTTTGCCTGTGGCTGAACGGAAATCTTCCCCGCTGTGACCCACGCGGTGGGGGGAGGGGGAACAGCGAACATCTTGGATGTGTGTCTGTGTGTGTGGGGGGGTGTCGATTAGGTTCGCGCTGCACGTTAACCCAAAAACCGCCGCCCCTCCCTTTTCAATTGCCAACCAGTTTTAAATTGCCAGCCCAAAGGCTGTTTGTTATGGGGAAATGAGGGGGTTGCTGTTTGAAAACATTCCCACATGTTATGAAGGTTAAAGAAGCCTATAGACTGTGGCTTACCATGGCTGCGTGCAAGCCGAATTCTGTTGCCCGCCGGACCTGCTTGTGTGATCTCTCACACCAAACCGGCAGACCCTCAATATAACAGGCAAAGTGCAACCTTGGACCAAATGCACATGTGATATGTAATGTTTGGAGCATTGTTCTCTAATATGTCTCTTTTAAACCACTCCTCTCCCGTTTGTTTCCTCCCGCAGCTGCAAATGTTTCAACGCCACCCCCTTCATCACCGTCCCAGAGGCTAGCAAAGATTAGAAGTTAAAAAAAAAGGAATCGAGACGATATGTTCTCAGAACTCATGGAATCCTCCCACACTGAAGCTGCCCAGCAGAATGCGTGGAGGCAGACACTGTCGGAGTCCAGGAAGGCAGAATTTGATCGTGCAGACAGGTGGCGTGCTGAAGAGAAAGACTGGCGGGATGAAGAGAGTAGGTGGCGTCAGCGTGCAGAGAGAAGGCAGGATGCAATTCTGAGGCTACTGGAGGATCAAACGGTAATCCTCCGGCTTATGGCTGAGGAAAGACGTAGGGTTCAGGAAAGGCCGCCTGAGCCCAGACCGCCGCTACAGCCCCTGTGTAACCAACAGCCCTCCTTCCCGAGTCCCATAACCTCATCCCCGAGATGCCCAAGAACGCGTTTGGGCGGCCTCCGTGCACCTAACCACTCAAGCCAAGAGAACAGTCCAAGCAAGAAAGGGCTGGCATTCAATAAGTTTTAAAGTGCTGTGTGTCCTTGTCCTTCCCTCATCCCCTCCTCCACCACCCATCCTGGTGCTTCCCTTCCTCCACCAGCTATCCCGGGAGACAGTGGCAGTTACCCCCATAGTTCCCCCTCTTTGTTGTACGAATTAATAAAGAATGCATGATTTTTAAGCAACAATGACTTTATTTCCTCTGCGAGCGGTGATCGAGGGGGGGAGGGCAGGGCGGTTTGGGTAAAGGGAAGTAGAGTGAATGAAGGGGCGGGGCTTTTCATTACTGGGGAAAAACAGAACTTTCACACAGCATCCTGGCCATTCATGAAACTGGTTTTCAAAGCTTCCCTGATGCGCAACGCACCCTGCTGTACTCTTGTAATAGCCCTGGTGTCTGGCTGCACATAACCACTGGCCAGGCGATTTGCCTCAACCTCCCACCCTGCCATAAACGTCTCCCCCTTACTCTCACAGATATTGTGGAGCGCACAGCAAGCAGTAATAATAATGGGAATATTGTTTTCGCTGAGATCTAACCTAGTCAATAAACTTCGCCAGCGAGCTTTTAAACGCCCAAATGCACATTCCACCACCATTCTGCACTTGCTCAGCCTATAGTTGAAAAGGTCCTGACTAGTGTCCAGGCTACCTGTGTAAGGCTTCATGAGCCATGGCTATAGGCATCTCAACATCCCCAATGGTTATTTTCTGGTCTGGGAAGAAAGTCCCTTGCTGCAGCAGCCGAAACAGACCAGAGTTCCTGAAGATGCGAGCGTCATGTACCTTTCCCGGCCATCCCACGTTGATGTTGGTGAAACGTCCCTTATGATCCACCAGTGCTTGCAGCACTATTGAAAAGTAACCCTTTCGGTTTATGTACTCGCTGGCTTGGTGGTCCGGTGCCAAGATAGGGATATGGGTTCCGTCTATCGCCCCACCACAGTTCGGGAACCCCATTGCTGCAAAGCCATCCAGTATGAGCTGCACATTTCCCAGACTCACAACCCTTGGTACCAGCAGCTTGGTGATCGCCCTGGCTACTTCCATCACAACAGCCCCCACTGTCGATTTTCCCACTCCGAATTGATTCGCGACTGACCGGTAGCTGTCTGGCGTTGCAAGCTTCCACAGGGCTATCGCCAGTCGCTTCTGTACTGTGAGGGCTGCTCTCATCTTGGTGTTCTTGCGCTTCAGGGCAGGGGAAAGTAACTCACAAAGTTCCATGAAAGTGCCCTTACGCATGCAAATGTTTTGCAGCCACTGGGATTCATCCCAGACCTGCAGCACTATGTGGTCCCACCAGTCTGTGCTTGTTTCCCGGGCCCAGAATCGGCGTTCCACTGTATCAACAAGCCCCATTAACACCATGATGTCCACCTTGCGGGGGGGCCTTTTTTGAGAGAGGTCTGTGTCCATGTCCTCATCACTGTCCTCAGGGCGCTGCTGTCGCCTCCTCGCCTGCTGTAGCTCTAGCAGCTCCTGGTTCTCGTTCTCCATATACTCCTGGACAATGCGCGTGGTGTTCATAACGGCGATAACAGCCGCGGTGATCTGATCGTGCTCCATGCTTTCCCTGGTATGCTGTTTGCAGGACAGCAGAGTGGCAGCAGAAGCGGTGGGTGGATAACAATGGAGTCAGCAATATGGCGCCCATATGAAAAAAGGCGTGAAAGGATTTTTTGCTCCCCCCTCAGTTGCTTTCACGGAGGGAGGGGGGAAGCAAGGGTTAGGCGCCTTCCCTTCTAGCAGCAGATGGTACAATATGCTTTTTAGCCATCATCATCTCCTGGTCCCCTCAAGGATTGAACTCGCAACCCCGGGTTTAGCGGGCCAACGCTCAGAACGCTGAGCTATCCCTCTGCCCTTATTATAGTGTGACTGAATCCCCACTAGACCTAATGTCCAGGCGTACGCTGGAGATGTACGGTAATTGTGAGCTGAGCAGGCTTCCATAGCAAACACGGAAACCCCGGAAAAAAGGCACGAAAAAGATTGCTTTCACGGAGGGAGGGAGGGACGTTTGATGGCTTGACGACATGTACCCAGAACCACCAGCGACAATGTTTTCTGCCCCATCAGGCTTTGGGATCGCAACCCAGAATTCCAATGGGCGGCGGAGACTGCGGGAACTGTGGGATAGCTACCCGCAATGCAATGCTCCGAAAGTCGATGCTAGCCCCGCTACTGTGGACACAGTCAATCGACCTCATGGTCTTAATGCTCTTTAGTGGGGACACACACAATCGATTCCATAAAATCGGGTTTTAAAATATCGACTTCTATAAATTCGACCTAATTCTGTAATATAGACGTACCCTGAGACCCCTGGCTCCACCTGTGGGCCCGGGGACTGGTAGGCTCCCTGCTGCAGAGCCTAGCAGCTCCAACAATCCCAGCTCTAGCTGGAGCTCCCATGGTTGCTGTTGTGTAACAGAGAGACTCAAGCCAGGGCTCTGGGGGCTTTCGGGCTCCCTGCTGGAGCTGCAGGCCCTGGAATGTAGGCAGGTTTCTAATGGAAACCTACCTGTGTTTCCTTGACAGATTAGTCAAATCTCTTGGTCCAGCAAATCAACATTCTACTTGATATTCATATTTCATGGTAGAATGTAAGGAAGGTGTTATGGTGTGTATTGTGTTTATGTTATGGTAATGTCAGCCAGGGAACAGCTAACGACATCCATTGTAAAACTAATTTCTAAAGCATCTCAACCTTCATCAGTTTAAACAACAATCAACTAAACCTTAGGCTACAAATTATCAGCCTGGCTGTTATGGTGCTCTTCACTCACCATGGGGTGCCTCCTTGTGGTTGCATCTGGGGATTAGCTCCATGTAGGTCTGATGCCCCCTGCTCACTCTTCAGGATGCACAGTGGTCCCCCTTCGTGACTCAGCCCTGCAACCAGATCACTGTATAGTCCTCCCCTTCTGGGGTATCAAAGTCTCACAGGATCCGCTGTTCACATGCCATTCTAGAGAGTCTTCCAGTCTTGACCAGGTCCCGTTTCACTTCCCCAGTGGTTCCTAGGGGATTCTGAGCCCACCTACTACTCCGGGTTCCATACCAGGGACCGTATGTCCGATAACTATGGTTTGCTTGATCGCAGACCTTGTTGCTTTTTCCCTAGTCTCCTTACTTCCCTGCTCTATCCTCTTCCCCCCCCATTTACTCACATTTACCAGCCCAAACTCCCTACTCCCAGGGAGTACCTACAAACTACTCATTTATTCAGGTCCGGCTCTACCTTTTTTGCCACCCCAAGCAGCGAAGCAAAAAAAAAGCGGCTGCCAAAGAAGAAAAAACAAAAAAGCTGCCGCTGAAATGCTACCGATGAAGAAAAAATGAAAAAGATGCCGCCAAAGTGCCAACGATGAAGAAAAATTGAAAAAGCTGTCGCCGAAGTGCCACCGAGGAAGGGGGAAAATAAATCCCCCCCAAAAAACCCCGGAGTGCCGCCCCAAGAACAGCCGAAGTGCCACCCCTTCTGATTTGCTGCCCCAGGCACCAGCTTCCTTAGCTGGTGTCTAGAGCCAGCCCTGCATTTCTTCAGCTTCTTCCCAGACTCTTTAGCCCTAAAGACACCTTCCTTCTTATAATGAAATGCTAAGCTTTATTATCCACAAGGTGGCACTGTGTGTAAAGTACAATAACTCTTCACTTAAAGTAGTCCCAATTAACATTGTTTCGTTCTTATGTTGCTGATCAATTAGGGAACATGCTTGTTTAAAGTTGTGTAATGCTCCCTTCTAACGTCATTTGGCAGTCGCCTGTTTTGTCCACTGCTTGCAGGAAGAGAAGCCCGTTGCATCTAGCTGGTGGGGGCTTGTAACCAGGGTGGACCGGCAGCCCCCCATCAGTTCCCCGCTCCCCTAAGTTCCCTGGGCTGCAGCTGCCCAGCAGGCTACCAATTGCCAGCAGTTCAGCTGTCCCTTCCCCCACTGCCATGTGCTGCTCCTGCCCTCTGCCTTGGAGCTGCTCCCGGGAGCCTCCTGCTTGCTCTAGTGGGGGGGGGGAGGAAAGGGGGTGCTAATGTCAGGGTGTCCCACTCCCCCCTGCACCCCGCTTACCCCTTCTCCATATAGAGCAGGATGGGACAGAGGCAGAGAGACAGAGAGCTTGGAGCAGCAACTACTGTCAACTTCCTGATCCACTTAAACAGACTCTTAATGCATTTAAGAGTGAGTCAGCTTACTTAAAGGAGCAGTGTGCATCTCTCTCTCCCCCCCACACACACACAAGGTGTGAGTCTGTCTCTGTCTACTATGCTGTCTCCCCTCCCTCTCCATTTGTGCTGCCTTGTTAATGTAGCCTCTCACACTCATCAACAATTTGTTAACCCTTGAGGGCTCAGCTGAGTGCTAGTTCATTTAGCAGCAAGGCATTCCTTGGGAAATACCCCACCCTCTTCCACCCAACCAAGCTTCACAATCATCATTGCTGTGAACAGTATTAATTTTTTTGTTTAAAATGTATGTGTGTGTATATAAATTTTTTTCCCACCACTATATATAGATAGTCTGGTGGAACATTTTTTTTCCTGGAGCCTAACCTCCCCATTTACATTACTTCTTATGGGGAAATTGGATTCACTTAACATCGTTTCACTTAAAGACGCATTTTTTTCAGGAGCATAACTACAACGTTAAGTGAGGAGTTACTGTACCCTTATTGAAACTAAAGTCCCAACTATTTAAAGGAACATCGGTCATACCTGGCAGAGCATTAAAGGATCTTATGATGAACACATCTGGTGTGTATAAGCAAGCTGTGTAGCCAGTCTGTACCTGGAACAGGAACATGACATGGGGTAAGGAGTAAATTAAGAACAGAAACAGAAGGAAACAGCAACAAAGGTTGAAAACAGAAGGAACAAAGCAACAGAGGTTGCAAACAGATGGAACAAAGCAACAGAGGTTGCAGGATATCATCAACATGCTTCTCTTCAATGCCTCAGAGAACATTAGCTTTGACAAACCTTCCCAATGGGAAGACTGGAAGCAGTATTTTATACTATTTCAAATTGTAAATGAACTCCACAGAGAAATTGGAAATATATCAGTATCTTCTCTAATTTATGCTATGGGGAAGCAGAGAATATTTTTGGATCCTTTGACATTACTGAAGATAACTACAAAAATGACCATGAAAGGGTTCTGGCTATGTTTGATGCACACACTATACCTCAGAGAAACGTGGTTTACAAAAGAGCATGTTTTCACCAGAGAATTCAAGAACCAGGGGGAAGCATTCAATGTTTCATAAGAGCTCTGCATACATTGTCTGAAAACTGTGATTTTGGGAATGCAAACATGAAAATATCAGAGACAGGTTTTTATCTGTTAATGCAATAACCAGCCTTTCACAGCAGCTACAAATGAAGAGACATTTAACCCTAGCCTCAGCTATCTAGATAGCAAACCAGTCAGAATTAGTCAAACAACAGAACAAAAGGCAGGAGCAAGTGGAGAAGTCTGAAACTAGCTGAAAAGATATAAACAGACCCCCTTGAGTGTTAAAAGTCATTATCATAAAGCCCCAGAGACAAGGAGAGAGTACTCCCATCCTAAGCAAAACAAATTCCAACCTATCTGTGTAAGGTGTGGGAAAAGTCATATCCCAAGAGATGATACATGTCCCAGCCAGAGTCACATGTTGTAGTACATGTATAAAATATGGACAGCTTGCAGCTGTTTGCCACACCAAAACAGTCAGGGAGTTGATTCATATTACAGACAATCAAAAGGCATTGTTTCTGGGATCTAGCACTTGTGGTGACATAGAACCCTCCTGGAGAGTGAAAATGAATGTTCATGGCAAGACTATTGACTTTAAAATTAACTCAGGAGCTAATGTCAGAGGCATCTCAGTAGGAACTTACAATCACCTTCAACCCCTCCCAGAGCTGAAGTCATTAGCTCCTACTAACCTTGGAGGTATTCTGAACTACACGGGCCAGGTCACCATAGAAACAACTTATATAGACAAAAGCTACATTCAGATTGTATGTGATCAAAGGACCACAGACCAATGTGGCAACCCTGATGGGTGCAATTTGGTGATATTAGACTGTTGAAAGGAGATCTCATACAAATAACTTAAGAGACAATGCTGAACCACATAGTGAACATACACCTCTCAGGATTCCTATTACTTCATAAAGTGAAGTTAAAGAGAATGGAATGGATTGGCATATTTGAGAAAATCTGAGCCAACAGTATGGGGTGTCCCAATGGTTCCCGTTATAAAGAAAAGTGGAAAAATATGAGTCTGTGTGAATCTTAAAAGACTTAATGAAGCTAGTGTGAGAGAAAATACATATCCTTCCAACACTGGATGACTTCCTCCCCAAAGTGAAAGGAGCTAGAGTATTCTCTAAGCTGGACACCTCGAGTAGATTCTGGCAAATTCCTTTAGCCAAAGAAAATGCTAAATTGACTACATTTATCACAAACTTTGGGAGATTTTGCTTTCAAAGATTATCTTTTGGGATTGTCAGTGCACCTGAAACTTTCCAAAGAAAGATGGCATAATTGTTGATGAACACAAATGGAATTCTAGTGTTCATGAACAATATTCTGATGTAAGGATCTTCAATGAAAGAACACAACAAAACTCGCAACAAAAAGCTACACAAAGTTCAGGAAGTTCTAAGTTACAGTAGGGGTAGCTGGCCCATGTATCTAAAGGACACCAAGGAAGTGACAAGAGACTACTTTACAGAACATAGACAATTAAGCGAGTCAAATGGACTCATGATTAAAGGCAATTGCATCATAATTCCAAATGAAGTGAGGGGAGAAATCCTAAACCTTATCCATGAGGGACATCAAGGATTAACTAAATTCCTTGAAAGGGCCAATCAGTCAGTCAGTGTGGTGGCTATGCATCAGCAAGGACATAAAGAATAAAGTATCTACATGTGACCATTGCAGAAATAACAGACCAACACAACACAAAGAACCTTAAATAACAACACCTCTACTAAACAGATCTTGGAAGAGACTAGCTACAGATTTATATGAAATCAGAGGACATCATTACCTGGTCGTCATGGACTATTTTTCTATTTATATAGAAATAATGTACTTAAAAGATATAACATGTTGTAGCCTTATCCAGAAATTGAAATACACTTTTGATCACTTCAGTATTCCAGAACAACCAGTGATGGAGAACGGACCACAATTCACTGCAGCAGAATTTAAGACATTCTGAATGAAATATGATTTTGATCATATTACTAGAAGCCCACATTACCCACAAGCGAATGGAGGGCTAAAAAACCAGTATGAATCAGAGACACTTAACAGACAGATATGTATTCAATTTAAAAGACAGTGTGATAGTGTAAATATTATAAATAGTAGGAACACAGAACTTAAAGGGGGAGATGGAATGGAATGCTAAACTGTACAGAGGAGTCTCATCATATTCACATTTAACTTACATGAATTCAACTATAAACGCTTGGCAAAAACAAAAACAAAAAAGAGGAAAACAACAATTTAAATACTGTGCCTGTCATGACAGTGATTCTGCCCACCGTTCCACTCAATGAGAGTTTGACTATACGCGATTTTTGCCTTACGCGCTGACTTTAGAACCTAACCCCCGCGTAAGATGCTACTCCCCTGTATTATGCTATGCTGTTTATTATGCTGTTTAGCCACTAGATAGCCCTGTGAGTAAAACACCTTATTTAAACAAACCTCAACCATACCTGCAGAGTATTAAAGGATCTTATGATGAACACATACAGTGTGTATAAGCAAGCTCTTTAGTCAGTCCATATCTGGAAAAGGAACATGACATTTCTCCCAAAGAGTGACTGCAGATTATTTTCCCTGCACCTCAGCTTGCTGGCTTTGTACAAGCTTAGCCTGCCCCTTCCCAGCTGGGCTTCATTGTCAATTAGCCTTTCAGTCCCTGGCTCTCCCCCAGGTGCAGTCTATGCAGTCCTAAGAACCTGCTCTGCCTTTGCAGGGTGTACATCCCATCACCTGGGCCCAATTTTGTTCAATCTTATTGACTTCAAGGGTGCAGAATTGGGACCAAACCTATAACTGCTCCAGTCATTTCAGATAAACTACTCCAAATTTTCACCAATGTAAATGAGAGATGAGGTATTGGTTCTACTTCTTCACATGAGTAATGGCGTTGGTCCTATACTGTACTAGTTGGACTACTGTACTCTCCTATTTGACCTAACACCTTCTCTTTTACTGACTGTGAAATAAAATAACTTGTACTGTCAACAATTCTCTTGATTTAAAAATCTGTCATTAAATATCTGCAGGCATTTTCTCCTTAGGGATCAATCTCTGCATCATGTACTTCTAAATTTGATAGAAATTTAAGAAATTTTGAATCAGACAACTATCTTACATTTGAATTCAGCTGGTTTTGGAATCACATTTTTGTACATGTAAAGGGGGTGCCACTGAACTGATATAAAGCGACTGGATAGAAGGTGAAAATGGGTGGAAATTGCAAGCAAATAGGAGGAGCTTTCTGAAGAACAAGATCAATATAGGAGATTTTCCATTATGATGCAGCTTGTGAAACATGGTTACTGTTATCCTGAATTGCTTCATGATGTGTGACTTTGTGCCATTTAATATCTAAGGTCATAAGCCAACATACCTTGTTTTTTGAGAATAGTTGCATGGTGAAATTACTATATACCTTCCAGATCAAATTCAGAATTCATAAAATCGAGCATTTTACATCAGCTTTAGAAGATAACTTCACAAGTGAAGATCCTATTTTTTACCAGGTTTTCTTATGGAAGAATAATATTTCAAATCCAAGTTGTATAAGCTTTTTAACTGAGGCTGTAACTCTGAGGAAAATGGAAATGAGTGGTTTTATTAGCTTGAGTTTAAAAACATCTTAACTTCAAGAAAAAGGCTATTTATTCATCTACATGACACTGCAAATGCTTTCGATTAAAGTACTTTCATTCCAAAAGTGGTGGGAAGGTAAAATACAATTAAGCTCAGCTAGATCATTTTAATGTTTGATTATAACCAACCGAGCTGGTACAGATTTTGTGCTGGCACTATGTTCTTGTGATAAGAGAGTTACACATCCTTTGTACAATAAAATGTGAAATTTACATGCAAAGTGGTATGTTCTCTTGATGCACACATATAACTCCCATTAACTTTCATGGGAAATATATGTGCCCATCAAGAGGAAAATATACCCTATTAAATTCCCAAATATCATGTCAGTTCTTGATGTCTCATATTACACAACTCTTTCCCCATACAGTGGAAAAACTAATAACACTTAGCTCAGATATACTGCTTTTCATTTGAACATCTCAAAGGATTTTCAGAAGGAGAGTATCATTAACTCCATGTTACTGATGGGGAAACTGATATATATTTGGTTGACTTGACTTAACTCACAAAGCAGGTCAATGGCAGAGCTAGGAATAGAATCAAATTCCTAAAGCACTTAAGGGAGTTGGACACCCATTCCCTCAGGCCACACTAAAAATCCCACACAGAACCCATGTCTCCAGGCTCCCACTTCTCTATCCACTGGACCAGGCTGCCTCCCCACAGATCCTGATCTCTTGACCTGCTCGGGTCTTATCTCATAATTCTTGTCTTCCTACCACAGCAACTACTCATTTATAGAACCAAAGGCACAGGAAATAGTGTAAGGATGACACAGTGAATTATTAGCTCTTTAGACTGAATAGTCAGCTCAACATGAAAAAGAAACAGTTTGATTTTGTTTGTTTGTTTGTTTTTTACTTTGGGGGAAAGAGAGCAAGTTTCTGATCTTAGTTACAGTCAAGTCATTCTGTATTCTACATTTAACTAAGATTAGAATCTGGCCCAGACATTGGGGGGAAATTGTGATCAGAGAGGCTAAGGAAGAGGATAGTAAAATTACTTACAGCTATTTAAGTGGCATGATGGCAAAATGGTAAATTAGACATTTGTGTCACAACACAAACGGGCATTGTACACAGGGATCTGTCCATAAGATGCCAATAATACTGTCATTTTTTTCTGTTGAGCTGGGCTCTGCATTCCAGTGATCTCTGGCACAGAATCTGTTAGGACTACTTCCGGCCCAACTTTGCTCACTGCCAAAGAGAAGCATTAATTCAACATTAGCCTCATATACTTTTATTTTCTTATTTTACAATTTATCTGTTCACCTCCAGAATGCTTAAAATAGTCCAGATTGGAAGAGAAAACCACCGACTTTTCATTTTAAGACGTCATATGTTATTATGGCTTTCACTTTTTATAGCACCTTCATTTTTCATGTGAAATAAAGTAGTTATTAATGATCATTTATGTTGTGGTAGTGCCCAAAGGCCCCAATCTGGATCAGTGCCCATTGTGCGAGGTGCTCTCTGTGATGCTTTCTTGGGGTGGCCAGTACTGTAGGTCACCGTGTTATCTACCGCCTCAATGAGAGAGAGACTTGCTGGTACTAACTATCTGTTTCTACCACGCACAGTCAGTTAGTCACCTAAACAAGCTCCTCAGGGCTCTGCCAGCCCTCACTTTGCCTTCGACATTAAAACTTGGTGTATTCCAGCCCCTGAACTCCCTTTGAAGCACTCCCCTGTAGCCTCCAGCCCCTGTCATTGTACACTCACAGAAATTACTAGGTAAGTGTCCCTAAAGAAACAGCACACAGAGCTGGGCTGTTACAACTCAGGATCATGCCCTTTATTGAACAACACAGCACTGTAGTCTGTTTATAGTGACAACAAATAAAAGTATATTAACAGAGAACACAGATTCAAGTATTGAGTAAGAATAATGAAAACAGAAATGGTTACAAATAAAACAAAAGTACAAAACCCTTTCTAGAGACTAAAAGTTAGCAGACAACAACCCTTGTCTAAAGTACTTTCTCACCTTCAAAGACTTTCTGCAGAATTTGCTGGTTTTGAGTCAATCCAGGATCCATTTCTTCATGAATTACTCCCCCCAAATCCCCAAGCCCACCAAAAGTGTTTCTCAGTTAAATGGATAATGGCATGTTGTCCTTGCACCTGTTATAGTCCAGTAAATCTTTTGAATGCACTCCTGTTTGTCCCCTCATGCACTAGCTTTTTGTTGAGTTCACATCCCCACTTCCCCCAAGTCAACATTGTTTTTCTTGTTGACTTTACATGCAAATGAGGTTTTCATTGTGTTTGCTTAATCTACATATGAGAGAGATATACATCTTATCTCTTGTATGGCAAAAACCCTGTTTGCCAACTCTGCCTGGTTACATAGTTTAAAACATATTTTTAGTAGGTACACAACTTCTCATTTAGTCTTAATACATACATGACACAATTATGTTAATGACGAGTTTGCCACCAGCTTTCATTTGATACAGCAGAGGATATTCTTTATAGATAAATACTAAGACAGCAATGCATTAGGTGTGGTGAGTTTGTCAGGGCTGATAGGACTTGCTGACAGAACAGTGAACCCTTTGCCAGCTGACATTGAGGTGTTCTTAGGATCATACTATCCTAACAGGTAAGAAGAGCCAATACCTTTCCTAAGAGCTTAGAGTTCAAGGCACCGATCCTTGACATATCAAAAATAGTAATAACTTAGGAATTAGGGACAGAATCTGTGCTGGTTCAATTCAGTGGGGCCATGCCAATTTGCACCAGCTGCAGGTCTGGCCCATAATTCTAAAACAAATTGGAGACTATATCTGATCCGATACTGTCCCTTTCATTGTTTTAGGAAATAGCCATTTTGATCTATTAAAAGCTTGATTGACACTCTCTCCATCAGCAACCCTTGCAGCAGTTGCACAAATTCAGGATTGATATTGTTTCATAATGAATGTTTATACCATCACACAAGTCACATAGAATTTTCTTCTTTAGCTGCAGAGGCATAGGCATTTACAAATGAACCACTGGCCTGTCTTGGGCTACAGCAGAATCTGCAAAAAACATCAGTCTTGTCTTCCAAAAGCAGCAGGGGAAATGGCCGCAGCACATACTGTGGAATGCTGCTAGATAGTCCAGTTTTGCTGGAACTTCTGATTTCTAGATTTTTTTTAACCCTTTGATTAATATAGTTAATAATAGTTTTATACATCTCTCCCATACCGTGCCCCCCCCCCCACCCCTTCAGAGTGATCAGAGCACCATGCTAGGCTTCATAACTCATATAATGAAAACACAGCCAAAAAGTGTGATATAAAACTGCCCCCTAAACTAAAGCACCACAGAAATAAATTGAGGGTATATTATGAGGTCAGAGAGGGGAAAAGGGAAGAGTTCTTTGAAATATTGAAAAGCCCACAGACAAATGCCTTCCAGTATTGAAATAATGGTTTTGCCTTAAATTCATATCTATTTTCTTTGAAAAGACACTCATTAGCCTTAACTCATCTAGTAGCGCAGGATGATTAAATCCCCTATGGCCATATCATGCCCTTTGACAAAAGTGTTCAAGCCAAAAATGTCAATAAATGTCTGTGTGCTATGAAATCTGCCAAACTTCTACTGAATAGTGGCCTTCAGATTGTGCAGGTTTGAAATGGCAGATTTGCTTGTAAAGGGTGCTTTGCAGGTCCTCTTCTCTGGTGAATAAGGCTATGCTTCAAGGAGCTTATCAGGGTCTGCATATATTTACTCTTCTTAAAGTAACTTGCAGTTCCCACAGCACTTCTCACCATAACTATACAGATTCCTATCTGTGGCAATCTCTGGTAGAGTCCTGGACCAAAGTCGAACCAAAGGCACAGATATAAATAGAATGTTCCGGATCTTGTTCAATCCCAATAACGAGCCTGAAGATAGTGTAAAGAATATGCATACATGTAAAGACTATACCACATCAAAATGGATAGATACATACATTTTAACCTAATCCTGCAAACACATGCAAACATGAGTAAATTTACTCATGGGAAAAATCAAACTAAGCTGCCAAAAGAGGAGATGTTGAAACAAATTGCTCCTTGTCCAAAGCAGCTATAAATCCAGAGGAAGTTTCTATTCACTTGATAGGGGAATACTCCAGTGGCAAAGAGGCTGCCTAGCAGCCCCTATATATATTACCTCCTGTGGGCAGTAGGCAGCCAGGGTAAAGTGGGCCCGAGGATCAGGACGAGCATAAAGGTTGCTTAAAATGAACTTAATTCACCTTTTTGAGCTATACTGAGCACAGCTCAGCTGCAGCCCAGGATCTGGCTCCAAATGTCCTCTGACATGCAATTTCTAATTTTTATATCCAATCTGCTCTTAGGCCCTAATTTTCATTGATTGAGACTAAACTAATATTCCACAACATTGAAGCCAAGAATAACAATACTGGAGCCTTTGCAATTCATCATACGAATGAACTAAATGTAATTAATGGCAAGTATGAATCAAAAGAGACATGGTCCAATAGCTCAAGTCACTATGATATCAATAACTCCATTTAGTGAAAGGGAGCGGAAGTGAAATTACAGGCTTCAGAAGCCTGAGAATTCATGGGATTGAACAGGAACAGAGACAAAATACTATGAATGAAGAAATAGGAAAGTTTTTTTGGGGAAAGCTAACAAATAGACACGCAGTAGAAGCATTTATAAGGCAAAATGTGACAAGGTAAAAAGCCAGCAAGGAATTCTAGTATCATAAATAAAATAACAGGTGGGCCAGATTCAAATGCAGTGTTTCACTAAGCAGATATTTATTATCCTGTGGCAACTAGGATAGCTATAAGATTACAATTTTATATGGTAAGAGATCAAATCCCCATTCTCATTTCAATAATTGTCAAAAGGAAGGACCGAAGTTGTGTCATTTAGCATTTTAATTGCTGGCTTTGTTTTGAGTGTGGATTAATTTTATGCCATATTATGTTCTTGTAGTAATTTTGTCCTGAGAATGAAGTATCAGAGAATGAAGAATGTATTGCCCCAAGTACAATATTCTGCGAACTAGAATAATGTACACTACCTTGACCTTTTCTATATTCTGTGATTGGACTGAATGGTCACTACACTTCTCCCTCATTAACAACCTGACTAAACAAGAGCTGAATTGATGGCCTGGGCACAAAGTTAAGATACAAAATAATGAAATGGTCAAAGCAATGTACTATAGCAGACCACTATATTTAAGGGGACACATTAACTATTAAAACTCCAAATCCTCTAATTCAGGGACAGAGACCAGAATGAGAACAGAAAATGGCATAAGAATAGTCTCATGACAATGGGACAATGGGACCAGCTTAACCCATTCTCATTAAGCCCTTGTAAAATTGTATTCCCATGCAAGAGCATTACAGCAAGTTAAATATTAAGACTTAATTAAGATAATAAACATATCACTACAGTGACAAGGCTTAACGTTTACTTGACAATGAATTTCAAATAAAATATTTATAAGCTGATTTAAATTCTAATGACCCAACAGTCTTATCATATCCATACAATAGCAAACTGATAGCAATGCTACAAATTAGCTGTTCTAGGCCATTCTCTGCCTCTTGTCTTTCACATAGTCTTTATCCACAGTAGCACTTTCACAGAATTAAGCTAAAGATATAATGACAGAATAATAGGTATAATAGAGTAGCAAGAATTGAACCATGTTTTAAAAATAAAATCATTGCTTTACAGCAGATGTTCACCAGTTTACCAGTTACTTCTAACAAGTTTTTTTCCTTTGATTCTAAAACCAAACTGTACTTGTTGGATATAAGAAGATTGATGGGATCAGTATTAATTGTATACTGAGCTTTTCACTGTTAGGTTAAGCACAGCTAGGGATAATTAATATTGTTTAGCAGTGTTATAGGCAGTGTGCAGAGTGACACCTATAGCTAATGTTGCATATTGATTTATGTTATAAGGGTCTTTCTTTAGAAAACTGTAACTTTGCGAATATGTCCTCATTTTTTGTCAAATCTAGCAAGGTTAGTGTTGTGTATTTGGTTGTCGTGGTAATAGAACTTGTTGTTGATATGGCAACTGAGTTCGATTATTAGGGGATAGCCCTGCAAGTTTTGACTGGTTTGGTTAGTTCAGTGTGTGGTAATAAATGGCTTCTTTTAAGGTTCACAGCTCTCTGTGTCTCAAGTGATTTCTTCCTAAAACTGTTGATGAAAGTGGCGATGAAGGTGGGATTCCTGTGCTGACCCAGCAAGAGAAGGAAGTAGAAGCCAAGGTACAAAAAAAAACCCCAAAGAAAACCTTTTTGCTGTTGGAAGGGGGTGAGAACTGGCTTGTTAACACTGACTGTGCAACCTGAAATTAAAACCATGGCTACACTTACAGGGCCACTAGTACCTTTTGAGGAGAATTTAGTGCAATGGCACGTGTATACTGAGCGTTTTGAGCTTTTTGTTATTGCAAATGACATTACAGAAAAGAAGAAGGTGCCAATATTCTTAAGTGTTGTAGGGGCTAAGTTCTACTCCCTGCTACGCAGCTTACTACACCCTGTTAAGCCTAGAACCAAATCTTAAAGTGACATTGTGGAAATCCTGGGGTCCCATTTTTCTCCAAAACCACTAGTAATTGCTGAAAGACATAGGTTCCACAAAAGAGACCAAAAAGAAGACGAAACAGTTGTACAATTTGTAGCAACTTTGAAAAGGCTTGCGGAACACTCTGAATTTAAGGAGATGTTAAATGGTGCTCTACGTGACAGGTTAGTGTGTGGCCTGCACAGTGAAGCTACACAGAAGCTCCTATTGACAGAGGCTCAGCTTACCTTACAGAAGGCTGTTGATATTGCAGTCTCCATGGAACTGGCTACAAAGGAGGTGCAATACATCGGTGCATCCCCTAAGGTGCATAAGGTGTCACAAGAACCTACCCACAAAACTGTGGGGACTCACGAATGTCACCGCTGTGGTAAGCCAGGTCACCATTCATGAGAATGCTGGTGAAAGGACCTGGTGTGTCGACACTGTGGCAAAAAGGGACACATTGAGTGTGCCTGTAAACAAGAAAAAGAGGCCTGTGGTCTGGACGACCAAAAAGGGAAACCTGCATACCCTAGAGCAGACCCAGGATGACCAAGGAGACACCTCATCATAAGAAGAAGTGCCACTCCACGTTTTGCCTTTGGCAGTGGGCTCACATGAATACTGGGTTGTTGGATGACAAACCTATATGCATGGAACTGGACACCGGTGCAGCTGTCTTGCCGGTCTCCGAGACTGTGTATAAAGAAAAGCTTCAACATCTTCCACTTAAGCCAACAAAAACTGTTCTGAAGACGTATATGAGAGAAGCTGTGCCCATGTTGGGCACTATTGATGTTAAGGTGGAGCTCAATGGACAGGCTGATAAATTGCCACTGTTTGTGGTGAGAGGTAATTACCCAGCCTTAATGGGTAGGTCTTGGCTTAGGAAGATTCAGCTGAACTGGGCAGAAGTGCACCAAATGACTAAAGAAGAAACCGGTCTGACCGCTATACTAAGGAAACATGCTGCTGTTTTTGGAGAGAATCTGGGAAGTATGAAGGGAATCACTGTGACATTGAACATTAAACCTGACAGTCAACCAAAATATCTGAAAGCTAGAACTGTGCCATATGCCATCAGGCCAAAAGTTGAAGCGGACCTGGAGCACCTGGTCACAAATGGAGTCCTAATACCAGTTACCCATAGCCCACGGGCAACTCCTATCGTTCCAATAGTGAAGAAAGATGGCTCCCTCCGGATATGCAGTGATTTTAAAGTCACTGTCAACCCGGTGTTGTGTGCAGCGCAATACCCGCTTCCTCGCATCAATGACTTTTTCGCGGGTCTGGCTGGGGAACAAAAGTTCAGTAAGATTGTTCTGAGTCAAGCGTATTTACAGATGCATGTCAATGAAAAGTCCCAAGAGCTGTTGACTGTTGTGATGCATAAAGGGCTTTATCGATACTGTCGACTACCCTTCGGAATAATGTCTGCTCCCCCCTGTTCCAGTGGGCTATGGTGTGATGGGTTGGATCACAGAAACCCCCTTGGGGTTGCCAACTGATGTTCCAAGACTACTTATGCCCCTGATTTCCTGCCCCGGCAGCTTGGTACTTCAGTGCCATGCCTGGTTTGAGCCAGACCCACTAGCCTGCTGGAAACCCAGACCCAGGTCTGAACCACGTCCCCTAGCAGCTGTAGCCTTAATTGAAAACGGCTTAAAAAGTGTTCTTGTCTCTAACATTCAGATGCCCAACTCCCAATGGGGTCCAAACCCAAAATAAATCCGTTTTACCCTGTATAAAGCTTATACAGGGTAAACTCAAAAATTGTTTGCCCTCTATAACACCAATAGAGAGATATGCACAGCTGGTTACTCCCTGCCCCTCCTCCCCCACAGGTATTAATACACACTCTGAGTTAATTAATAAGTAAAAAGTGATTTTATTAAATACAGAAAGTAGGATTTAAGTGGTTCCAAGTAGTAGCAGACAGAACAAAGTGAATTACCAAGCAAAATAAAATAAAACACGCAAGCCTATGCCTAATATAGTAAGAAGACTGAATACAGATAAAATCTCACCCTCAGAGATGTTCCAATAAGCTTCCTTTTACAGACTAGTCTCCTTCCAGTCTGGGTCCAGCAATCACTCACACCCCCTGTAGTTACTGTCCTTTGTTCCAGTTTCTTTCAGGTATCCTTAGGGGTGGAGAGGCTATCTCTTGAGCCAACTGAAGACAAAATGGAGGGGGTCTCCCAGGGGTTTAAATAGACTTTCTCTTGTGGGTGAACACCCCTCCGTGCCCCTGTGTAGAATCCAGCTACAAAATGGAGATTGGAGTCACATGGGCAAGTCACATGTCCGTGCATAACTCAGAACTTACAGGTAGCAGCCATTGTTCACATGCTACCTTGAACATCCTCAGGTAGACTTCTTATGTGGATTTGAGACTCCCAAGATCCATTGTTCATTAATTGTTTCTTGATTGGGCACTTAACTTGCACATTCCTTTCTCAAGAAGCTGACCAAATGCTTTACTAAGGCTACTTAGAAATCAAGCAAGTACAAAGCCAATATCATAACTTCGAACACAAAAATGATATATGCATACAAATAGGAGGAATAGATTCAGTAGATCATAACCTTTACAGAGATATGTTACATGACATATGTAGCATAAAACATATTCCAGTTATGTCATATATATACATTCATAAGCATATTTCCATATGGGGTGCGCTGTCACATATGGACCAGATCTTGTGTGGCTTGCCAGGAGTCCAGTGCTATCTGGATGACATCCTGGTCACTGGAAGGAATGAGCAGGATCACCTAAAGAATTTAGAGGCTACCCTACAAAGACTGGAAGAGTATGGCCTACGAGTCCGCAAAGACAAGTGTGAATTCTTCCAGCCCTCTGTTGAATATTTGGGACACATCATTGATGCTATGGGTCTTTGTAAGGCCCCTGCAAAAGTTAAGGCTATTGTGGAGGCTCCCCCTCCTCAAAATGTTAGCCAGCTTCGCTCGTTTCTAGGACTATTGAACTATTATGGAAAGTTCATCTCACAGTTAGCCACACTGCTAAAACCACTTCATGAACTCCTTGGGCAGAACAAGGCCTAGAAGTGGACTGAAGCCTGTGATGTTGCATTTAACAAAGCTAAGGGTGCATTGCTAAATTCTGAAGTTCTGACACACTTTTATCCATCCTTACCCCTACAATTGGCCTGTGATGCCTCCCCTTATGGAGTGGGAGCAGTCGTGTCACACATTATGCCTTCAGGAGAAGAGAGACCTATTGCTTTTGCTTCATGCACTCTAAGCAAAGCAGAAACTAACTATTCCCAAATTGAACGTGAGGCATTGGGAATTGTTTTCGGAATTTGGAAGTTTCATCAGTACCTGTTCGGGCAGAAGTTTACTCTTCTCATAGACCATTGATCTCTCACTTCAATTTTTGGACCCCACACAGGCATTCCCCCATTAGCTGCTAGTCATATGCAATGTTGGGCATTGTTGCTTTCAGCGCACACAAATGAAATCAAATATCAGAAATCCACTCTGCATGGCAATGTGGATGGTCTCTCAAGGTTGCCTTTGCCAGTCAAACATCAAGATATTGCCCAGAAGGAAATCTTTTACTTTGAACAGGTAGAGAATACACCCATCACCGCTACTCAGGTAAAGAAGGCAACTCATGTTGACCCAGTATTGTCTCAAGTTATGGACCTGGTGATGCATGGAACATCTCGACAAACCTCTCCGGTCTCACCTGACCTTGTTACCTACATGTCTAGGAGGATGGAGTTATCGATCCAATTTGGTTGTTTGTTGTGGGGGAGACATGCCATTATCCCACCACCACTGAGATCAGAGATGTTAGAACAGCTACATTCTGGTCACTGTGGAATAGTGCGCATGAAGGAAATTGCACAAAGTTATTTCTGGTGGCCGGGATTGGACAGTGCTATTGAAGAGAAGGCAAGATATTGTATGTCATGTCAAGCTGTGAGGAATGCACCCCAGTGGGCACCCCTACACCCATGGGACTGGCCTGAAAACCCGTGGCAACGTATTCACATTGACTTTGCTGACCCCCTTGAAGGAAGTATGTTCTTGGTGGTGGTAGATGCCCATTCTCAATGGCCAGAACTCTCTATAATGCAGTCCACTACTGCAGAGAATACTATCCAAAAACTACAGGGACTCTTTAGTCATTTCGGTCTGCCAGAACAACTTGTGATCGACAACGGACCACAGTTCGTCTCTCAGGAGTTGCAACATTTTATGAAGGCAAATGGGATACACCACATCACTTCAGCACCATATCATCCATCCGCCAATGGATTAGCTGAAAGATTTGTGCAGACAATGAAACAAGCTTTGAAATCGGCAAGGGGACAATTATCTATTCAAAAGCGTCTGGACACCTTCTTACTATCCTACAGAAACACACTTCATGCTACGACGAGGCATCCCCAGCCTTTCTAATGATGGGACAACAGTTGTGCACTTGCTTTGATCTGCTGAAACCTTCTGAACCCTGACAAATTGTGCAACGTCAGCAGCAATATCAAGTCATCAGGCGTGCACCCAGAGCAAAAGACCAAACCTTTAGCCTGGGACAGCCAGTTTTGGCTCAGAATTATGCTTCTGGAGCTAAATGGGTCCCTGCCACTGTCATCACTCAACCAGGACCTGTTTCCTATACAGTCTGGACTGCAGAGGATCTCACCTGGCGGCGACATATAGATTAGCTGTTGCCAGGTCATACCAGTCCTCAGGACACATCTTCAGTTGAGTTGCCTGACTTCACTGCTTCTGGCGAGACACCAAATCAAAGAGTCACCTGTTCCTGACTGTTCCCCTCCATTACTGCCGGTGGCTGAGATACCCCCCTGCCCGGAATGAGCTGATACCACATCCTCACCCATTCGTGCTACGAACCCTGAGCCCATTGTCAGGCCTGCGCACAAGACACTTCCTGGTGCAACAACACCAGAAATCCGCCGTAATCCACCTAGAGACATAAGTTCTCCTCAGTGGCTGGATCTTTAGCTACAGCAAACCCACAGTTATGGGGCAAAATAATCCCCAGGGTTTAGCCAGGAATGGAGGCAGTCTACCCTCCTTCTCCAGTTTAATGTGTTTTATTTAGGGGATGTTCTTATTAACGGGGAAGGAATATGTTATGTATTTGGTTGTTGTGGTAATAGAACCTTGTTGATGCTATGGCAGTTGAGTTAGATTATTAGGGGTTAGCCCAGCCAGTTTTGGCTGGTTTGGTTAGTTCAGTATGTGGCAACAAATGGCTGCTTTTAAGGTTCACAGCTCTCTGTGTCTCAAGTGATTTCTTCCTAAAACTGCTGCCCCCAAGGATACAACAGTTAGAGACTGCACGGGGTTCAATATTTTGCTGAATTTGGAATTAGAACTCGTAAGACATTCCCCAAAAAATGACTGTTTGAAAATAATGTTGTTTCCCGATTATTATTTTTTTAAATCTTGCAGCCATTTCTGTGGAAAGCTCTAGAGCTTAGGCCAAAAAAGATTTAGGTGATCAGATTTGGCAGATATTCACTGGGTCAGGAAAATGCCTTTTGATGATTTGGGAAGTTTTGTATGTTTATTTGTTTAGTTATGAAATGGAGAAAAAAATTGCATATGCTCACTGAGTTCAATCTGTCCCTTATCCAGGGGTGAAAGTGAGCTGGTACGGGCTGGTATGGTGTACCGGTAAGAAGCTGGTACCATCCTGTACACAGCCCATGTTAAAGCGCTGCTACAGCAGCGCTTTAATGCACGTGCCACTTTTGCCTCCGTGCCACATTGCTGACCCTTCCCCACCCTGTCGGCGGCATCGCCGGTATGGACCTTACCGGCAGGGCTACCGACGGGGAAGGCAAAAGGGGCAATGACGTAAAAGTGCTGCTGCAGTGCTATGAACCTGAAGTGGCAAACAAGTTAACCTCTCACTTGAAACAGAATTCAACATCGGCATCAGAAAAGCCTCCACAAGAATATCTAGACTAAGCAAGAGGGTCTGGGTAAACAACAAGCTGACAGAACACACAAAGATCTGTGTGTTTTGTGCATGTGTTATCAGCATACTTGTACGAAAGCAACACATGTATCTTACACTCTCATCAGGAAATGAGGCTCAGCAGCTTTCATATGCGTTGCCTTCATTGAATCTTTGGAATCTCCTGGAGGGACAGAGTCACCAACACTGAGGTGCTCAAGCAGGCCAGCATACCCAGCATGCAAACACTCCTCAAACAGAGATGCCTCTCACTGGCTTGGGCATGGGTGCTGTGATGGGGCAAGGCCAGAGGGCTATAGGAAAGTGGTAAGGAACCAGTATGTTAGCCCCAGGCTAAACAAATCCCTGATACCTTATGGCAGTTGCTCTGGGTTAATCAAGACACCTGGGGCCAATTAAGAACTTTCCAGAAGGCAGGGAGGTTGATTGAGACACCTGCAGCCAATCAGGGGCTGGCTGAAACTAGTCAAAAGCCTCCCAGTGAGCCAGTGAGGGGCGCATGTCAGGAGCTGTGGAAGGAGGTTGCGTGTGAGGAGCTGGGAGCAAGAGGCACTAGGAGCTGAGAGTAAGAGGTCGTACTGTTGGAAGATCTTGTGGTGAGGATAAAGAAGTTGTTGGGAGGAGTCCATGGGGAAGTAGCCCGGGGAGTTGTAGCTGTCGTGCAGTTGTTCCAGGAGGCACTCTAAACAGCTGCAATCCATAGGGCCCTGGGCTGGAACCCGGAGTAGAGGGCGGGCCCGGGTTCCCCCCAAGACTCCTAACTCCTGATCAGACACAGGAGGAGTTAACCTGGACTGTGGATTCTACTAGAGGGGAAGATCCCTGAGGCAAGCAAAATCCGCCAATAAGCGCAGGACCCACCGAGGTAGAGGAGGAACTTTGTCACAACTGGTGTCAGGGGTGGGATTTGGTGTGCACAGTGCAGCGGAAGAAGAGGGGTGTTTAAAAAGAAAGGGAACAGGTTTATTTTATTTTTTTCACCACAATGGAAGAGGTAGTATGGGCACTGATACAAGCCATGGCTGCCCAGCAGGAGGCTACCCGTGTCCAGGCAGCTGCCCAACAGGAGGCAGTACGGCTGCAGCAGGAGACCAATTGCCTGTTGATGGACCAGGCACCTCAAGACCGTACTATGTTGTGGGAGTGCAATCACCCTAATATCGGGTAAGTTGGTAAAAAGTAGCCAGCTGCTACAAGCCAAATGCGTAGCAGTGACGTGCGTGCATGGGGCCATAAGCCATTACCCCACCATCCAGGTGGAGATAGAGGTTCAGGGGAACCCCATTGAGATGACAGTGGGTGTAGTTCCTAACCTCCTGTATCCTGTAGTCATTGGGAGGGACTATCCAGGGTTTGATAATTTACTCCCCCAGAGAGGTTGGAGGGAGGTGGGGACTCTGAGAGCAGCGACTTGTCACCGGGGGAATGTCAGCCCCCGATGTTGGCTGAGATTTCTCAGGATCTGTTCTCAGTCCCCCAAAAGACCCGGAAGACAAAAAGGGAGAGGAAGGCTGCAAAAGCCTTGGGAACCCGGATCCTGACCCAGGGCCAGAAGATCGCCCTAGTAGGCAGACGGACATGAGCAGCCAGAGAAACTACCACCACGGAAGGTGAGCCGGAAGCTGGCCCCAGCCATAATGGAAGTGAGCCATTGGAAGCAACAGAGGCTGGCCCCTGGGAGCTCAGGCGGGTTAGTCCCGGGAGAGAGACTTTCGGGCGGGACCAGGCAGAGGACCCTAGATATGATAATGTCAGGAAAGAGGTGGCTGAGATAGATGGAGTACCTGTGGATGGGAAGGTCCGGGGTCGCGGACCTTACTTTATAGTGAAGAAAGATCTCCTGTACCGTGTGGTGCAAACGCAGGAGCAAGAGATACATCAACTTCTGGTGCCACGAAAACATCAAAAAGCCATATTGAGCCTCGCCCACAGTCACCTATTTGGAGGACACCTAGGGGTAGAGAAAACCCAGGCACGGATCCTGCGGAGGTTCTTCTGGCCAGGAGTACATGAAGATGTCCGACGATACTGCACCTCTTGTCCGGAGTGTCAGTTACATAGTCCGCTCCTGCACTTCCGGGCTCCTTTGATACCTCTTCCAATAATAGAGGTTCCTTTTGAACGCATAGCCATGGATCTGATAGGGCCCCTTGAGAAGACAGCTCGGGGCCACCAACATGTGCTTGTTGTACTGGACTATGCAACCCGGTACCCGGAAGCCGTTCCCCTACGCAACATGGCTTCCAAAACCATAGCTAAGGAGTTAGTACAGATCTTTGCCTGAGTCGGGCTACCCAAGGAGATATTGACTGATCAAGGGACACCTTTCGTGTCCAAGTTGATGAAAGATCTCTGTTCATTACTCCATGTACAAGCCCTACGGACCTCTGTATACCACCCACAAACAGATGGCCTTGTGGAAAGGTTCAATAGGACCCTCAAGGCCATGATCAGGAAAGTGGTGAGCCGGGATGGGAAAGATTGGGATACCCTATTACCTTACCTCATGTTCGCCATCCGGGAGGTTCCGCAAGCCTCCACAGGTTTCTCTCCATGCGAACGATTATACGGGCGCCACCCCTGGGGCATATTGGATATAGCGAGAGAAGCGTGGGAAGAGGAGCCAAATCCAGGAAGGAACATAGTTGAGCATGTACTACAGATGAGGGATCGGATAGCCCGAGTTACACCTATTGTACGAGAACACTTGGAGAAAGCACAGGAGACCCAACGAACCCATTATAACCACCGAGCAAAGCTTTGACGGTTCCAAACAGGGGATCGAGTGATGGTCCTGGTGCCCACAGTAGAAAGTAAGCTGTTGGCCCAGTGGCAGGGACCCTACGAAGTGATCGAAGCCGTGGGAGAGGTAAACTATAAGGTGTGGCAGCCAGGCCGCAGGAAACCAGAGCAAATCTACCACATCAATCTTCTAAAACCTTGGCACGACCGAGAGGCATGCTTAGTCACCCAGGAGACCCTTCCCCAGGAGGATAACTTACACGAGCAAGTAAGGATATCACCTGACTTGACACCGATCCAAAAGATTGAGGCAACTGACATGATTAATCGCAACCGAGATGTGTTCTCTACAAAACCGGGGCGGACGACTGAGACCTATCACCATATCCGCACGATCCCCGGAGCCAAGGTAACATTGAGACCCTACCGAATCCCAGCATCCAAAAGAGAAGAAATCAAGGCCAAAGTGAAGAAAATGTTAGAATTAGGGGTAATTGAAGAATCAGTGGTCCAGTCCAATCATTCTCGTGCCTAAACCTGACGGTACCACGAGATTCTGTAATGATTTTCGATGACTGAATGAAGTATCCCAGTTCGATGCATACCCCATACCACGCATCGACGAACTGGTGGACCGACTGGGTAGTACTCGATTCTTGACTACACTGGATCTGACAAAAGGATACTGGCAGATTCCCCTGACCAAAGAAGCTAAAGAAAAGACAGCGTTCTCCACTCCGGATGGGCTATTCCAGTACACCGTCCTCCCTTTTGGGCTACATGGGGCCCCGGCCACATTCCAGCACCTCATGGATAAGTTGCTGCGCCCCCATACTAGTTATGCAGCCGCAAACCTAGATGATGTAGTCATCCATACGCCAGACTGGGGAACCCACTTGGAGAAAGTTGAGGCAGTACTGCGCACCTTAAGGCAGGCTGGCCTCACTGCTAATCCCGCTAAATGTGCCATAGGGCTAGCAGAGGCTAGGTAGCTGGGATATATTGTAGGAAGGGGCATAGTAAAGCCCCAAATGAATAAGCTAGAGGCGATTCAAAACTGGCCCCGGCCAACCCGAAAGAAGCAGGTCCGCGCGTTCCTAGGTGTGGTAGGCTACTACCGACGTTTTATTCCCCACTTCGCTACTAGGGCAAGTCCCCTAATGGACCTGGTGAAAGCCCGAGGTCCAGACATGGTGAAGTGGACCGACGCAGCAGAGGGGGCATTCACAGACCTTCGGACGGCCCTTTGTAATGACCCCGTACTCATAGCCCCGGACTTTAACAAGGAATTTATTTTACAAACAGACGCTTCCGAGGTGGGCTTGGGGGCGGTTCTGTCGCAAATGGTGGGAGAAGAGGAACACCCGATCCTCTACCTAAGCAGAAAGCTTCTCCCAAGAGAACAGAAATACGCAGTAGTTGAGAGAGAATGCCTTGCTGTCAAATGGGCTATGGAGACCCTACATTATTACCTCTTGGGCCGGCGATTTACTCTTGTGACGGACCATGCACCCCTCCAGTGGATGCAGTGGAATAAGGAAAAGAATGCAAGGGTCACCAGGTGGTTCTTATCCCTCCAACCATTCAAAGTTCCGCATACAGCACAGGGCTGGATGCCACCATGGCAACGCTGATGGTCTGTCAAGAGCACACTGCCTGGCGTCCCAAGTTGCCCAACTCTATGGTGTTGAGCAGAGGGGGCAGGATATGTGACGGGGCAAGGCCAGAGGGCTATAGGAAAGTGGTAAGGAACCAGTATGTTAGCCCCAGGCTAAACAAATCCCTGATACCTTATGGCAGTTGCTCCAGGTTAATCAAGACACCTGGGGCCAATTAAGAACTTTCCAGAAGGCAGGGAGGTTGATTGTGACACCTGCAGCCGATCAGGGCCTGGCTGAAACTAGTCAAAAGCCTCCTAGTGAGCCAGTGAGGGGCGCATGTCAGGAGCTGTGGAAGGAGGTTGCATGTGAGGAGCAGGGAGCAAGAGGCACTAGGAGCTGAGAGTAAGAGGGCGTACTGTTGGAAGATCCTGTGGTGAGAATAAAGAAGTTGTTGGGAGGAGTCCATGGGGAAGTAGCCCAGGGAGTTGTAGCTGTCGTGCAGTTGTTCCAGGAGGCACTCTAAACAGCTGCAATCCACAGGGCCCTGGGCTAGAACCTGGAGTAGAGGGCGGGCCTGGGTTCCCCCCAAAACTCCCAACTCCTGATCAGACACAGGAGGAGTTAACCTGGGCTGTGAATTCTACTAGAGGGGAAGATCTCTGAGGCAAGCAAAATCTGCCATTAAGCGCAGGACCCACCGAGGTAGAGGAGGAACTTTGTCACAGTGCCTAATGAATGATAGCCGCATCCCAAAGGACATCCTCTACAGAGAACTGGCATCTGGAAAAAGACCCAAAGGACACCCAAAATTGCATTTCAAGGATGTGTGCAAGCAAGACCCCAAATAAATGGACATGGATGTGAACAACTGGGAAGATCACACACAGGACCACAGCCTTTGGAAATGAGAGCTCAATAAATGTCTCCCGAGATACAAGAGGAAGCAATCCAGAGAAAAGAGCTCACAGAAGGCAGAGCCCAAAGAGTCGAAACACCACTTTTAAATGCGACAGATGCAGCAAAGATTGTCTCTCTCGGGTGGGGCTCTTCAGCCACAGCTGCCATAAAACCAATTGAGTAAATTCTTTACCTCTCAGGGGTGCATACCCATGGTCTCTCGAGACTAAAGGATGCCTACCAATAGAGGCAGCTATGCCAGCTCTATGCTTCCTGGGGATAACTCCATCTCAGCAAAATCCCTAGGAAGCTGGTTAAACTGGCTTTAATGTTGGTTTGGGCCACCAGAGAGATGCAAAACAGCCTTAGTGGTGTTCCAAATCTGACCTTTTATATATTCTGCAGTAAAAATGATTAATGTTATTGAAGTCAGCATTGGTTAGTGGTGCAAATTCCTAACCAGAAATGAAATCTTGTTGAAGTAATGCTATTTTTAGGCTGCTATACTTTGACCAGAGTACATCTAAAATTAGCTGCAGGATTTCACATGGGGATGTTTCAAGATTGTAATTTCATGGTCCTTCTTGACAATGAAAAACTGATTGTTTGTAATCATTTACACACTGCGTGGGAAAGAGAATGATGTAAAGTAGTATTTCAAATGTAACATTTTCAGATTGCTATCCACAAACCCTGTTTGAAGTGGATTAGAACAAGAAATTTTACACTCCTTCCCCTAGTTTATATAAAACAGCTGCAAATTCAGTTTGTTGACTTCATCTTTCATTTTGATGTGCTTTCTTTTGATCCCTAGGAAGAAATATATTTATAATTTCCAGAACTGCCTCAGAGGTAAGCGGTAGCCAAATATTGTTCTGTAGAGATAAAAAATGTACAGTGTCAGTGGTATTTGGTTGTGAATTGATGATGCATTGCACAAGGATACAGAGACATCATTCCTGTAAAACTTGTAATATTACGGTTTAGGGAATATTTAACCTTTAATACAAATCATTTTTATTTTCCCACTGGAATTCAAAGCACTTTATTCTTTTATATTGTATTTCACTTTTCCCCCCCTCCTTGCCTATACTGTGACTGCTGCAATTTTTGGCTTTGGCAGGGTGGGCAGGTAAAAGAAGAATAGGGAGGTTGATTGCTTAGCACAAGAAGCTGAGAAAAGTAATATAGAGAACACCAAAAACACCAACTGTAATCTAGAGTAGATTTTTAGTGTAAATAAGTATGAAATTGGGTTTTCAACAGAGTGGAACTGTTAGGAACTTCAAACTGGTAAAATTCTTTTTATATCGGAACTCTAATATTGCTCGGTCTAGAAACTAAATTAAAGGAATGTTGAGACTGATTTAAATGCACAAAAAACATGAAAAAAGTGCTAAGGATGCTACACTATATCCTCTTTTTGGTCTCTCTTTGTTCTTCTTCAACCTTTTTCTTTCTCCCCTCCCTTCTTTTGCCATGGCTCCTTGCACTATAAAAAGTCTTTCGGCGCTGCATGGCTGCTCATGTCATTGTGTGCACAGCAATATTGTCAGGAGTTCTGTTGTTATGCACAATTAGTCACTCAGGCCTCAGTTCAGCAAAGCACCTAAGCATGTGCTTTACTGAAATCGGCTAGATTTAAGTCCATGCTTAGGTGCTTTGCTGAATAGGGATAAGACTTAAGCACATGTCTAAGTGCTTTGCTGAACTGAGGCTCCAATCCTGCAATGAGCTCTGTGCAAACAGACCCTTTGGTCCTCTAAATCAATGGGGCTCTGCAGAGGCCCTTTGATCTGCCTGCAATGAGTTTATTGTAGAGCCCAGGGCTTTACATAGTAGAGTATCCTGTGTAACTCTTCAAGATCTATAGTATATATCTAATATCTTCAACCCATTTCTGTCTCACTTTTATGTATAAAAACCAATAAACAGATTAAATATATAGGATATTTTCTTACAGGATCATATAATAATTGTGATTATAGTTCTGCTTATTTTGGTGTCTAGAGTTTTATGTAAGGACATTTTACAGTTATTTAACTCTAAAGAAATAAAATAAATATAGCATATACCACTAGATGAATATTTAAGTTACACAGAAAGAACACAGAGAAAGGTTTCATGCATCAACCACAGTTATCAGATTACACAGGTAAAAATCAGATTAAGGGTTTCCCATTAGTTCCCCCTCCCCCCCCACTGCCCATCATCAAGGAAGGGAGAGAATAAAAATGAGGTGGAGGATGTGGAAGGCCCCTGGCCTCCAAGAGAGCCTTGGAAGAGAGAAAAATATATTTCATTTCCTGTACATTTTCTTTCCCATAAAGGAGGATATCCACTGGACTCAACATCGCTCATAGGCCAGACCTCAATCCACCACATCTGAAGTTCTTTAGGGCTTGGCTCACTTGTTTTGCTTTGTTTTTTTCCTTTTCCTTCCACTTAAATTCAGACGCCATTTGCTAAACTGCTGCAGCACTGCACTCTTACTCCAGGAAATGACTTCCAAAACTGAAACTAGAAAAAAAATATTTATCAAATTACTGGAGATTACAGTATTCACATCAACAATGTTGATTGTATTAGGAACCATTCTGAGAAAAGAGAGGTTCTCTCCAGGCTAGTGGACATTCTTATGCTTTAAGCCAGGGGTGGCCAACCTGTGGCTCTGGAGCCACATGCGGCTCTTCAGAGGTTAATATGCGGCTCCTTGCATAGATGCCAACTCCAGGGCTGGAGTTACAGGTGCCAACTTTCCAATGTGTTACAGGGTGCTCACTGCTCAACCCCTGGCTCTGCCCCAGGCCCCGGCCCCACTCCACTCCTTCCCCCAAGGCCTGTGGAAGCCCCTTTCCCTGAGTCTCCTGCACCCTTGCCCCTCCTCCCCCGCCCTCCCGAGCCTCCTGCACACCACAAAACAGCTGATTGCAGCGGGCATGGTGCGCAGGGATTGAGGGTTAGGTGCTGATCGGCGGTGCTGCTGGCAGGTGGGAGACACTGGGGGCAAGGGAGGGAGCTGCTGACGTGTTACTGTGGCTCTTTGGTAATGCATATTGGTAAATTCTGGCTCCTTCTCAGGTTCAGGCTGGCCATCCCTGCTTTAAGCACTAGACAACAACTGGCTCTGCCCCAAGCTTCCTGGGACCTTGGATAAGACACTTGATCCCTCTGTGCCTCAATTCCTGATCTGTAAAATGAAGATGATAGTATTTCCTTTCCACCACCCTTTCTCTGTCTTATCAAGTTAGATTGTATGTAGAGATGAGTGAATTTTTTTCAGCAAGCAGTAAATTTGCCAGAAAATGTATTTCTGAATACCAAAACTATTCACAAATGTGGGTCAAACTTAGCAAATAGCTTCACCCTAAACAAAACAGAACACAAAAATTTCAGAACTACCAAAATGAACTGTTGACATTTTTTCAAAACAATTTTTGAAACAAAATGTCACTTTGAAATGGCATTTTCTAAATGAAATGTTGATTTGAAACAGAATTTTGTTTTGAAAACGTCATTTCAACTTAACAGTTCATTTTGAAATGTCGTATTTGAATCAACATTCAAAACATCTCACTTAATCCAACAATTTTTTAAGGGGGCTTTTGGGATTTTATTTGTTTTGTCAAAAAAAACCTGGAATAAAAAACCTATTTTATTTTTTAACATGGCCATTGAACTGAAATATAATTTATTTGATAAGCATTAATTGTAAGCTTTTTGTAGTAGAGACTGTCTTTCATAGTGTATTTGAAACGCTCCTAGCACAATGAGGTCCTGATCTCAGTAGTGGTGTCTCAGTGCTACTGTAATCCAAATAATTATAATAGAGATTAGGAAACTAAATTTTTGTTTTTTATATGCTGGGCATCCCCTAGTCCAGATATTACTCATGAGAAGTAGAAAGCAGTAAGAGCCAGGTCAAAGGGAGGAAAGAAATATCAAACACAAAGCAATATAAATCCCTCTGGGAGAAATGGAAATTTATTTAATTAATTTACTTCTGGAAATTTTATTTTCTTGTTTAGTTGAAATTGAGTGAAAAACCAAAGAATGCATCATTTGAGGAGAATGTCAGTTCTGTAGCTCTAGGTGAAGGAATTGCAAATCTCATATGGCCGCTTTGTAAATCTCACTGTACAAATCTTTGTTCTCCTCAGTCCAAGGATTTGAGGAGCCCCTTGCAGAAAATACCTTAATGGCCTGAGGGAAGGACTTATTAGATGCAGTCTACATGTGTTATATGTATCATTAGATTTCTGAGAGGCTGAGTATTGACACCTTCAAGGATTTTATAATATCCCTATAAAGAAACAATAAGTTATCTGACTTCTTCCACTCCCCGGTGAAGAATGTATGAGCTTTACAGCCCATTTCACATCTCACAGTATGAAAATATTTCTTTAATGATATTTGGGCTTAGGACAGAAAGCAGATGGAAAGCTGCATCTGTACCATCTGTGTCTTCCAAATGATCTTCAAGGGTAACCTCATGTGGAGCACATTTGTAATAATATAATCCAGAAGTCACCACCTCTCAAAGAAACGGTTGCAAGTATCTTAAATGAAGTTGGAAAAGATGCTTTTGGTCACCAATGCTACCTGAACCTACAAGAGCAATTCGAGACCTAAATGAACCCCAAGTTGCAAATTTACACTATAGAGCAGGATCATATCTCCTCAATAATGAGTGAGTCACCACACTACAATCATCTTTAGCGTGTATGTTACAGAGAATTAATCAAATACATGGTCACATCAGATGAAGTTTTCAGAACGCCTTTCTGTACTTTACCCATTTTTAATCAGTTACATAAGTCCCTCCCTTTAAAAACAACTACATTTATCACTGATTAAAAAAAAAATCTTTTAAAATGGTTTCAACATTTGGGCCCAGATTTTCAATGCTGTACACTCAACAGTAGATCTGGCAGGAAAATGGAAATCCCTTTCTGTGAAAAGTTTTGTGGATTGGTGGGGCAAAAAGTCAAAAATACAAAAAAAAGTTTGCTTGAATGGATTTCCAGAAAAATCTGTTTTGGGAGAACTAAAACAGAATTTTTTGGCTTGACAGTTGATTGCCTGGGGAGCTCCTACTAATTTCACTTTTGGAATTCAGGGAGAAAATTAAATTAACAAGAGCCTTCCAGGCAGGCAGCTGGGGAGCCATCATTTCTATAGTCCTGATAGAATATCTTTTCTTTTGGAAAATAAATAAATAAATTCAATAGAAAATGTCTATTTTCAGAAAAGGGCATTTCCCATCAGAGAATCATACTGATGGAAAATTCCCCATCAGCTCTTTTCAATAGCGCAAATGTGTGTATGTGCACATCCAACTTCCATGTGTGCAACAACAATTGATGTACACACACAAATCAGGAATTCTGCATACCTATTCACACTCACACTTTCTATCTTCCACACACTTGGATGTAGTATGTATACAAGTCAGGTGCATTAAAACATGTGCAAGGTATTGAAAATTTGGGTTTTAAGTTTACATTTTTCCAGCCAGAAGCTATGGCAATAAACAAACATCCTAGAGTTACAGTTTTCTTTTGATTTAATTCTTGTTGCAGAACTATAGGCAAGAGAACACTGCAGCTCATCAAAGGAGAAAAGGAAATTGCTGCCTTCTGGGACAGGATATCACAGGCTTCTATCAAAGAAGTGTGGAAGGTATAAGTTCAACTGGAGCATGCTGCCTGGTCTCATGAAGCAAATGCAACTTTTCTATATGTGTTGAAAAGAAAATGAGTATGAGGTAATGCCATAATAAATAATTGCTTAAAGCACTTTGGTATTATGGAAGTTGAAATTTCAGAAAAAGGAGAAAGGTCTGTAAAAGTAAAAGCATGGTGAAGGCTAGCTCTTAAAGTAATTGAGAATTTTTCACTGGGCAGTAGCTTTCTACAGTACATTACTTTAAATCCAAGTGTAGAGTACCCTCTAGCTGATATCTGAAGATCAAAGCCACCATTATATTTTTTTTTAAAAACTGCTGATAGAGCTTCAACTATTATAAAAGGAATTAAGGGTGTTTTGTTACAAATAGCCCAAAAGCTTTTAAGTGCATTTTTGGTCTAAAAAATCAAATTTAATGTGGACTTGTTGAAAAAAAAATCAAACATCGATTTTAATGAGTGGTATTAAAGATTCATCATTGTTATTGTCAGGATTTATTCTCTCCTTTCTCTGGAAACTAAATTTAAAGCTGAAATGTAAAGGAAACAAGCTACTACACACTGGACAAGATCTCTTTGATCACAGAGACAAACTACAAAGTGGCTTATTAATGATCACTGCTCAGTGCTGTGTCTGACCTCAGTGAGCTTTCTTGGGGAACACAGAATTATATATTTTAACTCTTGATGGAGAATGCTGTGTTGGTCATCTCGTACACCCACATCTTGCAATTCACTGTGCAGGGGTACAGAGATGTGCACATGTACAGTGAGTTACGGGATGGGGGTTGTACTGAGTATGAATGTTGTGAAGTACAGCATTATAGTTGCTGGCTCTACTTTTGGGATGGAGAAAGTTTGGCTGTCATTGCATACTAGATAGTACGTTAGAGGGCAGGGAAGGGACTCTCTGGTGTACTGCATATGGAGGATGTAACCAGAAAGCATTGTATGAAACAGCCTTTGCAGTGTAGTGCCCATGCCTGGAGAGTCAGAGTTTGAGTCCTGAATCAAATGTTCAACATTCTCCAGTCTTGTAGTAGGAAAAATGTATTAAAGATAAACCTTCAGGCCATAAGTTAGTGGGGCTGGGGCTCAGATACCTGAGTGAGGGCAGATGGCAGAGTTAGTGCCCAGACCACCACAATCTGAGTAACCTCCTCACCGGAAGTGCTTAGGTGCTGCTCAGGGATCAGAGAGGCTCCCCACTGTGGTCCATCTGCCACTGTGGCAGTCTACCTCCCCCAACTGTGGTGGGCCTCAGAACTTGGGTGTGGTCAAGACACCGAGTGTTCCAGCTTGGGGTTGCCATGACATGAAGGATATCTACAGGTGTAACTTTGGAAGCTTCGTCTGAGTCTGCCAGGCTGCCCCAGGAGTAATGTCAGTGTTGCAGCAGAATCCCGATGACAATTTGTTTTTGAAGGCCAAGGATAATAAAGAGGATTAGGAGGCAGTGGTGTAGCCAGGTTTAGAGCACAGGGGGAGCGGAGCTAAAAAAAGGCGCCGGGAGCAAAAAGCGTCGGGAACAAAAAAAGGCGTCGGGAGAAAAAAAAATGCTCCTCTCTGGCTGCAGCATAGGAGCAAAAGGCGTCGGGAGAAAAAAAATGCGCTGCTCTGGCTGCAGCATAGGAGCAAAAGGCGTCGGAGCACAAAAAAGGCGCCGCTTCTGCTTAGTGGGGGAGCGGCCGCTCCCCCTGCTCCCCCCCTGGCTACGCTACTGTTAGGAGGGCCTCTCTTCTGCCTCTAGTATTTCAAACAGTCCCTGTATGGAAGGGGTGACTGCTGTGCAGAGAGAATGGGTAATGTTTTGGATTAAAGCATGAAATAGAAGTAGAGCATTGGTGTTGAGGCTTTTTTCCCTGATTCACAGCACTGTTTACATTCTGCTTCCTTTATTTTGAGAGATTTCTCATTTGACAGATTAGAAAGCAGAAAATGCTGTCATTCAAAGAAGCCAGTTTGCAAGGTTAAACATTGTGTAAAAACTTTAAGCATAAGCTTTTTAAATGGCTTGCTTCACTTTGAGCGCTCTTACTTTCTCTTTCTCTCTTGCTCTTTTTGGCCTCTCTAAATCTGAGTTCTGCAGTGTTTCTTCATATTTCTTTCCTTAAACAGAGATGGAAAAGGGTGCAGTTATTTGAATTTTTTTCTGGAAGAAAACCCATTCAGATCAGGTAACTGGCTAAGAAACTGGAAGGAGAAGTATCCTTTTTGCCTCTGACACCAATATGAGTTCTGGGGTGCTATTATTTTCTCCCATTGCAAGGATTCAGCTCCTTTTCTTATAACACATTGTTCAAGGCTGACTTCTAGGTGCTGAAGTTCATATGAATAGTGTTCTGAGCTTTATTTATTAAATGTGTAAAATCCTAATCTGAGGTGAGACTGTGTTGTGTTTCTCTCTAAAACCTTCGCTGAGGACTAACCTAGCTGTGACTCTGAAAGCACCATTGTCCTAGAGGAAGACTATGTCTGCACTGATTGATGATGATAGAAATCATGAAGAGGCTCGGCCACAGTGAAGCCAGAGAACCACTTACTCTTTGATATGCTTTTCATTTGGTTGACATGTGGAGGTTCTCTCACCCAACTGTAAAGCAGAACTCATGGCTCAAGGTTAATTCAAAATCAGATAGCAAGGGACTAAATTGGATGGGTTCTGTGCTGCTAAAATAGCATTAACATGCTTGTTAAATCTGCAGTGCTTCCAAGTAATTTGTCTCTGTTTTCTTTCTTCTCGCTCTTTCTGTCATCTTCTAATTCTCATTTTTCTCTCTGGTTTCCCTTTAACTGAGTCTCTTTTGCCCACACAGACTGTGTGTGTCAGGGAGAGAGTGCTTACTGCAACATATCTTCACCTAATGACTTCATAGTAAAGGTTTGGTGTCAGGATGCTTTGAGAAATTGGACATGTGAGTTAGGATTGTATATTAGGAGGAAACTTTGTTGTGAAGCCCCAAATCGTCTGATTTTCAGAGGTGCTGAGTACCCACAAGTCTCACTGAAGCGAGTGGGAGCTGCTGGGGCTCAACACCTTTGAAATCATAGAATCATAGAATATCAGGGTTGGAAGGGACCTTAGGAGGTCATCTAGTCCAACCCCCTGCTCAAAGCAGGACCAATTCCCAATTTTTGCCCCAGATCCCTAAATGGGCCCCCTCAAGGACTGAACGCACAACCCTGGGTTTAGCAGGCCAATGCTCAAACCACTGAGCTATCCCTCCCCCTAAATAAATAAATAAATAAATGGCCCCCTCAAGGATTGAATTCATAATCCTGGGTTTAGCAGGCCAATGCTCAAACCACTTAGCTATCCCTCCCCCAAAATAATAAAATAATCAGGCTATAAGTGTGTTATGTAGAGAGATACCTGAGCTAAGGTCAGTGTGGATTTGGTTTAATTGGTGCCCTTCCTTGAATTTTAGCTGCAGCAGTAGTAGTTTTATATATACATATATGACAGTAGTGATTAAGGCCCAGACCCTCAAGAGAAGTTAGGTACCTAGCTCCCAGGGTTAGGGATCTAAATAACTTTGAGGAGCTAGACCTAAGGGCCCAAATCAGTGATAAGGGAGAAATTTCAGAGGTATTTAAGAGAGAAGCTGAACAGAGGGAGGTAAAGGCTGAGAACATTAGCAGAATGAAGGCAGGGGTTGATGTCACAATAGATTACTATATCAGGTAGGGAGGGTGGAGCCAAGTTATGAAGAACCTTAAAAGGGAACTATAAGAAGCTTGTATTTGATGTGGAGGTGAAGGGGGATCTAGGGGAGACACTCAAAGAGGGGGGTGATGTGATCAAAGCAACAAGCCAAGATGATTATCTTAGCAGCAGCATTTTGAATGGACTTGAGAGGACCATGATTGCCGCAGTCAAGCTTTAGTGATTGCTTTGGAGAGATTTGCACTGGAGCAGCCGTGGCTCTAAGTTAATGATATTGTTTGTTTGGGGTTTAAATATTGTTGAACTGTGAGACAGAAAAAGAATAAATGGAAAATATATCAGTTACAGACTTGCTGAGCTACAAACCTTAAATAGCATGGGGAGAAAAATCTGACACGCTACACAGATTGGAGTATCACCAAACAATAAAACAATCTGGGATGGAACTGTGTCCCAGCCAGACAGATCACACACTATTTTTTGTGATGAGAGTAACGTGGTATTGATTTTTCCTATTCACTTTTTAAAAGGAAAATCTTCTTAAGCACTAGCTGTTTCAGCCATATTTCAAATAGCTGTTGTTGATGCACTCTATTTTAAGGCTTTTTCCATTATGTGGGGGAGGGGGAATTCATGAGCTCAAGAGAGATTCAGACACAGTTCCAATAAGAGGGTTAAGGGCAAAATTTTACTAATGGTCTCTAAATACATGCCTTCAAAATTGCATAGGCACCCACTTATTTTCATTGTCTATATTACTGTAGTGCCTAGGAATCCTAGTCATGAAGCAGGACTCCACTGTGCTAGGAGATGTACCAACACTGGGGGGAGGGAAGATGATTACCACCCAAGGAGCTTTTAGCATGCTCCGAAATGGATTGTTTTATGCAAGCAAACCTGTACAAAATTTTGTGGGTGATTATTAGTTTCCTGGTGCCAGTGGAATAATTTTGGACACAAAGCTGAGATACTTTTAAGGCCACTTGGAAGGGAATTGCCTTCAATGCCTCTTGTTTGGCATCCAATGCGCCCCAGAAATCTTCAAAAGGGAAATGAATGAAATTCTGCAAGGCCTGGAGGGAGTGGAACTTTAGGTGGCTAATGCTTTAGTTTATGGGAAGTCAGAGAAAGATCGTAACATAAGGCTAAAATAAGTTCCAAAGGCAATTAAGGCTTCTGCACTAAAGTTAAAGAAAGAAAAACATGTTCAGCAACAAGCCCAACTGCAGTTCTTATGTCATGTGATTGCTAAAGAGCTAAGAGCTGACTGAGAAACATATCAAAACTATAGCTGAAACACCCCTACCTAAATATGTAGCACAACTGATGAGGTTCTTCAGTATGGGAATATTTTGCAACAATTTTATACCTAACCTATACTCAAAAGTCAAACTCTTCATAAATTGCTGTGGCTACACCTACAGTATGAGCTAGTGGCATGATTCCCACTTCATGTATACTTATTCATGCTAGCTCTCATCCAGCTGCAGTAGCCCAGACAGTGGCTGCGTGGGTTCGTCATGCCAAATACTTACCCACAGGATTCAGGCAAGTTTGTACTCAGCCCAGCTAAACGATACTGCACTGCCAGGCTACATTACTCGTGCTAGCTCTTGTCGAGCCCTAGCTTGTAGTGTAGGCATAACACAGATAGGGCAGTAATTATAGCCAGAGCCTTTATGTAGATCTTCTAGAAATAATTTTCTTCCTTTATTTTTTCCTTCCTTCCTTCCTATGGCTTCCAATTGACTGATTTCCCTCTCAGAAATCAGCTTTTACTGATACAGCTCTATTAAACAAAAAAGGAGTTCACTCTGGTTTATCTGTACCAACCTCTAGATGATCTCAATAAGACAAAAGAACTAGAGACTTTTTCCCCTTCAAATACTTATCAAACCATATATACACGGAAATATAATTATAAATGATGCAGTATTGTAATAAAATTTCCAGTTTTACATTGATCATATGGGGTTAATGGGGTACCGTAAGTGTCAAGGGGGATGGATGGCCGGGGTAGCAGGTGACAAGGTGATGTAAAACAGAGAGCACTGCATTCACGTCACATGCTGGGCAGATAGATGAAACAGTGTATTGTCTACAGATTGAAGCACACACAGCAGCTTCCAAAGTCCTCCAGCAGAGCCCGGGATCAAAGGCAATTAATCTGATGACAGCAAAAAAAAAAAGAAAAGTGACCAAACCCTTGGCACTAGCCCCTGTATACGTAAATGAAAGTATCTTGTCTGAACTTTCAGATCTTTTACAGATTGGAAGAAATACAGATTTTTCAATCCTGAATGAACACATGTAGACTGCCAAATATGACATTTTTCTTGTGAATAACAGAAAAAGGTACTAAATGCTGTAGAATTGCCTAGTCCTTATTATCTCTTGCTATGATTCTCTCATACCTTAAAGTGTTCCTACTTCATGAGAGAATCAAATCACCAATGGTTCCTTCAGGCACTCCTGTTTATGGAAGGCTAGGGAATAGAAACACCACTGTTGACCAACCACCCAGCATGAACAGTGAATTATAAATACCATAAGTGTCAAGAAAAATTCAAGCAAACAATTTTCTATTCTAGCCAAATTCTTATATGACACCCAGCACTACAGTGTCTCAGTGCTCACTGTGAATAATCCATAGGAAGAAATATGTTCTCATAAAGTATTCACCAGACAATTTCAAATAATGGACACATTCTTCAAAATCCTGATCTACACACAGGATGTTTGCAAACAGAAGAAAGAGCTAAATTTAACAGCTAAATTGTTCACAACAAACTATCTGACTAGCTCTATCCAAACATTTTTTTGCTCTAAGCACTCTCAGCAGTTGCCAGAGTTATTCATTAGATGGAGCACCCAGTCAATAAATGCTATTTTAGATTGTTTCTCCAGCCTTGGTAGGGTGGGTTCTTGCTAATATATCTGGCAGTGCATTAAGGATGTGCCAAGTTTGGTTGCATATTAAGAATCAGCACAATATTCTGGGGTGAGCTGTAAATCTCATCTGGGAATTTTGTTCACTCTTTCTAGGTAAATGGTTTGTTGTAAACTCCAGGGCTGCTGTCACGCTTCACTGGTGTGTTTGGAATGAGTTTGCAAGAAGTTAAAAAAATAAAAGTGAAGGGAGTAAAAATAGGGAAGAGAAATCAAGTTTCTTCAGCAAACCCTTCACTTTTATTCTTTACTGTTATTAAGATGCTGAGCTAAACAGAGCAAAAGAATGCAACACTAGTTCCCAGAAAACCAATACAGCATCACAATACAGTATGAGCTCACTAAACTATCAGTATGATATAATACCATCGTAAACACTTTTAAAATAAATCATAACTTCCCAATCCTTTTGCTGTTCTATATCTGCATCATAATTTGTAGAATGCACTGTATCACTGAAAATAGCAATGATTTATATCACTTCCAACCACTACAATAAATTCAGATTGAGTACTTACTATCGGTTTTAACTGGACTACATCACCCACTCCCATTGAAAACAAAATGGGATTTGGAATAGGACCAGGGCAGATGATGCAAGGCTCTGTTTGCAGAGGATTTGGTTTCCAGGACCCAATGATGCCCCCCAATATGATGCCTCCAATATGCACCAGAAACCAGGTCTGTCTATGCAAAGGCCCTTTGCCTCTACATAAGTCCTAATTTCATACAGGTCTACCCAGTTCCCTTAACTGTACAGATCCAGCATAGCCATGATGCATGGTTTACCATGGTAGCTACTGACCCACCACCACCTTCTGATGGGGATGGTGGTGATGGTTCTATGACTTGAAGACTCCACACAAAAAGGTAATAGAGCCACAGGCTGTGAACATTTCATACACTGGGTTACCAAGGATGAATGGGTATGGTGCCACAGAGACAAAGCTTAAGAGACAAAGTAAGATGTATGAGCAGATCCTGATGGGGGACACACCCAATGAAACTAACTAGTTCCCTACAGTGTCTTTTACTAGATTCCATAATAAAAAATAAAGTGTCAGAGATTAAGGTTTTATTTTACAGAAAGGATGTTAGTATTCCAACAAATACTGAAACAGTTAGTAGCACAATAGTCGTATGCTTGAGCTAGTTCTCTCTTTAGCTCCTCAGTTACTGTGTGACAGAGGGTGTTGTATAAATCATTCAGATCCTACAGGAGATAAACAACCATTATGGTAAATATCTACAAGTCAGTCAGTGAAAAACAAATCTTTGTTAGGAATGCAGTGTGGATCCAGGGCTCCATCCTGGCAGGGGGCAGAAAAAGGATAAAAACCATTTCATTTAAATGCCTGAGCTGTTGTCATTAACAACCTGTCAGTCAAGCCAGGAATTATACAGACTGCCCCTGGTAGGGACATTTCCAGTAATTTGAACAACAAATTAACTGTATCTTTTATTTATATCAGTATCGCCAACAGCATTTCGATTCAAACTAACTATAAATGATGGTTGTGAGGTAGCTCTGCAATTTCTAAGATGCCACCTTTCCACTTCATACAGTAGATGCAATTAAAAGGTTCTCTTTTCCCTTTTTCCTGGAAGGTAAGAGATTATCAGTCTAGTGATATATTCCATTCTAGATATGGGAAATATCCGCTAAACCAGGAAACTTCTTAATTCTTCCTAGTTCTTCCCCCCACCCCACCCCCAACCATTCCTGTTCAGCTTAAACTTCTGATTTCTGTGACATGAGTAATGAAAGTGTGAAACACTTTGGATTCTTTTAATAGTTTATGAAAATGTAAAACCTGAAAGTGAATGGAATAGACATACATTTTATACAACAATATTGAAAAAAAGAACAGGCAGTGGAATTTCTATAATTACAAACTTGTTAACTTGCAGGTTAACAAAAAAAAAATCAGTTTGATAATAGGTGTCAAACTCAGAGATTGCCTTCCCATCTCTGACTCACCACATTACTGTGCTCATCAGGAATGGGTCAGCTGACCATGGCCACATATAGAATGCTTTACAAGATTTCTCTGTTCAAGTTTTTCCCACCACTAACTCTGGGTTCCAAGAGCCAGGACACTTCACCTGTCAATGAGTTTTTCTCCATCTTGTGTGTGTGAAAAAACTGCAAGGGTGCACTTTTTGTTGTTCCTTATACACCAGGATTTCTCTGAATCTCAATTCAAACCATGCATGCAATACCCAGATATCACAGGGATGGATGCCTTGCTAAAGCATGCAAAAAAAAAGCATCAGAAGCAATCAGTGAAAATCAAATGAAATTCATAACTCAAAGGGGGGAGGGGGAATCCAACATATTTTTCGGCAGGAGACTGAGGAGAGTTCTTAGCTGGAAATATACAAGATGCATGCTTATGAGGTTGGGCTCCAAGCTAAAACAACCAATTGTATAAAAGGCTCTGTCAAAGACATAGGTTGTGTCTTTTCTTTTGAATTATACTAAAAAATTTACAAGGAAGACTTGATAAAAATATTGCTCTTATAATACAATTAATTTTAAAAAATTAAAAAGCAGAACATGATTTTTTTTTTTAAAGCACTATGTCTCCTTGATTGGTCATTGCTGTACTTGGCTGGTTATCTGCTATGCATTAGCTGGGTTCAGATGTTATCGGCAGAGTTCTGGAAAAGATTACCAGTTCTGCTGTATCAGGGTTTGTTCTCCCAGCGCCCCATATATACCAACAGATTTTCAGAGCCATTCTTAGTAGCTGATCCTGACGCTGAAACTTCTAATCTAAGGCCAACAATCAGGATGTCACAGACACTTCACTTCAGCCTTTCCCTCTAGAATGAGAAAGACAGCAGCATCTGTCTGGATATGGACCAGACAGTACCATACCTTAAATTATATTACAGTAATGTTGTTGACTGTATGAAAAAGCCATTACATTGAAAGATACCTTAATACTATTTTAGACATTTTATTTTTATAGGAAAGCAAAGGAAAGACAAAATAGACAAATACACTATTACTCTACAGAGCTAATAGCAACACTGCCTGCTTCAGAGGATACACCTCTCCACTGCTGTCCTTTTTGAACTTCTCCTCTCAGCTTGTCTCAGGGTTTGACTGAGAAATACATTTTCATTTTGCTATGATCATTTTCCTGCAGTCTTCAGGATTATTGAAATTGAATATATGGAGATGATTGAAATTATATTTTCTCCAGAATCCAAATGTCTCAAAAGAAAATCATTAAATTTTGACAAAGACAAAGGTTTTACCTGCACATATTATCTAGGGGTTGGGCTTACACATGAGATAAACACCTTGATACACATGTAGTAACTCTTTCTCTGCAGCTAATATAGAAAATGTAATAATTTCATTTCACACAGTCTTTCAGAAAGCTAGAAAACTTATATTGAACACTAGATTTCTATGTGAATTAAAAAATCTGGAAAGATTATCAGATTAGAGTAGTGGATATTACATGCATAAGACAATGTGGGCGTGGGGCACACCAGCCTTTTTTGCACTATCTGGATGTCTGCAAACATTTTAAAATGGCTTTTGTGGTGTACTTTGAATTTCAAGATAGACAGCTCACTGGGAGAAATTACATGGTTAAAGTTTCATGAGATTTTTCTTGTTCCCTGATTGACTGTTCCTACCACAAGTGCCTGGGAGGGCTATAGAATCTATTTTCATTTAGTCAGAGGAATAGATTGCAATTAGTATGCAACCTATTTAAAAAATAGGATAGGCCCAAATTCCTCTCCTCACTCCTCCATCCTATGTGCCTGGTAGATGTTACAATAGTATATTTTCAATTGGGTTGTCACGTTCTAATGTTGTTGTGATGTTCTCAAGGCACCCAGGATTGAGAGTCACTCTTTATTACCCACTGCCTCCAGCATAAGAGAGCCTTGATTTGTGGTGACTGAGTGTTAGCTCTCTAATACCCCCAGCCTTTCAGCCACTCCATCACTCACCTCTGCACCATGCCACACCTGTCTATCCCTTGCAGGTTAACAAGAGGCACACTCCGGTCCTTGAATCCCCTTGAAGCATTCCTCTGTGTGCTATCCAGCCCCTGACAGTGGCTACTCTCAGAAATACCAGATCCTCTGCCCCCAAAGGAACAGTGTATCCCAATTTACCAGTGTCACTTTAAACCATTGCTCTTGCATAATGCACAGCACCACAGCACTTGTGGTGAAACAAAAGAAGGTTTATTTAACCAAGAACAGAGATTCCACTAGAAAGAAGAGAGAATGATGGAAACAAATGGTTACAATACAAAACAAAATCATGAAACATGAATTAGGGCCTACACTTTATTAAGAGTTACCTTTTGTATCTAATAAAGTATGTTTCCATCACAAAAATAGTTCAGTCTCTTGCAGAGCAGACTGGCTTTACAGGAACCAAGATTCAATTTTTCATGAAAAACACATTCCCTCAACAAGATGTCTCCTCAGTGACTGGATCCACAGTCCCTTTCCCCACTCTTTGTTATACTGAAACAGTTTTCTGTCTCTATTCAAAGCAGGGTGATCCCCTGTCTGTCAAAATGTCCCTTTTTTACCTCCCAGTGGTTTTGATTGTTTACAGTTGTCTTTGACAGGTTTCCATTGAGTGTTCTGGGATGGGACAGTGGTAGATAACTTAGCCTTGCTTTACATCACTGGCTAGCCTGGGAGGGTTGACAACTCGTTCCTGCATGAATAGGTCATCACCTAGTAATATTACTCCCTGGTGACTCCTTTTAACCTTAAGACCACAAGGGCATAAACTTCAATATAGTTACATTATTCCTTAAGTATTAGCTGTACATCATACCATGATTATGAACATCTATAACTTGCAAGTTTTCAATAGAGACCTTATGTGTTACCCTTCATGAACAAATGTCCTGTAAGCAACTGAGACAAGAGTTGTTTGCAAAGAACAGGAGGCCCTTTGCCAAGTGGCCTATGGGTCACAGTGATCTTCCCTCCTTAATAATTGTTGCTTCTGAATAGCAGGCATAGACCCCAATTCAGCACACACTTATGTGAACAGGAATGGATTTAATCCTGTGCTTAAAGTGAATCGGGGAAACGTGAGGACATTTTAAAAAAAATAAAAAAAAATTCGTAAAGAAACACTGTTGCGCCAAGTTTGACCCACATTTTAGGTTTTGTAAAGAGAAGCTTTTACAAAATAGACCATTAGAAATGTTGAAGATAAAAAAAATCATTTGGCATCATTATTAATTTTGAATATAACAGATGTTCCACTGCAGCACATGAATGTGAAGTATTATATTATATTAGCATTTTAGATCAGATTAAATTTCATTTTGAAGAGCTTCATACTGTTTTGTATACTTTCCCTTCCAAACCGTCATCTCAAGCATATTTTTATCGTTCACTTGTGCTGCTTCTGGATATGGATTCTCCAGACAAGTCCTTTACAGGATTTTTTTTATTTTCTAAGTGTCATGAATAATCTAGCCCTTTATGTACAATAGTGGTCATATAAAATGTAAAAGTAATTGCTCAGGTTGTGGTACATATTTAATATACTAAAAGCAAAATATTACTGGCTTGTCATTCTCTTGAAAGAGCTCATATTTGCAATCCTGTGTGTAAGAAAGTCTATAGAAAAGGATTTGTCTCTAATACATTGTTTTTAATGAGTGAAGGAACTGGAATTTAAAATGCTGGCAGAGTTTGTTGCAACCATTTTCACAGGAAGCAAGATTCACCCAGGACTCTAAGTAGAGATATTAAAAAAATTTATCCTGTTGGTAAACATCTTTGAATCCTTTGAATTTCTCAAATTTTACTTATATTTTTTAAATGACTGTTCAATTCGGGGGATATAGGTGGTCTTGCCAAATCCCCATTTCTGAATAGTGCCAAATTAAAAATAAAAATTTTAGAATAGGAATAAGACCCAATTCAAGAACTAATTTAAGTAATTATATGGGTTTATCTCAAGTTGAGCAATTAATATTTGTAAAATGAGTTACCCACCACTAGTTATTTCTTCTATGCCAAATTCCACAACGATCAACAATGAAAAATGTGAAAAGTCTCTCTCTCTCCGGGGGAATTAGAGACAAACTAGTTAATTCAATATTATACAGATTGGTGTACTTCCTAGCATATTCTTGATTTTATAAGAGATTAAATCACCAGCAAAACTGAGAATGTGCTGACAGAGGGAAGAGGCATTGTAGTGGTGGTACATGAGAGGAAAAGTAAGAGCTAAAGAGAAATCAATTAATGGTCATTGTAAGTGAGATAGAATAGTAACTGGAGATGCACCCTAGAAGTTAATGAGCTGAAGAATGTGTCATTTAATGTCTTCAGGGACATTTTCATACTGATTAAAATGATAAATATTCAAAATATTGGGGGGGGGATCAGTAAAAATGTTGACATGGATATTAAAGTCTCCATAAAGGCCTGCTTTTGTTATTCACAGAATAAAATATGGAAAAGGTCATTCAGTCTCCCTGCCCATTCAGAATTAGCTGTTTTCTAATATTTTCTAGGTTTGTTTGTTTTTTTTAACTGTGTGGTTTTAAGTACCCTAACCTATGAAATTTTCACAACTTGCCTTTGGAAATTATTCCACAGCTTAATACATATCACTGACAGGGAATACTTCCTAATAGTCTACATTTCTTAATTTCATCCCATTAATCCTATTCCTCCATGTACTATCTTCCCTTCTGGGTGTTCACATGACTCAGATATTTAAAAGTATTCTCATAACTCCACCACACCCCAATTTTGTCCCATAGCCAAATAACACATATACATATTTGACTATTTAAATTGTTCTCCATAAGCCAATTATTTTAGCCATGCTGCCCTGAATTAAGTGTGTTGTTGCTCTTTTCTCCAGTTTGTCAGTATCTTTTTGGTAATGTGCTGTCCAGGATTGAAGATAGTATTCCAGTTATGTTTGTACTAGATCTGTAGGACTATGGATAAGTAAACAAGATGTCCGCAGGATAAGGAGAATGAAATCCTGTTTCTGAGTCTTTAGGGACACAGATTACTATAGGAGTGTTGCCTGAGTAAGGACTGCAGGGTTGGGCACCAAACAGAAAATGTTTTATTACATAGATGGGAAGAAGATTCCCAGAAACATAAATAAAAAGAAATAATAAAAAGCTCAAAAAGAAAAAGAGAGGAATTGCAGAACCCAAAAGAGAATAACTGTACAAACAACTATATATTTTAAGAGGTACAAAATGGCTGGCAATCAGTGCATAAAAGCTTCTATAAACATTTAAAATAAAAATAAAGAAGATATTTCATGGGAAATTGTTGAGTTTGAAAGCCAGTTCAAATACAAATAAATATAGCATCCATGAAAAAAAGTCCAAAAGATAATTAAAAAGAAAAATATTTTCACTTCAGTTCAAGAGAGAACAGCATGGTTTGGGTGAGGTGTCTATCCCGAAGCATCATCCTCCAAACTGAGTCAAAAGTATTAGTGTAAACACACAAACACACACGATTGCTGGAGCTACAGTGAGATGGGTTAATCAAAGTTTTTCTCATGCTTATCATACTAATTTTTGCTTGCATTTTTTATAAAACATTTAAAATCTCTTTCCTGTACCGATGAAAGAGCTCTCAGAACTGAATAGAGCAGCTTTATACAGAGCTAAAGAAACTAAGAACAGAAAGAACTGGAGAACCCTTCAAAACTGAGTAAAATTAAGCAAGAACAACGAAGTACCCTTGACAAAGCTGATTAATATTCTGAGGGCCAGAGCTTGATAACATATCTAAAAAAATACTACAGCCATTTCAAAGCTATAGAAATTAAACTACTGTCTATGTTGGGAAAAAAGCATAAATTAGTGTGTATGGGGTGAAGGTCTTCAGGCTGAAAATGTACTTTAATTAAAATTAAAGACTTTCACCCACTTAAAGTCAAAGAAAATAAACTCGTTAAAATAGCAGTAGACCTCTTCCCAAAGCCATAGGAAATACTCCCAGGCAAAAATCCTTAAGATGGATTTAAGTTTATAAAATACTTTATTATAAGGTTGTAATTATATAAACATGAAAACAAAATACCTGGAGTCACAGAAATCAAAGTGAAGATTTCACTATTTAAAACAATCTAAATGTTTGAGTATGGAAATTCATAAGTATAGTTCATCAAATAGCCTTAACTCTGACCCTGAATTATTGCTCACTATACTCCCTTTGGATTCAATGGGACTACTTAACTTGCTTTCAGTTAAGTGGGTGCTTAACTGTTTTGCCATTTCAGAGCTGAGTGTTCAACACAGTGCAAGACAGAGCCCCATGATGTACATCTAGGATTAAATCCTGGCCCCACTATGTTAAAAAAAAAAAAAGACGTTTTGCCATCTAGTTCAATGGGGCCAGGATTTCATGGCCCTTGTTTACCTGAGGTTATAGGAGTGAAGGATGGGTAATTTTCAAATACTGCATGTGACTGTTGAGGAAGTTATTGTATGGCTATGTTGAGTTACTGGAATATGTACTGTATGTACACGGTTGAGAAATAAGCAGAAAGGCAACCCAATGACTCCAGATAAGCAACTTTCTCAGGTTCATTAAGAGACAATATCTGAGCAATAAGCTGTGAACATCTGACTTCTAAGCTCCAGCATTATTACAAGATTTGTTTGCCCAGACTGCAAACCCAAAGATCAAAAGGACTACATGCAGTTCCAATCCATGTCCAAATGTAAGAGTCAGGGAACTGAGGAATAGATTAACACAAAAACAGATTGACCCTGCTGAGGGGTCTGAAGCAGCAAAGAATTCCTAATCTTCCAACACAGGATGATAAACCAGGTAAGATAGACATGCATGTAGCCCTTCTATTGTTTTAAAAGCCTTTTCTTTTACGTTATGCTTTGTTCCCACTGTTAAGATTACTCTGGTTTACAAACGGTATTTTGAGTCACTGTATTTACCACTGGTCACAACTCTTGAAGAAAAATGGTATGTACCTGAACCCAGTCATACCTATTGGGTAGAGCTGGTGAAGAATTTTTTTTCAAAGTTTTTTTTTTTTTTTTGGGGGGGGGGGGGGGGTTGGAAAATGATTTTTTGAAACTGAAACTTATCAGTTTTGACAAAACTTTTGTAGGGAAGGTTTCTCAGGTCCAGGGTAGTATTTCTGGTCAGAGAGCGAGAGACCCCAGAATAGCCAAGAGCCTGGTGGTCAAGGCACTCATCTGGGATGAGTGAGACCTATATTAGAGACCTTTCTCTGAATCAGGGAAAGCATGGACTTATCCTGAGTTTTCCACCTCCCAACTAGGTTACGTTAATCACCAAACCACAGAGTCAGTCTCTTGCTCAGTCCCAATGAATATTTAATTATTGATACAAAGTGGAACAGTTCCAACCTGGGTCGCCCACAACCCAGATGAATACCCTAGCCACCGAACAACTGGCTATTGTAGTCTGTCTCTCTTTCTCTTTCGTGAAAAAATTTGAAGGATCTCTGTTTTATACTAATGCAAAATGGAACAAAATTTCAAAACTGAAGTTTTTCATGAAGCAGAATTCTTTTTTTTATATGCCCAGGCCTAGTGTTAGGGTAAGCACAATTAACACATAGGGTACTGTAGCCTAGAATCCAATATGAAAATGGGACAATTGAGGGATTACACCCCAGAAAAGCTAAAGTCACAAGGCCTCATATCTGGGGGGTGCACTCAGAGAGGCTTGAGGAGGAGTCTGAGGTGCAGCTACCACTGTAACCATTACAATAGATCTAAGTAAACTCCGATTTTCTAATCCCTACATATATATTTGTAAAATCGGGATTTATTTTTATATAAAAATGGATATGATAATTATCTTACGTTGCAGCCTCTCCATCCTTCTAGAGGCTATGCAGACATTGGATAAATTCTGTCAGATAGTTCAGGTGAATAAGGGAAGTATTGTGCAGTATATTACAATCATTGGATAGTGAATGAGAAAGGAGAGGAGTGCCTCACTCTCATGGAATGGTAGATCTGAAAGAGTGATGTCTCTGGAACGTATATGAAAAAAAGAAATGAGATGTCAGTGTTTCTTGTGCTTAGTGTATAGACTCATAGACTTTAAGGTCAGAAGGGACCATTATGAACATCTAGTCTGAACTCCTGCACAATGCAGGCCAAAGAATCTCACCCACCCACTCCTAGAATAATCCTCTCACCTATGTCTCAGATACTGAAGTCCTCAAATCATAGTTTATGTAGGTGGGCAGGTTATGTACATGGTTTTCCTTCCATTACTGTTCTGTATCTGAATGATGACTGGCACTTTGTAGATGTGTATTTATAATACAGGAACTAAGGTTTTGTGGATGTGGTATCACAGTAAGGCAACACAAAAGCTGAGCGTAAAAAGCATGTTGACAAATATGTAAAAGATGTGCACTGAATTAAGTTATAGATATTGCTTCCCAAATAACCTTCCTGCCTTTCAATTTTAATTTTTTTAAGTAATTAAATAATTCTAATAAGGTATTTTAAGAATTAGCTAAGAATTCATAATTTTAACAAGATCTTAGATTATTTTGTCTATGAATTTCCTAAGATTTTTGACAAGGAAGTAAAACTAGTGGTACAATTTCATATAGAGCTATTTATTCTCAACCAAATATTTAAATGATATGACAATTACCTTAAGTAGCATCTCTTTTTCCCCTGTCTGCACTGTAGCAAATTGTCTTCAAAACTCTACTTGTGCACTTCTTAAATTTCTTCAAGATTTAGTAGTTTCAGAGATTAGCACTATGCCCTGCTCCCCTCCTATATACACACCACAAATGGTTAGTACAATAGAACACAAGAAAGGAGACTTTTGAAAGCAAAAAAGTCTCCTCTTTTTTTTCCAAAAAGGTTTGTCCAATTAACTTCAAACTCCTGCTCAAAATTCCCCTTTGGCAGGAGACTATCAATGAGACATACACAGAAAGATTTCACTTTATGGAAATTAGGTGAGAGCAGATAGGTCAAGATCAGGCTAGTATTATAAAGATAATTATAGCCTTACTGATGGAGTCTCTGCCACAGCTCCATGATATTAGAACAATTCTCACGGCTGAAGAACACAAAGTAAAAGCTGGAATGAAGGTTAAATAAATTAGATTTAAAAACTGCTTTTGGCAGAAGGAGATAAACAATAATAATCATGAACCCTCTAAAAGTTAAAGGAAAGATGATAAAATGTGAACCCTTTGCATTCATACCTGAAAAGAGAAAATATAGACTTTTTCACAAAGACAAAATAAATAGCTTTAAAACAAACTAAAATAAGTCTTATCACTCAGGGCTAAGCCCTTTGATGTAAATAAATATATGTATATATAGAATGACACATTGTGTCAGGTTAAAAGAGGTTTCTCATGCAAGGTTGCAGAGAACTAATTAAACAGACTTCAGGTCTGAAAGAAAAAACAAACAAGAAACTATTAGGTTCCCAAAGTGCTGGAGATCAAAATCTAGTCACCCACCTTGATGATGATGATGAAAAAACCCTAATGATATTTTGCTCACCAGCCTAAACACTTACTTCCTGGGTAAGGAAGCAACATTTTTCATGGCTCTACTAAAGATCATAAGCTTGATTTCCCAAGTATTGGGGGAACAGAAGAGCAGAAATTATGTGCAATATTCAGGAAACAGAGTATAGAGTTGCAGAAATGTTGTCATCTAAAAGAAAATCTAAGCTGCCTCCAGTGTCACTCCAGTTACACCTGCCTGCACCTGCTAAGAGGGATGTGGAATTCAGTGCTCTGGATGCAGCATACACCTTGGTACAGCAGGAATGACATTATGCACCACAGTTCCTGAATCAGGGGCTGCAGCACAGATGTTCAGTCTAGCCAATTTAATCCACATGTCTAAGTAATTATGAGGCCACTAACACTATAGTATCTGATCATCTGAAATATTAATTAATTCAGCCTCCTCACAATACCCCATTGGGCAAGTACTATGAGCTCTATTTTAAAGATGAAGCACTAAAGCCCAGAGGCCTACTCCTTCTCCTACTGAAGGCAGTGTGATATTTGCCATTTACTTCAATGGGTGTAGCACCAGGCTACAGGTGTCTAGCTACTGGCTAACTACAGAGGTTCAACGGAAGTGTGCCCTTAGCATTGTATCTGAGCAAGTTAGCTATGTGTATTTCAATATGGTGTGTTGTCTGTATCAGCTGTATCAGAGGTGTAGCCGTGTTAGTCTAGATCTGTAGAAGTGACAAAGGGTCCTGTGGCACCTTATAGACTAACAGAGGTATTGAAGCATAAGCTTTCGTGGGTGAATACCCACTTCTTCGGATGCAAGCAGTGGAAAAGTCCAGAGGCAGATATAAATGTGCAGGGAAGATTCAGGCTAGAGATAACGAGGTAAGCTTAATCAGGGAAGGTGAGGCCCTCTTCTAGCAGTTGAGGTGTGAACACCAAGGGAGGAGAAACTGCTTTTGTAGTTGGCTAGCCTTTCATAGTCTTTGTTTAGTCCTGAGCTGATGGTGTCAAATTTGCAAATGAACTGAAGCTCTACAGTTTCTCTTTGGAGTCTGGTCCTGAAGTTTTTTTGCTGCAGGATGGCTACCTTTAGGTCTGCAATTGTGTGTCCAGGGAGGTTGAAGTGTTCTCCTACAGGCTTTTGTATATTGCCATTCCTTATATCTGATTTGTGTCCATTTATCCTTTTGCGTAAGGACTGTCCAGTTTGACCGATGTACATAGCAGAGGGGCATTGCTGGCATATTATGGCATATATTACATTGGTGGATGTGCAGGTGAATGAACCGGTGATGGTGTGGCTGATCTGGTTAGGTCCTGTGATGGTGTTCCTGGTGTAGATATGTGGGCAAAGTTGGCATCGAGGTTTGTTGCATGGATTGGTTCCTGAGTTAGAGTTATTATGGTGCGGTGTGTAGTTGCTGGTGAGAATATGCTTCAGGTTGGCGGGTTGTCTGTGGGCGAGGACTGGCCTGCCTCCCAAAGCCTGTGAAAGTGAGGGATTGTTGTTCAGGATGGGTTGTAGATCACTGATGATCCGTTGGAGAGGTTTTAGCTGAGGACTGTAAGTGATGGCCAGAGGAGTTCTGTTGGTTTCTTTCTTCGGTTTGTCTTGCAGCAGGAGGCTTCTGGGTACACGTCTGGCCCTGTTGATCTGTTTTCTTATTTCCTCATGTGGGTAGCGTACTTTTGAGAATGCTTGGTGAAGATCTTGTAGGTGTTGGTCTCTGTCAGAGGGGTTGGAACAAATACGGTTGTACCTCAGTGCTTAGCTGTAGACAATGGATCGTGTGGTGTGTCCGGGATGGAAGCTGGAGGCATGTAGGTAGGCATAGTGGTCAGTGGGTTTTCGGTATAGGGTGGTGTTAATGTGACCATCGCTTATTTGCACCATGGTGTCTAGGAAGTGGACTTCCCGTGTCGACTGGTCCAGGCTGAGGTTGATGGTGGGGTGGAAGCTGTTGAAATCGTGGTGGAATTCTTCCAGAGTTTCTTTCCCATGGGTATCAGCTGTGTATATATTCATCTCCTGTTTTCCATTAAGTTCCTTATTTCAACCAGTGCACACTCATTTCCCTCTTTGAGTATGGGTATGTCTGCAATTGGGAGGCTAATCGGTTGATTGCAACACATATACACATACCTGAGCTAGCATTGAGCTAGGTAGTTCAAAGCTAGCTCAAGTAATAATAGCAGTAGAGCTGCAGCACCATGGGAGGCTGTACAAACTAGTCCCGCCTACCCAGGAACCTGAGTACATGCTCAAGCAGCCACCACACTTGCTGCCACAGCTTCACTATTGTTATTGAAGCTGGCTTTGATTGACACATGTGGCTATCACGCCTCCCAGTTGCAGTGTAGACATACCCTTTGAATCTACAGGAGTCCAGTGTATGAGCTATATTTTGCTGAGTACCTGCGTAGGAGAATCTCAAAACATTGTCTCAGTTGCTTAGACCAAACATGCCCCTTTCTGCCTTTTGACAACATCTGTGTGGTTTTGGCCACTGGCCTCACTGTCTTACCCTGACACTTTTCACTCCCAGCCTAATCATTCAGCAAATAGCAAATAAAACCAGGAGCTGAATTGTGCATGTTTGATGGCACAACCTAGTGGTGTCCCCCAGAGCAGATTCCTCTGAACGCTGGTTGCCTGTTTGACTACCAAATGGAAGTGCACACCTCTTTAACTTGTTTTTTCTGACCTTTGCCATGCAGCTATTATTTCTCTATGCAGCTCAATTTTCAACGGTCTGAATCTTTTATAGTTGGCTTCAGTTGTGTCTTAATTGCCTGTGACACTTCCTCTGTGCTGTGCAGGCCTAGGCTTTGATTTTGCTTTTACGTTCTCCAACTGGTGTCTCAAGACAAAGCAGGGGTTGCATTTCTGAGACTATTCAAAACCTGCTTTGTGTGTGTGTGTGTGCGCGCACGCGGGTGCGCATTCTTCGCAGGGAATACAGAAGTGCCATATTTCCATCCAGCCCTGTCCCAGCCCCTTTCTTTTAGGTATGTTATTTTCCCACACATATGCACAGCCCTTCCAGCACCATCCCCTTCTCACATCAGTTACATCTGCTAAGCTAGCTTCAAATCCCATAAAGGCACATTCTATCCCTCAGCCTTACCTGCTCCGTATTTTACATCACCCAGACAATGGCATGGTGACTCACAGCCCAGATACACTAGCTCTGAATTTTGTGCTCTCTCTCTCTCTCTCTCTCTCTCTCTCTCTCTCTCTCTGTGGAAGTATAAAGAGTTAAATTCAAGGTCTACAGAAACCTCAGCAAAAACTGAAAAGGTCTTCTCTATATTACATTTCTCCCCTTCGTCTCCAGCTCCCTAAAGCCCAATTTATCACAGAGAAAAAAATAAACTTATGTCTCTTTAACCTTCACCATTACAGCTCTGTGCAAGTGTACATTTCCACATTCTTTTGGTGAATTTTGACCCACCTCCATAACTGCAGATGGTCCAGTTTGATGCTTCTGCTACATCAGTGATGAGACGGAGTTAGTGAAGTTGTCCTTCTGGGCGTTCTGGATGGGCCTGGAACTGGCAGGGGTGCGGGAGGCATGTTCACAAATTACAGGGATCTACTGGCCACAAACCCTGCATAGGAGGCATAGCAGACCATAAGCTCATGGACAGCAGTAGCTGGAGACAATCTGTACAAATGCTCTGCATTGTGGGGAAAGAGTTCAGTCCCTGCCTCTATTCCCGTGTTGATGCTCTGTGCAAAACCCCATTTCATTGGGCTTTGCAGGGATAACATGAATTTACCTGTACACCAGAGTTCAGGTCATACCACTACTTCACCAATCTTCTCTCTTGTTCCAAGGACTGTTTCCTTAATCAGTTTATAAACATACACGAAAGAGAATCTGCCTAGGTACTTGTATGCTCCCATATCACCATGAGCATCCATTAAGTACTTAAATATAGACATAACAATCTCTCTCTCTCTCTGTTCTCAACCTGTAAAAGAAATAGCTTAATCAAATTTGGTTTTAATTGGTGTGAGAGTGCCTATGTGTCTGTGCAAAGCCTTACTGAAAACCAGGTCAGAGAGGTGAGTTTCACTTTTCTTTCTTAATGTTCCCAATATACTGAGGCTTGTAGTTGTTATGGACCTGTGGGAGCTCCATAATCTAAATCCAGCTCCTGTGAAAGCTGACTCCCGTCAACTCATTTGTTCACAGTCTCCTGGCTCTGGCAGAACACAGCTATTCAATATCAGGACAGATCTTTCACGGGCTCCGTATTCAATGAGGAACCAGAACAGAGAGTAGAATAATGTGATGAGGTTCTCATGGTATATTGTGTTGCTCTGAAGGACAGCTGTTATTTGTACCACTTTTTCAGGCTACGTGGCTTTGTTCCTCGATATGAGGAGTCAATAATGAAGCCTGCAGGTCACACATGCAAGGATCACTGCAGACCAGTTCAGAGTTCGCTAAGATGACGTGCAATCTTCCAGCCAGTTGCAGATAGAAGTGGGTGGTTTTTTGCTTCTGGGGCTATTTGGGCATCAAGTAGCACTAAGGAGCCCAATAGAACCACATGGCTGCAGACTGACTTAATCCAAGGTCAGACATTCTGGCTAGTGGATAATATTATGGAAAACCCAAGGTCTTCCCTGCTCCTACCAACACCACTCCATTTTTGCCTGAATTCAGTACTAGCTGGCAGTGGGGCACAGTTACATACTGGAAAGGACTCATCTTATCAGAAACATTAGTGTAGCAATGTGGCCACTGCTAGCCTCTCAGCTACCCCCTACTGAACAGAGGTCACTCTAACAGACCCTGCTTCTCCGAGCATTCCATCTCTTCAGGGTCCCTTTAAGAACTCACAGTTTACAAAGTAATTCAAACAATCCCCAGAAATAATCCCATTTATTTAGTCCTCAAGTGCACACTGGCCCTCCAGGCACCAACCCTAGTTCACTGGCTCTCTCCCATTAGTCCAACACAAAGTCTTTCAAAACAAAAACTCTCACTCATGGAGCCTTCATCTCAGTTTTCAGCTGGACACAGCTCCTTACTCCCTGAAAGTCAGTCAGTCTGTCTCTGCACTGCTTCTTGGGTAGGGTCTCTCCTAGGCCTTCCTGCAGAGAGAGCTTTCTCAACTGTAGGGTGAGCAGATGTCCCAATTTTATAGGGACAGTCCCAATTTTTGGGTCTTTTTCTTATATAGGCTCCTATTGCTCCCCCATCCTCTGTCCCGATTTTTCACATTTGCTGTCTGGTCACCCTACTCTACTGATGCCTTTCCTCTGTAGACTCGGGGCCATGGAGGAGTCATCTTACTACTCCCTGTACCATCTCCCAAAAGAGCTGTATTTTCCTTATCTTTCCCAATGTACTGTTAACTTCCTGCTCAATTTATCCTGGGATCACCTGATTAAATCCAGGTGTGGCTCATCCTGTAATCAGGGCTGGCTTAGCCCAAGGCTCTCCAGCCTAGGGGCAAGCAACCTGTTACAATCAATCATAACAAAAACATGTAGAAGTAAAGCACACAAAAAATTGGAAGGCATTTCTTCAAAAAGTATCTTCCCATTCTCTCGCATCACAAAATGAAAACAGCATTATTCATGGGTGAAAAGGGGAAAACTGAAGATAAAAACTTATTATTGCTAAGGAAAATACAGTATGCATGTATAATATATATTACATAAAATAACAATTCAGAGAATAAAAGGAACTGTATCAATCATGGAGAACAATTTACATTTAATACTCAAGCCAGCACACATCAATAACAGTAAAGTACATAAAAACAATTAAAGGAAAGAAAAGAAATTAACTGGAATTAAGAAGAAAAACAAAAGCACCAAATCCTGCATTCTTTATGTGAACAAAACTCTGAAATCCATGGGGAGTTTTGCTTAAGCAAGACCTGAAGGTTTTAACCCACATATTTCACCTTAGAGGGGAAGAAAACATGAAAAGTTAATAGTATAAAATAAAAGCTAAGAAATATGGATACGCCGAGAGAAGAAAAAAACCTGAAATAATAATAATAAAGAAAAACTGAAGGACCTTTCTCAGGAATGAAGGAAATAAATCAAAACTAATTAAGACCCTTGCTCGGGGCTAGATAATATAAATCAAAAAAGCCCTAGGATGTAAAGAAAATTTAATTTAAAAAAGCCCTTTTTGTGCCAAAGATTTATCATTTTTAAAGCCCAATGGGACTAGAATACTTCCCCCCCCACCCCAACTCCAAATAGGCACATTTTTATTTCTATTGATAAAGCTGTTTGACTCATGAGTTAACTAAGCCTTCTGAAAATTCATGATATCTTCGTACTTGTCTGGGTAGCCTCTCTTTCCTTTCTTCTTTTAAAAAACAAATAATTACCCTAATTTCTGAACATCTTGGATCTGATTGTTTGCTTTGCAGGGCAATTTGAATCACAGAAGTAAATCTGAAGTTGCTTGTTCCAAGGATATTTTTAGTTGTTCTCCCTGGTGGTTATTACCCACTAAGCTCTCCCTTCTGTAAATCTATTGTGATATGTTGTTATGAAACAGAGTCTTGCAATCAGGCAGAAATCCCAGCTGCCATGGAAAATTCTGTTCTTATTATGCCTTTGGATAGTTTTATGTTAAAAATCCTATGTGACATTTGAAATAGGATGGAAAGCATAAACAGAAGATTCACAACTTTAAGTCTCCATCCTGCAAGAAGATCCATGTGGCTACAACCCATGCAGAGCTTCACATAAGCCAGTAGGACTCTGCCTGGGAGCAGGGTCTGCCTGGTCAAATCAACTTGAAAAAAAACAGGGCCTCAGAGAGGTGTGGTATTAGTGAGAATGATATTATTTTGATATTTGTCCCTTTAAAGCTGTCTTTTGGGTAGCAATTTGAATGAAATTTCCCCAAGCCAGGCTGCCAATTAAATTATAGCACGAGGGCTAAAACTAGAGGCACAAAGCAAAGAGGCAGAAAAAGATGCCACAAGTGACGTTCAAAAGAGCATATCGCAATGTGAAATGGAATGAGGACAATACATAGTAGGAAATATAGTGGGGCGGTAGAAAGTAGGGCCTGGTCCTTCAGCCCTTACTTCTGAGAAGGTATTAAAAATATTCAGTAGGACAGGGGGTAGCTGCAGGAGTATGGTGCAGAAAAGACAGCCATAATATAGAGAAGGGGATGGAGCTAAGGGAGAAGAGAACTGGCAGATAGGGGTGTATTGTGTTTGAGCAAGGAGGAGGGGATGAGATTATGAGTCCTATTAGCTGAGGTACAGTCTGGAAGCTGAAAGAGATGGCAGACAAAGCAGAGAAAGAGAACAACTTGATCATTCTTTATGATGAAGTGTTTGAATTATGAGAACTGTTAGTGGGAGAAAACAATGAACAACTCAGTATGTCTGGGTTCAGAATACTCCCATAGTCCCTGAACACAAACATATATCTCCCCCATTGTCAGACAACTCCACTGGCTCCTCATTAATTTCAGAATGCAGTGCACAATGAACTTCATGATTATAAAACCCTCAGTGGGCTTGCTCCAGCCCCTCTCCACCTCCTGTGTACATCTAGCATTGGCCTCCTCTCATTCCCTCCAGACAACACTGTTGGTGTGATTAAAAGCTCTTGTTTGTACTGTGCCACCACATCACTTATTTTCTTGGTTAGCCGGTGGCTGTGTGAGCACAGGTTATTAATAGAACAGCTCGTGCTGTCAGTACAGGAAAACAATCCACTACCAAGATACTGTATTGTGTGGGATACTAAACAAAGAACAAATCATACCCAAAGATGCTTTTCAGTCCCACAGCCAGATATCTAACAAATTAAAAAATAAAAAAGTTTATGCCCAGAATCACACTATCACTTCACTATGGCTCTAGATGCTCACAGCCTTGGAAACAAGCCTCTCCTTTTGCCTCTAATCACCCATACAGTATGACAGGGCTGCTCCTGCCCAAGTCTGGGGCTGATGTAGCTCCTATGGAAGTCAATGGAAATATACGAATGGCTTCACTGGGATTTGAATCAGACCCTCCTTCACTGCAAAAGCTAAATCAGGATTTCAAAAATATTACATTTTTAAATAATTATTTAAGGAAACACCATTTTTACTTTGAGAAATGCTGTCAGCTCTCTGTTGCTTTCTTTTGCTGCTTAACTTCTCTTTTGTTCTTCTTAAAGAGTATGAAAAATTTGACTGACTTAAGCAGAGTCCTTTTTGGGTGTGCATATTTAAGGTATTGGTTTGCTTTTGACATTATCAGCAGCACAATTTTCTCTGTATAATTTTCTTGATTAGTATGTACTTTTTCCCCAAAAACACACTAATAAAAATAGAGTCCTACAACTCTCTCTAAAAACAGAGAAATAAAGCCCTTTTGTAAAAAATAAAAATAAAAAAAAAACCTGGAATCTTGTAATCACATCAGTCTCTAAGCTTTGATGATTTTTGTTAAAGGAAGTTCTTAGCCTTCCTAGTTGCACAAAGAAAACCTTTAAATGTGACTAGAGAGTAACTAATGCAGTTAGCTATTTACCTAAGGTGTAAGTCCCCCATCCTCATACAATTTGAGCTCCTCACAATCTTTAACATATTTATCCTTGCAAAACCCCTGTGAGATAGAATATTATCTCCACGGGAAACTGAAGCACACAGAGATTAAGTGAATAGCCCAAGATCACACAGAAAATCTGTGGAAGACCAGGGGGAACTGAACCTAGGTGTCCCAAGTCTAGGGCAGTGCCCTAAGCACTGAACCAGCCTTCCTCTGAAGGAATTCAGTAATGCCTACTGAAGACTTCAGAGAGCCTGAAGCAATGGCTCAGAGAGGTGTGGCCTCCCCCATCTAGATCCACTGCTCTGGGGGTCTGACAACACTATCTCAACCAATGATTGTGTATTGTAGAAGGAGAGGAGAGAATTTGGTCTGGCCCACCTGCTCAAGCAGATACCTCCCAGCAGCTGGGATAAGTATTGGGCCCCCCTTTGCTTCCACCGCAGCTGCCTTTCCTTGAGGGGCTCCAATGTCACTGCCCCTCCCTATCTGCCAAGGGCCTCTGCCAAGTGGGGTTCAGGATCATGGCAGCCCTAGCTGTGGTGCTATTGTTAATGCAGTCCCTGGGGCAGTGCTAACATGAATGGGCAGGAACAGGCATATGATATCATTGTTGTCTCCCAGAATTCAAGGTGCTGAGTGTGACAGATGCGGGGCAGGGGGCTATGTCAGTGCCCGGTTACAAATTCCATTTTGCTTTGTGAACTCCATGTTGTATTTCAAACTACATTCTGAATGAACATTCAGTGTGGCTTACAGCACCCATTTTGTAGCGGCACTTGATGCCTAGTGGGAAGATTATGAGAGGAAAGCTGTGACAGGGCAATCCAAGGCCATCAATAGTGACTGGCTGTACCCTTGTGGAACAGCAGGTTTGCTACCAGCAGGGCCATGGGCTCTGAATTGCTCCCTACCCAGAAGCCAACAAGGGGCTCTGTGAAATTCCCAGTGGGACCAGCATGTTTTAAAAGGAGAGTGTTCTCTGTGAAGTGAGGTGATTACATTGACACATGCAGAGGACCAGGCCAAATAGGCAGAAAGAGCTGCCTGGTATAAGAATGCAGACGAAACCCAACATTCACAACATTCACAGGGTGGTGTGAAGTCATGCTGAGAGGGATTGCATTCAAGACTTTTGTTTTCCTAAGATCTGTAACTGTAATGCTGTTTAAAAGTGAGTGTGTTTAAGAAATTCCTTTGTTTCACCTGTGTTTCCTTGCATTACTGATACATGGTCCCTGCACAGCTTAATGGAGATACCAGAACTCCTACAGCCAGGGACACTCTAAGGGAACTTGTCTAAGCAACTGGAGCTTGGGAGGGCTATAACACTGGTTCCGAGATTTAAGGCAGATGGACTACAGAGTCCCCCCACCCAACTAAGGTGTTAGCCATATGGTCTGCACCTGGGAGTATGACCCAGTGCTAGGAACATTGACCAGTTACTGCTCAAACATGGGGGTGGGGGGCTTTGAAGCCCATGGGATTCAAAGGTTGGATCCAATCATGGCAGTCTGGTGTCTGTCCCAAGAGGAGGACTGGGGCCAGGTTGTGACGCTGAGCACTCTCAATTCCCATTCACTTCAATGGGAGCTGTGAGTGCCTAGCATCTTGCAGAATCCAGCCTTCACTGTTAGTATCAGAATATGCCTGGGACATCATGGAGATACCCAAAACTAAATTCCTGGAGCTACCTTAATACAGCACATAGACCATGATCCTACATTTAGATCCACACAAGCAGATCCTCACACTTACATGAAGCCCCGCTGTCTTAAATATGATTGCAGCATATTGGTCTTAGATACTATGGTGATAAATACTATGGGCCAGATTCTGGCACCCTTGTTCATGCTGAGTAGTACGTTACCCTGGGCTCAGTCATAAGCCCTGCTGTGTATCCATGTGGAGAGTATGAGGAAATAAAAAGCCACATTAGACCCTTGTGCAGGCTACCATTATCACTGGATTCTTCTGGATGGGGGACTCCTGCAAGGCCTCTACTCCCATTCCCAGGCAAGTGGGCAGAGAGTGGATAGATCCTTGACTCTGGCCCCTTCAGCACACCAGTTCACACAGTGTAGCGACCTTGGAGGGGGACGCAGGCGCAGGTTGTGACTCTGATGGTATGTGTACTCTAGAGTTTTTAACTTGTGTCAAGATTGCCAAAACAACTTGAGTTAAAATCTAGTGTAGACATGCCCCCAGAGTCACAAGACAATCAGCTGTGCAGCTCCAGGAGCAGCACAGCTATGTGAAGTGCCGTAGACAGGCAGGATTGCAGAGTTACAATACAGCTCTTTGATAGTACTCCTACTTGCTTCAGTGAAAGTACACTCAGAGAAAGGTACTACCCAATGCAAGCAAATGTGGCAGAATCTGGCCCTATAGGAATACCTAAAATAGATAGGTTAGTCAGCTTCTCATCATTACCAAAAAAATCCCACAAGGCTTCAAAGAGAGGGCAGAGCTAGGAGGAAATCTCTGCAGTTATGAAGAAAGGAAAGAGAATTAGACTGCTAGGGTCAAGGGAGGAAGAAACAGATCAAAAAGCCACAGATATGGTCAGATGACTGGAGTATGACACTCTAACGGTGACATTTTGCCATTTCTTCAGTTGTTGGGAGCACTAGAGAGTTCAGGTCTCAACATAAAAATGTTCTGGGAAAATTAAAACTTGTTAAACAGAAACGAAACTGTACACATATTTAAAAAAAGGAAAGTTAAAGTAGAAATGTAAATATGATCATATACAATGAAAGCACAAATAGGGACATATGCCATGCTCCATGAGTATTTATCCATGTCCAGAGCATTCATGGATTCATAAAGGTTTTTCCTTCTATCTTCCTACACAGAAACATTAGTAACAGATAATAAAATATGGTCACTTCTGTTGACAAACAAAAATCATGTACATGCCATCCAAGAGTGAGAATATTTGGAGATAAACAATCTTCAAGGAAAAGAACAATATAGGAAACAAATAGCCAACCAGGAGAGAAATCTTTTGGAGATAAAAGAGACACAAATATACAAGATAAACAGTCACCCAGGAGACAGATAGACGATTTGCAGATAAATTGAATACCCTCCCAGGAGAGACCGAGTATTGGTACATATTTGTCAGTAGCCGTTCAGAAGCTATATGGAACTCTCTCCAGCTATTTGTAAGTGGGTTTAGTTTGTCTGGACTCTTTGATTTTATTAGCTTTAAATGGCTTATTTCTATTCAGTTGTTTTGCGTTTGTATATGTGATGGGGTCAGGAGACTTATTTTCAACAGTTATCCCTGTTCTCTCCCCTGGACTTCAGCCTCTCCTCATATTCCAAATCAATACCAAAGGTTTTTTGTTTTTGTTTTTTTGTCTGGTTGATTCGTTTTTACACAATGCTTTTATCATCTATTTTTAGCCCCATCCTTGGCACAAATATTTTTTTTAACTATTCAATTTAAAAATAAACAGGGAGACTCCATGTTTCTCCCAAGATTCTAGAAGTAAAAGGCATTCTTAGTATGCAGTGACCTGAGACTTTGAATCCTATGATCTTCCTTTTCCCAGTTACCTGAACCTCCAGTCCTCTAACTTCAGTTTATTGCACTGCAGAGTTTTTCCTGTACCCAAATTTATCCTACCATGGCTCGAGTATTTATTTCTACTGAGAAAGTCTATTACTTTAATATGCCTCTTTCTGTAACACAGGATTAGGCATTTAATGAAAAGTCAGAGGTGAAAACCACTCTTCAGCATCAGGGGACAAAAATTTGTATTTGGATATATTTTTGAAAAGGGAAACTTCACATGGCCCCTGAATTTAATTAGGACTCTAACATTCCATAAATTCTTTATTTTGTAGACTCCCCTCAGCATCATAATTCCAAGACCTGTATACACCATGGAGTGTTGTATATAACAATCAGATTTGCATCCTTGTCCTTGTAACAATAAGCCATGAAGTGTGCATATGAATTTATTGGTTATTGTTACCAATCCTGCCTGGAGAGAGAGAGGGAGGAAGGAAGGAAGGAAGGGAGGGAAAATAGATAAATAAGTTAGCTAGTTTTATTTTTTATCATCATTTTGTTTCAGTAAAACAGATGCATGTAGGAGTGATCACTGGGGATATACACAAATTAAAGAGGCAGTAAATTTACAGGACAAAACAGTAGATGACACATTTAAGCTTTACAGAAACAAGTATTTGGCAAGCCATATGCTGAGCAGGAATCTTTATTAAGATATTAAGATTCAGATTGGTTTTATTATATGAGTGACTATTAGGACATGTTAGAGTCAAAACTACTGACATAGATAGAATATATTTCTGGATTGTTTGGAAAATGAAGCACCTGGTGGAAGGGAACTAAAAACACCAAAGGACAGTAATGAATGTTGGAAGTACATTATCTAGACAAATAGGTACCTATACTATGCTCAATATTGCAGTATTTGAGCACCTCTGAGTGGTTATAGCAATGTTAGGAAAATGTACATCCCTCTGAAATGAGAGTCAGTAATGTAGCTAGTCAAATAGTGAAAAAGCGTAAAAGCCCATTTGCAAGCAGTTTGTTGTTTTCAGATTAAGTCAATGGGACCTGCTGGATGCTCAATGCTTCTGACAATTAGGCCATTTATTTAGGTACACAGGAATCTACCCACTTTTGAAAAGGGACTATGGGAAGGTGGCTTGTGTCAGTCTAACTAGGTTGCTATAGGGGCTGGTTTGAACCCCATTGCAGGGCAACATCAGGGAATCCTTGGGTGGCTCTTACATCAACCCTGGGCCTCGCTAACCAGAATATCCTTGGGTCCCAGTGATTCCCAGCTGCCAGAATGGCCCCTTCCAAGTAATAGGCAGCTGGACATACCCTGCAGGTCAGTAGGAGTCACAGGAGCTCAGTGTCTGTGAAAATCAAACCATTTGTACTTAGGAACCTAAATGTGGATTTAGAAGCCTGACTTTAGGAACCCTGGTATGACATGGCCTTTAAAGCTTTCTAAGGGCCTGACCCAATTTCAGTGATGTCAAATCAATCATGAATATGCTTAATTATGGACCTTAAATCAGTTCTGAGTATATTTTATTATTTTATTTGTGCTAAAGTACTATTTTCTTTAGGAAAATTTTAAATTACATATTTATTCTTTCTTGGCTTATGTTCCAGAAACATTAAAGATTCAACATAACTTACTATTTCTGTTTCTAGAAATAAAATGAACAGTGCCTAGTTCTTTTATCTTCTAAGATAACACAAGGAATTCCAATACGTTTTGCTGGCATGCTGCAACTAGTTTTTAAATGTATGTATTTTTGCAAACAACTTTATAGAATCTTAACTTACATCAATTTAGAAGAATGATGCTAAGATATTTCTATTCACAGCAGAAGTCTATGATTCAGATTTTAATGAAATGTGGAGAACACTGATGGTTTGAACTTCTTTTGATTATACAGCTGGTTTAACCAAGCATCTCCCTCAAAAATGTGTTTTTTAAAATATGAATATAGAGTTTCAGCTGACAGTGACGTGTGTTTTTTACTTGTGTCTGAAATTTCTTTTATCAACAAAAACCAGTTAGAGGCCCCTATTAATTCTCCCCCAGTATAAAGAGGGTTTGTGTTTTTAAAATATTTACTGGGTCTTTTTTCACAGATAAACTGTAATGCCTGTGACTTTTGACAGTTTAAAGCTATATTACAGTGACTTTTGCCCTTTTCACAATGATAAACACATTATTTTTCCTCATCATTGTTCCTAAAAACCACAGCCCTGTTCAGCTTCAAAGACTTACCATAAGATTCTTTAGGAATGAAAGTCATCTTATGCACACTGCACAACATTTTGGCTTTAATTTACTTGGTGTTTTTTTTCTATCTTCTGCCATTAACAATTAAGGATGGGCCAATAAGTTCAAATAAAATAAGGACTGAATTTCTGCCCCTCACCCCCCGCCCCCCAAAAAACAACTGGAAATGCCTGTTTTTTAAAAATGTATTATTATTTATTCATTTTCATAGCCTAAACTTCTCTTTCACTTTTCTGCTGAGACCAGAACAAGTACTGGAAAAGTGGTGAGATTTTATGGCCTCAGCATTGGACTGGAAAAAAGGAATTTTATCCAGGGTTTTACCCTGGATCTGACACTGGCTCACTTTGTAGTCTTGAGCAAATTATATGTAACCTTCATGTTTTTTAATGCCTAATTTGTAAAATTAGGATGATATTGGTTACCTACCTGACAGGATTAATTAGTTATAATGTGCTTTGAAGATGAAGGGCCAAGTCCTGCTTCCTTTACATTTGGGAGTAGTCTCACTAGCAACAATTTGGTTACACACATGAGTAAAGGAAACAGAATTGGATGCCCAAATTGCTAATGCTAATTATTACAACGGGTGGTTCTCACAGTATTTCCTGCCCAACAATAAGTGGTAGTACTAGAAAAAGAGAAGGGACACTCAGGGGTTAAAGTTTCCCAACCCTGACTTATAGAAGGTACTTAAATCCAGAATTGCTTGACAACAGGGAGCTCACCACAATCTTCTGCTCAAAGAAACTTCCAATACCTTATTGTCCAGAGCAACCTGAACTTTGCTGGACCAGTACAATATTGACAGCCCTGAAGACTGAAGTCATCTATTTACACCAAGGACAGTAACAATACAGACTTCTTCCACATTGATAGACTAATGTGCTTTCTCACTAGGAATAAAATGTTAGTTTAATCTCTGTGCCTATTCACCTCTTGGTCTCTCTTCTGATACTACTACCAATCAGCAGGCCAATTATTCACAAAGGCAATGGATTTTTTTTTTTTTTTTTTTGCGCGCGCGACCTGGGCATAAGGAATAGGAAACAACTTTGGGGGAAAGGATGTCTGGTCTTTAGGAAAAATAAAGGAAATGTTCTAACACTCACAAAAAGACAAGCAACACTTCCTACAATCTGTAAAATGTTCTTTCTGTAACCTGAAGCGCTGAACTCACTATCAAGACTGCTGTGGAACACACCTTGTCAGACCTATTTTATGATATTCAACACTGTTATTATTTGGGGCCCAGATTCTGCTTATTAGGGCCACTTTGTATTAAACAACTTGGGCAAAGCAGCTCTAAATCTGTCTGAGAGAGTCCCCAACAGACATAGAGCCGGCAGAAGCTGGACACAGCAAAGAATTTGCCTCATAGTCTTTAAAGCTATTTATATTCTTCAAAAGGACTTTTTTGGTATATCTTGTGCTTTCCAACTGGTTTATAATTCCTGTAATTTTGAGTCTAGTTTTAAAAAATAAATTGCACTCCTTTCAGCTGCTCTCTTCATTTTAGCACACCACAATACTCTTTAGAGTAAAGTGCACCAGCAATTATAGAAACATTTAAATTTAATTCTCAGTGAATTTATGAGTGAACTTCTCTCTGTCCATTCTTCTGTCCCATTTATTCTTTGTCTTAACATACCACTTTTTCAAACAAAAGATATTCCCTTAAACCATATTATGTTTAATCAATTTGTCATTAATATTACAAAATAAAAAGTCCCCTTACACCTAGTTCTTCTGCCATCCCCTTATGCTTCCTCTGAGCCTTCTTAATGCTGTTATATGTTTGTCTAAAACTACTAAAATAAAAGAGTTAATGGAAAAAGCTGCAATATCCTGGATACAATTTTGAATAGACTTTAAGGCAGAAACAATTTCAAACACTGTGGGTATTAAAGTTTAAAGAAACAACAATGCAGAAAAAGAACATACAGCCACATGTAATCTTATAATTTAAAGACGTGAGCAAGACTGGATGGTTCAGGAAAATGGCAGTGGTGTCTTTCAGCTACAGGTCATCAGAATAAATAAGTCTACAGTCAAAGGTAACCAAAAATAACACTATCAGTCGAGAACCCATCATTGTCAATTGGCATTTGTTTGGCAGTCTCAGAAGATGCTTCCGCCTTGTGCTAGTACTATAGTCAGAGGCTTTGCACTGTTACATTAAGGTGCTCTGCGAATTAATTGTATGTCCTTGGGTGACATTGTAAGTTCAAGGCAGCAAGAGCAATAGTGATTCGGAGCAATAATTTTATAAGGGTTTCATTAAAGGCAGGGAGCTAGAGAAGGAACTTTGAATATGAAGAGGCAGGGGACAATAGATTAGGCAGACAAGAAAAGACCATTAATTAAGGAATATTATGGCAACAGTATTTCCCAGAGAGCAGAGAATGGATGGAAAGAGTTAAAACCAATTGCTCATTAATCCTAAATATGCCTTACATTGCAGCCATTATTGCTACTAGAAGAATATTTAAAGAAACATGAACATTTGACTTTTGTAACAGATGTAATCTCTGCGTTCCTATTTCAAACCCAGCACACATTGATTAAAGTGATCTTAGGAGGTATTGCTCTTTCTCTTCTTCTCCTGGTCTTTGGGGAGAGAGTCTTTTTTTAAAAGAGTTATTTTGATAAGGTTATTCTGGGAAGTTTAGTTCAATTAAGTGGGTCTTGCTTTACTTTACTGAGGCATTTTTAGAGAATTTATGTTCTGTCCATGAACTCATCAGCTTCCTGAATCATCCTTTGACGTTTCATTTGTTTAATAATGAACAATATATTGATTATCTGATCTGATCCGTTAACAGTTTTGGTTTGGCTAAAGCTAGGAAGAAAAATGTTTCTGATGGCTGAAATAGTTTTCTAAACTAGTTTAACCATCTCTAGATAAGTGTTGTAAACTGTTTGATATATTTTCAAACTAGGGTGCAACAGGTGTGACAGCAAAAAGTGAATGCTTGTCCATTGAGCACACAACCAAGCATTTACCTATGCAAGCCTAGCCTTTTCACGTGCAGGTCATTGCATAATGTTTTCACATGCAAATGTACTTTATCAGCTAAAATATCATAGCTATCTTTTCATAATTGAGTCATGTGTAAGTTTACTAGATGTTGGTTCTTACACATTATAAATAATGAAATATACCCAAACTGCATATTATGAAGCTATTTTTGTCACAGGATTCTCACATCATACGCAAACTACATATGATAGATCTGGTGATGTATATTATCACCAAAAATCCTTGATAGAGATATAGCCTTATAGCATTCTGTTGTGTATGGTAAATTTATACAGAAGTGGCATTAATACCTATGACAAGATCCTACATTTCAGCAGCTATCCATTCTTTCAATTGGATGTGGGAATGATACTAATAGATAAAGACACTAATATTATTTCCTGGAAACTAACTTCTTATTAAATCAGTAATGCTTGTTGTCACCACTATGTTGTATGGTGTGATAGGCTGATTGTATTTTAGAAATGGAGAATAGTATAGCTGGATGGTAATTTTTCTACAAAACATTTTTTGTCAGAAAATGCTGATTTGCCTAAACTGAAACTCTCCTTGGAAACATATTGGTTTTGACCAAAACTGCATGAGGAAAGGTTCTCAGGTCCATGATAGAACTTCTGCTCAAAACTAGAGAGACAATCCAGAACATCGAACAGGTAAGGTAAGTGTATTCTCCCACACCCCAGCTGTCTCAGCCTTCCCCTTCTGGGAATCACTAGGCAAATTTGAGGGTCCCAGATGCTGGAACAGTGTGCTTTCAAGCTTCCCTTGGTCTGAGTAGGCTGCAACTCTGTCCCTTTCTTTTGGCCTCTCTGGCATATTTCCTGAGCACAGACTCTTATCTGTTATCCCTTCATGGAAGTCAGAACTCATGGTCCAGTTGATTAGTTGCTTATCACTTGAAGTTCAGTCCCCATTTGTATAGGCCAGTAAAACCTTTGTAACATATTATTTGAAAAGTAAAACCCAGACCAAGCTTCTCTTTCCTGCCAGATGTAGATGCCATGCTGTCATCTCTCCCACGTGTTAGTGTGAGGTTTGCCTCCACCCCTTATTAGCTCAATGGATGTGTTTACACAATATGCAAATACATTCTCCTTGTCTTTCAAATAATATTGGAAGTTACTCCCAGGTGGGAAAAACACATTCCTTTGTCTAGTGCAGAACTGTTTACCAACTGTCCCTGGCATAACTGGTTTACAAACACTTTAATCGTAATGTCAGCATAACTCTTAATACCTACTCTGTACATACATCATGCAAGAGTATTAATGATCAGTGCATTATTAGTTTTCACATCACACCTCACAAGACATATTTTGTACAAAGCTTATTACTAAATTTCTAATTTGAATTTGTTTGGCTTCAGCTTCCAGCCTTCGGTTCTTATTATGCCTTTCTCTGATAGATTAAAAGGCCCTTTTGTAGCTGGCATTTTCTCCATGTGAAGATAATTATATTCTGTATATAGGTAATTTCTCAGTCTCCTTTTTGAGAAGTTAAACAGATTAAGCCCTTTAAATCTCTCATAATAAAGTACTTTTTCCAACCCTCAAATCATTTTTGTGGAGCTTTTTTGCATCTTCTGCATCTGATTTTCCAAATTCCTTTTTAAACCATGGACACCAGAATTGTACACAGCATTTCAGTCTCATCAATGCCATATACAAAGGTAAAATCACCTCCCTATTTCTACTCACTGTTCTCCTGTTTACACACCAAAGGATCACAATTAGCCTTTTTGCCACAGTGTTGCACTAGGAGTTCATGTTTCAGGGTTTCCCTTCTGAATGACAGACTAAGAATGATCAGTTACAAAAAATTTGGGGGCGGGGGAATTAGTGAGAAATGTGAGTTCTTCACTTTCCAACCAGCTTAACTTTCAACTTTCTACTGAGTAAGCCAGTTTCTGATATTGAATCCTTTCAAATTTCATATTCACTTCAGTGGTAGAAACATTTCATTTATATTTTGAAACTCTTCAAAATGGTTCATTATACAAATCATATTTTCCAAAATAGGGACAAGAGTGATGGGACAATTCAGACTGAAAGACAAAGGAGGCTGCTAAGCTATTAAAATAAATAATAAATAATAATAATAATAATAATTAATACTGAATAATTTATCACAAAGAGCTGAACGGTGAAAAGAAGAATATTTCTGTTGGGGTGCTAGGGTAAAGGCTTGAAGATATCAACTTCCTGGGTTTTGCAAGCTATATTTCTCCAGTAACTCCTCACTTAATGTTGTAGTTATGTTCCTGAAAAATGCGACTTTAAGCAAAACGATGTTAAACGAATCCAGTTTCCCCATAAGAATTAATGTAAATGAGGGGGTTAGGTTCCAGGGAAATTTTTTTCACCAGACAAAAGACTATATTATATCTATATACACACACACACACACACACACACACACACACACAGAGTTTTAAACAAACAATTGAATACTGGTACACAACGATGATGATAGTGAAGTTTGGTTGAGGTGGAGGAGTCAAAGGGTGGGATATTTCCCAGGGAATGCCTTACTGCTAAATGAACTAAGCAGTTGGCTGAGCTATCAAGGGTTAACTCTCACACTCTACAAGCCAGCAGGAAAGGAGTGAGGGCAGATGTGTTTCAGAGATAGAGATGGCATTTCTCCTTTAAGTATCAAGAGTGGGGTCAGAAGTACACTATCTTGTTAATTAGATCAGTAAGCCGAGCAGCTGCAGCTTCTGCCTAAGGCAGCAGCTCCCTCCCTTGTGTGTGTCCCCTGCTCTATGGAAGATGGGGTAAGCAAGATGCAGGAGCAGGGGGACATTAGCCACCTTCTCCTTCCCCTCCCCCCCACACAGCAAGCAGGCAGGAGTCTCAGAGAGCAGCACATGGCAGTGGGGGGAAGGGACATCTGAACTGCCATTGATAGCCTGCAAACTACGTTAGAAGGGAGCATGTCACAACTTTAAACAAGCATGTTCCCTAATTGATCAGCAACTTAACAACGAAACAACGTTAACCGGGGTGACTTTAAGTGAGGAGTTACTGTAATTTGATTGAAAACAAAGTAATAGTACTCCAAACCTTTTATTTTAAAGAGTAACAATTTTCTTACAACTTCTTAAGGTAAAGAGTGGTACTAAAATCTCAGTTTGCTGTAATGTTCAATACCACCCCTAGTTTAAGGGCATTGCCATTTGCAATAGTTATTTATGGGATCTATCATTACTACTTTATAATGCTTTTTTCAGTTCATCCCTCTAAGTCTACTCCAAATTTCAGCTTCAATTCACTAGCCCAAAGCCTGCAGTCCTCATTCAGCCAACACTCCTACTGAGTAAGGACTGCAGGCTTTGGCCCATCCAGTTTCCTAACACATCTGTTAATATTTCCTAGAGCATGGCAACTTATTGACCTTGACAGCCTCATAGATTGATTTACCTAGTTCGAGGATCACTTAGCTTCTATGGTGAGTGATGGTTGCTTGGCTAACAGCAATCTTTTTATTTCAAGTTGATTTAATAGTGTTTCTTATTTTATAGATTACTGTAGTACTGAATTATAAATGTGGATCCTACCTTCATTCCCTCCCTTTTCAAGTTCTTCTTTAAAACACATTTTATTCCAGGGGTCTTAAAAACCCTAGTCAATTTCCCACACACCTTCAAAAAAGAAGTGTTAAAAAAAAGACACATTATTTATTTTAACCCCCATTTACCATCTTCCATCCATACATTGTCTACTCAACTCTGTGGGGCAGGGAATTTTCTCCTTCTGAAAACACCCAGAACACTTGAGCATTATATAAATCATACAATACAAAGGAATACAAGATCCCAAAGGCCAAAATTAAAAGCAGACACAGAACTAAAAGGTCTCAGATCCCTTTTGTAAATACAATCATATTAGTAAGTAGAGAGACAAAATTAGCCAAAAATAAAACTGCGGAAAGCCTTGCAAAATTAATTGCCAGTTTATTTCCTGTGTTTTTTCATGCGGTTATTTTTGTGATATCTCAGGCATTGAAAAATATTAACATTGAATATTTAACATTAAAAAAAGTTGAAAAGCTCTGTACAAACAGAAGTGAAGAGTTAACAGTCTAATTCCAGGCCCAATACACATGTAAATTCTAACAATGTGGCAGGCACAGGAAGGAAGATAGGGAAATAGTGAGAGAACATCTGGTTCCTAAGTTAAAGAATTTTCAACCACTTACCAACTTGGTAGGCTCTTCACATGGACTTGTGTCTGCAAACAACAGGCATAACATAATTAAAACTAAGTTAATCATGGTCAACTAACAGTGTTTCACCCAGGGGACTAACACATAGCTGTCTTCTTGTAATCAATTCAACACACCTTTGCAATGTGGACAGGACATCCTATTCATGTGTGTGTAACTGGTTTGGAAGAGTCTCTTTCCATCCAGAGCTGCATGGCAAGACACATTGCATGGTACTATCTCCGTGAACAGCCTGTGGGCACAATATCCCATGCTGTGAGCAGGACCAGATTTAGGGGAAGGCAACCCAGGCGACTGCTTGGGGTGCTGAGCTTGGGGGGGGACTGGATTTGGGGTGCTGTTTTTGCTGTTAGGGACAAAAGGGAAAATAGAATATATGAAGTAAAATGTTCCATATGTGGATTCATTTTTCACTAACATTTTAGAATGTCATGGACCTTTGTAGAATCTCGTGGAACCTTCCAGATTTTCTGAGAGCTACATTTTCTTTGAACCTCATAGAATGCTGTCAGCCATGCCCTCCTGAGTCTATAAGGGGTGGGGTGTTGCCAGACAGTCAATGAGATATAAGAATAAAGTGAGAGCTCAGCTGCGATATTATGAACCTTGTTTTATTGTGTAATTGTGAATGTGTTTTTAAGACTTGAAGAGTGTAAGTAGCGACTAATAAAGGATGTGTTTACTGAGACGCCTGTGATATCTATCAAAACCCTATCTACGCAACAATATAAAAGAAATACTGTTACTTCTTTTGCCATGCGGAACACAATGTTTGACTTTCTAAGGCTGCAGAAATAGACTTTGGCTCTCCTGAATACTGTTTGTTTTCCCCCATAGAAAATAAAAGATGCCCCCTTCAGGAGTTCAGTATAGGAAATTAAAAGCTCAATTGCAATCTAGTTTACAGCAAGGGGCAAATTTGATGGGAAAATATCTGAAACACAACGTATACCAGGCGTTAGGTAGTAGCAATTGTCCCAGTGCAGAAGAAATCGAGGAGTTAAGCATAAATGATGGAAGTCCTATTCCTATTAAGGAATTAGCAGATTTTCCTGAAGATAAGGAATGGAAATGTGAGGAAAGTGATGGAGATTTGTCCAGTTTTCCTGGCGGCATAAAGGAAAGTGATGACAAAGAAGAATGTGGCTCACATGTAAAGGAAAGAACCAATCAAGAAGAATCAGCCTTGCATGATGACAGAAATAGCAGTGAGAAAAATTGCACACCACAAATCGATATACTAGATCGTGCTTTATGGCCAGTGATCCTAAATTCTGCTGATTTTGATCTTACAATTTTGAACAGGGCAGGCAAAAACATGGATATGACGTTTCCACTAAATGAGCAGAAGCAACACTTCTCAAAGTCACACTGCGAAAGAGTGCTCAAGAATAATGAGAAACTGAATCAGCATTGGCTAGTTTATTCAAAATCAACTGACAAAGTATTCTGTTTTTGTTGCAAAATATTTGACAAGAATGCCAAATCATTGCTTGCACTTTCTGTGAACAATTACTGGCATAACTCAGCTGATGCGCTGAAGCAACATGAAAAGTCACCTGGCTATTTTATGGCCTACTCCAAATGGATGGAGGTCAAGTCCAGGCTCAAGCTGGTTAAATGGATAGGTGCAGAAACTCAGCTCATTATTAATGTGGAAACTCAGCACTGGAGGAACATGCTCAAGCACCTGATCTCAATTATCCTCTTCCTTGCAAAGAATAATTTTGCTTTCTGGGGCCCATTGGATAAGTTGTTCACTGAAATAATGGTAATTTCCTTGGTTTGGTACAGCTCCTTGGAAAATATGATGATATCATGCATGAGCACCTACATTAAGTAGTTCATAAACAAGCTATGGACCACTACTGCTGCAAAACAATTCAAAACAATTGATTGACCTTATGGCAAGGAAGGTGCATGATAACGTATTGATGCGGCTCGGCAAAGCAAAGTACTATGCTGTAATAATGGACTGCACTCCTGACATTAATCACAGTGAAAATGTCATTTACAGTAAGATTTGTTGATGACAAGGATGCCTGTATTCAAGTAAAAGGAACACTTTATCTGTTTCCAGTCTGTGGACAACTCTAATGGACTAGAAAATGCTTAACAGAACTGTTTATGAATGTTTTGAATGAGAATAAAATAAAGTTTCAGGACTGCTGTGGCCAAGGCTACGACAACAGAGTGAACATGAAGTGCAGAAACAGTGACATCCAGGCAAGGATCCTTGTGCTGAATCCAAGAGCTTCCTTCATGCCTGGTGACTGCCATTCCCTCAACCTCGTTGTGTCAGATGCAGAGTCATCTTCTTTAGATTCAGTATCTTTCTTTGGAGTACTGCAAAAGATATACGTCCTATTGTTAGCATCAACTATGAGATGGAAGATCCTCACGGACAATATTACAAATCTTACCGTCATGCTGCTAAGTTACATTAGCTGGGAGAGCCACACTGACAATATAAGGCCAGTGAGCTACCAAGTGACTGAGGTTTACGACGCCCTGATGGAACTGGTACAATCAAGTAAAGCTGAGGCCGGAATCCGATACAATGCGCAAAACCTGGCAAACCAGATCACTGACTTCAAATTTCTGGTCTCAATTGTGAGTTGGCATGATATCCTGTTCCAAGAAAACATTGAAAGCAAAGCATTACAAACTCAGTTGATGAACGTCGTCACCACTACTACTTTGATGAGAAGCTGTCTTGATTTTATTGTGGCCTACAGAGACAATGGATTTGAAGATGTCATCATTGCTGCCAAAGAAATGGCGGAAAACTTAGGAGTTGAGCCTGTCTTCAAGGAAACTCAAGTTCATCCGAAGAAGAGACAGTTTGGTTATGAGGGCAGAGATGAGGTGATGGGAAGCTCAGAAAAAAGAATTCAAGAGGGAGTTGTGGTGCTCGTTTGTTGACACTGCTCAAGTATTCATAAAAGAAAAGTCTGGAAAATGAAGAACCACAAAAGGACCTGGGTTTTTTTGTATGATATTAGTAAGCTGCTGATGGATAGGAAAACACTCCTGAACAATTGGTACAGACTTTCACCAGATGCTGACATGTGGTGAATGTTCAGATATCAATGATAAAGACCTCTATGTTGAATTGTACAACATCACATTTTGCAACATGGGAAGCACTCTCCACTCCAAGTTCTCCAATTCATTCATGATGCAAAGCTGAAGGACACTTTTCCTAATGTGTGGATAGCTTTAAGGATTCTGCTCACATTGCCAGTCACAGTCGCGAGTGGTGAGCGCAGCTTTTCAACGCTCAAGCTCATCAAAACATATCTTCGATAGACAATTGCCAACAAGAGACTGACCTTGCTTGCTATTTTATCCCTTGAAATTGCCATTGGCCAATCTTTGGATATCTCTGATACTGTACTTCAGTTCGCAAGGGCAAAGGTGAGAAAAGTGACCTTTTGAACTAAAGGACTAGGGTTAACATTTAAAGGCTGTCACCTACTGTAACACTATTTAATACTGGTCCACCCAATGATGATGCACAATTCAATTTCTTGATGTTAGCACAGTTATTCTTAAAATTAAAAAGTTTATATGTTTAGAGGAAATGATTTTTTTATTTGCTTATGTATGGCATGAATAAATACAGATTCATGCAAATGCAAATTAATTGTCTTATATGACAGGGATAAATCATGCATCAAAGTCATGAAATGGACTACAAATGCAATAAAAATAAGATATCCAAAAGTTTAACAAATGGAGGGGAGTGCCGAAGACGCTCCTAACTTGGTTTGACATTTGGTCTAGGTCTGGCCCTGGCTGTGAGCTGTCAAGATTTTCATCTAGAACTCTTCTTCAGTAAAGCGTCTCCTTGAACCCCTGGTGGTGGTGGTGATGAAATAACCTACATGATAAGAGGGGTTGGGGAGGAAAGGGAGATAGGGTCAGGCTGCTTAGATCAGTGTCCCTGCTGAGGAGCTACTAAATTCCATTGTTCTTGGCTACCTACTGGCTGGTCTGTGCTATTCAGGGAAGCAAGGGCATTTTACGATCTGCCAGGGCAGATGTGAGGGGGCCTTGGTTTGGGAAGTAAGACTCTGGGACCCAGTGCCACTTCAGCACTTCCCCCTCTAGGCTGGAGGGAAGTGAGGTGAATCCTCCTCCCTTCCCTTCTTTCTCATTGGCTGATATTGGCACTGCTTGCCCATTTGCAACATACTACTGCCATGTCATGACCACAAAAAAAGGGTAGGTAGCATCACATGAAAATCTACTAATGCACCAAGTTTAACCCATTTGATGTATATCTTTCTGTTAGCCTAATATCCAGCATGGCTTGCTGTGGTTTGTGCACCCAAGAGCAAAAAGTCGGCCATTTGAATGAGCATGATTACCTCAGCTCTTCACTAACGAAAACAGAGTAGGATTTTCTATCCCCAGTCTGGCATCTCCAGCCCTGATGCAGAAAGTGTATTCTGGCCTCCTGGCTAATTTGAATGGTATTTAGGTTTCAAAGTTTACTTTAGTTGACCCACTCAGGGGCAGAGCGATTGTTGTGCTCTGCTAATCAAGCTTACGGAAAGAGCACCTGGTATCATACACCAGTGATTTCGAGCTGTTGCTTCTGTTCCAATGGTCAACCACTTTGGGATTTTTTTCTGATAGACGCTATCTACCAACTCCCTCAAACCAGCCATTTTGCAGATTTTTCTCCTATAGTGGCCATCCATCCATCTGTCTTTCTCTAGTAATTTTCATTCTACAGTACTTTAGTCAAATTTTCCAGCATATAATTGTTCCCTGGAGCCTCTTAGGCTGCGCCATAAAACTGTCTTCCTTATGTCCTACACTAGTGCCTCCAGCTTCATGCCATGCATCGATGGCAGCTTATTGCTCTGCCTCACTAGCCTTTTAGCCTGTGTCCATGGATACTGGCCCAGGCCTTAATTAGGATAACACTGAAACTAAACAATGAATTTATTAAGTAAAAATGTAGATTAGGTTCAGCTAGTTGCAGGTGCTATCATTTTCACTGAATGAGCTTTCGGTGACAAGATGACTAAAAAAGGATAAACCATTCTGAAACACGGATTCTTGCTTTTATATTAAAAATGTGACAAAAGCTTCACTTTGGACTTGAAGGGAATAGGTGTTTCCTGAGTTGTAACTGATTTTCCTTAATACTGCAGTCCTGCTCTGTATGATATCTAAGCGTCATATCAGCTTTCCTCACCATCTCCTTACCCATCCCCACCATCCTGGTCACTATCAAATATTATCAGATGAACTGGGAAATACATAAAAAAGATGATTTCTGTATCTCTGATGATAGAGTTAGTAAGTTGTTACTGACAGAGGGTATGGATAGTCATGTGGTGGTAGTTAGGATTGATGAGTTATTAGAAATGAGTTAGAAGTAAAAATTGATTTTAAACTTTTAAAATTCCACTAGAAAAAAATAACTTAAGTAAAACCAGAATGACAAGTTACTTTACCTAGACTGGGCCAAATCTCACTCACCTTAGGCTGTATGTTCCCGGGAGCTACTGCAAATGTTTGTTTCTGAGGGCACACATTCCCAATCTACGTTTTATTTCATTTTGTCATCGGTTTTGTCTGCACCAGTAAAACTCACTAACTGCATGTTCCTCTTTTCTGATTTATGGTAGGCCTATGTAGCAGTATATTTCAAAAAAACAAAAAAATGATGATAATTATTATGGTTTAGTTTTTGACTAGTCTTTAGATAAGAGAGGGAAATGCTTTTTTTTTTTCATTTTGGGAACTGCCAAGCAATTTGATTGCTGAAAGATCTCTGTACACCCAGAGGCTGATCCACCTCTCACTCACTTACACTGGTATAAAACAGGAATAACTCCACTGAAATCATTAGTTACATCAGAGTAAAATAGGTGTCAATGAGAGAAAAGGCTCTCCTTATTCAGAATTAAAACACTAATATAAGTTAACATTTAACAATTTTTTGTAATATTTAAAATCTGTCCCTGTCTGACACACTGAATAGACAGCTAGAAAACTTAAAGTTAGTAGAGTTCCCCAATGGCCTTGTCTTCTTTGTAAAGTTAACAGGAGTTGTAACTTGAGTGTTCCTCTAATGCAAGCCTGGTCCACAAACATTAACCCTTAGCTTAATTGTAGTGGTGCCTTTAACTCAATTTGCATGGCTCATAAGGGAGTTCAGGCTAAAGCAACTTGTCAGCTGCTAACATGACCACTCTGAAGTGTGGGGACAGGTTAACTCCACTCAGTTGCCACTAGTCCCCCAATTTCTTCCAACAATTCACCCCTTCTGCCCAGAAAGGAGAGATGTTTTTTCCCGTAATGCATTGTGAAAGATTTCATAGACCAGCTCATCTTACTGCAGTGCAATGTACTGTGGGATATGCCCCCAAAAGTAGAGGTGCCACACACAAGTGAGTGCAGCTGCAGTGAGGACACAGCAGTCCAAGCAGTAGCGTAGGCAGGTCCGGAGCACAGGGGGAGCGGTGCTATAAAAAGGCGCCTCCCCAGGCTCCCCCTGTACTCACCCGGCAGCGCCTCCGGTGGCGCTCCGGGTCTTCGGTGGCACTTCGGTGGTGGGTCCTCACTCGCTCCGGGTCTTCGGTGGTACCCGCCGCCGAAATGCCGCCGAACACCCGGAGCGCCGCCGGGTGAGTGCAAGAAGCGGTGCTTAAAAAGAAGCAGCTTTTTAAGGCGCCGCTTCTGCTCCCCCCCGGCTACGCTACTGAGTCCAAGTGTTATTTTGCAGTGTGACTGCTTTCACTCAAGCTAGGCTAACTCAAGAGAAGTAACTTGAAGGTGGATAACTTGAGTTAACCCTGCAGTGAAGACCTTACACAAAGCTATTCCCATGCACTCTGCTTCCCAACACCATTCCAGTGAGGGCAGAAAGTGTAGTCCAGCAGAAGGATGTCAGGTTAGCTAGTGGGAGAACTAGAATCTTTTCCCAAATTTGCCAGTGATTCACTGTATGATCTCGGAAAAATCACTTAGCCTCTCAATGCTTCAGTTTACCTACTTGTATTATGGGAACAGTAATGCCTACCAACTTTTATAAAAACCCTTTAAACTAGACCCACTGAGGAGTTACTTGCACAAGTAATCAATGGGACTATTATGTGAATAACTGCCCACTAATGGATATAAGGGGTTCACAATCTCAAGCTCTGAAGTCTATGAATGCATTATTTATGATTCATAAAAACCTACCTTGCTATAAAAATGTTGAATATTTTATTTGTACAAATCACTTCATACACAGAAGAAATTATATTCCTTTAAAATACAGAAAGCCAGATTCTCCACTGTATAAAATGGCATAGCCACATTGACTACAGTGAATGGTATGGGACTTCAAATGATGGGGAGGGAAACTGTGCTAACAAAAATATTATGATTTTATTAACGGTATATTTGGGGTTTTTTTCATTGTTTTTAAAAATTAAAGGAATCAGACTGCACTGGCAGGGTCCATGTATATGTAGAGAATGTCCTCATATTATCTAAAATAGAAGACCAATTTAGGGAAAAAATCTGTATGCAGGCAAGCCCTAAGGAGTAATATCCTTCGGTCACATTAAAAAAAGTGAGAAACATAGGAATTTGATTTAAATTTCCCCAGAATGTGCTGACATATTGCTTCCTTAAAAAACCCTGAAATCTTTTCTCTCTTTTTTTTTGCTGAAAAATACCTAATATTAATCTTCTTCTCACTTAAATGGCTGCATTTTAAATGAGAAAACTCGTTAAAATCACTATAAAACTCAATAAAAATCTGAAGTATCCTACAATTCTGTTCTCATGTATTCATTAAGACACAGTGGAACAAAAACAAAATTACATCACCTGCTCCATACCAAAGCAAAACAGAACTTTACATCCAGCATGCAGGTTGATATTCACTTAGCCCAGGGCTACACTAGGGGAGGGGGTTGATCTACGATACGCAACTTCAGCTACGTGAATAGCGTAGCTGAAGTCGGTGTATCGTAATCGACTTACCTGGCCATGAGGACGGCGGCGAGTCGATCGCTGCCGCTCCCCCGTCGACTCCGCTTCCGCCTTTCGATGAGGTGGATTTCCGGAGCCGACGGGGAGCGCGATCGGGGATCGATTAATCGCGTCTTAACGAGACGCGAAAAATCGATCCCCGATAGATCGATTGCTACCCGCCGATCCGGCGCGTAGTGAAGACAAGCCCTCAGATTACATATTACAGTGCTGAACATGCAGGTTACACCCACAGCATCTGAGGTACTAAAATATATTAATGATGTGGGGTAAATTTCCTTGGAGTAAGCCTACTCAATCTTTGGTTGTACCTTTTAGGAGGCAGCAAGGTAGGTAGTATCTATGGAATCTGGCTGTATTATGGCTCAGAATTATGGTGTGCTGCAGCCACTAATTATATGCTAACCAGTATTGTTTCATTGTTCCCTTATGCTTTCCCAGGCTCTTGGTTACATTCACCTATTGCCTTTTGTGTTATACTTAGTGTGACATTGCACCCCATAATGCTTTATGGAAATATGCTTATGAATGTAAATATGACATAACTGGAATATGTAACATATCTCTGCAAAGGTTATGATCTACTGAATATATTCATCGTATTTGTATACATGTATCATTTTTGTATTTGAAGTTATGAATATTGGCTGTGTACTTGTTTGATTTTAAGTAGCCTTAGTAAGGCATTTGGGCAGCTTCTTTAGAAAGGAATTTGCAAGTTAAGAGCCCAATCAAGAAACACTTAATGGACAATGGATCTTGGAAGGCTCCAATCCACATGAGAAGTCTACGTTAGGGCGTTCAAGGTAGCATGTGAACAATGGCTGCTACCTGTAAGTTCTGAGTCAGACATGTGACTTGCCCATGTGACTCCAAAACTCCATCTTGTAGCTGGGATTCTAGATGAGGGAGGGAGGGAGGCCACCCACAAGAGGAAGTCTATTTAAGCCCCTGGAAGACCTCTCAATTTTGGCTTCAGCTGGCTCAAGAGATAGCCTCTCTACCCTCAAACGTACCTAAAAGAAACTGGAACAAAGGACAGTAACCACAGGGGTGCGAGTGATTGCAGGACCCAGACTAGAAGGAGGCTAATCTGTAAAAGAGGCTTATTGGAACATCTCTGAGGGTGAGATTTTATCTGTATTCAGTTTCTTACTGTATTAGACATAGACTTGCGTGTTTTATTTTATTTCATTTGGTAATTTACTTTGTTCGGTCTGTTACTACTTGGAAACACTTAAATCCCACTTTTTGTATTTAATAAAATCACTTTTTACTTATTAACCAACCCAGAGTATGTATTAATATTTGGGGGAGGGCAAGCAGCTGTGCATATCTCTCTATTAGTGTTATAGAGGGCGAACAATTTATGAGTTTACCCTGTATAAGCTTTATACAGGGTAAAACGGATTTATTTGGGGTTTGGACCCCATTGGGAGCTGGGCATCTGAGTGTTAGAGACAGGAACACTTCTTAAGCTGTTTTCAGTTAAGCCTGCATCTGTTAGTAGACGTGGTTCATACCTTGGTCTGGGTTTGTAGCAGGCTAGCGGGTCTGGCTCAAACTAGGCAGGGAACTGAACCCCCAAGCTGGCAGGGAAAGCGGGCTCAGGGGTAGTCTCAGCACATCACCTGGCAATTACCAAGGGGTTTTCTGTGATCCAAACCATCACACTTCGATAGTAAGCTCTTCAGAGCAGGGACCATCTCTTTGTTATATGTTTGTATACGGCCTAGTACAATGTAGCCCTGGGCACTACCATAATACAATCAAATAACAAACAAACAACAATAATAATATATAATTGGCACTTTCTGTATGAAGGAATCTGTGTCCAGCCTATGTGAAGATCTATTATTTATTATATATTTCTAATAACGCCATAATTTTACGTGGCACTTTAAAATGATGAAAAAACATATCCAGCTTTGAAGAGTTTACAGTCTAAGGCTTCAATTGGATTTAGTTGAGTGGACCCCTGTGCCTATGCAGAGCCCATTAATTTAATTTCACAAACATAGAGCACTGAATAGTGAATGCGTACAATGAACCGTTAAAATCTACAGCCCACAAATTATTTGCAGGGAGTATTTAAGACCACATCCTGTCACCCTAGCCCTCGGTGAGTAGGGCTTCCATGAATAGTGCCATTAAAATCAATCTGATTTACTTGTCTGAGTAAGTATGACAGAATCATGACTAGAGCACTTCGACTGAATTTGCATCTGACAGGAAGTTCCAATATTTCAACATTTGTATTCATCCCAAAGGAGGATGAAATGTCAAAAAGTTGAACATTTTTGCAAAACAAAGTGATCAATTTCATTTCACACTTTCCTGACAAAAATCAGAGAACTGAATCAGAGTACTGAAATCAACATTTTCCTGTAAAAAAATTGATTTTGCCAAAACCTCATATTTCACTGGGAAATTTTTTCAATCTAATAATGACAATCAGCCCTAAATGTTACATTCATAAACAAAACAGGCAAAATTGGTCAAATGAATATTTGCTAATTCTCTACAGCTTGCTCAGCTCTCACCGAGACAGCACTGACTGCAATGGGTATTGAAACAGTTTGGCCGTACCACACTAGAGGCCAAACAGTTTTTAATACCACTTGAGGAGGAGCACAGAGGGATATATGGCTGACATCACTATGGAAACACCCGTCATTTTCCTGACATTCTTGTTTGATTCCTGGTTCCAGACCACATCATGTTGTATGAGGTTGCTGAATTTTACTTGCTAAAGAAATAACAATCTGAAGAAAACATTTGAAAGGAATAAAACTTTAAACTTAAGAAAAGTCAGGGAAAGAGCAGAATAGGCTTGGCAAAATGGAAGCGTTCATATAGTGAAATAAATGGTACATGTTCTTTACTTTTTCTTCACCTCTTTTCATTCAGAAAAGCATAGGAATAAGAAAAGGAAAAATACAGAAAAATAAAAGTAGAAAAAATCTTCCTGTCATGAAAGAGTGATGTGTTTGAGTGCTGTTCAGCCACTAATTTTTATATTCTGCCTTCAGTCCCAGCACATGGGACAGTTACAAAAGGTTATATCCTTGTCCCAGCAGGGGATAGTATCAACTGATTGAAGCACCTATTACACTTAAACAAATAACACAAGGGACAGAATTAAAGGTATATATGTAACCTTCATTTTGTCACTTCCTGACCTTTGAGAGAAAAAAGTTCTAGCAGCCTGAAAAACCAAAATCAACTAGTATGAGAAAGGGTGAAAAAATGAAAGAAAGAGAAAGTCTGACCAGACAACAAACTTCTGAGTTCTCTGGATGCAGCAGTCTAGAAGAGATTACCCACTGAATTAACATACTCATATACAGCCATCAATTCCCAAAACAAAGGGAAGCCATTGTTAATGCAAGCTCGGTCAGAAAAGTGATTGTAAAAATGCCTCCTTCTTACTTAACAGATCAGTACACATACCACAAGTATTCAGTGTCAGTTTGATTACTTTTCAACTGCTTTCTCCTGACAGACTTGTACAGTCAACACAGCATGGGGGAGAAAGCTGGATTCTGCTCTACTCCTGTATAATCAGACTTGTCAACTAAGTTCCAATGGGAAAATGTTTATTGTTGCTGATGAGGCATGAGCTGATACAGTTTGATTGATGTGGGACTTTGGAAGTTACCCTAATATACAAGTCCATAATGTTCATTATGGATAACGTAGAAGTGATAGAGAATTAATTGGAATTTGTTTGCAAAAAACATTTTCTTCTTATTGTTAAATTGTCTGACCCTTGAAGATGGGATTTTCAGAGATACCTAGGGGATTTGGGGGCCCAGTGCCTATTAGTTTCTATTTAGGTCAAAAATCTTTAAGTGTCTTTGAAAATCTGAGCCTGAATGTATATAAAAATTGGCCATATAATTTAGTGGGGAGAGGTAAGAAATTGCAGTTGTTTAATAATGTTTTGGAGTTGCCACTGTCCACGTAAACTGGAACACCAAACAAAAGCATATGGATCACCTTAGATATTGCATATATCATTCCAAATTCAATAACAGAAAATGTAACCAAGAAGCTATAATATAAGATATAATAATATAGCAAGGCTTTTCTACCATTCTATTAAAGCAGAAAAGTATCATAAATAAAAGCATGTTCAAGTCAGGCAAAGCTCAAATCCCCTCTTACCTGAAGTAATTGTTACGAACAAGCATTGCCAGTGATCCATGTTAACCTTTCTTTCTTTTTTTTAAAAACTTTTGTTTTCCTTCATGTTTTTCCAATTTTTCTTTCTGACCTTCTTTGATTCTCTCGCTTTCTTGTTTGCTTCTCGAGTTTCCTTTTTAGCAGCCTATATTGAACAGCACATTATTCTCCGTCAGTATCTACTCTCACCTCCTGCCAAGTCTATCACACTCCCCAATCATCCTACATTGAGGGAACAGACTCCCTCCTGCTTTAATGGTCTCCAGTATCATTAACCAGGCATCGTTCATTACTCAAGGCCAGCCGTATTTTCTGCTTCAGTGATCTTAGTTCGCAATTAATTTTGCAGATTTTAGACAATATGGATGATATTTTAATGTTTGTTAATTTCCTGTCCAGGGTAAACTAGTGTCTATCTGAATGGAAATCAGAGCAAAATATACATTTCAGGAGTTAAAATGGAAACTTTGATATAAAAAACTAATTCCAGAAGTCACATTCCATTGCAAAAATTCAATGGAAGCTCACACATATCCCTTAACTTTCAAAACAAAAGAGAATGATAAATAAACCTTCACCTACTTGCATTGCCACTGAGTAGTATTTAACACAGTATAACACTAGGGATGAGAATGACCTTCATACTGAAAGTCATGTACTACAATCTTAATCGTAATGTACTATACAGACAGATACCCAGGACTATCTATTTGGCATCTAACACAAGTCAAGGGGTGAGCCCAAAAGATGGGTGGCTGCAAACCATTATTTTGAAGCTCTTTGGTCATTAGGCTGCCCATTCCATCCTGAAGACCTCTAAGTTGTGCCAGGTATAAAAGGTGTCCAGGGTAAGCACATGCCTCCTGTGCTATGGGGGTGACAAGGAATGGAAGTATTATTTATAGAGATGGTTCTATTCAATTGAAGGATTTCCCTATGAGGAATTCTCAACTGGCTACTTAAATTGGCTTAATGTCAGCTTTCTGCTGTCAGAGCAGTGCAAAGAACACAAGGGGGTGCCTAGGATCAGGCACACAATGCTTACCTCTTTAGTGACATGTTACATTCAATACATGAAGTAAATTGTATAGTAAATCAATTACTCTGTATGTTTAAAATGTGCATTTAACAGTATAAACAGAGAGTACACCTCCATCAAAAGCATTAAGCACTTGCTTAAGTGCTTTGTTGGATCAGGGCTAATACTGAAAATAACATTGCTTTATAGTCCATCCCCATAATGACAGGGAATGTTAAGATGTATAGTTAAGCACTCAACAGTCAGGAAGTGACAAAATGAAGGTTTCATAGGTACCCTTAATTCTGTCCCTTGGGAGTATACCTTATGACATAAACACATACTATTTCTCTCATAATAGAACATAATCATGCATATAATCCTATACTGGAAATTGTTATTCAATCTTAATTATATCGGTTACTATGGCACCCACTATAACAACACTCTCAGAAAATATAAAAAGGAACAATGTTAACAAATAATCTGAAAGATATAAAATACACCTGCTCTACATAAAAAGAGCCAGCAACATTAAATGAAATACAAAAGCCCATTAATATGTAACCACCATTTATTGGTCTAAGGTTCAGGGCACCTGTACTGGTATAAATATAAAAACAATTTATTGGCCAGTGTCAGGTAAGTTGAACTCCTTTGGTACCACCGGCTACCTCATTAAACAAAAATCTTAGTAAATAGCAGAGTCTTATAGTTAATCATGTCCTGAAAGTTAACAAAGTGAGGCTTTCTGGAAAAACAAGCGGAGTGATTTACCAGAGTTGAGGACTCCACCAAGACTACTCTGTTCCCAGTCCCTAGAGAGTTCTCATCCAGTCGCTGTTAGCAGAAACATGTCAGATGATTTTGTGATGGGTTTGGTCACAGAGACCCCCGTGGGACTGTCACCTGATGTGCTGAAATTACCTTTGAGCCCATTTTTCCTGCCAGCTTGGGACTTCAGAACACTGTCTTGTTGAGCCAGACATGCTAGCCTGCTGCAACACAGATGCAGGGTCCAGGTCACACCCCCAATGCTGCAGGATTTAAGTGAAAATAGTTCTGCAAGTCTGACTCCAGCACCCAGATACCCAGCTCCCAATGGGATCCAAACCCCAAATAAATCCATTGTATTCTGTATTAAGCTTATACAGGGTAAACTCATAAATTTTCCGCCCTCCATAATACTGATAGAGAGATACGCACAGCTGTTTGCTCCCCCAGGTATTAAACACTTACTCTGGGTTCATTAATAAACAAAAGTGATTTTATTAAGTATAAAAGGTAGAATTTAAGTGGTTTCAAGTAATAACAGACAGAACAAAGTAAGTCACCAAGCAAAATAAAACAAAAACATGTAAATCTAAGCCTAATACATTAAGAAACTGATTACAGGTAATATCTCACCCACAGAGATGTTCAATAAGCTTCTTTCACAGATTAGATGCCTTCCTAGTCTGGGCCCAATCCTTTCCCCTAGTACAGTACTTGTTAGTTTCAGCAGACATCTCAGGTAGTAAGCAGGGGCTTTCTCATGACTGGCAGCCACTTTTGTCCTGCTTCACCCCCTTTTATAGCTTTGACAGAAGGTGGGAATCTTTTGTCTCTCTGGGACCCCACTCCTCCTTCTAAATGGAAAAGTATCAGATTTAAGATGGATTCCAGTATCAGGTGACATGGTCACATGTCACTGTAAGACCTCATTCTTCATTACCCATGGGCTGGCCCACATGTACCCAGGAAGGCTTGCAGGTCAATAAACCCATTCATAGTTCATTGATTGTGAAACACCCTACTGGCTTCCACTTAATATGTTTACATCAGTAATAGAAGTTTATATCTTATTTTTCTAACTTCAGATATAGAAATAATACATGCAAACAAAAAGGATGAACACACTTAGTAGGTTACAAGCTTCCTAATGACACCATACAAGGGGTATTTAGTGTAAAGCATATTCCAGTTATGTCATATTCATAAGCATATTTCCTTAAATCATATGGAGTGAAACGTCACATATCTCACCTGTTGTGATAATACAGAGAGGGAGCAACAGACAGATGGTTTCTAAGGTAACCAAGATCCTAATATCTACGTCTTTATAAATCAAAATCCACATCTTCAAACCAGGGCATACTTTGGATAAAAGGTTTAATTTGTTCTTTATGTCTTACACTACTAGGTAAGGGCTCACCTTAAGGCTCAGCTCTGCACTGGAAGTGGTGCAAAGATGCACTGCCAGGAAGCAATCTGCATTAAGGCTGGAAAATGCTTGTTGGAGCTCCCAGAGGAAGGACAATGATTTCATGGGGTGCAGCTTACTCTTCCCCATGCAGTTAGCCAGCTTTGCTAGCTAGTGCATAGGGAGAGCAGAACCGCGCCAACCCTTTCAGAGGGACTGTAGCTGTACCTTCTCCTAACCAAGAGAAACTGCACCATTGGGGTCTGACAAAAGAGACACAGAGCTGAATTCCATCTGCCTACTGACAGGATGGAAGTTGCTTCAGTAGAGCAGAAGGTCAATTTGTCCAACACTGCTCTCCAGCAGCTGTCAGAGAAAAATTACAGAAGAGCAGTGCCTCCCACCTCATTATTCCAGAATCTACAGGGAAGTTTAAAACAAAAACAGCCTCTTGGTCAAGGTATAGAAAGCTGTTTATGGTCCTGAAAGATTCAGCATGGAAAAATGACCTATGTTAATCACGAGGAGATCAAATACCAACACAACAGTGCACCCTCTATACCATAGCCAAACTCCAAGCCAGATGGAATTGGGTCAAGGAAGTTTAACTGAAAAAGGGCAGCACAAAACATAATTACGAAGAGATGGCCTTCTTTAGTTTTTTATTATACACTATTCATTTCCACAGCCTTTGCTTTAGCATATCTTCTTGCGTCCTGAGAAAATATAGGAATAGTTTTGCTCATGAGAAGTGACTTAACAGTCCTAGTATTAATTACATACTTAGTCTCTAAACTAAGACAATGTAATTTTTACACATGGATACAATCTTTATTACACACACTTGAGAGCCCTAATCCAGAAGATATACCTCTTAATATTCCTTTTTGTAAATCTTTTCCACCATTATAATTAAAATGTTCTGAAATGTAATGCCAGATTAAATACCTGTTTTCCGTTGTAAAACTTGTGATCATCCAATTTAGTTAGTTGGTGAAATATTAAAACTCAGTGCTTTATACTTTCATATCATTCAGCAGAAGTTACCGGTTTATATTATCCTTCCTATATTGTGTATCTCAGAGTACATAGCACAGATATGAATCTAGGGCACGTCTCTCTTCTTGGAAGGTGATTGATGTGTGGATCTTAAGTTCATGCCTATTAGGCTGGCTGCACAAATTTACATAAAATGATCTTAAATATAGTTTTTTCAATAAAAAAATCACAAACATCTCCTGGGGCATATAACAGGTTCGTTTGCCTATCCACTTTTCAGATATCAACAGCTCTTTACTTTTCTGGCCACATTAACTTAGGCATTTTGCGGTCCAGTCAGAAACTGGCCTCTACGTCGAGCTTTTGAACCATGTGAAATCTTTTGAGCATTTTAAGTTTTGAGATCCTATTGGAGTCACTCTTATCCTGTGGCAGGATTCCCCACATATTGACAGTAAAATGGATTAATTTCCCTCGCCAGAGTAGGTATCATATTTATCAATAAACTAACAGTGCAATACAATACTAATACAATACTAATACAGTGCAAACTAATGGATGGTGGAGAGGTATTTTCCATTTAGGAGAAAGTGGTATGGTCAGATAGGCTAAGGAAACCAATTGCTTGCTTACAAGAAAAGAACAATCAGTTGTGCTAATTTTTGGTTTGCATTTACAGTGATTGAATGCTTTTGGAAAATCTTGTATAAGTACATTGTCTTTTTCTCTTGATTGCTAAGCTCTTCACTGGTGGTCTATAAAATGTTAGTAAAATAGTTTGTTTAATTTATGTTGTTACATGATGCCCTTGATAGAAAATAAATCTTCTGCAACTGTGATGAATGGGACTCAAATCAGGAAGGCTCTGTAACATATAATTAATCATACAATAAAATCCTAACAGCATTAAAGTCATCATTTCAGCAAGAGCTTGTGTATTTTGTATACCCAGTATATATATTTTGATTCTTCTCTCTTTCTCTTCTGAAGATCCTTTCTTTCCCCACCTCTTTGTGTAACATTATGTTTGCTGATGCACTCATCCTTTGGCTCCCAAATAAAAAGAGCTCCAATGAATGAGCCTGCAGAGTTTATACTGGTAAAATTCAACTTCCCCTTCCAAAAATTATATATTTTTGAAGGTGAATGGAGGAGAGTGAGAAAGGAGAGCAGAGGCTGTGATTTTTTTCAGAACTTTTGCTTTCAACCCTGGCCAAAACCAGGAAGCACAGAGATGTGCCAAGTGAAAAACAAAAGAGTGATCTGAGTAGCATCAGACCTTCAAAATGATTTGGTTCTGATTCAGTTTGAGAGAAGTTGTAAAGCATATTGACAATGCAAGCAAGATAGACTAGCAGCGTGCACTGTGTCAAACAAACAGCAATTAACTTTTGTAATAAATTATTATGTAAGTAGGAGGAGTTTCAGTTCAGTTGAAAATGCAATGTGTTCATTGGTCCCTGCAGGCTCACAATAATATAGACAGAAAAGGCACATTTAATAAACTAGTGAATGTTACACATTTATCCTCTTCCTCCAGCCTCAGCCCCACTTTAAAGACAAAGATGCTTTTAAGAAGTGGAGAAAGGGTAGTCATTAAACACCTTATTAAAAAATACACAAGAATGTTTATTGTCTGTGTTTTAAATGGAAGTGCATTCTCCCAGATTGTACATTATATGAATTTTTCATCCACTCACATAGCAGTCATTTCACATTTCATCTGTTCCGAGAAACAGATGGAAAAATAGTTATCACTTTTTAAAAAAAATCTACAAAGAACCCCAGGTGATTTGCACATTTACAATATATGATTATCAATTCTGTCATTTTCAGAAGATTGACTCTCTGCAGTCATCCTGTTCTTTTCTCATTCCAGGAGTTCAGACACATTGTTTCATGATTACTACCATATTCAAAGTATTTCAGTAAATCTTATTATTATTATAGTCACCCCTCCAAATCTAGAGAAATGGGAAGGTAGGGCTAAAAAAAGTTTCATTCTCTATAACCAATATTCAGAAACAAAGAAAATAAGAGCTGCTTCAAACATATTTTATTTCTAACCACTCCATTTTAAAAACACCCCTTTTCCACAGACAATAGTTAGAATTTCATTATAGAATACCTCTGTAAAAACTATTTAATTTTCCACTACATGGAGGGAGGATTTGATCTCTTATTAAACATTTTATGGAAAAGTCTAAAAGTGCTTTCAATTATTCATCTGAATTGAAATCTAGGCCTTGGAAACTGCTGGCATTACACACACACACATCATATTATCAGCCCACTGAGTACTATTAGGTCATAAAATGCTGCTGTAGCAACATCTCTGTTACAGCTGCTGGTGCTCAGGCAACTTTTACTACAGTTATAAAGCCATTTATTACATTTTCTTTATGATGCTAATGCATTGCGGTCTGTTATTTTATTTTCCCCACTGTGATAAAGACTGAAATGTATGATATTGTGCAAAAAATACAAGCCTAATAACATACCCCGCTGCATTAAAAATCTCTTAGATAAGCTTAAGAGGCTCATAAAAATATTAACAGGGGATTCCAAAAGGGAAATATTTGGTGGGACATTTTCTTTCATTTATTTTATTGCTCCCAGCAGAAAGTTTTTTAATTGTGCTTTGTCAAAACATACAAAAGATAATATGAATATGTGACTTTTTTCTTAATTATAATGTCATCAATGTGGTAGAACATAATTTGCAATTCACTACTAGAAAAGATGACAAGATAATATCCAAATAATCATTTGAAAAGGAGAAAAGTCATTAAAAATAATCATGTCCATATACCCAGAGGTATAAAGTAATAGATAATTACAATTTGTTCAAATTGCCTATATTTAACTTTCCCTTTAACATAAATCTGTATTAAGATAATGCAGGGGGAAAAAATCAATTCACTTAATTAACTGATACCTGGTGCTATGGCTCACTTAGAGACTCACTCACCACCATTACTACAACTCAAATAAAAATTCATTACTGTTTAACTAAGATGGGATCTCAGGGTTATGACTTGGATACTCTTCTGAATATGGATTGTGGGCTGGTTGCTTTTCTTTAAAAAAAAAGAATAAAGAAAGGGTGGAGGAAGGAGAGTGAGTCGGATGTTTCAAACGTGCTGAGAAGATCTAAGGGAGATAATACATCATAGAAGTGCCCTCTGACAATGAAGATTCCAGTCTTTTTCCCTTGAAGGAGCCATTTGAAACAGAGATACAACATCTGAGAAATCCAAGATTATGGTTAAAATTTTCAAATCCACCTGAGGATTAATTTTATTGGGAACTGGGCATGCAAATCTTTAAAGTGGCTTTGAAAATAGCCTACATTTTTAAGAATGTAAGGAAAATTGGTTAATTTGTGCCATTTCTCATTCTTTTTATCATCTACTTATTAAAAAGCATGAATGATTTTTCCATTGACTGCTTGCTTACAACTTTGTCACAAGAAGTTATTAGATTTTTAAATAACCATGTCACACAACTTGAACCTTATCGATACTTTATGTTTTCAGAAGCTGTACTATGAATTTTTTTTTCATTCATCTCTCTGAGGTTGCAAAGAAGAGATCAGAGCCAATCAAAATATAGATTAAAAAACTGAAAACCTCTGAAAATATTAACTTATCTAATATCTATTTCACTTGAGAAAGGACAAAATCTTGAGGTGCACTGAACACCTGAAAGTCACTTGTTCTACAAACAGAATAAGTGGAGCCAAGAATATAAGACATCTTCTGGAAGACAGTGTGATATGAACAGGGTCACCAGAGGCAACTAGAGCTGAGGAGCTAGCCACCTGATATAACGTGAATGAGGCGAAATTATCTATTACAACTAGTACACTTCTTTTTCCTCCAACTCAGCTTTACTCCTTGCTGAAGCAAAAGCTGGAGTTCCATCTTCTCAGGAATTTTCAGAAAACATTACGTTAGAACTGGCCACAAAAACCAAACATTTTGAAAGTTTTCACAAAATGGGATTTTGTTGAAACCTCAGGTTTTTTTAGGGTCTCTCTATTCCCTCTCTTTAGTCAGAAGAGGCCAGAAATCCCTGGATCTCAGAAACCTTACACAAGAACATAAGACCATACTGGGTCAGACCAAAGGTCCATCTAGCCCAATATCCTGTCTTCCAACAGTGGCCAATGCCAGTTGCCCCAAAGGGGATGAACAGAACAGATAATCATCGAATGATCCATTCCATCGCCCATTCCCAGCTTCTGGCAAACAGAGGCTAGGGCCCTATACCTTCCCCCAGAAAAATTAGTCAAATCAATATGTTGGCACAAAACATTTCAGCTTTGACAAAACACCATCTCTCAATGAAAATACATTTAATCAAAAATGTTCCAACTACATCATACTGAGTCCATCCAGCAGTTGGCTGTATTGAAAACTCTGTATTTAGATCTTACAAACAGTCACTTTGAAAGACAGAAAGCATAGTATAGAGCTGAGAAAAAAAATCATTTTTCTCAAAACAAAAAAAATGGAAAAAAAATCATTCGGGTCAAGTGATTCATTTTGAATGTTGATTCAAAATGACATTTCCAAACAAAAGGTTGATTTGAATTGATTTTTCATTTAGAATTTTTTTTTTTCAAAATGAAAAATCAAAATGATGAATTTTGACATTTTCTAAAGGAACCATTTTAATGTTTCTGAATTTTGTTTTCAGGTTTTTTCTTAGCCAACAATATGCACTGAATTAGACCCGAATTTGTCAATAGCTTTTTCAGTGATTTTTTTCAGTGAATTTATTATTCACCAAACATTTTGTGCCCAGTTCTAGTATAGTATACAAATACAAAAGTATAGTATACAAATGTTTACCTTTAAAACAAGCAAAGAAACATTTTAAGCTGTGTTTGAAATTTAAAAACAAAGGCTTAGGTAGTAACTCTGCCAGTGCGTTCTTCGTATTCAGACTTTTACAGACTCTTCTTGCTACTAATACAGTTCACATTTATGGAATGAAAATATAGTTTATAACATCTGCATCATAAGGTAGGATTACAGCATAATATTTACATTTTTTTACTTTAGCATACACATAAATACCCATTTTTTCTGCTTTGATCGCCTTCAGAGAGGTTTCTCAGTCTATAGCAGTGTTTCCCAAACTTGGGACGCAGCTTGTTCAGGGAAAGCCCCTGGCGTGCCCGGCCAGTTTGTTTACCTGCTGTGTCCGCAGGTTCGGACGATCGTAGCTCCCACTGGCCCAACCAATGGGGGCTGCAGGAAGTGGCGTGGGCCGAGAGATGTACTGGCCGCCGCTGGAGCACCCATGGGGAAAAATTAGTGGGTGCGGAGCACCCACCGGCAACTCCCCGCCAGACCCCCCCGCACCCAGCTAACCTCCGCTTCCGTGTTCCGCCTCCAGAGGTGTCGCCCCGGCAAGTCCCTTTTCTTAGCTCACAGGCTTGCCGCCCATCAGCTGTACGGCAGGCGGCAAGCCTGGGCCAGGGCAAGCACAGCGGCGGCGCCTCAGGGGATGGGGATGGGGAGGAGGCGGAGCCGGGCCAGGGCCGGGGGATGTAGTTGGGATGGGGCCGGGGGAGCTAGCACCCACCGGCGCTGACTAAAGTCGGCACCTATGCGTGCACTAATCTTGTTTGTAATGTCTAATCTTGTTTGCTCTAAACTTGTGAACTCAGATGGGAAGAGCCTTTCCCCTTGCCCATCCAGCAGAACTATCAAAAAGAGATGGGCCACCAAAGAACATTGCAATACAAAGGATTGTGGAATGGCCCTCATCTTATTGCTAGAGGTGGGTCCCTCGAAGCCCAGGTTGAAGCAGATCTGTTGTCCCAGGTAGGGAAACTTTTGCTGTTGCTATTCTTCTTCTGTGTACAGCAGGCTGTCAGTCTCTAGGGCTATTTGTCTGGCACACTTTGTCCTGGACGCTCAGAAGGAAAGACAAGATGCAAGGGATATGGTTTAAATAGATCATAAGTTTATTAACACATCTAGGAACAAACTGGCAATAACTCATGCAGTACAGATCAACATTCCTTCCCTAATCATTTCTACCAGCCATCATTCCTTCACCCCTCCACAATTGGTTTCAGCCCATCGCTGAGACCCTACTCCCCTCCCTTCACAAGAGGGGGAGGGTCTAGAAAAAAGGGGATGTGTCCTTGCTTTTGCAGATATTTGGAGCCCTAACCCCGTTCCCCTAGGGGATGCATTCCCCATCGTCCACTTCCAATTCCAGTTTATCAGGAAGCCAGACTTCCTATGGAATGAGTGTAAACAAAAACAAAACAGACCATGATTTTGAAAAATGTTGCAATATCCTAGGACTTCTTATTGTTTACCTCATATGCATTTCTGCGCACACAGACATTTTTAAAACATGGCAGAGGCTCAAGGTTACTCATGAGAAGCAGAAGCATGTTCCCACATATAAGAAAAATAATGAAAATTCAACCGCATAGGGAAAATTAGATAAAGGAGGAAGCTATGCTCTTCCAGAATTAAATATATGTGAATCTGCTCATTACAAAACTGCACGATAAAAGCAGGTTCCTGTGTTTTACAAGATTCTTCAGGTACAGAATTTGCCACAGAACCAACTACTGCCACAGAAGTGTACTGCACAATCTAAACTGTCATTTGATTAAAAATGAAGCTTCTAGCCCTTATGCTTACAAATAAAATCCTAAAAGTATAAACCAAAGTGGCATCTTCAAAAACATTCAACATTGGCCTAACTGCTCCCATTGAAACCAATGGTAAAGTGCCCTTTGATTTCAGTGGCAGAGTTAGACCAGTGCAAAGTGCTTCTGAAAAATTCTACCAGAAATATAATCTGATGCAAGATTGCCTTCTTAAATCTGCAAGCAGCCTGAAACCAGAGTGCTGAAAGCTGTGAGCTCAATGCAGTGTTAGCAGAAGACCAATTAAAATGTCAACTGTTAACTATGCCACTGCTGTTCCCTGTAGCAGAAATATCAAGCTAATCTGATTATCCCTCATTGATAAATGTAGTGGCAGAAACTGGAGGAGGAACAATGGGACAGTTAGTTGATGTCAAGGGTTGTTGGGGTTCAAGCTGCTGAAAAAAGAGATTAGTTTCCGACAGGCTAATGGCTTTGTGCCCAAGTATACTGTATTGCTGTAGTCCAGACAGAAGGTGATGGAGGTGTGAATATCTGACATCAGGTCATTGTCCACAGGATGGGACAGAGTCTCCTAGCCAACCAGATATGGTAGTGAGTGTTACTCCCACATATTGCTCTAGGAGAGGTTAGTGTCAGAGAAGAATTCAGGAGCACTCCTAAACTTTTCTGCATGCAGTCACATGATCCCCATACCACATGATTTCTGATGATGACGTCTTCCCCAGGGGAACTACAGATCCCCCAGCTTCCTGTTCTTAAAAAGTGCCATGCCTTAGAACAGGGCTGGCTGAACTCATGCCACAACTACCCCTGAAAGTGGCAGATTGCCCTCTAATAGGTGCTAAAAACCCAACCTGAATTCCACACTTTTCCAGGAGCCAAAGGCTCCAAAATTCCACTACTGTGTTGTCAAAGCCTCCAGCTCCCACTCTGAAAACTTCAACAATGTCGTTAATGTCTGTCTGTATGAAAATCTGTGCCATACTGAAATCTTGGGACAGCATTAATTAAATTGAAATTAATATTAGCATAAGTTCAAGGAACAGTGTACCAAAGCATAATTCATTTAATATTTCATTGAATTAAAATCTCAGCGTTTCCAGGTTGCCAAAGAAACCAAGGGCCTTGTCATATAATTTAGGTCCAATTTGCCACCTGGCTTGAACAGGGCCGGATTTACATTTTACTTGCCCCTAGACACATCATCTCCCCCGACCTTGCCAACAGCTGACCTTTATGTTTTTCGTAAAAAAGAAACAAAAAAATATATAAACACAGCCTCCCCGGGAAGGCATGAGACCCTCTGTCATGCATGCCGCTCCCAGCCCGGGCCAGGGCACAGCCCATTCGCCCCAGGCGAGGTGCAAGGGGGGAACTGTGCCTCTCCCCATAGTGAGTGATCCCCAGGTGTCTTCCATCCCTCCCGCAGCCCGGTGAAGCATCTGTGCTCCAGCTCTGCTCATGCAAGTGAATGGGCTTTCCTGGCACAGGTAGGAGGCAGCGGGGCGGCTGAGATTGGGAAGGGGCTGGGACGCCCCCAGCTTCATCAGCAGCCACCCAGCCCGGCCTTGGCTTACAGTGCCCCCTGGCGGGCCGACGCGGACACTCACCCTACGCCAGCACCACACACTGGGCGGCCACCAACCTGGGCCAGGATCCCAGCCACCCGCAGGGGAACTGTATGTCTTAACTTTTTAACTTTTAACCCACTTTTAACTTTTAGGTGCCCATAGAATGTCAGTGCCCCAGGCACATGCCTACTATTATCCACCGTTCACAGTTTTAGACTTCTTGAAAGGTAGGGTGACCAGACATCCCCCCAAAAGCCAAATGTTCAAAAGTCATGAGACATGGTGGGTGAGGTAATATCTTTATTGGACCAACTTCTGTTGGTGAAAGAGACAAGCTTCTGCGCCTACACAGAATGTGACTCTGAGTAAGTTTCCCAGACCTGAAGATGAGCTCTGTGTAAGCTTGGCTCTCTCACCAACAGAAGTTGGGCCAATAAAAGCTATTACTTCACCCACCTTGTCTCTCTAATATCCTGGGACCTGCAAGGCTACAACAACACTGTGTACAAAAGTCATGAGTCAGTTATCAAAAATTCCTGAGATTGATTTAGAAATCATGATTTTTTGAAAAAATAAATAAATTTGAGGGTTTTTTATTTGCCTTCTGGTTTCATAGCACCCCTTTTCAGGGTGTACTTTTCTTGCATTTTCAGGCTTTGCTCTGCAATCACAAGGCTAGAAGCTTACTTTTAAAAATATGAAAGCTGAGAAATTGCTTGTAAATATTTGATTCCAGGAGCTGTGACTTTAAGACAAAACACCAAATATCACAAGACTTTCAATAAAATCCTCAACAACTGTGAGAAGTGCCACTGACTTGCATGGGACATACTTAAGTGCTCTACTGGACAGGGCTCTAATGGTTTTCCTACTGGTCTAACGAGCTGGACCTGGTACCCCAGCATTAATATCTTGGTATCAAATACCACAATTGGCTCCGTACAGCTACAGATTTTTATAAAGCCTGATCTCTCTTGTGTTTCAAAGAACACCCATCACCTCTTAACTAGAAGCATTTTTAAGCCACATTTTTATCACTCCTACGCTACATCATGCTGAACAATCAACTTATTTTGACAGTAAACAGGAAGCCAACAGTCTTCAGAGCAGTGATATGATTTATTTTCATGCATAAGTCCTGAGTTATTTCAATAGCAGTGCCATTTGGGAAATTGGTACTTGCAAACTTGATATGAGGAGACATAGAACAGTAAGATATGTGCAGTTAACAAACTAATCACATTCAGCTATATACTTAAAAAAAACACAGAGGGTTTTCAGTACCATAAATAGAAGAGCATTACCCAGGCTTAAATCCCCTGTATGAAACTAATTTCAGAAGCAGATGGCTGTACACAACGTTGATGGCACTTCAGTTTCTTTATTGCAAATAAAATACTTGCTAGGTTTGGTAAAACAAAAGTAGAGCACAGCTGTCTTATTTGTATATATTTTGACTAAGGACACATAATCACACTTTAAATGATGTGACACAGTTAAAAATAAAAAAATTATTTTCATCGCATTTGTCATTCAAAGTCATTACTGAACATGTGTGTCCAAATGAGTAGGCATCAGTTACTCATACCTAGGGGCAATGCATCAGAGGAAAATCAATGTGAACTGCAGTATATTTTCTAATAAAGGGGGAGGGATACTCTTGTCAGATAAAGAAGGCTTGGTCTACAGTACAGAGTTAGCTCGACGTAAGGCAGCTTACGGCAACCTAATTATGTCAGTGTCTACACCACAGCTTTGCTCCCACCGATGTATGTGCTCTACTACACCAACCTAATAACTCCACCTCCATGAGAGCCATAGGGCTTGTCAGCGTAGTGAGGGCAATGCAGTATCCATGTAGACTCTGCCTTACTTATATCGGCTGTTGGCTGTCATTCTTCTCAATTTCATGGCTTCAGCCTGGAGCCAAGAAATTGACACGAAAGCCAGGCTGTCACCCTGAGGCGGGTGAGGGGCCACAGCTAGAGCATGTCTGTCCCCAGGTTCCCCGCTCCCACCTGGGCTGCATTCATCCAACTCAGAGCTGGGCTGCCCTCTGAGTTCAGGCTCCCCCAACCTGGCTGCTGCCTGGGCTCCCCACTCCCTGCTCCGAGTTCCAAGCTGGGCTGTGCCCACCTAGCTGCCCATTCCCAGCCATGGTGCACCCTGTGCTCCCAGTTGGGAGCCCGGTGCTGCCTGGAGACTCCCAAGCGGGGAGCCCAGCAGCTGCACCAAGACTCCCCGCTCGGACTCCGGGCATGGAGCTCCCCACTGGGAGCCTTGCTGTGCTAGGCAGTGGGGAGCTAAGAGTCTGGGAGGATAGCTGAGCTCCTGGCAGCAGGGAGCCCAGAGACCAAGGGGGCAGCTGGACTCCCTGTGGCAGGGACCAAGAGTCTGGGGGAGCAGCTGGGCTCTTGAGAGCAGGGAGCCCAAAGCCGGGGGGCGGGGGGGGGTGCAGCCAGGCTCCTGGCGGCGGGGAGCTGCATGTGGAGCTGCGAGCCCGGGCTCTCAGCCTTTCCCACTGCCCCTCTTAAGTCGGTGGAAGTGCGTCTGGTGAGGATGCACACGACTGACAGAAGAAGGGCAGTGTGGACCTGAACCACCACAGTAATTGCTGCTGTGGTTGTAAATCGACCTAACATAGATAGAGTAAAGTTTCTCATATAGACATGTCCGAAGTCTAAAGCCCTAAGTTGTAATCAGAATTAAAACCGACTGCCACAAGCTTACAGCAAACATAAAGCACTAACGGTTACATGAAACTTTGATCAAACCATGATCACATTCTTTTTAGTATCAGAGGGGTAGCCATGTTAGTCTGGATCTGTAGAAGCGACAAAGAGTCCTGTGGCACCTTATAGACCAACAGACATATTGGAGCATAAGCTTTCGTGGGTGAATACCCACTTCGTCGGATGCATGCAGTGGAAATGTGACTATAGTACTAGCACTTACTCTTCTTCTGTTGACTTCTGAATCTATGTTTTTTTTCTTTTCTCGTAGCTTGATGCCCTCCTCTATTTTCTCTTCTCTTGTACAATTTTTCTCTGTTTTTCATCTGACGTCACTGTTCCCCTTTCAGTGTACACTGCTCAGATCCCAGAAAACACAAAGACAACCATCAGCAAGGCTACCTCCTTACCATCACTAACTCCTCATCTTCTTCTCCAAGAAACAATTTGATTGCCATATTTGGGGTCGGGAAGGAATTTTCCTCCAGGGTAGATTGGCAGAGGCCCTGGAGGTTTATTCACCTTCCTCTGCAGCATGGGGCACGGGTCACTTACTGGAGGATTCTCTGCATCTTGAAGTCTTTAAACCATGATTTGAGGACTTCAATAGCTCAGACATAGGTGAGAGGATTATTGCAGGAGGGGATGGGTGAGATTCTGTGGCCTGCACTGTGCAGGAGGTCAGACTAGATGATCATAATGGTCCCTTCTGACCTTAAAGTCTATGAGTCTATGAGGTCAGTAAAAGCTTATAGATTCTGTGATGTGCACCACGACACTCTTTGCCCTTTTTACTTGTTTATCAGCCCTTGGCTTTTAGAAGTTTTAAAACCACATTTTCTTTCCAGGCAGCTCCATTGTTTTTGAGGTGAAGGAATCCTTTATTAATTAAAAGGAACTGCCTTCCTTGCATTTTTACTCATAATAGATGTGATGGATCACAATATTACAAACTCATAATAATGTCAAGATTAGATTAATATCATATTTGAATTCTAAGAGGCCAATAAAAGTTCGGCAGTTGAAGAGCAAGGAAGAAACAGGGAGTTTTAAAAAAAGGAGATTCATCTGTTTGCGAGTTACTGTAGGGACTGAGTGAGGGCACGATTGTCACAGCTACAATCTGCGTTCCAATTTTCCCTTGTTCTGGGGTGAAAGTTATGTACCCAACACTACCAAGTGTCTCCTGGCACACTGACATAGTTGCACTGACCGGTAGGTTAGAGGTCACAGAGCCAAGGCTCCACCTATACTCTGCCCCTTCTCAATCACTCCCTGACTAAGCACAGGTCTACACTAGAAGCACTACAAACTGTCCTCAATGATTTTCCGCACAACCAATACCATCCTGTCATTATGCATATTAGTCTCCAAGTCCCCTTATTCACACTGCTACTAATGCCACATTGGAACTTTAGGAAGGTCGATTGGAACACCTACACAGAAACCACAGAAAAAGTGGTTGGCCAAATACATAAGAACATAGCCAACTACAACAGGGTCAACCACCTCCTTAAAGTTGCTGCTAAAAGGAAAATCCCTGTGGCTACAGGAAAGTCTATACTAGGGTGACCAGATGTCCCGATTTTATAGGGACAGTCTTGATATTTAGGGATTTGTCTTATATAGCCTCCTATTACCCTCCCACTCCCTGTCCCAATTTTTAACACTTGCTGTCTGGTTACCCTAGTCTATACTCCCTGCCTGTTGGCAGACAGTAAGGACTCTGAAAGGAGTTCAGAACAACAAATAATTCTGTTGCTGCAACCACACTCCTGGAATCATTGAACTCTGCTAGACAAGAGCAATGGACAAAAGTTAAGCAAACCCTAGATTTCACCCACTCATGCACTGGAGGCTTCTCCATAATCTTGGCTGAGGTGACCCTCTTCAAAGCAGCATGTCACAGCCAATGCTATCACCACCCAAACATTTCTGAACTCCAAAGCTTAAATGGATCATCATCACAAAAGGACAGTAAAGAAAGAGCTTCATTCAGCTCCCTACCTAACTGCCCAGCAACATCAAATCTGTGAAAGCCATTCACTAGAGAAGAAGTGGACAAGGCCATAACACTCAACAAACTTGGCAAGGCAGCAGGCCAAGATGGCATCTTCCCAGAATTTCTGAAAAACCTACGTCATCCTATCTACAACTGGCTGAAGTGCTTCTTTACCACCATGTATTCTCTTGGTTAAACACCTAAGATATGGCAACAGCAAAGCTCACTGCCGTTCTGAACCCGAGAAAGCAGCCAATGTTCCAGAAATGTATTGTCCAATATCCTTACTATGCAAACTGTATGAGCTCTTGGAAAGGAGCCTCTCCAGAGACATACACCCATCTCTGGGGACTACATCTCTAAAGATTAATCCAGGTGCAGACTGTGAAAAACCATGTGTAATAAGGTAATCACACTAATGACCTACATGGAAGCCATGTATCAACACAGGCTCAAAACAGCAGCAGCATGTCCTTGGCATACATAAGTTTTGGAGTATGGCCTGCTTTTGAAAGTGCCAAAAATAGTGTATTGCAGACCACTATTGTGCATACAATTATGTTCACCAACTGCAAGTTTCATGTACATCTAAGAGAACGGACCAGAAGACCTCATCTACTGAACAACAAGTTCCCACGGGGATCCGTCCTGGCACCATCACTCTTTAATATTTATATCAGTGATATGCCATTGACCCAGTCATGGAAATTTAGATACATGGATGATCTCATGTTCTCCATCCAAGCAAGCATGTTCACCCAAATAGAATGCAACCTCACAGAAGATATGGAAAAAAAACTGGAGGAGTACTATTGGTTATGGCAACACTGACTGAATCCTCAAAAAAGGAGCCATCTCCATGTTCCACCTGAGTAACCATCATGCAAAGAAGTGTCTGAATGTCACCTGTGACACCAAACTCAGGGACGAGGATGTCCCAAAATATCTCAGAGTAGTTCTGAATCATAGTGTCATATACCACAAACATCTGAAAAGACGGCTGCCAACATAAAGGCTAGGAATAATATAATCTACAAACTAGCCAGGACCAGTTTGGGACCTTATGCTCCCACCTTGTGGACAGCCATCTTGGCCCTGGTCTTCTCAGCAGCTGAGTATAGCACACCAGTATGGGCAATGTGGAGAAGACATCCAAGACATGAAACATCTAGTGAATTGCTTCCCTCTAAGATCCTTCTCCAGTAAGACAGCCCTGATTCATTCCATGTCACTGGTAGCCATAGAGTGAATGACAACCTTGGGCATCAACATTTGATGTTGCTTTTCAAGTCGAAAAAGGAAAGGAAAGGAAGATTATCTACTTGTGCCTATAACAGAACACATTGGAGATAAGTGTACTATATATGTCAAGGAATATAACTCAGTATTATAAACTCCATTGTGTGTTCCCCAAATTCCAGTGCTCCTCCCTGCATTTGTAGATAGGCATCTAAAGCACCAATAATTTCCCAAAGATTTTTATAGTGATTTATCACTCCATTTCTCCCCCAAAAATGCACCCTCTGATGCCAGCATCTATTCTAGAGATGGATGTACAGTAACTACAGAAAAGGGACTCCGTACTTTTCAAAAGGAAACACTGAAATGTTTAGCTTTTTAGCAATGGATTTGAGCTCCATTTCTAAGATATTTTAATAGAAAGGGAGATCTTCTGTAATGCAGCACTTATAGAGGGATGGATGCTCTGATATATAGTATCACTTGTAAATAGTTAAGCATATGTCTTAAGCATAAACACTTTTTTGATTAGATAATTATTTATTATATGCACTTCACTGTGTGAACTGTTAACAATATAAGCACTTTTAACAATTGCATCCTGTGATTTTTTTTAATAATGTGTGTATTTATGCATAACACTGCATGAACTGTTAATGTTATAAGCACTTTTAAGGACTGTAACCTGTGACATTTTAGTAATGTGTGTATTTATGCACATCACGGTGAATTGTTAATGTAACAAGCAGTTTTAAGGATTGTTTCCTAAGATGTCTTTACTATTGTTTGTATTAACATTTCATAAAGGACTATTGATGTTTCTTTTTGCCTTGTTTATTATAATAGAGCTATTTTGCAATGGTACATAATGGATAGCGCTTTTATTTCCCAATTTAATCTTTTTGGGAGATTACTTTATATTGGCAAATATGGGGAAATCTGTGATTTTATCTTGTTTAGTTGTGTTGTTTCACCCTCAAAGTGTAGCTTTTGATGTGCAGGCCAAATGAAAATTGATATATATGCTTACAGTTAAAGTTGCCTGAGATTTTCCATTAGAAAATACTATTTTCAGTTGCTTATAACTTTGCCAAACTTTAAACATTCAGGCTGTAATTTTCCATGCCAGGTGCCAGCCTTACGTTTCAGCCAATTCCAAAACAAGTTTAGGGAAATATATATTGTTTTGCCCATGGTAAAAAATTTTTACAGCATTTCATTGAGAAGCTGTAACAACTCCATATTTTGGAGCAAGGACTAAATGTGGCAAGGGGTTTGCCCTCGTGTGCCTTTTGTTCTTACTGTGTAAATCCACCCAAATTTGGCAAGTTATAAGGCTCTAAAAATCATGATTCAGCCATGCTCTGTTAGAATCTGACAACTAAATTCACCAAAGATTCTATCTGCGCTGATATGCTCCATTCCCATATGGAGCCTACATGCCGACCAGGCTGTGCACGCACCATCCTAACTGGGGAGTCATGTAACTAAAGACTATATCATAATCCATAGACACAAGGAGGCTGAATTAAGGTTGAAAGGCAACTTTAATTCTGGCATTGCCTAACATTTGAGTACTTGACTTTACAATGCTTTTTTAATGTATCTCTTTTGTAGGTCATACCTAGATGCATGTGTATGTCATGTACTTAGTGCTGAAATCAGTCCCTTATTTCCTACAATGAGATTTTTATTTTGCATTTTCAATCCTGCCTCAGACCAGGAGGATGGAAAACATGACCTTTTGAGGTCCCTTCCAGTTCTACATTTCTCTGGGTCTGTTGTTTCATCCATCATAATATTCTGTGACTGAGCTAATTATGACTTGACTGTAAGTAATGCAATACTGTCAGAGCTAAAACGACTGCTCATTAGTGTCCAAAATTAAGGCCCAATCGTTAAAGATTCTGAGCATCGTCATCTCCCACTGACTTCAAAGAGAAACTATCAGTAGCATAAGGATTGAAAGATGAGATCCTTAATGTATACGTCAAGCCTGCCAGCTGAGAATATCTTCATGCAGAGTCTGCAGACATTTTTCTTTAGAGGCCAGGCGCCAAGGAGTTAGGCAACCAAGCCGCTCTTCACTTAATATTGTTATTTATTTGTTATGTGCTGATAATGGACTGAAAGAACATAGAAACAAATGATCACAAATGATCTGAACCAATCCTAATACTTGGGGAGGGAAGGCAAAGATAGCTTTGGGCCACTTTCATGGCTCTCAAATATGGTGCCAATTTAGGGATAGGGCTGGGTCTAGGGTGACCAGATGTCCCGATTTTATAGGGACAGTCCCGATTTTTGGGTGTTTTTCTTATATAGGCTCCTATTACCCCCCACCCCCTGTCCCGATTTTTCACATTTGCTGTCTGGTCACCCTAGCTGGGTCAGGCATAAACTGCTGCTCAAATTTACTGCCAGCTTCTAAGGGATATTCTGGTCCTTGGAAATAGCTGGAATGCACCCTGGCCATGTCTCTTTCCTCCCGAAATGTCCTCAGTGCCCAGGGCTTTGAAGGGTCACATAGGATCAGTCACTGTGAATAGTCATGTGAGGAAAGTTACCTGTGTACATAGGTGCTGAAGGATTTGGGTCAAAATTTGGATAACTATCCAATACGATGTGTTAGATTCCTTACATGTATTAAATACTTCAAATTCTCAGTTGCAAAGGCTGAACTAGTATTCACTAATAGTATTCCATAATTCATGCTGTAAGTAGTTATTACATTAAACTATCACAATGCCCATTTCAAATTGCATATGCAGTTGTAATATTCAAAGTAGTTAATATTCCAGACGTTACCAGGGAACAAACACAAAACCAAGCTATAATCATGAAATGTGAACATAAAAGGTTTCAAACACAGTCATGTAAAAAAACAAAAAAAACCTCCACCTTTTTGCAATCAAAGATTAGTGGAATTTTCTTCTCACTCTTTGATCATCTTTAATCCATATGTACCTCATACACATTCTGGCCAGCATCTAAATTTCCTATACCATGCATTTCCACTCTTTATCCAGGCAGATATCAGACACAACATTTAACACCAGCATTTAAACCACAAACAAATAATACCTAGGTAGCTGATTAGATGCTCCCAAGCTTCATCACGAAAACAACTGATATTCCTCTTATATCTTCAGTGATGATGTTACTATGGATTGAAACATGGCATTGTAGGGATATTAGGACATCTATAAATAGCAGGTGTAAAAGTTATTTTATGAAAGGAAGTATAATTAATTAGCGTTACCGTGTATGAAAGTAAGATGTAACACACTGGCATGTACTAATGGTAGTGTAGACACATGCTGAGCAAGATTCCACACAACTTTGCTAATTCATCTGAATCTTGACCCATGTCTATTCTGGTCTTGGGATCAGAGACTGACATTTATGCCAAATTGTGCATTGATTTGTGATATAAATATCTGTAGTAGCTTAAATTTAATAAAGACCACGAAACTCATTTTATTTTGTTGTGATTAAAAGTAGACTTCTGAGGTAAAAGCAGAGAGCATCAATTCAGTGTGTGATAGGTCTTTTGTGACAGTAGTCTCAAAGCAGTAGGAAAACCAAATTTGTATTAAAATGTTTAAAATCTGTCTGTTGTATTTTATTAAGTCTGAAGTAAATTAAATGCATTAAAAATAAAAACTGGCCGAGACTGGAAACACACCACAAAAAAATGTTCTCACTCGGCGTTTTTACTTAGCAAAATTCCAGTTGAGGTCTCCTAAGCCCCAAACATATTCCTGTCGCGGATGAGACCAAGACATATTGTAAACCTCACAAGAAAATCCTGTTCTTATAAGATTGCTAGTCTTGATTTCCAGGCCAAATAGGTTTGGATACATTTGGATAAGCATGCAAATATTCATGTTTATCCAAATGAAGCCCAACTTCCAAATACTTTGAAGTTATATCCCAGCACAGCTGTAAAATAAATAAATAAAATAATAATAATTAAATAAACAAACTACAAAGGCTTTGAGGAGTTGTGAGTAACGACAAACTGTAAACACTCCATGCTCAGACATTGGAAGTATTCTCCAAAATTGTCTACAATATACTTACTGTATTTTATATACTAAACCTACTCCTTGATCAGCTCATTCTAATTCAGGTCATCTTTCTCACTACATTGACATACAGTCTCTCTCTCTTTGTGTGTGTGTGTGTGTACCTCACCTACATTTGTTATCAGTACTATCAAGTACTATTAAGTAATTATTACAGTAACACTGTACCAACCAAGCCAGATGATGGCCCAATTGTCCAAGGTATTTTATAACATATAGTAAGTCCTTGATCCAAAGAGCTTACAATCTAAATGAATAATGAAATACTCCCACATCTCTATTGCTGTGGTATAGCATCTTCTTCACAAGGTACATCTATAGTGTGGTTCTCTGTCCCATTTTAGTGCCTGGACCACAGTAAAGTTCATGAGTCTGCTATGACTGTGAGTGAACTGAAGTGGGTCTTTTAGCTCAGGCAGTACAGGCTCATGCTTTTAGATCCAAAGATCCCAGGTTTAATCTCTGCTGTCAATGGCCCACCCAAGCATGACACAATACAAACAGAGGTCTCTACAGATACCAAATCATAGAAATGTAGCATAGGAAGGGACCTTCACAGATCATCTAGTCCAATCCCCTGAACTGAGGCAGAATTAGGTATTATCTAGACAGTCCCTGACAGGTGTCTGTGTAACCTGAGGTAATTTGTTCCAGTGCTTAACTAATTTAGGTTAGACTTAAAGGAAAACTGTAAATCTCGCTTGCTGCAATTTAAGCCCATTACTGCTTGTCCTATCCTCAGTGGTTAAGGAGAACAATTTATCACCCTCCCCTTTATAACAACCTTTTATGTACTTGAAGACTGTTATCATGCCCCCTCCCCCACTCAATCTTCTCCTCTCCAGACTAAGCAAACCTATTTTTTCCAATATTCCTCACAGGTCATGTTTTCTAGACCTTTAATCATTTTTGTTGCTTTTTCCAGGATTTTCTCCAATTTGTCTACCTCTTTAACAAAGTGTGATGTCCAGAACTGCACGCAATATTTCAGTTGAGGCCTTATCAATGCTGAGTAGAGTGCCAGAATTACTTCTCGCATCTTGCTTACAACATTCCTGCTAATACATCCCCAAATTATCACTTTTTTGTAACAGGATTTCACAGTTGACTCATTTAGTTTGTGATCCATTAGAACCCACAGATCCTTTTCTGCTAAACTCCTTCCTAGGCAGTCATTTCCCATTTTGATTATTCCATCCTAAGTGTAGTACTTTGCATTTGTCCTTATTGAATTTCATCTTATTTACTTCCGATTGTTTCTCCAGTTTGTCAAAATCATTTTGAATTCTAATCCTGTCCTCTTCCACCTTGGTATCAACCGCAAACTTTATAAGGATACTCTCTTTGCCATTAGTCAAATCATTTATGAGGATATTGAACTGGACTGGACCCAGGAATGATCCCTGTGGGACGCCACTCACTATGCCCTTACATCGAGGCTATATTATTCTAGTTTGTTTATGAGAAGGTCATGTGACACAATATCAAAAGCCTTACTTATATCACATCTACTGCCCCCGCCCTTCCACAATCTGCAACCAAGGAGTCATTACAATGGGCAAAAAAACAAATGGAGTTAACTATAATTTAAGAAAATATTCTAAGTTATATACTGACAAATGTATAAAAAAGTATATTCCATTGTACTATGCATAGCTGTATTTTTATAAGAGTTACTGGTGATGACAATGGAGACAACAATAGGGAATCTCAAGTATTTTGTACATGCCATGCCAGAACTGTGAAATAAAAATGCAGTTATAATGTGTGCCATTTGGGAGTGTATAAATTTTAATGTTTTACAATACTTGGGAATCAAGAAAACATAGAACCTGAATGTCAACATCACAATATTTATCCAACAATTTAAAATACTTACTGCCTCTCAATTCTTCTGTGTTTGATTTATCTCCTCTATACTTCCCTTTATCATTATCTGATACACTTCCCTTTATGAGTACTTTAGAAAACACTTTTCTGCAGCATAGTAATTGTTTGTGACATCTTCTGTCTGAAGCAGATTGCTGAGCTCAGGCAAAGCAGCTGAAGAAAGCAGTGGTTATACCTTATGGGACATACCCTCAGCTAGCTTCATTGACTTACAAAACATATACAAAACGTGATTCATTAATACTTTCATGCATAGAGCTGGGGAGTTCACTCCACTGTTATCTGTGGGGAGGTCAAACTATTGCTTGTGAATCCCAACAGTTTAATAGATAGGACAGACAGCTGCAGCTGCACATGAGCCAGCAAACAGAGCTGTAAACAGGGGAGTTTAAGTGGGATTTCGTAAGGGGAGTTTGGGGGGAAGACTAGGAGAACCAGGCAGAGGAACAGACAGGCTAGTGAAGGGAGTGTGTGGTGGTCTGGCAGTGTTGTGGTGCCCGTGGGGGGGTGGTTTTGCTGTAGTGGTGGTGTTTTGGTTTGGTTTGTGTTTCCCGGACTAACAGGACTTAGGTGGGAAGACTATGACAGATACTACAGAGGCAGCAGTGGTAGTGACCCAAGCAGTGGAAGACACATTGAAGATGATTAGATGTGGAAGCTGCGGTATGTACATGACCCTGGAGGGGGTACCTGAAAAGAGTTTCGTCTTCATGAAGTGCTGCCTGATAGAGATGATGGAAGAAAAGATCTGAGGATTGGGGATGTAGGTGGAAACTCTGGTTGAGTTTAGAAAGGGGTTTGAGCAGATGATGGTGCAAAGACATGAGGCGGCTGAAGGGAAAAGCTCAGACTTGCAGATGGAAGCAGGACCAAAGAACTCTGAGGGAGACTGCTGGGTGACGAAAATGGACAGTGGAAGCATGTGACTAAGAGAACGAGGTAGAGGAAAAGATGGGCTAGTGAAGGAGAAAGAGCTCAGGAACAGGTTTGCAGAGTTGGAAAATGAAGAAGGGGTACAGTGGGTGGTCACTGAAGGTGGGAGGGCAAGGAAGAAGAGAAGAGCAGCTAGTCCTATAGGAAAAGGGGAAAAGTCAATGGAGATAACACCAAATATGAGCCCCAGGAGGATACAGGATGGGTGGCAGAGGATTGCAAGAGAGAATAGGAATTGAGAGGACTTGCAGCAAGAGGGAACAGGGGATAGACTGGAGAATCGCACCATCACCAGGAAAAGGCAGGTCTACGTGACTGGGGACTCCTTACTGAGAAGAATAGAGAAGAATGTAGAGTTGGACCTTGCAAAGGGAATTAAAACCAATAGTAAAAGGTTCTATAGCCATATAATAAGAAGAAAACAAAGAAAGAAGAAGTGGGACAGCTAAACACTGAGGATGGAGTGGAGGTTAAAGATAATCTAGGCATGGCTCAATATTATAACAAATACTTTGCCTCAGTCTTTAATGAGGCTAATGAGAAGCTTAGGGATAATGGCAGGATGACAAATGGGAATGAGGATATGGAGGTAGATATTACCACATCTGAGGTAGAAGCCAAACTCGAACAGCTTAATGGGACTAAATCAGAGGGCCCAGATTATCTCCATCCAAGAATATTAAAGGAACTGGCACATGAAATTGCAAGCCCATTAGCAAGAATTTTTAATGAATCTGTAAACTCAGGGTTTGTACCGTATGACTGGAGAATTGCTAACATAGTTCCTATTTTTAAGAAAGGAAAAAAAAGTGATCCGGGTAACTACAGGTCTCTTAGTTTGACATCTGTAGTATGCAAGGTCTTGGGAAAATTTTTGAAAGAGAAATTAGTTAAGGACATTGAGGTCAATGGTAATTGGGACAAATTACAACATGGTTTTACAAAAGGTAGATTATGCCAAATCAACTTGATCTCCTTCTTTTAGAATGTAACAGATTTTTTAGACAAAGGAAATGCAGTGGATCTAATTTACCTCGATTTCAGTAAGACATTTGATACGGTTCCAAATGGGGAATTATTAGTTAAATTGGAAAAGAGGGGGATCAATATGAAAACTGAAAGGTGGATAAGGAACTGGTTAAAGGGGAGACCACAATGGGTCTTACTGAAAGGTGAACTGTCAGGCTGGAGGGAGATTACTAGTGGAGTTCCTCAGGGATCGGTTTGGGGACCAATTTTATTTAATCTTTTTATTACTGACCTCGGCACAAAAAGTGGGACTGTGCTAATAAAGTTTGTGAATGACAAAAAGCTGGGAGGTATTAATTTTGGCAAATAATTGATCTTTGACTGTTAGCGGTAAATATGCCCAATGGCCTGTGATGGGATGCTAGATGGGGTGGGATCTGAGTTACTACAGAGAATTCTTTCCTGGGTGTCTGGCTGGTGAGTCTTGCCCACGTGCTCAGGGTTCCGCTGATCGCCATATTTGGGGTTGGGAAGGAATTTTCCTACAGGGCAGATTGGCAGAGGCCTTGGGGGTTTTTCACCTTCCTCTGCAGCATGGGGCACGGGTCACTTGCTGGAGGACTCTCTGCACCTTGAAGTCTTTTAACCATGATTTGAGGACTTCAATAGCTTATACATAGGTTAGGGGTTTATTACAGGAGTGGGTGGGTGAAATTCTGTGGCATGCGTTGTGCAGGAGGTCAGACTAGATGATCATAATGGTCCCTTCTGACCTTAAAGTCTATGAATCTATGAGATTTTAGCACAAATTATTATGCATCCAAAAATGTGTGCTGCACGTAGATTATTCAATATTTGCTAATGCTATTATTCTCTTGTTTCAAAAATACTGGCGATAAAACACAACAGCATTTGACTTAAATGATCTATCACACACCACAAAAAATGAACAACAAATTTATTTACATAAACTATTTGGCAGATGCTTACTAATAATGATTGCATCCAAAGAGTTTTGGATTGGTTCTCAAACAATTCACAAACAAAAAAAGGGTACTAAATTCATCAAATAATTTATTTACAGTAAATAAACTGACCAGTTCTAAACAACAGCACGGCCAGCTATGTTCTGACTCCAGCATTTTTATTACTGGCGATTAAGTGAGACTCTAAAAGAACACAAATTGATTTTTATTTTGAACACCATGGCTGAATTTGCAGTGCTGACAGTTATAAACAAAATCTTGGCCCAGATCCTCAGCTGGTGTTCGTCAGTGAAGTTGCACTGACTTCAAGAGTGCCTCCACCAGCCGAGGATCTGGGGTCTTGTTTTAACTTATAAAGTGAGCAAGTTTCTTATGGAAATCATGGAGGGATAATCATGATGAAGCACCAGCATGTCATTACAGAGTTTCTCTTCACATAACCACACTTCAAAATGTCATACTAAGAAAATATTGCAGCTTGCAAATTTTTCATAACTGAGCTACATATTTTCCATAACATTTGCTATTCAAGTTCTCATAATATCCCTTTACACAAATGTACACAATCCAGTTGCCCAAATCCAGATTATCCTAGGGAAGGCATAAAAAGACAGAGCCCACGGTACAACTCTGCAACATCATTTATAATCCCTTAGATTAAAAGTGGGTGTTTTTTTTAATGTCCCTTGAAATTATTATCGGCTTCCTTCTTTCCAGCATATGAATGGTCTATTAAACCATTAAGCACTTAGCAGCAAACAAGGTTAGTTCTACAGTAACCTACTCTCAGAAAAATCCTAATGCCAAAAAGTGTGCTTTGCAAATAGTATATAAAAACCTTTCCAGGTGTATTTGAGTGCTCTGTATTCAAGGATTGCTTAAAATTTAAATCCAAAGTGATAGTACCAAAGATCTTGAAACATAAGCAATTACCAATGATGCAAAACAGAAATTAAGAATAAACAGTACAGTAAATGACTCTCTCTTGTGTTAAAGATAAAATGTGCTATACTAGATGTTCAGAGACTACCTAACAAATGGTGTTTAAAAAGGAAAATCAAATCTTAAATTGGTTTGGTTTCAAACAATGGTTCAGAGTTGTCAGATCATTGGAAGATATTGTAGCATTTGGGGAAAATATATGTTTTTAGAGGATGTTAAAATTGGGGATATCAGTGTCTTGGGATAGCCACCCAGGAAGTAAGAGGAGAATCTTATTGAGTTCAGGAAGCGATTACTAAGTAGGCAAAAAAAGTATTTAACATGTGAACAATGGACCCACAAAACAGAGAAAGAAATAATATTTTGTCCCAACTGAAAAATCACAAATACACCTAGAGATATTAATAAATGTAGGCATATCCTGGGGACCAGATGGTCAAAAGATATACATTTGAGATTTGAGATACGTATCACCATCAGCTCTCATGAGTGTGATAGCTTTTCATATTGTTTTAATAATATCCCCTGACAGTGGATGTAACTGGTTAATTTAAGATGGGAAGGCTGTAGAAGAAAAATATACAGTTGGCCACTGATTTCAGAATACGCTTTTAGGGCCTGATCTAAAGCCCACCAAAGTCTATGGAAGGACTTCCATTGGCATCAACAGGCATTAGATCAGATCCTGAGAGCAGGAAACCATGGCTGTTTATCCTGCATTCCAAGACAGAGGGATTTGAGATTTTTATTTATTTATTTTTTGCAATACGAACTCTACATTTTCTGTTTTAGATTTATTTTCAGAGAATACAATGTTACGTGCACTCCTGTTAAGTACTAATTTATTTCTGTATTGCTTTGCACCCCATATATGTTTATGAATAATTTACCTGTAAAAATTAAATGTTATTGTTAAGTTAATAATAGTTTGACATTGTGGTTCAATTCATGTAATAGTAAAATTTCAGAGAAATCAATTAATGAGAATCTGTACAATATAAAAGATAGTAAGCCTTTTTTCAAAGGAATCTTTGTAGCAAAGTTAACACAGAAGCTCTTTGCAACTTGTCTCCCACAGACAGCACAAAAGAAATTAATGAGGAATGTATTCTTTAAAAACAAAATAATGTTCTAATAGCATTAATGGGGGAAAATGTTGCAATTTATCACACTGCTCACACACAAGGTTATTCATGGGGCTCTCAAACCCATTCTGTGCATTGCAACCTCAACATGAATCAACAATGTGATGTTGTTACAAAAGAAGCAAATGCAGTTGTGGGTTGCATTAGCAGAGGCATAGCATGCAAGTCATGGGAGGTGATAGTACTGCTCTATTTAGCACTGGTTAGGCCTCAGCTGGAGTACTGTGTCCAATTTTGGTCACCGCTGCATAGAAAGGCTGCACAGAAACTGAAAAGGATCCAGAGGCAAGCGACGAAGATGATCAATGGGATAGAATGCAAGCCATATGAGGAAGGCTATAGGAACTGGTTATATTTACTTTGGAAAAGAGGAGATTAAGGGGGGGATATGATAGTGGTCTTCACATACTGGAAAAGCCGCCATAAAAAAAGATGGAGAAAAGTTATCTCTTGCTACAAAGGGCAGGAAAAGAGGCAATGGGTTCAAACTACAGCATAGCAGATTTAGATTAAATCTCAGGAAAAACTTCCTAACTGTAAGAACAGTAGGAAAGTTGTGGAATCTCCTTCACTGGAGGTTTTCAAAAAGAGATATGTCTTGGATACAACAAATTCTGCATCTTGGCAGGGGGCTAGACTAGATGACCCTTACGGTCCCTTTTAACCCTATGCTTCTTTGTTACAGAATGCTTACATGCGTCTTTACTACTCTTAAAAAATCAGCTCTTTTCTGACACAAGTCTACTCCTTCTTTCAGTAGTTTTCTAGTTCTCTTTATTTGAGTCTTTGCACCAAACTCCATAAAGCTCTGCTCCATCTCTTTTTAAAGTGTATTTAGGCTGGAATTTTCAAAGAGGTCCAGAGGAAGCAGGTGCCCAACTCTCAGACATAATGATTGCTTGCAAAAAAGAGGTTGTCTAAAATCAATTCTTATAATATTACAAGGCATGTTTGTTTCATGTTGCCATAAAATTCATTCACCCAAAATATCACCTTGTTTATTCAATACTTCCAAATACAAAAGTGTAATGGCCTGGGCGTAATATCAATAATGGCTGAAGAACGCCATTTTATTAACTGCACATATCTTTATGATATGTGCACACATCTATTAGTTATTAGGGGACATCTAGAGTGGTGTAATCTTTATAGACAAAGATTTTAGATGTTTGAAGGAGCAAACTATTGTAGTTACAGAAATATGTTATAAGGTGCTTGACAACATAAGAGCAACTAGACTATAAACAGATAGAGAAAACCAAAAAGTATAAAAAGGCCATAGTGGAAGTAAGAAAAGGGAAATGTTTTATTACTTAGGCAAACCCTGGAGTACACTAACATGTGCTAATGAGACTGGGAAGTATGGAAAATGTACAAATAGCATTCAATTTCAACTATGTAATTCCACAAACAAATAAAAGAGCAACAGATTACTTGGTAAGGAGTAATACAGAGGATATTTTGGAAGACAAAGACAAAAAGAATCTGAGGAATGGAGTTACTCTTGTTAAGTTTGTAAAAATACAGCAGAAATACAACTTAGTATGGAGATAAATAAGGCATTGCACAGTGTGTGGAGAGAAAAATATATGCTTTGTTGAACATCCAACAAACATCCAGGGAAGAAAGACAACAAAAAGTATGTGGACAAAAACATTAAAGAGGTGTTATAAATTAATAAGGAAGGCTAAAGGAGCTAATAAAGATAGTATATAAGCTAAGATACACAGTAAGAATTTCTTTTATTTACTTACCTGTAGGAAGCAAACAGGCAAAGAGCCAGAATAGGGAATAGGCCATCCAGGAACAAGCATGAAGACTCAGAAACTGAGATACCTAAGTACATTTGCCCCCTCAATAACATGACCCTGAAACTAAGAGACCAAGATATGCAGCTTGGGAATAGACAGTGAAACTTTAAAAGTGTTTCCCATTGTGCACTGAACAGGGAATTAGGCAATTAGAACTATACAAAGCAGTGAAAGCTCCAGGCTCAGAGGATTACATTTTAGAGTTCTGTGCGAAGCAGTAAGAGAAATAGGAACCCATTGGCAAAGTTTAATAGCACACCCAGGGTAGGAAGTACCAGAGGGCTGTTAATGTCATATCAATATTTAAGAATGGAACCAAGGAAGACACATAAAAATCTAAAAACCCATAGGGAAGATATTGGACAAATGGAGACACTGAACACAGTTAGATTATAAAAACACTAATGTACAATTGAGAAAGGGACAGTCAGCATAGTTTTATCCAGTGAATTCATGACTGAATTCATAAACAAGAGTAAAATGGTGGATATCAAGTCTGCAGATTTCGGGGAAGCATTTGCTGTATAACAAAAGAGATTGAATAACAATTATACTTTAAAATGTGGCTTCTCTTTCTCTATGTACTACTTTGTATGCTTTTTCCTTGCAGAATCAGTTTTACATGCAAATAACAGAATTTTCAGACATGAATCTCACTTAAACACAAAGAGAGGTTTTGTATTAGTAAATCGATCATTAGAGGAGCTCTTGTAGCTAAGGCTCAAGTGTGGAACTCCTAAACCAGACTCTGCAACAGACTTCCTGAGTGATGTTGAACAAGTCACCTAGGCCCTCATTCAGCAAAATGCTTAAGGATGTGCTCACCTTTAAGCACATGAGTAATCCCAGCCATATTCAGTAAAGAGCTTGGGGCTGAATTCTTCACTGTGGCCTAAATCCTGCAAAACATTTACGCATATGAGTCATCCCATCAGCTCCAATGAAATGTACACAGCATATCCTTGAGTGCTTTGCTGAGTAAGGATGGGATTAATCATGCACTTAAAATTAAGCATGTGCTTAATTAAGTGCTTTTCTGAATTGGGCCATAATCTGTGCCTCAGTTTCCCATTAATGCAAGGTAAATAATAATACTTCATTTCTCTTCTGTTCCCTTTAAAAAATAAACCTGAATATACCATATGGGCCACATAAGTGCATCAGGCAGGCTGGATCCAGCATATGGGCCATATGTTTGTCACCCCTTCCATACATTGTAACTTCACTGGAGCAGGGACTGTCTGTTACAATGTGTATGCAACTTCTAGGGTGATGGGCCCCCTCCCAGCTCATTTGGGGCCTGTAGGTCCTATTGTGACAGGAAGCAATAATTTCCATGAACAAATTATTGTGCATGTCAATTTGTTTACACACAATTGGAGACTGGGCCATGATGGCAGGAAATTATTTGGGTGGGGGAAAATAACTAATGAAACTAATACAAAACTGACTCTGAGTCATGAAAGAGAATGACAGTTAAACAAAACAGTAGAGAATGATCAAAGGTGACAAGCAGGCATCACTTTTGGACACAGTAAATTTAAGCATGAGCTGTTTGTAATTTAAAAGCTGTCTAAATGTAATGGCAATACAAAATTATGGTGGTGAGATAATACATGGAAACAGAACAAATTAATTATTTTAATAGATTTAGTTTATGGGCTGATAAATTGTTCTTGTGGTTTAATTCACAAAAGTGTAAGGTAATGATGAGACCAGAGAGAAAATATTATCACAAAGACTAAACTAAAAGGAATCACAAAGTGAAGTACAGTCCAAAAAAAAAAAAGGGGGGGGGGGGTTTCATGTCATTATGGATAATACATTAAAACATGAAAAGCATCTGTGTAATGTTTTAACATCAGTTTTGTTTACTCTGTGTAGATATATCCTGCAGGCAATAGCAGGACCTAAAAAATTACTCCATCAGACAGACTGTTGCAGTAAATAGACTTATGTAAACATTCAGCTTCTAAAAAATTGTGTCACAACTTCCAACCAGCATTTTTCCAATATTTAACTGTTAAACCTAACATAAACATAACATAAACTAGCAAGAGAACTATCAGTAACAGAGCCATTTGGTGATACTCAGTAATTTTGCATTCTGTAATTTAGCTGCACAATCAAAAATGCAAACAATAGAATCCCTCAACACTTTGCATGCAGTCTCAGAGGTGAGAAGGCTTTATCTGGGCCAGTAGGGAACACAAAACCCTGGGGTACCTTTTGGCTTTACTCCCCCACAACTAAGGTTCAAATGTACCTTCCCATGAACTGTTGTGTACTCCTTGGATATGACTCTTCTTCAGTGTGGTTCAGATACACTGCTGGGTTCTGGCTTGGCTCCTTTTTGATTGGGGGGAAAAGGAAGTAGAGGTGGTGTCTTTCAAGTACCACCAACTCATGGCACAAAAATCATGCAAGTAGATTGTGCAGATTTTCTTCTCCTTATGTTACTTTTCTTTCCAACATGCTTTGATCAACAAACAATTAACAATATTGACATTTAAAGGACCATCAACAAGCATCTAAGTTAGCATCTAACAGATAAACAGGAACAGCTCACACCTCTCAGAGCTATTGATTTAGTGCACCTGCTGGTTTAGGCAGACATCACCATATCAGTTATGCTCCCTCCATTTTTTGAAGATTATCCTCACAACCATGAGGGCTAAAAACTTTTATTAAATGAAAACTTAGATTCTGAAGTAAAAGATGGCAATTTGAAAGAGGTGCTAGCAATATGTTCTTCCTTCCTTGAGGGAAGCAATAAAAATAATAGCCTTGACACTTACAACTAAACAAATGGTACACGTGTTTTAGACAGAGTGATCCATAGCAATAAAAGAAGCCAATAAAGGAGATTGGAGGAATGTGCAATACGTGAGAGGAAATCTTAAAGTAGTGTGGGGTCTAATTCAAGCATCACTAAGGAAGATGGGTTGGGTCATAACTTGCTCTTGATGCAGCATTTGAGACTTGCTGACACATGAGGTCCTTACCTCTATTGTATACTTAGGCTCCAGAAAACATTGTATACAATACTGATAAATAAAGGGGCAGGGATTTATTAAAACTTTGTCCCTTTTGCCAACCATTAAGTCTTTTTTTTTAATTTCTAGTGCTACATGAAGCAGTGTTGCCAAAAGAGAACTTCAGTTAAAAAAAACAAATAAACTTTAATTTTCATGTAAAAATACTTTAGTAGTAGGAGTAATTGCCCCCAAAAAGTGGAATACAACCTTAAACCTTTCATTTCCTGGTCTCTGATTCCCTAGCAAGGCCATGTAATTAGAACCAAAAGATTTCATCCCACACCTTTTTGATGGGTATTTGGAGACCAATATGAATTGAGTTGATAGACCAGTTCCCAATGGACAGGTGTCCATATCACACAAAGTACTACCATATTTGGAACTAATTAGCACCCTTATTGACATTGTCAGCAGAGACCACAAGGACTAAACCAGCATGAAAACTGAACTAAGCTATTACTCGCCAGATGTGGTCCCTCCAGAGTAGGGTTCAAGCACAGTAGAGGAGCAGGGTAGCAAAGTTTGTCTACCTGTTTTGTAGATAGGTGGAAGGCCTCGTTCTCAAGGTCTGACAATTTGACACTTTTCATTAACTCTATAAATACACTAAAATATTTGTGGGTTTTGATTTTGGAAGAGTATTACCCGCAGTTCTTTGTCTTTCATGTAAGCATATTGTATGTTGACTGATATTGTGGCTGGTACTAGAGACAAAGAGGGAACCGGCTTCTTGAAAACTTATATGTGAATTCCCAAAACTTGCTGACAATTGTGTACGCATGGGAGACCACTAAATGTATAATTAGCACACCTTTGTTTAGTGATCCAACTTCTCTTGCTAGCGGAAGAGTTGAGGAGGCCACCTAGAATGGGAGGCCTCCTTTTCTTGGCTTTGTTGTTCTTCAGTTATGTCCTTCCCTCCTTTATGTCTTATATCCTTTCCCCCACCCATCAGCTGTTTGCATGGTACATACTAACTGAACGTAATAACGGCCATACTGGGTCAAACCAAAGGTCCATCTAGCCCAATATGCTGTCTTTGTACAGTGGCCAATGCCAGGTGCCCCAGAGGGAATGAACTGAACAGGTAATCCTCAGGTGATCCCCCTGTTGCCCATTACCAGCTTCTGGCATTGAGAAGAACAGCTGAACAGTATATACTACAAAGTACTTTTTAGCCAGTATTTTTAATATGCTAATATATACATCCTACCTGAAAGCCTGTCAATAATACTTTTAATAGAAACTCATATTGGTACCAACATAGGATTTTAAAAGTTCAAGTTATCTGAAAGAAGCAGATGTTTACATTGGTGCCCAAGGGTACCTTATCACTTCAGTATTATGTTATTATTGCCTGCAATCTACTTCAGACTCTTACATAAAACTGAGGAATTCCCTGATGGTTGGAATAGTCAGCAACATTGTTTGATAACATAACCAAGAGCAGTCACATTTCCGATCTGTAGACCTAAAATATGTAGATATGCTGTTATTTCATTTTGTTACATTACTTCTGAATTGTCAAGCCTAATATAAAGGGAGATCAAATTAACAGATATTGTTCTTGACATCATCATTACACATGGGTTAAGATTGTCAGTAAAGATGATAAAATCCATGACATGTTTCTTTGAATCATAATCTTGGTTCTTTCTAGCTCCCCCCACCCCACCCCACCCCCAATTACATGTTTTATTTAACTGTACAAATGTAAATGTCGGTTTTCCAGGAGGATGCTTATGGCAAGTTCATTAGCTCATTAAACTGTTGCATGGAGCTAATGTGAGTCTTTAGGAAATAAGTAAACCTCATATGTATCTGAGCAATAAAACTTCACCTTAAGCAAATTGCTTGTTACATATAGGTCTCTCCAAGTAAAACCTCAGGTTGCCAAAGCTTATATTATCAGAGCAGAATATGCTTCCATAAATTACAGCACTTCAGATTTATTTCTTAAATATGTTTAAAGTGACTTCTAGCATTTTATATACAAAAATTTACTCTGAGGGGAATGAATCCATTTTTAAAATGTTTTAATAATAGCTTTGTTGGAAAGAAAAGTCACCGTTTCTAACAGGCTGATTGAAAGGAAAGTGCGGTTTCCTTAAGGGAGAGCATGGTCATTTAATTTAATTATCTTATTTCAGCTGGTGATGATATCCAAAGGGAAACTCTTTGTCATTTCTGAATTTAGTTTTTATTGAAACTGAACTCAAGTATGACTAGCGATATTTACATCTATAGCAAATGTATTGTGACTTCAGCACTGTGAACATGGACTCATTACTATCATATCACCAACTGATTAAAGACAAAGGGCTGTTATTTTAAAACACTGAAAATGGAGTAGGTGGCCTCTCAATATTTATCATGAAACAAAGTGACATGAAGAACTCTGGGGGCAGGTGTAGGAATCAGAGCTTGCTCTAATTTCCTTGACACTTAGGTATTTATTGATACATTCAAAATAGGAATTGATTATAAATTAGAGTAACCCATGTAGTCTTTTTTTCAGTTTCCAGTGCAATATTAAATTGTCAAAGGCAATTTACTTCAGTATTTTCAAATCTAAGCCTCAGTTGTGAGTAATTGGTGTATAGCAGTGATCTCCTAAGAGACATGACTGTACAGGTTTGAAGATAAAATCCCCTTCAAGGTCTATTAGGAGCACATTTCAAGGCAAGATCAGATTGTTATACAGTATTGTATTGCTTTTACTATACTGCTTTTGCTCCTGACCCTGAATTGAAAGCAATGTTAGTTATAAATAATATCCATTTGAGATTGAGGATACTCACTTCAGCAAACATTTAAAAATAAAAGTGAGCAAGGTCTTCAGGAAGCTGCGGCAACAGACCATTTGAAAGTTCTTAAGCTATAATGACACCATTCTTAGTCAGAGAACACCTGCTCTCTGCAGTTACACAAAAGAGAATTTCTTGTTCTTCTATACAGCAAATAGCTGTTTTTCCGCTGCCTTCAAGGTGACATCTCATACAGCATAGAGCAGTTTTAAGATAAGAGATATTTTTAGCGCTCCTTATAGCTAACTTAATGCAGTTATGGCCATTACACAGCACATTAGTTTCTTGCAGGGTTGTTCTTAGCTATAACGCAGGCTTGAGACCTATCACACTTTATGATTTTAATGTAAAATACCTTGAGTCAGAAAAGTCTCTTCTTTTCTGTTACCTCTCTATTCCACCACACCATCCCATTCTTTTCTTTTGCATATAGCCAGTTGCCTTCTTGTTTTGTTCTATTTTTGGTCAGTTTTCTCATTTCCTGCTCCTACCCTTTCATTTATATCAAACATTTTAGGAACTATTTGCAGTAGATTCATTATTTTACTAAAAAAACAACAATGAGGAGTCCGGTGGCACCTTAAAGACTAACAGATTTATTTGGACATAAGCTTTCGTGGGCAAAAAAACCCACTTCTTCAGATGAAAATTACAGATGCGGGCATAAATATATATTGGCACATGAAGAGAAAGGAGTTACCTTACAAGTGGAGAAACAGTGTTGACAAGGCCAATTCAGTCAGGGTGGATGTGGTTCACTCCCAATAATTGATGATGAGATATCAATACCAAGAGAGAGGGACAATTGCTTTTGTAGTGAGCCAACCACTTCCAGTCTGTATTCAAGCCTAAATTAATGGTGTTAAATTTGCAAATGAATTGTAGCTCTGCAGTTTTTCTTTGAAGTCTGTTTTTGAAGGTTTTTTTGTTGAAGGATGGCTACTTTTAAATCTGTTATTGAATGTCCAGGGAAATTGAAGTGTTCTCCTACTGGCTTTTGTATGTTACCATTCCTGATGTCTGATTTGTGTCCATTTATTCTTTTACGTTATTTTACTGACTCTGTAGAGCTAGGATCATATTTCCAAAAGGGTGAAAGCTGAGAACAGATACACAAAGGTGCATCTGCACGCACAAAGCCATGTAAGTGTCTGTAAAATATTTACAGATGTATAGCGTTTAAGGCCAGAAGAGACCATTAGATCATCTAGTCTTGCATTCTGTATGTCAAGGCCCTTAAATTTCATTTAATTACCCCAATAATTTGTGTTTGACTACAGCATATCTTCCAAAAAGGCATCTAGTCTTGATTTGAAGACATCAAGAGATGGAGAATCCACCAGTTCCCTTGATAGTTTGTCCAGGGGTTAATAATCTTCCTGGTTAAAAATATGTGTCTTATTTCCAATTTGAATTTGTCTTCACAGCTTCCAGCCATTGGTTCTTAAAATGCCTTTTTCTGCTAGATAAAAGAGCTCTATACTACCCGGTATTTTCTCCCTACATATTGTAATCATATCACCCCTAAATTATCTTTTTGATAAGCTAAACAGATTGAGCTCTTTAAGTCTCTCACACTAAGGCATTTTTACCAGCCCTCAAATAATATTTTTGACTATTTTCTGCATCCTGTTCAATTATCCTGTGTTTAGGCAAATAATGATCCAGTGACTAAAAGCAAAATGCTAAAGAATGCTAAATTCAAGCTCCTTTTAATAAGTGCTTTAATCAGGCACACCTAAACTCCCTTCAAAATAACTATTGTGTGCCAGATTCCCAGCTGGGGTAAACCTACAGAGACCCATCGTAGTCAATGGAGTCATGCCTGTTTTCACCAGCTGAGAAAGTGGCATATGGAATAATTAAGTTATATCTTTTTCAAAGGCAGATTTATACTGACTGCACTTAGGTTATAATTTTCACTAGATGAAAATTTAGAATAAAAATGTAAGATGACAAGGTAGAAGCCTGTTCGCTATTTTTGAAGAAGCCATTTGTCTAAACTGAACTTTCTGTGTGGAAAAAATCGACAATTATTAGTTGACTCATGTATCAACATCACAGCATGGAGATAAGAGATTCTACTAGTCATTTTTTCTTTTGCCTTAACAGAGGCTTCTGAAGGAATTATGACGGCTCATTTGGCTATTACACTCTGTATAGAAACCCAATGGCAACTAAAGAAGTATTCAAACAGCAGCCTAGCTTCAATACTGTAGCATAAACGAAGGGCTGGTTCTCTACTTCCTTCAGCTACCAGTATCTACATCCTGAAACAAAGGAAACCCTGCTTCAGCCACCAGGGAGAGCAAGTGTGTTGAGACGCCCCTATGCTCCTACCCGCTAGGGGGTTTTCTTTTGTTCCATGGAGCAGTACTCTGTGACAGTACTCTGCACACAATCTTGAGGAGGGTCACTGTGGGGACTTATGGTCACTGAACCACCACACTTCATGTAGCCACTAGACTATAAGCCTTTGTGGGGAGGGGCACAGCAGGGCTCAGTCATTCCTCCACATTCAGGAGAAGGAGCTGCTGTATGGCTGTGTGGAAGCACTGGTTCCTACTTGCAGATTGCAGGAAGACTTCCAGCATACCTCCCTAAGATGGGGTGTCCACCCCACACAAGGCCTGGAGGGGTTAAGGTGGCTAGGTGGGCCCACTAATAGCCCAGGCTGCACCTGGAGGAAAAGCCACAGAGCAGGGATTAATTAGACAAGGCTCAGCTTGACAGGAACATGAGGGGTCTATATAAAGCCCAGGAGCAGAGAGAAGAATTCTGTAGTCACTCCCTGTGAGATGGGAGGTGTGTTTGGGGCTTTACAGGCAAATATCCTACAGTTACTCCCTAGGAGGAGGGAGTTTGGGCTGGCAAACCCTCAGCGGGGGAGAGCCATAAAGGCTCAAGGGAAAAACAGTAAGGCATGCGATAGTGTGGACCATAACTGCTGAAGAGAGGGCCCCTGAGCTGGAACCTTGAGAAGAGGGTGGGACTGGGTTCCCCTACCAGCCACTGGGGAAGGGGCACAGACCAGGCTGTGGAGAATAGACTGCCTGTGACAGTTTTCCCTGAAAGACTTTGATACTCTGGAAGTGGAGGACCATAGTGACCTGGCCAGAGGGCCAAATCATGAAGAGGAAGCTGCAGCTCCCAGAGAAAGAGAGGGGCTAAAGGGGAAGAATGGGATGATGGGTGGAGAGACCGGCAGAGGAGGGAACAGCACCTGGAAGGAGCTAATTCACCTATACATGCTCATAAGACCCCACGACTCACCTTTTTTATTCAGCTTTTGCATAGTAAATCAGAATTGAAATTTTATTTAAAAGGGCTCAAGCCACATAATTGAAAAGCATGGGAGTTTTTACCTATGGGTTCTTGGTGTAGGGCCATCTCTTTTAAAAATGATTACTTAGTAGGAAATGAACTTCAATTGATGGTAACAAATGTTTAAACTACACAAACGGATTAATATGTGTAAATAACAAAAATGGAGTTTGCATGGGGGGGAAAGCTCTCCAATTACCAGGTTGTCTAAATTCCATTATCAAAAAGACTGTAGCAGTCATTTAAAAACACAAATCACAAATTTGCAAAGGATGAAGAATGTAAATTACTAAAGGTCAGTGAGCCCTGGCAATACCAAAAAAAAAAAAAATGGCTAAAGCTAATAAAATAAAGTTTTTAAAGCATTAACAGGAAAAAACACAGATGAAAATGAAAACAATTCACAGCCAAAAAAACTAAAATCTGGAGGCTGAAGACTGCAGTAAAGATGCATGTGCACCTTTGAAACAGCATTTATGCATGCAAACATGTTTTTGCACACAAAATGGCTGTTTATGTATGAGTAACCATTGTGCACATAATTAGTTTTCTAACACAAAAGGCATTGCAGCCAGCAAGAGGTATTTTGAATTGCATTTATGATGGATAAAGATTAATTAATTACTGGATTGGCATTAATCACTCCAAGTTGGTGGTTGCCTAGGGACCAGTGATCATGACCTGATTACATTCAATATGAGCAAACATAGGGCAGTCCCAACCAGTAATACATATTCTTGGTGCTTCAAAAGAGTGAATTTCCCAAAGCTCAGGGAAATTATGAGTGAAATTGATTGGGAGGAAAAGTTCAGACAGAAAAATATAAATAAAAATCAGGAGTTCTTTAAGTATTGTTCTTCAGATGCCCAAAAAGCCACGATTCCACAATCAAGAAAGAGAACAACTTTCTCTGGTTCATTCTGGTTCAGTGAGAAAATAAAGGCAGCAATTAGAAATAAAAAGCAATATATGGCAGGAAAAAAGGCAAAATAGATAGCAAAACCTATAAATTATAGGTTATGAAGTACGGAAAACAGATAAGGGAAGCTCAAGACACCAGGGAAAGAGCTACGGCTGGCAGGGCTAACGACAATAAGAAGGATTATTTTAAGTCTATTGGAACAACACGAAATCCAAGCACTGGTTTAGGCCCATTACTAGACAGAGATAGTAAAATAGTTGTTAATGATGCAGAAGAGGCAGAAGTATTTAGTACATATTTCTGTTCTGTATTTTGGAAAGAATCAGGATGAGGTACTCATATCATATGATGATGAAATAGTGGTCTGGAAAGACAGTCCCTGCTTGCAGCTTTCTGTACAGGTCAGTGTTCATGACGATGCATCATGCACCTTCCCTGACCATCCCACGTTGATGTCAGTGAAACGACCTTAGCAATTCACCAGAACTTGCAATGCCATAGAGAAGTAGCCCTTTCTATTGATGTACTCTGTCACAAAATGGCCAGAATAGGGATGTGTGTGCCATCTATCGCCCCACCGCAATTAGGGAATCCCATTGCCACACAGCCATCCACTATTTCCTGCACATTGCCCAGAGTCACAGTTCTTTGTAGCAGAAATATGATTAATGGCCCTGAACATTTGCATCACTGCAAACCCCACGATGGACTTCCCAACTCCATACTGATTCACGACTGATTGGGCAGTAGTCCGGAGTTGCCAGCTTCCACACAGTGATCGCCACTTGCTTCTTCACCATGAGAGCAGCTCTCATTTTGGTATCCTTGAGCCACAAGACAGGGGTGAGCTCTACACACAGTTCCAGAAAGGTGGCTTTGCGCATCCAAAAGTTCTGTAGCCACTGCTCATGATACCAGACCTGCATCACAATGCGATCTCACCACTCAGTACTTGTTTCCCAAGCCCAGTAGCGATGGTCCACCGTGTGCAGCTGCTCCATGAATGCCAGCAGCAATCTTGAATTGTTTCTTTCCATAGCACACAGCAGGGCAGGCACCACGGATTCTTGTTCAGATTCGCAGCTCATGAAATACTGCAGGACCAGCCACATTGTGTTCATAACGCTCATCACAAGACTGGAGAGCAATGCAGGATCCATGCTTTCAGACAGAGATGGTGGGTGCACAGTTTACAGGGGCTGTTAGAAAGCCGTGTGAAACAAAGTTGGAAGCCCATGGAATGATGGGACAGACTTAAATACATCATAGGATGCTGAGCCCGCCCCCAGGAGGCACTGGGATCCATTCCCAGAACACCCAGCCGTAGATGGTGGTAAGTTGCACAGTGGGAGAGCTACCCACAGTGTACTGCTGTCTCGGTCCATGCAAGAGGACTAACTGCGGACAGGGCCAGCACGACCACTAGGCGACCCTAGGCGGTCGCCTAGGGCACCAGGATTTGCGGGACAGCTCACCGTGGCTGCCTCCCGCCTCCGCGGCTGAGCCGGGAGCGTGGGGAAGGCGGCTGGCCTTGGCTGTCCCCCGCCTCCCGGCTCTGCGGCTGAGCGGAGCTGGGGATGCGCCACGGGCAGGTGGAGGCTGCCGCGGCCCGTGGCAGGGGGATGAGCTGCCAGCCCGCGGGGGGTGGGGAGCTGCCGGGGGGGCGGTGTTAGCTGTGCGGAGGGGGCGCAGGGCTGGTGCAAGGAAGTTTCGCCTAGGGCCCGAAACTTCCTTGCACCAGCCCTGAATGTGGATGCGCACTGCTGTCAAAAGGAGATTTGTGGATGTGCAAAAGTGGTTTAATTACAGCAGTGCATGATCATCGACATAATTTAAGTCGACTTACCTTTGTAGGGTAGACATAGCCTAATTCATTAATACGCAGAGGTTAATTGACTTGCCAAAGGTCACAGAGTGAATCAATGTCCCAATTTAGAACAAAAATACAGTACATAAAATATATATAGCAACTTCTACACAAGGATCTCAAATATATAACAAAAGTAGATATATTATAATCTTCCTTTTACTTAACCTCTGTGCCCCAGTTTTCATAAGTGACTTTCCCAAGGTTATACCGCAAGTTAAAGTAAGAAATAGGAGCCAGGAGTTCTGACTCCCAATCATCTGCTCTATGATGAGAGCACACTCCTCTGCATAATTCAGCGATACGTATTCATAGAAAAAATGTTTACAAGGAAAGCTCTCAGGCACATCAATGCAACCCTATTTTCTTCAGATCATCCCCTCAGTAAAGCTTGCGCTACCCCATTTACAACAATGGATTTGCGCATTGGAACTTAGTAAACAACTCTAAGGCACAGGAAAGAATAGAAACCAGCACAGTCTTTTTGATTGTGCTGGCTCTGCAGTTTTAACCTGACTAAAAAGCAGTAAAACTTATATTTGCCACTAAAGAAAGCAGATAGGATTCTGAATATACACAGGAAGCAGATCTGCTGAGCTACCTGGTGCCATTTTATACAGTCATTTTTCAAAGTAGAATAGCATTTTAAGCTGATTAAACTAGGACAGGTCCTGACGATACTCCTCAAGACATCACAAGACATGTGTAGAAAGAAAAGTAATTTTGGCAGGCGACCAGCTTGGCTTAACAGTGAAATCCTTGCTCGTCTTAAACACAAAAAAGCAGCTTACAAGAAGTGGAAGATTGGACAAATGACCAGGGAGGAGTATATAAATATTGTTCAGGCATGCAGGAGTGAAATTAGGAAGGCCAAATCACACTTGGAGTTGCAGCTAGCCGGAGATGTTAGGAGTAACAAGAAGGGTTTCTTCAGGTATGTGAGCAACAAGAAGAAAGTCAAGGAAAGTGTGGGCCCCTTGCTGAATGAGGGAGGGAACCTAGTGACAGAGGATGTGGAGAAAGCTAGTGTACTCAATGCTTTTTTTGCCTCTGTCTTCACAGACAAGGTCAGCTCCCAGGCGGCTGCACTCCGCAGCATGGTATGGGGAGGAGGTGACCAGCCCTCTGTGGAGAAAGAAGTAGTTCGGGACTATTTAGAAAAGCTGGACGAACACAAGTCCATGGGGCCAGATGCACTGCATCCAAGGGTGCTAAAGGAGTTGGCCAATGTGATTGCAGAGCCATTGGCCATTATCTTTGACAAATCATGGCAATCGGGGGAGGTCCCGGATGACTGGAAAAAAGCTAATGTAGTGCCCATCTTTAAAAAAGGGAAGAAGGAAGATCCGGGGAACTACAGGCCAGTCAGTCTCACCTCAGTCCCTGGAAAAATCATGGAACAGGTCCTCAAGGAATCAATTCTGAACCACTTAAAGGAGGGGAAAGTGATCAGGAACAGTCAGCATGGATTCACCAAGGGCAAGTCGTGCCTGACTAACCTAATTGCCTTCTATGATGAGATAACTGGCTCTGTGGATGAGGGGAAAGCAGTGGATGTGCTATTTCTTGACTTTAGCAAAGCTTTTGATACAGTCTCCCACAGTGTTCTTGCCAGCAAGTTAAGGAAGTATGGGCTGGATGAATGGACGGTAAGGTGGATAGAAAACTGGCTGGATGGTCGGGCTCAACGGGTAGTGATCAATGGCTCCATGTCTAGTTGGCAGCCGGTATCAAGTGGAGTGCCCCAAGGGTCGGTGCTGGGGCCGGTTTTGTTCAATATCTTCATCAACGATCTGGAGGATGGTGTGGACTGCACCCTTAGCAAGTTTGCAGATGACACTAAACTGGGAGGAGTGGTTGATACGTTGGAGGGTAGGGACAGGATACAGAGGGACCTAGACAAATTAGAGGATTGGGCCAAAAGAAATCTGATGAGGTTCAACAAGGACAAGTGCAGAGTCCTGCACTTAGGACGGAAGAATCCCATGCACTGCTACAGACTAGGGACTGAATGGCTGGGCAGCAGTTCTGCAGAAAAGGACCTAGGGGTTACGGTGGACGAAAAGCTGAATATGAGTCAACAGTGTGCCCTTGTTGCCAAGAAGGCTAACGACATTTTGGGCTGTATAAGTAGGGGCATTTCCAGCAGATCGAGGGACGTGGTTATTCCCCTCTATTCGGCACTGGTGAGGCCTCATTTGGAGTACTGTGTCCAGTTTTGGGCCCCACACTACAAGAAGGATGTGGATAAATTGGAAAGAGTCCAATGGAGGGCAACAAAAATGATTAGGGGGCTGGAGCACATGACTTATGAGGAGAGGCTGAGGGAACTGGGATAGTTTAGCCTGCAGAAGAGAAGAATGAGGGGGGATTTGATAGCTGCTTTCAACTACCTAAAAGGGGGTTCCAAAGAGGATGGATCTAGACTGTTCTCAGTGGTAGAAGATGACAGAACAAGGAGTAATGGTCTCAAGTTGCAGAGGGGGAGGTTTAGGTTGGATATTAGGAAAAACTTTTTCACTAGTAGGGTGGTGAAGCACTGGAATGGGCTACCTAGGGAGGTGGTGGAATCTCCTTCCTTAGAGGTTTTTAAGGTCAGGCTTGACAAAGCCCTGGCTGGGATGATCTAATTGGGTTTGGTCCTGCTTTGAGCAGGGGGTTGGACTAGATGACCTCCTGAGGTCCCTTCCAACCCTGAGATTCTATGATTCTATGATCACAGTTCTGTATCTAACACAGAAATTACTTTGGTCTCTCAACCCCCATAAATAAATGGTTTTCTACAGGAACTGGTACACCAGTGGCTTTGCAGGTTTTGTTTGTTTATACAAGATACCGTATCCGTTTCTGGAACTCTTCCATTCATTTAGATGCATTTGTTCAGGAATATGGTAGAGGAAATATTAGAAAATGATTCAGGTCTCAATCTTGCATTCACGGTGCACTCAAAATTCTCATTGACATCAGTGTGAGTCATAGTAGGTGCACAAGGAATGCAGGATTATGCCCATATTTTCCTTTAAGCACATAAGCAGTAGGGCTGTGCTTTGTATATTGGGACTAAATACAAATAGGCCTTCAAATGTGTGAGGATTGAGAACGAAGGGGATAAAACAGGAAAATAAATATTGCATTCCAAATCCACACATGAGTCTGAAAAATTGCCTTACTTGCCGCTGTCAATAAACTACATGAAAGCAGATCCTATCACATTAAAGGGCTTGCAAGTCCATGGAATACATGTGAGGGACCTTTTCCAAGTCATGCATAACTCTATGCCCCCCTGCGAAGCACACACAGCCTAGGACTCTCATCTCGCTCAAATAATGAAATAAAAAAAAACATTGGAGAGAGCCATCATTCCACCCTTCACATTCCTACCTTAGTCCTCAATGTTCCATCTTACTAATATTACCTTAAGCAGGAGGATGTTGACTATGATTACCAGGCAGCCACTGCAGCAGACTTCAACTACAATCAGTTTTATTTAAAGAGATTGTCACCTTCAAATTATATATTCCCTCCTCTCCCAATTCATGTATGTCTTCTATTTTATTACTTGCTTACAGACAGCCCCCCAACCTGAAGCAAATACTCACCAGCAACCACACACCATACAACAAAAACACTAACCCAGGAACCTATCCTTGCAACAAAGCCCGATGCCAACTCTGTCAACATATCGATTCAAGTGATACCATCACAGGGCCTAATCACATCCGCCACGCCATCAGGGGCTCATTCACCTGCACAGCTATCAATGTGATATATGCCATCATGTGCCAGCAATGCCCCTCTGCCATGTACATTGGCCAAACCGGACAGTCTCTACGCAAAAGAATAAATGGACATAAATCTGACATCAGGAATCATAATATTCAAAAACCAGTAGGAGAACACTTCAACCTCCCTAATCACTCAGTGACAGACTTGAGGGTAGCAGTGTTGCGACAGATTAACTCCAAAAGCAGACTTCAAAGAGAAACTATTGAACTCGAATTGATATGCAAACTAGGTTGCATTGCGTCCGGATTAAATAGAGATTTGGAATGGCTCGGCCATTACGTTAATTGAATCTTTTTCCCTTAAGTTAACGATCCTCATTCACACCTGTGTGACCATCTTGTTTATCACTTCAAAGGTTTTTCTTCCCCTGCTGTTATGGTTCCTCTCAATTAATTAGCCTCTTAAGGTTGGTCTATGCACCTCCACCTTATCATGTTTCTCTGACTGTATAAATATCTGTCTACTGTATGTTTCATTCCATGCATCCGATGAAGTGGGTATTAACCCACGAAAGCTTATGCTGAAATAAATTTGTTAGTCTCTAAGGTGCTACAAGTTTTTCTTTCTTATTTTATTTTATTACTGTTACCCCCACCTTTTCATATTACATCTACGTCATATTCTCTGGTTTTGTATTATTGTCTGGTCTTGCATCTTTGAAATGGTAAAATTGCATAATTCTATTGTCAATCCTGTGAAGCGTGCAGTATTCAAAAGTGTATACAAGCTGTAAGTCATTTACCTTTTTGTACTTTTGTCTCTTTATGAAAATAAATACAAAATTAATCACAAAAAAACCTTATTTGCTATATTACTGATCTCACACTAAAATATTAAAACTCACTGAATTTTTAAAGTCCAGTTTACATTTCTCTAAGTTGTTTGTTTACTCATTGCTTTTATCTCAACTTCAGCAATGAAAAGCAACAAAGTAATGTGTGTGTGTGTGTGTGTGTGTGTGTGTGTGTTCAGATTCACTTTCAAGCTCTCAGTGCTGCAATGTTCAGACTGCACAAACTGCATGAGGAATGTGTATTCATTTTCAGATCAACTGTTTTACCTGGATTGTTTGGTGGTGTTTTTTGTTTGTTTTTAATATTGGAAACATTTTATTTGATCTAAGGTTTTGTAAATAATTATTTTTACCCAGTCTAAAATGTGACCAAATTTGTATTGATGCTGTCTCTTTGAACACATGCAATTGAATTATTGATGGTTAACTGGCTGAGAGGCTTTATTTAAACATTTTTTCCACACGTGTGTGAATTAACTGTGTTATGATTGGTTAATGTTTACTTAATTTAACTGTTGTTATTATATAATAGCCATCTAATCAGCACTCTGATTAACTATCTTACATTCTGTTTTGTATGATAGCAAGTAATTTAATATACATTTTATATTAACTATGTATATATGGCCATTTATTATTCTAATACTGAAACAATTGCCATTTATGATTTGACTCTTCTCTTGCAATTTTAGCAATTATATTGTACTTAGTTTTAATTGTCATCTCTCTGTAAATGTAGGTTGGAATATATCAACATTACCACAATGATAGTAAGTGCCTTAAGGTTTCAAATAAATTTAGTAAGATCATTGTAGATACTTTCCAATTACCTTTGGGTTTTCTATGCTCCCCATCAATGTAGTGTCCGATTGCCTGATCCAAAACTGAAGTCAATGGGAATCTTTCTACCGACGTCAATTATCCTTGGATCAGGCCCTAAGAACTTCACAGAGATGTAATAGTCCCGGCTGGACTTCACGAGTTTTGTGAGTCTTCTTCATGCATGTTATGCATATTAGGTACATAAATAACACTCTGCATGTTCTCAAACATTTTACAACCAATAGTTAAATACTTTTATTTAACATTTATATTCATAAATTGATAGGTCCAAGGCCAGAAGGGACCATTGTGATCACCTAGTCTGACCTCTTATATAGCACAGGCCCTAGAACTTACCCAGAATAATTCCTAGAGCAGATCTTTTAGAAAAGCATCCGATCTTGATTTTAAAATTGCCAGTGATGAAGAATCCACCACAACCCTTAATAAATAGTTCCAGTGATTAGATACTCACTTGTTAAAAATGTACACCTTATTTACAGTCTGAATTAGTCCAGCTTCAATCAGAGGCAGTTTAATAAATCTCAGTAGATAGCTATAGTGGACATCTGTAAATATTTAGCGTAATATCTGACTGAAAGGGGGCTTATTTGCATATTGGTTGTTTGATTATTTCCAAATAACTATAAAATGATTATATCTTTACTCTGGTTATAAATCCCACCTTTGCTCTGTTTGACCCTGGATATTGGATTACAGTTTTGTTTTTAAAGGAATCACTAGTATTTGGGGTGTTAGAGCTAAGGCTTTCTGAACAAGGTAAAGAAACGGAGGGGAGATATCTAGAAAAATGGGGTTTGGTAGGATGAAGGTGTTGGGAGGGGCTCTGACATTGAAAACTCCATATCTGTTGTAGGCATGTGGATAAGGCACTCTAAGGGAGAAGCTAATCAGAACAGAAGGATTTTTAGTAGGCAAACAGAATTCAGGAAGCATTTGTGTATAAGTTATCCTAGCATACCAATAACTCCAGAGTTCTTCCTTTATACTCAGTAACAGTCATTTTTCTTTAGCTCAGGATTATACTGCTACTCTGCCTTATAAACAAGAAGTACTCTCAAATTATTTAAATAATTACATAATAGTTACACTGCTATTGCAGTTGGCAAACTTAAAGTATGGTTTCAGCAAACCACAGGTAAAGTAAAACGTAAGTAATTACTGTCACTAGATTAATCTGAAAAAAATCAAATACATTTTACTGAATTCTACTATACGTCAATTGACTATCTTGTTATGCTGAAAGATGCATCAGCGTGGGAGATCTTGGCTCCACGGACCCCATTGAAGCTAATAGAGATTCCAGGAACTCTCAAGCTCAAGTGAAGGAGTAATCAAGCCCCTTTATATAGTAAAGTCAGATGCAGACAATGAGAGCAACTGCCCAACTGCATGGCCAGGGCAAAAGTAAGCCAGAAGTTTCCCTGATTACAAATGCGGGAGCCAGGAGGATACTATTTGCAGGCTATGTTTATTGGAGGGAGGAAGCTGGCAAAAGTAGCTGTGAGCATGGCTGGAAAGGAAGCATAGACACAGACCTTCTTTGGCACAGAGCTCATTGAAGCAGGATACTTGGGGATTTCTGAGCAAGAAAGTGCCTATTCTGCAGTTGGTACTGCTTTCAATTTGTGTGTCTGTAAACAAGATTACACTAAAAATACACTTGACTTGTGTCACCGATTTTTCATTCAAACAAAAATAATGCAGCAAGATCCCAAATTTTTGGCTAACTTCTCACACCAAAAGGGGCAAAAATATAAGGGTGAAGTTTAACAAATATCTACTAAATGAAATATTTCTTAAACCACACATATATTTTAAATAGGTGATTGTATATTACAAATGAAACAACAACAGCTTATAAAATTGAAATTTGTCACATGGAAAAAAATCTTGTTTTCTTCACAATGGTCACATTATAATCTGTCACTTTACCTCTGTCACTGGAGTCCTTTTCCCTTTTTTTCTCAGAACAATAATAGTGTTAACTAAAGTCTATGTAATCTTATTGAAATCATTGTTACTTCTGTCTGTCTGGCAGGCTGTCACATTAAGGCATCCCTATGAACAGAAAACAGTCTATTCTTGAATAAATATTTGACAATTTCCAGTTAATACCAATCCTACACTATGTATTACAAAAGATTTACAAAGGTTTCATACCTTTTCTGTCAAAACTTTAATTGCATGAAATTATCGCACATTTTCAGAGTAAGCATTAGAAATGCTTCCCTTGTCAAAATTCTTCTGTTAATAGTTATCTGCAGCATGCTATAATAGGGGAAATGTGGGCCTTGAATAATACTTCAGTGAGAATTACTGCACTTATACTTCTTTTTTAAAACATGCCTATTATTTTCTGCAATAGTGTACTCGAGTGGTTGACAGTGGTTAAAAAAAATCAATCAATAAATGTGTCTGCCACCTGCCTGTCTTAATATCTACCACTGTGATGGTGGTGAATAGATCATTTTATGACAAAAATTCTGAAATCCAGCTATATCAAGCAACCTTGGTCAGATCTAGTTCACTATGGGCATGATCCAAAGTTCACTGAAAGTTAATAGGAGTCTTTCCATTGATTTCAATGGGTTCTGGATCAGGCTGGAAGTCCAAAGATCTGCGCTTTAATACTGCATTCATAAAATCCACTGTAGTGAAGATCAAATACTGCAATTAAAAAATAATAAGTAACAACCAGATTTTCTGTGAGCTCCTGCAATATTTTCTGTTCTTTCTTAAAGTTAAGGTAATTCTCATACCTATACTTTAAGTGTATATACAATTAAGTGTATATACAATTGCTAGGCATATAGTATTGATAGTTAATACAATATTTTGGCTATTACGGCTATCTGTGTTTCAAAAGATGTCTGGTTTAAATATAAAACAACATATCAGTGGATTTACCTTTCAGATAAAGGATGACTTCACTTTGTCACACTAGTGAATATATATCAGTTTAAAATTTTAAAAATGCAAAATATGCAAATATATTTGATCTTAGGTATATATACTATTCTATAATCTAGGTACTGTACAACACAACACAACAAAGCAAAACTTGTTAAATTTAGTTTGTGGTAGTTTTTTATTAAGCACACTGATAATTTATTACTGCAAGTCTGTTCAATTCAGCCATTGTTAATGTATAACATTCAAGTAGTCAGACATCTCAGCATTTTTTAATATTCCATTTTATCAGCAACTAAGCAATGATATCTCATTTTATTACTTTTTATCGGACTATTTCTTTGAATTAGAGATGGATGAGTACTGAAATACCTGACTACCACAATTGCCTGCCTGTACCCACTCAACATCTAGTTGACATATTGGCATGCAAAACCTCAAAAACCCACTTTCTCCCTCCCTCCCCCAACACACTTCTAAAAACCAGTCTTTTGAGGAAAAGATGTCACAGGATCAAGAAGTGAGCAGGTGTGATGAAAATGATCTTATTGTCAACACCAGCGGGCTGCTGTTGAGAGCTGGAGCTTAGCACATCTGCAGTTTGAATCAAACATTGCTATTCTTATTTAAGATTTAGATATTGTGAAATCCCACACCGCGCTCAGTCAGGACTGGGGGTCCATCATGCCGGACAAGCATATTATATATTTCTTGCAAAACTCAAACATATGTGAAAACTTCAGTAAGATAAAAATGTTCTCTTGTCTCCTTTAACTTTAGCCTTAGGATTTATTCTAGTAAAAAGGAAAGTCTTCATGTCTTGACCCTTTGGCATACAGTATGTAAGAGGAGGATCAATTGGAAACTAGAAATGGGTGTATTGTGAACATTTTCTTTGGTTTCAAATAGCTGCTCTATTAACTCATCACATTGTCAACCACCACTTTCACTCCAACAGTGTCCCACCCTTCAGTTTTCCCCCCAACACTTTCGTGGTGTCCCGCATTCTGTCCTGTATTCTTGGAAAAAATTCCCCAAGGAAATCTGGTGACCACCTTCATCCTCAGATTTCTCCTTAAAACTCACCTTTGCTACGATATCTATAACACACTGTTACTTGACGATGGTGAGGAAGGTGGCAAGCCATGACTAACCCTCAGGCTAAAATATACTTTTTTCTTTTCCCTCAACCTCCACCTATCTGAACATCCTGACAGCTCTTTAGGGCAGGAAGTATGTTGTCAATAAGTGATTGTACAGTGCCTAACACAATAAGCTTTGATTGGGGCCCTTAAGTACTATGATAATAAATAAAATAATAATAAATATAACATAGGTTCCCACTCCAAGTTTTGCTTTAATTTTCTGGGTTTGAACAAGTGTAGAATCTCAAAGCACAACTCAGTTGGTACCCTATTATCCTTGTTTCATTTCAGAACCACAAATTTCATATGATTCTAGTGCAAAACCATAAAACCTAACCCCCTTGAAACTGGGCCTGGATTTACTCCACAAGAACCTTCCAACAAAATTAATCTGAGTTTGGAGTCCAGGACAAAACCTGAAACTAAGTGATTTTCACCTGGTTTCCAGATTCAGTGCAGATTTTGTTGTACAGTTCTATACTGAACTAATATTAAAGGGTCTAGTGGAAACCTAAAAAGTGAAGCAATTCAAAGTTATTACTCATACTATGTATTTTAACATGATTTCATCTTGCCTAGATATTTCAGTTCATATGAAGCAACCCAGAAATTGAGGGCAATATCACTGTAGTACATTCATAAAACCTAAAGAACTAAGTAATAAGTTCAGATGTTTTTCAATCTTGAATTTGAATTTCCCAGATTTGATCAATTTAAACCAGATATTAACAGTATTTTACCTAAAGTTTGTACAGAACTGTGTAAAATTCATTATACTCGTCAATGGATTATTTAAATGGTTACTCCATTATCCTGTCAGTGTCTGCTGAAAAAATGTCAGATTGAAATGATCGAATCTTTCTCTGTTCTAGACAAAAGCAAATGGAAAAGCAACAAAGTAATATTAAGAACGGCACTCAGAAGTATTCACATACTTATAAAGATCTTGCAATTTATACTTTGGCAGATGAATAGGCCACATTGTAGCAGAACAGGTCGAAAATTCTAGAAGTAGCTCACTGCAAGTTTGGGACCAATAACTGGGGACAGGAAAGAAAACAGAAGCTGTTTTGGCATTGTTGTGAACTGATATGTCAAACCATCAGTGTAACCTTTCCGTAGTTAAACTACTGAGACAGGCTAGAAGGAAATGGGCCAAATTCTCAGCTGGCGCAAATGGTGAAATTTCATTGAAGTTAATGGAGCTTACGCCATTTATACCAGCAGAGAATCTGGCCCAATATTTTGCCTTGTACTGGAGTCTGAGAAGATTCAAAACTGTTACCCCAGACCCAGTCCTCAGTCCAAGACTTAGCCACAGAAGGCAGGCTGGATTAGCATACGTAGCTGATCAGAGAAGGAATCCTTCCCCCATTAATTTATGAGCAGTTGCAGAGAAGATGACATGTGCAGCTCTCCATCAAGTAATTAGAGATACATTTTTTTTTACCTAGAAGCAGTGTCTCATTTATTGTCTTATTTATTTAAACTGGAGAAAGTATGATCTAGTGCTTCTTTTCCAGGATTTCCCAGAATAATCTTCCAATATAACCAAAGTCTAGCTGGGACCCCTCTCCCTTTAACAATACAGAAAGAGTGCAAAGCCCCCGCCCCAGCACCCATTCATGACCCCTGGCTTAAGTATTTTATGATCAAATGTGTCACTTTGTATTTATTATTGTTTGTATTATTGTAACATGTTAAGATCCCAGTCAGGATTGGGCCCCAATATGATAGGGAATGAACAGAGAGAATTATAAAAAGACAGTGCAGGCCCTAAAAATCTTACAGTTTAGTGGCACTTTTAAAGTAAATATAAACAACTGTGTAATAATGATTCACTCCAGCCCACCATATAAATGTTGGATTTTATTTATATAGGGCTTCTGGCCATATTTGGTGCTAAGAAGCCCATGATCATTTGAGATCTGAATAGACTGGGCTGGATACTGAACCAATAGATACTGGCAAACTTGCTGAGACTCCACACCGGAAATATCAAAAAAGCTGCAAAGCCAAATTCAGGCCTCATGTGAGCAGGTACCACTCAATGGAATTTCACCTGATTATATCTGGGTGTATTTAATAAGCTGTGTGCTGCACTTTTTAATAGTCTTCCATCAGACCTTTGTTTCTGTGCACTAAACAAGCTTTGTGGGATCTGATGAGGCAGCTTGGAATCCCTGAGTACATATTGTCATTGACAAAAGACCTCTCTATAATGGAATGGAAAGCCGTGTTCGAGTCAGTCATAGATACACAGCACCATTTCCTAGTTCCATGGGAGTTCGACAAGACTGTCTAGTCATCATCATTATCAATATCAGCATTGATTGGTTGATGAATAATCTTAAGGAGGCAACTGTCAATAGTGTGGATCTGAATGCCATTTCGTGCTGAGACCTCAAAAACACTAATGATATTGCCTTGTTGGTGCAATATGGTGAATCATTGCAGCTGATGGCCGATCTAGTCAGCCAAGAAGTAGCACACATTGGTCTGGTTATTAATCCAGGTAAAGCTAAGTCCCCGGATGTTACCATAAAGCAGCCCCCAATGTTAGTTTATAACCAGCTCAGTATTAACCTGTCTGGATATCAACAGGTGGTGACTGTCAAATATGTAAGAAGTATTACAGTCAGTACTGGAGGATGTTTGAAAGATGTAGACACTCATATTGCAGCAGCATCAAGTTCCAAACATTTTGGTGTCTTCTGTAGGGACATCAAGCATGTTACAAAGCTGCAGATCCACAGAATGATAGTTATATCAACTCAAGTGTATGTATGGCAGTGAAACTTGGGCACTGAGGAAGGCTGATTCTCATTATCTTTGAAAGCTGCTCCATATTACATAGCAGAACAAGATCACCCATGAAGATATTTGTAGCCAAACCCAGAAATGGCTTTCATCAGCATTGATTTGGTTTTGGCAGTTTTTTAGTACAGACATAATATTAGCATGGAAGACCAATGACTACCCAAAGAATGCTGCTACATGGTTGGCAAACCATTGGTCAACAAAAGTTTGGTGGCACAATAAGATTGCCACTTATGGGCACAGGCTGAACATCCAGGCAGATTGTCATACAGACCTGGTTAGAATTCAATCCAGATGGTGCTTGATCTGGAAAGAGGTTCCAAACCTTAGGGATATGCCTTAATGACAACGGTGACAACACTTGAATTCATACTGAGAAAGAAGAGTTGGCATGCTCCAGAAAATAGTTGCATAATTGTCAGCTTCTGTGTTTTCCCGAATGATGGGTACAAAAAAATTTGGTGAGGAAGAAGGGAGGGGAGAACAGCTTTTAACACTTTTCTATGAATTATCATAACAACATCCTCAATAACGTGCCCTTGAAATATCAGATAATTCATACAATGGTTGGGTTTATTGGGGAGGTTGGGAGTAGATGGGGGGTTTTGGGGGGTTTTGTTTTGCCTAAAGATCAAAATTTCCTAATTTTCGGGGGTGGAGGGAGTGATCCCTGACAAATATCTTTATCATTTGGTGTTTGTACTACATCAGCATTCAGAAGGTATCGGGTCAGTCAAACTCTTCTGGCAAAGTTTCATTTGGGAGGGTTAGCTATCCTGATCCTGCAACAACATATGGGCATATTTAATTTTTTGCATGTGTGCATATAAATGTTTGCAGGATCAAGGCCTATATTTGCAACAATAATGTCATTATAAACACAAGCCACCCATACATCCACAATACACAAAAAAAGAGGAATGCAGCCCTCAAAACTGTTAAGTTAAATTGGCAATGTTAACTTCACTATAGCTCGTTGTTGTTGGGGTTTTTTTCTTTGTTTTTTTTTTTTGACAGATTATAAAATAAATAGTTCCAATCCTGCTTTTAACTCAATAGCAAAAATTTGCATGAGCAGGCTAACTCTAAATAATGCCTTAAATGTATCTACAGTTTGGGGCACCACTATGGTGATATTTTCCATCTGAAAGTAATTGTGGCAGTATTATTAAGAACAGGCAATATCTTTAATATTATGGTACCAGTATTACATTACTAATATGGTGGCATGATGCTGACCATGGTAACTGTGCCCTTAAGTCTATCAAAAATTAATCATCACCTGACTGGCTTGGATATTTGCATACTTTTTCACCCCATTACATTTTTTACCTATTTCCATTGTGATTTTGAATGAGGTTCTGCAGTCTACATTTTGCAGCTCCATTTTTTTCCATTTTTGAGGAAATCCCAAGGAATAATGGAGAACTGAGAAGGAGAAAATAGAAGGGAAGGGAAATCATCAAAATTGGCCATATCCCCCCATTTTTCACATCAGTCACTATTCATAAGAAGAAAAAATACGGTAGTTGTTTAGACCAAATTTGCGGGGAATATGAGTTGGTCCAGTATAGAATCACCAAACAAGATAGCTACATAATCTATTTTGTATTTTGGTATGTGAGTGCAAGTTAGAAATAGGATCTTCCTAAAGTTAAATGAGAGTAGAACTAGGCTCCTAAAGAGAAGATTCTTAAAAGCAGATAGAGTTTACTTATGAGTGAGCAGGAGTGGAGTCTAGTCTGAGAGGTCATTAGAATATTTTTAATGGAGAACTCATCAAAAGCTGAGTGTACAATTTGCAAAACATATTTTTCCCTTGCTATGGTGCTTGCTGATCGTGCTATAATAGAATGAATCACTTAAAAAGACACAGTTGTTCTGTGGATAAACAGTGAAATACTGAGGCCTCAATGTTTCTGTGAAAATGGTGCATTCTTTGTTGACTGACGGGGTGAAAATAATTCAGTATGTCTTCACCTTCTTCCTTTTATGGCAAAGTCTTACTGGGTACCACTCAGTAATTTTCCAGCTGAATTAGTTCTCCACAACTATGTTATCCATATAGATCATAGTCAAAGACCACTAACTAAGATCAGAAAACAGGTTATGGTCTTTAAATTACAATGTGAGTTTGTAAACATTATTTATTAATTGTTGCACAGGTTTGCATTTTTTAGTGGAAATAAGCTGAGTAATGGTAAAGTTGGTATTCATATACAACTTTTCGAGATGAAAAGTGCTCTAAAAGTATTCATTATTGTGGCAAAGACAGGCTCCAAGCACCTCACAAATTTGCTAACTAATTATATAAAGTGTGTGAGGAATTCAGTCCTCAATCATGAGGATTCCTTATGTGAAAAAAAAAAACCCGAATTCCTAAATACCCTGGAGGAATAATCTCCTTCCACAAATCCTTATGTCCACAAGTAAAGGGTCTTCCTTTGTCTTTATTGCATGAACCACACTTGGGGCTCAACAATATCTATACTGTCCTAGGTTCACTTGTTTATCACTTCAATCTACTTTTTAAGGGCTGAATTGTGACTTGTCCTCTGTAAGGAAAGGGTGGGGAGAAACAGAGGAGGGAGTTAGAAGGGAGTTAGAAGAAACCTTCTCCCTCCTCCACAACTAACTGTTCCCTTGCTCAGGGGCTAACTTTCAAGGAATGTATAAGAATGCACGTGACTCAGTATCCAGAGAGTTCCCACAAGGGTTGGGCACCTACACACTCCACCTGCCCTGGGCACTGGCTGAAGAGCCACACTTCAGACCTACTTTTAGGTCCAGAATCTGATTTGGATGATCCTTCTTAACAACTAATGAAGAATCTTGTTAGTAAAGTTTAAATGATGTAAGCTAAAGCCCAGTTTTATTTGATAGCTTCACTGGATCAGGATTAGAAGAATATTTTCATTATTATTAGCAACTCCTGTTTACAGAGAGATTTCCTTGTTTCAGTACAAGATATATGAGCTCTAGTTTGAAAGTCTACTTAGTCGGCAGTCACCCACTGTACTTCAAACTTTACTTCACTGTACTTTACTAAATGAAACGTAAAACTATAAAACCTTTCTTGCATCCCATGACTTCAGCTGGGAAATCTAGCCCTAGGTAAGGCACCACAGGCATGTAATTGAAGCCTATAATAAAAATCTGAACAACTGAGAAAGCTTCAAGTCTTTTTTAAAAAACATATTTACCTCCTTTAGTGAAGGGAACATCTTCAACTACTGAAGAGAGAAACTACTCGGAGGAAAAAAAATCTCATGAAGGAATTAATTTAGGGCCAAATTCAATTTGCCTTACTCAGGCTAAACTCCCATTGAACTCAGTGGGTGTTTTGCAGTAACAAGGACTTCAGATTTGACCTATAATCAGACCAGACATGGGTCATGCATCTCTTGTAACAGGGAAGCTGCCCCTCACCCAGTCCATGCTCGATGCCATGCCATGCATGGTCAGGCTGGAGACCTGATTTAGGTTGCAATTCAGCCTGAATGCCCCCAGAGGCAGCTGTGGCACCTACTGAGGCAGGGGGGCTTTCTGGCTCCTTTGCTATTATTTACTCCCCTGCTGTGCCCAGTCACATGGAAGCAATAGAGAGGCAAAGTAGTGGTGGAGCTATTAGCTTTGGTACCCCACAGGCTGGGGAAGCTTGGAGCTACTGGGGAAGGAGGGTACTGGGAGGGACAGCGGACCGTTCCAGGAGCTGGGACTAGTGTCTAGGAAAGATGAGGGGGTAGAGAGGCTGCAGGAGAACAGCAGCTAAGGAAGCATAGGGTGACCAGATAGCCCCAAATATCAGAACTGTCCCTATAAAATCGGGACAGTCCTGATATTTGGGTTTTTTTCTTATATAGGCACCTATTACCCCCCCACATCCCATCCCGATTTTTCACACTTTCTATCTGGTCACCCTAAGGAAGCAGCAGGTTGTGTTGTGGAAAGTCTGAGCTAATGAGGAAATAGAATATGGACAGAGGATAATGGAGTTAGTGCCACACTTGAGCAACCCACCCTCAAAAATCCCTGCTGACTTTCAGCTCCTGACACGACCTCCCTTCCCATCTTTTATGAGGGGTGCAAAGAATAAGGTCCTGTTTGCCCGTACCTGCTCCCATTGTTCAGGGTAGGGTGATCAGATAGCAAGTGTGAAAAATCAGGACAGGGGGTGGGGGATAATAGGAGCCTATATAAGAAAAAGACCCAAAAATCGGGACTGTCCCTATAAAATCAGGACATCTGGTCACCCTAGTTCAGGGAGCCCTGCAAGAAAAATTTAGTGGCAATCCAATGTCTTTCACCAGCATTAAAACCACACACTATTTTAAAAACTGCTGTCTATGCAGATATGCAAATTATTTATAAGTATGTAAATTTGCTATTTTGCATATAATGTCACACATGGAGTTGGCCTAAATTTGGCAACTGTGCCTATGGAATGAATAGAGGTACAAGGGGTCAGGCAAGGATTCTTCACTGGGGCATATGATATATAGGGGATAGAGCCATGTCCTCCTCACCCGCTTTGAATTGTCTTACTCCTTAGTGAGTGCATAAAAGGAACTGTCCCCCATGCAGGGACTGTAATAGTGGGTGTTTCATGCACTCTCTCCATTCCTTTGTGCAGTCATAGTGCAGCCAGTCACTAGCTGGCCTTTAATCTTCACATATCACATGTATAATTACAATCATACTGAATGTAATGGAGCTATTGTTATAGACTAGGTTGTTTTGTTAAATATTTTTTCTGAGTTACAGTATACAGCTCTCTGCACAGGATTTGAATAGCATTCATAAAAACACGTACAGGCCAAAACCACGTAGTCGGTAAGAAGTGATGTGGAACACAGTGTTAATTAAAATGCATTTGCAAGAACTTTAAATGCAAATTAAACTAAGGGATTTTTGCAGAATCACCATTTTTCATTTCATCTAACAATAACCGATATGATGCAAACACTATGCTTGGAAAATATAAGATTAAATTTAACAATCTGTTGAGAGCTTAAATTGTGAAGTTTGGATTTTTACCAAATTACTCCAGTAGAGTTTATTACACTTCACTACTTTGTTTCTCAAATTCCTACAGAAATTATACTTGGTACTATTATATAATAAATAGATGACAATCATTTATTTTGAATTTGATTCTCTATTCTGAGGAGAATGTTGCATACTTTGGAATGTTTTCAAACATAGGAACATTATAGGTTAAATAAAAAAGGCTCATTGGGACTATGTCAACTCTAACAAAAGGCAATTTGGTGAAGCTAGCACGGCTGCTGCCCAAGACACAGTTGTTCTGTGGATAAACAGAGTATATCAGTCTCCACAGTTGTCAATATAGCACCCTTCAGAAACACTAAATTCATTAAAACAAAATAAAAAAATCAATTTTCAAACAAGGCCACAGGTTTTTCACAGGGACCAATTAAAAACAGAATGATGTTTGTACATTATGAAAGCTGTGGGAAAAAACCTGATTTGTTATGGCTTTTGCATTCTTGCCCAAGCAATTTCACAATGCAGAAGCTAGACACATTTTTTATTGAAAGGACTCACCAGTAGGTGGGTAGTTTGTGTGTCTTTTTTTATTATTATTATTATTCCCTATCTATTTCCTCTTAACAGTCACATGAAAATGCTTGCATTGTAACTTTTTATCACTTTAAAAAATAGTCTACTAACTTGCTGTTATGCATCTTCTAGAATGCTTTCATAAAAATTATTGGGCATATACATTCTCAGAAACTTAAAAATACAATTCATTTCATTATGATATCTAAAATTATTGTAATGGATTCATTCCATTTCCCCCATTGCTTTCCCCCCTCACTTAGTGCATATCCTCATATTTCAGAATTGATTGGATTTTCATTAATTCCACTCATAAGTGGTTATCACGTTAAAGAAACAATAATTTGGAAGTAAAAAAACATGCTAACTTCCCTTTCAGAAGTAAATTCCTGCATTAACTAATGTTACTATTCATAGGTTCTCTGAAAAGATGATATTTGGGAGATCCCCAAGTCTCACTCAAAGTATTTTTTAAAAAGATAAGTAACCCCACACCCTACACACACACACGCACTCAAATGTACCCATGCGCATATGCATACTTGTACACACACACAGAGTTATAGACCTTCACCCCACACATTTAATCTGACACATAGAGAAGCTGTGGCCTGCATTAGCCCAGCTCTGTGGAGAGGACCGAAACTAGCATATGAATACAATTTAGCCACAAAATCTAGATCTTAATTTTGAATTTCACAGTCTGGAGAAGTCTGGATTTGCACTGCATATATGTAAATGTAGGGGACATATTATAATTCTATTTCCGTGTACTGTACCTTTAACTGTAATCAGATTCCCTGTGACTGACTCACCATTGCCCTGCACCTCATAAACATTTATTCCAGTGAAAAGTGAATATGAAATGCTGCCCTTTAGATTTGGTACAATTCTACATATGCTTTGCATGGTGTAAATGGTTAGACAAGGTGCAGGACAATAATAAATTACCCATCCTTTCTTTCCGCTTGGGAGCAGATGAGTCCATTTAAGCTGCCTGCTACAGGATGACTAACTATACCGATATCTCACTCTCTCATGGAAAACATATTTGATCTGTCTTTATTGTTTTATTTATTCTGAAATAAAAGTTATCCAAACTGAAAATACATGTTTTGCACTGTGTGCATGGGAAGGAAACACAACAATTTAGGTGGCTTTGCTTAGTAAGCAATGGTAACTTTTTAGATGTTTGCACTAAAATGAAGAGATGGTCCTTAAAGGAGATTCATTAACATATTCAGGGAAATAAGTTAAATTTGATTTTATGTAAAAATTTGAAAACCAGTAAAAGCAAATGTCCCGTTATAATTTTGTACCTATTTTAATGTGCTGACTATTATTATGTTCTGCTGCTTCAGAACGAGGTTAACTACTTAAAAGTTGTTTAAATGTTACTGACTATTTCTGTTACGTTTTCATACAATTAACATAAACTTGATATATGTTAGTAATTTACAAAAAACACAAAGGATCTTAGGCAGCATTAAAATTGCTGATTTGCAATTTGTTCCAAGGGATGCAAAAGCTCATTCTTACATACCCCACAGAGGAGCAAGTTTAGGATGATTCAATAAATTCACCACTTAAAATCTGTAAAAGGAAACCATTAGCAATTAATGTTAATGTCTAAATGGAGTTAGATGTGCTGTACTGTTTCATAAGTGAAATGCAAAAAAAAAAATTATTCTCAGGGGGGAAAAAGGCTAGTGTAGTTCATATAACTCATTTCAACCCTTTATGTCCCTGCCAAGGTTTAAAGAGACTGCTCTTCTGCAAAGCTTCTGGTACACTTCACTCTTCAGTCCTATCTGCAATGGGGGAGGAAATTATGTTTGAAAACCATGGTCTTCTTGATAAAATACAAGATTCTCACAGCTTTATATTTCTATAGTTCTTTTCACCCAAGGATCTCGAACTACTTTCCAAACTAATCAATTAGCTCTCAAAATACTCCCATAAAGTCTGGAGGTATTCTCTCTCATTATACAGATGGGTAAACTGTGGAACAAAAAGAGGTTAACCTCAGCATGAAGTCCAAGAAGCCATGACTGCCAGTCCTGTGCTTTGACACCAAGACCATCTATAATAAAATGAAGTGCTGGTGAGGATGGGCCAAAAATCACATCAATTTTTAAAATGATTTTCTAGCCTAGACCTCTGTCTGGTCTAAAAATCAGGTTTTACAAAACAGTTTTGTCACAGTTTCAGCCCTTTTTTTTTTACAGACCCTGGAGATATTGTTAGAAGTCATATTATGATAGTTGTGTTTAAACAGTTTTCAAATAAGTTCCCTTTCAGATGTCTACACTGCAATAAAACAGGGGCTGCCGGGCTATAAAATTACAATGTAGATATCCAGGCTTGGGCTGGACCCTGGGCTTTGGGACCCTGTGAGGCAGGAGGGTTCCAGAACCCAGACTTCAGCCCAAGCTCGGATGTGTATACTGGAATTTTATAACATCTCAGCCTGAGAGCTCTGCGAACTCTAGTCAGCTGACACAGGCCAGCCGTGGCTGTTTTATTGCCGTCTAGACATACCCTCTGACACAAATGTTCTAGAAATATCTCCAAGCCCCAGTGCAGTCTTTCTGCCTAGGCAACATTAAAGATTTTAATTCTCAATACTTCACTGACCCTTTCAATTAGCGCTGGCTATTACAGAAAACAAAACAAAACTTTGTACATCAGCAGAAAGCGCTGTCCCCATGTTACTTGTGACAGTGGAATAAGAGCCTTTATTATATAACGTCAGTGTCCTAAAAAAGGTATGCAAGTAGATCCATTGACTTTAATGTGACCTATACATACATTCAAGGAGAAAAATTATTAATAAATAAAATGAAAAATAAAAATCTAATTATATTTATATTGTTTAAACCTCTTTAAATAAATATATATTTTTAAATATATAAAGAGGTTTAAAACAATATAAATATAGTTATATATCATAGCAATAATACACACCAAAGTGTACGTTCACGAGAGCAGGTCAGATAATTGAATAGTAGCTTTACAAGTAGTTTCCCTAATAAACCGCTCCAATTCAAATTACTGTTGTAAATGGGGGTTATAACATTATTCGTTTATGAATAAATGTCTGACTGCTGGTACTCACAAAAACATTTGAAGATCTTGAAAGATACTCGTGTTTGTACTGGAAGTTCATTAGTTTACTTTTGCTAGCTGTTACATGAATGGTAATTGGGAACACCTTTACTAGATGCCCAAAAAGCCATAATCCCACCATCAAAGAAGGCCAGACTGGTTAAAAAAATTACCTAATTCAGAGGGGAAGTGAAGGCAGCTATGCAAATATATATATAACAAAAGGAATAAAGGGGAAGTTAACAGTAATGGATATATATCAGAAATTAGGAATTGTAGAAAAATGATAAGTGAAACAAAGGGACACCAGGAGAAATCTATGGCCAGCAGAATCAAGGACAATAAGTAGATTTTTATAAAATGTATTAGGAACAAAAATAATCTTGACAATGGTATCAGTCCACTAATAGATGGAAATGGTAGAATTATCAAAAATAAAGCAGCAAAGGCAGAAGTATTCAGTACATATCTTTTATTCCCTCAAAAAAAGAACAGAAATGATGTAGTCTCAATACTGGTGATAACACTCTTTCCATTCCACTAGTAACTCTGGAGGCTGTTAAAAAGAAGCTACTAAATGTAGACATTTTTAAATCAGCAGGTTGCATCCAAGACTTTATAAAAAGAGGTTCCTGAGGAGTTCACTGGACTGTTAATACTGATTTTCAATAGGTCTTCAAGCACCAGGGGAATTCCAGTAAACTGGAAGAAAGCTAATGTTGTGCCAGTTTTTCAAAAGGGTAAATAGGATGACCTGGGTGATTATAGGCCTGTAAGACTGACATTGATCCTGGGCAAGATAATGAAGTGGCTGATGCAGTACTCAATTAATAAAGAATTAAAGGAAGGCAATGTAATTAATGCAAATCAATATGAGGTATGAAAAAATAGGTCCTGTCAAACTAACTTGATATCTATTTTTGATGAGATTACAAGTTTGGTTGATAAAGGTAATAATGTTGACAGAATATATTTTGACTTCTCTAAGGGGCTTGAATTGGTACCACATTGCATCTTGATTTAAAAACTAGAATGATATAACATTAACATGGCACACATTCAATGGGTTAAAAACTGGCTAATAGGTCTCAATGTAATTGTAAATGGTTAATTATCATCAAGTGGATCTTTTTCCATTAGGGTCCTGCAGGGATCAGTTCTTGGCCCTATGCTATTTAACATCTTTCTCGATGATCTGGAAGAAAACATAAAATCATCATTGATAAAGTTCTCAGAGGATGCAAAACTTAGGGGAGTGGTAAATAATGAAGAGGACAGGTCATTTATTCAGTGCAATCTAGATCACTTGGTAAACTGGGTGCAAGCAAACAATATGTGTTTAATATGGTTACTTTTAAATGTAGGCCCATGGGTCTGTGTGTTGGATGTAAACCTGTGTTACCACTCCCCATATCTATTCTCCCTGTTGTTTTTCTCCATTTATCCCTCTTTACATAAATAAATTTTCCTTTCCCATATTTGCTGTACGTTTCTGGTGCATGTGTTTCTGTGTATGTTTGAGTTGAGCCTGCAGAGCATACTCCATATTGACCAGAAGGATGCTATAGTTACATACAGATAACAGAGTCTTTAAAGGTTATTTGTATTAATCAAAAATAGAAGCAGAAAAACCACATCAGATCTTCCTTCCTCCTTTTCTAATTGTCTTCATTTTATATGCAGATACAAATTATCCTTAAACCATATTTGTAAAATATTAAAATTCCATTGGGATTACCACTGGCTAACCCTTAGTCTGGTGTTTTCACAATGGATAATATTTCATATTATAACAACCACAATTCAGGTCAAATTTGTCCTTTGAATTTTTAATGGATGATATAGTTCTCTGATGGTCACTTGCCCATGTTTGTAGCAAACCTGCAAACACAGAACACTTTTCTAGGCATCTGAAGACCATAGGTGCTCTTCATAGAAGACACGGATGTCATTATGTCCTCTGAGCATCCATCTGGCAGTGCAAGACATAATAAATAATAATATCATTTTTTCTGTTTTAGTGACCTCAAATGGGGATCAGGGCCCCACTGGATGAGATACTGTACAAATAATGTCTAAAAACTCAATCTAGAATTGAGAAAATACACAAGAAGCAACTAAACAAACCATGGTAAGGACAAGATAACAGTAGAAACATGTGTGATTAGATAAGGCAGTGGCTCTCAACCTTTCCAGACTTGCATGCCCCAAGTTTCACTTCACTTATAAACTACTTGCTTACAAAATCAGACATAATAATACAAAAGTGTCACAGTCCCACTATTACTGAAAAATTGCTTACTTTCTCATTTTTACCATAGAATTATAGAATAAACCATTTGGAATATAAATATTTTACTTACATTTGAAGGCATAGTATATAGACCAGTAGAAACAAGTCATTGTCTGTATGAAATTTTAATCTGTATTGACTTCACTAGGTCTTTCTATGTAACCTGTTGTAAAACTATACAAACATCTAGATGTGTTGATGTACCCCCTGGGAAACATCTGTGTACCCTTGGTTTAGAATCACTGACGTAAGGTAATAGTCACCAGTGATCACCAGCCTAACAATTTTTCTATTACCTAGTGTTTTGTACAATCAAGTTTTAAAAGTAAAAGCTTCTTTTTATGTTACATATATTGTCATACAAAGGCCAGTGAGGGTGAATTAATAGTGTGCATGCAACTCACAGTTCAACATTAATACTCGGTCTTTGTAGACGTATGTCAATGCAGTAACTATGGACACAATACAACACTACTTCATTCTGACCACAATTCAGAAAAGCACTTAAGCATATTCTTAACTTTAAAGCATGAGGAGTCTTACTGATTTTAATGAGACTACTCATGTGTTTAAGGTTAAGTACATGCTTAAGCACTTTGCTGGATTGGGACCTCTGAAACTATTAACATTGATTTATTCAGGAGGCGGGGGGTGTTAACTATACTATTTTTGACTCTTTATAGTTTAATTACTCCCTGGGGTGAAATAAATATTTGAAGTGTGGGGAAAAGGTCTGGATATTTTTGGTCAATGCCTCAGAAGTCCCAATGAATGTGTGACTGGGCAGGCTGATTTTACATACGGCATCATTCCATTTCATTAGAAAGCCACAAGTACTGCATTTTCTTCCAAAGAGTTATTATTTCTGTTTGATTTATCAATAATGTTCTCGCCCTAATTATAGCAGGAATAATGAATGGATCTTCTGTATGTCATGAATTATGCTCTCTTCCATGCAGCCAGCCTGGTGGGGCTTAATGATAATTCAGACAAATGAAACATATTAAAGTTTGTTATGCACAGTCATTTTCAGTGTAAGAGAACTATAGCTCCATTTCCAAGCCAGAGCTCTAATAATAAATTGACATTTTAAGAAAAATAAAACATTGTTTTCTGATTTTTGTTCTTACAAAAAGAGTGTAGTTTAAGAAGATGATCCACTACTGGCAGAAATGGATAATAGTGTTCATACTTCAGGCCTAAACTCGCTCTCAGGTAAATCAGTAATCGTCATATTCTGCCACCCTTCCTTATGTTGAGTAGCCTTTTACTGCTCAGCTGATCTCACTGGCCTCGGTGGAGCTAATAATGGGGAAAGGTTCAATGGGAATAAGGGGATCAGAATCTGACGTGGAGAGATTTTTTTTTCTAATGAAAACGAGATCAGGCCCTCAATGTAGTGTTAAAACATAGAACCAATCTCTGCTTAGAACACAAAGAATGTTCCACAGCTTTTACCAGAGCAAGACATAACCTTCAAAGAACCTTACTGTTAATTTTAGAATCATTTCTTGTAAAAACTTTATGGTGGAAAAACAATTTGGCTATGTTGATGGAATTCAGCTAAAGGATTTCCCAGCCTCACTTAGCATCTTGCCTGGCCATTTGGAGTGGTTACGCTTGTCACCTCATCACTAAATCCAGTAATGAAAATGGACCTTTTAATGAGTTACATACAATGCATAATTGCTATAGAACTCTAACATCCTTTATGTAAATGATTCTTGGGAGATCATTAATTAGTTTTTGAGGAATATTAATCTCGCTAAACCAAAAATATATAGATATATATTACTACTGGGAAATGGGCTTGAATTAGTTTAACTATGATAAAATTACACTCTGTGACAATTAATCAAGTGGGGCCTGAGAGAGCCTGGCTTAAAATAAAAAGTATACTATTAATACCGCTTCTCATGGTTACGTCTAATTAATATGCATAAATAGTATTTTAAGACGAATACGTGCTATTTGTGGTCTAACTCCTTTTGCTTGATCCTTCATTTGAAAATAATATATTTGCTGGAAGAGTCTGATTAGTTCAGAGGTATCTTTTGTGCCAATATCTTTATCAGAAATGCGTTACTATAAAAACAAGAAATGTAATCAGTGGCCCAAGGGTACATCTATTTGGATTATAGGACAGCTACAAAGCAGCTTGAGTTCAGGCTATATAAACCGGGAAGTAAGGCTGAGTGGTTCTAGCCTAACCAAACTGTGAATGAGATATTTTAATACAAATAGAAGTGCCCTAGGGGCATCATATAAACTTATCATAAAGCACTGAAATAACACTATAAAGTTAATTTTATTAAAATTAACAATGTCTTCCTCTCCATCATTCTAACATTAATGGAGCACTAAGAAAAAGCACAGTTTATTCCAGTTTGCAGGATTATAAATTCGATCTGATTGATTGGTTGCAGAGTACTTTCTAAATACTTAGCAAATATAGTTAGATGCAACAAAAAGCCATAGTATGATAGTGTTAAAAGTAAACCCTTTAATTTAGGAGTGATAAGATTCCACTACCTGGGACTCAGACATATTAGTGCTGCCCAGGATTTGGCCAAAATGTATACTTTTAAAAAAAAATATTAGACCCATAAGTTGTACTTTTGTATATTTACATGACCTTATGTGAAATGTTAAATAACACCTATAACAATTATGTTTGCTAGTGTCATTTTTAAGTGAAATGGATGATGATAATAATAATAAAATAATAATCATAGGACTGGAAGGGACCTCGAGAGCTCATCCAGTCCAGTCCCCTGCACTCAAGGCAGGACTAAATATTATCTAGATGATCCCTGACAGGTGTTTGTCTAACCTGCTCTTAAAAATCTCCAATGATGGAAATTCCACAACCTCCCTAGGCAATTTATTCCACTGCTTAACCACCCTGACAGGTAGGAAGTTTTTCCTAATGTCCAACCTAAACCTCCCTTGGTGCAATTTAAGACGATTGCTTCTTGTCCTATCTTAAGAGGTTAAGAAGAACAATTCTTCTCCCTCCTCCTTGCAACAACATTTTATGTACTTGAGAACTGTTATCACGTTCCCTCTCAGGCTTCTCTTTTCCAGACTAAACAAACCCAGTTTTTTCAATCTTCCCTCATAGGTCATGTTTTCTAGACCTTTAACCATTTTTGTTGCTCTTCTCTGCGCTTTCTCCAATTTGTCCACATCTTTCCTGAAATGTGGCGCCCAGAACTGGACACAATACTCCAGTTGAGGCCTAATCAGCATGGAGTAAAGCGGAAGACTTGCTTCTCATGTCTTGCTTACAACACTCCTGCTAATACATCCCAGAATTATGTTTGCTTTTTTTGCAACAGTGTTACACTGATGACTCATTTAGCTTGTGGTCCACTATGACCCCTAGATCCCTTTCCTCAGTACTCCTTCCTAAGCAGTCATTTCCCATTTTGTATCTGTGCAACTGATTGTTCCTTCCTAAACCTTCCTAAATGCAGTATTTTGCCTTTGTCCTTATTGAATGTCATCCTATTTACTTAAGACCATTTCTCCAGTTTGTCCAGATCATTTTGAATTTTAATCCTATCCTCCAAATCACTTGCAACCATCTGCAAACTTTATAAGTGTATTCTCTGCGCCATTATCTAAATCATTGAAGAAGATATTGAACAGAACCAGACCCAGAACTGATCCCTGCAGGACCCCACTCATTATACCCTTCCAGCATGACTGTGAACCATTGATCACTACTCTCTGGGAACAGTTTTCCAACCAGTTAGGCACCCACCTTATAGTACCTCCATCTAGGTTTCATTTCCCTAGTTTGTATATGATAATATTATGATTATAGTTTCATTATTTAAAAATTGGTGTGATAACCAGTAGGATGTAATTTATGGAACTCAGAAGATAAATACCAAGGCTACCGAAGAAAGAAGCAATAAATATAAAGGTATAAGAATTAATACAACTGTGCAGTTTAAAACCAATGACTCTTCCTCTTTGGTTCTCTCTTGTTTTTGAGAAGCTTTGTTTGACTCAAAACATTCTGGTTGGGTCTACTTTAGCCACAGAACTCTCACTGTGATAGTGACTTTACCAAAAAATCCTCATAAGAATAAAAAACATATGAAGAAATAATGGGATTGTCAAGCACTTTTTTCCCTGTAGTTTTCTTGTAGTAAGCAAAAATCAGAAGGCCTACCTCTTCTAGTCCTGGACTAGTTTCTGATATTAAACAAAGCAAATTAAAAAATAAAATTAAATAAGAGATTCAGGGCTTGACTGTATATGGACAATGAGGAAAATTAATCCAAACTAACTGAAGATGTGAATGTAAAATGGATTAATTAAACTGCATTAAACTCCTGTGAGGAGACATTCAGAATTAAATTGGCTTTAATTCAGTTAAGCTTGTTTAACTAACCCACTTTAAATTCATATTTTTAGTTAATTCAGATTAACTTTCCTGCGTGTCCCAAAATATACTAGCCTTTAGTGTCCCGTTTTGGAAGTCATGCCAAATTATTCCCCTTTACTCGTTCTCCACAGCCCCAATCTTGAAAAGGGCTACTTCAAGATGGATAGTGACAGCAATGCAAAATCTTGCTTGCATCAAATGGATTTCATGGGGGTGTAAAGACTCACATGCATAGCTGTCAAGCCTCACATTCTTAGGGCTTAAAAATTTTATTAAAGCTAATGTTTAAAAAATATATATAATACATAGGTTGGGAAAAGAGTGTCTGTACATCTGAGTATAGTGCTTAGATTATCCACAAATATAAAGTAGTTTTTAAAAGTCATGTGATACATAGAGTACATAATCAGCAATAATCCACATTTAGGTGAATAGATTTAACAATACAGTTTAGATATTAGAATCCAAATACTCAGGTACATCACTCATGAAAATTTGTACAGAGATTTGGTTGTGGAAAGCAAAGTATATAAATTAATGGAGATTGTCCCTCAGTAATTGAGAATTAGGTTGGTTGTCCATTTAGAAAATATAATCCATGAGGAAAGCATTTCAGTTACTTTCCTGACTGTGCTTCTCATCGGCACTCCAGCTCATCCCTCCTGGTATTGCCGATGTCCAGTGATGTGTTCTATGTAGAGGTCCCTCGACCTGATGGTGTCCGACACCATGAGTTGCCACATCAGTTGAGCATAGCATTGACTGATTCCTCGTGTGTCTGGACCTGCTAACCCTTAACTCTCAAGGTTTTTTTAAATCAAAAACTTAATTAAAAAAACACATTATTTTAAAGCCATCTTCATAATTTTGAGTGCCTGATATATGGTTTTTGAACATCTGGGGTTGTCAATACTGAGAGAGTTCATATATTCTGTATTCAAAACAAAACAGAAAACTAACAGTTATGCCAGTCATCATGTAGACTGCATTGCGTGTGCAATACATGATAATGACTATCTTTCCCTCATTATTTCTCTTATTTAGCTTTTTAGTTTACATGCTCTTTTAGTGTTTTTACACAACCTTCTGCATTGTGGGCACTGCAGAAATATTAAGACACAATGATGTAGGTACCTAACTTTAGGCACCAACGTTGGAAAGTTTTGGTATAAAATCTGTAGTTAGCCACTTAAACAATTAACTTGTATTTTCCCCCAGAGATTCTGAGTACCTCAAGTCCCATTTAATGAGAACTATGGATGCTGAACATCTAAAAAGAAGGCCACGTATTTAGGTGACTAAATGTTGCCATAGATGTCTAACTTTAAGTGCCCAACTTTGAATATTTTGGCCCAAGTATCTAAAGTACCATAATTCATCAGTTTGATTTCTTTAAATCCAAATTCATTTGATGGTTCTCATCTCAGTTCCAGACATATGTGCACTTCATAAAATCACTGCTCTTTTTGGGATGAGACTGGCAGTTTATGCTGAAGGGCTGCTCCAAAGCAGAAAACCAGGCATATGGAAGGAGCAGATAGATACAGGGGAACATTTTAAAATTGCCATGTCACTGGCTTTGTCATTCTAATCAGACCCTCATTTTCTTCAGCATCCAATTCATAAATAAAAGAATAATAATTATTATGAAACAGAATCAAATTGTTTCATTTAGAAATTGTTTAAAATTGTATTCCTAATGTTTCCATATGTCACATTTCTATCCAGAGTGAATTGGTTAGCCAACTTACAAAAGTTCACAAAAAGAGGCTTATAATGTAAATGCTGAGATCCCAAACTGTCATGAATGTAAACTGTAGTACCAAGGATTCTCAAGACAAATCATGGTATCCTTGTGCTTATTTACTGGATAAAGTTTCCACTTTTGGAAAGAGAAACATACAGTTGTTTATAGAAATGGCTTATGTGGCTTATGTGGAAAGCAGTACTTAGTTCATTTTAACTAAAGCATCTGCTGTAATTATAATACATATTACATCCAATATGGTAAAATGGATTTGCCTGGTACCTTCAGAACAATAATATACAAAGGGATCTAATGACTGATGTTATTTTTAAAACATCTTCTTCTGGACCTGGTTCTATTAGTGTTTGCAAATATTTTTGAAATGATGCAGTAATAATTCATGCATATAGTGTCTTTCATGTCAGAATCTCAAAGTATAAGCATTAATAAATGAAGCCCCACAGTGACACTGTCATTTTAAGTATTTTTATCCACTTTTGACAGATGCGGAAACAGAAGTGCCAAGAGAGTTACAGGTGCATTCTCAAAGGTGATTATGGTGTGTAGCAGGGTATTTGAATGCTCTGTTTTTGGGGCTCCAGAACCATGGGGAATTTCTGGATGGCAGGCTTGAAAATTTGGACCCTGCTCTGAGTGTGCAAGCTGATAGGGCAATGTGGCTATAGCTGCATGCTTAATCACTGGGCTTGTCAGAATCCAGCTGTCACTGGGTTATGAAACCAAGCCACTTTTTTATCCAATGGCAGCCAAATGTCACAGTGCCCCCTTCCTGTTCTGGTCCCCAACCATTCAGCCAGCCGTCATGAAGAGCCTATATGGCAATATGAAGAATCAACACAGAACTAGGAAACATACAAAACATAAGAAATGCAAAAGGACTTGTACAGGCAATCCCTCACGTCTCCTGTAGCTACTCAGACCAAGTACGTAACAAATGGAAGAAAGGGGGAGTTGATAGTTATGAATATAAAGCAGAAGCTAGGAATTGTAGGAAATTGAGCAAGGTAGTAAGTGATATCAGGGATTGCCCCAATTTACCCATGGGAGCAATCTAAATTATGCTGGATGGACCTGTTCCATAACGGCCACTCCAGTGAGGATAGTTATGTTCTCTGGCTCTGCCTCTACAGCCCCTGGAATGTTGTTTCTCCTCTCTACCCTCCACACCAAGGGGGTTGGAGTAGGTGATATAAAGCTAGCCTTATGCCATCCTAGAAACACCCTGCACTGGGAATCCCCAGCTGCCTGTTTGAGGCATCTTGGAGTGCCCTTTGTACAACTGTAACATCACAAAGGACATTTAATTAGGGCCAAGGCTCTAGCTCATTGTTTAATCAAAAGGCTACATTTTTAAATGTAGATTGGTTCACCTCCATTTTTGGTATTTATCAACCTTTTTGAGTTCTCCAGTATGAGGTTTTTTTTCCATTCACATGTAATGTGTATCAAAGTGTGGTGAAAATATAGTTACACTAATTATGTGGCAAGCAGACTTTCTGGAATGTAAAGATTACAAAATTTGAACTCAAACTAGCCATCAGTGTAACTTATAGTATTTATGCTCCTATTACTTATATTACATAACATTTTCAAGCCAACATACTGCAGTAAATAATTGCTTTTCTATAAAATTAAGAAAGTAATGGAGTTTTAGAGCGGCTTCACTAAGTCCAAACCACTGAGTTACAGAAACATCATTTCCAGTTCCCTCTTTTGTGTTTTGCTTTTCTGCACCATCTAGTTGATGGATGGATAAGAACGGGTTATTAGTCACTTTCTTCCAGTGCTTTTCCCACTCCACTCCATTGTCTTTAAAACACCATGCTTTTTCATAGCCATTTTAAAGTCATTTTCATAGTTTATCTTTTTAAATATCAAAATAAAGCAAAATTTACATACTTTCAAATGATATGAAAAGCAACTTCAGTCTAGGTGCCTGAAGAGTTTGGCTCTTGTCTTTGCTTCCAGTTTCCTCCTGCTAGTTGAACAGTTGTCCTTAATTAACGGAAAATTCTGAGCTCAGCTGTGTTAGATTGTGGGTTTATAAAAACTAAATCACAACCTTTTCATTTCCAGTTTGCAGTGAGAGAAGCTCATCTTAATTAATCTCTCATCCGCTATTGGCACTGTTGATCATACCCTACCTTTTAACATCTTTTTTTCTCTTGGGTTTCTCAGTGCTGGCCTCTCCTGATTGTTCTTCTATCCCTTTGACTATATCTTTATCCTTCACTGTTTTATTTTTGTGATTTCTCTTTTATCTGCCTGCCTATCTGTTCTTGTCCCTCTCCTTTTTTCCTCCCTGCCAATCTCATCTGCTCACATAGGGCCAGATATCATGTCTATGTTGATGACTTAACAAATCAATCTCTCCACATTTGACAAATTTCCTTCCATCTACATTTTTATTTCAGCCTGACTCTCCGACACCTCCTCCTGGATGCATTGCTGGTAAGTTAAACATAACAAGGTCAAAAATTAAATGCTGCTCTTTCCTTCAATACTCTCCATACTTTCCTTATTCTCTATCACTGTTTACACTATGCTTCTTGTCAGCCACGCCCTTACCTTTGGTGTCTTCTTCAGCGTCTTCCTCTTTCCTTCATCCCTCACATTCAGATCCAGATCCTCCTCCTTTCAGAACACCTTTACATTCCAGAAAGTCTGCTTGCCACATAATTTTTCTTCCTGTCCAGACAGCAAACATTTTTTCCAATCCCTTATCATCTTTAATAGCTTCCTCCCTCTTTGGCTGCCCTCACACCACATTGTCTCCTCCACCCAAACTTCATTCCATTGTGATCATTGCTGTTAAGATCTGTATTCCTTGTCCATTCATATGATCATATCGCACCCCTCTTTGAATGCCTCCACTTAACCTTCTCCATTACATTAGTTTAAAATTCCTTGTCCTGACCTTCAAGGGCCTCCATAGTTCTGCCCCTCACCTACATGGTCTTGTGCTCTTTAGAGTGTTGTTCCCATGGCCTCCTCCGCTCCACCCATGCTGGCAGCCTGTATATTTTTTGTCCTCTTCTCCAAAAACTCTTTTCACACTTTTTTTTCCATGATCACTTCTAATTTCTTCTTGAAATGCCCTTCCTTATCTAATTTGCAAGGCTACCACCTTCTCCTCATTCCCTTTTCTGCCTTGGATATCTATTTATTCTAAATAAAACACAGCCCCACGAAACATAGTCAAAATCCTCACTACATTAATGCAACTCCCTAACCTTTGCTGAGTAACTGTAATATAATTGATGTTATCTCTCCCATTCCTTGCTGTATTGGTACCCAGGGTGGCTCTACTAATTTGGCCGCTCCAAGCAGCTGCCGGCGAATTGCCGCCGTGGCAGGCATGGACTGCCGTCCCATGCTTGATGCCGCCCCAAGCACCAGCTTGGAAAGCTGGTGCCTGGAGCCGGCCCTGTTGGTACCCCATTATTACATATGTCTGATGTTTGTAAGCTCCTCGGGGCAGAGGTAATATCTTGTTTCAGGAGGAGTTAAGTACACTTTTTGTTAGAAATAATAGATTAAGAAAAATATTACTAATGCTCCCATCTGTTCTGAGCTCAGAAAAATCAGTATGATCACGGATAACTAATAAACAGAAAAGAGGGATAAACGAATCAAGAAAAACTGTTTCCTGTGAATAGTTTGTCTTGCTCTAATATAGTATTTACTAGGGACCAGATGAATGGTGTAGTAGCAGCCCTTTAACTAGCTGTTGCTTGAAATAAGTGCAGGTAACAAAAACTAAGCCCTATAATTGTAACTGTAAAAGTGGAATCTTGACAATGTTTCAAGTAATAGACAATAACTAATGACATTTGTTTGATAGAAACGTTCTATATGCAACTTTAAAAAAAATCTGAAAACAATCATGGCTGACCATACCGTACCATACATTTGGAAGTGTTGACTGTCAGCTGAAAATATAACCTGAAATAAACCTGGGTCTTGACCAGTAGAAGTCACTAATGAAAATAATTTCAAAGGGGACTCAACCCAACTTCCATTTTTGTGTACAGTTTAAATTTTCCTGTATCTCCATTCCCAGGGCTTACTCATAGAAGAGGGGCTGTGTTAACTGGGTATTTACTATGGTCAAGCAGTCAGGCAGCTGAATTTATGAAAAGGCTTGGTTGAAAAAAGGGGATTTAGAAAGTTACTCATTTAGTAAAATATGATCTATGTTCTTGTCTGAGATAAAAGATGAAACAGTACAGAGCAGGCCAGATTCTAATACGTTACTCTGATATAGTAGCACCTTAATCCACAAATAGTCACAGAATTTCAAAGGGAAATGTGCTACAAGGTGTATTTCGGCAAGATAGGAATTTAGAGCAACAAGCATCACCAGAGTCTCAGCCAGCTAGAGAAAACAGGGCACTTGGGAAACTAACATTACATCATTGACATAACTGGTGAAAACAGATTAACCATCCTCAGTGCCACATAAAGTTGTTCCTTGCCATTTACAAAATACAGGTCCTGTGCTATAAAGGGTTAAGCTTCATCAGGAAGTTTATATTTGCTCTGCATCCTGCAGAAGTGCATACATTGCCTAGTTTGAGATGCCTGCTGACACTTAAAGACCAATGAGAGTTTCCTAAAACTGAACTGAAACTACACATCCCTGAATGCTCTAGATGTTAACAAAGCAACCAGACACAGTCAACACAGATCTTAAAGCTCTTTAAACCACATTTATCTGACAGCCTGATAGCAGTATTATTTGTGAAGTACTCAGATATTAGAGTGATGAGCCCACAATGAAATTCATAATTCTGTCAGAGCAAAATTTGAATCATAAGCAGAAAATAAGGCGTGAGGCCACACACTGAAGTACAAGTAGAAAACAAAATATCGAATAGCTGCTTGTTAAGGGAGCACCATCCATTCTGTGCACTGAATAAAGTAGGGCACCTGTGGAAAAACAAATATGTGATCACGTAATTGAAGACTGTATCATGCTATATATACACAAGGGGGCTGAATTAAGGTAGCACAGGAACCTTAATTCTGGCATCTCCAGATTTTTGTGTGCTTGACTTTGCAACCTTTACAATCTTGTAGCATAGATATTTTGTGTGTGTACAACTTTTCCCTTTTCTGTAGAAATGTATGAGCTGGTCCTTTCTGAATGAAAATTATTTTTTTGGTCTCTGTATCATTTAGTCTTTTCAAGGAGACTATGAGAATGAAGTTAAGTTGGGGCGGGGGGGGGGGGAATCCAGTGCATTTCAGAATAGTTCTGGACTATAACTTTGTCATTAGGAATTTTGCAGCTATGTGCAAGGAAATGAGTAAGAGTTTTCGGCAATAATTTTTCTGCTCCTTCCCTTTTTGGTTTAGGTTACCTGAACATGTTCTGAAAATCCCAAACCAATAATGCTAATCCCCCTCCCCCAAAGATTGCTTTTCAAACAAATGTTTAGGTGCAATAATAAAAACAAAGTTTACTACAAATAAAATAGATTTTTCAGGATTTGTGATGCCCAGGTACCTATACACCTGAGCACACCCAGTTAGGCATGCAACCTAACAGCTTTTCAATAAATTGAAGGACGCATAGGCCATTTCATGGAAAACAGTGTCTGTCCCTTTTAAACACTTTAAAGCCCACTGACCATCTTGCATAGGGAAGAGTTAATCAGAAAGCCTATGAGGACTTGGGTATATCTTATTTTGTAGCAAGCGGGGGTGCAAATCTACCTTTCAGTAGCCTGCTGCACACTCTGTGTCTATGTGGACCCTTCTGCTGTGCACTAAAAGTTCCCTAGCAGGCTTTAGTCAACCCTGCTCTGAAACATGAGTAGATTAAAACTAGGGAACGTAGTGCATGGCAACAAGGTCCACATGGGACACTAGACCTTTCCTGCACTCATGGCGGACTGTAGAGTATGTGTAGCTACATGCAGTAGTGGCAGGCTGGGTCCGGGCTGTAGTGTGTAGCTATATTTGGTCCATCAGAGGGAGGCAGCAGGGAAAACATCTGGCAGAGGGGAGCTGCCAGGGTCTTTCTCTGCTGCCATCCTCCTGCCAGAACCTTTCCTGACTACTGGGAGTCTCTCACTGCAGTAGGGAAAGGCTCAGACACTGAGATGCTAAAAACAGCAGTGTAGACAAAGGAGGCGCTGCTTGAGCATGTATAGAGACCATGGAGGGTATATACCCCAGAGTTCTAAGCAGTGCCTCACTGTCTACACTGCTATTTATAGCCGTGCAAGCTGGGCGTGCAGTGTCTATACTCTATAGGCTGGTGCATGTGTGGATCTACCCTTAGTGAGCCACAGGCTAGTGCACGTAGATATATACCCCAGCTTGCCACAAACTAAGTGTTTATATAGAATAGATCAATCCTGAGAAGAGAATCTTTCTAATCTATAGTTGAAAATAGCAGTTGAAAAAGGAAGTTGGAAGCTAGAAAACAGAATGAGCTGAGTTCCATTGGTAGGATAAGGGGTCCACCCTAAGTTTTGGTTATATAGTGGGAGTCCTGTAACCCTGCACTGGACCAAGTTAAATGCCTGGTATATGAAATGGGATGGCAATATACTGCCCATAACCATTGTTAAAGCACAATGTTACTAACTTAAAATCCATCCCAGTGTCTGTTTTTCATTCATCTGAATGTCCTGAGACATTTGAAATTTAGACTAAGGTTTGTGAATGGTACTTTTGCATTATTTTGCTATTTGACCAGCTTCTAAGGATACGAATAAAATATTGGGTAAACTAAAAATTGGAGAACTAAAAGGGACTGGGAAAAGGAAAGGGTTTTTCAAATAACCTTTTTGCTTGCCCAGTCTTTATATTAAAAGGCTGCCACTAAAGCACATGTTGAAGTATTGAGGATCAAGGCTATATGCAGCTAGAATCTCTATAGACTGCCCAAATACTAAGTAACCATTAGGACGTGCCCCATAATTCCCTATATCATAAACTGTCCATCATAGAAGCTTTTTACTTTAGTGAAAGGCTTTAAATATAACATTGCTCACCACATAACCTTTAATAGTGCTTCTCTACAGTTCTAACTGGAAACCAACATTTACATTTACTTTACAAATTGCAGGCAAACATGGCCACTCCTGGAGAGAAGAGTTAAAGTTAAGGGCAGTCAAATCTGACTCCGTCATGAGTACAGAAAATAAGGGCTCTGAGCAGTAGTTAATCAAGCAAGTAGTTTTCATCCTTTCATAAAGGTCTGTTTCCGAAATAACAGATGTGATTGTAGACTTCCTGTCAATATCTTTGTCATCTGTTCATAGGATTTCCTGACTAAGGTTTTTGTGCTTGATGGTGCTCATTAAGGAATATTTTGATGTACGTTGATGATAGCAGTTGTTGATGCTCAGTAAAATTATACAGTGTTCCTTCAATGTAAAAATGTCCTAAGATTACATGTGCTTTGGCAACTGACTTCACTAGATAATATTTCATATGGATGCATGGTTCTTCTTTATAGTGAAATTTCAAAATGTACGTAAATACATTTTATATAAGGTTTTCAAAGTTTGTTCTGCGCTAAAGTTACCCATTCACATTTAGTTTATTAAACTACATAAAACAAGTATATCCTTTCCAATAATATATTTTTCACCACATTTCAATAGTATAGTTGAATGTCTGGGCATTTCTATCGTGTTATGGGGAAGAACTGGATTTTCTAGGGTTTTTTTTTTTTTTTAAGGCAGTAACTGTAACAATGGTTATACTTCATCTTTTGATTTTAAGTTTTTTTCCCCTGGGTAGTTTATTTTTATCTTGACATTTTGCCCATCCTGTGAATTTCATCATGGGGAAGAAACAGCAGTTTGTCTCAGCGCAGTTCAATTTCAATCTCCAAGTGACAAGCTGATATTTCTTTCTTTTTGAAGAAGCTTTTAATATGATGTGTTAAATGTCAAGAAAACTTCCCAACATATATTGAACTTTACTAACCTTATTTCTCTTAATATTAATGACATATTGACAGCCTGTTCTGAAAAATGAACATTTTATTGATGTCAGGCTCGAACAGTCCTACAGGAATCCTGTACTTCAGTTAGTAGTGCTTAGAATTATAGGAATATTTCCTAAAAATATGAAAAAATGACTTTTTAAATGTATTTCCTGAGTTTGTTGCCATACAATAAATGGCTGTTGGATTTGTGGCTGAGCAATTAAAATTAGTTTATACAGGATTTGGGACAATAAGTTTTTAAATGTAGATCTTTGTTTTCTAACACTGCTTCTATTATCTTGAAAAAAATCCATGTGACTTAAGGAGGAAATCCTACACTACACTTGCCACTAGTTAAAACCAAGGAGGACTTCTTCACCTGGCACAAAGTATTGGAGTCCACCTCCTTTTAGATGACAGAGGAATGGTGTTAGTGCAGAAGGTCACTCTAGATAGACATTCAAATAGGAGGAAGAGCTTGATAATTGGTTAAAGGAATCAGACAGGAATCTGGATCTTGTTGAGACTTTTGCTATTACTGACTTTCTTGGATGATTTGGTAACATATCACACTTTTGATTTTAACCAGGCATGAACAACCATGCATCAGCTCCTTTTCTTTGGCTCATCTGTTTTCTTCTTCCCTATTAATGTGATGTACTCGTACTTAAAATGTTTTCCGTATACTCTTAACTAGCATTGTGCAGAGAAGACTGAGCACCCATATGGACTATGTACACTTTAAAAAAAAAACATAAGTAAGCTTGTTGGTTATTAACTTTAAATGCCCTTCCTAGCAATTGCACCCCATGATGTAACAGATGGCTTTGGCAAAAAGTGCATCACAAAAATACAAAACAACGTGCAACCTCCCCCAGCCTCCCCTACACATGAAAACCCCACTTCTCATAGGTAGAATTCACAGGGTAAGTACTGCATATACAGAATTTGTTTTGTGATCTCTCAGGTTTTAAAATGGTATTTCATTTGCTCACCATCCTCGCTAATTTGCAGATTCTATTTTTAATTTTCTTTTACTCTCCTTGTGAGGAATGTGCCCCTTTTTACAGTTCAAATACCACCAAAAACCCAATTCAAAACCCAGCTGCACAGCAATGATTGCTTTATTTTTCAAGCTGAAACATTCTAGCAATTTTGAATCAAAGTGATTTGACAGACTGACTTGTCAAATCACAAAATGCTTCAGAAGAGCTTAAAGTTTCTAAGAAATCTTGATTCTTGACACTTGGAATAGCATTGTGTCCCAGCCCATGTGCTTGTGCAGAGGAGTAATACCCCTTCGACCTCCTGTGTGACTGTTCGTGCTTCTTGCATTATAGCAGTCCCAGGAACTCATCCCACCAAGCAGATGGATGAGGACCCTTCACAGGCATGCACTGACTAGTTGAGCTGAGTCAATGCAAGGGTAGTGTGTGTTTGTGGGGGGAGGCGGGAATAAGCTGTAACCAGTAAATGGCTGCTGTAAGTTAGTTTCCCTTGAGAGAAGAGTTACAATTCCTCCTATAACGATGCAACCCTTTACCAGGGCTCCTCCTGGAGTGCTGCAGCTGTGTGCTCTCTTATACAGGGGCTGAGTATAAAGGCTCAATCTAATCTGTAATTAATAATTGAAGTTGGTACTTCTATACTCAAAGAGTCCCAAAAAGTGGAACAATAATGAATTTTGTTTCTGAACACATCTGTGAGATATGAAGCATTAATTTTTCCATTTTAAAAATAGGGAAAATAGCAGCACCATTTTCAAAAGTGCTCACTAATACGGGTGCCCAATTTGAGGCTTGCCCAAGATCATACAGGCAGTCTGTGGTAGAGCTGGGAATAAGGTGGGGGGAACTTTTGTGGAGTTTATTAAATTATTTTACTGTGCTAAGAGCTGAAGAAATACATAATACTTAGTCCCTGCCCTCAAAGAGTTTACCCACTTTACTGTGTATATTCTAATAAACCACTTGTGCTTTGTTTTTAGTTAAATTCTTGGATGTGCATGTTACTTATTTTTATTTGATTTCAGTGGGAGTTAGGCATGTAACTTGTTATGCACTTTTGAAAATCCCTCTAAATGCTTACTTGCATCTTTAGGTTCTTAAATACCTTTGGATATCTGACCCATAGTACTGAATAATGGCAAACTCCTTCCCTGTTTGCTTGTATGAAAGATAAGCTTGAATTAATACAAACTAAAAAATGAAGGCGATATCTAGAAAAAAATGCATCTGAAAGAATGTCTGTTTGATGGAAGGAGTAAATTTCTAGAATCTTGTGCAGGAGGTTTAGTTGCATGATTCAAATCAATAGCAGTTGTCTGGCTATATCTTCATGCACTGTGCTGAAAATGGAGAAAAAAAATCTGCCTCATAATTTGCAAAATTGCTGATCTTAAGAGCCCACTTATCACACAATGCAGCTCTGAGGAGCATTTAAGATTCAGAACTGAGACTTTCAAGGGCTGATCATGCCAATATCAGGAGAGAATGAAGTGTTTTGTTGAGATTTGCAAGTAGGAGCCAAGAGGACGAGGGGAAGAAGATGATACTATTCAGGTAAGTCTGCATTGCACACCACTGGCGACGGCATGTAAGGCGTACGTAGCTACACACCACAGTGAAAAGCAGGCTGCATCTACATTACAGGGCAGTGAAGGCTCTGGCAGTAGGAAGGCAGCAGGGAAAGGCTCCAGCAGTGGGAGGAGGCAGCAGGACATTACACAGCTAAGAATAGCAGTATAGATGTGGTAGGCACTGCTTTCAGAGAGCCACGTAGTGTATATACCCTACAGGTTCAGGCATGTTTCTACTTGCCTTAGCAGTGCCTCACAGTCTACACTGCCAGTTATACCTGTGCTAGGGGTGTGTGCCTTGTGTATATACTCTACATGCTGCTGTAAGAAGTGTGCAATGTAGACATACTATAAGGCTATGTATCACTTTGTGGACTGTGTACATGTGGATGAGGGGTACATGAACTAGTGCCAAGTGTCCACATATGCTGTATTGAACATGGCTACGTATGCTGTGCTGGGGCATGGGTATACAGTGTACCTGCATCCATGTTGCCCTTTTTTTGCTATGTGATGTTAGTGCTATTGCTTCAAGTGTGGTATCCCAGGGTTCTGTGTGTCACTGGAGACACTCTAGGAAATGCTTTGCAGTGTGTTAGTACTGTCTGCTGCCTTCAGTCTTTGTTGATGGCAGTTCCTGCTCACCTCTCCCTTCTGCCAAACTTAGTGGAAGACATGGAGCAAGTGACTGATATTATGGTTCTGCTCCTGCGCTTTTGGACAAATGTTTCTGCAGTGCAGTAATCAGTCATTGAGGTACTGGATGGAATTGGACCAGAACTTTTTGAAATGCTGAAGGGAGCTGACTGATAATCCATTCTGGTCCCATGGAACAGATGTGGTGGCTGCTGGTATTGCCACACTATGCCCATGGGTGGACCACTGCTTCTGGTCCAGGAGAAATAGCACTTTGTGGGAGGATCACATCATTTTGGAAACCTGGGATGATGAGCAGTGGCTTCAGAACTTCCAAAAGAGGAAATGGACCTTCATGGAGCTGTGCAAAGAGCTTGCCCCAACTCTCCAGTGCCAGCCAACCTGACTTTGACTAGTGCAGAAGTGGATGGCTATTGCCCTCTGAAAGCTGCCACCACCTGCCTTATTGGGAGGATTCAATCAGTTGTATGTGAAAAGTTCTGTAAGCAGTTGGGATGGGCTTCAGAAATTTTCTTTTCACCATTCACTGATAGCTATGATTATAGCACTTATTGGCTATTGTGCATGACTATACCCAAGGTTGAAAGTAGCTAAGGTTTCTGGGGGGAGGAGGGAGTGTTATGGCACCAATGAGTTACAGAAATCAGCTGTGAAGCATGGGGCCCTATCTCAAATTTGGAAAAAAAAATGCCTCATTATTCCTATCCAGAAAGGAAGATCCATACGCAAATCAAGGGAAAAGTTACACTTATGGAACATAAATGACACTTTTAAAAAAAAAAGAAACTCCAAATGAAAACACTCCCTAAGCAACCTGCACATGATCGTGTCTGTGCACCTATCTCTTTGCCCTTCCCCTCTCCCTGAAAAGGGGGAAACAGCTGCAGTCCCCCAACTGTCTTGGAGGACAAATGGGGATGTCTTTTGTATGGGTTTTGGGTCCCCGCCACATGCTGGGTTTCAGGGACTGCCCTGGGCTTATCATTCCCATCTTGCACACTCAAGGGGGTTTCCCTACGAGGGGTTTTGGGTGCTGGCAGAAGGCGCTGGCCTGCAGACTCCTCCCTGTCAATTGGGGGGTTGGGTTCTCAGCCTCAGCAGTACCTTGGTGGCAGCTGGAGGAGGAGCAGGTGGTGTTCATTGCTAGAGAGGAGCAGTGGCCACAAAAACCAGTGATCCTGAATTCATTTGATCACCAATTGAATGAGTGACTACATCGTGGTGTGATCCCTTTCCCTGAGGCATGCATCCTGCTTCAGGAACCAGTTCACCAGTGCCTCCTTCTGCCCAAGAGCCTAATCCTCCCATGCGCTGAAGAACTCTAACTGTTCCCGATTCCCCCTGTCCATGACAATGAGCTAGTCCTCCAGAGTCATTATCCATCTGCTTCTGCTGTCTCTGGGTGCTGCTCCTGCCCTCCTGGCAGAATGGTTTCCCTCTTGGCAGCAGAAGGTCCTGCCAATTCAAAGATAAGGGTAGGATTATATATTTTTTCCTTTTTTTCCTTTGCATGAAACATAACATAACAGACCCAAAGAAGAGCTCCATGTAGCTCAAAAGCTTGTCACTTTCACAAACAGAAGTTGGTCCGGTAAAAGATATTATCTCACCCACCTTGTCTCTCTAGCTCTTTGGTTCTCAGACAACTTTTGCACCCCCTAGGAAGGAGCAGAAGCTAATAATGGTAAAATACCTGTAGAGGTGTGTATGTTGTTTTTCAACGCTAGTGTGACAGTTGGTGTGGTATTCAGTTCCTTCAGGGGCTACATTATCTGTTACCTATGTCTTCTTTAAAAGTTGGCCACCTTTTAGAGAACATAATAGTTTTCAAAGTACCAGAATGGAAGAGAGGTGGCTTTCCAGTTCTGTGGAGGAGATCCAGTCATCTTCGCCCGAGAGATGTTTTTCCTAATGGTCACACCTCTATACATTGTTGAATGGAGGCGTTTGGTCAGCTATGAAGATGGACCAAACATTTGCACTGCCATTGAATCTGAAGAGACAGCTGGAATTTCTGCTACTCCAGAAATTTGCTGAAATATGCTTACAGAACGGGGAGGCAAGTTAACAGGAAATTGACTATATTTTAAGCTAGCAGACAGTTTCAGTGGAAGGAGAAAAGTAAACCACTGAAAATGCCCGCCCATCCCCAACCTCTCATAGATCACCAGAAAATCTGGGCCCTGTTTCTATCAAACAGCATTGAAAGGGATAGGGAAAGAAAGACACACATCCCAACTTTAATTTTTTTCTCTGAACTTTCCAATCTCTACTGCAAGCCACTTGCCTCTCCACCGCTAAGGGACACTACCCTGTGTTTGTTAATTAATTATAAATGGAGATATGCCAATCTCCTAGAACTGGAAAGACCTTGAAAGGTCATTGAGTCCAGTCCCCTGCCCTCACCAGCAGGACCAAGTACTGTCCCCTAACAGATTTTTTGTCCCAGATCCCTAAATGGCCCCCTCAAGGATTGAACTCACAACCCTGGGTTTAGCAGGCCAATGCTCAAACCACTGAGCTATCCCCCCCAGTGTTCAATCACTGGAGAGGATTCCTCCCTTTGTTCCCTAGCTTTTGCAGCATGGCTTGGACCAGGAAGATGCCAAATACCAGGGACTAAGAAGGCTTATTTAATAAATAAGCAACAACTTGTAATGTTCACAAGGAGAAAGGACTGCTATGCTGTTCCTTGGACAACCAAAGGGTTCTCTTTCCCTTCCCTGACCTAGGCGGTTACATGCCTAATCCTCCTTCTTTGCCTCCTCCCACCTTCAATGGCTTCTATTCATAAGGGAATGGAGGGCTGGGAGTGCGGGGAAAGGGTGGCTTTCTGACTTTGGACAACCATAAATTTCCTACTCCTTTTATCCCCACCTAGACCCTCTCCAAACGTGCGCTTTTCTTCCATTTCCCCCAGTTGGCATGGCCCCGGGAGTATTGCTTCTAGGCTGTTGGCCCAGAAATGCACAGACACAAGAGCACCTCAGTTCCTTAATACTTTCTTTTCAGGCTTCTGCTAAATGTGTAGCATTGTTTTGTGGGAATTTAATAAAAGCTTTGATTTCTAGGCATGTCTTGCTCAGGGCCCATTTTGGGGTGGAGCAGCATGGGGGCTGGGCTCAGAGATGCAGCACCAGAGCAAAAAGGGATATTAGCCGGGAAAATGTGAGTGGATATTGTAACTAGCCTTGGGTTCTGGTTCTTGGTATCACTTGGGATCCTCCTCAGGATCGTTAGGGTGCAGTGGAGTGTGGGGGCTTGCTCATCCAGCTATCAGTGCAGAATGATATGCTCTGTGTCTTCCTGGGCTTCCTCCACTGTCTCCTTGTCTTGGCCCTCATCAGCAGCCTGTTGCACGATGAGGTCAGCAAGGTTGAGGAGGGGGTCATGGGACACTGCAGGCTCTGTACTGGTAGCCCAGGAGAGTACCTGCTCTAGGTCATCATAGCACAGGCACATACCATGTTCCCTCCTCGAACGATTGTTGGAATCTTTTACCCTGCGATACCGGAGCCTCAGGTGTTTCATCCATTCAAGCCACTGGAGTCTGGTAAATGCCTGCCTCCTCCAGCCTCCGTGAAATCTTCTGGTACAGGTGAAATTTCCTGATGTTTTGGGAGACGTCGCGGAGGACAGTGTACTCTGACCACACATTGATTAGCATCCAGGTGTGCTCAGCAAACCAAGCGGCTACTCTTGGAATATGATCCTATTCACCTGTACTGATCAAAAATGGCCGCAGAAAACTGTTCTAAAATGGTCAGCACAACTTGCTACTACTGCTGGCAGCAGTGGGAAAGGACCTTACATAGACTGGGTAAGGGTCAGGCAGAAAAGGCTTCAGTGTATTGTGGGAATGGGCCTGGAAGACTATTGAAACTCAGGACCTCATACATGCCTCCTGCCCCCATTCACACTGTAACACTGGCACGGGGCCATGCCACAGCAGAGGTGTGTACAAACCCACACCCTTCAGGCACTTCAGGCCTGCTAACTTTCTTGCTCTGTACTCTCCTTCAGACACATACTTCAAGGGTTTAGGTCTGGTCAATAGGGAGGTTAAGGCACAATAATACACATGGATATTTGTACAATCATTAGTGTTGACACAGCCTTAGAAGCAATTGCAAATCACATGTCTACTGGAGATTTTTATTATATAACTCAGAAAAAGCCAGAGGATGGAAGTAAAGAAGACAAACATAAGAACATAAGGAACCTCTGCTCACAATGAAAGAAGTGACAAATGTCAAAGAGAGGGGAGATGAAATAGTCAATATTCAGTCAAAGCTTAAGTATCTCTATCAGGTGTTAAAAGTCAGAACTAGGTTGAGATGAGCCCCTATATATAGAGGGAGAGAGTACAGACTTGTGGTACAGGAGATCATCTTGACTTAATGTCATCTTAAAAGTGCAGGTGCCCACAAAATTGTGAAAGATGTGTATGGAGAAGGTTCTCTAAAGTACAGCTGAGCAAATACTTGATTGTTTTGGTTTGCTGGATAAACTGAAAAAATAAATGCTTCAGATCCACCAGAAACAATTGTTTTCTCAGGAAATCAACTCTCCCCATCCCTCCAAAAATATTTTTGTTTTGAGTTGAGTGAAACATTTTGTTTGAATTTTGGCCATTTTAACCACGTTTTCATCAAAAGCAAAGGACATTTGAAAATGCCATTCACAAAACTGGAGGAGGTGCTCTCCGTATACCCTATAGCTCTGGGGTTATTGTCATTTGGGATGTAGAAGATTTGGGTTCAAGGCGACAGTCTGCCTGAATTGGAGCAGGGAGTGCACAGATAAGTGGTTTGACCACCAGGCTATAGAGTTATCTCATTCTCTTGCTCTCTCGGGCCCAATGAATATAGACATATTTATACAAAGTGGAACAGCTTCAACAAGAGAGATTGAGAGAGATCAGCTCCAGAATACCAGATAGCCCAGTGGTTAGGGCACTCACCTGCAACGTGGGTGACCCAAGTCCTTGCTCTGAATCTGGCAGACTTGAACCTGCGGTTTCCCACATCATGGTGAATGCTCTATCCGTGGGGCTACAGAATGTAAATGGGAACACCACCTCTTCCTCATCTGGTTTTGTGAATAGTACCTCATGCCCCTGTGAATTTAGTTTGAAATATTCTTTTGGGCCAAAACCATTCTGTGAATTTCTGCCAAATTCACAAATAATTGCACTCAATCTGTAACTGCATTTTTTGTGAATAAATTATTCATCTCTCCTCGAAATTGCCATCGCAAAAGAAACAGTTTGACATAACTATAGTAGAATGATGAGAACAAACTTTAGCTCCGCTTGCATTTTTACATGCTGATCCCTTTCAACTCAGAATGTGGGACCTAAGGTCATGTAACAACTTCATCCAGATTTTCAACATGTTCGCATTCCGGCAAAAATTAATAGCATTTGTTTACATGTATCCAAAGATGAAACTAAAGACATTAGATATCAGCCTATGCCACTTGAACCTAACTGAGCCTTAGTGTAAGCAGGCGCACTCCACTGAACTTTGTTAGAGGTTTGAATGCAGTGGTAGTGAACACTTGTAATTGTTTTTGCAAAACACTTGCTCAGAATTAATCAGTCTTGTGGTATTTCCTTCATCTTGCATCACATCCAAACCAGATTTGATAACCAGGCTGTTAGACATAAAACCATAGTGGTGGGTTTAGATTCTCTGTTTTTAATTTCAGCCTCCCTGACATTTGGAGAATGGATGGTTTTTTTCAAATTTCAGTTTCTGCTTTGGAATTTTCTCTAATTGTAATTATTTACACACTATTTATATAAGTTGTCAATGTATGGACTGGGTGTCAAACTTAAAACCCCACCTCCCATCACCCATTCATTTTCATGAATGTTGCCTTTTTTTGCTTCTGCCTTTGTTGAATAGTTTCTTGGATTTTGTGTGACTGTTTTACTGGCGACTAGAACTATTCTAATTGTTCATTCTGAACTGTTATGTAGTTTCTTGCACATTTTGCTTTCCCTTTTAACCCTGTTATATTCAGCACCAGAGAACATGTATACTTTTATCCCAAATAAATTAAATTTACAATTGTATTTTTGATTAAAAGTTTTTAGGGCTCTTTAATTACATTTAAAACATAACAAAATAATTGTATACATGTGGAGATCCTTTCAATTTTCCCACTGCACATGTATTCACAGCAACATCTGGAACACAACTGAGGCATTTATTCATTTGGTATCTGACATCACTTGGTTTTTTATTTAAAAATCTTCATGGGTAAAAATAAATAATCATTAGAACAAAGTGAGGGGAAGGGAACACCTCTTTCATTCCCTTGGGAAATCTGAAACCAAATGGAAACATATTGCATATGACTAGAGAAAAAGCAAGTCCTGCCACATATAAATAGTGTGTAATGGTTTGCATTTATTTGGAAGGGAAGAGACTGCCTAGGAGCAAACAATAGAACAAAGTCCATTTATTTATTTACTTATTTAGTGTGATTTATTAAAAATGCCTATCCAGTCTGTTGGAGTCTGCATGACTATTAAAAGTACCACACAAAGCTAAATATTCTTCATAGAAAAAGCCCAAGGCCACTTCACAGGATATCACTATCACACATAGCCTTGTTAACAGTTAAAACGCTATTATAAATAATTATGCACCATAATCAAATCCCTCAGCCTGCCCTCTCAGAAGAGCCCAATAACATAGAGAAGTCTTGCACCAAAATTGGAACTACAGGGAAAATAGTAATATGTTTATTCTAGAAGTAATGAAGCTTCAAGGTTTATGACAACAGCATGGAGGGGGGAGGATTGTAGTATCAGAGTGGAGAACCCTTACAGGATATCATCAGATGCTTAGCAGTATAAAGGGGCATATATACTATGATAATCAGGAGGGAAAATACTGCATCATAGTTACGACTCTGACTCCTGGTGTAGCACACCACTGAGATCAGCAAGATTCCTGGGCAAGAGGAGCAGCTCCAGGCATATATGGTACTGCATGAATCTTGGATTTTCGTGTCAGAGTGTGAGTGAGCTGTAACAGAAATTGAAGGCCTGCTGGCAATTTCACCTACACTCAGGGTGTTGTTTTGTTTTTTAAATTTTGTAGGTCTACTCTGCTATGGGTGTCACTAGTACCATGCCCACAAATACCACAACCGTATAGTTACATGAAAATATATAGAGGAAGACTAGACAGACCTGGTCCCTATCCAGGCAGGTGCAAAGACCATATTTTGAATTCTTGAGCCCCACAGTTGTTCAGATCCTTTTGAAATACAAGATATTTTATTTTCCTAATTTACACAATATTTTTCCAAAATATAACAAAAACAGGGGCTGTGAAAGCAAAAGTCCACTTGCAAGAAAAATCTCTGCCTTTTAATTTCCTATTGTAATCATGTCCTGTGTGTTGGCTGTGTGAAGAGGGAAGGGGAGGAAGCATACCATTTACAGTAGCATCACTCTAGCTCCTTCCCTCCAACTCACACCTCCCTAGCTGAGTCACTTTATCCTTCTGCAGAGGCTCACCACAGCTAGCGGGTATGTTTCTTCACCACTTTCACAGGGCGGGATCAGCCTATGTGATAACACTGTTGCCTTTGTTATCTTTCCCCAACATTTACGCAAATAAAAATCACTCATAGAAGTGGTTATGAAAAAGCAATCAAAGTATCCAAACATTTGCCCATTTTCAGCTATACTGGAAATAGTGATAGGTACTGAAGGTGCCAGTTACATGAATGGGGATTTATATGACGAAAGTTAATAATGGATAGATGGTGCCTCCCCTTTTAATTGGTCTAAAGGCCTGATCCTGAAAGATATTGAATTCCTCGGTAAAATGCTGCTGAGTCCCCCACAGGTTCCATTTACTTTATTAGAAGTTGATAGATACAGCACTGTGGTTGATGTAGCTCTGGCATCTTCATGAAACTACTCGCAGTATTTATAAACCATGTATCTGCAGGTGTGCCGCATGTTTGGGGGAGCATAGCTGTTGGATACAATATTAATTCATGAATGCAACCTGACACTCTGTATTTTCTTTTTTATTAGAGAAATCCCCTAATATTTTTATATTTTAATGAAATAGAGATTTTGCAAGTATTTTTTTTTCTTTCCCGTACTCATAATGCACCTATCAAAAAGTGGCATTTGCCTGCAGTTCATACGTTATGCTGGAGATAAGGTTATCAGCTGTTTTACAATTCCAAAGGAAATCTATTGATAAAAAAATAAACTAAATTGACTCTTGCCAGCAACATCTGACTGTGACAGGTCTGTGACTATCTACCTGTTTATACCTAATCTTTTAGGCAGCATAAAATTAACAGCCGTGTCCCTTGTAAAATAGTTTTAGTGATAGAATATGCTTTAAAAGTTCAAAAATTCCCTTTTGCTTGTACTTTAGAAGGGCTTGTTCACAGAAGTTATATTTTAGCCAGAAAAATTTCAGTATACGGGATGACCTAAAACAAATCCTGCATCCAGATGTGCCTATTGTGCCATCTTCAGGACATTCCAGAAATATAGTTATATTGGACTTTCCACTCTTTCAGTACTCCATCATGACAACTGTCTTTGTTATATACATTCCACTTCCAGGATGAGCAAGCTGGATTGGGAAGTTATAAATAAATAAATAAATAAATAAATAAATAAATAAATAAATAAATAGTCAAAAACTACCTTTTACCACAGCATAGGAATAATGATTGGCTTCTTATTTTTAAGAGAATGACAAAAGGCAACAATGCGTTTATTTTTATTAATTTAACATTTATAACAAAGAGATGAGCAATCATTTCAGCTGTATAAATATTATATAACCAGTGATTATTATGCCAGCACCCTGTGCTGGGATCCCATATACAAAGTCCCCAAAGTGATCAGGGAATAGAAAACTGGAGTCCTCCATAGAGAGCTACATTAACCTACTTGGATTGGGGTTTATCTGTGTCCCACTCCCAATTAATTTTACATTAGCAAAATAAAAATGCTACTTAATTTCCAGGACCACCCTGACACTACATGCGCTAGCATTCTGCTTGTCTACCATCCCCTACACTTTGGGGGGTAATATACACACACGCACACTTCCAGTGCCAAAGACAGTCATTATTCCAGACCAATAACTGAAAGAGAAACTCTTTTTATCTATGAATTATGCCTATGTACTGCCAGACTGTTCTTCATTTCCCAATTAATATTAAAGAAAAATCTGTCCACAGCCACCAGGTTGTTGGCCCCTCTCCCAACATGCCATAATAGCAGGACTCACCACACCAAGGAAATAAACAGAATATTGACCCACTCCCATAGGGGTGCATGCAACTTTAACTCTGCCCTCTTTCAGCAATGCCCCCATAAACTCCATTAACACACATACCTTCATTCTGGAAACCCTTCAGTTACTGAAACGACAAGCGTTTGACCTCCTTTTACAACTCATTCACTCTCACCCAGAGGTTTCCATCTATCACTATTAAAGGACAAAGAAAAAAAATGTTGCTCACACCACGTTCCCTCTATTGCCCTAGAGCTGGCCACAGCAAAGGGAATTATTTGCATACACTCCAGGTGTAGTCAGCATGTGGAGGCAGTAGTTGGACCTGCGTATTTGTGATATGAGAACACATACTTTGAAGTGTGTGACAGAGCTGTGGCTGGGATATGGGGAACTCTATTTTTGTCACCCTCCCATGTGTGTGAGCAAAGGGAAGAGATTCATGTGTACCTTCAGGATGCAGGATGCTTCATTTCTATGCAAAACTGAGTCTTATGTCGGTAGCAGGGCATAGGGCTTTTATTGCCAAGGAGATTGCCAGCAGTGAGGTGGCATATGAGAGGATTTTATTGCTTTAATGGGGATTACGTGAAAGTGTAGGTTGAGATGGTATCCTGTAAGGGAGTTGTAAAAGGCTGTGAAATGGTTCTTAAAGTGTATATGTGAGGGGCACTAGCAGATCTGTGGGGTGCCACACCTCCTTACCTGAACCTCCAACCTCTATCCTACCAGCTATCCCTATTTATCCCCCTCCCCGCAGCCCCAAAACTCTCTCCCTTATTCCCCTACTGCTCTGCCTCCTGATCTCCCTCCCCTCCCAGGAAGCATTCACATGTTTAATTTCCCCCCCAAATACTTGAATTACATCCCCCCCAAAATAGAATTACCACCCATGACTCGCAAATTGTGTCAACCTCCAGCCACTCTGTCAGAAACTCCATGTGTCTTTGGTGGGGGCTTGTGATTAAATTGTCCTTAGTTATGTTAATTGAAGGATAAGTTCACAGCCATCAGTTTTAATGAAGTCTATGATTAATCTAGTCATTAGTACCTCTCAGTTTAACAGTACAAAGCAGCAGAAGGAAACTGGTTTGGGGGGGGGGCTATAACTCAGGAATCCCTGGGTCAGTTCACCACAAATATGGCTCACTAATGATACCCCATATCCTTATGATCCACACCAAATTTAAAAGTAATTCAAGAAACCATTTGGATTATAGAGCATTTTCAAGAGTTGAACTTTAAAGCATAGAAAATGGCCGAAATGGAAACTCTGTAAGTTGTTTTTCTGCATTGGCACATGCACAGTGTAAAAATGTACATTGTATTAAATGCCATTCTCAGTTTAGGTCCCCTAATGATTTAGTGGGTGCCATTCACTGCCTTGGGTAAAACTCAGACAGACCATGTTGACCCACATCGCATCAATAGTTAGATGTCTAGCTCTGTGTAAAAAACACCTAAAACTCTGAAAAATGTCTGGGTTTTTTTTCAGAGCTTCTCTCCCTGATCCCCTAGTTAAAAATACTTCAAATTTGGGTCACTAACCTTAACTTCCCCTTCTGAGACACACACAGAATTTCAAAGGAATCTGACTTAGCATGTCCATTTTACAGGACTCAGAAAGGTTGACCTTTAAACAGAAGTCATGATGCAATCCTAACTATACTGGTGCTGCTGTGCCATAATAATCACATCTGGTGCCAGCTTTTCATATAGTGCTGTAGAGGAGGAACCAGATGTTCTGCTTCCTTCAAGGTGCTCCAAGATTAGTTATATGAACCCAACAACACTGCAGCACTCTTCTTCACCTACAAGAGGACACTCTGACCACAGAGCCACACTCTGGGAAGAAAAGCTTTGCACCAAACTTGTAACTAATTCATCAGAAGATAAAGCAGTACAGAAGGATGAATAGTCACCACTGACTACACTATAACCACCATGATATCCTCTTTTTAATGCAAGCATTGAAAGTCAGAGCACCACCTAACAACTTCTTTAAATATTACCAACCTTAACCCCATCCCATATTGGGAAGCAAACCATCCTAATTCCAGAAAGCAGGTACCATATACAAGATAATGCATGTCAAAAAAACACCTGCCATGAGACAAAGAGGTGTCCATTCAGGATTTACCAGCTACACAAATTAAATGAACAGAGTAAGTGCTAATGAGGGTGAGAATTTTTCTTCACACCTTACAGTTAGAGACCAAAAATGGACTCCCAAATGGTGGTCACCTGACAGCAGTGCCCTGGCCTATGCAACACCTCAGTACCTATCACCAAATCCCTCTCTAGTGTCCTCCCTCCACGCCCAAAAATAAAGCTACTGCCTAGGCTGCCTGAAACAAGAAACGCTCTATGCCAGAGTGAGAGGCCTTCCCCTAACTAGCACTCTGTTGACCTCAGTAGCTCAATGGTGATCATACAGTGCTTGTCTTGTGAAATGATGAAGGGATGATCTAAGTTCCAGCACCACTTTACATGTGACAAAACCCTTGCAAGGGGCAAAACAGTTATTTTCAAATATTTCCTAGGTATAACAAAAAAGGACACAATCAAGCAAACAAGGACTCCAAATGTACTTAAAGGAGTCTGATGTGAGATTCTGGATTAGGCCAGACATCCAATAAACTCACTCAACCTTCATACTATGGTGATGGGCTCTACACATTAGTTAGAGTAGAAATAAGCTGAGGCAGACTGTCCCCCATATTTAGAGTATCTACTAGAGACACTACATGTAATGTGGGCGTTGGCGCCTCTCTGAAAGGAACATGACAACTATTTGCCTGACCACCTATTTATGTAGACTGCTGACCATTTTGAGCTGACACATTGGGAATAGGGTATCATCCAACCAAGTTACAGGTAATTATTTTTCTAGTACCAGCCAACTGATGGTTCTTCTGTGATGGGCATTTCCTTCTCATGAGCACTGCTTGGCCAACATGCACTCCTCCCAAATTGGACTTGATTAATAATTTCTATGTATTTCAAGAGTAATAGACTGAGTAAAATAGAAATGGATATAGAGGGGTAGGGTTTCAAAATTTTAAGAGGTTCTGAATATCTGGAGTAACTCCACTGAAGCAATGGTGTGAAAGCAGAATCAGGTCCTATAGTTTTAAGCAAATCTTAAGTCTCAGATTTGAATAACTATTACTGTAATTCAGCAAATGAAAGGCTTTGCTAAGAGCTATTTTTATCCTGTTTTCTTTAGATGTGAACACTACCAATATCTTATCAGCCACAAAAATCTACATATTACAAAAATTGGTACCATCTTGTATTTAAAGCAGTGTACATTTCAAATCGTTCTTGATTTGTATTTAACTTGCTGACAGAACATCTAGTGGCTGCTTAATTGTTTAAACTGAAATCTACAGGCAAACAAAATGAATCTTACCAATTCATTTCAAGTGTAAAATTAACAGATGATACACTGGCTGTTAGATGTATTACAAATCCAAAGTGCCTCAAAAAAGCTGCATGAAAACAATAGCCTATCTTTCGGATATTAAAACAAATTTAGATTTAAAAAAAGTCTAAGATTTGATTATATGCATGTATAATAGATAACTTCATCTGCATAATAGATGCAATCAGGTATAGTTAAAACACCTCATCAACTCTAACCTTATAACAAGGAGTCACCACTTTATTACCTACATTCATAGTGTTCATGAACTCTATTGATGGGAGTGTAAAAATAGATGACTGTCTAGCATATGTACAATGGTTCAGGCTGAGACTGAAGGTAGGAAAGCATTTCTTATGCCAGACACATGTCAGGAGTGTGCGTGAGTGCATGTGTACACAGAGTGAAACTCTATAAATCAAAATATCTATAGATAAGTCTCTGCCATCATTCACCAACCACTGTTTTTGATTTATTACAGAAATTTGGGGTTTTTTTCCAACTCTGGGAACATTGACAGTTTACATTTGTAGAGCTCCCTTACAACTCTGTTCTATATTCATTGTGTCCTTTATCCACCAAAGGTAACTTGCCTCATAGATATTTGAAGTTAAGGGGAAAAAAGATCTTATTCCACTAAGCTGAATTTAATTTGTTCCATTCATACTCTACCCTCCAAGCCCACTTACACTGTTTATGAGTCTGTATACAGCATACGAGAAATACTTACCAGCTGGAAGGGAAGGAAATATAGTAAGACTGTCTGCAATGGGCCATCTTGATTATCACTTCAAAAGTTTTTTTCCCCCAGCTGATATAGTTCCTCTTAATTAATTAGCCTCTTACAGTTGGTATAGGAACTTCCACTTTTTCATGTTTCTCTGAATCTATAAATATCTGCTTACTGTATGTTCCATTCCATGCGTCTGATGAAGTGGGTTCTAACCCACAAAAGCTTATGCTGAAATAAATTTGTTAGTCACTAAGGTACCACAAGTAATCTTGTTCTTTTAGTAAGAAACCAGATACTCACTAAGGCTGCAGCTACTAATCTCCATCAAGTTTAAAGAGCCACCTATCAGAAAAGCATGAAGGGAACTGTTCTTATGAAACTGTGACCTTAGAGCCACACAGTGCAGGTCTAGCTAGGGAACTGTAAAAGAGCTTAGGAGGAGCTGGTTTTGGGGGAGATGTGGGTGAGGGAGCAGCTGATTGAAAAATATCCCCAGGTTAGACCTTTCTGTTTGAAATAGCTACTGTGTGTCAGTACATAATGATCTATTGCTTTATCATGATATTAGGGTGACCAGACGTCCCGATAAAATGGGGACTTTCCTGATATTGAGCAATTTGTCCCGTGTCCTGACCGAAGTACGGTCGGGATGCCATGTCCTGATATTTTGTTTCAGGTGTGGTGGCACTCCTTTTTCTTTTTTTTTGCTTAGGCGGCGGTGACAGGTAGGGGGAGCGCGTTTTCAATTGTTACACTCACCCAGCACGTCTGGGTCTTCGGTGGTGGGTAGTTCTTTCTTCGGCGGCATGACTTGTTACCCGCCACTGAAGTGCCACCAAAGACCGTCAGCAACTGAAGGACTCGCCGAAGTGCCACCGAAGACCCGGACGTGCCGAGTGAGTGTAACAAATGAAAAGGCACTCCATCTGCGGCGGTCCCGATATTTTGTATTTATCATCTGGTCACCCTACATGATATTTTACAGTGGAATACATCTGATCTTTTCCAGCTATCACCACACATCAGGCTAATATAATCAGATAAGATTCTTATAAACAAGTATAATAACCTTTAAGAATAACAAAGGGATAGTTTTGCTTTTAGTGAACATGTAAATGTAGTGAATATGCCTAGTGACAGCATATTTACACTGCACACTGTTGGTGATGGTGTGTAGTGTATGTCTAGCCAGAGTCAAAAGCAAGCTGCATCCACACTGTGATGTGTGGCTATACACAGGAGTGAAAGGCTCAGGCAGGAGTAGAGGCAGTGGGGAAAAGCTTCAGATGTTCCCCACTGCTGGAGCCTTTCCCTGCCTGAGGAATATGTCAGAGCCTTTTCCCACCACTACAGCCTCCCCCTTCAGTGGGGAAAGGCTACAGCAACTCTCTGAGACAGGGAAAGGCTCCAGCAGTGGGGAAGCAGCAGGACTCTACACTGCTAAAAATAGCAATATAGATGGGGGACGTACCACTTGGGTGCTCAGAGAGCAGTGTAGGGTACATACCCTAAGGGTTCAGGATGTCTTTACTCTACTTGCCTAAGCAGTGCATCACCATCTACACTATTTATACTCATGCTCGTTGATGTGCAGTATCTGTACTCTATATGCTGCCGTATGGAGTCTGCAGTGTAGACATACCCTGAGAGGTGCACATTAGAACCACGCTTCCATTGTTGCCACAGTAACTCCATGTAACTCTCACCTAATGATGTAGATGGAAGTGAATGATAACTATGAACTCAGTTGGTGTGTCACACTAACGAACAGTCAGGTTCTGACAGGTTAAATATATCTCCTTAAAGTAGTGGGACCAGACAGACAATCACCTCTTTTGGTCAGAGATCAAACATACAAAAATCAGGTAAACTGGCTTGTCCATTGGACCAAGGGTTTGCAAATTAGAGATCACAAACTCTAGGACAGGTTGCTAAGAGTCAAGGCGGCTTCTCAGTCATCCCTTATTCCAGGCTTCTATGTGCTATGCTCCAGAGAAATTCTGCTTAATGGTGGAAAAGAGCCAACTGCCTTAACCCCACCCTATCTCTGCTGCTCACACAACTCTGCCAGCTCCTCAGTACGTTAAACAGTGTTTCCCTCAAGCAGAGTATAGCACTAGATCCCTGCTAACAACACTCACCTTCTTCCTGCATTCACCCACCCAACCCAAAACTAGCCATGACCCTAGAAGTATTTTGGGATATGACCATAAACAATTGTAGGGCTAGAGCAACAAGAAAACAAAATAGGAGTGGGGATCTTACACAGAGAAAGTTTGAGATCCCTCCACCCACCCCGCCGATTACATAATGATCTTGAGCCTTTTCTTGAAGGAATTAAATGATTTGGTTCCTTGCTTTTCCAAAGGTATCTGGCAATTTATACAAGGTGCAGTAACCGCTGAATGTCCATAATTCTATACCTGAACAATGTGGGTTTCCAAAAATACATTGCTGGAACTTCTGGTGCTGTCTGCTTTAAACAAGTGATTTTACAATCTACAGGCAGGGCATAGGATAAAAGCCACTTCCTCTCTCTTGATAAGAGGGCCACATTGTTTTGTTTATTTAGAAGGCAAAGTGTTAGCAGGGCAGGAATATCACAGTACAGTGCTCTGGCAAGCAAATCACAACTTGGAACCAGAATTGTGTTGTAGGAGGACAATCCCAGAGATAATGAATGAAAGTCCTTATCTTGGCTTTGCATTTAGGACTATAAATGTTTTAGAAATATGTTTTGGCAAAGGGAACAAAGTATACAAATTAAGGAAGAGAAAGTGAATCAGTTTTTCCACTGCCTTGAACCTGCTGTAGTCATTTACTGCAGGGTGTCAGTAAAGAGTTACCGTTTTGATTTGGTAGCATTTAACAGCTAGCTTGCACAGGTGAAAATGACTATTCCAAGTGTAAGGCAGCAGACCCCTGAGTTCCATTCTCAGCTATACCACTGATTCACGCTATGACTGTGGGTCAGTCACATATGAACTGGCTCTGGAAGTCAGTTTTCCTGTTTTAAATAACAGGTTTGATCATACTTAACTACTTCACAGTGTTGAGAGGCTTCATTAGTATGTAAAGCATTTTTTTAGATTCTTGTGTAAAAGCATTATTACACATCTATTGTTATAATGTAAATTAAGTGATGTGTCCTTTTTTCCCTCGATTTCAGCAAATGTTTTCCAGGATATCCCAGCAGTGCTCTATACAGCACCTCTCTGAACTCCCTGCCTCTTTAAATGCAGTGAGTCAATGATGCTGACCACTTGGGTAAGACTAGCCCTGCAAATGAACAGCACAGCAAGTAGAATTTATCACCACCACCTAACAGCTACTACATAAAGCTCAAGGTTAGTTCTGGTTAAGTGAAGGCACATCACACTGCCCGATATACATCATTATACTTTTAGCTGTGAGGTCGCTGGCACAGCACCTAATTTCTGACAACGGATTTAAATAAATCTAGTTCTCGCTAAGCGTTTTACTTATTCCATGTTCTGTCAATTATACATTTGCCTCAACTTATCTTTTCTGCAACAGTAAAAAAATTATGAAAAGCTGTCTTTAAAAAAAGAAAAATCTCACACTCAGTGAGTGATTTCTTTGAAAGGATCTCATCTGAGCATTCTGCCAAAGTAATTGCAACTCATTTCATTCCAGCATTATAAAAAAGAGACATTTCTCTAGGAGACGCTTTTTTATCTAATGTAGCATTTGTATTTATAGCTGTACCCTCACTCTACAAATATGCTTTTCCTGGAGGCTCGAACTCCACACCAAGACCCTTTGGAACATGTAATGAAGGTTAGGGATAGATCCCAACAACTCTTCTATGGATGCTCCAAGGTATGTGATCATTAGCTCTCACCACATCTCCCTTGTATCCGTGTGTCAAGTCATCTAGAATCCCAGTGGACAGGCAGCCCTTGCTTGTTCCTAGTGTAGTGCCCTTCTAGCACCAAAGGAAAAGCCTAACCCTTGCTGAGGATGTGTGATCTAGGGTGGGATTTTCAAAAGCATTTAAGTGATTAATGAGCACATTTTCAATCCCATCACTCAGGGATAAATAGCTGGTATGGAGAAAAGCTGCCTTCTCTTAACTAGTTAGACATTAACTAATGTTACATCTGGGAGTCTATTTGCTCAATGTTTTCTTACATCTGATGAAAGACAGTGACTCAAGATATTTTTATTAACTTCAAGAAGATCCAGTTGAAGGATCATTTGTTCTCAGACAGGACTAGCCTTCTTACATCGGGTCTGTACAATGGCACTGTTTGTGGATCTGCAAGGCAGCGGCTAAAATAAGTAGTAAATGTCTGTTGTAAGATCAAATGTATACAAGTTTTCCTTTGCTTCTGGGAGGATATAGATGTATTATTTCTTGTTTCTTCAATTTTTGTATTTGCTTATATACAGAAGAAATGACAGTACTTCTGGCACATTCTGTGTCTCTTGGTCTACCCAGAAATTAGATCCAAATATTCCTTGACCACTTTTCAGGAAGCTCATTAGGGTCATTATTCAGACATCTGTTAGGTAAATGATATAGACTTTAGAGGAGATTCCTACATTCTTTAGGGTAATCTCATAATCCAGAAAGCAGAAAATCCACCCAGGAGAAAAGTCATCCTGGATGTATTTCTTACCAACCGGGAGAAGTTGATTGAGAGAATCTGAATGAAAGGGATGAACTGTGATGAACTTACAAGTATGCAACTTCTTGGGTAATGAAAATGCCATGAGAAGACAAGACCTCAATTTCAGCCCCATTTGTGGCTTCATACAATATTAAAACAACTTGTGAAAATCATACTAAGATATTTGTCTTTATTCAGTCTTTATATCATTCTTTGCAGCTTTAAATCCAGCATGTGCAAACCTAAAATGAACTCAATCTATTGGTTACTGCAACTGCAGTGCTGGCAGTATAATTAGTTATATTAATTGCATACCATAGTCTGTTTTGGTGTTTTAGACAGGTTGCTTTAAGTGGATTAGGAAATTCAGGCCTACCTGAGCACTAAAAAAGGGTCCCTTCTGAGAGGAAAGAGAGATAAGAATCTAGAAATTAGGACAGCTGTACTATTTAAGGGAGGCAGTGTTGTGTGAGCAAAACAACATCAGCTATTCATGAAAGAGAAATTCACCCCAAGGCGGTGGGCCTGCAGACGGCTCTATGGACCAGTGTGGCTTAGCCAGTGCATAGAATTTGTGCAGACCCATTGCAAAAGGGTGGATTTCAACTTGACTGTAACATGGAAAGTTATTGTACGTGTCTCAGGAAGAGGACAACACAATGAGGGCTTTGCTTTTTTCCACTTTCCATTTTCTTCTGCAGGGTAAAGGGTTTTTGGTGCTTTCTTCCTACCCATAGGCAACGTGCAATTCTTTTCAGATTATATCATACATTCCTGGGGGTGTTGAAATCTGTCTTAATCTTGAGGAAAGACCTTTCAACAAACCCTCAGTGACTCAGTTATCAGTCTTATCTTGCTCAAATAACATTTTATCCCTCAAGAGCTCAGGCTAAATCTTTATATTTAATTAGATTAGTAAAGGTTTGTGTGTGAGCCTGTAAATTGAGCTGAAATAGCAGTTTAAGAATCATTTCAATCATAGTGATATTTCACATATGTACACTCCTTTCTTATAGAATGGTCTATAATTTAATTAGTTGCATATTTACACTGTACTTATATACATATTAAAAGTTTTATAAATGCTTTCAAATAACTTATAAAAATGGCAGCACAGCCAAATCACTACAAAAAATTTCATCTGATTTAGCTTAACTTTTTAAGCCAACTTTGTGCTTTAACAAGCTCCTCTTACAGTTTTCCTACACAGAGTTGACAGCAAGGTATGTAGAAATTAACTAACGCTACACCTGGGAGTCTATTTGTTCAATGTTTTGTTACGTCTGATGAAAGACAGTGACTCAAGATATTTTTATTAACTTCAAGAAGTGTCACTTTTCCCAACAAAAACACCAGCAGAACCTCCAATTAGTTCTTCCCAATACAGTCAATGTGCTACGAGGGATTCTATATGTATGTAAGCAATGATGATGGTAAACAGTGGGGAAAGTCATTAAGAAGCCTTCCTGGGAATACTTTTCAGGCAGGTATCCAGCATTTAAGGGGTTGGAGCCAGGATAACAAGGCTGATGGACTAGTAGATCATGGACTATAGATTATGTACTCAGCATGTGATCCACTACCTTCAGCAAGGAGAAGGAAAGCAAATAGAGGGAGTTTTAGCTAAAACAGAGAGAGAAAAGTGAGCCAAAGAGATGAATCTTGCAAAAAAAAAAAAAAAAAAAAAACCAGGACATGCTACTAGGTGTTAGCAAAGGTTGTTAGTACAGCATAGTTATGAGAACTAAAGTCTCTTGAAAAGCAAAAGGCACCATACATTGTTCCATGTATTCATTTCACCTCTTGAACCAGTTCAGAATCATTCATGCACATTCTTCCACAAAGGCAATACTCTTACGAATTTCATATTCCTAAATCAAGAAAATTTTGGAATGAAACTTGGAAATAGAAAGCACTAAATACTAGCAAACAATTAACAGCTTAATATGTTGAGCTAAGAAACAAAGGAGCAAGACAACAATGCTTTTCATGAGACTAGTGAAAAAAGCGTGTGTCTCCAGGTGCCCTTGTCTTCCTTTATCAGCAAAAAGATGCCTCTATAGAGGCAAAGATGATTCAAATGAGCCATTCAAGTAATTTCTGATACACAGATCATTATTTTGGTAACCATGTGTGGTGGTCTCGTTTTGCATACTTAATATGTTAAGTGAATTTGCCAATATTCAGAAAACAGCTTGCCAATATCAATAACTGGAGGCAGGTTGTAAGTTATTAAAATATTACATTATTGTTTTATAGTTTGTCCCTTCTAAAGGTCTCAAAGGGATATTGTCAACCATTTTTTAAGTAACTAATTAAAATCCAAGTGATAGAGATTCTTTAAGTAGGACATCTGGGTTTTTTTAATCCTTTTTTTTTTAAAGTGTTTTTTCTGTTCCCCTGTTGATGTTCATAAAAAAGTCTTTTCGGGAAGGAAAAATCAACTGACTACAGAGGAAACAATGAAACTGTTTATACACAAAACAAAACTGAATCTACATTTCTAAGAGACAAGGTGGGTAAGATATCTTTCATTGGATCCACTTCTCCATAACTTCACGGAGCCTTTCTTGGGTTGGGGAAGGTAACCAGAGTGTCCTAAATACAAGGTGGGACAGATTGTTAAACAGAAGGGGTTCACATATGACACAATTAACACCTCAGCAGTTGTAGACAAAGAAGGGTAATAGTCAGGAGCAGGGCTGGCTCTATCTTTTTTGCCGCCCAAAGCAGGAAAAAAAAAAAGCCCTTAAAATGTGCCGCCCCAGGAATGGCTGGAATGCCACCCCTTCACATATGCCGCCCCAAGCACCGGCTTCCTTTGCTGGTGCCTGGAGCCGGCCCTGGTCAGGAGGGCATGTTACAAATTGTTATAAACAGCCATAAAACCAGTGTCTGTTAAGTCCATGTTTTTAGAGTGTCCAGATGTGTTATGAATTTAAATTCCCATCCTTTGAATTTAAATGGAGGTTTCTTTTGAGGATGAGGCCCAAGAGGTCAGATATGGAACGATAGCTTTGTGAACGTTGTTAATTGTTCAACCACAGTCGATAGGATGGTTTTTTTTCTGTGTGAGTTCATTCGAGAGTGTAATGAATGTCTGATTTCACCCACAGTTGTTGTTGGGGCATTTGACTCACTGGATGAGGTACACCACATGTTGTGACAGGCATATGTGAAACCCATGGAATTTGAAAGGTGTATTGTGGGGGTGTTGATCACCGTAGCAATGGAGATAGTTCTGCAGATTTTGCATAATTTCTGAGGGGTCTGGTGCCACTTTGAGTTGTTGTGTCTGTCCTGTACATTTGTAAAGCTCTTTGAGATCTACTAATGAAAAGGTCTATATTCAAGATAGGTCTCACTAATTGATTTGTTATTAGAGCTGTCCAATGCACAAAGTAAACCAATCAAGAACTAGAGATTTTTTTTTCACTAGCTTTTCAGTTATAATAATCTTAGGTGTTACTTATAATTATAGTGGGCACACATTTTTCAGACAGCAGTGTGATTTTCAAGACGAGTGTGTCCCTTTAAATAAGTACCATCATGCAGCTAAATCAACCACATGACTGAGCTGAAGCAGATATTTAAAACCCCATGTACTCCGCAGTTTTTGTATTTTTGAACTTTTCAACCATGTTCCTAGTGCTATATTTTCATGATATGGAGGCATTAACTTATTCCCCATAGTGTTGTTGTTAAATGTACATAGCATATATTTCCCTAGATTCTTCTGACACTGCAGTTCTTAAGGTCATAGTAGTCCCCTTAATATGCAATGATAGAGTACATTCACTTCAGTCAAAAAAACTGATTGGTAAAAATATATGTATAAAATCTAATATAAAAGCAGCGTTGAAAAAGAATCAGAATTAAACTGATGATTACATTCCTGAGACATTCTATAGCAATGAATATGCTTTCCCAAACTAAATAGATTTTAGCAATAATTTAAATAACCAGACACTCTGTATTACAGTGTGAAAAGGAGGTCAGACGGCACTAGAGGGAAGGTGATTAAAGCAAAGAACAAAGCAAACTAGAACTGTAAAAGAAAAGAAATCAGAGCTATCATACTGTAGCTAGAGATGAGTGATGTAGACACAAACTATATATCCTGAAGAATAATGCTGCCTGTATACACCATAGAGCATACAAAGTTATCACTATCTTTATAATCTCCTGTCACACAAGTTGGATTTTTTTCCTGTCACCACATTAGTTTCTTGTAAAAAAGAGATTTAGAAACATTCTTTGTCCATTATAATTTCACAACTAGTGAAAGTTCCTTGGAATTAAGGTTTATCACATCACAATTTTCTGTCTTTTCTATTTTCGACTGATATTCAGTGATGAAACATTCTCCTCCCTTACCTCCCCTCCCGCCTAATTTGCTATCACAGAAATCTATTTGGAGTGCACATGAATGAATGAATGGTTAACCACACTTCAGAAATTGCATTGAATTCCACCTTCTCAAACAGATTTGCTTATGGTCCTAGATCAGGCCTGCACAACTCGTAAAGCGGCGAGGGCCATATTACCCCAAGAAAACAGCTGAGGGCCGAAACCCTCCGGCCCCACAGAAACACCCCCAGCGCCACCCCCTCCCCACTCGGCCCCTCCCCTGCATGCCCCCTCCCCGCTCAGCCCCACCATCACACCCCTCTTCACCCCCTACTCCCCCGCTGGCTTGCTGCATCCCTCCTAGTGAGTCCCCCACCCACCACTCGCCTCCTTTCACCTCCTCCCTCCCCTACCAGAAACCCCCATGCCCGTCCCTAGAACCCCTGATGGCTCACTGCTTGCCCTGCCTGCCCCCCCACCACTGCCCGCCCACTCGGCCATCCCCCCACCCCCCGCTCGCCTCGGCCCCTCCACCACTGCCCGCCCGCTCCTCCGGCCGAGGGAGAGCGGGGCATGCCGCACTCCCCACCGGCGCTCCTCCAGCTGGGGGACAGCGGGGCATGCCGCGCTCCCTGCCGGCGCTCCTCCAGCTGGGGGACAGCGGGGCATGCCGCGCTCCCTGCCGGCGCTCCTCCAGCTGGGGGAGAGCGGGGCATGCCGCGCTCCCCGCCGGCGCTCCTCCGGCCAGGGGAGCGTGGGGCATGCCGTGCTCCCCGCCGGCGCTCCTCCGGCCGGGGAAGAGCGGGGCATGCCGATCCACTCAACCCCCCCACGGGCCGCATAGTAAGCATGCATGGGCTGCATGTGGCCCACGGGCTGTATGTTGTGCAGGCCTGTCCTAGATAATAAAAATATCAGAGGTACTGTAGCAACTTTCTTGTGCACTTATGGGATTATCAGCAAGGCCACAGGCCTATGTTTAACTTTGGTATTGTTTTCCTTTATCCCTCCAGTTGTACATATAACAACTTGCCTGTTCTCCTTTGTGGTTAAGGCAACTGAAGGACAGAGTATTATGATAAAGATTTACAGTCTTAAATGTAGAGACTGTCTACACAGTGACATTGACCAGAATAAGAGTGTCCGCATAGGGAGTTATTCCAGAATAGCTGTTGCACTTCAAATTCTCACCTCCCCTTATTGCAGATTAACTTTCCCATGTCCTTTCCAAGCCCTTACTAGTGATGAACAGTTACAAACTTAAGTAATAAAGAAGATATTTAGTTTCAGCTAAGTTTTGTGTATTTCACGGTTTATATGTGAGTAATCTTTTCTCTGCCCCTATTTTCAAGGTTCTAGTCAGAATTATGGACTGACAGGCCTTGTGCTGGTCTTCTGCACAATGGTAAATCTTGCCCTGTATCATCTCGGGTTAACCATTTAAACTTTCTGGGCCCAATTCTTCAAGCTGTCACTTAAGATGTATTAAGGAATCTCCAGAGATCTCGGGGGAAAACCAATATGCATTTCCCCAGCTTCATCTTGGCCAGCTCCATCCTAATAGATTCCCAGACCCACAAAGCACCCTCTGAGAGTCCATGGCTGGTGGGATGTGGGGGCATGGAGGTGACTGACACCCTTTTTTTACATACCCAGTGGCAAATCCACAAAGGAGCCTGTTTCACAGATCTACTTTAGGGGCAATGATCAGGCTAATTATGTAATGCTGTTTTAAATTTGATTCTTTTTTCATTTACCCTCTAAAGTGCACTGAGGAGTTTGAGTGGGGGCGGGTGTGCTACTGTATAGCATAGCAAGAAAAAAGCAGCAATTAAGCCTCCATTGGAAGATTAGAAAGCTTCCATGGGGAAAGTGACCCATGTATCTGGGACTCCTATTCAATTATAGAAGCTACTTATTAAGCTCTTTGACTTAATGATCCTCAACTTGGCCTTTGATTTTGTGTCCATACTTTTTTGCCTGCAAGTAGTTCCCTTCTAGAGTCATTGCCCATGATTCTTTATGTTGCAGTAACCAGAGTGATTCTAAGGGTATGTCTACACTATGAAATTAGGCCGAATTTATAGAAGTCAGGTTTTCGGAACAGATTTTATATAGTCGATTGTGTGCATCCCCACTAAGCACATTAAGTTGGCGGAGTGCATCCACAGTACCGTAGCTAGTGTCGTCTTTCGGAGCAGTGCACTGTGGGTAGCTATCCCACAGTTGCCGCAGCCCCTGCTGCCCATTGGAATCCTGGGTTGAACTCCCAATGCCTGATGGGACAAAAAATTTGTCGCAGGTGTTTTGGGGTAAATGTCGTCAGTCAACCCTCCCTCCCTCCCTCTGTGAAAGCAATGGCAGCCAATCCTTTCGTGTGTTTTTTTCCTGGGTTAACCGCGCAGATGCCATAGCACTGCAAGCGGGAGCCCTCTCAGTTCTCCATCTCAACTGCTGTTGCAGGCAAGTCAAAAGGGTAGTGACTCTAGGACATGTGTGGGCCTGTTTAGATTTTAGGTGCATCATATTCCTCTCCTTTGTCGCGAGAGAAGAAGTCTTGCAGCCATCCTCATCAGTAGGACTTGTAGCCATCTGGAACAACAATGTTGTTTTGCTCGCTCCGCCGCTTCCGCTGCAACTCTGCCATCCCAAGCTCCTGGGACCTGGCTGCTTTCCCAGCCTACAGCACCGCACGGTCGCACCTACCCCAGCCTACCCCTTGCTCCCATAGCTCATGAACCCTGGACAGTAGTAAAGAACAGTTGAACTATAGGCTTAGCAAGTGCAGAATGGTGGTGCAATGTGCCTTTGGACGCTTACAAGCTCGCTGCCGCTGTTGATCAGACCTCAGTGCAACTAGCATTTGCATTGTTATTACTGCTTGCTGTGTGCTACATAATATCTGTGAGAGCAAGGCACGTTGCGCATCATAGAGGCTTTGAAAACCAGTTTCTCCTTGATGCAAACCCGCCCTCTTTGTTGATTTTAATTCCCTGTAAGCCAACAACCCTCCCCACTTTGAAATAAAGCAACTATTGTTTTGAAACTATGCATTCTTTCTTTCTTAATTAAAAATAAATGAGATAACGGAAAAGGTAGCCGCAGGTGGTTTGGGGTACATGTCGTCAGTCACTCCCCTTTTCCTCACCTCCGACCATGAATGCAATGGCAGACAATCCTTTTGCACCCTTTTTCCTGGATTGCCCGTGCATGCGCCATAGCTCTGCAAGCGGGAGTCCGCTCAGATCACCACTGTAATTGTAAGCATTGTAAATAAACACCTCGCATTTGCCCTTTTAGATTTTAACATATATATTGGCATTGCATCTTTTGGAATGGAGTTCTGATAGCGATGATTCATTTCCCCATACAGCGATCAGATCCAGTACCTCCCATTCGGACCATGCTGGAGCTCTTTTGCAATGCTGGGACTGTGTGGTCACCTGTGCTGATGAGCTCACCACGCTGGTCAAACAGGAAATGAAATTCAAAAGTTCCTGGGGCTTTTCCTGTGTACCTGGCTAGTGCATCTGAGTTGAAAGTGCTGTCCAGAGCAGTCACAATGGTTCACTCTGGGATTGCTCCCGGAAGCCAATACCATCGAATTGCGTCCACACTACCCCAAATTCGACCTGGCGATGTCAACTTCAGTGCTAATCCCCTCGTCAGGGAGGAGTACAGAAATCGATTTTAAGACCCCTTTAAGTAAAAAAATGGCTTAGTCGTGTGGACAGGTGCAGGGTTAAATCGATCTAACATTGCTAAATTCGACCTAAAGTTATAGTGTAGACCAGGGCTAGGATTCTCTGAGTGAATTGTTAGAGAACGTGTCTGTCCTGGGTACATGGGAAGAATTCTGAGAAAGTACACCGGACCCTCGCTATAACGTGGGACTTGGGATCCATGGCAAGTACCACATTATAGCGGGGACCGCGTTAAAATGAAATTACATACAGTATATCCTCGAAGCAGCAGGCAGGGAAACCCCCCAGGAAAGATCACAGGTTTGGGGTTTTCGGATTAAATTCCCCAGTGCACACAAGGGGCTGGCATTTCACGGGTGCCCCCGGCTCACAAACCAGACCTCCATGGTCATTGAGTGAAAAGCTGTTACTGCTTTTCTCTCGGGGAGGCAGTCTGGGGGTGGCTTCTTGTCCCCAGGCAGTGGCACCTGCCCCGGGTGGTAATTAAATTTGGGATCCATGGCCACGACTGCCTTATAACCGAATTCGCGTTATATAGATGCGCATTCTAGCAAGGGTCCGGTGTATTTGAGAACTATTAGCACTTAAATAATTTAGCCTGTGTCTATACTGCAAAGTGGATGGGCTACCAGACCAAGTTAAAGTGACACCCAAGCAATAGCCTGCTATGCCCCTGTCATGGCAGCTGGGCTGGGCTTAAAGCACCATCAGACTTTGAGATGAGAGGGTTCTGTGTGTAGACAGGAGGGGGATTTGGGGCAACACCCAGGTAAGAGACCAAATTAACTCTGTAGTGAAGACATACCCTATTTGACCTTAGGTAAGTAATTTGTGGCTTGAGCGTGTCTCACTAAACTCAATGGGAGTGTCAGGGTTCCCTTCCCAATCTGAACTCTGGGGTACAGATATGGGGACCCGCATGAAAGACCCCCCCAAGCTTATATTCCTCCATTTTAGGTTAAAAACTTCCCCAAGGCACAAATTCCTTTCCTTGTCCTTGGACAGATATTGCTGCCACCACCAAGTAATTTAAACAAATATTTAGGGAGGGGCCACTTGGAGCCCTATCTCCCCCAAAGCCCCATCATCCCCTTTCCTGGGGAGGCTTGAAAATAATATACTAACCAACTGGTTACAATGTGAGCACAGACCAAATCCCTAGTTTTTAGGACACTGAAAATCAATCCGGTTTTTAAAGAAGAATTTTATTTTTAAAAAAAAGTAAAAGAATCACACCTGCAAAATCAGGATGCAAGGTAACTTTACAGGGTAGATAAAAAGATTTAAAACTCAGAGGATTCCCCTCTGACTCTGCGTCCCAGTTACAAACCAGGAATGAAATTACCTCTCAGCATAGGGAAAATTCACAAGCGAAAATAAAAGATAATCTAACGCATTTCCTTGCTTTACTTCCAATTTTTGTAATCTTAGATGCTCATTTCAGGTATGTTTTTAGATGTTTTTTCCTGCCCTGGTCTCTCTCTCTGTCTGAGAGGGAACAAACAAAGAGAGTACAAACAAAACCTCCTCCCTCCCCCAATTTGAAAGTATTTTCTTTTCCCATTGGTCCTTCTGGTCAGGTGCCAACTAGGTTAATTGAACTGATTAACCCCTTACATGTAAGGGGATTCTGTACCTCTGGCCAGGAGGGATTTTATGTTACTGCATACATAAGGGTTGTTACCCTTCCCTTTATATTTATGACAGGGAGTCTTGCCATTGACTTCAACAGAAGCTAGATTAGGACCTTTGTCTCTGCCCCTCCACTAATGGAGGTAATGATACACACTTTTGTAAAGTTCTTTGATATCTACTAATGAAAAGTGCTAAGTATCATTATGTTTATTTCAATTTTCCCATATTAACAAATGTTAGTTGGAACATAACTCATAGCAGCACTGTATACTTTCACTGTCTAGTTGTCATGATAGAAGCTGTTTGCTGTCTCTGGTGTAACTAGGGATCTCATACAAGGCACAATATAAACAATTAAGCAAAACCATGCAGTACAAAATGGTGCTTTCGCAATTAGATTTTAGAACAGGCCATCAGGGCAGAAGAGCCACATCTATGCAGCGAAGAGAGGGACTGGACTGCAGGAGAAGTAATCAGGCATTCAGGAGAGAGATAAGGCAGCAAGAGGCAAACACAAAGCAGTATTCGGTTGTTACTCAAACTCAGGAATAACAGTAATGGACACAGCTCTGCACCTTATGTACAGAAATTCTGCTGTAAGAGACCATGTAATCTATCACACCCAGAAATAGGGGCTTTTGTAAGTCTTAAGCACTCCCACTAATTAAAATAGCCACTTATAGGTCATTCCACACCTACACAAACACAGTCAAATAAAAAAAGACGAGAGAGTAAAATAGGCTGAGGGGAGGCAGAGCATTTCAAATCTGGATGTCCACCCTCTTATGACACAGGGTGACTCATTACTAGAGATTTATCTCTGCTAGATCTCAAGCCAGGAGATCACTCTAATTTGTGACATTGATTGCAATCAGGGAAGTGGCTACTGTATATAATTGCCACTCTTCTGTATGGTACAATTTTATACTGTACTTGGCTGCTGTGAGCCAGGTTAAAAAAGGCTAGGTACCGATCCTCAAAAGGATGGTACTTTTAAAGACCTTCTCCTATGAGGTGAGCTTTTACTTCTCCCCACTCGTGCTCCATTTCATTCCCATTTGTAAGATCTAGCCAAACATTCTGCTGTTCTATTCTAGTGCAATAAAACAGGTTACTGAGGTGACATTCACAAAATGCAAGCAGGGCCTGATCCAAAGCCCACTGAAGTCAATAGAAAAAGACTTTAGCTTTGGAGCAGGCCTTCATATTGGGACTGAAAGTCAGAGGGAATTTATCGGGTTAGGAAAGGTGGGTGAGTGAAGGAGCCTTTAGTTAGCATTTGAGTTTCCCAGATATTAACTAGTGTTAACAGGAAGAGCAAGCAGAAGGGACATGGATTTTGCTCCTCTCCTCTCTCTGCTCATTTGCCTGTTTTACTCAGTGTTTGACAGTCTGTAGCTATATGAAACACAGTAGATGAATTCACTTAATACTCAAGTTCAGGCATTTTACATTAACAACAGAGTGGAAGTTATAATGGCTTGTCAATCAGTCTCAAACTCTAGCAAAAGAGAAAATAGGATGTGGCAAGATGCTTTCAGAAAAGTTTCACACTAAAAATAGCTCTGCAGTATTTTTTTTAAAAAAACATTGCTTGATTTTCTCAGATTCAAGAAAAATGTTTAATAGAGTAAGATCTAAAGAGACCTCTGATCATCCGCTCATGACCTTTACATAACACAGCCATAGAATTTCACCCAGTAATTTCTCTGTTTAGCTCATAATTTATAGTTTAGCTAGACCATATCTTTCACTTGATCAGAAGTTAATAATATCCCTAAAATTATTTTAATAGTTTTAGTTCTCATGTGTCACCACACAAATAGGCAATCCATTGGCATCAACAGAGCATAAATCCAGGAAGAATTTGTTTTCCAGGTATGTTTTCTTCTGACAGGTCATTTGAATGTATTCCACACTAACACAGACTCTTTGGTTCAGTTTCTGGGTCACATAGGTTTATGAGTCTATTACGGGTATCGGCAACCTTTGGCCCACAGCCCTCCAGGCCAATGGGGGCTGCAGGAAGCAGTGCGGGCTGAGGAATGTGCTGGCCGCCGCTTCCCGCAACCCCCATTGGCCGAAAGCAGCGAACCATGGCCAGTGGGAGCTGTGATCGGCTGAACCTGCGGACACAGTAGGTAAACAAACCAGCCCGGCGCACCAGGGAGCTTACCCTGGCAGGTCACGTGCCAAAGGTTGCCGATCCCTAGTCTATTACATCATTTGAGCATTCAGAACTGCCCTTTTCAGCTCCAGTAGTAGAGGCTCATGCTTAAAGATCCATGAAGGCTGCTGAGTTCAAACCCTGGGCACCCCCAAAATGCAACCATTCTGCTAAGCATCACTAGCAGTAGGAAGGGCCAGGCTCAGATATCTAGGGGTGCTGTAAAAATAATTGTCTGGAGCCTCCACCTAAAACCTCATCCATTCCCAGATTTTAGGAACATAAAACGTAACCCCCTTGATCATGTTTCCAAACATTTCTTTCCCACTCACACATACTTAGGATTTCTTTAGGTGAAGCCATAAATATTTTTTATTTAGGGAAAACATCTATTGTGATAGCAAATTAAATTAGCAAAACCCAAACAGTCTGACAGGGTTATGGATGCCCCCCCACTGTCTCAGCTATTAAGCTTTGTGGCTTAATGTGGTCCAAGATTTCATCCACAAAACATTTTCAACCCACTTAAACCTCACTCATGAATCCAAGTAGATTGGGGCATTTGGATGCCAATAGGTGGCTCTCCTCAGCCTGTCCACTCTCATCCATGAAAGTTCGCATCACATGGTCCTGCTCTGATATGCAGCTGTATCTGGTTTTAGTTCCATTCAGTCAGCTCTGTCAGATTAGCTACTGACAGGCCTTGATTCAGGGAAGTCAGCTCAACCAGCTCTGCTACTGCCAGGTTATATTCTTCAAAATAATGCTATGGTTAGCAGTGACACTTAGCAGACGAGTTATATTTGGGTGGGGTTCATCTAGGCACTTGACATCTGGGTCTAAAAGTGTAAGGAACTATAGCCCAAGCTAAAAGACCTAGCTATGTTCGCTCAAAGGCGGTAATAGACTCATACAGCACAATCCAGCCTCTAGAAGGGAATAGAGAGAGTTACATGAATGTCTACATACCCTTGAACAACCCATCATGAACCCAACAGTACAAATCTTTCCCATCAAATCTTGGAAACTTATCCTAAACCATATTCAGAACAACCAAAGAGAATAGCTACCAGTGTGCCCATGGGCCGCAGTGTTCTTGACAGAAAGAGTAGGGTGCACATAGTGTATCTTTGAATGCCTGCTATTTAAAGACCTTTACTGTGCTACTCTAGTTATGCTCTGATTCTTCCAAGCCTTCCTATGCATTTTGCCATTAAGATCTCATTCCCTTTCCTAGGTAATAACACTATTCCAAATTACCTTAACACCTCTGATCTTGCACCACTAATCTAAATCCTCCTTAGTACCAGGCTTACTGCCAAATACCAGTAATCTGTGGAGACCCCACTACACATATTAACAGTGGGGAAGGGACAGGATGGGGATTCCATTTGAAAATGGACTGCAGGACAGGGCATGTGCTGCTGTGCAGAAGCCCAGGGCTACACTAGGGGAGGGGGTCGATCTACGATACGCAACTTCAGCTACGGGAATAGCGTAGCTGAAGTCGGCGTATCGTAATCGACTTACCTGGCGATGAGGACAGCGGCGAGTCGATCGCTGCCGCTCCCCCGTCGACTCCGCTTCCGCCTTTCGATGAGGTGGATTGCCGGCGCCGACGGGGAGCGCGATCGGGGATCGATTAATCGCGTCTTAACGAGACACGAAAAATCGATCCCCGATAGATCGATTGCTACCCGCCAATCCGGCGGGTAGTGAAGACCTGCCCGGGACAGACCCAGGAAGCAGCCTGGGTGCATGGCCACTATGAGCTTGCATTGCATGTGAGAATCAGCCAGGGCCCAAAAAAGGATGGCAGCACCTTGATCTGTCACTAAGAAATTGATGTTGGATGGGTGCTTGGACTGTGTTTACTGATAATAGTGTTAGCGTAATTTCTGAGTAAATTCCTGTCTCCCCAAAGGCGGGGGTCGGAGTTTAAAACTAAATAACCAGGAAAGGGAGCCCACAACACACATCTCAATTTGCATGTAGAGATGTTTAGCACCCCTCAGTTCCCATTGGCCACAATTTTCAAATGTAGGTGCCTAAAGTTAGGCTTCTAAATCCCTAAATAAAAGGTCTGAATGTAAATAATGCTGGGCACCCATAGCTGTCATTGAGGCATGGGTACATCAAGCTATTTATTTAGGAGTCTGAATACGAATTTGAGCCTAACTAACCTCACCACACTCCTGTCGAAATGGGGATTAGTCCCATCTTACAGACAGGAAAACAGACTACAGAGCTACTAAGTGACTTACCCTAGGTTACAAAACAAGTCTGCCATAGAATCAGGAACACAATCCAGGTCTTTTTAGTTTCTGATTTGTGCCTTAGCAATAAGACCACCCTTTCTTTCAAATTCCACTAATCTAATTCTTCCTCCCAGCTCCTCATTTTCAATTAGTGCATCATACCCTTGATGCCAGCCTCAACCCCCCCTTATTCACATGAGGGGGGCTAAAAGTTCATTTTCATCTCTTTGTAGGGTTCACAAAATCTTCAATGACAGAAGTTTGTATGAATACTGTAGTTGAATTGCTTGGTTATGCTGCCTCCTGGTGGCAGCATGAAATAGAGCCATGTATAACTTCATTACTACTTACACCGACCGGGTTGCTGTATCCGATAAAGCTGCTTCTTGTTGTAAGCTCCATCTTGCTTAGACTAAACTGTATGCTTTTGTAACATGGTGCTAAAATTGAAGAGCTATGGCAGAATGCTAAAATCAACCCAAAATGATTTAGTACTGGCAGACTACAAGGAAGAAGAATTATTTTTTAAGTCTGGAAAAATCAATTAACTAAATGTAAGAGGATTCTAAGAGAAGGAAAAAGCTTCTGTATGAACACAGAATGAAACAAGACCCAGTGTTATTTTCGATTTGTCATGGTTAAACAGAATGCAGAAGTACAATATTACAAAAGTACAAGTATAATATTCCTGAATTATTTCGATATATATATGATGGATCTACCACTAGCTAAATTAAATGTAAGGTTTATCCTGGAAAGTTTTCTTAATAAGGGATCACAACTGCTAGTCTAGACGTGATAAATTGACCGCCGAGCACTCTCCCGTCAACTCCGGTACTCCACCAGAGAGAGAGGTGCAGGCGGAGTCGACGGGGGAGTGTCAGCCATCGACTTACCGCATTGAAGACACCACAGTGTGTGTAGATCTAAGCATAGGCGCCGACTCCATGGGTGCTCCGGGGCTGGAGCACCCACGGGGAAAAATTGGTGGGTGCAGAGCACCCACCGGCAGCTCCCCGCCAACCCCGGGGCCCGTGCCTAGCTCCCCGCCAGCCCCGGGACCCACCGCAAACTCACCTCAGCACCGGGAGACGTTGCGGGGCCCCGCCCCCGACGCTGGGTGACGTTGCGTCGGCGTCGGGGCCCCGCAGCGTCACCCGGTGTCGGGGGCGGGGCCCCACAGCGTCACCCGGCGTCGGGAGCGGGGCCAGGTGTCAGCCCCCACCGGCGCAACCGGAAGTCGGCACCTGTGAATCTAAGTACATCGACTTCAGCTACGTTATTCATGTAGCTTAAGTTGAGTAACTTAGATGGATCCCCCTCACCCCCAGTGTAGACCAGGCCTAAGATAAAGTGCAGCAGCAGTTTGATGTGTTCACATACTACTACAGCAATATTTGTACAAAATATGCCTTGTGAGGTATAATTTGAAAACTAACACCACACCGGACAATAATATCATTGTGAAATGTATGTAACAATGCTGCATGTGGACTTAAAACATAATATCAGAGTGTATCCATGAAATCTGTGACTAAAAGGTGTTTGAACCAGGCATGTCAGGGGGCGTTGATAAACAGGTTCTCATGACAAAGGAAAGAGGGGAACACCTCAAATCATGTTTAGCTAAATTCAATAGGCAATTCATTTGTTTTCAGAGTTTGCAGGAAGAGAGCATGTACATTATAAAACTGCATCAGGAAGCATCACACTGAAACACACCAGGGGACACCTTAATGAAGATGGAGTCACCCTCCCTCCCCCACGAGGAAACAGAACTCCAAGGGATAAGTTTGACCCTTGAAACAAAGGAAAATTTTAAGAAAAGGCCACACAGAAAGACTATGGATTATCCTTCACCTGAGGAGACAAGGAAAATTAGCACCTTGGACTCTCTGGGGATCCTGGCTAAGAGTTAGCCAACTATTGCTGGAAAACAAAGATTGATAAAACTACTTTGAACAAAGACTAAGTTGTTAAGTTAGGTCTTAGCCATTAGAAAGCATATTTTTACTTTTGTTTGTTTGTTTGTAACAATTTCTATCTTTATTCCTTCTACTCAGCATCACTTAACCTATTTCCGTTAGCTAATAAACTTGATTTACTTTTACTATAAACCAACTCAGTGCTGTGTTTGAAGGGTGGGTGTGCTTATCCCAGGTAAGTTTATAAGCTGTGATGTACTAACTCTATAAGAGAGCAGCAGACATAATATCTTCTGTGAATGTACGATAGCGGCTGTGCATTATAGAGAAACATATGAGGAGCTGGAATTCACTGATTGTTACCTGCCAGGCAAGTTTTGAGCTGGGAGTGCCTTAACTAATTAGATTGTGATGAAGACAGACTCATGTTGCAGGGAGCTGACACAGTCTAATCTCCAGCAAAGGTCACTGTTGAGGCAGAGGAGTAACAGTGATTCACAACTTTGGGTGTCCCCAGCAGTGTGACAACATTCTATGCTAAGATAAAGAGTAACAGCAATTTGATATCCTGCTCATTTTATTGTGAGATTATTATTGTACCTGCAGGGGGACTGACTCACTAATAGAGAAGTTTTATTAATCATAAGCATGAGCAGGCATTTTCCATCTCTAACTTCTATGATCCTTTTATATCTTCTCTCTTTTACTCATTCTCTCACTATCATAAGGCAAAAGCAATGCACTTATTAAAAAATAACTACTTATAGTACTTTTTATTTGCCTATAATTTTCTACTATAGAAGATTTATTCAACTCTAGATTCTTTTGACATATGCAATAAAGCCTCCACTAATAAATACAATTAATACTGTACAGTACCCTATTAAAGCATACTAACATAGTAAGGCTCATTAGTATCTAATTATGCACAATTGCTCTTAATTTCAGCATATCCCTTTGGGAAACATGTCATAGGCCAGCAACAACAATCATCTCAATCAAAGCAATGTTTATGAAAAAACAGTGTAATAAAGAGATACATATTCAATAAGCATATTGGTCCATTCAACAGTACACTAATACACAATATATTCAGGCTCATTAGTTCAACATGTACTGCAGTCTGTTCATATAAGAGAACTGCAGCAGTATCGCTCTTTTTATACACAGATACATCATATGTTTTGCCGGCAGAAGACAGTTCTCAAGTGCTATTTATTTTTATGTAATTATGACCTTGCAAATATGATATACACGTTAACAATCTTTTAATGTAAGCAGGATTCTTACAATAAAACTGCTAACATCACTTGGCAACTAGATTAACAAGCTTCTATTCTGACTGTGTTATTGTTCTATGTTGAAAATTCCAGCCATATTTTTAAAGCCGTTTGTGCACCCAAAGAGGCGGGTAGCCAAGATTTTGCGATTAATGATTTTGCGTGACCAAGAAGAGATCCTTAAAGGGCCTGACTTTTCAGGGAGGAGGGGGCTTAATATTGAAGAAAAGGCACATTAGGTGTCTCAGACTTCAGAACTAATGTATGCAGTGTAGCCATGTTGGTCCCAGGATGTTAGAAAAACAAGGTGGGTGAGGGAACATCTTTTATTCTACCAACTTCTGTTGGTGAGAGACAAGATGTGTGGCTTGAAAGCTGGTCTCTCTCATCAACAGGACTTGGGCCAATAAAATATATTACCTCATCAACCTTCTCTCTCTACTCCAGAATTGAGGCATTCAGCATTACTAGTCCCTTTAGAAACTTTGGCCTAATAAGGTGCATGTGATGTAAGTGGCATAGGTGCCCTTAGTGTTTGTGTATTGTGTGCCTGGTCAAGTGGTTAAGCACCCAACTGGGATTTTCAGAATAGGCAGGTGCAGGGGGAGAAGGGAGACAGCACTTTGATCTAATTTCAGTGCCTAACTCTAGCAATCTAGTACATGTCTATATGGGCAGGCGCTGATTCATGTTCCTGCCCTGCAAGTGATACGGCTTATGGGGAACATTAGAAAGTATCTGCTGAAGGAGGAAAAGGGTTAGTGCAAGAAACACAAAGACAAACCATCTGGGTCAGTGGGGCCGCTGAATTAGGGGTTGTGGTACCACCACCAGAGGTGGTCACTGAACTACTCATGCATGAATGGTTTTCCAGGTAGACTGCATGCATCTACAGACTAGGTGAAGAGCCAGCTGATTTGCAGACTCCCTCAGGTAAACTTGTCGGTATCCACTGCAGTATGCAGAAGCCAACCACACCACACTGATGTTCTGTACACATCCAGGCCTAGTTTACCAATTCTGTGAGTACCATCTGCTCTTTATCCTTTGCTGGGCTTCTGTCTAGGCAGCTAAGTTAGTGCAAGACACCAGCATCTCATTCATTAGAGGCTTGAGCAGGTAGTGCTGTGCCCAGCCTGGCACGTTCTACAGGAACGGAGGCTAAACACAGTTCCAGTGTTGTAGCAGAGAGAACTGCTACTCTACCTTTGGGGATAGAGGTGACAGCTGCAGAATGCTGTGATGAGGTGTTGACAGTGTGTTCCCCCTACACATACCCCCTCAGGTCCACAGGGAGCTGGGACTACTTTTCTCTTGGGGGCTTAAAGGTTGGTGATGGCAGAGTCAGCACATAAAGAGCCACCAAGAAACTGGGTTCCATGTGGCATAGAACTTCACAGCACCCACACAAGCTTCCCAAATCCTGCTCCTCCCTCACCCCATGGAGACTTGGAACCACAGCAGTTCATACCAGACGAAGGAGGATTAGGATTTACCATCTAAATAGGCTCCAGACAATAAACAGTTCAGTCATGTCAATAGGCATATCTGGGATAATCCACTATTGCATTCTCTATACAATATGTGCAAAATGCATCAGCATATTCAAGACAGACTGATCGCTAAAATGTGGATTTTTAAAAAATGTTTAAAAAAGCACACCTTGACGGAGAAGAGGCGTGGGAGACATTTGCTCTGGGAGCTACTTGTGCCAGCCAGAATCTTCATAGAAAAATTAACTCCTGTTCATGTTGGATAGAATGTTGCCAGACTTAACATTTTCACAAACTCTTCAAAAACTAACAGTGGAAACTTTGAAAATGCTACTTACCTCTCAAAAAACCCCAAACTCCAGTGTGGCAGAGGCATCCCCTCAAGGCATGGTGATTCACTGCAGCAGCTCTTCCTTCTTTCAAGTGGACGCCAGCTGCTTTAATGCCCACCAACATGTGCCTGGTAATAAACCAAACTAGCAATCTATGTCAGGTCTACCCTCCCACAGTTAGACTCTACCCCTTTCTTCAGTCTTGCCAGCATAGCTGGGCAGGGTTGATAGAGCCTACAGCAGCTTTACCCTTCTTAGCCGGTGTGGGTTTCATGTAGCCCATCATGCTGAAATTAATAAGGAATTTCAGAAGGAGATTAAAAGATTTGTATACAAATTCAAAAAGCATTAAAAGATAGAATCATATGTAGGAAGAGGGAATGTTGAGGTAATGGGCTAGGCCAAACTTGATGAGACAGAATTAATGGGGCAGAAATACTGAGCCATCTAGATGGGAGAAAATAAATAGGGAGTAGTTGTATGTAATGACAGAGAGCAAAGTCCTGCTCACCTCACTCAAATAAAACTCCTATAGATTGAATGGAAATTGTGAATAAATGAAGTAAGCAGGATTTGATCCACAATGTTGGCCTGATCTTCCTCCCATTGAATTCAGCAGGGTTTCATTAGAAGCAGGATTGGAGACTTCCATGAGTAATTGAAATGAGCTTCTGGAAGACGTTCAAGTGAGGGAGAACAAAAGCAGGGTCTGAAATTCAGTATTATAAAGGGAACAGAATATTAGACAAGCAATAAAATGTTAAGATATAAAATACATGTAAGAGGGTTGTGAAAAAGAAAAATCCCCTCAAGGCAATGATAGATTTCAAGTAGCTACCCATGCAGTGAAGTGAGAAACATTAAGTGGAAGGAATAAATCAGGCAGTAATACACCTTACACAGAATGTGAAAGGAAAATTGGAAAAGGAGCAAGGATTGGTATAATTTTGAGTAACACAGAAGACATGCTTGGAGAGTACACTGGAGGTGGAGAAGTTGTTAAGCAACAGAAACCATAAACAAGTAATGTTTGTAATTAGAACTAAAATTACATTAAATAGGTGGAAATAAAGGGACTAAACTGAGCAGAGCAAATTTTGTTGGAATAGAGAAAATGCTGGGTAGAACTGGATGGGATAAAGCAATGAAGTGAAAGGATACAGAAGGGAAATGAGAAGTACTCAAGGATAATTAATATATGCCCAAGAGTTATGTGGCTCATCTAGCAATGAATAAACTACAAGCAAGAATAGACTAGCTGATGAACAAGGAAGCACAAAAGTAATCAGGAGTAAGGAAATGGCATTAGGGTGGTCTGGAAAGATTATAGAGTTAAACTGAGAGCACACACATGAGGATGGGGGAGGTCAGATGATGGGACTAAAAGGAAGATCACATAAGAGGTTAACACAAAGCCTTTTAAAGTTAATAACAGGCTGACAATGTTTGCTTATTATGCCCCACCCTGTTTCCAGGTGTTGAGCCTGATGAGAAAGGATTCAGTGGGTTTTACTGACTCTGCAGTAGGTGACTCATTACCCTACACAGAAAGAGAAGGATGTTTCTTGGGTGTGAGCTAAGTATTTCTGAGGTAGGAACTGTTAAAATGTAATGGCACAAAAAGAAAAAAAAATATTTTCCTACTTTTTCATTTGCTTCGTTTATGAATTGGACAGCACTTGAGTAATCCATTTCACTGATTTGTTAACAGTAAACACTCTTCCCCAGGCTCTGCAAAAAAGGTATTTATCAACAATAGCAGCAGCAAAGATGAAACTGAAGAGACAGCAGGCAAAATGCATAATGTAGAGAAGTTTAAATGATATATATTGAGAAAGTTAGGCACAGAGTAAATACAAGTTATCCTCCAAGTTGAGCACGATGAAGCTACTGAGTGACATATCATGACATCACTTTGATGTAAGATGGTCAGATTCCATTAAGACACCAGCCATAGAGCTGAAAAGTTGTCACTTGTGAAAAGTTGGAAGTGAGAAAGCTAACGCCACTGAAAAAATGTCGATAAACTCAAGAAAGGCCTGAACTGGCTGGTTTAGGGAATGGGGTGAAAAATCTGCCCTACAAGGTTGGAGCGTCCCAGAACCTGGGCTGGAGACCAAGCCTGAATGTCTACACTGCAATTAAGCAGCCCGTTACCCCAAGCCCCAGTCAGCTGGCATAGGCCAGCCACAGGTGTCTAATTGCAGGGTAGACATACCTAATGTGGCTGCTTCTTACATTAATTTTGCTCTAGTTTTCAAATATAGAACATCATCCTGGTTGTTTAAGAAGGGAGAGACTCATTCCCTACCCACGAGGATGTTAATTCCTCTATCTTCCCTTGCCCATTCAATAATGGGCTTTTCTTATTGATGACATGAGATTTTCAGCTTACATCTTCAAGAATTGTAACATTTCAGCCTTTTGAACATATGGCTGTTTACTCTAAGGGACACTGACTTAACAGGATCTGACTATGCACAGAGCCCCATGGCACAGGATGATATATCATGCAGTAATTTGCAAGTTAACTCACTAACGTAAAAAGACTGAGGTAAAAAGCAAGAAGATAGTCAGTGATCTAGGGCAAAACCCCTAAAACCACTGGCACAGAGTTTAATAGAATTGAAAATATGTAATACATTAGCCAAGGAATCAAATATAAACTGGAGAAAACAGCTCTAGTGTAAATAAGGTCACATTTTGACTAATGGGCACAGTTCTGGTCACCTTATTTATAGAGGTGGACAAACCCCATTGGCTGACATTGGACACTAGGTGTTTCTGGATGTCCGCCTGTTCCTTCCATTATTAATTCTATGCCTGAGGGCAAATGCCAATAGCACTCATTTTAGTTTTTGCCTCCTGCTGCCACTTCAGCTGTCAGAGAGGCAGCAAGACTCAAAAATGAAAGGAGCCACCTTAAAGAAATGTGGTGCCACTATGTCATTTTTAAACTGACAGCTCAGAGAAAGAAAAAAGGACTTTCATTTTCACCTCCCACTGCTGCTTTGACAGAGAAAGACATTCACCCATGTTTGAATGTTGGTGGGAGGCAAAAATGTAAAACTGTGGCACAGTGTTTGTAAGTTAGCTTTTCCTGCCCTAAGGAAGTATAAGCTGATTTGAGACAACTAGAAATCCAACCTTGCTTACCATGTGGCAAAAAAAAAATGTGTCCACCTGACCTTAATGCAACAGAAGTAGATTATGCTGTAGAATATAAGTGAATGCAGTGATACAGGAATTCTAAGATTTTAGTTCATCAGAAATAAGAAAGGCTACTAGAGCACGTCTGTGTTCCATAAGAAAATGGTAGTTAAGAAGAAATTTTACTAGGTGTCTACAATAAATTGATGAAAGGGCTGGGGAGGAAGAGATACTCATTTTGCTAGTGCAAATACAAAAAAAATCCCCAAAACATGGCCTCAGAAATTAAGCTAAAAAAGAATAAGCACTAAAAGAGCGTGAGCAGCATTTCTTCCACAGAGAGTAGCTAATATAATAGGATATAAAAGGCAAAATATCTATGCTAGTGAAAGGAAAAGTACTACAGGATGAAGAGACTAATTGAAAGGCAGAGTGTATCTATGAAAGATCCTCCTGCCATACCAGTCTTGCTCCTATGTAATATTTACAAGAGACAGAAATTATCCATCACCCTACTCCTTTATCCAGTTCTTCATTTTGAGATTATCCCTTATATAAAGCTATGGTGCCCTGACTCCAAATTAATTGGAAGCGACAACATTATTCATGATGATGAAGTTAATCCAATATTATTTAAAACTTTTTATACTATTGTTAATCTTGTATTCTTGTTTTGGGTCTTTGCTTCCAATTGCGTTCATGACCTTGTATACACCTGACTAGTACATGCAAAATGTTTGGCTTCCAAGGACAGCATTGTAGAGTGGGGAAAATATTGCCAGATGTACTGTTAATTGAGACTAGACAGCCAACAAAGCAGTCCTCTGAGAAAGATGCATATTTACAAAAGGAAAAAGAAAAGAGGTTGGGGGTTTTCGTGTGAGAGTTCAGAAAGCTGTGGCTTATAATGAAAGTGCCTCTTCAGCCATAATTTTAGTACCGAGCCCCTGCCATGAAGTTTAATTAACATCAGAGCTTGCCTCTGAGTGTTTTTTTTTTCATTTATAGGGTAGCAGGCTATCCCTCTTGAATTGAGCATCTCATTCAGGTTTTATTTGGTTGCTTATAGCGATTCTGAAAGCCCAGTTCCTTTAAGAATGTTTTATTTCCTTTTTTAATTTTTTTTATTCCTTACCTTTGATAGCTTCACATGCAAAGCAAAGTTCCTACAAGCTGAACTCTCCCTGCCATTCCCCAAGATACTCAACTGCTGCCATGAGGCCAATCATCCTAAAACAATGCCGCAAGGTCAGTCCTTTGCACTGGTCTGTCTTTCAAGTCTCATTTCTACCCAATATCCCAAGACAAATGGCCACTTCACAACCTTATCCTACCGTGCTGGCTTTCTGCCTGGATAGTCTCTTGTTTTTAGTGCTACTGGGCAAGGAACTGATCCAACCTCCATTGAAATTAATAGAAGATTTTCTATGGATAAGGCCTCAAAGGTCTATTTATCACAACTGTTCATTATCACTACATTTAGCCTACAATTAGGCATCTTTGATTCATTGTTTGATCCCCAATGCATGGAGTTAGTGCCCTAAGTATTCCACAGTTGCAGAATTTGCTATTGAATTCATCCCTTGCTGCAGAATTGTGCTCCAAAACCTCAGCTTTCATTTATATATAAATATATATATATATATATATTTCTAGCCCTTGCTGTTGCAAGGAGAAGCCTGGCGACACAAACTAAGCATAAACAGATGTAATGGTTTCTTTAGAGGTTTGCTGACAGTGTGAAACAATATCAATTTCTTTCATACCAACAGGCTATTGACTCAAGCCTTACGATGACATTATGGGGCATATGAAAACTAAAACATGTAGGACCATGTTAAATAAACTTTAAACTTTCGTTAAAAAAGTCTATGATTGCTGAGATAGCCTTGAATCTCAGATAGTAACTCAGAGGTGTTATCTGTCCCATTCATCTCAATGGGTACCAAAGCTCAGATACTTTAAATGGTTACAGTGTCATTGGGTATCAACTATTTCACTGTTCAAAGTACGTGAGAAAGGAGAGGGAGGATTTTATTATGAATATGTGCACAATCTGTGAGTGATAGCTCATTTTAGCAGCACAAATGAGCAGCAGGAGTACTGGAGTACTGTGTCCAATTCTGGGTGCCATACTTTAGGAAAGATGTGGATAAATTGAACAGAGTCCAGATCCTATCTATATTAGTTTGCTGTTTTATTTATTTACTGTGTAATCTGCTTTGATCTGTTTGCTATCACTTATAATCACTTAAAATCTATCTTTCCCAAGAAACCAAGAAAAGCATGAGAGTCCCCCTCAAAGGGGAGTCAAGTTCAAGAAAGCCAATGGGGAATAAGCATCTCCAAGGTGAACACAAACACATGGAGCCAGCAGAGTCCATGGGTGTTGTGACATTGTGTTCCCCAAAGCAACACCCTGGCATCCCCATATTCACCACTGTCATATAATTATGATATGTTTTGTACAAAATATGCCTTGTGGGCTATCGTTCTAAAAGTCTTGATCTTCTAAACATTAATGTCTCATTGGATTGTATGTGATATCATTGTATGCAGAGTTATGAATATTAACTATGTATCTATATTTCAAATGTGGTAACACCTGGGTGATACCCAGTAGGCAAGATGCTTCTAGTCTAGACAGCTGATTGTGAAGGGTCCATTAAAGGTAACTGGCCATTAAGGAAAACAACAGACCTTAGAAGAATCTTATCCCCCCCAATTGGTGAGCCCTCCTGGGAACACTTCAGACATCCTCTGGATAATGGCTGCTATGACTAAGCAAGGCATGCAAGGGCATGTGACCAGACCACATGACATTGAACTTCACGTTGGTACATTTATTTTTCCACAAACTGGGCTGAGGACTTGAAACATAGTCTCGCCATACGGCGGGAACTCTTTATAAGTTGGGGAGTAACATCATGATTTGTCTTCACTCCCCCACAATTCAATACCTGAAAGAATCTCTGGAAGAAAAAAGGACTTGGAATGGGGGAGGGGGACCCAAACTACAAAGCAGATGCAGCTTGTGCCTCAAGAATCTGTAAACCTGCTTGTATCATCAGGGTAAGATATTGTTAATTCAGATCCTATCTATATTAGTTTGCAGTTTTATTTATTTACTATGTAATCTGCTTTGATCTGTTTGCTATCACTTATAATCACTTAAAATCTATCTTTCTGTAGTTAATAAACTTGTTTTATGTTTTATCTTAACCAGTGTGCTTTAAGTGAAGTGGTTGGGAAAATTTCAGCTAGCAAAGTCTTGGTGCATATCTTTCCCACATTGAGGGGAAAGCGAACTATGTTAATGAGCTTGCATTGTACAGATCCCTGTGCAGTGCAAGATGGTTTCATTCTGGGTTTATACTCCAGAAGGGGGGCAGGCTGGGGAGCTGGGAAATTGGCTAGTGCTCCATTACTGATCTATGAGTGGTTTAGGTAAATCATTCGGGTTCCTCAGTTGGGTGTGTGGCACCACCTGCTGTCATGTTGGGTGATAACAGTCTGTGGAGAGAGTGGCTGGGTATCATCAGCAGAGCAGCATGAGAAAGGCCAACCCAGCTGAATTGTTAGGGAGCACAGTGGTTCCAATGGCTCCCAGACTGCACCCTGGGGGTACAATCAGTCACAGGTGTATTTTGGGGGAGCTGAGCTCAAGGAGTCCAGAGAATATGCATAATCATATTTTGAACATTCGCACAGTCTACTGTTAGTATTGTCTTCTGTGAGCAAAGCTTATTTTATGACTGGTGCTTGCAAGAGTACCACCACTTTCCCCTGCTCTCCTCCCCCCACCCCTGCAATCTGGCCTCTGGATGCCAGTACTCCAGAGAAGCAGAGAGGTCTATAGAAAGCTGGATCAGGTATGGAAGGGCTTTGTGGGGTCACAGAATGGGGAGTAATCAGGTTTGGAGGAACAATTGTTTCAGAGGTGGATCTCAGATATGGCTAGTGAAGGACTTAGGTATCTTCAGATTCAATTGGGTGGGGGGAAATGGAAATAGGTTGGTCTTAAGTAATAGCCTTAGGAAAGATTCTTACTATTGTGAAGTAGTGAAAGCTAGGTGGGAAAGTTAACTTTTTAATCCTCAATTTTCTAATCCAAACTCTTGTAAATTGCTGGTTGGGTTCAGTCTGGCTTGTCCCATCCACCCCACCATCTTACTCATTTACCATGAATTTTGTACTTGTATTGTTGTTCCATTGACATTCAATGAGATTTTAGCTCGTAAGGGCTAGATCTACAAAGGGACTTAGTACCTAAGTCCAGCATTTAGACACCACTGGCATTCACAAAACCTCTGGTGATCTGCCACCAAGCCCTGCAGGCACCTAAATTTCCACCAGAGTCCAGACAGTAGGCTGCTCAGTGCCCTAGTTCAAGCCTTAGCCCTTGAGGGATTTTCAAACTAGGCATTTGCCTATCTTGCCTGTGGAGCCTTCAGCATTTTTCACTAGCTAGCTTAGGTGGCTTCCTCCTCAGCTTGCTGGCTTCTGTAAATCCCTTCTTAGGTACCTTATTCTCCCCATGCATTGTATGGAAGCCTGGGTGCCTAAATCAGAAATGAGGATACCACTGGGCAGCAGTATGCCTAGGGGTTAGGCATTGCAATGCCTAATTACTTTTGTGACTCTAGGCCTAAGTGCTTAAATCACTTTGGAAATTAGGATTTAGCCATCTAACTCACTTAAGACCAGATTTTTAAAGGTATTTCTAAACCTAAATATGCAGATGGGTGCTTTTGAAAACCCCAGGAGGTACCTATCTACATATTTAGGTGCTGAAATGCCTTTAAAAATCCAGCCCCAACATCTTACCGTGCTGAGTGGAGCAATATCTAAATTTGTTTAAAGATCTGGGCCCAAGTCGGTAGTCAGTCCGTGCTCTGCTGCTGACAATAGCAAAAAAGAGGAAGAAAATATTGACACAATATTGTTTGCTGACCTTACATAGACACGATAAGAAGGTTAACTCAAGTGATGCAAAAATTCCGTAGTATTACTGATGCCTAGCAGCAATTTTCTGACTGACTAGAAGCTGGCTCATGATCTATATACTGCTTTTCATTATTTACTGTTTTACAGGAACAGCATGAATCTCTGGTAGCAAACCTCCAGTAAATTCTATCTCTTTGTTCTCTTCATCCTTGATTGTTGAAACCCTAATTCATTATTTTAAATCTTATTTCTATAGTCCTTTTTTTAAATATAAACACCTTCACTTTCCACTTAATCTCAGGTGATTTCATCATGATTTCCACTTATTAACAACAAATTTGCCAGCTCTGGGCCTCATCTTGTAAACCCTCCTACACAGAAGTAATCCTCCTAGTTTTAAGGGGACTATCCATGCAAGTAAGAATTACTTACTTGAGTGAGGTTTGCGAGATCAGTTTGGCAAATTGGTCAGGCTCTGTTATTAAAAATAAGTGGCATTTCAACTGGCAGATCAGTAGTATAAAATAACTTCAGCAATAGTGAGCCCAATTCATCCATGGTATAACAGGGGGAGGGATAGCTCAGTGGTTTGAGCATTGGCCTGCTAAACCCAGGGTTATGAGTTCAATCCTTGAGGGGGCCACTTAGGGATCTGGGGCAAAAATTGGGGATTGGTCCTGCTTTGAGCAGGGGGTTGGACTAGATGACCTCTTAAGGTCCCTTCCAATCCTGATATTCTATGATTAACTCATGTGATTAAACTGCTGAGCAGTAATAGGGCCGCAGAAAGCACTGACACAATGGTTAAAGGTCAATCAGCTGCTGATCTTTTCCACTGGCTGAAGAGAGCAATAGCTGGAGCCAGAAGATGGCAGTTGTGTGGCAGCTAGGAGTGAGTTACAGTGGTGTTCAAGACCCTGGGAGGAGCACTGTGCTGAGGCAGTTGGGGAGTGCATATTGGGATGTACCAGATGTTAGAGCCCATATAACCTTAGCAGTTGAGTGCCTACAACACTTGCCTAAGGTTGGTATATCTAGAGCTTTACAGGATGACCAAGGCCTTCCATACACCACAAGGAATCAGTAATTACCCTCCATATTTCTCCAAGAGCAGGGCAATCCTTCCACAGCACAGACTGGGCCCATAGAATGCCACCTTGTGAGGCGGAATAGCCAGGCCACAGAAGCAGCTTAGTCCCCCTTTTTGGGGTAGAGATCCATATGCAGAGGGTTCCTCATGTGTATGGACATTGGAGGGATATTTGGTCTTGCTATGGATGAATTAGGGTCACATAAAGAATCCTCCGCTTCCCTGAACTTTGTGCAAAACTGGAACTGAAGCTGAACTAAACCTTTGAGTGATTGTTAAACATTTCCCCATTATTCTTCCTTTTAATGTATTGCTCTTTTTCTGGGTTTCAGCAGGACCTCAAAGTGGAAGCTGCAAAATATGGGGGAGGGGGAAAATAAACAAAAATACAACACGTCATAGGGTTTTCAGGGGTTGTTTGAGAATGTGGAACGAACTCCCTCAGGAACTAAGTATCACAAACCTCACTTCTTTCCACTCCACAAACAAAAAAAAAACAATAAAAAACAAGATACGGTACTCCACTCCACAAACTTCTGCCTCTGGGGAGAGGATGAGAAAACAAACATGTGACAAAGGGTAAGTCACATTGCTGAATGCAGCATTGGAAGGTGCTCAGATAGTATGGTGATAAGCACAGTATAAAAACCTATATAGAATAAATTGGACCCTACTGAGGTCAGTGTAATACTGGTATGTTTGAAACAGCAGTACTTGAATATATTGTAATAATAAATGTTTCTGTAGCACCTTTCATCCCAAATGATCCCAGTTTTAGAAGTCTTGTTCAGGCACACACTAAAAGACAGCCACCTAAGGCTGGAACACAAACACATTACACAACAGTTTACAAAATGGTGATGAGTACAATATCAATCTGATATTGCAGGGAACTTATTTTAAAAAAAAAGTTGGGAGATTTGGGCCAGGTCTAGAAGTTCTTGTGAGAAGTCCTATATCTTTAATGACCAAATAAGGATCTCAGTTCAAGGACCTCAGTGTTGTACATCTTTCAGATATTTACAAATGTTCTTGGTCTCAGAATATTTAAAGTCCATTATATCTTTATTGCCCTAGAAAGAAGAATCTTGGGAACATGTGATTGTTTATTTAGTATACTCATACTTAATTACATATATTAAAACATACACATTCTTTGAGCGATCCAAATGAAGATAGTATATTTGGAATCATATGTTATAAGTAATATTCCTAGGAACTAAGGATATAATTGATATGCTTATTTTTAGTCAGTTTTAAACATTTGAGGACATAAAGCTGTTGCTCAGTTTAGTTGCTATCTTTCTCTGTACGCTTCCAGGCAGTGAGACAGGGATAGCATTATAAAAGTTTTACTATTTTAAATCAGTTGGGAAGCTTGTGTGGTAAGTTTCAACTGCCGTGATGGGTTTGATGAAAATCTTAAAAGCAATTGAGTAGTCTTTCATGCATTGTTGACTTTCATGCATTTGTATCACACATTACACTTTGAAGGCTCTTTACTTGGGAGGCTTTGAACTGCCATTGTTATGCTAAACCTCCTGTATTTACAGATAACAAATTAACTTTTCAAGGATTCAGTGGTCTGGAAATTAGAAAGTTACTTAAAAGGTTTAGTTCTAGGAATACATTAAGACCCCCAACCCTTAATTATTGGGAGCAATCTTTAATTGCTAATTGTCCATATAAACACAGTTCTGTTCATTAGTGTTCTTCAAACAGATAATCTGAGCTACTTGTGTGGATTAGTTTGACATTTGTTTTCATGGAATTTTATGGATAATTTGATTTTGGTTTTGAAAGCTGGTGGTGAAAGCTAAGGCCTTTGCTGTATTTACCCCTGTCGATCTGTGTCTTGTAGCTACTCTTGTGCTGTTAATGACGTGGTGTGCTTATCCCTTTTAGTTTTGTTGTTAGTCTCGTCAGTGGTAAAAAAAGTTCTTTTAATAGACTCATAGACTTTAAGGTCAGAAGGGTCCATCATGATCATCTAGTCTGACCTCCTGCACATTTCAGGCCACAGAACCTCATCCACCCACTCCCACAAATTAAGGGTCCAAAATCCTATGACGTTGTGATTGTTTTGAACTCTCATCAAAGTCAATGGGAGTTGAGGGAGCTTAGCACATTGCAGGAGGCACCAGACTCAGGACTGGGCTCTGACTCCCTTAGGAAGATATTGAGGGCTTACTTCACACAAACCAGTTTTTACATAGGTGATTTACACCAACATAAGTCAGAGGAGACAGACTCACAATTTCAGTTTCTCTTACATGACATGGATTTAATAAATTCACAGGGTTCATTGTTTAATGAATTGCAGCAAAACTGCTGTTGCAATGCTAGCCTCTTCAATTAGCCGGATAAAGAATTATTGTAGATGTTGGATAATAACTTTTGGTTAATAGAAACATTTTGCCTGGAACCTATAATATCCTATTGATTTTAATTGTAATTGAACTGGATATTCACAACTTTTTTAATTGAAAACCCCAGCCAAAGGCAGATATGCAGAGCTACAACCAGGAAGGAAGCACTGGGATGTGCTGAGCACCAGCCGCAGGCAGGTTTGTGGGACCGCAGCAAGTGAAGAAAGCACTCGGGCTGCACGGTACCTCTCCCTTCACTCTCCAGGCTGTACCCTGCTGTAGCATTGGGGCCCAAGCTTGGTATGTTCCAGCACCGCTTTCCCTGTCTGCAACCTCGCAAACCTACCTGTGGCCACACCTTCCAAGGGGAGCAGACTGCTGGGACATGCCCAGCCCAAGCCAACGGTGCCAGGGCAGGACACAGCCCGGAGAGAGCTACCGTGCAGCACAACAGACCCTCAGTGCCCATGGTCCTCGTTGAAAGCCCCAGCACTTGGGCACCAGCCTCCCTTGTGGCTGTTTCCCTGCTTGGGGCTGCAACCTACCCCAAGGTCCAGGATCAGCATGTCCCAGAGCTTCTGTTCCTGGCTGCAGGCACAAAACCTGCATTTCACTTATTGGCAACGGTCAGGTAATAGCAACATTTTGCTGTCCACTCAGGAGTTGCCAGTAAGCAGAATCTACTGTACTTATATGTTAATTACAACTAGGAGAACTGGGGAAAGCTTAGCTGGAGGCTCACTGAGGTCTGCTCAGAAGGAAAGATGAAGACCATCACACAGAGGTGGGTGGGTGGGTTGGTTGGTGTCACAGGGTGGACTCCCAACAGTGTTCAGGGAAGAGGGAAACTCCATCCTCCCACTAAGGTAAAACTATGTCTCCTCTTCTTTCCACCTCTTTGGGGTAGGATGATTGGGAGAGGTGGAAGACTAAAAAACAGTTTCTGGAACCTTTTCCACTTCAGAACAAGGAGGCATGAAAGCCTTAAAATAGGCTGGAAAAAAGTTCTTTAAAGTTCTTCTCCTCTGATCAAGGAGATAGTAAAATGTTTCCAGGCTCCTGAGAAGCAGAGGTTTTGGATCCCTTTCCTTTGCAGAAAATAGAAAAAGTCAAGCCTTTAAACAAGCTGGTAAAAAAGGTCTCAAAACAATTCAATCTATCACAATTCAAGCTTGCCCGAGTGGCAAGATAGACTGGAATATCCCATGGGATTGTCAGTGACTCCATGGTAAGACTGTCATAGTGCTTTAGGAATTCACACTTGTTACTGGGTTGGTGAAATCTAACTACAGAACATACAACCCAATTTGGAGTTTTTGCCCTGTTTCTTATCAGTCTGCTCTGAGGTTGGCATTTACGGTCACGAGCCACTCCAGACAGCGTGACAGTAGCAACTAAGAAATAATTTTAGGTCTTGATTAAATGTGTCCAGGAAAATGAGAGGAACCTAAGTCATCACTGATTTGTCATAACATGGAAGAAAAGTCATCACCATACTCATAGCCATATGTATTGTCTGTGCTACTATAAAAGTTCACCCCCAGGACATCAAAGAGTGGTGCAACATAACAATTTCAGGTAAGTTCTTGCTGAAGAATGCAAAGTCAGCCATTAATAAAACCAGCACCACTTATGGTCAGATTTTGATTTTACTAGATGTCTGCAATTTCCAATGCCATTCTAGACACAATCTCCAGAGGCTACTCCATACAATACAAGCTCAGAAGGATCCAGGAACTAGTCAAAATTTTTAAAAAAGGGAAATAGGTAGAAATCCTATTCCTCTCCTATCTCCAGTGCAAAAAGGTGTCTTCTCACAGAAGGAAGTGATTTGAACAAATCCACATGTTCTGTGAGATGAAGAACAGAAAGAACATAGGATTCCTATTGGTCTACAGGAATCTCATCAAGGACCACAAAGACTTAGACAAATGAACAAATCTGTTGCTCAGCATGCTGATAGAATCCTGCAAGTTTGTCTTTCTTGGGAATGTCAATATCCATGTTAACAATGCCAGAGAAATCAGAGCACCTCATCTTCCACCCCACATGGAAGCCATTGAGCTTTTATGAGGACTAACACTGTGTCCAACCAAACCTGTGGGTCCATGCTGGATCCAATCTTTAGCTTAGGAGTGGACATTAGGAATGTAACATATGCTTCACTCCTCTGATCCAGCTTCTACCTTATCTAAGTGATCATGGACTTCCCTCTATTCCAAAAAGTAGAAAAGGCTGGCTCACATGCAGTGACTTTTTAATCCATCTAGCTTTCAACATACCCTAAAACAGCAAATTTTCCAGCTACAAGGCTACAAGCTGTCTCAGCACTGTAACACTTGTCACCACATACGCTGACACCTTGACACCAAGCCTTCTGCTTCCCTCACATTAGGAATCATAGAGATCTTCAGAGTCAATGAGCTACATCAAATAGGCAGAAGAATGGAATGGAGATGGCACACAATCCACTCTATCCTCACACCACATAAAGGCTTCCTCTGGAGCAATGCCATCATAGCCAAGGAAACAAAGATATCCTTTTCCCCTAAAATCACAGCTTCAAAATCACAACTAGAAGTTCTATTTGTCCTAGTGATCAGCACCTGTTTCGTCCCAGACTCATACTAAATCTTGCCAAGACTAAAGTGGGACGCTATTTTCTTCTTCCTCTGGAAGCATCTGCCCATCAAAGCACAAGGGAGTCTGCATTGGCATCACTTACATATCAGGAGCTGTGGAAAGGTGTAAACTAAAAATAACATAGGGGCTTCTTAACTTACACCTTCTGCCTGTTCCTTGGTATGTAAGTTACATCGATAGACTCCCTTACACATTAACAGAGATGGTCTAAGCAGATCTAGCAGAGTTTGAGTTTAAGGGGTGGTGGGGGCAGTGTACTGGGCTCTAAGTTAGGGGAATTGGTTGTAACACCTTATATATCAGACCATAGATCCAAAGCAAAGTCAGTAGAGGACAAAGTGGAAGAACTATGGATATGTATTGACAGTACAAAAAAGAGAAGAGGCAGAACTAAGAAGATAATCCATCCTACCTTGAATTCAGGGTCACACTATATCAGAAAAAAACATTAAGCTCTTTATGGAAGAAGTCCAATAGGACTGTTGATGATAAAGTGCCTACAAATTACAGCAAGCCACTAAAAACCTTTGAAAGGCAGACCTTCTTAACACAAGTGCAGATAAGAGGACAAGGAGCAGTGAGATGTTGATGAAAGTCGACAAAGCTAATGGTGACAATGATTTTTTATGAGAAGAGGTCTACCGAATTAGGTTTCTTAGCCTTTAGTACACTTGTAAGAATTGGGGAAGGGATATATTGGTAGGCTCCCTTAAGACCAATCTGCAGTTTTGAGATGCCCAGCACTGCTAGTTCTAGTATTTAGAGTGCACAAGTAGCATGTTGCTTCAGCTCCGTTAATAACAGTATTAAACCTGTACCTGTGTATATACCAGTGTTTACCTTCTATCATACATCAAATACAGGAACTGAAGTCAAATGATAGAATAACAATTTCTCTCTATATTGCAACTGCCCAGAAACAACTAGAAAGTGGGTTAAATGACAGATACATGACATAATCTCTGCCTGGAAAAAGTCATTATATATGTTTAATTGAACATCAACTGTTGTCAAATGCCAACAGCTGTATATCCGAAGTAAAATGGCAGAAAACAGCAACAAAGAATTATAGCATCCCTAATCAGGCTAAAAACTAATGCAAGTGCATGTCACATGCATTTGGATTTCATGTTTTCAAAACCCATTAATAGAACCTAGATTCCCGAGATAACATTCTGAAATAAAACTGCTATGGGCTACCATTATGGTGATACACCAAGTACCTCAGGTCACTAAGGAATGCATCCACAAGTATCTCCATTAATTTGCAAAGTGTTGAATCAAGAACTGTATGTAGCGAGGAATATTGAAACCAAAAAGGAATGGGGAAAGAAACTGACACAAAAACCTGGGACTGAGTCGGGTCTTCAATTGTAATCATGAAAGAGTAAAGAGTTTCATGAGTTTTAATTTGGTACAAAAAAAGTTTTTAATTACATGTTTTAACTTTGCAGATGTCCACTTACATTTGCACTGAAAATTATACAGCTATTGACAAAGAGTGCACCATTTGCACAGTGAGAGTCAGACTGCATTCAGCACTGCATGGGAGCACAAGTTACAAACTCCCCTGAATCACTGTAAGCTTCCTTAATAATATGCAACTGCGCATAAAAATTGGACACATCTTCCTCCTACACACCTTTGACATATTAAGAAACTGGTATATAATATTTGGCTTTCTTTAAAATGTCCATTTGTATACCATGTGGGTCTTATTACCCTGGGACTCTTAGATACCCTGGGATGCCAAGTAAAGAGTTCACATAGCCTTATTGCTTGCATTGAAAGTCTCTTTTGAAGTATTGGGATGCTATAATACTGAAAAGGTTAAAAAAAAAACTTTAGAACATTTCATTAAATATGTCCTGACAGAGGCAAAGAGCTGTGGTTCAGAGAAAGCAAAGTTAAACAACCTACTTTAGTCTTGACCTCAAGTCAATGATAGGACTGACATACTGTATCTCTGCTGGCAAAGTGTATTTCATAGCTGCATGAAAAAAAGCTATGGGGCACTGTGATTTATAATCATAGCTCTGAACAAATGGAAGCCCAACATTTTTACACTTGAGTAAAATTGGGCCTGGACAATAGGGAACCAAAAACTCATTTGGATACATGCGGTGTTTTAAAACACAATCACCAGGATCTTAAAAATCGATCCAGTACCTAAATGGCAGCCAGTGCTGAGATCTCAGAACAAAGGCATATGATGCCCAGCTACTGTGCATGTTTAAAATCTCAGTGGTTGAATTATTGCACAAGTTATTGTTTTGTGAAAGGAGGGAAAGCAGGAAATTATAGCAATCCAGCTTGGGTGTCACAGAAGCATGAATTAACATTTCAGTATCTCTATGTATCAACACTCTCAAATTTGCTATATTTTTAAGCTGATAATAGGAATTGTGTGTCCCCAGAAGGCACGTGATCCCCCAAGAAAAGCCCTCAATTAAAGTTCACCTCTACATTTTGCACAGATGAAGACCAAGCAGTATTTATGTGAGGTACTGGGAAGGAACAAATCTTCAGGCACAGTGTTAACACCATCATTAAGCACAGTGGTCTCATCTTTATGTTTTAGGCAATTTTGAGGCATCCATAGCTTCACTGCACAAGAAAAAAGGACCGGAAGCTCCTGTTGAGTTTGTACTGGAATAATCTAAACATTATCTCTAACAGTTGTTCCAACTTCTTGTTGTCGCTAGTTACCGGTGTGGTGCTCCGCTCTTGTTCGATGATGATAACAGTCAGCTGCGTGTGTGTTCCCTTTGTGTGCTGCCCCAGCTCTGTGCAGATAGCTAACACAGCAGACCCCAAGAGAACCCCCAAGAACCAGACTGTAGTAAGGTATGAAGGAACCCGAGCCAGGTTTATTGTCAAACAAAGCACAGTAATAGTTCCCTATAGACTCTACAGGGCATACTATGAATTTGTGCCCCCTGGCAATGGACACAGCTCAGTCAGTGGCGGGACTTTCCACTGCCCCCTAGGCTGGACAAAGATCTGCGCTCCAGGACCTACTTTTATACCATGCAGGACAGATTACTCATTATAGTTCAAACGAATCTATCCATTATGCTGTCCTTTTGACCCTGTCTTTAAGATGCACCTGCCCGTTCCTTGTTGTGTCTGCGGAGTGTTCTAATGTCACCTTGGCACAAGTTCCTATCGTTAGCCCTTATGTGTGTATATGCACATGCTTCTAACAACCTTTTCTTGCCAACTTCTGTGAGTAGGACCTGCTTCTGGCTCACAGCCCAGCTTTTGCTTAGCAATGCCTAGAAGTACTTTGGTTCAGGCTTCAGGCCTCAGACTAGGCCTCTGATACAAGCGTTTATGTTTCAGGGCCTCCTCATACTACACTTCTCAATTCTACTGTCCTTATCTTTCCCTGGATCTTATCTGTTCTGTCCATAGTGTTCAGAGACATGCAATATAATCTGCTAAAACCTTTCCAAAAAGATGGCCTCATCACCTATACATTTTTACAACAGGAATGAGTGACAGCTAAATTACATAAGAAAGGCTAGACAGTGATCTGGATGGGTAATGTCTGTAGGCCAAATCCTGAAGTCATTACTCCAGTCTTCCAGGCAAAAACTCTGTATCTGACTGAGACACTTATGGCCAGATTTTAAATGAATCCGCCTGCCAATTTGCTGAACTCTCTCCTTCTCTCATGTCCTTCTCTCCACACATGGTATGGTGTCCCATTGGCCCCCTCTCTCCCGTCTCCCTTTTCCCTACTTTCAGGTCCCTGCTGCCGCATGTGTAGTAGTAGGATTTTATGTTTGTATTTTGTATAATTTAGATTGAAAAATAAAGAATAATAATGTAGCATGTATTAAATGTGTTTATGTATAATTTGATCATATCCTGCAGCCACTCTTTTTAAACAGCAGAAAGGAATGGCCTAATGGGCCATTGTTAGAGATGCATCAGCCAGAATCTGTGTCTGGGCTGATTTCAAGGCAGTAACAGACCTTTTAGGGTCACCACTTTCTTGTAGGTTTAGCATTTTAAAATAAGTAAAAGAATGCAATGATTGTTTTTGTGTTGCATTGCAATTTGATGTTCCTGTTCAAATATTCTGTATAAATCAATTATGTTCTGTGTGTGAATGGGGAATGTGTGTGTTAAGAGATAAGTGTGAAGGCCATCACTGAACCAGAAGTTCTAGAGAGGAACCGAAGACAGACGCAAGGGTGCCAGGAGGTTGCAACACGCCCCTATTGAAATGTCAGAGGAGGGCAGATTGACAACTCTAAAGATGAGACAGGCACCTATCAATGAGGACAAGATAGCTGTGATCAAAACCAGCATGGGGTAACTCCCTGAGAAACTTAATGAAAGAACAAAATAAAGAATAAAAAGTACAATTTAAGAAAACAAGCACTCGTTAAACAACAATTAATTACAGCATGACGGTGAGGAATTCATTGATCCCAGTGAAGGAAAATCACTATAGAAACAGGGTGCCTTGCCATGAAACTTTGGGTTTGTCCTGCCAAGACTTCTCCAGAGCATCGTGTCATGACCGACAGAACCTGGCTCCTACCTACCCGTGATCAACCTAGCTGGCCACTAGATTGATCCGGACTCTGGACTGGTAACTATAACATCGACTGGTGAGACAGTGTGTGTGTGTGTGTGTGTGTGAGAGAGAGAGAGAGAGAGAAAGAGATTGAATGCATATGCTAATTGATGTATCTTCAATAAATTCAGCGTATTGCCTTTTCCCCTGAAAAAGATCCTGTGTGCTTCTTATAAGCATAACACATGCTCTCATCCATTTTCTCCCCTTTGGGTCCCTGCTTCTGTCATCACCACCACTCCCTATCCCCCATTCCTTGGGGGGTCCCTGCTTTTCCCCCCATGCAGTCCTTTCACCACCACCCCCCTCGGTCACTGTATTACCCCCATTGCTAAATCCACTCTCTCTCACACACACACACACACACCTCATGCTTTCCTTCTTCGGGTCCTCATTCCCCTTCCTGAAAGGTTCTCTTCTTTCTGTTAGATTCCAAGCTTTAGTCATTGTCCCCATGCAACAAGTTTAACTGCTTACTCTGAAATGTGTAGGCAGCAGCAGGGGGTGGTAGAGAGATTTCTCTGCCTACAGTATCAGGCAGTAGATCAGGCTTTTCCAGCATTCCAATTTGCACCAAAATCAATAGGGCTCTGCCTGCTGATGCCTAGAACATGGCTTGAAATTTTGGAATTGCTTGGCTAGATTGTTCCAAAGTTATTGTATTACAGACAAACAGAGACATGTCATCAGTGTGCTCAGTGAATATTTAATGCTTAGACTTTCTGCTAAATTTGAACCAAGGTGCCCGTTAGTATCAATTTAGGATTGTAGATTTTGTGTTGCAGAGACAGTCCCATTGGAAATTAGACTAATCAACCGTACCAAAATTATGCATTCCTAAATTTTTTTTGTTATAGAAAGTCCATTGACTTTCATGATGATCTCTTCTTCTCCCATCCCTTTGAGCCAAATGCTGACTCTCTTGCATTCACTGCTCCCTTACTTTCCAACATGAGAGCTCTGCACCCATCCTGATCAGTCTAGAGAAGAGGAAGGCATGGATCCAATACACAGATGGTCTCTCCAGAACTGCCCACCTCTAATCCAAGAGGGTATGTCTACACTGCAGCTCGGAGTGAGCCACCCAGCATGGGTGGCCAGACTTGTGCTAGTGAATCCAAGATAGCAAATGAAAACCAGAAGAGAACCAGAAATCAGCAGAAATTGTTCACCATATACTAAACAAGAAAAGCTTTGAGCAAACTTCTTATTCTTCCTGAACAAAAGGTTCTTCACTTACCAATACAAAATTAACAGTTAACACTATAGAACTCCAGTTATTACTTTGTGGCTTCAATTTATACAAGATTAATTCATTTGTATATCTACAAGCCATGCAAAGAAGCACTACAGCACAAAAGAAATTTATTTAAGACCAGACTGCAAACCCCTTACTCAGACAGGAGAGCAAGTGGTCTCACTGTGCTAATGGGATTACTCATGTGATTTTAGCAATAAGGTGGTCACAATCTGTCCCTTAGTGATCAAGTGATAAATAAATAAATAAACTACTACTACTAATAATAATAATAATTAGTAATTATACATCCACCCAAAAGATTCAGGCTATCACATGTTAGCAACATAATCACCCAGATTAATAGTTCAGGCTTAATCAGTTTTCCAAATGAGCTAGTTTTGATTATGTGGTTGAAATTTGATGTGATAGTGAGCGTAAAAGACTACCAAGAATAGTTACATGACATCCTACTTTTAGTTTTGACCATATGTTCAAATTATTTTGTAATTATTTTATTGAGCAACTCATAGAAACTCTCAGCTAATTTACACCAAAGCTAAGGCCAGGAGAATTTTGCACAAAATACTGGCATGATTTGAGATGTTATCATACTAACTGGCATATTGCAAGAAAGATGGCATTTTGTAACAATGTGCCCTCTTCTGTGTCAGTAGCTCAACCCCTTTGAAGAGATTTGGATAGGATAATGTGTCATATTAAGAAGGACTCAAATAAGAATGTCAAAACACTGCCTTGTATGTGTTGTAAGAGTCTTTCAAAGTGATTTTGTTACTTTTAGTATATAACACTAAAACCTAAAGAGAATGAAAGCACAAAATACTCAGCAAATTCTGCTGAGTTATAATATACATTTTAAGGATTATCTATAGGTAGTTCCAAGCCAACACAAATAAAATAACAAACAGTGGAAACTTTAACATGTACTACAGACTGAGTCTTCCCATAATTAATGTACCTGATATATTAGGGTCACTAAGGAATTAGGAATCCATCTGACAATTACAGCAGAGGCACAATCCACCAAAGTAATAGAGGAATAATGGAGGCAATTTAACAGAATGTGCTCAGTCCAAGCTGACACAAGGTCAGGCAGAATAAAACACCAGTATTATATGAAGTATCATGGCTGCACTGGCTTCTAAACATAAACGTTGTATATTGTCTGAAAGTAATAGAATGAACAATTTAAAACTCAGCAAATTAACCAATGAAATTTATATAGTGAAATTTAAGAAAGCAGAAGGCTGCTCACAAAGAAATGAACAGGCATTTAGCCTCACATGAGAGCACTCTAAAAAAGCAGGAATATTGCATCTATCTGATCCAGAACATTTCACTTGTACACAAAGCAAATTAGAAAAAGAACAGTTTGGCCATATAAAATTTGATATCTATCTTTCTGCACTATAAAAATGTGATAATTATTAAAGAAGGGTTTAATATTCAAATGATCAAAATATATAAGGAACAGTTATAGTTGTGGTTTCCTCTACTCATTACAGAGCAACCATTTGTCAGTTTATAAATCTTAGGATGGGAATGGAAATTTATCCTATGTACCTTTTTCTCTTCATGGGAAAAAATTAAGCTTTCCTTTTTGAGGTCAACATTTAAATACAGCATGAGTCCCTGTTGTGGTTTTTGACCAAGTGGGTTTCAAAGCAAAAAATATGATAATGGATTAATCAGAATTTCTTCATTACAATGCAGTATCTTGATGTGGCTGCCTGTCCCAGACCCAAATAACATGGGTAAGGTTGAGTGCAAGGCTAGCCCCTACCCTTGTAAAAACCCCTCACCAGTTATAGAAATGGAACCAGGCTAGTAACCCAGTAAAAAAGACAGAGGACTGAAAGTGACTGGTTTCCTCTTTATCCACCAACACTGGCGCAGAAGGTATGTAAAATATATTTATTTAAATGTGGCAAATACAGAATTCCCTGTGCTCGCTGAGTCTAACTAGAACTTCCCCACTACAAATATGGTTTTGTGCCACCTACTGACCAAACTTGGAAGATAAAATTAGAGGCTGTGCAGCTATATTTTAAGAAAGAGACATGCATGCAAAAGGTTTCCAGGCTCCATGGTTATACTATATCTATCTATTTATCTACATATGCCAATAATATTTATATTGACCCAATTCTGCAACTATTACAGGAGTGATATTCACACAAGCAAGTAGTCCCATGAAAGTGGTAAGGGTTGAAAAATAATGTTAATTACTGTGTGCCAGATGCTGAAATCCTTACTTAAAGCCCAACTGTTGAATTTAGCCATTGGGGGGTGGAGCAGAGCTCCATCATCTCAGGAGGAATTCCTCCACAAGTGGCCTGGTATCTAGGGATAGTTTGTGAGAGCAATATCCCCGAAGATGTTGCTGCCTGCTCCCCTAGATGGCCCTGACGTCTGCCTTTTCCTGCCCTTGGCACAAAGGCCACTCACAGTTGCAATACCAGCACTCAGGTACGTGCAGGGGACTGCTCAGAAGGGCATACCCCTCCTTCCCCCCTCGCACCTTCCCACTCCTCACATAGTCACATGAAAGCCAGCTACAAGCTAGCCTTCAGTTTTTACTCAAGTACAACTCACTGCAGTTGTATGATATACTTTCAGTTCCACTGTTGCTGAGGTTGTAATTAGAGTTCTGCATTATACTGTGAGGGAAAAGTTCCCTGTGATGATGTGGAGTCTGTCACTGTGGGTGGAAACATACTGTATATGCAATAGGATATGGTTAAGAGGTGTCACGTAACTTATTTTCTTGTTCTTTAGAGTTTAGAATTGGGGAACACTACACTTAACAAACCTTAATCTCTTTTAAATTAAATTTTAGTTTATGGAATCTATGCATATTTTAAATCTCAAGAACAGTAGTGGACAGCAGGGCCAAAGTCAGGTCTTTCAGTTGGGTGTATTGTTACTAAGTTATCTGTTGATCAGTGATCATTCTGAATGGTGTAATTCCATGGTTGAGTAGATTCTTATTGGTCTGAAAATTGTCAGAGAAGCACTACAATAGAATGTATATGGTGTATTGCACCAGCTGCTCCTTATGTTCCACAAGTTCAAATAATGACAAACTCTACTTAAGAATCTACACACACCTTCTAATGTGAAATGTGAAGGAAGTTCCATGGCCCGTCTGGTTTTCAAGTGAATTTCATTACCTCTCTTAGCTGCCTTTTTTTTCAGTTTCTGAAGATTATGTTTATTGCATGGATTAAGTTGTAATCTCATATTTCCCCCACTGGAACCTATTTTAGTGAGTTACACACTGAAACATATGCTATTTCATTTGCCAGTTCTTACATACTGTAGATGGATTCATAATTTGATCATTTTAATAGCCTGGCACAGACTCTGTACTGCTACTCCAAAAATAAACAAAAATATGGAAAGTTAATTAATTCAAGTTCATTGACATAAGCAGAAGTATTACTTATAATCAGTCCATATATTTCTAGGGTTATAACCCAATCACAGAAGACACCTTTGTTGGAATAACCTTTTTGCTACAGAAAAAATGGATAAAAAATGAACATACCAAACTTTAAAAACTATTTTACCTTCTTTAAAATATAATGACTTTTCTAGCACAATCAAAATAATTTCCATTTTTACACTGTGTACAAAACTTCCTAGTTTACTGAAACACTTCTATGTTATTTTCCAGATAGTATAATTTTCCCTACCATGATTTGGATTTTGCATTTTATTTTCCTTCTGTTATGCATGCCATATATCCATTCTCTAACTTACTTCAGTAGAATTTCTGTCTTTAGAGTCAAAGTAAAACCTAGCATCTGTTGTTACCAAATGTCTTCTAAAAACAATGATACAAATTAAACATGAAGATCTCACTCCTGAATCACTTTCATGGAACATATAGCTCAGATTTCCATGTACATTATGTAACTTAGGCAAGATCTCTGTTTCTTAAATGTACAGTAACATATTTAAAAAAAATTCTTTTTGGAAAGAATTGCCATCGTAATTTCCTTTAATTGCACCACAAAATATGTACAGCCCTAAAATGATGGTGGGAATCACACAATATGTGGGTTAATCCATAAAGAAAACTTTATTTGACTTTTTTCCTCATTGTCTAAAATATGGGTGAGAAAAACCCTGCACATCTATTCATATATTATTTTTATGTGTAGAATAATAAATGTTCCTTTAATTATTATTGTTGTTGTATTGTGGTAGCACTGAGAATCTCCAGTTAAAATTGGTTGGAAAATCAGGAGGTAGGGAGAGGGGAGGGAAGGGAATTGCAAATATTTTTGCAAAAGATTACTCGTTTGTAAACATCAAAATTCAGAAAATTTCATACAACTTCAGCCCCAATCATGGAATGGGTCCCATGGTATTAAGTGCTGTACATAAATTAAGAAAAAGGCAGTCCAAAGGTGCTAACAATTGTGGCTATTTGTTAAAAGCCTGTTGCTGCAGAAACATTCATCCTCCAGTTTCTGGAAATTGCAGATTATAAGCAGAGCAGAAATGTTACAGCACGCAAAAGGAGATGCCTGAAGAAAAGAAAAAATCAAATAGTGAGGTTTAACTTTGTATTCATGAACTGCCACAATGAAAGTTACAGTGGAACAGTTGAGGTACCTATCCACAAAACAAAATAATGGTGCATCTAACTACTTACAGAAACTGAATGATGCGCCAGATTAGGCGGCTAAAGGAATGGTTAAAATTCATGCCCGACTCAGTCATAAGCACTGTATAAAATTGCTGTGTGTGCAGGGCCTAATTCTAACACCTGGGCTGAAGGGGAGGCAGGGAAATCTTATGTCAAGATTTATCAACATGTATATTTTAGCAAGTTAACAGGGGGAAATCCCTCAGAGGATGCTGAACGCTTCATAAAACCTCATAGTGTATCTGATCATCTAGAAGAAAAAAATGAAACACTGTTTCAAAACACCTACAGACTCAAGTCTTGGCTACAGTTTTGTTTTTCCTTTCTCTCAAAATCAACAGGGAATATTATCACATTTTCAGTGCTGTAAATTTGACTTAAATTTGACACTTAGTTGAGCTTTAATCTATTGTCAGGTAATATTTGAAATCTTGGCAACCGTATATGTTCTCTAAGGAGTTTTACCACGTAAGTAGCTACCATTCAGTTCTCAATATTACCGTGAGCATCCTACAGCCTCCAAGTTAAGGTTGATTAGAACTGACTAGCAGTGGTTACATAAGATCTCTAGACAATACAGTTTCATTCTAAACAACGTCATAACATCCATCTTGATTTTAATCTCCTGAATTCTATCATATGAAATTTTATCTCAAAAAAGATACTTGTTATGGGTTTTTGACATTTTATTCAATATGATATTACTAATTATTATTGCTATTATAAATTGTGTAGCATTATAAATATACATGGCAGTTTATGAAACATGGAGTTAGACAACACTTACTGACTTGAAGATCTTATAGTCTAATATAGATCAGGCAAAAACCCACTATAAGACACAGCGCAAGTAAGGAAAGGTATGAAGATATTACTGATGTGGACAAAAAGGAAGGAAGAATTTTGGAAAGCAATTAATTTTAAGATGGTTTCTGTATGAGGAAAGAAAGGGTACTAAGCTTATGATATCAGGGATCACTGTTGTGATACCAAAAGTGCTCTTGAAGCAGTATGGGCCCATTCTTGAAGTTCTTAGACAAAATTCCAGCTAACTTTGGCCCATAGAAGGCTGCAAGCCTCTAGACTTACTCCACAGTAGTAACGTGCTACTTAACATGAGTAGGTGGCTAAATCTGACTATTAGTTTATAAACCCACTGGTGCAGTGGCTGTGTCTTCTTTGTATGTATTGTAAAGCACCAAGTTCACTGTTGGTGATCAACAAGTAATACATGACAAAAGTAATAGTAATAATAACATTACAATTTGTCAAGCATTTTTAAAATGTTTTATATGAAAAATCCTTTTCCCTTTTAGTGGGAAAATACTCAGGATTCAGGAAAAGGAGAGAATTTACAATAAACTGAAAGAATAATCTTGATTTTGATTAGAAAGTCTGAAGATATAATAAAAAAAATGTTTAAGATGCAGTAAGGGAAAAGGGGAGTTTATTTAAAACAAATGAATTTCTACCACATTTATCCCAGTATTTGTTTCAGACAATGTTTTACCCCTTATTTTGATATTTTATCCCTCCTTCCCCAAAGCTCAATCTGAAAATATGTTCATCACTAGTTATGAAATCATATTTATGAAATTTGCCAGGGCTAAAATTTAGCCTAGGCCATTAAACTAAAAGATCTTCTGAACACATTTTTTCACTAAGAAGAATGGGGAAAATACAAAGAATAAACATGAATATTGAAGATTAAACTACAAACTATGGACAATAATATAGAGAGAGAGCGCTGATGGATGCCTCTCCATAATTAGCTGTAATTCCATCACACTCTTAACGGGCATGAATGGGAAAGAAATGGTGTCTCTTCTTTAGATACTTACATGTTAGTCCTTTTATTCTTATTTTCCACAGTAAAATATGGTTCCTCTACTGTGCATTAAATATTTTATTCTAAAGAATAAGCCATCTAGTGAACTTTTTAAACTGCCTTCTATGTAATATTCATGGATTTTGTACGTTCTTGAAACAAACAAACTTGGAAGGGGAATTCTGAAGGAAAATAATTATTTGGACCTAGCATGATCAATGCCACATTCTACTCTTCAGAAATCGCAATAGCAGTATAAATATGCTGATTGTTGAAGCTCTTCCTAATACAGTGCATCATAATCAAGAAATAGACTGCCCAGTCCTTTAGCATCCTCAACCCTATAAGCTGTACACTTTGAAAGAATTACTCTCAATGTTGCAGAATCAAAGATTTATGCATTGTAATTCCATGCATCGTGATGTTTAACTATTAGGCACCTAGAAAATCACAGCATTGAGGTAGGCACCTAGGCTCCTATACATTAATAAGGAGAGATAGGTATGGTGATTTGGGTGTTCTGAATTGTGGATGATTTTACGAAACTGTATCATGAACCTACTGTGTCACAGAAAGCCTATAGGTATGTGGATCCACCATGAGTTAACAGGATTGTATTATGTCTCTTTCAGGCCAGACAGAATGGTGAGTGATCATCACTCAAAAATCATCAATTCAAAGTAAAACAACTTGAGACAATGGATTTCCTCAAGCTGGGATAAAACACTTCCTCCTCTTATCTGAAGGGAGGGGTTTTTTTTGAGAGTATTGGAAAGTTACCAGAAGGAGACCTGAAGACAGCTCTGTAGAGCTCAAAAGCTTGTCTCTTTCACCAACAAAAGTTGGTCCAATAAAAGATATTACCTCACCCACCTTGTCTTTCTCATATTCTGGGACCAATAATGGCTACAACAACACTGCAAACAACAAAAGCAGCATGTGACCCAGCAGGCGTCTATAAACATCTATAAAAGGATTCACAGGGGCGTGTTTGTAACTGGGTGGAGAGACATTTTGCACCAAATTAATATGATAAGAGCTGCTGCAAGGGCAGGGTAGGGAAGAGGGAGGAGGACCTTGCCTGACTGATGGAATGAATAGGAGATGATCCCACCAGGAAAGAGTGAGCTAGTTATGGAGATTGTGTTTAGGATGTATTATTGATTTTTATTATCTGTTCTCTCCTGTGCTTTATATGATTAAATATAAAGAGCATAAAGATGTTAGCCTGAACTAAGTGCACGTGTATTAACTGTTTCACAAATGCTGTGTGCCCCTGAAACAAGTGAATATGTACTTGGTATGGCTCAGCTGTGCCTCCGCTGCTGCTACTCATGTTACCATGCCTACAGTGCTCTTTATACATGCACTAGTTTAATAGAGCTAGCACGACTATATGTACAGAAACAGGTGAATCACACCCCTAGCTTGTAGTGTAGATGTAGCCTAAGGCAGCTTTTACTGTGATGAATGGTCTAACATAGAGCTGGGTGAAGAATGGATATATTGTTGTGTTGTGGTGTTAACATACTGAGCCAACTGCAAACTGATTATAGGGATTTGTCATTTGAGTATCTCTAGAATATTTGAGCCTTAGTATCAGGTTTTACTCTCCCTAAATTTAAAATGCGTTTTAAATAGGATCAAATTCATACCTGTAACTCTGACTTGAGCGGAGTCACACATGTGATGCATTGGTGCCAATATGTGCAATGACTAGAGAAGGCAGATTCATGATGTTCTATCAATGAACATCTTTCGGTGAAAGCATTAATCCAAGCAGCATTGCACAATCTATTCTTGTTAAAATGCATCTCAGTGAAACACCCCAATGGGATAATTCCTGAGGAATAATATGCACCCCTCAATTTCTGTTGTCACTGCTGGATATGAATTTAAATCTCCAGCTGGAATTCAATCAACAAGAACCAGGCACCAGATGTGTATCTCCACTATCACCCAACATATGTGCCCCGAGCTGCGCAGCTGCTCTTCCATATTTGAATGACAATATTTAAATGATAAAAATATGTAATATAGAAAATGTGGTTGGACATTCAGGGTGGTGAAGACTGAATTATATCATCCTTCTCAATAATAAATATGTAGTATAAGCTACTGATTCTAAATACTAATATTTGTGTTTATTGGCTTTGGCTGGAAAATGCAGGTTAACATATGGACCATATTCAGTGTCAGTCACATTGTACATCTTCCTGTTTCTAATGGTTGCTTTGGGTAATCATCACGGTAGGTTTTCCTTTATATAAGAATAAGAACAACACAGTTTCTATTTTGAAGCTGGATCATGTTAAAAATGAGTCATAATGAATAGATTTTTCTACCAGACCAGCAGGAAATTAAGAGTCGTTTGGAAGGAGGCATGTATAGTAACTTCAGCAGTTCTGGTGTGATATTATTCATTTTTTCATCAAGTCTCAGAATATGCCTACTGTTATGCTGAACAAAACAAAGTGTTTAATAGATTCCTGGCTTTTCTGTAATATGATCTCAAAAACATATAAAAGGCAATTTCTAAAAGGCAAAATCTGTTTGTATTTTCCTTCAGACACAAATAAAACATTTGCCATATTTCTAATAGCAGATGGTTAATTGTGTTGTGTGCAGCGCTACAACTAGTAAAATAGTAAATAGCAGTGCATTTTCTATTCACAATTTTTTATGAAGCTTCTGAAACCTGATAAACAAACTCTCAGCAATTATGTGTAAATTCTCTAAGCCTATCCTGGAAAACCTCTTTTTAATCACCAAGCATATGAAAACTGGAGAACGAAGGTCTGATTCTCCAGTCCATTACACCGGTTTTACACCAGTATAAATCACCTTAATTAGTGAAGTTAAGATGGTGTAAAGCTGGGGTAACAGAATGAAGAATCAAACTATGTGGAGGAAACAAGGGTCAATGTAAAACATACAGACAATAATTAGGGTAGTAAGTATATAATAAAAATACACTTCTTTGATTATAAACAAATAAAAATAAACAGGAAATATCAAGAATGAGAGGGAACCCTTTTAAATAAAAAATAAGTGAAAAGCCATCACAGTGGGCTTTTAATAAGCATACCGATGCTACATTTCAAAAGGAATTGACAAAGTTACTGCATTCAGGTTCAGGATTTCTTTCTAAAGACAGAGAAAATAGGTTATTGGACAAATAAGAGAAAAAATAGATATTTTGTATGCCAAACAGGTATCTTTGGCAAAGTGACATTTTTGTTAATTTTATAAATTCTTTTCTGAAAATGTGTACAAATATTGATATATGGAAGACTGACAACTAAAAATGATTTCCAGACAAGTAGGATTCTGAAAGTGTTCAGAAGTTGTGCCTAAACCTGCTAAATGGGAGTAACAGATTTCTGTGAATAATCTAAATGAAGCCAATGGGACCATCCACAGGAGTAAGAGCTTGATGAATCAGGTCCGTTATTATTCATTTGCAATCTGAATTCATGTATCTGATACTGAAGAAACATGACTCCCACTGTTGTTGCACTCTAAAATCAAAGCCTGGTGGTGAGAAAAATATTCTGCCTGAGATTTATGATGATTTTAATTCCACAAATTATTTCATAGGATAAATATCAAAGATAATCAGCAAATGTGTAAAATAATTACACTTATAGTATGAATGCTGCCAAAGCTTCAGAGGAAATTAGACATTATTAAAACGCACAAAATACTGAGCAGAATTCTGCTTTGTTACACCCAGGCAATTCCCATTGACTTCAGTGAAGCTGCACAGATGTGACTGAGCAGAATGTTGCTTAATGTGTTCAGAGACTCAGACTAAATCCTCACAAAGCAAGGAATTCAGATCTGCAGCTGCTATTTAATCCTTAATTTACCCCATTTAGTCCAGGCATTGCAAACTTTTTCTAATCATTTTACTTGTGGGCAATATGTGTGTTCAAGAGTGTAAATTAAAGATGTAGTGGCAGCCTTAAAGTAGGATTGCCGTGTTCTGTTTGTCATCTCAATTTAAAATATATCTTGCCACACCCAGTCTAGATGGAATCAGATACTCTGGTTTGGAAGAAGCAGCACAGAATGCCTAATTGCCATCCTGCAGCCAAAGAAAAGGATGTATTTTTCCCCATTCAGAATCAGGGTAACCTCCACAGCTGCATAGCTCTAGAGTTCTACATAGCTTCCACAGGGCAATAATTACAATGGAAAATTACTACTGAATTAGATACTTTGATCTGACCCCTATACACTGTTGATGGTGCAAAGGAACTTGCCCACTGCCAGATATCCCCAGCTGGGGATAAATTCAACTAGTGTGTAGACTGCATAGTTGATTTCTTTGCTATAACTTCCTACAGTATTCTATTTTGTGGGCATGAGCAGGCACACCTAGAGCACTACTGCATTCCAGCTGTACTGAGCTTGCATAATGGACTTTGAAGGTTATAGCCAATGGGAGTTCATTTAGAGTACACCCCAGCTGCTCTAAATTATACTGGGGTTGGCATAGAACCAGCTCCAGAATTAGGGAACTGCAGTTGGCTCTTTTTTTGCAATCGCCACCCCATGGCTAAAATCTGGGCCTAAATCTCTTGGCAGCTACAAAAGCATTTTCCAAATAAGCTAAAACTCACTAGTTAATAGACAACTAACTTACTCTAAAAATATATTTTTATTACTATTCATGAGAAATAATGTTTGCCTTTTCCTCAATCAAACAACCTACACAGAACAGTTTTTGGGGGGATAAGGAGAACATTTTTTAATTAAAAAAGCACTTGTTCAAAAGTAGCATTTTTTTTCCAAAATACAAAAAGGTACCAGTCTGCATAAGAAGAAAGAGTTGCTAAGGCCCCTATCCTGCAACGAGAACCATGTGGGCCGAACCCATTGATTTCAATGGGTTTCTGCTCAGGGGTCCACCCACATGCTTACATTTCCAAGATCGGGGCCTAAATGTTGTACGTTAACCCCCAGAGTAATTGTATATTGCATTTGGAGACCAGGTCCACAAACACATCAATGGAGCATATCATCTGATGTATGTTTATTTCCCAGTGTTGAATGCATTCCTAATTCAGTGAAGTCCCCATTTAAATGTACTGATATCATCACCAAATCATAACAACGTTATATAAAATGGATGCAGATCTCATAAACTGCCTCATTTATTCAATAATATGATTATAGTAGCCATATTTCTGGTTACCTCAATATCAACATTGAAATAGTAAGTAAACTCAACTGCCAAAGCCAAAGTAACTTTCAGGGTTGGGGGTAGAAAACAGTAAGTTGCAGGAGATGTCCAACAACTTTATTATTGCAATGGATCACATTAATGAAGACATAAAGTTACAAACAGTTGTAATAAAAAAAGGCAGTGCTAACAATGTAAAGTGGTCCATTACATGTTCAGTATGACAACTTTATTACTGCAGTGGACCAGTATTGCAATTACAAATAGGATATATATTACACATACTGTAGCTTCTTTTGAGACAAAAGAGCACAACAGGCCAACATATTACTGTAAGAACATAAGACACAATAATTACTTTGAACAGTTACAAAAACAAGTGAGCCATCATAATCTGGAAATCTGGCACAACTTTTTTATTTTTTTAAAAAATGAAACAGAATATTTACAACAGTAACAGGAAGGAAAGAAAACATGATTTCCTCCAATTTAGATTTTATTACGGACTAATGGAGGACATCTACTTCCACAAAACTATTCTAAATAGATCAAGATAATATAATAAGGTAATAAAAAATCTATTCAATTGGTAGTAAGATGGATTTAATTTAAAATGGCTTATGTATCACAAATCTTCAGTGTTAGCAAAAATGTACAGCTATGCAAATTTCAACAACAAATGCTAATCAAATAATAATTACCTCTTTTGGTTTACTCAAGGAAAATATTCTCTGGTTTGGTGCTTTTGTCTGTGTATGGGTGTGTTAATTTCAGAAAGCCATAAAGCCTAATCAAGGTTAAAAATGTCAACAAGTTACAAACTACAAATACAGAAATCAATTGGATTTCATGGCATCAGAATGTGAAACATTAGACAAGCAAAAAGTGACTAGGCATGCAGTTTTTGAACAGATGGTCCCAAATGAGACTGCACGGTTGTAACTTGCGGCAGAATCTGGCCACTGTAGGAAGAGATGCTCTTAGTAGGAGAGGTGAGTTTCTTCCTGTTTTTATTATTTACTCAGTACCAATCAACCAAGGAGCTGACTGGTGCACATTTTATAGTGAACTATGGATTTTTGCAAAGAAAGTCTTTCTCTAGAATATTGTCTCTTCTTATAATTTACTAACAGGATTCAATCTTTGCAATCATCACTTTGTTCACTAGATGTGGCATCTCTTACCTCTACCAGTATCCTAATTTAGCTATGGTCCGTAGAGTGCAATTAACACTCAAGATAGTGGCAGACTGCAGTGAGGTTCCATTAATCCAGAAAGGAAATCAGAATCAGAATACAGTCAACGTCTGTGGAGGTGCAAACAACTTTCAAAGGCAATAATTTTTTTAAAACAGTTTACAACAGAGGCAGAATTAAAATCAAGTGTTCAAATAACTTACAGTAGATGGATGTAGCACCAATAGTTGGCCTTTAGTGATGCTAACCAAATGCTGCTTTCAGTTTTACTGGTGTAAATCCAGAGTAACTCTACTGACTTTACTATTAGTTTTACACTGGTATTATTAGTTAGGCCAGAATTTGACCCTATATGTTTGTACGGTGCCTAGCACAAAGGAGCTCTGCAATACAAATAATAAATAACAACATTCTTCTATATGAGATCGATTAATAATTTGACTCCATGCATGTGAAGAAGTGGTTTTTTTACCCACAAAAGTTTATGCCCAAATAAATCTGTTAGTCTTTAACGTGCCACTGGACTCCACGTTGTTTTTGTGGATACAGACTAACCTGGCTACCCCTCTGATACTTAATAATTTGTATTACTAAATTTTGACTACCACTTGCAAAGAACTGTCATAGAAACAAAACCAACCAAATCTACATTTAAACAAGCATCATGACCATATGCCACACTGTCATGTGTTCTACCAAATATTCAGATTCCTTAAATGTCCTGCCCTCTAGGCTTGCATGATGCAGATGCATTCATCAAGATCAGTATTTTCCTGTACACAAAATCTATGTAGGTCAGTTCTTCATTACTTCATAACAGTCCATACTCCTTTTTTATTTATCTTGTTAAAAGATGAACTATACAAGCTGTTCAGTAACATAGCCAATTTAGAATAGCGGTTAATTTTGTCTGCCTTTTCATTTATTAACAGGCCTACTTTCTTGGTAGTAATTCTTTTTCCTTATTCCCTTAAGCTAGCAATAACTCATACTTTTTTTTGCCCTTATCTTTTCCGTGCAAGCCTTATAAAGAGATATATAGCAGAAATAAGAACTTTAATATCAGAAATGAATTAGCTAACAGGGTATTTACCTGAATAAGGTTTCTTGCAGTTTTACTCTTGGGAAATCTTGGAAGCTAAAGTGGAGTATTCTTGTGTTCAGGCCCAATATTTTAAGTGTGTTTTATTATGTTGTTGACTTTTGTAATAAAGGATAATACTGTTGCTTGGTGACTACAGCAGCCTTCCAAAGTTTGTGGATTATTTTGTCATAATAATAATAATATAGCTGCAGGCTTTTTAAACCAACTTGGGTGTACTGACAATTTATGCATGCCTACAAACTTGACCTTGCCATATGTAAGACCCAGACATCTCATCTTCCTTCTTTCTGATGAATTGTCTAGCTATATGAGGCCAAATACATTCCTGGTACAATTTCATTGAATTTGGCCCATGATGTATTCCAGAAGACCAATGATATTGAGTGGGAAAGTATTTTTGCAATACCTTTATAAGACCCCAGTTCTGAGAGCAGCTGTTGGTTTTTCTTGTTGTTCATAAGTAATAACTGGTTGCTTGTTATTGCTGAATGCAATTATTCAGAACACAGTCAGTGTCTTGCATTGACTGTGTCTGAGGTGCTAACATCAGGTGAGCCTGGGGCTTTAAAATAATTCAAGCTGCTATAGTAACATGTTAAACACTTTAAACTATTTGCTACATGGGTTTTTTAATCAGTACATTTTGAGCACAGTTGGCAGGATTATGAACATATGTGATTGTTTTTCTTGTAAAAAGATAAACTTTATAAAGTCAGCTTCAATAAATGATTTGCCACAACAGTAGAAGATCATAGAAACTAGTTAAAGTCCATCACAGAAACACTCCCCCTCTACTAGAAGATACACTCATACAAGAGCTGAATGGCACTTAGAAGCTGATGCATAAATCTTATGATCATACATAGAAAGAGCCTACTTTTTTCCAAGAGCATGGGGACCTGATTTATTGTGTTCAGTCTCAATCACTGACAAACTTTAGCTTAATTGTCAGGCCTCCCAAAATCATGACACTAGCTTAAAAATCATAAGATTTAAAAAATAATTTGTGGGTTCTTTTTATTTGCCTTCTGGTTTGCGAGCCTTTGGGGTTCCCCTTTTCAAGCTTTTCCCTGCAAGCATGATGGCTAAAATCCTTTTTTTAAATGACACCTGATTTTCTCCTGGTAATCACAACTCCTGGAGTTGTGGTTTTCAGACAAACATCAACTATTGTGAGAGGTGGCAACAACAGCAGTGCCGCAATACAAATAATAATCATTGAAATGGAATGAAATAACACACATTCACGTCTCAGATGGGGGTGGCCTGCTCTGTGCATTGCTAAGAGTCATCCAAGTGGCACAAGTGCTTTCCTGGCTGGCAGCGGTGCCTGCACTGAGTTAGGGTGACTGCCCACACCTTGCCCTGGCCGCAGAGCACGGGTCCCAATGCCTGGGACATAAGGCATCGCCTCGAGGCAGGCTCCCCCTCTCCCGTGCCATGGCACCAGCTCTAACTCACAGAACTTGGGGGAGAAGCCTGGGCAGCCCCACCCCAGGGTGGGTCAGAGCCGGCACCCAGGCACAGAACAAGGGGTGATCCAGCTCACACCTCAGCCTGCTGCAGATGGGGGGGGGGGCAGCGCCGCCCCAGCTCTGCCCTGATGGCACCAGGCGCCCGCACTGAGCGCGCTGGGCCCGAGGGAGCTCAGCCCAGCCCACAGCTCAGCAGCACATGGGCTCTCCCGGAGGGAGGGTTGGTTGGTAGCGGTAACAGCACTGACTGCACTGGAGAAAGGAGGGAGGAGCACGGAACGGCGAGGGGGCGGAGCCGTTCGCTCAGCCGTGGCAGCTCCTTCCCCGCCTGGCGGTCGGGCGCGTCTTCCGGGTGGGATTGTGAAATTGTGGCCGCGTGATTAGTCACGAGATCAGGCGCGCGCGTCCCGGATGATGTATGAGTGCAGCCGGCGCGCGGGCGGCGATGGGGTTCGGCGCGCGGCGGGCGTTCCGCTTCCTTCTCTTGCTGCTGCTGCTGCCGCCTGTGTTCGGGGCGGCGGGCGCGGGTCCGGCTGCGCTGCCGCTAGTCGTCAACACCTGGGCGTTTAGGAAAGCAACGGAAACAGGTGTCGCTGGCTCCGGGCTTTGCCTCGTGCTGCTCCGGCCGGCTCCTGCGGGCGGGGAGCTGGGGTTGCTGTTGGGGGCAGGGGCGCGCTCGCCTCTCCTTCGCACCTGTACAGCGACGCATCGCTGCAGCCCGGGGCACTCCCCGCAGCGCCTGCTTTGCAGTGGGGTGGCGTGTTTGTGACTCCGGTCTTGCACGGCCGGCCTTGATCGCGTGGGGGAGGCTGGGAAGCAGGGAGAGATGCTGTTCCCGAGGGGGGGTTATTGCTAGTCCAGGTATTCAGAAAACTTGTGGCCCTGGTTGTGCACACAGGTGTACTGATCGAGCTAGAGGGGGAATTGTGTTTTTCCCAGTGCTGATTTACCTAAACGGCTACAATTGCTGTGGCTAGACTACCCCAAAGAAGTTCCTAAGCCAACGTCTCTACATTGCGGGGGTCAAACTAGTAACGGAAGTGTCTGGGCCATAGGAAGTGAAACTATAAATGTTTCAGTTAAACACGGGGGAATGGGGTGTTTCCCTATGGCTTCTGCCCCAACATTTACATTTTATTAAAAGCTTTGCAAACCAAATAGTAACAGTAGTGTTTCTATGTTGCTGTCTGTAACTATAATTTTTAAAAAACCACCACCATTCCCCACCAATGTTTGAAACCCAAATAGCACACCATTAGGAACCTACACATAAAAGTAATTTGTTGGTTTTCCTTTTGCATTTTCTCAATTTGGACCATGAAACACCCTAAATTAGGACAAACTTGAGTTTTTACATTACTTTCACTTCTAATAATCAGAATAAATATTAGTAACATAGGTATTAAAGAGTGTGCTTAATATATATATATTTTTATATATATATATATATATATATATATATATATATATAAAAATTCAGTGTCTCTTCAGAATCCAACCCACATAATTCTTTAGACATCAGCAATTCTGACCATTATCAATTTTTTTTGTTGCTCTGTTTTACCTCTATTAGGAGGCATATATGGCAACTTACAGATAAGATGTGTATTGTTGACTCCTACTGTCACCACAAAGACTGCAATAGGTTGTAGACACAAATTTAGAAAATTCACCCAAGCTAGACTACTGTAGTTTTGATATGAATTTTTTCTTGTCAGTTAACTCAGTTAAAACCTAATTTTATCAGCAATGAAAGATCTCATTTGTGGTGTAAGGCTCTGTTTCTGCCAACACTTATCCACATGCTTAAATTGACTACTTTTGTGTAGTCTCACAGAAACAATGGGGTAATTACTCAGAAGTTTGAGTATGCTATCACCCCTATCTAGTGGAGGTTACAATTGAGCTCTCGAAACTTGGCAAACACTCCCAAATTGGTGGTATAGCCTATAGTTAGATTTAGCGAAACCAGCAAGGTATATGTGCTCCTAGGTCACTTTTCTAGCTCACCATACAACCACTGACAATCTAGCTCAGGGGTGGGCAAACTTTCTGAGGTCCACATCTGGGTATGGAAATTGTATGGGCCATGAAATTGTGGGCCATGAATGCTCACGAAATTGAGGGTTGGGCTCTAGCTGGGGGGTGAGGGCTCTGGGGTGGAGCTAGAAATGAGGGGTGTAGGAGAGGCTGTGGGTGGAGCAGAGGGGTTTGGAGTATGGGAGGGGGCTCCGGGCTGAGGAAGGGGGTGCGGTGTGGTTCAGGGGAGGGGGTTCTGAGCTGGGCCTGAGAGGTTCGGAGTGTAGGAGGGGGCTCTGGGCTGGGGGCAGGGGGTTAGGCTGTGGGGTGGGTGAGGGCTCTGACTGGGGGTGCAGGCTCTGGGGTGGGGCTGGGGATGAGGGATTTGGGGTGCAGGAGGGTGGTCCGGGCTGGGACTGAGAGGCTTGGAGAACAGGAGGGGGCAGCAGGTTGGGGCACGAGAGAAGGTCGGGGTGCAGGCTCTGGGCGGCGCTTACCTCAAGCAGCTCCTGGAAGCAGCGGCATGTCCCCGCTCCGGCTCCTACGCAGAGGCGCGGGAAGGCGGCTCTGCATACTATCCATCCGCAGGCGCTGCTCCTGCAGCTCCCATTGACCGCGGTTCCCGGCCAATGGGAGTTGCAGAGCCTGCGCTTGGGGCGGGGGTAACATGCGGAGCCCCCTGGCTGCCCCTACTTGTAGAAGCCAGAGAAAGGACATGCTGCTGCTTCCGGGAGCCGCACAGAGCCATGGCACGTGCGGAGTGGGGCAAGCACCCGATCCTGCTCCCCAGCCAGAGCACGAGGGCCGGATTAAAAGGTCTCATGGGCCGGATGTGGCCCACGGGCCGTAGTATGTCCACTCCTGCTTTAGCTTGTCATCCTAATGCTGCGGTCACATTTACCACCCAGACAAACTGGATTATTGTGCTGAAAGGTTATTAAAACCAAAATTCACTACACGCTGAGTTCTTACAGCCCCCAAAGCCAGTCACTTACCACCAGGTCAAGGTACACTTCAGATTGCACCAAATACAACGCTGCATCCAGTCCTTTAGTAAACTAAAGATTTATTAAGAAAAAGAAATGAGTTAATCAGAGGTTTAAAGCAGGTAAATTACATTACAGGTGAATTAAAGCATGTAAATCCAAAATGCTAGCAGGGATGTTATATCGGATAGTTTTTTATGTCTCTCTGGTTTGTCCAAATAGTATTAGGGACCTCAGTCCTTTGTTCAAAATTTTCCTTGTCAAAATTCAGTAGTCCAGAGATGTAGTAGGAAAGAAGAAAGAGGTAAAGGGTGCTTTTTGTTCTTGCCTTTTATATCTTGACCTCTTCTGGAAAAATCCTAGCTGTTTCCTAGCTTCCTTTCCTATGTGCAGGCTCAGCAGTTCTTCATATGAATTGCAAATTTTGCTTGCACTTTTTGTGTGCTATTGCTAGGGTGTCTTCACAGCTCCTTTTGTTATTCCTGAAGGGCTAACCTGTGAGTGCTTCTGAGACTCACAACAAGTTTGAGTTACAAACACATAGCAAAATATCATAATTCTATACACAATATTTGTACGCATATTATTACAAGATAACAATACACAGCAGATTATAACTTTTTCAGTGATACCGTATAAGGTATATTTTCTACAAGAATTGTCACAATTTTGCAAAAGTGGTGGAGACCATGTTAGTGTAGTCGATCACCTTCCCCATTATACAGCATCACATATGCACATAAATATTTGCAGGATCTGGGCCCGTGTCCTAATCCTGCCATTTGTTCCAGAGGGGTGGATCTCTGGACCCATGTGGAACTCCATTAACCTCATTGTAGCTCTGACCCCATGAAGCAGTTTGCATGATCAAGGTCTGTGGGCCAAGTTCAACAGAGCCATTTGTGATGACTCACATAAAAGGCTTTTTTCGAGCCACAAACTAGATCTCAAAGTATAGATGACAGAGAGGGAGCAGGGTAAGAGATGCTTATTTTTAGTGCTGCATAAATATTGTTTTTAGTTTCTGTTTGTTTGCTTATATACTTTAAGCACTGTTAGGTTTAATTTTGTGTGAGGCACGTTTTAACTATGGTTAATTCTGTCTGAAATGGGTCTTAAGAAATGCTTTTAATATAACATTTTCCTATTGTATATTAAAAAATATTTAAATATGCCATGATCCTGCATAGCTACACAGACTTCAGTTAGACTCCATGTGGACTTGGATATACCTGTGTGAAAAAGTTTGTATGTGAGGCCTTAGTGCCATTCACACCTTGGAGAGAAGGAGTGCTTTAATTACACAATAGTAAATTATTGGGTTTTTTTACTTAGTATATGAACTACACTATAATTGTGGACCTTATTGCAACAACTCTCCACTCACAAAAATATCCCATCGCTTCCCATTCAGAAACATTAGCCAATTATGCAAAAAATGTTGACTTTTTATATCCCGAATAACACTTTCTCTTGATTTCACCTAAGAATAAAGCACATTATACAGTTTACTTTTACCTGCCATACTTGGTGTGGTTTCTTGTGTGTTTGTTTTTATAATTTTAAATAAAATATTAGACAGTAATTATTTTCACTTACCAGGTGGTTGTGTTGATTGCAGCATGGTATACCTTACAGTCAGGAGGCTCTGAGCTGGATGCAGTAGAGAGAGGCTGCGGTCAGTGTGAGACTGATCAGTGTGATGGAAGTGTGGGGTTTGGAGGAAGTCCAGATGAACATGGAGAAACAACATTAGATGCCATGATTATGGATGGGTAAGAAAGTTACTTGGAGAAGAGAATAATCCTAAAGATTTTTAGTACAGTTCAAAATGATGTAAGCATTGTTATATGTATCATGCCATCATGTTGATGTGTTCAATAGACATTACACTGTGCTCAGACTCTGATATTAACTGATGTGTTTGTGGGTACAGTAGAAAGAAGGAAATATCCAATCAAACAGGGAATAAATTGCCATGGCACCAGGATGTTTGGAAGCTAATTAAGCATTTTTGTTGCAATCCCTGACATTCATTTTCAATAGGCTGGGAGCTAAGGGATGCGTCTGGAGTTCCTGGGTATTGTAGAGTAGAGATTCTACCTGAAAATGAAACATAATGTACAGTACCTATACGACTGTTTGTCTGAAGAGGCAGAGAAAGGTTTACTTTTGCAGGATTGGGATATCTGGAGGTTTAAGCATAATCTTAATAGAGAACCATTTGCTCTTTAATTTCCATACAAATTTTACTTTCATGACAATTCTGTGTTATGTCTTTTAGACCTTATTCATTGCTTAGGTCTGACCTACACTTGAAAGTCTTACTAGAGTAACTGGTTTGCTTAGTGGTTCAATTATTTATACCTGAAATACTTACACTAGTAAAACTCAAATATGGATGCATTTATATCAGTACAAAGATGATTTCCACCAGTACAGTATAATGCACCTTTATACTGATATAACTGCGTTCAAGGATGTTGTACTACTTTCACTATACCAGTATAGATAAAATGGTACAGCTTAGTGTAGACAAGCACAAAGTGTATATAGCAAAAGATACGTAATTGTTTTATTATCCTCTGTTACTGTTTAATATATGCATGCCTTAAATATTTCTCACTTCCATATTCTTCTTGTTTCAGCAACACCATGGAAGTTGGGGCAGTAGCAGATCTCAGACGTATAAAAAATGCTATTGGTGTAGCACGGAAAGTGATTCAGCATACTAAGCACACATTATTAGTGGGGGAGTCAGGTAGTTATGTATTTTATTCAGTTATTTCCAATTCTTACCTTTGTCTCAATTATCACTATACAATAAGGAGATTTACTATAGATAAATCTTGATGGTGGAGTAATCTCCCACATATATATTCAAATGAACGCTGTTAAGTAATTGAAAAGCATTTATCCTTCTTTAAGTTTATTAAATATCTACAAATTATCAGGGTTTTTTATTCTGCTATATCTGCTTGAACTAAAACAAAGGGTTTTATATTCCCTCTACAGACTCAGCTGCAACTATTAACTTTTAATGCCAGAGCTGTTTTAATATCACTGAAAATCCAGATACTAAGTAAAGATGTTTTGACATAAGACACTATATAAATGGAAGCTGGCATATGCCAATATTTCATTTAAAATACAAGGGAAGCTTTGCTAAAAAAAATGAATGGCAGAATTGGTACCTAATTTTATTTCAAAGTTCATTTTCATATTTATTGAGCACAGTCATTGTACTTTGCAGTTTAAAAACATACATGAAGACTTTCTGCCTCAAAGAGCTTGTAAATAAATCAGGTACTATACAGCTTGGCAGAACACACCACGTGGTGATAAATTCTATAAACAGTGGAGGTTTCATCTTTTTAAGGTAACTTAATTCTTTATTGGTGGATTAATATATTTAGACTTTATGAAAGAAATGTTTCTAGGAAGACTTTGAATAGGGAATGGAAGATTAGTTGGCTTAAGAGTTTTTTAAGTGTAGGGGGCTGCATGGAGGAAGTCATGAAGGCAAAGATGAAATTTAAAAAGAGGTGACGTCATTGACAGGAAAGGAATGTGAGTTCGGCAGTAGCATTTTGGATGGAATGAAGAAAATGAGACGAGGAGACAGTTGCTGTAACTGATGCGAGGACTCCTTTAGGTCTGGAAAGGGAGTGCTGCAGTTTGAGATGCTTTACAGACCCTTTTGATTTGACCAGGAGGTGGTCACTAGTGGCTGTGGTAAGAGGAGTATCAGTAACATACAAGGGATCCAGGAGGGAATGAGTAGAGTGGGAAGTAAAGAAAGTCACCGTAGACTTTGTGCCTCAAGGTGAAAAAGGTTTGGGATGGGGTAACTAAAAGATGTTTGGGAATAGCAGAGCAACCTGGAATACGAACCAGGAATGAAGTCTGAGAATGACTGAGAATAATGGAGGTAGGTTTGAAGAGAGAGTCAGAGGGGGAGACAAGCTTCAGCGCCATGTGTCAGAAGGGTAAAGAAAGTGGAAAGGGGGAAAAACAAATTCTTTTTGAAGGAAGTTGGAATGGCCGTGCAGTTTTCTCTGGAAGTGCTCAGCGGGATGAGAGCAGGGATGTTGGAAGCCAATATGAGGAGTGACACTGGGAATTGGTAAGGCAGACACTGACTGGAGAGGATAGCAGACTCATTAGAGTGTGGAGTTGAACTTTAAAATCAGTGGAGGAGAGGAAGGCAAATTTCTGTTCCACACAAAGTATTAGAAACAAATTTTAAAAAATTGTCCTTAAAATGTACTTAGAACAAACTAGAATGACTTATTGTAAGAGTTTTTCTACAAGATTGTTTCTGCTTGTTATCAAGCTACATAGTCAGATACCCGTATTCTACGTATTTCTGCTCTTGTTTGGAGAGTAAAAGATAAAAATATTTGAAACTAGGATAGTCTCCTTAATTTTTCTGTCTGCACAGTTTATTTGAATGATTGACAGAAAAAAGAACACAAGCGTGCCCTTAACTGTTCAGCATTATATAAAATATACTGTAATTGATAGTATTGTAATTTGTGGAAAGTACACTATATTGTTCCTGGTACTAAAATGTTAATGGGAATTCATATTACTTTGGTTTTCAGTACTGAAAATAATTGAATCTTATATTTCTGACTTCCTAAACAGTCCTCTGAGTCCTTTTCAGTTTAAGTGACTCCAAATTATATCAGATAGGGAGTATGATAGATGTGGGGTTTTTTTACAAAACCATGCTACCTTAGTGTACATTGCCCAACAGCTCCACTACAGAAGTCATAAAAGGAGGATCAATAAACATGAACAAGCAGACTTTTCTTAGCTCACTTGCTCTCTTGCTTGTTTACTCTAGATACTGAAACGTTGGTAAACATTCAATAACTTAACTATTGCTCATGAAACTCCCAATACATGTGTAGCTTTAGAAAAGCAATACAAAATTAACTTCTAAATCAATTGAAAGTTTTTTTGTAATGTTTGGATAAGCGGAAACTCCTAAGAATCTTGTAAAACTATGTATTACGTTCACATAAATATCAAAGGATTCAAACATGGAAGATATTGGTAACGTACAAATCTGTAAATAATTCTATCTGAATTTGATTTCTTCCAGATTGATAATTTCAAAGATTACTGTAACTAAAATACGAATGAATAGCATTTTTTCTAAAAAAATGTCAGTTCATTTACTTTGCATTTGGCTGTGCTTTGTGGCAACTGCTTTCATTCTTTCTCCTATATAGGCAGTTTCCCCTGCTATTGATGTTTGTTTTTCACACTGTGACAATTATAAAAAAAAATTATGAAATAAATAATCAAATTTAAATTTTAGGAAAGTGTGATAGTAAAGCCACAGAAATTGTCAGAGGTACTCAGAGGCAGGTATTGATATCTGAGTCTTTCTCTGCTTACCTCATATTTTAAAAATGTCTAGATATCAAATTGATAGTGTTTTTGTAATTAATATGCTACTTACAAATTTTTGCTTGCTTAAATTAAAATTTCCCTGTTACACATAGCACAATCTTGATTTTGGATGGTATTTGTTCTGTTTGAAAAGTTTTGCTCCTTTTGTACAGCAGCATGTCTGAAAAGAAAGCTCTCTCATCATAGTAATAGAGAATGTATTTAAATGAAGAGATGAAAAGACATAGTAGATAGCATCTCTCCTAGAAGTGTGGGATATAGTGCCCTCAGTAAAGGAGGAATTGGATGCTGATGGTATATCAGAGATTACACTGATATACTGTTTGTCTGAGGAACTATATTCTATAGTTTCAGGGAGATGATCTATATATAAACTAATATGTCATCTTGATCATAACATATATAGTATGATATACCTAATGTACTCATGCTACAATGTTGTTGAATTTTTTCTTTTTGCCTGTTAAAGCCTCACTGTTTGCAGAAAGCATGGGATTTCCATGTGAAGATTTAACCACTCAGAATTCTTTTTTAATATATTTAAAGTGGCTTAATCAAAGCTGTCAGCCAAACTACTGGAAGGTACAGTATAATTTTTTTATTTTAGAAATTTGATCACACAACATTGCTTGTTACTCTTGACTTTTTAAAGAAAGAAATACTTCATATTAAAGGAGCAAAGAATGTTCTATTATACATTTTTTTTAAAATCCTGCAATTCTCGCTCACTTGATATACTTGGGTATTGGAAAGCCTGTTTGCTGCCTGTTTTGTAGAATTCTGTTAACGTTGATGTTAGTACAGTGATTTTTCATTTCTGAATTTGGGAGAAAATCCTAACCCTCAACAACAGAGGATGATTTCTCAGTGAGGCATGAGTGCAGAAACTTAAAATTGAGTCTCTAAGTGAAATCCCTTACTGGAAATTAAGGCCTTGGTCTTGCAGGTATTTAAGCACGTGAGTGACTTTTACACATGGAAGTAGCCCCTTTACAATCATAGGGACTACTCATAGGCTTAAATCTTTTCAAAATTGAAGCCTAAATTGGTAGCTGTAGATCAGGAGTCTCAAACTCAATTTACTTTAGGGCCAGTGCCAATCTTCAGATCCTCCCAGCAGGCCAATAATGTCAATCATGCCACCCAGAACCCGCCCCCCAAAACTCCGGCCCCACCGGCCTAAGGCTCTGGGAGGGAGTTTTGGTGGGGGAGGAGGTCTGGGGTAGGGGATTGGGGTGCAGGCTCTGGGAGGGAGTTTGGGTGTAGAAGGGGTGAGAGGTTGGGCTCTGGGAGGGAGTTTGGGTGCTGGATGCAGGCTCTGGGCTGGGACAGGGGGTGGGGGTGCAGGAGGAGGGGGTGGAGTTGCAGGCTCTGGGAGGGAGGAGGGGGAGGAGTGCAGGCTCCGGGATGGAGTTTGGGGGTGGGAGGGGGTATGTGGGAAGGGGGAGGGGGTGCAGGCTCTGGGAGGGAGTTTGGGGGTGGGAGGGGGTGTGTGGGAAGGGGGTGCAGGTTCTGGGAGGGAGTTTGGGGGTTGGGGATTGAGGAGGGGGTGCAGGCTCTGGGAGGGGGTCAGGGGGTACAGCTCTTACCTGGGGCTCCAAGGCGGGGTGGGCTGGGGGGGCGCAAGGGGGGGCCCTCAGACACATGTTGCAAGCAGGCAGACACCACTCAGCTCCGCTGCGCTGCTGGGGCACCGAGCCATTGTAAATTGCCTGGAGGGTGGGGGGAGCACCCGAGGGCAGCAGGTGGGGCCAAGGGAGAGACCGGCCCCAAAACTGCTGGAGCCTCGCGAGCCACATTGGGGAGGTTTGCAGGCTGCAGATGGCCCATGGGCCACGAGTTTGAAACCCCTGCTGTACATGTTGACAAACATAAGTTAGCATGTTTGTGTCTGTGCACAGACTGTTACATGCTTGCAGAGCCCCCTCATCTGTAGATTGTGTTGTCTTTTTTGTATCTGAAATGTAGTGGAATTGAGACAGTTTAATTTGGTACATACTCTCTTGCCTATTCATTTACTTGAAAAAGTGTCCTGCCTAAAGTATTACTTTTAACCAATTTTAGTCATCATAAGTACAAGAGGCTTACTTTATCTCTTAGTGTGGTACTAACAGCAACTTTGTTTTTGTGGTTTCTTTATCTTGCTGAAGAATGCAAACTTGTTTTGACCAAAGAATGAGTCTTGTGATTGTTCTGCTACTTTTCTCTAGTAGGCACTATCAGATTAACAGACCCTGTACCACACATTATTGAAAGCCAGTCAATGCATCTCTTAATAAGAATATCCATAGCTTTTGTAACTTCAGTACAACTGTACATTAGATATCTTAAAATATTGTACAATGGTAGTTTTATAGTGGAATTTAGATTTTTGTTGCAGTAGTTTGTTTAAAATGCATTTTTACTGAAATATTAAAGACTCATATGAATAAAATATTGATTACAGAATGTAATACCAGATGCTTCAAAATCCTGTGGACCATACAAACGGGCTAAACAATTAAATAGTGAAGAATGGATCAACTCACAGAAAAGAATAAATATTCATAATCATGATACAATCGGTAACTCTCTTTGGTTCTTTTATGCTAAAAAAATGTATTCACTTTTTTGCTTCACGATCAATCTAACCTAGCTCAAATAAAAAAATTATTTCAAACTGGTAGTATACCAGATATACAACACCATATTCAAGTGTGTGTACTACTTATGCACATGTTATGAAGGAGTTGGTTGCAACTCCTTAGTCAATTTAGGGTTTGTAAGTCTAGAATCTATTATAATCTTTCCTCTACTTTTTAACTTTTGATTTGAGCAACAGCATTGTTTGCAAATTTGTATGCTTAAAATAGGTTAGGAGTAATATTCTTGTAAAGACTTTCAGACTTTACTGGTAAAGCTTTTTTTGTTGTTGGGTCATACGCAATTTTGTATGTTTATAAAATTATTTCTTGTATTTCATGATTAATTTTTCATATGTTGTCAGCGTAGCAGACATTCCAGAACTGCAGACTTCAGAGAGACATTTCCAAATACCTCAGTACAGATTATTTATCTATATTTTGTCAGTTACATTTTATCTTCTGCATTTTGGACTGGATCTTTGCCAACTTGGTGATTGATTGTCATGCAAAAAATCTTCAAAATGTTCATTACCAAAGAATTGCCACTTAAAATTTTAAGTGCTGAGACACACAGGCATATTCTTAAGTACTTTGATGAATTTGTATAATTGACTTCAGTGGGACTACTTACTGCTTTAAGAATCTTTCTGAATTGAGGCCTGAATTCCATAACTCCCTGGAAGTAATGGGGTGCCAAGATTGGTGGGTCATATGTTGAATGGTATGTCACCTATTCATTTGTACTTGGTTAAGGTAGTTAAGCTTTATTAATGTATTTTTGAGTGTTTGTACTAGAGGCTTTTTGGACTCTTTGAAATTTGGATAAAAAAACATTCACTAGAGAATTTAAATTATACTTATAATTGTTTTACCAAGAATTATTATATATGGCCCAATTTTCAAAATTTTAAAATACCAACATTTAAGTTCCTCTGAAAATGACAATTCAGGTATAAAACTTCATTTTAAAAATAGGGCCCTTAAAAGGGCTGTAAAAATATGATCAGTTTTCATGCTGCTGAATTGTAACTGATGTTTTAACAAATATATGAGAAATTCTTCTTGTTAAGCTTCATCATTGTTTAAATCTATAGGCATGATTGTAATTGGTGGTTCCGGAAATGTTGCAGTTGGGACATCTACAAATGGTGCAGTCCACAAAATCCAGGGGTTAGTATTTGTAGTTTGAGAAAAATGCATATGGTATATGTAATCCTTGATTTCATGTAATTATCTGTGTAGGTGAGGTAATATTTTGCTTATCTGAATGATTGTGTTTATATAGAGACTAGCACAACAGGGCCCCATTTTCTGGTGGGTCTTTAAGGTGCTGCTGCAATTACAATTTTTAGCGGGCTTGTTTTTTTTCAACTTTGTGTATAAATATACTAGAAGTTACTTTAGGCCAGCTTTTTTTCCTTTTAAAATGGGAGCCAAGAATAGGTTATTTATGAGCATTGGTCTAAAGAATGTGTAGATCTAGGGTTACGCCCTGCATATTTGATGTGGAATTGAGTTTGTTGCTTCATTCTTGTAATAGCCGGATGGCCCCTTTAAAAGCTTTTTTTTTTTTTAAATATGATAAATGACACACGTTTTAACTCTAAAGTTAAACTTTAAAAAACACATGTCAGTGATAAGTTTGATTTGGTCTGACCCAATAAATATCTCCAGAACTTTAGGAGTCACAACAGGATCAAGGAATGAGGGCTGGTTTATACATGGACCTATTCAGGACCTATTCCTGAATAACTCTGGATGAACTCTCTTATTCAGGAATGAGTGTCTTTTTCCAAATTTGCTTAATCCACCATCGAAGTGGACTAAATTGAACCAGAAACCTTCTGTATCTTGAAGGAAGAATACTCTGGAAGCCTGAAACTATGGAACAGTCACTATTTCACCAGGTGGTTTTGCTTTTTTCTTGGCAGTGTGTAGGAGTGTCCAAGTGTCAGTCCTTATTACTGAGAGTAGTGTGTTCTCATTACCATGGTGTAAGATTAGGAGTTCCTGGAATATGAAACTGTAAAATTCTGGTGTATTCTCATCGCTGCTATTTATTTTATTTTATTTTAACAAGAACCATGTCTAAGAATTTGCCTTTAAATATTGGGTCTAGTTCTGCTCTGGTACACTGATGCAACCCCACTGGCTTCAGCCAGGTTGCACAGTAGTGTAACTGGGACCAGAATTTGGCCCATTATAACTAACTGTCTTCATTTTAACTTGATGGGTTTCTTTTCCTTCCTCTAATAGTCGTGTAGGGGACTCTCCAATAGCTGGAGCTGGAGCCTATGCTGATAGTACAACTGGAGGAGCGGCAGCCACTGGAGATGGTGATATCATGATGCGTTTTTTGCCCAGGTTTGTCCCTTTGGGGAAGATTGCTTACATTTTTGCCAGAGAATGCCTGTGAAGCAAATCAACAAATAAATTGATGAATTAATAAAATTGTCGGTTTTATTGGTTGCTTAACATATTTGGCCATCTCTTGCTTTTTTATTCATGCCAATCAACATTGCGATAAAAAAACAGACTAGCCCCGCATCCTCTCTTACAGACAACAAATCACTTACCAATTCTTTAACATGTTTTCTGCCACCTCATTGAAAATCCTGCGAATGTTGCCAAACCTGGGCTTTGACAGAAGGAATGAGTGCATTCCAGATATAAATGCACTCCACCAAAAATGCTTTGTGTCCTACACTCAAGTTTCAGTTGTGGGAACAAACACTTCTTAAGTGTTAGGAATAAGAGAAAGTGATCTCAGAAGTGGCTATTTTCTTCACCATTGGAATTGTATATAGTCAGCATCTTAATTTGTGCCTGCTCCTTTTCATTTCCAAAAATGGTGTAGTCTGTTTAAAATCTGGATGTCTGAATTTTGCAAATGGTCTTCATGGGTAGGCTCAAATAGAATACATTACAGTCCAAACAAACTATGGAATATAGCTCTACATTCAAATGTTTATCCGGCTCAGGTGAATAGATAGGTTTTTTTGGTAACTTATATTTCTGTGACAGAAGATATGGCATCTAGAGATAAGGAACTTCCCAAAATGTGATAGTAGTCCTCCTCCAAAGTGCCAGATTTGAAGCTCATTCCATCCTTAGTTGAGTTTTTCTTGTTGTAACAAGACATAGTGGCTTGATATATTCATGTTTCCTGAAAACAAAACAGAATACTCTTTTAGGCTCATGTGGTGGTGTTACTCAAAATTGTTGACTTTGAGACTGTGCATTGTATTTGTGTTCCAAAGTAAATTATTTTGCTTTGTTCATATTAAGTGGACATGTAATGCCATATTTTTGTATCACTAACTGAATACCATAATATCTTCAACATGGAGTTTTGGCCAGTAGTTATTTTTTTCCCCCTGTAGTCCAATAATTGATTGAGTTCCAATCTATCATGTTTTAGAATGTCTATTCTGATTATATTCTGTCACAATGAGTAACACTTCTGATTTGTTTCCTAAATTAGCTATCAAGCAGTGGAGTATATGAGGACAGGAACAGATCCATCTACAGCTTGCCAAAAAGTTATTTCCAGGATCCAGAAGTATGTGCCATACTTCTTTGGTGCTGTTATCTGTGCCAACACAACTGGAAGTTATGGTATATCTTACAGTTATATTTTGTTCAACACAGAGAACTTTGAGACAGACGAGTGAAACATAGAGGTGGATTTTAAAGCAGCAGGCTGCAACTTTTTTTTTAACTTTAACCAATGTTGGGGGGGGGGGGGGGATTTTCCATTCTCACTGTCAAATACCAGGCATTTTATTAGGTCCAGAGGTACATGATTAAATGGTATCCTGCCAAACATCCAGTGAATCCAGGTTGGCTGTCTTCAGCCTAATATCTAAGATTTGAACAGAACTTTCCTGGAGGAGTTAGTAAATACTCAAAACCATTTATAACCTCAATTTCTCATATTTTTATAGGGATGATTAATTTAAAGGATGTTTTTTAAAAAAGAAATTCCCAAACTTCTTTAGGACATGGCATAAGGCAGTCCGAATGTGACTGTAACACAGCTTCAAAGCAATCCAAGATCAGTCATTATGCTGGGCATCTCATTAGTGAACTCTTAGATCAATAGAAAGTAAAATTTGCTGATCAATATGGCTTATTGGGAAGACTGCTTGTTGTATATCTTTGATCTTACTTCCCATAGTTCTGTGTTTGAGAGATTAGAGTTGTAGGAACACATTACACTTATCAGTATTAAGATATATTTTTTCTAATGTACATTACTAAGTTTATTAAGTGCACTACACTGGTAATGAGTACGCTGTTTCTACCTGAAAAGTAAAATGCTTTTGAGAAATCTCAGTGTTGGGTTAAACAAATTGTAAAAGGAAATTACACCATTGTAGCAGAATTAATAATTGGATCTTTAGAATAGATGAAATATGACAGACATACTTATTGTATAGGGAATAGTCAGATCACTTTTGTTTCTTTTTTTCCTTTCCCAGGTGCTGCCTGCAATAAAGTTCCAGGATTCACTCAGTTTCACTTCATGGTTTATAGTCCTTTGCTAAATCAGCCATCTGAGCAAGTAGTAGACTGCATTTAATTTTTTCTGTACCAACTGCATTTACACTTAAAGACCAAGGAGGAAAAGAAGGCTGAAAAGGCTCACTGACTACCATTTTATAAAGTGTTTGCAGTTTCCTTTTGCACAGATATTTGAGGAGGAGTAATGTATGTGGAGATAGCACATATCTCTCTCCTTTTTTTAATGTATTTTGTTTTATTACCATGTCACCAATATGTCAGTAAACTTGATCTGTAGTTTCTCAATCTAGCAAACCAGTTTATTAGTCTGGCAGGTTATTTCTAAATTCTGGTGGACAAATTGGCTTCATCTACAGGACACACAAATTTGATTTTTTTTAGATTCCAGGATACTGTGTAGAGATCCAAAATATCTACTAATCATAAAGTGGGATTTCAAAATACTCCAATACAATGTATGTGGATGACTATAGTTTAAAATGGGAAATGCCTTTTGGAACCATTCTCAAAAACAGATTAAAGTTTGCACGACTGTTGTACCAAGGAGAACTGGAGAACAATTTCATGACTGAATGGAGAGCAACGAAGTAAGCTTCTGTTTTTGTGGTGATGCTTCATCGTTCCATGATGTTCAGTCAGAAAGATGCAGTATTACATTTCAAATGTTATCCTGCAGTGTCAGGAAGTTACTCTATTTTGTGGCTTTTGTGACTCAGGTACACTCCCTCCTTTCTTCTTTTATTTCTGGGAACAAATGGAGATGTTTCTTATTCCCTTCCAATCCCAAAGTGTTTGGTAGGATCCCAGCAATAGACTCATTTTCAGAAAATGGTTTCCATACTGTGCTTCCCTTTTCACTTCCCATGTTGTGTTCTGTCAGTGTGGGCAGTGCTTCTGTGATCAGCATTCTATTGCTGACTAAGCTCAGGTAAAGCACCCATCAGATGTACAGATTCCGAGCCCACAGGATAGTTTCTGAAGAACTGTGGGTGGAATAAGACTGATTTTTCTGTATTAAATGTTTTACTGGCCATAATTCATTTTTGTAAATCTCTTCATTTTAACAGACTTTTTTTGCAACTGAACCCCAGATAATAAATTAGAGGTGATAAGTAACAGTCAGCATGGATTTGTCAAGAACAAATCATGTCAAAGCAACCTGATAGCTTTCTTTGACAGGATAAAAAGCCTTGTGGATAGGGGGGAAGTGGTAGATATGGTATATCTTGACTTTAAGGCTTTTGATACTGTCTCGCATGACCTTCTCATAAACAAACTAGGGAAATGCAACCTAGATGGAGCTACTATAAGGTGGGTGCATAACTGGCTGGAAAATCATTCCCAGAGCGTAGTTATCAGTGGTTCACAGTCATGCTGGAAGGGCATAACGAGTGGGATCCTGCACGGATTGGTTCTGGGTCCGGTTCTGTTCAATATCTTCATCAATGATTTAGATAATGGCATAGAGAGTACACTTATAAAGTTTGCGGACGATACCCACGCTGGGAGGGGTTGTAAGTGCTTTGGAGGATAGGATTAAAATTCAAATTGATCTGGACAAACTGGAGAAATGGTCTGAAGTAAATAGATGAAATTCAATAAGGACAAAGGCAAAGTACTCCACTTAGAAAGGAACAATCAGTTGCACAGATACAAAATGGGAAATGACTGCCTAGGAAGGAATACTGCGGAAGGGGATCTGTGGTTCATAGTGGATCACAAGCTAAATGTGAGTCAACAGTGTAACACTGTTGCAAAAACAAACCAAACATCATTCTGGGATGTATTAGCAGGAGTATTGTAAGCAAGACAAGAGAAGTAATTCTTCCGCTCTACTCCGCGCTGATTAGGCCTCAACTGGATTATTGTGTCCAGTTCTAGGCGCCACATTTCAGGAAAGATGTGGACAATGTCCGGAGAAGAGTAACTAAAATGAGTAAAGGTCTAGAAAACATGACCTATGAGGGAAGATTGAAAAAAATTGGGTTTGTTTAGTCTGGAGAAGAGAAGACTGAGAGGGGACAAGATAACAGTTTTCAAGTACATAAAAGGTTGTTACAAGGAGAAAAATTGTTGTTCTTAACCTCTGAGTATAGCACAAGAAGCAATGGGCCTAAATTGCACCAAGGGCAGTTTAGGTTGGACATTGGGAAAAACTTCCTAATTGTCAGGGTAGTTAAGCACTGGACGAAATTGCCGAGGAAGGTTGTGGAATCTCCATCGAGGATTTTTAAAAGCAGGTTGGACAAACACCTGTCAGGGATGGTCTAGATAATACTTAGTCCTGCCTTCAGTGCAGGGGACTGGACTAGATGACCTCTCGAGGTCCCTTCCAGTTCTATGATTCTATGAAATTATTGGAACTGTCCTTCTGATGCCTAAGTATGGAAATACAGTACTTTCTCCCATGTTTCCTCACTAGTCATTATGTAAAAACTTATACTGATAGATCTCTTGTCTGTGGTCTTTGGATATAGACATTACTGCTTGAGATGTACAGATTTGTTTTCTTTCTTTAAATTACCAATCATCAGTAATCTGTCACAATTTAGGATGCACTACAATAATGCAACTTATAAAAATACTTCTCCTTATACTGGCAAAAAAAAATTAGCTTGGGGTTTTTCAGCTGCTATTTATTTGTTCAGTAATGAATAAACTGTACTGTTTTCTGTAAACTTTTCCTAGCCACAAGCAGGCTGCCACTTCAAATACAGTAACTCCTCACTTAACGTTGTAGTTATGTTCCTGAAAAATGCGACTTTAAGTGAAACGATGTTAAGCAAATCCAATTTCCCCATAAGAATTAATGTAAATAGGGGGGTTTAGGTTCCAGGGAAATTTTTTTTTTTTACATACAGTACAGTATGTAAGGTTCCCCCACCTTACCTCACACAGACACATCCCACTGGCACTGCAGACAATGAGGCAGGCAAGGAGGCAGAAGGTGCTGTAGGCTAGGAGAAGCACGTTGTGCAGCGGCAGCTTCCCCTACTCTGCAAGCACCAGGGCTGGGGGACTGAACCCTCAGCCCGCCCACTCCGCCCGTTCCCCCTGAGCCTCCACCCTTAACCCACCTCTTCTTCCCCCCCCTTTCCCCTTTACGCCACATGCCATGTCCTCGCTCCTTCCCCTCCATCCCCTGCCTCCTGCCCGTGGCAATCAGCTGGTTTGCGGCGTTCAGGAGGCAGAAGGGAGGGGAGGAGCGAGGACTCGGCGCGCAACCTCCCTCCCCTGCCTCCTGCCCGCGGCAATCAGCTGGTTTGCAGCATTCAGGAGGCAGGGGAGGGAAGGGGAGCCTGAGCGCCGTGTCCTCGCTCCTCCCCCGTCCTGCCTGCCTCCTGAACGCTGCAAGCCAGCTGATTCTGCGGGCAGGGGAAGGAGGGGGAAGGCGCTGATCGGTGGGGTCTGCCGACGGGTAGGGGAACTGCCAACTGTGAACAAAGCAGGTAGCCAAACGACCTTATAGCGAAGCATTGCACAACTTTAAATGGAGCATGTTCTGTAATTGAGCAGGAACGTAAGATCGAAACAATGTTAAACAAGGATGTTAAGTGGGGAGTTCTGTATGTCACTCCCTTAGTAACTTGTTACTGTTCTTGTGGTGACTTCAATTTTTTTTAAATCAGTTGTTTCTTCTCCCTGCTTTATCTGGTTGTGATAATACCTTTACCCATAGATGGCGCTCAACTACTCCCATTTGCGCAAGGTTTTAAATATTTGTTGGTTCTTGTAGCATCAGTTTTCTCCATTTAATTAGAATTTTCCTATCCCCAGCCTGCCACTTGTATTGAAAATTGAATTATGAAGTTCAGTCAGTTCTCTTTGCAGGATGCTTAGTAAAGGGAAATGCTTCCTTTGTCCTTGTTCTGCTCTGTGCGTTCTCTGCCCCCCGCCCCTCTCCACACACACGCCCTTTGTAGGTTACACCTCTAAAGGAGCAATTGCATGTATACAATGGAATTTATCTTTAGAAAACAAAATTATTTGAGTGCCTAGCACCCTGAGAAAGTGCTATTTCTCATTTTATCTACTACATCTCATTTGCAGATACCAAGTTTTATTTATAATGTACTGCCACATACTGTGGTTCTTTCCATAGATTTTTGAAAATCTGTTTTAAAGGATCTTTGATCTTCCTTCTAACTAGGCAGGCTTGCTGATCAATTTATTAAATCAAGAGCTTGAGATTGATAAGGAAATTTAAAAGGGAAAAAAGTTAAAATGACCATATCATACCATAAATATTTTAATTAGCTCTGTCTACTTGAATAAAACCAGTGGGTAATGCAAGCTTACTTTAATGTATCTTAATAATTTAGTTTTTTGGTGTCCTTATATACTCAGCATTAAAATGGTCATTGCCTTATGTTCTGAGTTTCTGTTTTTAAAAGCTGGAAAAGCTTCCAGACAAGAATGGCTGTTGTTTTTAATGATATGCTATTAACTGTTCTGTTGATGAAGTTCAGTTTGGAGGATTCGTTTCCTTCATTAGCTGTTGAATTTGGATGAAAAGATGCTTTAAGAACACTTGTGGAAGGTTTTCATGGATCTGAAATAACTCTACTCAGAATGCTTTTCCTCTGTAAAAGTGTCAATTCTCTGTACATCTTGTTAATTTTTATGCAAACAAATAGTCGAGGGCTAGATAAACAATAGGCATAAGCAAGGAAGGCCAACATTTAAGCATAACTTAGATCCTGAAAACCCTGCTCAGCTGCTGCTTAACTCTGTAAGTACCTAAATTCCCTAAGCGTGTAAGTTGCCACTAGTGGGCATGCACAAAACCCTCAGTTCTGATGACACCAAGCTGCTTGGAGTTCTAGCTCAAGCCTAAGTCTCAGTGGAATTCTCAGACTAGATGTTCCCCCATCTGTCTTATGTGATCCAGTGGGCATGCTCAGAGCTTGCTTAACCTGCACAAAAGGCAGCTAAATTTTGGTGGAGAATGTCCAGAATATGTGACGGCTCAGCTGTGATGTGAGAGACATCTTCAGATCCCCACTTTGGCTGATTTGGAGCAGGGACTTGAACTTAGGTCTCCTATATCCCATGTGAATGACCTACACACTGGACTTTGGGGTATTCTCCTGTTTGAACTGTTCCACTTTCTATAAATTAAATATTCCTTGGGTTGTGGAGGGGAGAGTGACTGTACAGCTCCCAAGGAGCAGGACTAAGCTATTGGGGTTTGAGCTCAATATAGTAGAGAACAAAGGAACTGATATAAAATTGGGTTGGGGAAAAAGGGGAGCAATGCAATGGGAACTCTTCCAAGTTCTTCCCATTTGAGATGTTATGAGGAGGCTTGAATATGCCAGGGAGCATATTCTGCTGAGCACCTTGGCTGTCTCTCAGTGAGACATGGATACCAGTTATGTGGGATTGTTTGCGCTTTGGCATGGCTGTAATGCCCCTTGGGGCCTGAATAATATTGCTTCCATTTAAATTAAACCTGTAACCTAAACATCAAATTTATACCACTTAGGAACAAGTTATTGTGAGTATACAAGAACTTAGTCCCTCTGAAGGGCGTGGGAGGGTGTTAAAAAGTGTTTGTAATCTTATTTGTGGAGCTCCTAATAACACTGGTCTACAATTTTTGAGAAGTCGTCTGCTTCAGAGATAAAATGTGCTATTTAGTATGTATTTTGATGTGCTGAATTCAAATATGACAATTAAAACAACTGATTGGCTACTGTTTCTAAGATATTTAAGTTTTTACATTTTATGTCTATGTATATTGTGTAGATAGTAGAGTTTTAATCATAAATTGTAAACCTAGGTCTTTTCATGTGTTTATGGTTGCTTTACATGATACTATTTCACCTGTCCTGTTTATGTAACACTTTAAAAATCAGCAAAGGGGTTATATAAATAAAATTTATTATGAAACAAAAGGCAAAAAACTATTATGTACATAGTTTAGTCCTATTCAGTGTCTACTCGGCGCTTCTTGGCTTGTCTCTTGTATTCATTAAATGGAGCATCTCTTGTCACTGTCCAGCAATAGTCTGCAAGCATTGATGGGCTCCATTTGCCCTGATAGTGTTTCTCCATTGTTGCAATGTCCTGGTGAAATCGCTCGCCGTGCTCGTCACTCACTGCTCTGCAGTTCGGTGGAAAAAAATCTAGATGAGAGTGCAAAAAATGTATCTTTAGTGACATGTTGCAACCAAGGCTTTTGTATGCCTTGGAGGTTTTCCACCAACAACCTGTAGTTGTCTGCCTTGTTGTTTCCGAGAAAATTTATTGCCACGAACTGGAAGGCTTTCCATGCCTTTTTTTCCTTGCCACGCAGTGCATGGTCAAATGCATCATCTCGAAGAAGTTCATGAATCTGAAGACCAACAAAGACACCTTCCTTTATCTTAGCTTCACTTAACCTTGGAAATTTTCCACGGAGGTACTTGAAAGCTGCTTGTGTTTTGTCAATGGCCTTGACAAAGTTCTTCATCAGACCCAGCTTGATGTGTAAGGGTGGTAACAAAATCTTCCTTGAGTCAACAAGTGGTGGATGCTGAACACTTTTCCTCCCAGGATCCAATGACTGTCGGAGTGGCCAATCTTTCTTGATGTAGTGGGAATCTCTTGCACGACTATCCCATTCGCAGAGAAAACAGCAGTACTTTGTGTATCCAGTCTGCAGACCAAGCAAGAGAGCAACAACCTTCAAATCGCCACAAAGCTGCCACTGATGTTGGTCATAGTTGATGCACCTCAAAAGTTGTTTCATGTTGTCATAGGTTTCCTTCATATGGACTGCATGACCAACTGGAATTGATGGCAAAACATTGCCATTATGCAGTAAAACAGCTTTAAGACTCGTCTTCGATGAATCAATGAACAGTCTCCACTCATCTGGATCGTGAACGATGTTGAGGGCTGCCATCACCCCATCGATGTTGTTGCAGGCTACAAGATCACCTTCCATGAAGAAGAATGGGACAAGATCCTTTTGACGGTCACGGAACATGGAAACCCTAACATCACCTGCCAGGAGATTCCACTGCTGTAGTCTGGAGCCCAAAAGCTCTGCCTTACTCTTGGGTAGTTCCAAATCCCTGACAAGGTCATTCAGTTCACCTTGTGTTATGAGGTGTGGTTCAGAGGAGGAGGATGGGAGAAAATGTGGGTCCTGTGACATTGATGGTTCAGGACCAGAAGTTTCATCCTCTTCCTCGTCTGACTCAAGTGAGAATGATTCTGGTGCATCAGGAACCGGCAGTCCTTCTCCGTGGGGTACTGGGCGTATAGCTGATGAAATGTTTGGAGAATGCACAGTCCACTTTTTCTTCTTTGACACACCTTTCCCAACTGGAGGCACCATGCAGAAGTAACAATTGCTGGTATGATCTGTTGGCTCTCTCCAAATCATTGGCACTGCAAAAGGCATAGATTTCCTTTTCCTGTTCAACCACTGGCGAAGATTTGTTGCACAAGTGTTGCAGCATATGTGTGGGGCCCACCTCTTGTCCTGATCTCCAATTTTGCAGCCGAAATAAAGGTGATAGGCTTTCTTAACCATAGTGGTTATACTGCGCTTTTGTGATGCAAAAGTCACTTCACCACAAACATAGCAGAAGTTATCTGCACTGTTCACACAAGTACGAGGCATCTCTGCTCACTTTGGCTAAACAGAAATGTGTCCCTTTGCAAAATCAAACACTGACAAATAAGAGAGCACGACACTGTATGATTTCTAGAGCTGATATAGGGCAATTTGTTCAGCAGAGTGATGTAAGCTTCGTTATGATTGCATCATTCATGACTTCTAGGAATAACATGATGCAATTCATATCATGTATGACGCAATACCAGCTTCAGATTGCATCATTCATTGTTTTGCCTAAAAAGCAAGTACTGTCCAAACCCAGTCATAGATTTATTCATAGATCCAGTCAAAGATGTATTTTAGTCATTTCTGGTTTAAATTGAGATCCCTTCCCTTTATAACTCACTTATCCTCCGCCATTCCCAAGTCAAGGGTCGTATATACTGACCCAATAGCATGTCTTGAAAACTAGAGCCAATCAACAATTTTAAGCATCATTTTCGTTCTCAGTGACCCAGAATTAGTAAAGTTTGACTACATTTATTTCAGAAGCATTTTGGCTGTAGAGCAGTGTAATGTCTCCATAACAAGAATTAGCCATTTCTGAAACTCTGTCATGAGAGAGTGAGGGTATGACATTTGGTAATGAATTATCTGTTGGCAAAATAACTCCTGAGATAATTATAATCCAATCATATTTTGATTACTAAAAGGAGAACATATGTTCACAAAACCATTTCCCAAATGAACCGGGATCACTTTTCCATATGGAATAGAGAGTCATCAAATCACGAACTATTATAGTTCACTGTTAATGTGTTTTCCTGGGAAGAATGTGTTAAAATATTAAAAGATATTAATAGAGGCAAAAGACCAGAATTGAATTTATTTTATTACTGTTTCAAGACTAGTATTTAGAAAAGTTTACTTGTCCCAAAAACTTTTGTACTGGTCTGCCACAATGTTTCCAATCTTGGCAGATCACCAGCTAGTGAACCTTAAAGTGACATTCTGACTTTCTGTTTATCACTGTGGCTGCAACAGGGTTTTTGCATCCACTAATTGGAGAGCTTGCTAGACAGCTTCATTTCACTCAAAGCTGGGAATCCACATATGGGTCATAGAAACCGTTTGTTTCATTGCTTTACCAGTTCTTAAAATAACTGCTAAAAATTACAGAAATATTTAAATGGGAATGAAGGGGAAAGTGAGATGGTAATTGGCATGATGTGATGTCATAGTTCAATGACTTGTTGCTCATCAGTTCTAAATAAACATGTTCTATTACAGTAGTATTGAAAATGTTGTGTGCTATATGTACATGTACACACCATGGGACTAATAAGAGATATGTCTCGTAACCTTGATCACTGCTTAAAAGTTGTATCAGTATTGCATTCAATACTTTAATTCACTTATTAAGCACACTGAAGGGTTTATGATCTAGAAAGACAAAACTTAAAAGAATAGTATGCACAAAACAGGTAAATGTACATTGAACACTGGGATCCTTCAGGCATAGTAAGTGTATTGGGTCCATAGGGGGCCTGTTTGTGTCCTGCTTGCTGAATCCTTTGAGTGTGTCTACTCTGCAATAAAAAGCCCTGGCCTGGGTTAGCTGACTTGGGTTCAAGGTTCAGGGCTATAAAATTTCAGTGTAGATGTTCCAAGCCTGGGCTCTGGGACCCTCTCGCTTCACAGGGTCTCAGCCCTGGGCTCCAGCCCAAGCCTGAACTGTTACACTGCAGTTTTATAGCCCCTGAGTTCCAGCCCCATGAGCCCAAGTCAGCTGTGCCACAAGTCTTTTATCACCCTGTAGATATATCCTTTGAGTTCTACTTTGTAAATTAGCTTTTGAATTTAGAACTCTATCTATTTTTTCATCTCGGTTCCCTAGTATTCCTTACTGAATTAGTGATTTGCCAGATTTATACAGACACAAATTCCATACTTCAGCTGTCTGGGTCTAACTGATGGTAAAACATGGTGGTTTGCTTTTACATGGCATTGAACTGCTATTTAGTTAGTTCCCTGTTAGTCCTTGGAAATATTGAACTGTGCTTCATTGTGGCTGCCTATGTAGTTTTAAGATATTTTCTTCCGTCAGTCATCACCTTCTTTTGTATGGCTGGTGTAGAGCAACAACTACAATTTCACCTGAAGTTGATTGAGCCAAATGACTACCTCAGGAGTAGCAGAATTTATTGCAGTAATACCTCCTTCATATTTATAAATTGAGCAGTAAGTAGTGATATGTTCGATGGTCTGTCGTGGGGAGCCACACTTGCTCACCTTGCTCAGTCCACATCTACCATGGTTCAAATTCGGTTCAGAGTTGACCAAGGTGACCATGGGAGGTCAAACCCAAGATTGTAGCCTGATTACATGAAGCTAAATGAATGTTCCCAGAAAGGCTTGCGGGACTTAAGAAATTGGGGTGGGGAGCGGGCGTTGTCAAGGTCTTGGTGAATAGGAATACATCTGTTTTCCTGGATTCGCTGAGCTTTGCGGAATGTTGCAGCAGTTCGGCGTATCGGCGGGGGAGCGATGTTAGGACAGGTAGCCAGGTGGTGCGATGCATCGCATCACTGTATTTAGCTGTATCTTCCATCAGTAGGGTGACCAGATAGCAAGTGTGAAAAATCGGGGTGGAGTGTGTGTCGGGGGCGGGGGGGTCATAGGCACCTTTCTAAGACAAAATCCCAAATATCGGGACTGTCCCTATAAAATTGGGACATCTGGTCACCCTATCCATCAATGACACTGCATTAGGGAGAACCAGTTCAGATCCTCAGAATGTTTTGACGGTTACTCTGTAAGATAGAAATTGAGTAATGGTAGTTTTGTTTAAATCTGTGATTCTTTTAAATAGCAAAATCCATGCTGCTGCCTGAAAAGCCCAAATTTCTGAATGATCTATAAACACTTAATCTATCTGATACTAGTGATTACGTGTACATAGCTGTTGTCTCACCTTACCAGGTTTTTTACCTCCATCTCAAAACAAGATGCAAGCAGGGAGTAGTCACTGCATTGGATTTAATTACTAACAATTGGAGCTAGTGGGACAGAAATGTCAGTGACATGGTTAACTTTACTCTGACTAGAGTGTATGAGGGTATGTTTGTAAATTAAGGACTGCATCACAAATGTCCTCACTAGGGGGTCTGTTCTCTCCTCCATGTAACTCCCATTAAATTTACTGTGAAAGAACATTATGGAAACGTCCATGTAGCAGATGTGGCAGAATCTCTGATTTTTATGAACTAGTTTTGCCATTATTGTCTGTGATGCTGAGTCAGGTGGTGAACATTTTAGATGTTTGTGCATTTAAGAGTATTTGCTGGGTTTTCATCTGCCCCCCGGACAGATGGAATCAACATAGCTAAATACACCTGCTGTTGCAACACTCTCTTGTAGTGTATAGCTATTATGTTTACAATGACAGGTGGTGTTATGTGAAATAAAAGCTATGGCAACTTGTAAGTATGCCACTTGTTCAGATAATTCCTCTGAGGTGTTACTGATTATTCTTAATGGGTTGTTTGAAACAACATAGGGAGGAAGCTTTTGAAAAAAATTCCTCTCCAGGTAGACTTTTTTTCCCCCATCCAGGTAGACTTTTGTAAATACATTACTGTGAAAAGTCAAGTTTTGTTTATTAGAAATGAACCATGTAATATTCTGCATGAATAATTTTTTTATATATGATTTGAACTGAAAGTTGTTTTTTTGACATTTGCATGGTGTTCTTTTCCAGGTTGGCAGAAAATTACATTTCATTGAATGTTTGTATTTTGTTTAATTACATTATTGAAAAAGCTTCTTTGAAAATTAGATTTTGATTGGTCAGAGTGCATGGGTAAAGCATAGAAAATGAAATTGTAAATGGCCACTTTAATGTAGTTTGAAAGTATTATTGTATTTTATGGTTACACTTTGTATTTACCTATCACCTTCCATCTGAAGATATCCGACCTCTACAAGCATTAAGGAATTTAATCTCACAAGAAACTCTGCGACATAGATAACTTTTATTATTCCCTTGTTGATGGAATAGTCGGCACTGATCAAGCTTCCTAGGTACAATATTTTACTTGTTCTACAACTTCACTGCTGCTGTGTTTCAAAAGTTTATCTGTTGTTCCTTTTCCAAGATATAATAAATGTCAAGAAGATGAAGTAGTTACAAGGCCAAGTCATCTACACTAATTTTTCAAGGTATCAAAGCATAGCATCATTAAACATGTCTGCTAGTTGTACAATATCTGCATAAGCTAAGGCCCAGATATGGCATTGTGTAACTTGCAAGCAGACTGCTGTACCTAGCTAGAGCCCCATTGAAGTCAGGGGGAATTTCTTTGGGTGCAGCAGGCTGCCTGTACATTAGTCAGTACCAAATTTGGACATGACTGATAGTCTCATAGGGCAAAACCAAAGATTTGTCAAACCTTCCCCATTCTAGAATTTCATCGCATACTGTTGCCTTTAATTCTACCTTTGCACATTTTTCAGAGTGTCCTGAAGATGATTTTCTCCATGTTAGGACGGTAGCTAAGTTAACTATGTCATCCTCGATAGAGTTCCTACTATATTCTGTATTTACTTTGCTTTTAATGTTGATCATTCTGCTTGGATTGAGTGGGTGGTGTAAATTGGATATAATATTGTTCATTGGTGAAGGTCTACGTGCATGTTGGGATCTGGTTGACTTCCTTACTGTTAACTTCCAGACTTTTGAATATTTTTGTAAAGAAATTAGTCATTTTGCTTTTGAGGTGTTAACTGTATGCCACTGAAAAACATGCTTCCCACCTTGTTCTCTGGTAATGAGAGATATTTGTTTACAAATATGTAGAATGGATGTCTGATATATAATATTACAAGTTATGATTTTTTAAAACCAGTTGGCTATAGCAGTTTGACATTCTGGGGTGCAATCCAGACAAGAGGGCCTGTGTCTCCCCTGCCCTCCAAACTTGGGTACCTCATGATGCTTTGCTGCTGTAGTTCTGACCTGGAGTGCTCACAAAGAGCCTTCCAGCATGCAGGTAACACCTTGAGGATCTGTGTATAGCTGTAGCCTGCCAGCTATACATCAGTCACACTCTAGCTTCCATCAGCCTCGGTTACCACTTGCAGGGTGACCCCAACCCACTCCCAGTCCCCGATTTCCCCCCACAACATGTGTTCTGCACTGTTCAGCCCTCTCCTGGACAGTCCAGATGTATTAGGTCCAAGGGGATCAGTATACAACAGTTTGATACCATAAATTGTTACCCACACAGTTCACAATACTGGATTAGTTTTTGATAAAAGAATAAAACAAGTTTATTTAGCAACAAGGAGCTATAATTGTACTCCTTTACAATCTAAGGCATTAAAGTCAGAAATGGTTACAAGGGAAATAAAGATAAAATGTTTCCTAGTACTAAAACTTTACAAACTAGACTTGGTTCAAGGTGAAGTCCCTTACTACATGGTCCCAGTAACACTGCTGACCAAATTATCGTCATGATCCACTCTTAAAGTCTAACAGCTGTTTCTTTTATCTTCTACTCCTGTGGGAATTGTGTGCCACTGTATGTGTGCAGAATTCATGGCCCCTGTAGATTTCTTTGTTTCCATGCAGAAAAATGACTTCTGATGGGGAAGTAAAGGGAAGCCACAAGAGCAGTCATACACCTCTCCCCAGTAGTGCAGGCAGGCTGGTTTGGGCACCCAGAGCAGCCGGTAGAGATAAATCACCGATGGAGGGGTGGGCTAGGCAGTCGAGTGTATAAGAGAGACACTCTGACCCTCTCACTCGCTATTGCAGCACACTCGGCATGGAGGGGCAGGGCTTGGGGGGGGCTATTGAGGAGATAGGGTGTGAGGCAGGCTCTGTCCCCTCAGGCAGAGCAGAATGTAGCAGCCTGACTGCTTAGTGAATTGTTCCCATTGTTCTTGGTGAATTCCCTCAGGAGTATAAAATAGGTGTAAAAATTTTAAGGCGCCTATACATTGCCAGAGTGCTGTAGAGGAGTCTTATTGTGAACGACAGTGTGGTCTTATAAATGCTTACGGTGCTTTACTTATTAGAACTGGTGTAATTTTTGGACTGAAAAAAAATTCCTATCAAAATGTGCTCCATGAGTTGTTTGCTGCTGACCTTTCTGGAGGTGGCTAGTAGCCAATATAAATTGGGAATTTGAGTTCCCAGCCCTTGCTTGCTCTTCAGTTGCCTGTGATGTAACATTGAGCATATGACTGCATATATTTGTTAACTAATAACTAGAAGTAAAGGGCCAATAGTAGCTACATTGCTATTAGACAGAGTGGGTTGAGGGATTTCCTCCAATACTCCCCACTCCCATTCTCCATCCATTGTATTGTAGTTTAAATAAATTACCAAAATAATTGAAACCAGTGTGATTATATTGCATTATTTTAACAAATAAAATATGCAAATTTTTGTGCAGAATTTGTAATTTTTTGGTGCAGAATTCCCCCGGGAGTAATCTTCTTAAGTGAGAGAGATGGATAGGGAGAGAGAATTTAGGGTGTTTCCCCTCATTTTTATAGTTGACACCTTTTGAAATGCATTTCTTTCCTGAGGATTACACCTAGATATAATCTTCATTCCCACTGTGAGGAGAGAGACAAGGAGTTTGGTGGTGAAAGAGGCCACGCTCTTGTTTGCTAACTTCCTTGTCAAAGAATGTCCACTTGATAGATGATAGCCCATCAACTTTTAAAGTTGGCTAGAGGCATCAGCTTGTCCTTTTATCTTTGAGAGACAGGCTTACCTACTTCCCAGACTTGCCTGGTGAACATACTTCAGTCATGATTTCAGCTTATATTCATACATTTACATATAATGTTACTACACATATTTCACCATGATATTCTTGACCTGCAAATTATTTGTTTTCAAATGACACCTTATATGGCATATTTTGTACAAAGATTATTACAACAGTGTGTAGCATATGAATACAGGGGTGCAACTGGTCATGCAGCTACATTGTTCTGGTGTATATTTTAACTTAGAAGCAATACTACACTTGCCTATATAGATTTACTTTAACTTGGCAATGTCATGCATATTGTTTATAACACATGCTTTGTTGGTATGGTGGTTGTTACAGTGTGTGGTACAGTATTTGAAAACAAAATAGCTGTTCTAGTTTCAAATAATTGTGCTGTCATCCCAAAAATAGACTGACAAGAAGATGCTATTCTAAACTACAACAGTACACAGCTGGCTTAGTCTTCTTCCTAGATATTCACTCTAATGGGAAAAATTCCTAAGCAAATTATCATAGATGGCTTCTGAGAAATGAGTCTCAGCTTGGCAGGTGGATATATACTGTATCTTGAACAGACAAAAACTTTCCCTAAGTAAACACTTCTATTTGCAACAGTCATTTTTGTAACATGGAGGCGCAATATAGAATTGAGAGTTTCTTTTTGTCACACATTTTCTGCCAAGAATGTCTTGTCTCTAGCAGAGTTTCCTACTGCTCTGCCAGCCATTATTACAATTAAGTAGAGCAATCCTGCAGTGATGCAATAAAAAAAATATACAGCCTGGGGAACAATCAGAGGTCAGCTGTACAGAAAACAAATACCTATCTCATTAAACAACAGCAAAATGGCAGTCTTGGTGATCACCAAAGAATTGTACAATCTGACACTTTCTAAAGAAAATGATTAATTTTTTGTTCTGGCAGAATGGTGTGAAAATAAGACAATCCTTTGTCTATATGCCGTTAGTAGATGTTTTCCTTTTGTACTGGCTGGATGATCAGTCTCTAAAGAAATACTCGTAATAAAGGTTCACAATACAGAACAAAATGAAATTTAAGTATTAAAAGTAAATACTGAGCAACACACTGGTATAACTATAACTGGGCAATATCTGCTCTACTCATGAAAATAACCTGAAATGTTAGATAGAATTCAGCATTTGTAATTATGAATGTTTGGAGTAATTCTTAGGAGCATAAAGTGAAGTCTGGGATTTGTTAATACACAGTGGTGTCAATGAACTATAATGCTATTTGAATTTAATTATTTGCAATTAATATGAACTTGTCAGCATGGAAGGTCTTACATTTTCAGTTTCAAACAAGTCTTGTGACAATTTTTATTATTTCTATAGTTTATAGCACTCATTGCTTTTCTGTTAGGTTGCTGTAGCGTTTCATACTTGTAAGAATGAAATCATTTTCAAAACAGAGACTGAAAGTTAAACTTTGATCTTGTGTAAAAAACCTAGATGCATAAATGTTCAGTGTTGGATGTTCAAATCTATAGAATTGCGAAATGGGACAGTGATCATGAACTACTAATGGGAAAGATTAACTTAAAGTAGATGAAAAAGATGGGTGCAATTGGAGTCAAATTTGATCTTGATAAGTTCAGGGATAGCTGTGTGAGGGAGGCATGCAAGGTAACACTTGGAAAGTGTTTCAGGCCTTTCATTTGTGGTCATGAAGAAATATCACTAAAGACCAGAAGGGAAATATTCAAGGAAGTGATATAAAACATTGTGGAGGAAATTAGTGAGAAGCATAAGCAACCAAGGAAAAGCAGGGCAAACAACACTACAAAAAAGTGTACACAAACTAAGATTGCTGGAATAGCTTAAGAAGTAAAAGCATTATGCAAAGCAGTGAAGAAATCACAAAGACTAGATGAGCAAAAGTTTTGAAAAAGAAAGGCTCCAACACCTTTTTTTAAAAAAATCAGAAAATTATATACCAAAAGATTAAGTTGTGTGGAAACAATATCAGGTCAATGATGCAAGTGGTAACAGGGGCTATTGGTAAACTGACAGCAAATGAACAAGAGGTGCCAGAAGTATGGAAGGAGCATGTTGACAAAGTGTTGAACCCTGTATTTGTCCAAATGCAAGCATTTAGACATGGTAGATAAATAGGTCACCTTGCAAAGCAGAATGGATATCAGCACTGAACCACCATCAAAAGAGACTGAAAGAGCAGTGAAGCAGTTTAAAAAATAGGAAAGCTGCAGGAACAGACAGTGTAACAGCTGAGCTGCTAAACACCAGCAGGCCAACCTCTATCAAAGTATTATAAAAATATATATAAGAAGGTATGGGAGCAAGAGGAGGTACCAGATGACTGGTTAAAGGCAATAGTTGTACCAATCTTGAAAAGAAATCCTGCTGATCTAAATAATTATAGAGGCATAAGCTTTTTGTCAGTACTGGGAAAAATCATGATGAAAGTAATTAACAGATTAAGGCCCGTTTTAAAGGAAGTAGTAGGCAAGGAACAGTGCAGCTTTAGAGCAAGCTGAAGTTGCACTGGTCAGATATTTACACTCTGATGATTGATTTGGGGGTGGGGGGTAGGGAGCAAGAGAAAACCAGAATGGAGAATAAAGATGTTGGCTGTTTCCATAATGCTTCAATCCAAACTGAATCAAATGCCTTCATGAAGCCAATGAAAAGTAGAAAATCATATGGAGTTCCAGATAAGATAGCTTTTGTAATTGCAGTTATGTATGAAGACTCCTGCAGTGCTTGTAAGAAGTGGTGGAAAATTAAGCAACTGTTTCAAGTCTAAGTTTGGTATAAGAAACTATTTGAATGCTTCTCCCTGGGTAGATGGAGTACCGGAGCAGAGGGCCACTCTTTCCACAGGGAAGAGGCTGGCAGGTACGCAGGCCCAGATTCTCAAAGGTATTTAGCTTACTAAATTCCATTAAAATCAATGGAACTTAGGAGCCTAAGTACCTTTTTGAGGATCTAGGCTACAGTCTTTATTTTAGGTGACATGTCTAGCCCATACTGGTGGTGGCATTTTAGTTGAGGTGTAACTACACATCTCAAAGAACTAGTGTAGTTAGTGGACCTATAGTGTGTCTGATCCAGAATTCACCATTGCTGTCTACTTTTAGCCAGAATCACTGTTTTTCAAAGTATTGTAGGTGAAAAGGAAACACAAGCAGCTGTCAAATCGGACATCTCTAAACTACAGTAAAGACAATATTTGCTGAGGGTCAGAGACTGCATCTGCTGTGGGCTGGAGGAAAAAGGTGAGGGGCTAGAGAGAATGAGAGATTTGTAGATGTCATGATGTATTTTTTTTCCCCTAGCAGAGAGAGATTCACTAACCTCTACCATAGGGAACAAATGTCCTTTAAATGTTTTTACCTACTTACTTCCTCTTTTGTAATCTTTGAATACATACTTTCTTTGCATTGTAAATGTGATTTAAATCTGGTGAGCTAAGAACACCACAAATCTCTCACTAGTACTGGGGGACACTATCAATAAAATGTATTAAGTAAAAAAGCCTTTCACATCTCCAGTTCAGGAAGAAGATAACAGAGCTTGACTTAATTTCTCTTTTGTTAGAGCAGGGCTTTAGGACCAGCTGGTAGTTCTCCCTTCCCCCCTCTTCCCCCAATGAAATTGTCCTGGAACAAGGTTGGCAAATGTTGGGGTCTATAAAAGGCCACAAGCAGGTTCATCCTTTCAACTGAACTGTATTGTCTCTCCCTTTAATCTCCTCTACATAAACTATATACTTCATACCCAAATGAGAGAGAAATGTTTCCCTTAAGAATGGTATGTTATATATATATAATTCTCATATTTCCTGCAGGGTTGGGGAAGGAGAATAAGCCTGCTGTCTAGAGCTGGATTTTCCACTAATTGTGAGAGACCTAGCCCATGCTAATGTGTTTTAATGTGACTTCATATCACAGGTGCCAGCTTCCTTTCCCTGGGGGTGCTCAACCCTCGCTCCACTGCAGGTCCCCACTCCACCCCTTCCCCAAGGTCCCCGCTCTGCCCCACCTCTTCCCACCCAGTTCCACCTCCTACCCGGAGCGTGCCCCAACCCAGCTCCTCTCCCTCCCCCCAGCACCTGTGGCACACCATGGAACAGCTGACGGTGGTGGGCAGGAGGCACTGTGGGGTGGGAAAGGAGCTGGCTGCTGGTGGGTGCTGAACACCCCCTAATTTTTTTTTCCATGAGTGCTTTAGCCCTGGAGCACCCATTGAGTCAGCATCTATGCTATTTTCAAAACAGGGCAAGGGGCACTAGAGATTTCTGGATACACATAATTTTTAGGTGTTGCAGCTGTGGCCAAGGGTTTATGCAGCAAATGGGATTTTCAAATGAGGTGAGGCTAAACCTACCATTTAGGCACCTGAACACTGAGTATGGTCAGGCTCTGCCTAACTCATTTAAGTGTGCTCACAATCAGTTTCCATTGGTTGCTAAGGCTGTAGCACACTACAAAACAGGCAGCAGGGGGGATAGGAAGCCTGAGGGTAGTGAACTGTTTGATGCCATTGGCATTACCATTCTCAATGAAGAATCTCACCTTTAGCTGCAAGTTCCTCATCAAAAATTCTTCAGCCAGTTGGTTTAAGCTGTCAGTAAACAGGGATTATACTCACTCACCTAAACTGTCATTCAAAGATTCTTCCCTATCAGAGCCTGCTTGATGGTAGTCACTGAAACATTGCCATGAACCCTGTGACTACTATTTTGGTCAAAGCAACTTAGTTTTGCTTGATTAATAGTACTCTCACTGGGACTGATCTCTGATGATAAGAAATCTCTTATCAGAAAAGCTATCAATGCTGCATTCTCCATTAGTGTTAAGAGAGTTTCACTGAAGGTACTTACGGTAAAAATGGATGTATGTAAAATATGCCTTTTAATTGATTTAATGTAGAATGTGTAATAAATACTGATTGAATGTAAAAATAAGTGAAGAATCTCATGAAGTCAATTAAAAATAAGGTAACCTACCAAATACAATGCATCACAGGCTTTACATTGGATTAATATATATATAAAGGTCAAAAGACTTTCAGTGGAGAATTTGAAAAGAAAAGTTGTTTATTACATGTCTTCTAGAGCTGTACTGTGCCAAAGGAATGACAATCTTCTTAAAGTCAGGGTACACTGACATAAGCAGAACAATGAAAATACAAACATGTCATGCCTAACTTTAAAAGTTCCAAGTTCTTCCTATGTGCTTAGCTGAACCACCAACACTATAGTATCTGAGCACCTCATAACCTTCTAGGTTTTACATTCTTAGTTTCTTTTTGACTTATGGTAATTGTGTTTAAAACATCACACATGGATAAACTTTTAAAAAATGACATTTTTCTGAAATCTGATTGAGCTAGCCTGGACTTCCTATGTTTTGCATTGCTGTTTATCCACAAAACGTAGAAGTAACCAATTTGTGGGTTTTTTTGGATTAGTCACTTTTATCTTCCTGCATGATTCTTTTCACTAGAAAATTAAGTTGTGGTAGTACACAACCATGAGATGTCATGTTAACTAACATGATCTTAACCATGACTTGTTCTGTCTATTCTGATGCCAAAGTCATATTAAGTAACAGTATTAAAAAAAAACTGCTTGAGGTTATGTTCTACCCCATTTTAATTTTCTAGTGAAGACAAGCCTATTCATACAAAAGTGCAGTGCTTGATACAAGTGCTTCTATAGAGAAGAGCTGCAGTGTCAAAACACTGGATCTTGACCAAGTGATTTGGAAAGAGAGAAGAGGGAAATGTAGGCAAGTGAAGAATAGAAGGGAAAAGATACTGTTTACACATGAATATACTGTAATGAACGATGATGAGAAATTATGTGCATTATAGTTTTCTGAATCCTACAAAAGTACTAAATGTTTTAAAGTTTGCCTAAGTGTAGCTGTGTTCCTTCCTATTTCCAATAAACTTCAGTTCTCTCTCTGAACTCTATACTTTCTTTTGATGTATCTCAAGTAACATGAATATGAGTTCAAAACAGTCTTGCAATAACACTGCTCATATGAGGATGGATGTCAAACGTCTGTTCATGGAGATATTTAAAATAGTTCCATAAACTATTGGTTTCTCATTAGTTCTTTCAGCTTCCTTTCCTATTGAATGTACAGCATTTTAAAATTACTTTTATACTATTCATAGACTAAGCACAGAACATGCGTAAGGAGTTTTTTATGGTTCTGATCAGAGTAAATTATACCTTTGCATTCAAGACTGTTTCAACTGGAAGTACGCTAAGAAGTTGAAACCCACCACCTTTACCTTCAAAATTCCACTTGAAATAATTAGCTTTTCAGTGTCTATGGAATGACTAAAGCATAATGTTAAAGTAATAAGTCACTTAAATTGCAAGGTTGTATTTTACATATTATGTTGCTTGAATATTTATTGTAAAGCAGTGAGCAATCATTTCCATTTGTATGTGTGAGCTCATGTAAAAGTAAGTTTTAATATGCAAGAGCAAAAGATTTAGTACTCTCATTCAAAAAACTGTTTGAATTTACATCATAGTTTTCCTAATTCAGTTCTTTTAAAATAACTTAATGACATTATTTGATGGTGGAAAAGTATTCATGTACAAGGTACAGTGAACTGAATTACTGTATATGCAAGCTGGTTTTGTTGTACAACTTTTCTCCAGTTGTACCTGGCAACTTCCTATGCAAGAAATACAGCACCATCTGTTAGGGAGCAGGAGGAAAGATATACCAGTCATAGATGGTGTATAACTTGCAGTCTGCTTCCTTCCTCCCAGTTCTTTACCTTAGGCTCAGTTAAAGCAAACATTCCATGAGGTACAGCCTTGAGTTCTTTTTTCCACACAGCTTCCTCCTACCCTCATTTTATCACTGAGCATAGAGCTCCCTTCATTTCATAATCTAGACATCAAAAGCTCTTCATTTTCAGTGGTCTGGCCAACTCTTGAAGATGAAGACAACTTAGCTGTAGACTCTTACCCACTGAAGCCAAGCTTTTCCAGGTAGTGACTTAAAATATTTGCCTAGGGAGATGGAGTCTTCTAAAAGACCTTCTCAAACTCAACCTCCCTTATCTCCCACCCACCAAGCCACCTGCTGTCTAAAAAAACCTCAACAGACCCTCGGGTAAATTACTTCCTTTGCACTTGGCCATTCTGGATGTGAATCTTAAGGAGTAGGCCCAGGTGGATTGCAGATCTCATGACTCTGATCCAGTGGTGCAAGGATATCCAGGAGCTTTGATACAAAAGCCCGGGGGAAGAGGTGCCTTCTCCTGAGATTGAAGTTAGGCACTACGAGATTTCTTTTCTGCCTTGTACTTGAATCCCAGAATAGTGAAGACAATCATATAGAACAGAGTGGAAATATTCTTACAAACTCTCATCCTTCCTGGTGATTGCCTTAAACACAGCATTGTGGCTCTGCCAAGAAGTGGGAAGCAACTGTAGGTGCCCACTAAGTGACTGTATGCTGCCTTCTTATGACCAAGATATTTTAAACTAGAATTATAGTGTATCCTTCTCAAAGTATGGCAACATCTAAAACAGGCATCGGCAACCTTCGGCATGTGGCTCGCCAGGGTAAGGCCCCTGACGGGACGGGACGGTTTGTTTACTTGCTGCGTCCAGCGGTTTGGCCGATCGCGGCTCCCCCTGGCCGCGGTTCGCCGTCCCCAGCCATTGTGGGAAGCAGCACGCTGGCCGCCACTTCCCAGAACCCTCATTGGCCAGGGACGGAGAACCACGGCCAGTGGGAGCTGCGATCGGCCAAACTGGCGGACGCGGCAAGTAAACAAACCGTCCTGGCCCGCCAGGGAGCTTCCTCTGGCGAGCCGCGTGCTGAAGGTAGCCGATGCCTGATCTAAAACTTGGTAAGCTGAGATATCCTTTTCCTATTTCCAAGACAATTTCCTAGTTTGGCCTAGTAGGGTAATGTTATTCCTAGTAGGGTAATGTTACTTTCAACATCTACTAATAATAAACACTGGTGGATTACAACAGAAAAGGGTCATAGCTAAAACAAGGGAATATTATTTACCATGAATTTTTCATCCTCTTCTCCCATTTTCCCATCTCTTTGGGTTCCCTGCTCAAGAAGTGCCACTATCCTTACCTATCACTTTCCTTCTACAGTTTTGTTTCTTGCTTTGAAAATCTTCTAATACAGGCAGCAAACTGGCACTAGTGTTCCACCTATGACTGACCAATCTTTGCCTCTTGTTTTGAGATAGATGAAGGTGTGTTAAGGTTCGCACCAATAGAATGGGAGAAGAGAAGACTACAATACACAATTACTAGTGAGTAATCACTCTTAGTAAATAAGCATAACAGGATATCATTGTAGGATATTACAGTTTAGCCTGATGTATAGTGTAATCCACCAGAGGTTGAGAATATATAACATGTTGTATTATTATGAAATCAAGTTAACCTTTGAATGAATCCTTCACATATGAAAAATATGTAATTGTAGAAGGCTAATTAAAAACAGGGATGAGGAAAACTGAAACACTATCTTCTTACATTCTTAAACACAACTTTTGTCTTGTTTTTAATCTAGTTTAATATTTAGAACTATGTTTGAGTCTAAGTCTTATTTTGGTTTATCTTTCTGAACCTGTTTTTCTGTCCTGTGCACCAAGCATTGAGTTGTGCATATCTGTCACTAGCTTCTTTGGAAACTGCTTTTAAATTTGGTTTTCAATTAAAACGATGACATTGGAAGTTTAACGAAAATAAGAAAGAAAAACTTGTAGCACCTTAGAGACTAACAAATTTATTTCAGCATAAGCTTTCGTGGGTTAGTACCCACTTCATCGGATGCATGGAATGAAACGTACAGTAGACAGATATTTATACAGTCAGAGAACATGATAAGGTGGAGGTGCATAGACCAACCTTAAGAGGCTAATTAATTGAGAGGAACCATAACGGCAGGGGAAGAAAAACCTTTGAAGTGTTTTTCTTCCCCTGCTGTTATGGTTCCTCTCAACTAATTCGCCTCTTAAGGTTGGTCTATGCACCTCGACCTTATCATGTTTCTCCGACTGTATAAATATCTGTCTACTGTATGTTTCATTCCATGCATCCGATGAAGTGGGTACTAACCCACGAAAACTTATGCTGAAATAAATTTGTTAGTCTCTAAGGTGCTACAAGTTTTTCTTTCTTATTTTCGTTTTGCTGACACAGACTAACACGGCTACTACACTGAAACCTATCTTTGAAGTCTGTTTTTGGAGTTAATCTGTCGCAACACTGCTACCCTCAAGTCTGTCACTGAGTGATTAGGGAGGTTGAAGTGTTCTCCTACTGGTTTTTGAATGTTATGATTCCTGATGTCAGATTTATGTCCATTTATTCTTTTGCGTAGAGACTGTCCGGTTTGGCCAATGTACATGGCAGAGGGGCATTGCTGGCACATGATGGCATATATCACATTGGTAGATGTGCAGGTGAATGAGCCCCTGATGGCGTGGCGGATGTGATTAGGCCCTGTGATGGTATCACTTGAATCGATATGTGGACAGAGTTGGCATCGGGCTTTGTTGCAAGGATAGGTTCCTGGGTTAGTGTTTTTGTTGTATGGTGTGTGGTTGCTGGTGAGTATTTGCTTCAGGTTGGGGGGCTGTCTGTAAGCAAGGATCCTCATTCACACCTGTGTGACCATCTTGTTTATCACTTCAAAGGTTTTTCTTCCCCTGCTGTTATGGTTCCTCTCAATTAATTAGCCTCTTAAGGTTGGTCTATGCACCTCCACCTTATCATGTTTCTCTGACTGTATAAATATCTGTCTACTGTATGTTTCATTCCATGCATCCGATGAAGTGGGTACTAACCCACGAAAGCTTATGCTGAAATAAATTTGTTAGTCTCTAAGGTGCTACAAGTTTTTCTTTCTTATTTTCGTTTTGCTGACACAGACTAACACGGCTACTACACTGAAACCTATTGGAAGTTTAGTTACTACTTTTTCAATTTTAAAATTAAATGAAAGCACACTTAACATCAATGTTTTTACCAGGGTTCACTATGGTAAGTCACACTACTTTAAGGTATAGTTTTTACACGAAGAAGATTTCACGGTATGGGAAAATATTGCAGTGTAGTAAGTGTTAAAGTTAAGCACTACTACCACATGTATTTGTATTTCTCTTCTGAATTTATAATTGAAGGCCAAAATGTTATGTAGTTCTTCACTTTGGAAATACCTGTTATGTATATAGAGAACTCCTGGTGGAGTGGTATAACATTTACATCAGCATGAATAGCAGATGGTTGCATTACTCACTAATTGCAAAGCCATTAATCAATCATATAGGTTATCTCACATTAAATAAATAAAATCTGCCACTATACACATGGTCATACATTTGTCAAGGTATTTAAGAAATGTCAAATACAAAAATATAAGTGTATTCCTTCGTCTCTGATCCCCTGTAATAGCAATGGTCCCAACTGTAAGGAACCAAGGGAGAGCAAAATTAACTAAATTTAAATAAAGCCACTAAAAACTTTAGCTAAATGCCATGACACTAAAGTCCAATATCTCAGAATTTACAGTATTTGCTTCTAGCCCAGGAGCAATGGATGTAGTACCTGTCTTTAACACTGCAAGTCTGTCAGCTATCAACCATAACTCTGGCACTGGATTAGGACTGGCTATTTCCTGAACCAGTGGAATTTTGGTGGAAGAAATACTACATTGGGAGGTAAGTAAAGGTTTTAAACGGCCAGTATCTGAATGGTACTGGGATTCTAGAATAGATGCCAGTGGGGATGGCTTAATGGACAAAGTGCACGTGAGGCAATTAAAGGAGCATGATTGTCATGTTCTAAGGCCTGGTTTATGTGAGAAAACAGGCTCGATTATCACATTTGGCAGTTTAATCTCTGAATAAATGCTCTTTAATACATGGATATCATTTACCAAAAAAGTATGCCAAATAGAGATCTGGTTTCTTGATTAAAATAACTCATATACATGTTTGAGTCCAGAGGAGACACCTTGCTACTTTATATTTTTCTTGTCTCAGTCTTTTTTCCCTGAATCTTATCTAGCTGGATTCTGTCAGCTTTTGGGTGCATTCTGATTTTCTTCTTCTGAATTCTTCAGAGTGAAGACAGTATCCAAGATAAAGAGTCCTCTCTGGCACATACCTCTGCTGTCATTCTTCTTAATATCAGACTTAAAATATTCTCCCAAGTCCAAAAATCTTGGTCATCCTTAATGTTGAACACTTTTTCACCTCAACCCTATGTAGAAGTCTGTTACCATCTCTAGCACATTCCTTGATTCTTCCTCTGCTGCAGTTCTTTTCCTTGCCTTAATCATGTTCCTTATCAAATACTGCAAGTCTCTTTGCCAATTTGTATTTGTGAACCAAAAAAGCTTGCAAAATGCTGCACTCAGATGTCACTCAAAGAACAGAGCCATATCACTTCCACCATCATTGGTTTGTTAACCATATCCAAATGTAACTAGGAACAAGCCTCTTGTTTTTTTAAAATTTCCCTCACTCTTATCCACTTAAATTTTCTTTTTGTGCTTCTAATCTTGGCTTTTTTTGTCTCTTTCCTTGTCTCTCGCTAGCTGGGGGCTTACTTTTAATTGTACACCCAGCTATCTGTGCCAAGGTGTCATTCATCTTAAGCCTTCCTACTAAAAACAGACACTAAATTTCTGGCTCACACTCACAACCCAAAGAGCTAGAAAATAGCTATGTTATTTGAACCTGCTTTCACAGTGAAAATGATAAAATCTGGGGTCCAAGGAGATTTTCACGTCATGTAGAAGTGACTAGTGGCTGCCAAGAGACTAGGTTCTCTTGCAGCCAAGTAAAACAACCAAAGCACCAGTTACATTTAGATGTCTGTACATTTCCAAGTTCCACCAACTCATAACTTTGCAGAGATAGAACTGAGCAGGGAGCTTGTGTGTCCATGGAGTTTTAAATTAGGTTTTTATTTAAGTGTGAGGATCTATTCTTACCCATTTATTTCCTTGACTGTCTGCTCTTATCACCTTCTGTTCCAAGTATAATAAAAAACCCTCATCCTTCTCTTTCTGCTTTTGATTGGATTTTTCTACATTTTGTTATGCTGCATGCTACAAAAAATTGGTTATAGTGTATTTCTACAATGGTCTGACTGGAGTTTTAGTTTATATCCTGAATGTTCAAGTGAAAAAAAAATGGAAATAAGCTTTGAGGTATTAGACGAATGAAAGGGAAGGCAGGTACAATGTGTAAATTCAGTGTTCAGCATCCAGTTTGACTGTTGACATCAAAAGCACAGGCCAAATGTCTGTTTAAATGCATAAAAGTGTAGGTGAGTACAGGTAAGATCCAGGATGGAAGGCAAAATGGTGATGACTATAACCCACCTACAAGCCTATTAGCTACCATTATACAATAATTCTTGTTTGTGATAGTGTTTTGGAGGTTATAGGAAGGTCATAAGCAAAAATATGGCAGCAGTCACTTGCTTTTGTTTTTTTAGAGCAAAGTACATATATTTCCAACAGTGGAAAATATTAAAATTGCTTTTGATGTTGTATTGTTGGGTTTATGGTTTTTAGCTTTTGCTTTCTACAGAACAAGTTACACAAAGGTTTTATTTAAAACACCTCTAATTGTAAGGCAGGTGATCACCCGGAAACACCGCTAATTGTAAGGCAAGTGACAGATGTAAAATCTACAAAATCAAAATCCTTACCCCAGGCAGAGTTTTCACCCAGAAAAGGGAGACGGGCCAGAGACTCCATGAAGTGAAACGGAGACTTAGCTCCCACTTTTGATTTTAATTGAAAGGTGCTTGGATGCTATGGGGATGGGCAGCTAACAGATAGATAAAAGCATGCCCTCTTTCAAGGGTCTTAAGCCTAGCCTTGAAACTGCACCCACAATTTTTTTCATCCTAGGGTTTACATGCCGAGTTCTCATGTACATTTTTTATAGATACAGAAAAACATTATGAGCAACTTGCATTTTGCATGCAAAGGCACTTTTGTAAATATATAGCTCAAACTTGAATCTCTCTGCAGTAGAATGGGAAAAAAAACCTTTTGCCACAATTATGCCTTAATAGCTTCTTAAATTTTGAATATATACTGCGGGTATCTTATGAGTTGCCTCTCTTTCCTCTAGTGAATTATGAACTTAAAGGCCATTGACTACCCTCGATCCAGCTGTGGAATGCCTATTAACATCAAATGGGAGTTATGTGCATGGACTGAGAAGAGTACATGGCCCTTAGAAAATAAATGGTAATAAAATCAATCCAAATAAGAGGATAAAGGCCTGAGACTAAAGTATAAAATGTGTTGACTATAACTAATATGTCATACATTGGAAAACAAGTATTCCTTTCAAAGCCAAAGATTTACTCCCCTGTAAATTGAACATGAAATAATAGAGAACGTGCTAACATAAAACAGGGATTGGGTATGACATTAGCATTTTCTGGATTTAAACATTCTACTTCTCATTTCCAATACAACCTAGCTCTTATCCTCAAACAATTTTACCCAGCATCTTAGCAAAGTTCACACTGCTTTACAAGGAAATCTGTGTGGTTATTAAAATGTGAAATACAGTAGTACTATTTCCTGCACAAGACTGAATGACTGCTCTTTAGGAGTGACACTGCCAGTCAGATGATTTGAAAAAATTAGTTACACTTCTATTTACAGTATTCCTGCAATAGAAGATCACATCCATTGAAAAGAAAGTGTTTATTTAAAGAGGAGCTTGTATAATGGGCTAGTAGTTATAACAACTTGATATACCATTTTCAGCATACCCCATTTTTCCTATCTGTGTACAGATACAGGTTGAAACAGATTCCTCAGGGACTCCTAGTAAAGATGACTACCCTTTCTCATTGTTTTCAGTGGGACTGAAGTCACAAGCTACCCTTGGGAAAGATGGATCCCCTTTCACTCAAGGCTTTGCTATCATATTCTGCAACCTTCAAACCAGCAGGTAACATAAGCCATCAAAATTTCTGATCAGTACTGAAATCTAAACAAACTGTTTTGTTTCATGTTTTGCCATGACTGCATAGTAATAGGCTTCATAGTGAAAACCTGTTTAAGAAATACAATAAACCAGGTTAAAAACCAGAAACACACTACTGCAAACATCAGAAACCCCCAAACGAGCTGTCAGCAGGGTATGAACCCTAGAAGACCTCACTTTAGTGGTTTCAGACAGCATTGCCAAGCATGTAAAATGCTTTCTGAGAGGCTTAGATTGGGGTGTACTATATTATGCACCTAAATTTAATTCCTAGCTCTGCTAAAAATGACTCTGCAATCTAGTAGATAGCCTGTTTGTTAAAAAGGGGTGCATCATACTTGGCTGCCTCCTAAGATGGAGCTTTTAAGTATTGTTGAGTAATAAGGGCTGTGAAACACGAGTATGAACAGCACTGGAAAAAGAGTGGGATTAGAACTCATGGCCTAGTACTAGTCGCCCCTTCCCCACACTGCAAACATCTTCAATCCCTCCACTTGCCATAATACATACTTAGGAGGGTGTTGGGGGAGATAACATCCCTGCCCCGTTACCTCTTCAAACCTTCCCGTGCTTGCCATTTTAAAAACCCAGGAAATTCCATTAACCAAAACTTTGTTTAAAAGGGATTCAGGTGATTTATCCAAAATACACCTCGCCCCCACCACACACACACACCCTACAAGGCAAGGAAATAAGCTTTTTGGGATTTGGGTAGTTATTTCCACCAACAAGTACAGTCTCTGGCAACTTTAGTTATAAACCTCCACTATTCAATTAAAGTGTAAACAGCTTAAGTGGGTGGTATTTTTATGAGGCAAGCATGAGGTTGTAATTAAGGATTGGGGTTATACTCAGAGATTAATGTGTTGTGTGTAACATTTCCTTATCAATGAAGGGAACAGTAGGAAGTTCCCTATGATGATAGAGAATTGTCAGGAGGAACATGCTGTGTCAACATTAGGACATGCCTGGTATAATTCCAATGGAAGCTTCCCAGGGCGCATCCTTATCGGGTGCCCAAACCACCTCAACTGGCTCCTCTCGATCTGGAGGAGTAGCGGCTCTACTCCAAAACTCTCCCAAATACCTGAGCTCCTCACCCTCTCTCAAAGAGTAAGCCCAGCAACCCTGCAGAGAAACCTCATTTCCGCCACTTGTACCTACGATCTCGTCCTTTCGGTCATTACCCAAAGCTCATGACCATAGGTGAGGATAGGGATAGAGAGTGACCTGTAAATAGAAAACTCTGTCTGAGAACTCAGCTCCCGCTTCAGCACCATGGATCGGTACAGCAGCCGCATCACTGCTACCACCGCCCCAAGCCACCGGTTGATCTTATGCTCCCGCTTGCCATCACTTGTGAACAAGACCCCCTAGATACTTGAACTCATCCACTAAAGACAGCTACCCACCCCCCCATTGACTGGAGAGAAAAAACGGTTACTCATCTTTTGTAACTGTTGCTCATATCCATCCCAATTAGTTTTTCCCCTAGCAGCATCTGTCGGGCCAGCAGTGGAGCCCCCCTGGAGTGGCACCTCCATGGCACTCAATATATGACTCTGCCAACCCGGAGCCCCCTCAGTTCCTTCTTGCCGGCTACTTTGACAGAGGGGAAGAGGGGGCGGGTTTGGAATGGATATGAGCAACACATCTCAAAGAACAACAGCTACAAAAGGTGAGTAATCATTTTTTCTTTGAGTCATTGCTCATATCGATTCCAATTAGGTGACTCCCAAGCCTTACCTAGGTGGTGGGGTCAGAGTGAAGGAGTGCAGATTGTAGCACCACTCTACCGAAGACTGCATTGTCTCTGGCATGCTGGACGATGGTGTAGTGTGATGTGAAGGTATGCACCGAGGACCAAGTCGCCGCCCTCCATGTGTCTTGGATAGGCACCTGGGCCAGGAACGCCACTGACGAGGCCTGGGCCCTAGTGGAGTGTGTGGTGAGAGCCGGGGTTGGCACCTTGGCCAGCTCATAGCAAGTGCAGATGCAGGACATTATCCAAGAGGATATTCTCTGAGAGGAGACTAGGAGACCTTTCATCTGGTCCGCTACAAAGAGCTGGGTCAATTTTCTGAATGGTTAGTGTGTTCGACGTAGAAAGCCAGGGCTCTGCGGACATCGAGAGAATGCAGCCGCTGTTCCCGGGGACCAGCATGAGGTTTTGGGTAAAAGATGGGCAGGAAAATGTCCTGGCTGTTGTGAAAGGTCGACACCACCTTGGGGAGGAAGGCTGGGTGCGGTCTGAGTTGCACCTTATCCTTGTGGAAGACCGTGTAAGGCAGCTCCGAGGTGAGGGCCTTCAGCTCAGAGACGCGTCTCGCAGACACAATGGCAACCAGGAAAGCTGTTTTCCAGGAAAGATACAGGAGGGAGCACGTGGCCACCAGCTTGAACGGGGGCCTCCATGAGCCTCGAAAGGACCAGGTTAAGATCCCAGGCAGGGATAGGCTGGCGGACCTGTGAGTATAGACGGTCTAAGCGTTTGAGAAAGCAACCAACCATAGGGTTGACGAAGACAGAGAGGCCAGACGCGCCTGGGGAAGGCCGAGATGCAACAAGGTGAACCCTTACATAAGACGCCGCCAGGCCTTGATGTTTCAGGTGCAGTGGGTACTCCAAAATGAGGGGTACTGGCGCCTGGAGGGGGGCTGTGTGGCATTGGTCACACCAACACGAAAATCTCTTCCACTTCACCAGATACGTGGCTCTAGTGGAGGGCTTTCTGCTGCCTAGCAGGAGCTGTCTTTCTTGGTCCGAACACAGAAGCTCCGTGGGGTTCAGCCATGCAACTTCCAAGCCATGAGGTGGAGGGACCGTAGGTCGGGATGGCAGAGGCGACTGTGGTCCTGAGTGAATAGGTTGGGGAGGAGAGACAACATGACCGGTACGTCCACCGACAACTCCAGCAGCGTGGTGTACCAGTGCTGGCGAGGCCATGCTGGAGCTACCAGAATCACCTTTGCCCCCTGCCTGCGGATTTTGAGCAGGACTTTGTGCATGAGAGGGAGTGGAGGAAAGTAGTAGACCAGGCGACCTGTCCAGGGTAGCAGGAATGTGTCCGTGAGGGAGCAGAATGCTGGAAGGAGCAGAACGCTGGGCATTTCCTGTTGCTCTGTGTGGCAAACAGGTCAACCTGGGCAAACCCCCACCTTTGGAAGACATGGTGCATGACATCCAGCCGGAGAGACCACTCATGCGAATGGAAGGCCTGCTGAGGTGGTCCGCCAGCGTGTTTTGGATCCCTGGAAGAAAGGACGCGACCAGGTGGGCTATGCAGAACTCCCACAATCGAATGGCTTCCTGGCAGAGGGGGGAGGAATGGGCTCCCCCTTGCTTGTTGATGTAAAATGTGGCTGTGGTGTTGTCCATTAGAACCGCTACGCAGCGACCTTGCAGGTGGGCCTGGAAGGCGTGGCAAGCAAGGCGCATCGCCATCAGCTCTCTGACGTTGATATGGAGGGAGAGCTCAGACTGAGACCACAGGCCCTGAGCCTAAAGGGTTCCCAGATGTGCACCACGCCCCACCCCAGAGCTGCCACGTCTGTGACTAGGGACAAGGAAGGCTGGGGTAGTGGAAGGGGACTCCCCCGCACACCACTCGGGGGTCGAGCCACCAGCGGAGGGAGGCGAGGACCTGCCCCGGTACAGTGACCACTGAATTCAAGCTGTTGCGCCCCAGGCGATAGACTGAGGCAAGCCATGCCTGCAACGGCCTGAGCTGGCATGTGGCTGAGGAGACTCATGCAGCCTCATGCTGTCGAGGTCAGGAATTGCTGAAGGCCTTGAATGACGCCCGCAGTAGCCCGAAGCAGGAGTTCGGTAGGAGGGCCCGTGCCTGAACGGAGCACCGCCCCGATGAATTCTATCCTCTGGGTTGGTTCCAGGGTCAATTTCTCCACGTTGAGGAGGAGACCTGGCCATTCAGACATACGCCTGACCAGGTGGAGTTGGGACTGCACCTGCTCTCTGGTGCGGCCCCAAAGTAACCAGTCGTCGAGGTAGGGATACATTTGCACCTGCCATTGACGGAGGAAGGCAGCCACGATCGAAATGCACTTGGTAAACACTCGGGGAGCTGTTGAAAGGCTGAACGGAAGGGCTCTAAACTGGTAATGTTCATGGTTGACCATGAAGCGCAGTAAGTGCCTGTGCACCGGATGAATTGCTATGTGGAAGTATGTGTCCTTCATGTCGAGGGCAGTATACCAGTCTCCAGGATCCAAGGAAGGGATAATAGTGCCAAGGGAGACCAGGCGGAACTTCAACTTTACCATGAATTTGTTGAATTGTCCAGAATGGGCCGGAGGCCGGGGTAAGTCTGGCACGCTGTCCTTGGGAGTCCCTTCAAAAGGCCTGCTTGTAATTCAATGATGGTTTGGTCGGGCCCTGGCTTTGTCCAGGCGTGGGGTTGGAGGGCTTCCTTCTGCCATTCTGCCCCCGCTGCCTGTAAAAGTCCTGCCTCGGCAGGGGAGGGTAGGAGCACTGCTGCGGCTGGAAGTCTTTCCACTGGGTTACTGCGCAGTAGGTCTTGGTGGGTGCGAATGTCTATGGGGGGCAGCCCGGAGATGGAGGTGCCTGCGACAGCCTTGTCAGGGGAGGAGGATGCAGAAGCCAAGTGAGGAAGAGGGTCATCCCGCTCTCCCTGTGCCAAGGGGGCTTGATGCCCCGTGTCGCTGATCGTAGGTCCAGGCTCGGGAACCGAAGTTGGAAGGGGTCCCAAGGTGGGGAGGGGGCATGATGTCTCCTTCGCACCCCGAGGAGTGGAGCGACTGGCCAAGGCTTCTGGCACCCTTGTTTCAGAGGTGGCTGACAGGGAAGCTCCAGAGTGTGCACCCTGCGCCTGATGGTACACCCACGGGGTCCAGAAGGGCCACTGGGTGAGCCTCTGTCCATGCGCCGGCCATGGTCCTGCCCCACATCAGGGTGGCTACGGTCCAACTGGTGGCAGTCCCGATCTGAAAACCGCAACCCCATCTCCGAACCCAAGGAACGAGATCGGGATCGCGAGGGCCAGGGAGGCACCGAGCGAATCTCCACCGACGAGCAGTGCCGAGGAGAAGGAGAGTGGTGCCACGAGGATGGGGAGCCGTGCCGAGAGCTGGATCGATACCATGGCCAGGAACTGCATTGAGACGGTGAACGGCGTGGGATCGGTGCCGGGTCTGGGACCTGTTCCGCGAAGGCAACTGGCGAGCGGAGCGGCGCCGTGATTGGGAGCGCTGACATGATCCGGAATGGTGCCGCGAGTATGACCGGCACCGCGAGTACGACCTGCACCACGAGTACGACCAGCACTGCGATGGGGAGCCGTGCCAAGACTCTGAGCGGTGCCTAGGCTCACCCAACGGAGATGATGGATGGATCAACGCCAGCTTGCCTCGAAAAAGTGCCATCCGCTGAGGCACCAGAGGCTTGGCATGGAGCAGAGGAGAACCTGGTGCAGTCATGGCGATGAGGTCCCTTGCAGCCGCAAAGGTGTCCGAGGTGAACGGCAGCTGAACTTCCACAACACCGTGGGGTCGGGAGTCCAACGGCACCGGACTCAACGGCTTCCCCTGCTGCTTTACCATTATGAAGGCACTTTACCACCGTATCAACCTCAGCATGAGAAAGAGATCTGATCTCACTGGAGGTTTCTGGTGCTGCCTCCTGGAAGGGGAGCGTGTCCATCGGGTTGAGTTTCTCAAAATGCTCTTTCCATCTCTTGACCATCTACTGAGTCAAGATCAGCATTTCACCACCCTTACTGAGTACAGCCTGTGAAATGTCCTGCCAACCCCTCCTAAAATGACAAATGGCTTGCTAGAACATCTTTGAGGCCATCTGGTAGTCAGTCATTCTCAAGGGGCTCTCTAAATGCCTCCCAAGCCTGCGCTTTTGCTTCAACGACTGTCACAGTCCTCTTAGTCAGCTGGTACCTCTCAACCGTATTAGGAGTCCAGTTCACGAGCATTGCTCGGAAGGCCTCCTTTGATCTGAGAGCTTTCCTCACCAATAGAGTCCACCAGCAGATTCTAGGGTTGCCACCATGAGAGGGACCAACTGCCTTCAGGTCACAGCTTTTCGTGACTGCCTCAACGATTGAGGCCCTGAACATGGTCCACTTGGACTCGATGTTCAAGACCTCACCCGGAACGCAGAAGTTCTTCCAGAGGTGGGAACTGAAGTCTTTCCACACAAGTTCTTCCACCAGACATTCCCAGGTGACCCATACTGATAGTTTGGGCCTCCTGTGTCTATCTGGCCGGTGTCCATGAGTTGAATCCAACTCACCACCAAGTGGTGATCAGTTGTCAGCTCTGCCCCTCTTCACCCAAGTGTCCAGAACATATCGCCTTAGGTCTGACAAGATGACTATGAAGTCGATCATCGATCTTCGGCCCAAGGTGCTCTGGTACCAAGTACATTTATGAGCAACTTTGTGTTCTAACATGGTATTCATTATGGACACAGAAGTCCAACAACAACTCACCTCTCGGGTCCAGGCCAGGGAGGCCATTCCGCCTAATCACTCCCCTCCAGGTATCTCCATTGTTCCCCACATGAGTGTTGAAGTCCCCCCATAGAACCACAGAAGTCTCAGATTTAAAACAAAACTAGAGTTTGTGCAGCTGTTCACATGCTACTTATCTGCAGTCACTTCTGATTACTTAGTAGGCCATCCTAGGACATCCTTTTGATGCTACATTTGAGTCTATGCATTAGGCTTTAATGTGCTAATATGTTTAATTGTTATATTCACTGCTTCCTACTACTAGGAAAGTCCTGGAAATAAGCTTTCAGCAGAGCTTGCTTTATTATAACAAAAATTAACTCCAAGCTTTGATACAAGATGTACCATTTACCATTTTAAAAGAATGCATTTTTTAATGCAATAACTTATTTCTAATACATTTAAATTATTCAGGCTTTGTGAAAATTCATTATTAAAGAGATGAGCCAATAACCATGAAAAATATTTAGTTTAACATATTTCTTGCTCTGATTTCTAAATTGCTTTCTGCAATTTATAGCGAGAGACTTTTTTTCAAATGTTGCCAAATAGCAGGAACAGTGTATGTGTATTAAATGCCTAATCCAAAACCTACTGAAATCATTAGGAGTTTATTAATTGACTTCACTGGGTGTTGGATCAGATCCTAAAAGCAGACATTTTAAAGAGTAGAAGCCCCTTTTCTGATCTGCTGATGTTATGCATGGCACATATCATGCCCTCAGCTTACGCAGGATCGACCACTTGTTTCAATGGGGAATTCTGATTAAAAAGTAATTTAATATTTCATTGCCTTATATAGCTCACTGCTCTTTGATCAGATTGTTAGCCTTTCAAGTCGGATGTATTTTTCTCTATGGATTCCCAAATTGCTGGAATAGGGCACAAAAAAACCCCTCTGCAATAAAAGTACAAACAGCTATAATCCTTTAACTAAAAATGGTGAGATGCATTTGTTTCAGTTTGTATAGCATAGCATTTAAGAACTTGTTTGGCTTTAACAACTGGCAAAAAGAATTCAAGAGTTTCCAAATTTTGTCAAAATTCAACTAATCATTTTTTGAAATGTCAAAATTTGAAAAGTTTCATCCAGCTCTAGTTTCAAGGCTGACCCTGTTAGCAAGATGGACAGTGTCAAAAGGTAGAGTTTTTGTTTTTTTTAAAGGAATTTAATATAAGCTAGTGTTAAGCTACTATTTTAAAAAAATCTGAGAAATGTTTATTTTGAATTTAGTTATTTCCTTGAAGTGTTTACAACTCAAGCATTGCAGAATTATGACTGTGCAGGAAAACCAAGAAAGTGACAAATGACTTGTTTTCATTTTGCACTTCAGTCAGGTTGCACAAAGTAAAATTGACAACAAAGGTTGAAAATTTTTTAAAGGCTTTAGGTTTAGACTCTGAGGTGTTGTAAGAGGTAAGGGAGACTGTAAAATGAAGACATTGTCCCTTTAGTAGTCTGTCATCTAAATAAACCTTGTACTCATTGTGTTCTTATTTTCTATGTAATTTAATATTTTCATTGTATTATAAAGATGCATTAGTGCTTCGTGGGACAAAGGTCACAAGGTTTTATAATTGAGGCTTTAGTTAGCTTTTAGTTTGCTTATTACTTTGAGCAGATTATATTTTAGTAAGGAAGTGTAAGTTTTTTTTGATTAACCCCCCCCCTCCCCCCCCCACACTTCTTCCTCTTTTCCATGATCCTGAACAACAGCCACACAGACATATCATATGCAAACATAAATTTCCAGAAGCTGTTAAGAATAAATAGCATTGTTGCTTAACGGATTTACACTGATTGTGAATCACAACAGAATTAGGGTCCTTAGTATTGTTATACAATAGCACACTGGTAACATCCTTTCAGGGGTCTATTAAGTGGCACTAGACTCAATAAACAGATTAAAATATGCATTAGAGAAATCTGTAAAATTATAAAACAAATGTTAGTGTCTTCTACTACAAGTCTAGCCAACAATAGTGAACTCATTAAGTATGATAAGATTTGTGTACAAATATATTGATCCTCATAACGAACCATTAAACATGGATCTGTATAAATAACATTTAAATAGTGATTTTTTTTCTTAACTTTTATTGAACACAACATTTTCACCTTCCATTATATGAGAAGTTATATTAAAATCCAATTATTTAAAATATATTGAGAGAAGTTACATTTTTCAGAAATCACATATAACAATAAATATTTGAACATCTGAAATGCTGAGGAACTAACGCAACACCTACATAAGGAACAGACAGACTCCAATCAAAACCAGAAATATTGCACAGACAGAATATTACAATACATCATGAACTGCAAGTGACAGCTACACCTTAATGACAGATACATTATTCCCCCCTTGAGACTAGGTCTTCTCCCAGGAAACTAGCATGCTAATGATATGTTACCATTGTTTAATTTTCAGAATGCCAGATACGTTAATTGCTAATTCTGACAGATGCTACAGTTAGATAAAACAGCTACAACTACAAGGAATGAACAGAAAATAAAAAATTTTCTCTAACCCCTACCTCACACTTTTCCTTTCCAAACACAATCTAGGGAAAAAAATGTATTGTGAAATGTCACCTGAAAATGAATCTCCTAAAATAATATCCTTTGGAGCAGAGAACTATAGTACACACAGTATGAAAAGACCAATGTCACTATAGATGAAAATCTCAGCATCCTGGAATAATCTTCATTCCTGGTCCATTTTCTGCCCACTTAAAGAAGTCACACTGTTTATCCTTCCCAAAAGGACACACAAAAAAATTCTTTCCATTATTAGGCCCAATCTTCAACACTGTCCTCATAATGCAGCGTTTCCCATGATTGCAGAAAGGAAACTGTAAGTCTGCCCACTGTAAAGAGAAATTATTAATTTACCATGCGTGTTACTGTGTCTAATGGTCAAATTCCTTGTTATGGACCAATGACAAAAAGTTAGACCTACAGGATAAGCCCTCCCACTTGATTCAGCCATGCAAGTGGCAATAATAAAAAAAAAAGCTCCCCTTAAAACCACTTCTTTCATTTCTTAGAGTCAGGTAGTTTGACTTCCATAGCTATAACTGAAGTTACAGTAAATAAATTATATACATGTAAAACTTCAACTTGGTATTAAAATGCACCTTTCTTCTGAATGATGAGTGTTGCAAATGAATTATTGTTTTATAAGTTCTTCTCAGTGGGCATAGACCAATAGGTCCAAGTTGCAATTTCCTCATTTTACTAAGAATAACAAAGGGAAGCAAGTGCTGTTACTAAATAGACTCATGTGGCATTTGAGGGGATTTTTCTTGGTCACATGGTCCTAAAGCCACTGACTTGAATGCACCAGTCCCACCAACCCCATGTACAAACTGCAGTAGAACAATGGGTCTAAATTCACCTCACTCTGGAGGTGGTACACACATTTTCTTTACCCAAGTGATAGCCTCAAGTAACTGAGCATGTGAACTGGTAGTTATATACCTACCCTGCTAAGGCACTTTTGAAAATCCCATTAGGTAACTATCTGCACCTCACCTAAATACTTTTGAAATTCTAGCCCTTAGGAGCCTAAGTCACACTGAAAGTTAGTGGGACTTGGGTACTTTTGAAATTGTATCTAAGATAAAATTTCATTTTCCTATAGTGCTCAGATATAGAAGATTGCAAATGTGCATACACAGTCAGTCATACTCTGATTCTTCACAATTACTACAATGGAATTTTTTAAAAATATTTCAATTACTACTGAACTGCGTACAGGTAAGGTTTACACGCCAAGCTAGGGGTGTGATTCCCCTGCTCTCATTGAGCCATCACAAGTATAAATAACAGTGTAGCTGTGATGGTATGGGTGGTGGCTGCAGAGGTATGGCTTAACCAGACGGAGCACATACCCTCTGCTGCTACCGTGGCTACATTGCTATTTATACTTGCACTAACTTGATGAGAGCCAGTATGAGTACATGTATGCGAGCAGGAGAGTCACACACCTAGCAGATAGCATAGATGTAATCAAAGTGGAATCTCCCTCAGACATTACTTTTGAATAATAGCAATTTTAAAACCTACAACAATCCAACCTTCCTCAGGTACAAAACAAAACAATTGTTGGCCAGAATCTCATCAATTTTCCATTATACTTTTTTCTATTTAATAAATAGGAAATTGTATTAACTTGTGTACATTAGATATTAAGCTGATAATTAATACTTTCTAAAATGTTTAAAAATATTTGAGAAAAAAAGGACTTACTTAAAGCAAAAAGGGGGTTTTGACTGATGAATAATAGTTGTATTTGTTTCATTGGAAAGCTTAAAACTAAGGCCCGAGGTCTTGTACTTACTTCAAAATAATCACACTGAGTCCCTCTGGGTAGAGGACAAGAATAAAATTGTCTGCCCTTGTTTTCTCCCTCCTTTCTCACAACTCTGAGACTGCAGAGGCGGTTGTGTTTACTGCAGCGAGGACTGCCCGCATTTAATGTACAAATACCATCTGTCATGTTAACTCGATGTTCACTGTAATGACAGGTTACAAAATAACGCCTGCATAATATTAAAGGGATTAGCACAATCAAAAAAAAACCCCACACACTCCTGCTTGTAAGACAGGATTGTCAATAACATACAGAGTGACAGCTGGATAGAATTTTTCTAATCCACCCCTTTGGTTCTTTATATATAAAATGGATGGATTTCACGGACATTGAATGCTAAATTTAAACTTCAAAAAAAAATATGAAGTAAATTCCAATCTAAATCTAGAAGCTGCCTTACCTCAGGGCTTTTACATATATACCGGTTTTCCACACTATGGATCAGACTTTATCTAGTTTAAGACATCCTGAATTTCAGCAGCAAGAATGGTTACAGTTACAATCTTCTCTCAGTCTCTCATGCAGTGGAAAACCATCACAAATAGCTTAGACAAGTCCATAAGGATCTTTACCAAGTAGGCTACTTTAGAGACAATTTTCCACCCGCTTTGATCAAAACTATTGTAATGATCCCAAGCATATTCCAACAAGGAACTATCTAGCTGACTGAGCGGAAACTTCTCTTATAAAGCTGGTAGGGAAGCTTTGTTCTCCCCTACTGTTATTATTAAGAATAGTTGGAGATTGTATATGAATTCACAAGGGCATATTTCTTAGTTACCTACAGTTTAAATAAGGTGAGTTTTCTTTAAAAAGTATTTTAGAGAAAAAAGGAATCTGTTTTAACAGGTACAGGTTACATATCATGTTTGCGGAGTGGAAGCCTTCCACTAGTGATGTAAACTGGAGTGAAAATGTAAGAGATACATTCATCTCGATCTTAAAGAGCAAAAATCTGACCAGGAAATTTCAGGCATATTATGCGCAACACAAGTTATCTGCGTAACCTTGTATTCCCATTACTGTTACCATTAGGGTGACCAGATGTCCCGATTTTATAGGGACAGTCCTGATTTTTGGGTCTTTTTCTTATATAGGCTCCTATTACCCCCCACCCCCTGTCCCGATTTTTCACATTTGCTGTCTGGTCACCCTAGTTACCATGTCTCCCTTCTCTCCCTTGACCACCTCAGTTGCTTCCAATCTTTTGCATTTTGTCTTATCAGGGTCTGTGTTTGAGCTCAGCCCACCATGTTTATTTTTAAATGGGTACATGTGGGGAACATATACGAACATTCATGTTGGAACCGCTGGTTTGGAAGACTGGTGAAGATCACTGGTGAGCCTAATGGTCTCTTTGGATACAATCACAGTAGTACAGAAGAACCTCTGACCTAACCGTTATTTAAAATATGATTCTTGGCTAATTACTTTGCAATATTAAGGTAATGGGAATATACATATTTAAGCAAAAGGCAGAATTTACCTTTGGTGTTTGGTCTATAACTCAGTGTCATTTGGTCAATTTTTTAAATGCGCTCCCGTGAAAAATTTCTTCCCCCTCCCTCTAGGAGGTGATATGCCCAGTACTAAGTGTACATGTACAGTACTTGCAAATTGGAGCAGGATGAGGCTAACAAATTCATTATCTTGTTTTCCCATTTAAAAAATAATACTCAAAGATATCCAAGGAAGGAGGAAACACCACCTGGCAAACAAATAAGTTAAAAGGCGCTCTATCAACTTGACTTTTCATAATGAATTTTCTGCCTCCTGCTGATGGGTTATAGATCTTTCAGCAAGGTGAAGTGAATGAAGTAAATTGCTAGTGCAGAAGATCATGGGACTGATCCTCAGCTGAGGTAAATCAGCATGGCTCCACTGACTCATCTATGCTGATTTACCACAGCTGAGTTCAGATAATCATCAAGCTGCAATGAAACTGACCAGATGCTAAAAGCTTAATTTTTTTTCAATGGGAATCTGGGTTGCTCTGCACCTCTGAAGTCTGGACATAAGTGCTGTCAAATGCACAAAGTAAACAAACTGGAAGAGAAATATTTTCCCCGTTCACTCATTTCCATGTTAGTAATCTTAGATATTTCTCTTAACAAGAGTAGGTCACAAATTTTCAAACAAGTGTGATTTTCACATTGACTGCATCCCTTGAAGCTGTACTGAAAGATATTTATTATATGCTGTCCAGGAAAAATGAAACTGAATAGGTGTGACAGAACAGGCCAATGTTTAACTTGTGCAATTTGAAGCAAGGTTTATGACCTTGTAGAACCTTTTTTTTTTTTTGGCAAGTGAATGCAATATAGTATAATTTTGTCTATTCCCAAGCAGCAACAGCAGCCAAAATATAAAATTAAAGAAGAGGTCTTCAGAAGTAGTGTTTTTTGTTTTTTCACAGGAGTAAGTCACCTCCGGCAGGGATCCAAAGATGGAATAACTCCATGGGAAGCAGAACTATCACTCCAACCGTCTCTTAAATTTGGTAGTGAATTTTAACAAAGGAGCTCAAGAGGTCCCTCCATGCCCATCACTGCATGGATTTCTCTAACCAGTTAGAACTGAGAATCTGGCTTTTAAATGTGCAAAATATAATGAAATAACTGGAGTGGCCTGCTAATCTTTGCAATAAAATTTGTTCTCATTTTAAAACAAAACATTGCCTAAATGATTATTTTAGTTTTTTTAATCTAAGTAACACTGGTACCATTATACTTTTTTAATCATCCAGAATGGATGAATTCCTGCACCCCAAGGCAATTAAAGATATTTTCATTTTAAGCAAAAGTCAGGGTCCAAGGCCCAGTGGATGTTTGCACCGCATAATACAATTACAATCCAATTAACCACATAGACCAGAGATTACCAGGAAAAAATAGCACTGGTGGCTAGTTTTGTGACTGGTTCCAGTGTTTCTAGAGTAGCTCATTTTCAGTTGCTGTTCTGCGACTAGTCAAAGGAAAATGAAACAAACCAAATCAAAGGAATTTGAAATTTATTACAATTCACTTGAGTGGAAGTGCCACTGGAAGTACGTATTTTATTGGATGAATGTGTTCTGATTGTGGCCAATAGAATGCTCATGCTAATCAGAATGGGGCTGCATTGAAAATATGTTCCTTAAACTGAAAGTCTAGCAGCACTATGTAGTGTACTAACCTGAAAATTAGAAAGAGAATATGATTTTTTTTTTAAAGTCACAGTGTTTGTAAGCTACATTCATTTTTACCTGTATGTGTCCTTTTATATAATATCCAAGTGCCAGAAACACCCTTGTGAGATAGGGGGATTTCTTCCCAATTTTACTGGGAAGAAATCTCCCTATTTTACTGGACTATATAGGGATTGCTTTTCTTTCTGGCCCAGTTAGTGTTGAATTATTTAATTGTTCTGGAATGACTCTAACAAGAGAGAGACCCACATAATAATATCCCATAGTCCAGATAGTGAAGATATTTCATCCCATCTCTTTTACTCACTATCACTATCATTTCTAGAAATGTCAGTGGAACAGATGCAATGCTTAAGTCGATACCGTTCAAAGTTCTCTCATTACAGTGTGATCACATACTGGCTCTTGGATGTGGAAAGCACTAGTTCATCCAGCACGGTACCCGATCACATTGTTCCTGCAGTGCTCGCCACTAATTCCTGTCTCTTTGGAGACAGGGTTGCAGACAGTGAAACATGTTTGTGTCAGGCTTTGACATCAATGTATCAGAATTTGCCAACTCAGTGGTTTCCAGCCTTTAATGGTAATAGATTGGCACACTTTCATCATCATACCCTAATCGACTTTTGCGGTCTCCTTTTTCCTTTTTTAATCTGTTTTTATTTTCTTCCATTTTTGTGAACTTTTCCATTTTGGCTTTGTTCTCTCCCTCCCCTATCCCCCGACTCACTCAACTCTCTGACTTGCCTCATTTCCACTGAACACATTGCCCCATATCCAGTGCTCTCCAGGCCAATGTCTCCCCCCGGGCTTTCCTCCCTTCTGCCTCTGAGCCTTCTAAAATTACAGCAAGCGCTTTTGGTGTTGCTCAATCACACCAGCACAAGAGAAATAAATGAACTGGCTTAGGTTCTTAAAGTAAAACAGCAAAGGCCAAAACCAAATTTTCCCCCTAACACAGACTTGCAAACTGGAAATTAATGTAAGTTTATTTTTATAGAAGACTAATGCACTTTATATGAAAAGCTTGTTTAAGTTTTGGAAAATAACATACCTATTTGACAAACTCACGTTACTTTTGAAATCTGAGGATGAATGATCAATCTTCTGTTTCTTCTGCACTGGATTAGAATAATCAGATTGATGGTGGGAGGGTGATGCTGTATTTACTGCACTGAGTGAGTTTGCTGAATGAAATTCATACTTTTTTCCACTCCTCTGGCGGGTGTTATTCTGGCGATAGTTGTAGTTTCTTGGAGAGTCACAGTGAGAATTCCCATCTGGCGTTTGGCTATCACTTCTGTCATTTTTTAAGGGAGTGAATTTACTGCTGAGATCTGTCAAAACTAGAGTTGTCATTCCAAATGTGGTTTTCCTATTGACCTTTATTTCTGTGTTTGGCTTTTCAAAGCAATTACAAGGGTACTTGACTAAGCTGCTATTAGAGGCTGTAGAATCTTTATCATTCTCTACCTTTGAAACTTGGAGAAAAAATTCGTGGTTAGCCATTTGTGTGAAAGTTTGTCTATAGTTCATATATAAACTGCATGTATTAACATTGCCATACATTTATTTAGACTACTTCACAGATTAGATATACACTGGATTCATTTTCCTCCATCATAGAACTTCAGCCACTTTTGGAGTCAAACATGGCAGCTGTTTAACAGCAGGCAACAGTACTACACAAGTGTAGAATATTGTTCACAACTGAAACTCCAGGGGGAAAATTAATTATATAAAATTGAACAAAGAAAACAAAAAGGGACCAAGAATCTCAATGTCTATAAAGACAGGTAGATGATAAAGCCCTACATTGGAAAAAAGCTGCACTTTACATACTACTTTCTGCAACATGAAGAAAATTTGATTTAAACAGAAAATATGTAATTGAAATTTTGTAGATAAAGATGTTTCACTGAATTAACCAAATCCTCAAGTTCCAGACCTCAGTCTTTGATAACAGCTTAAGTGCTATGATTGGAATGGGGAAGAGGTGGAGGAAAAGAAACAGAATAATCAGGATTTTGTTCTAAAGCCTTAGGCTACAATGCCTTTGCTGTACAGAGACTGCTGTAAGTTTTAGAAAATCAGCTGGGTGTATAAATAAAAAAAAAAAGTTAACTGCCAAATCTAAGTTTGCGGACAGGTTTCAGGTTTCTCACACCGGGATTCTGGAGGAAAAGAACCAGCAAGCTCAGCCTCTGCTGGCAACAGAAATCTGTGCTAGCTGCAGAGATAAACACTTTTCTTCCTTCCTGGCCTGGGGAAAGACATCTGTGCCAGTTAAACATGACATAGGAATCAAAGCATCTCACTCCCCAATACAAAAAGGTACCCAGAATGAATTAATAGCCTTAGTTAACAACAACAAAAAAAAAAAGTATAGTAGAAACAAACATCAGCACTATGATTAAGATTTTCAAATCGACTAGGGAATTTAAACACATTATAGAAATTGTGTCTTAAAGTCCCCTAGTTGGTTTTGACAATCTATATGATCCTTTACCCTTTACACTTCTTGCACATTGTGATACAGGAGGGCCAGGGAGCAGCAGTAGTAGAGTGTGAGAGGGGAAATATATAAGCCCTGGGCTAATTAAGGCGTGGTTCCCTGGAGACTAGGGAGGGTGGCTACAGGTTAATTGGAGCACCTGCAGTCAATTAAGGCCCTCTCAGGAACCTAATAAAACCCCCTGCTTCAGGCAGACAGAGGAGGAGGAGGAGGAAGGAGTTGGAGCAGAGTGGTTTGGAGTGGAACAGAGAGCCGTTTGGAGGAGTTGAAGCAGAGTGGATTGGTGGTGGAGCAGAGAGCAGTTTGGAGGAAAGCAGAGGAGAGTTTGGAGAAGTGCTGTGGCGGGCTAAGAAGACCAAGACCCTAGGTAAAGGGACACCTGGCTTGTGCAGAGGGAAGGCAGGAAGCCCCACAAGCAGGAGAGGGAAGGAGCCCAGGGGAAAGTATCACTATTACAAGTGGTTTACCCACTAACCTAGGGCCCCTGGGCTGGGACCTGGAGTAGAGGGTGGGCCCGGGTCCCTCCCTCTCCATTCCCCTTCTCTTGGATACTAGTGGGACAGCTGATACCCCAGTTCAGGGGCAAGAAATGGTGCCCTGAAAACCCCTCACAAGAAGAGAAAGTGCGGGACCCTCATAGTAGTGCCAGCAATTTGCCACAACATATACATAGGAAGCATAAGCATAGTGTAGAGTAACAGATGCAAGTGTTTTGGAGGTAAAGAGGCACATGCGACTGTGGTGTTAGCAGTCTTCTTAAAAACACATTTGGTCTTATGATGCAGATTCTTAGAATACATGTAGCAACCCAAGGATTTTTGAGCTGGGTTCTTAACATAGGCTGTTTTTCAGAGTTCCCTTTGAACACAGATCTCCTTTTCACATGGAAGAATTGGGAAGGGCGCCTCTCTCCTGCCCGACATAATGTCTCTATGCAGGCCTATGCAGTAGAGTTGGAGCTGGGAAGTGACGGAGCCCAGGGATATCTGCTCTCCACCTCACCATTCCCTGCCCGGTACACAGATTTCCAGACAAATCCAGGCAGGAGGGAATACAGTTCAGAGCTCTTTTCCCACACTGTCTGGGTCCTATCCACAGCTGCTACTGAGCAGTCTCAGGGAGATCTAGTCAAAAGCAGCATGGCTCTAGTAGGAGCCATCCTGCCTGCAAGAGGGAGCTAGCAGAGCCAAGAGTCATCCCTACTCTGAACAGAGCGGAATTAAGCATGCACAGCACTTTGTAAAATTAGGCTAATAGTGAGAGAATATTACAGGATTCAAAGGGTCAAATAAGGTGCCCCTTGGTGTTCTTGTGCAAAATCTATACCCATGCACACAAAGTAATAATTGGATGTGCAGTTATTCATGTAAAAATAACCTGCAAGGTTACATTCTGGGTTGAAATTCACTGAAAATATGGCCTTAAAGTTTGGTTTTAAAATTAAAACTAAGACTGGAGTTTGCAACAAACAAACAACCAACACACAGATTCTCAATGTACCGGTAAAATACCACTTTCTACAACATGACAATACTGTAAACAGAATACAAAAGCAGCACACAAAAGCCATCATTACCTTCAGGCCTTGAAGTCAAACAAACATCACAGATCTTAGAAGAAGGTTTGTTTATTAGAGTGCAGCGAGTACATGTCCACTCTTCTTCAGATTTCTGAGCTACATGTTCATTAGAACATGACCCCCTGCCATATGCCCAGCCAATTAGGCTATTTCTAGTTGGCAGTTTGCTGTGAAACAAAACAAAACAAAACAGAGTTAACCTTTTGTGAAGTTTCTTCCACAAATTGCCTTGCATCCAGCATGTATTGGGAGATGCGGGGCTGGAGAACAAGTGGTACCCAGGGCTACAGCTGCATATCATAGCTTGGATTAGTTAGACAACTCCTTTACCCAAAGGACAAATCCTCCCCTCAATGCTGAATAGGCCAATAAAAAAAAACAGTTCAAACTAAAATGGCATCTCAGAGGATCTCAAAGTGGTTTAACAGAGGTTAATTATTATACACTATGTTCTATATCATCATGCTATAGTCTCTTGCAACCAGCAGCAATAAGAAAGAAAGTAGGGAGGCAGTATCCAGTAGTCCAATTCTTGTTCTCCTTCCCTCCCCTCTTCCTCCCCCTCCCCCCCATGAGTATTCATCAACAATGAACCAAATGGAGAAATTAAAGCACAGACTTGAACAAGATCATACAGTGAATCAGTACTAGCATAGGGAATACAACCTTGATTTCTTTACTCCATCATCCTGGGGTAGCCACTAGACCACACTGCTTTCATAACAGCAAACTGAAATGGGAATCTAACACTTACAAATAGTAAGCATAAGCATCTACTTACCTTTCACTGAAAAGGAAACAAAAATATTAAATATAAAAAAGTCAGTCTCGTACAATATCAGTTTTATGCATGTGTCTGAAATAGGTTTAGTATTTAGGAACCTGTTCAGAATCAGAGCATTAAACAATCAAATCCACCATTTTTTTGTCATAGCTGTAAATCCAGATACCACATTCCTGACTCCTGATTGATGTGCCAAGTTGTACAGAGATCTTAATTCATCTCCAGAAACCTAACATGTAACTGTTTTCAGGATACATTAATATGCCCTCTTTTGTTGGTACACTTCAGCACTATAATGTTGGATGTGAAACAGTAACAGGATTTCAGGGATTGGTATCCATGATGGGATCCCTGGGGTGCAGCCTAAGACTGTGGGACTGCTGTGTCCCCTTACTGTCCAACCTGGGCTGTTTCTCACAATGCTTTTCTAGTGACAAGCAGCAAGCCCCTCTGAGCTCTGCTACCATATTAAGCATGCCTAGGATTGTATTTTATAAATGTATCAATTTTGTGAGAGGTAAGAATTTTTAAAAAGTTTCACCCTCTCTTTCTTCCCCTGATATTACCTTGTTTGGATTCTGGGAAGCCAGTTCAGTAGTAGATAATAATACAATAGGTACTATTTTTTTAAAAGGTTTTATTAATGCTCGTAAAAAAAATTCCATCAAAACTGACAAAAAATTGGGTTTTTGACTATAAGATTTTTTGCAAAAGTGTCTTTCCACAAAAAAGCATAGGTTCGTCAGAAAACAAATATTTCATCTAAAATTAGAAATTTTTAAATTTGGAAATGCTGCTGAGATGCCTCTTGGAAGTTTTAGCTAGCTGCTTCATGCCCCTTTCCACTGTGTTAGCCCAGCTCCCTGGCCAGACTACATTTTCTATGATGCACCATGGCCAGGGACTTCCCTGATGCATCACCTCTCCTCTCCAAGAGGGGAGACCATATTGCATCATGGGACATGTAGTCAGACCAAGGAGTCTGGTTCATAGAGAAAAATGAAAGCATGAGGCACCCTAACTACAAGTCCTGTAAGTTACCATGGCAGCATTTCCAAATCAAACTATTTTTGGTTTTGGACAAAGAATTTTGGTTTTTGAACAGCTCTAGTGACGATCTGAGGAATGTGTCTGTACAAAATATGAATTCTGGTTGGTATTATGAAGTTGTTACTATGAAAACTGCCATGGATGCATCTAGATTTATGTATCCACCACTGCTGATAAGCCTTTAAAACTGCTCTCCCAGCCCAGGGACTATAGCCAATTGTTAAGGATGATCAGCACCTGAATAGGTTTTACCTGGGGACCAGGTAGAGTAACTGCAGCCTAGGGAAATCGGTTCTCTATAACTTCCCTCAACTGGGGACTAGGGATTCGGAGACTGAAAAGTTACCAGCTGCAGAACAAAGACACCAAGGTGATGATGTTAGCCTTTAAAAATGACTCATAGGAGGATGACAGAGACACCCCCCCCCCCCCCCCCAGGAAGTATGGCCAGGTGAGAGGGAGTGGATGAATCAGAGAGGGCAAGCTAGGAAAAGAAGTCTCAAAGGGCTAGATCCAAAAAGGGGATTTAGACTTGACATTGCAATATTTAACATTTAGGCACCCTGCTGCCTAGTGGAATCCATGGCCTTTAGACAGACATGCTCCCTGTACAATGCATTGAGAGAGTCATGCGCCTAAGAATGGCATCCACAAAAACCAGACAGATGAGTGGGGAGCTGCCTAACCTAGCCAACAGGAAATGCCAAGGAGAGGGATTGGTATTAAGTCCCACCCCTCAAAGAGTCTATGTCTGGGCTGGAGGGAGGTACCTCTCTCTTCATGGGATTTACAGCCATGAACCCTCTTCTGGAGTTAGGCACCTAATTGCTTTCTCACAAAAAACAATGGTGCTGGTAGTGGTGATGGCTTATTATTTTTGCACAGAACTGTGTATTTCTTGTGCAATTAGGTAAAGAGCAATGATTTTAGAACCCTGGGCAAAGTGTGTTACGTGTTACACTTTTCATGTGTTCCAGAACACCCACATGGTTGGAACTCTGGAAGAAGATGTGTTTAAGCTACAGGAGGAAGCCTAAAGGGTCAGCACCCTTCCAGAGGTAGGCAGCTGGCTGTATGATTATGGCTCTCATAAGCGGGTACTAGACATAGAGTCTGCACCCCAAGAGTGTGTCTAAGGACCCCAAGACAAGAACAGTGCCTGGACTCTGTTGACTCCTGAGGCTTAAAACACCCAGGGATTCAGCGGTTGGATCCCCTAACAGCAGTGTGGTGAGTGGCCAAGACACGTGCTTGACTGGATTTGTGACAGCTCTAGGTGTGAAGACTGCTTAGTAATCTAAAATATTTTTATTCTTAGTTCACTGGAATTTTGTCATTTCATTATCTTAAAGACTGAAGACTTGCTTGGATTTGATAAGGTAAAGAACATTTAATAGAATTCCTTTAAGTCTTTAGGATACTTTAATCAGACTGTCACCTGCAACAAGTCACAATGCTCCCTTCTGGCCTTAAAAATCAGAGCATCTTGAAGCAGTAAATCAGCCTTTTCATAAAATCCTTGACACTTGAAATAAGTGCGTTTTCATTCTGGGAAAGGTATTGTCTAGTAGAAAACACAAAGCAATGGAATATAGTGTGCTCTGACACTTGAATAACAATAGCGTTGGGAGAAAAGGGAGATTATTTTGGTCTATGGCTACCTTTACCAGATAGCTTTTTCAAATGAGAAATTTCATTGTGGCTTTCTTTTCTTTTATGGTTTCCTTAAAAGCACAATATTGCATAGCTTCACTTTTACTGTTGTCTGTGAGTCCTAGCATACAGTCTGTTTGGGGGAGGGGGGAAGGGGAGAGAAAAAAGCAGATATTTTTCTGTATCATTCTGTTGTTTACCTGACACCACAGAACACCACTCTCACCCCCAACCTGCTGCTAGTCACTTCTCATTATAACCCTCTTCCCCCATATTTTCAGAAAGTTATTAGCATGTGAAATATTTATCTTATATGCTGAAATGTACTTTGTTTGATCTGTGCTCAAAGGTTTAAAAAAGCCCAAACACACTGTTAGCAAAATCCCTTCAGCTATCTGAGCTATAATTGCCTGAGAAGGTGGTGGGGATTTAAATGTTCTTTAATCTTAGCTAAAATTTTTATTTGAATGAAGTCTTGGATAAAATTTTCAAAAGTTTCTTAGGCACTAAAAACTGAAGACTCAATGAAAATGAGGCATTGAAAACTGTATGCCTTGCTCCTCTGTGATATAAATGTATTTTCTCCCTTTCCAACTTTCCAAGCAGAAAGACTGCTGCTAGCACAATTGTCTAAGCCTGAAAATGTCTCAATGGCACACACAAAGAGTAAAATCCTCCCAAAATTCATGAGGAGAAAATCACAAGTATAATTAAAATAAAGAGTCGGAAATTCCCATGATTTGACAAGGACAAAATTTCGCTCCATTATAATATGTTGCAAATTCAAAGTTTTCATGTAAAAATATAAGTTTCTATAATTTTATTCATTATAACTATAAAGCCAAAACAAATTACATAGACATGCAGCTGACCAGTTCATTCACTTTTATACATCACAGCCAACCAATAGAAACATCAATGATGTGAATTCATTCCCTTCCTATCCTGTTCCACTCAACAGCGTGTAAATGGCAAAGGCTAACTAGGAACATTTAGCTGGTAACAGTAAGAAGATGGACCAAGATTTTCAAAATTGAGGAATAACTTTGGGTGCTTAACTTGATTCACTTTAAAAAGGGCCCAAATTGCAGAGGGTAGATGCTCCACATTTCCTAGAAATAAAGCCTCAGTAAAATGTCAAGTTTGGCAAACAAAGGAACAAAACAAAGGAAACAAAACAATGGAAATTTAATGTAAAACCTATGTCATAGTAAGAGAGGCTGCACAGTTTTAATAAAAAGGTATGAAAGCGCAGAAGTTAAGATTTCTACCCACACATTGACTCAGCCACAATACATATCTTGGGTACTTTGTGAAATCTGTTTAAACACTGGGCTCGGCACTGCTCCCCCTTAATATCAATGGGAACAGGATTGGGCTCAAACAATAATATATTAAGGAACAATTAGGCCAGGTCTTACTCACCCCACTCATGTAACCAACTATTTACTTCAATGCAACAACTCATCTGAGTAAGGACAGCAAGATTTGCTCTTTAAGAACAGGAAGAGAAAACACTACATATGTACATTTGGCGGGGGAACTTTCTGTAGACACCATCTCTAACTTTTTCCATTTCCGCACTTAAAATATATTTCAGCTGTGAAAACTGAATCTTACATAAAACACTTTGTTAAATACTTTTGCTGTACATTTGTATAGTATGTCAGTTATACTCACATTTTTGAAAATAAAAAGAAAATTGCTATACCCAAATCTTTCAACCATAAGTTATAAAAATGTCTATTTAAAAAGACATGAAAAGGTTAATGAGTTTATCTGAATAAAGTAATGTATTAATTTAAAATTCCTCAAACGCTGAAGTGTGATTCTGTTCTGAAAAGCACTGTGAGGTTCCAACATTCTTGTAGAATTATAGTATTATCTTTCAACAGCTTCTATATCAAATGGCTTAGTTTAGAAGTAAAACTGTTTCCCCCCTAACTGTGACACCAGTAGATAGACCTGGGGTCAGAGTCAAGTACGGTTCTTTCATATACCTCAGCATCAGTAAAGGATTTTGTAAGCCAAACCGTGAAACCTTACTGACTTCAAAATCTGTTCTCCGCGACATTTGGGAAGTCCCATTGCCTTCAATGGATGATTCGTTATTTATGCTGTGGTAGTGTCCAAAGGACTCAGTCAGGACCAGGGCCCCAATGTACTAGGCATTGTATATAGGAAGGCATGGTCCCGGTCCTGAAGAGTTTATGATATAACATCCTGATCGACAAAGACTTACAGAAGTGCTTAGCTTTACATAAGTAACCCCAGTGGGATCAACAGGACTGATATGTATAAAGTTAAGCACCTGCTTATGTATTTGCAGGATCTGGATCTAATTTAAGACAAGATGACACAAATGAGTAAAAGATGACTGATAGACAACTAGAGCAAGAGTAAGGATAACTTATAAATTTACATAGTTATGTAAATTCACATTATGTAGGCCAGGGATCTCAAACTCAAATGACCACGAGGGCCACATGAGGACTAGTGCATTGGCCCGAAGGCCGCATCACTGACACCCGTTGCCCCCGGCCCCGCCCCCACTCCATCCCTTCCATGAGGCCCCGCCCCTGCCTCGTCTCTTCCCTGCCCCCATTCCAACCCCTTCCCGGAAGTCCCCACCCCAACTCCACCCCCTCGCTGCCCTCATTCCAACCCCTTCCCCAAATCCCCGCCTATGCCCAGCCTCTTCTCCACCTCCTCCCCATAGCATGCGGTGGGGGAGGGGAGCTTGACGGCCGCAGGAAATAACGCGGGGGCAAGCGGGGGGGATGTGCAGGGAGCTTGACAGGCTGCAGGAAATAACCCCGTGGGCCACATGTTTGAGACCCTTGATGTAGGCTAACAATTGATGGTTCAAATAATTTTAAAAGGTTTGAATAGGGTATTTCAAATTGGAATTTAGCCAATAATTGAAACAGTGTGAAATTTAGTCAACAACTATGTTGATGTACAAATAGGAATTTAATTCAGCTCACTCTCTTAGCTGAGCTAGCGCTGCAGTGCTCACAAGAAAAAAAAAAGCCCCTTTTTGTCAGTAAAGGCAACATACGGAGTTTTGAATACACACTGAACAGTTCTGAATAGAACTGCTCCCTGAGTACGGCCACACTTTAAAGGGTTAAAAGCAAATGCCATACCTAACATCAACAAGCTGAGGTTTATCCTTTTGACACTGAGGACAGAAGTATGTCATCCTGTTGTTCTCTCCTAAACGACAAACTGTGACCTTTCCACTGCACTGACCACAGTTAGGGCGTTTGTACACCTTGTAATGTTTGTAGAGGGCTGATCCTGTTTTGCGGCACTGAAATAGAACATTTTTATAATGTGATTAGAAAGAGATTTGATCCAATGCAAAACTTCTGTATCCTCCATATATATATATATATATATATATATATATATATATATATGAGAGAGAGAGAGCGCGCGCGCACACAAACTGACAATTTTTCAGCTAAAAAAAAATTACACAGATAATTAAGAATGGCCATACGCATCTATTGCCTTTGCTTCAGATTCAAATAGGAATACCACTTCATTCAAATATTCATAATTCAGTTCTTCTTGGATTTCTGTTCTACATTTAGAGTTATGTTCTCATTACCAGCCAGTTCTTTCTGTAATCTGTAACATTTATTTACATACTTGCGTTCTTTCCTATTTCAGAAATGGTTTTAAGAATACCCAACAATGTTTGTGTACACAAAACAAGACCCAAAATATTTTCATCATGTAAAGTTTAACTGGAATTTGTATACACCACAGTATTTAACATTTTAGAAATAATGATGAAATGTTACTACTCTTACTAATAACACTGCAAAATGGGTTAGCTAAGGAGATATCTTAGAGAGGATTTAGGGGCTTACTTCATTCTTTAAAAGCTCTTTGAGTCCTTCAACAGCAAATGCTGTATAGATGCAGAATATTACACCCATTTTAAAGATTGGGAAACCAAGCCACAGAAAGAGTAAGCTACTTGGCCAATGTCATGCAAAAAAATCACTGGCACAGCCAGGAACAGAATCCACATCTCCTAGCTCCCAGTTCTGTGTCTTAACCACAAGACTACCTCTCTCTTGCTGACTTCAATGGATTCAGCGTTTTAAAGCCCCACTCATCCCTGGTGAATGAGGAGATCGCTTTGTGAATTTCTACAAAATTTAAGTTCAAAATCTAAAAAGCTAGGTCAAATCTACTCTTTGTATTTAAATAACCACACATCTTATTTCAAACTTTATGAACAAAGCAGTGAGGATTCAATTACCCTCAAATATCTCACATTATTTGCTTGCTTTTTCTCAAACAGTTGTTAGTGCCTGAACCAAAAAGTCATTCCCACTTCCAGCATGTTGACTTATTGCATCTTTTTACTGTTTCCACTAGATGGCTACATACAGCTTACACATTTTGGTGCAAAGTTTCAGTGGATTTTCTCTCTTAGAAGTTATTGCCCTCACCTTATAAAAGAGAAGGGTAAAATCACGGGTCATTTTCACCAAGTAATGTGTCTGTTCATCTGTCAATTGACAAGCCTGTGGAAAAAGGCAAAAATGTTTAAAAAAATAGATTTATACAACTATAATATACTGGAGCAACTACAGTAAAGAGGTTTATAATTACAGTGTCTCTATGGATACCCCCAACAAACATGGTATTACACAGCTAGTTGGTCTCATATATTCTCATACTTTTTTGCCTCCTCTGCTGTATATTTACACACACAAATATGCTTACCTACTATTCCACAGTGTCTGACTTTGTGCTGCTTCCCCCAAAGCAGCTACAAATTTTCAGTGTTTTGCTTCAATGTTGACCTAATGGTCCCCAGTAGGACAGTAGAATGGGTTTCAGTTTCATGTAGTAATCTGCACTAGCTGCCTCTTGGTTTCTTGATGGCGTTTATAGGTTAACACCAACACCCCCATGATTTAGAATCTTGTATTAGAGAATTTAATTCTCTTCTGTGTGACATCTCCACCACCTGCTTCAATACGGAAATAAAATCCCTTCTAACCGCATACCTCTCGTTATCACTAGGGCTCCAGGTCTGTCACAGAGGTCATGGAAGTCACGGATTCCATGACTTTTCGTGACCTCCATGACTTCTGCAGCTGCCAGTGTGGCTGACCTCAGGGCTGCCCAAGCAGCTGGCTCCACGGCCAGCTGTTCAGGTCACTGCTCGGATGGACAGCGGTCCCCGGGGCGGCCGGAGCAGCCACTGGCCCTGGACCCCCACCCCAGCAGCAGCCCTCCAGGACACCACACCCTGCAATAGCAGCCCCCCCAATGCACGCCACCCCCCCGCAGCAGCAGCCCCCCAAAGCACACTCCCCCACAGCAGCAGCTCCCCAATGCACACACACCCCCTGCAGCAGCAGCCCCCAAGATTTAGTCAGGGGTATTTATACTGAAGTCATGGATAAGTCACAGCCATGAATTTTTGTTTATTGCCCATGACCTGTCCATGACTTTTACTAAAAATACCTGTGACTAAATCATAGCCTTACTTATCACCTACCACCCCACACTGGAACCCCTATGGGGTATCAAACAATTACAAGCCATACTTGATGGGGACCCCATTTTCAAAGAAATATTTTCTGAACTCCCACTTTTGGCCTTCAAACAACCCCCCACTCTCTCCAGCCTCATAATTAGAAGCAAGATCCCTACAGACCAGGACACACCAACCAAAGTGGCACCAGACCCTGCCAGAACAACAGATGCAAAACAAAACAGATAGATCTATCTCCACTGGTATGATGATCAACAACCCCACAAACACACACTTCAAGATCCATGGGTCCTACTTGTGCCTATCACTACATGTGGTGTACCTCATCCAGTACACTAAATGCCCCAACACCAATCACTATGCTCTCAAATGAACTCGCACAGAAAAATGATCAAAGACAAAAACATTGCATCATCTGTGGGTGAACACTTTTCACAAGGCGATTACTCTATGTATGTCCTCTCAGTCCTCATCCTCAAAGGAAACCCATACAACAACTTCAAAAGACGAGCCTAGGACCTTAAATTCATAACTTGCTAGACACTAAAAATCATGGACTGAATAGAGACACTGGATTTATGGCTTATTACAACAATCTGTAAACCCATTTAACCCTTCTCCCTTCCCCATAAGCTTCCCCCCCCCCCCCTTTCTCGTCTATGACTAGGAGAAGTGTTATCAGGCCACTTCACTTTGAATGGTGCCTTGAACTGTGTGTTAACTACTCATGCTAAACAATCTGTTCACCTTGTATTCCACTGTGACACTGAGTACATTTCCCAGACCTGAAGAAGAGCTCTGTGTAAGCTTGGAAAAAACTTCTCTCTCACCAACAGAAGTTGGTCCAATAAAAGATATTATCTCATCCACTTTGTCTCTCTAATATCCCGGGACCAACACAGCTACAACAGTGAATATCTCAATGGACACACTTGAGTTAAGGACTCCTCAGTTTAATCAGGAGAGTGTCTAGAGCCACACATTTTCTGTTATGGGTTGGTGAACTTTGAAATGCACTTCCCCCCAGAGCCCAGATTTATTAACTCCCAGGACACACCTCACAGCACTTCTGTTTCCCTGTAACTTAGGGTAGGTCTACAGAGAGATTAAAAAACAAAAAAACCACAGCAGGCCTGGGTCTGCTGACTGAGGCTAGTGGGGCTCCAGCTCCAGGGCTGAAAAATCGCTATGTAGACTTTTTGGCTTGGGCTGGACCCTGTGAGCATGGAGAGTCTCAGAGCTCTGGCTCCAGCCCAAGCCTGACATCTACACAGCAGTTTTTAGCCCAAGCCCTGCAAGCCTGAGTCAGCTGACCCAGGCCAGCCATAGCCATGCCACAGGTTTTTTATCCCTGTATAGACATACCCATAGGGAGCAAGTGAAGAGAGGGGCAAAGGGTTTCCAGTTCTGAGCATGACTGTCATTAGCTGGTGAACATAGTTATCATGTGGAAGCTGCATGGGCACCAAGGCTCAAACCGTGAGCAAAACTAACAATAGAGTGAAGACAAGTACCTGAGAAATGGACAGGAATACCTGAACTCTAGAGCTGTGTCTACACTGGGGAAGCATCTGAAAAGATTCCCCCCACCAATTCAGTTGAACCAGTGTTAAAACCAACGGGAGTTGGAGTGTAGACAAGGCTCTGGCAGTTAAACAGTTTTTAACCACCATTTTAGTTAAATTTGCTCTAACTGAAACAGTGGTAAAATTGATTCCAACTGCTGGAGACTTGTCCAAGCTATGGTTCCCACTGGTTTTAATCTTGGTTGTGATGACCCAGTGACAGAACCAGTGGGAATTTTGGGGTAACACTTCCCAGTGTAGACAAGGCCTAAAGCCTATTCCTACAGAAATACTTAAGTCTTTAACCTAAAAGGCCAAAGTCCCTGCAAAGAGAACAAGAGGTCCCCTCACTAGCTTCAGGAGTTCATTTTGTAGGATCAGGGCCTACATTTGTAACTCACCTAGATTAGCTTTCGTATATGGTCTAAGGCTAGATATGTTTTCATTCCACTGAGTTATCATGATTTTCTCTAACTCATTCTGATCAACCTCGTTTTAGTTAAGAATCCAAGTGATCTTAGATTGTTTTGAGGATATTTATTCATACCTGTCATGAAAGACAAGGCCTACACACTCTGAGAAAGGTCTGAAGCCTAAAATCAGATAGTCTCATGAGGTATGGTGAATGCACTGCATGGGAAAAACTTGAGAGCAGAGTCTGAGGGAGTAAAGTAACTGAATATGATGAAGAAAATATGTTTCAATTTAAATTATCTAGAGATAGAGATTTTTGTGTAGGAATTTAGCAAGCAAAATGAGAACATTCTCTTATATGCTTATTAATCTATTTTCTAATGGGCTGGCATGGCAATTTCATGGTAACACAACATGATTCAAGACAGCAGGTCAAAGTTTGAAAATTAAATTAATTTCTGGTCAAGAAGGGATGTGAGTTGAAGAGATAGCATGCCTGCCTTTATGGGGAACACAATGCTGCAGCAACTCTCCCATCCAACCCATGAGCAGTTTTGACAGGCTCCAGAGAGTGCCACACTAACCCTCCTAGGGCAGGATGGTCAAGCATGACATTAGAGTCTGGGAGATCACTGGAATTCAGGGTGGCATTAATTAGGGAAAATGGAGGGGGCAGATTATTCAGACCTTACAAGTTCCTCCCTACAAAAATCTAAACTAGACCAAAATATCTTGTACATACATGTTTATGTTCTTAATAGCTGCTTGCAATAAGTACAGAAGGGAATCCCTGGAAATATTTCACCTACTTTAACAGCTGGATGGAGACCACTGTCAAAGAGTGCTTCATTTTTTATAATATTTCCCACTCCAGGTAACACTGCCTGATCCAACAACACATCACATAACATGCGACCTTTCTGCTGCTTAATCTCACTTTCTGCTCTTAAGAAACTAAATTTTGGAGAGCATATATCTAAGTCTTCCATCATTCTTACTTTCTGTTCACTTTCAGCAGCATTCCTGCAAGACAAGACAAAATACAAAATAATCTATTTTGCATTGTAACTAGACAGTACTTACACAATGTGTAGTATTTACGAGTGCCACAGCACATTTCACAGAGATCAAAAAGCCACGCAGATACTCATGACATGCATAGAAAAACACAGAAGTCTTATCCTTTTAAAAAAATATGGTGGTTTAATAACATACATAGAATACGCTAGTGCCTGGCCATGTGCATAGGCAAGCATCCCATCCTTGTTCAGGTCAGCTCTAAGAATAATTATCAGTCTGTGCCTAGCATTTACAGTGGTAAATGTATTTCCTAAGCAGAGACTCTCAATTGTAACTAACTATAGGGGAGGATGGTCCAGTGGGTAGGGCACAAGCCTGGGACTTGGTTTCAATCCCTTTCTACACCACAAACTTCCTGTGTGGCAAAACCCTTTAAGCAAGATTCATAAAGATACTAGGTGCCTATCCCCCAGACTTAGACACCTAAATCCAATTTTTAGGCACCGCTACAATTCACAAAACTCTTTCTCAGTCGCAACCTAACCCTGGGGAAGCCTGAACTTGCTTGGCACCTAAGCTTTTGCAGTAAAAAAGTTCCCTAGGTGCCTAACCTTTTGCCTCTGAGCATATATACTGCTGCCTCTAGACATCTGGGCACCTATCTCCTGCCTGACCTACCAATGATTCACAAACCAGGGGAAGACAGTTGTTCATCTACCAACTGACATGTGGGCCCCCGATCCAGTAGGCATGTTTAGAGGCCACCTAACTCTTCACAAAACATGGGAGGGGGGGAAGAAAGAAAGGAGGTGCCCTCTCATAACTTTTAGCCCAGTGATTAGAGTGCTAACTGACTCACCACTGGCATGTGGGAGACACCAATTCAAGTCCCCCCTCTGCCTGAAGAGGATTTCAACAGGGATCTGCCACCTCTCAGGGGCATTGTGCGTGGGATATTCTGAGATAGGGCTCCCTCATTCTTTCCTAGTGAAGCTGTTCCATTGTGGATAAATCATAAAAGAAATAGTCAGTGGAGTGAGAGGACTGGAACCTGGCCCTCTCACCTCCTAGGCGAGTGTCCTAAGCACCAGGCAACAGAGTCATTCTCACTCTCTCTATGGCCCAATTAATATTTATCTACAAGTGGAATGGCACCTCCAGGCGAGACTGAGGGAGACACACATCAGAATATCCCATAGATAAGTGTTTAGGACACTCCTCTGAGAGGTGGCAGATCCCTGTTCAAATCCCTTCTCCTCATTAGGCACGGGGGAGACTTGAACTGAGGATCTCCCACATCCCAGGTGAGTACCTTAACTTCTAGTTATGAGGGTGCTCCTCCTCCTCCAGCTCCTTGCAAGAAACGTCTTAGGCACCTAACTCTAGAAGAGGTTTCATAACTGAGAATCACAAGCAGAGATAGGCACCTAAATACAACCTGCAGAAGAGCACTATCTCTGTGAGAAGGACGAGACTTAGGACACACCCATGTCACTGGCATCTCCGATTCACTAGCTCAGGCAGGAAGTCGCTTAGAGTGCTGTTTTTTGTCAATGGCAGTCTAAGGTGCCTATCTCTCCCCCGTTCATTGTATAGAGAGCCCAAGCCCTTAACTCAGGCTTTGTGAGTGGCAGTGTTATTCCTGTGATTTCCTAGGCACCTAAAAGTTAAGCGCTGCAACACTCAGTGTCACAATGCTCAACTCCCTATGTGAGTCTAGCCCTTATTTTCTGGGTGTCTCAGTTCACCATCCGTAGAACAGGGATACTAGTGCTGCCCCACATCACAGGGTGTTGTGAGGATAAATAAATTAAAGACTGAGTTTCTATTCTCAGATACAATCGTGACAGGGGAGATATATGAATGATAGATTAGATATCTGCATTAGGGAAATTTGCCCCAAATCTCACATGGAAACATGCAGCTCCAGCACAAAACACGGTTTGCAGAAGTGCGATTTATTTCATTAGCACAGGGGTGGGCAAACTACGGCCCATGAGCCACATCCGGCCTGCGGGCCCATCCTGTCCAGCCCCTGAGCTCGCCGGGGAGACTTCCCCACCGGTCCCTCCCCTGCTCTCCCTCCGCAACTACGCTGCCACACGGGCAGCACTCTTGGGGGGCGGGACTGCGTGCTCCAGCGGGGCAGCACAGCAGCGTGTCTGGCTCCGGCCACTGCTCTGAGTGGCTTGGTAAGGGGGGCCGGGGCCAGGGATTGGATAAAGGGGCAGGGAGTCCCAGGGGGTAGTCAGGGGACAGGGGAAGGTTGGATGGGACAGAGGTTCGGGGGGGGGGGCAGTCAGGGAACAGGGGCGTTGGATAGGCGTGGGAGTCCCGGGGGGGTCTGTCAGGGGCCAGGAGTGTGGATAGGGGTCGGGGCAGTCAGGGAGCAGGGGGGCTTAGATAGGGTGTGGGGTCCTGGGGTGGTGGTTGGGAGCGATGGGTTTCTGGAGCGGGTGGTCAGGAGACAAGGAGCAGTGGGGCATAGATAGGGGGTGGGATCTCGGGGGTGGTGGTTAGGGGCGGGGCGGTTGGTTGGGTCAGGAATTCTGAGGGGGGCAGTCAGGGGATGGGAAGTGGGAGGGGGCGGGGCCAGGCGGTTTGTGGGGGCACAGCCCAGCCCTCCATGCAATTTTGCAACCCCGATGTGGCCCTCGGGCCAAAAAGTTTGCCCACCCCTGCATTAGCAGGTCCTCAAAAACAGTTTGGGGATATAGAGACACCATCAGATTCATTTCATTCATGACCTAAATCAGATTTGAATGCCCACCATTCTTATGCATAAACATGTCTGTATAGCATCATTTAAAAACCTGTGTGTCATTCCAAATGCAAATATTCCTCATGTTCGGAGACAGGATTTTTGTTTTTCATTCTAGCCAAAGTGTAAAAAAATAAAAATAAAAAACCTTTTTAAAGTTTAACTTACAAAGACAGCAGCTGATACTGAATGGAATTTTTATAATACAATAAATAAAAAAATTCAGTGTCCAGAAGTGAAAGCTATTGGAGTAAGATATCAACACCACATTGCACTGTGAATGCTCAGAAGGAGACCAGCACCTTATTGTGATAAATATTTACATGTTAAAATAAAGTGTAGCCATAAATTAAAGGGAAAAAGACCCATAAAAATTAGTAATAGATGCAAGAAAGCCCAGATTTACACATAGTTATATTTAATGCCTATTCTAGAATAGAAAATACATATATTAAAATCACCTTGAATTTATACAGCCCCTTTCATCTGAAGGCCTCACAGTACTTTACAGAAAAACCTCACAAAGATGCTATTCCTCTACAGCTTCCACACAGGTGAGAAGAACAGTGACAATGGCTGGGAATATGCCCCAAAACATGTCACAAGCCCTGCTAAAAAAAATACCTGCCTACATTTTTTTGGGACAGATAGATTCTGAAATATTGAAGCATAAGATAGAAGTACATGGTATGTTTTAAGTAAGTATAGGAAATATACAGTAACCATTAAAGGCCTAGACCCTCACCCTGCAATCAGATCCATGCGGAAGCAGAAGGCCATCTGCCTAAATTTGATTGCAGAACAAAGGAGTTTAAAGGGCAAAATACAGGTGGATCATTCAGTTGTTGGAGCAGAATAAGGAGTCATGGGTTTGAATCCCAATCTGCCATTGACTCTCTAGATGGCTTTAAGCAAGTCACTTTCTGTACCTCAGTTATGTATAAACAAAGTAATTAAAATTACTTACATACCCAGTAAGGATGTTGGGAGGTTTAATGAGTTATACTTAATTACCTTAAACCTGGGAGGCATATTTAATTAATTTTTATGAAGTGCTTTGAAATTCTCAGATGAAAACCACTATATAAATGCAAAATAATATTTTCTCAATTGCATGGTGAAAACCTCATTTTTATAAAAAGAACACAGATTGAACTCTGAAGAAATGCTTTAATTTTTACTTTACCTAAGCTCTACTGTTGCATCAAAGAAACAAACCATATCATCAGTAAGCTGTATTTCCAGAATTGGTGGTGCTCCATTTCGGTCTTTGCTTGCAGTTGTATTAATACACATGGAACCATTCATGCCAAAGTGAACCCTAGGAGAGAAACACATTTCTGAAAAAAAAAAAATCTGCATCTTAACAACACTCCCAGGCATGTTAGTCTATTTTCTAGCTTGGCAATTAAATTCACTAAAGTATATGTAATAATTCTTATCATTAGCAGCAACAGGGTGACATGAAGTGCTTGTCTACATGGTCTCTCTTTCCTCCCACAGAGGACTGTGTTTAGTAGCAACTAAGAAGCACTCAAGTATATAGAGACTTTATTAGATCTTTATATAATCAATCATTCAGCTAATGATTTAAATTTGAAACATGTTTGTGCAGCCATAATACAGTGCAGCATCGTGGGAGTTTCTTCACCTGTACTTCTGCCCTCCCTACAGCCCCTGGCAGGCTCCTCCAGGGAAGTTCAAGCAAGTCCAGGGACAATGGGAAAAAATACACTTGTTTCCTTTCTTGCTGACTCATTTTAAAATTAGGACTCACTAAAACAAGAACAGTGTTCTTCTCAAAGAATATTCTATCATCAGCTCTTCTTCTGCCAAGTGGAAATGATCCAATATAGAAGACAAAATTGCCAGCTGTTTCACTACCACAACTTTCATCATGGTATTGAGCACCTTCCAGTTGTCCTCAAAACAATATGACTAGCATCTGTCCAGTGTGGTAGCTGGTTCTCTCTTTTTCCACACTTCTCTTCAGGGCAAAGATTGTGTACGTTTTTAAAGTTCTTAAAAATTACTATTTAAAAATAAGTGCTGGTGTTTATTAGTTAAGGTGAGGTTGAAGACTGAAGGCACAAAAAATATAAAGTGATGACATTTGAGGTGGTTGTTAGACACTGCAGAAATTCCAGTCTTAAGCTAGCCCATAGAAAGATCTGCCTCCTTCACCGAGGAGCTTTACTCTTGAGGCAATGTGCTAAAGGAGTGGAGTTGTCCAGAGCTTGATACATCTTTTAGGTACCCCAAGTGCAGATCATTCAATGCTTTTAAGATGAGGACAGAGATCTTGAATTTGATGCAATATTCTACTTGGTATCAGTGTAGTGAGCAAAGGACAAGTAAATCTGATTTGCAGCCCTGATTAAAGTATTCCTTCACAAGATTAGCCAAACATCCCTTTGAGGACGTGGGGTATATAAGGTAAGTCTTATTTCTAAGCTTCTCCTTTACAAAATATTTTTCTCAGAGGAAGGTTAATTATTTTGTGGTTTAGGAGATGAATAACAGACCAAAACAAAACAAAACAAAAAGGCCTGGCACATAACAGAACAAAGACAGCATCTCAAACATCTATTTGTTTTTAATCTGTCCCCTGTAATGCGTCACATCTGTTTACTCTAATTTTTCCATAAGTACTAGAAGGATGGTTTTTTAAAAATATTTACAGTTAAGTTAAAGGCTACAGTGTATCAATTAATAAATAGACAAACTACATTCTTAGTAATTCATTACAAATCTAAAAGAAGAGCAGTATTGTAAACTGATTCTCAAGAAGTATATTATGCCTTTCAGAAGCTTTTTCTTATCCTTCAGTTGAGTTAAGTTAATAAATAACTATAACTATTTTGGCAGTAGTTGTTACTGCTATATGCTTCCAATTCTCCAGTGCGATATTATATCATTGCACAAGATTAAGCAGTTTGGGGTTTTTTTAAATGTAGGCTTTAAACTCTGTGTTATGCTATCAATCATAAATGCATTTAATATTTCCGAAAAGTTCTTGATAAGAAAAAAAATAATGTGCATGTTTGTAATTATGGTCTCACTTATGGAGATCCAGTGCCCTGTTTAAAGGTACATTACTGTCACAACGATTAGCTGTCATAACTACTTCGCAGTTCATAGCTACAGTAATAGAATATTTCACAATCACTTCTATGCATAAATTCCTTTTATATTAAAAGCCTTAAGAACTTTACAAATTCCACTCCAGTGTGCCTCATTATCCCTGATGTGCTGAAACAATGAAAAATAGCATTCTTGTCATTTTAATTAAGGAGAAAGTAGGATGGAAGCTACTTTAATTGAAATCTTGGTTCTGCTGTCTGATGACAGCTACTGTTAAAAAGCTCAATTTTTTTAATAGAAAAAAACTGAGCTGTTGTAACTGTTCTGTTGTGTACAAGCTTAAGTTCTTGGGGGTTTTGTTTGTTTTTTAATTGCAAAGCTCTCATTAGTTCCTCGAAAATAGTTGCTCAGTAACAGCACAAACTATGTTATAGGCACAAGAAAAAAAGTTGGTAACAGAATTTTATTAGAAGGGTGCATTAAAGTCCTGGATCTAACTCCCAATGAAATCAGTGGGAATCTTTTCACTGCTTTTAATGGCATTTTATTTGGGCTCTACAAATCAGAATCCTTTCCACATGGAATGTGTCTAGGTTTTTCCTTTTTTAAAGAAAATAAAAATATCTGTATTTTTATAGGTTCTTGAAGATTTCCAGATGGAATTATTCAGCTGAGGTCCAAGGGTACATTTATAGTTATTCTGAATAAGTCAGATTGTCGGAACATCTTTTGTATATTATCTCTCACAATCCTAGCTGTCATTTCCTTTACTCTAGAGCAAATTAGTCTCTAGTCACTGGTAAAATGCATCTACAAACTGTGCTAATTTACAAGCTTCCCCACCACTCACCTCTTCAGGTTTTAACTGATTCATTTATTTCTAGTTTTAAAAGACATTACCATAAACACAAAGATATCTAGTCGTTATCCTCAAAAATCAACTAAGAGGAAATACAAAATCAAGGAAAACGTAGGAGATAAGTTCAAATTCTCCATGTTGCTGCTTACACTGTGGCCTTTGGTGAATTCGTTGCACCTGTTCTATTACTACTACTATTGGATGCTTGTTCTCAGATGAAAGAAATTCCTCAAAAAAGAATTATTCCCTGACATTATTGTTCATTAATCAGAAAGTGGATCGTACTGTCCCATTTATCAGTGATAGGTGGATCACAGATTCAGCAAAAAATGGATTTCCCTCATGTGCTAATTGTTATCCATGATGTACTCCGTTCATCTATAAGTCATTCAATCAGCACAGAGGATTCCATGGCCAGATCTTCCTTTTCCCTGCAGTGATGTTAGCCAAGGGGACAGAAATCTACAGTGTTTGGCTCTTGGCCAAAGAGCAAGTGTTTCCTTGGGCCCTTTCCCAGCACCTCCCTTGCACACTCACTTGTGTTAGAGCTGTACACAGTCCAGCTTTAAGATCAATTTTAAGATCAAACGTAAAAAGGAATTTCTGCCTGCTAGCTTCAGGATGAATTTCATAGGTGCAATTTATAAAGGCATTCCAGAACAGTTAGTGATGTGATTAAGTGGACCAACATTTAAAAAAACAACAACAACAAGGGACATCAGATTCCAGTGTTAGACATCCTTTAATTTTCAGACCAGGATTCAAAAGTAACAGATGGGGTTTAATGAAGCATCTACATAATTTTAATTGTTGTTATACTTAAAGCTTTGATCACATACTTTCAGTAACTAATTTTAAAAGGTAGTTTAAAAATTAAGATTACTTAAAATCCTGCAGTGCCATAGGATTGTATTCTAATACTACAATGGGGACACATACTCTCTCTTTTTTAATGGACATACAATGAAAATAACTTTTGCAAAATGGTATTGTTGACAAAGAAAATTTTAGTTAATGCATGTTTCATATTCATGTTAAATATCTGAGAACTCTACCTGTTTACATTACAGACCATATAAACTCGGTTTTCTGTTTGTTTTTCAAATGAGTCACCCCAAACGTTTTAGTTTAGGTTGGACACATTTCACTTGCATTGCAGTAGACATTTGCAATACACATACTGCATGCTACATTGGAAACAGGGAGAACTATAAAAGTATGAGCCCAAGTTTCAGAGGTGCTGAGTAGCCACTATTTGAATAGAAATCATTGGAAGTTATCTACAGAAAGTATTTTTAGACTCTTCAGTATATTGATTATAAGCAAACCATTTAAGTTTAGAAAATTACAACAAATGTCATGTAAGTGTTACCAATTTTAGAAGTCTGACTTTTGTGCTGTGAAGTCTTTGGAAAACTTAAAAAAAAAAAAAAAAAAATTGGGTGGGCTCATTTTGGTTACCATCCCATGGGGATACCATAGTGTATTTGGTTATTACACACACAAGGAATGTTAAGAATGCAACGCCAAACACTCATCATTTAAGTAGTACCAGAATTAACATTGACTATGCAAGCTTGATTTGACCTCCTTGTGCATGTGTAATATCATCCAGTCTTGCCTAACATCAAGTAGAAAAGTCTGGAGCAAAGCAAATAATACAACCCATCTCTGTCAACTCTCAGACTTTGCCACAAGAAAATATTCTCTCTCTTCTTACAACCTTTTGCCTCATCACTGTCCAGTTTATATGGACAATCACAATTCTGTCACTTATTTCCTAACTTTTGAGTGCTTTACTCTACCACCTTCATATTCTTTTAAATGTTTTTGTATGTGATTTTCTAGGTGTTGGGGTTTTTTTTAAAGCAAACTGAATCAACAGAAATTCTATCAGTGATCAGTATGGGTGGAACCCAAGACCTTTAGATTCACAGCACAGAACTCAACCACTTGAGCTAAAAGAGAACTGTGAGCAACAGTATGCTGTTGCCTTGTATGTAGACTAACCACTAGAAGGGAATGTGACATGCTTTACCAATGACTAGAAATGTTGGATAGCTCATGTGACGCCAATTTTTAAAAAGGGCTCCAGGGTAGGAATAAATGGTCAGTTTTCAGAATGGAGAGAGGTAAATAGTGGTGTCTCCCAGGGGTCTGTACTGGGACCAGTCCTATTCAACATATTCATAGATTATCTGGAAAAAAAGGGCAAACAGCGAGGTGGCAAAATTTGCACATGACACAAAACTACTCAAGACAGTTAATTCCCAAGCAGACTCTGAAGAGCTACAAAAGGATCTCACAAAACTGGATGACTGGGCAACAAAATGGCAGATGAAATTCAGTGTTGATAAATGCAAAGTAATACACATTGGAAAACATAATCCCAACTATACATATAAGTTGATGGGGCCTAAATGAGCTGTTACAACTCTCAAGAAAGAGATATTGGAGTCATTGTGGATAGTTCTCTAAAAACATCCACTCAATGTGCAGTAGCAGTCAAAAAAGCTAACAATGTTGGGAATCATTAAAAAAGGAATAGATAATAAGACAGAAAATATCATAATGCCTCTACATAAATCCATGGTACGCCCACATCTTGAGTACTGTATGCAGCTGTGGTCGCCCCATCTCAAAAAAAGATATATTGGAATTGGAAAAGGTTCAGAAAAGGGCAACAAAAATGATTAGGGGTATGGAACAGCTTCCGTATGAGGAGAGATTAATAAGACTGGGACTTATCAGCTTGGAAAAGAGACAACTAAGGGGGGATATAATAGAGATCTATAAAATCATGACTGGTATGGAGAAAGTAAATAAGGAAGTGTTATTTACTCCTTCTCACAACACAAGAACTAGGGGTCACCAAACGAAATTAATAGGCAGCAGGTTTAAAACAAACAAAAGGAAGTATCTCAAAAACAACGCACAGTGAACCTGTGGAACTCCTTGCCAGAGGATGTTGTGAAGACCAAGACTATAACAAGGTTTAAAAAAAAAAAAACACTAGGTAAGTTCACGGAAGATAGGTCCATCAATGGCTATTAGCCAGGATAGGCAGGGATGGTGTCCCGAGTCTCTGTTTCCAGAAGCTGAAAATGGGTGACAAGGAATGGATCACTTGATGATTACCTGTTCTGTTCATTCCCTCTGGGGCACCTGGCATTGGCCACTGTCAGAAGACAGGATACTGGGTTAGATGGACCTTTGATCTGACCCAATATGGTTGTTCTTATTTTCTTATGAATCGGAAATCTTAATTCTATTCTTGTGGCTGGCAGGGAGTGTGGTCTAATGCTTCGATATCACAGGCAGGCACACATATTTGATGCATTCATTCTTAAAGGCAGTATGGCTCAGTGGATGAGCCCTGGGTTCTATTCCTAGCACTGCCAGAAGTGACCTTGTACAACCTCTCAGTTCCTTCATTTATAAAATTGGGAAACAATACTTGCCTGCCTGAGGTCTGGCTCGGTAATAAAGGTTTTGAAGTGCACAGAATTAAACATCCCAGCCAGAGGAAGAGTCAAGCCTAGAGCTAATGATCTCCTTCTAGTAATTTCCCCTAGACTGAAGAGTGGGGGGAGTGTTTGTTATTGAATGCCTGTTCTCCTCCACAGCTCTAGCTCTGAGCCTACCATGTAGAAGGCTTGGGGCCTGCTCAGTACAGCTGGCTTGAAGAGAGCTTTGTGCGGCAGAGCGTGAGCACTGCACATTGAATGTTCTAAGATTTTATAAGCAAGACTCTAACAAGCTCAACTGAGGGTCTACAAATGGTCATTTTTTTAGAGCAGTATAACTCCGCCAAATCAGGGTTGATTTTTATGAAAACAGCAAGACACTTTTCTGACCACAAGACCTCTCCTACCAAAGTTCAAGTCCTGACTCACAACAAGGAGACATTAGAGCACTTTAAAAAAAAAAAAAAAAAGTGTTTTTAACGTTGGTGAAGCTACCTATTTCTCCCTAACCTTATTCTCAGAAATGACTGAATTGTTTTCACTTAAACTTTCCAGAAAAACATCAGCCTGAGACAAACACCTAGAATGCACAATTTCAGCCCAAACAGTTAAAGTTTGGCAAAGTTATAAGCAACTGAAAATGGAGCTAATAATTAAAGTGTTAGGCAGCTGTAGCTCTAGGCACTGCTACCAGCTCTGCCTATAACAAACTGCAGTTTCATTAAGAATATGTTATTTAAGGAATACCTAAAACAATTCATGAAATAAAGTGGCACTTACCCTCTGCTTTCAGGAGAATAAAGCAGTAGGTTGTGATGTTATCATTACCACCTCCTTTTGCGAGGGAAAAACAGAATCACACTGTCATTTGTCTAGTATATCCAGCACCTAGATAGAAACTGCACAGAGAAAGTTCTCTACAATACTAATTAACTTTCACATAATTGAAAATGATAGTACTGAGGGGGGAAAAAACCCTGAAAATGTACATGGTTAGAGAATACATATGGAGGGAATACTGTAATTTCTCTTACCTCAATGCTTTCTGTCCAAAATACATAAAAAGCTCCTTCCCCAAAGTTTCTACACCAGTGTATACACATCCTTTCAGCAATCTCAGGTAATCCTGACAGGAGGTTTTATTCCCAGTCACAGCATTCTGAAAATAAATTCACACACACACACAACACATGTTTAGGAAAGAAACAGTCCTAAAGCCAATATCAAAATTTTGCAGTCATCAGGTAATACCTAACTATACAGACAAAATCTGCCACCCTTAATCATACTGAGTACAACCTTATTCCTCCAACCATCCCACTGAAATCAGTGGGACTAATTGCAAAGTAAGCTGCTATTCAGTGTAACCAAGGCCATCAAACACTGGCCCATTTTACTCTGCCCTGTTAGTTTTCCAGAAAATATTATCCTAGAAAAAAAATAAGTAATTCATTATTTGTATAAAAACATAATTTGACAGATAAGAGGTCACCTTAAATCTCTAACAGACACTTATTTACAGAGTGTCCTGCCAGATCACCAACTCCATTCAGGAATTCTGAGACGGGTATTTTGTTGGAGAAAGTATGTGATACCATTTTTTGGCATTTTAAAAGCAAAAACCTTTTCAAGATGCTTCTGATTGGAGCCACTGACAGTGCTGATATATGTTCTGTGTACTTGATGAGGCTTTTTGTGTCCAGCAAAAATCTGCATATAGCCCCACAGGGGTACCTTTCTTTTCAAAGATCAGATTCTCAACAGCTAGACACAAAGGTGTTAGGGAGGGGACACTGGTGAAGGAATGAAGGGAATGGATCATTTTAAAGATCTGAGTCAAAAATTCACTACTCACATAGTAAGTGTTACTCCATTTATTCAAATGGAGACATGAGTACTTACACTAATGATTAATTTGGCCCAGGGAACTACTTTTTAGTGACAGCATTTCAGAGCTTATGTTTTAGACTCATAGACTTTAAGGTCAGAAGGGACCATTATGATCATCTAGTCTGACCTCCTGCACAATGCAGGCCACAGAATCTCACCCACCCACTCCTGGAATAATTCTCTCACCTATGTCTCAGCTATTAAAAGTTCTCAAATCATGGTTTAAAGACTTCAAGGTGCAGAGAATCCTCCAGCAAGTGACCCGTGCCCCATGCTGCAGAGGAAGGTGAAAAAACCTCCAGGGCCTCTGCCAATCTACCCAGGAGGAAAATTCCTTCCCGACCCCAAATATGGCGATCAGCTGAACCCTGAGCATGTGAGCAAGACTCACCAGCCAGACACCCAGGAAAAAGTTCTCTGTAGTAACTTCTAACATCCCATCACTGGCCATTGGGCCTATTTACCACTGACAGTCAAAGGTCAATTAATTGCTAAGATCATGTTATCCCATCAAACCATCCCCTCCATAAACTTATCTAGCTTAATCTTGAAGCCAGATAGGTCTTTTGCCCCCACTGCTTTCCTTGGAAGGCTGTTCCAGAACTTCACTCCTCTGATGGTTAGAAACCTTCATCTAATTTCAAGTCTAAATTCCTGATGGCCAGTTTATATCCATTTGTTCTTGTGTCCACATTGGTACTGAGCTTAAATTATTCCTCTCACTCCCTGGTATTTATCCCTCTGATATATTTTGGTGTATGGATCAAGTATTAGCAGAATGAAACTAGTTTCAAAGCCACATTTGTAATTCAAAAGTATCCAGCACTTCTATCATCATTGTTGCAAAATCTCTAAAGCCAGTGCTACTATGAGAAAATTAACATTTTTCCATTCCTAAGCCCAGGTCTACACTGAGGGGTGGAGCAGGGGTGGGTGGGGGGAGGAAATCGACCTAAGATACACAACTTCAGCTACAGGAATAGCCCTAACAGACAGAAGCCCAAGCGAACAGTTATGACACAGGTCTGAGGCAAAACCTCAAGTCTGTATAAAGAATACACAATTAGACCTACATTTTGCTGCCTTAGATGACTAGCTGTTTTGTCAGTATGGTACAATTGCTCCTTATTAACAAAAAAATATTCTGTTCAAGCAATTCCATGCTGACATTTTTAGTCAATTCATTTGCCATATTATTTTAAAATCCTCTATTTTTGAGATATGTACAGAAATGTCAAAATTATGAGATATTAACAGGACCAAGACTTATTTCTCGCTCTCTATCTTTTCTTTTTAAATAGCTTTGTGAAATAACTAAGTTATATATAGATTATCCTGTAACTTAGTATTCCTAACTATAATTATAAAAGTACCTATTCGATCAAAATAAGTTGGACAGCCCATTGTTTATTATATTCAATATCACTTGACAAAGGGAAAAGAAAAAAAGAAAATGTATGAGCCTTTGCCTATATGAGACTGTTGAACCAGTCTCAAGTTGCGATTTTTGAAACAATATATTTAAGCCTGTGCAAATCCCTGTATAGACACGTATTTGGGGACATGCAAAGTTTATTATAGTTTATCTTAAGTCAATTAGCAATCAGTTTAACCAGAACAAGAGTTTCCACACAAAAAAAGGTTCTATTAAATGGGTTTTTTAAAGGATTTAAATTAAACCATTTCAACTTCTGTGCTTAGATAAGGCCTTGCATTCTTCCCAGAGGCCCTTTATGCCCCACTTAAGTCCTTACATGGGCCATAAAGCAGAGGATCATCACAAGGACTGAAGGGCTGGTCTACACTAACCCCCCAATTCGAACTAAGATATGCAACTTCAGCTACGTAAATAACGTAGCTGAAGTCGAAGTATCTTAGTTCGAACGAAAAGGTACTTACCGCGGGTCCACACGCGGCAGGCAGGCTCCCCTGTCGACTCCGCCTACTCCGTTCGTGGAGTAGGATTACCGGCGTCGACGGCGAGCACTTCCAGGTTTGATTTATCGCGTCTACACAAGACGCAATAAATCGATCCCAGAAGATCAATTGCTTGCCGCCGAAGCAGCGGGTAAGTATAGACGTGCCCTGAGTGGAGAACAGACCTTGTGATGGTCCTCTGCCCAGAGAGAAAATTCATCCTGAGATGAATTTCACCAGCTGAGAATATGACCGTTACTATTTTTCCTCTTTGCTAAACTCATGAGAGCATAATTTATTCAAAAAGTAAAAATACTACTTAAGTCCTGAAACCAGGTTATGAGAATTAATTGATGACATGATCTCCTGCACTACATTCTTTTTAAAGTTGTGGGCAAGAGCACTGCTGTGGAACATTAATACAGAGTTATGGGAAAACATTAATCTGTGTGTAGGCTTACATATCAAACATAAGAAAAAATCCTTCTGTGACTTTCCCATTGCTTAGAATATAAGGGATGCACCAAGTTTCCCACACTTGTGCAGAAACTGACAAAAAAAAAAGCCAACTCAACAATCAGGAATGGAGTACTGAATTTTCACAGCTCATTAACCAGACCTGCTCATGTATATTTTAACATCTTTTTCTACAAAAAGGTCCCACAAGCCCCAAAAGTTGTATGCTGTTGAATAGTTTTATATTGGCAACAAAAATGGGCAAAAGTTAGTAGAGCTATTACGTACTGAGTACGTGGAAAGCAGATACCCCATTCTTTATTTGGTTAAATAGTTTGTCTAGTTAATGTGTTTTAAAAAAAAAACTAAGTAATTTTGGAAGTAAAAATTCCTTTTCTGTGGGCTAATGTGTATCATTCTCCCTCTAGGCTTTGTATTGTACACTTCCGAACCCTATATAAATTAAAAAGCAACTGATGCCAGCAACAACTTCTATGATTTTCCTTGTAGGTTTCCTCAACTCAAATGATATTAAAAAAAATTGATTAGACAAAAAAGTGACTTGAAAAGATTTCCTTCATTATTTCCTACATGGGTTCATGTTTCTCCAGCTTGCTCTCTCTCTTCAAATTCATCAGATTTGCTATGGCTGATTTATTATGTTGATGACAAGAATATATTATGGTACACTGATTTTAAAAAAAAAAGGTGAAAAATCTCAAACAACTGCCAGAAACCTTGCTGTAGTTAACTCTGCAATGACTTTTGCAGATGCAAAGTATGTCAGCTACACTAATGATCTTGCTTGAAGTTCAGATCATCCCCAAAACTACAAGAGAATTTTTACAAATCTAGTAAAGCTTAAAAGGAATGTCAACTGCATCATTTGTATTGGTGTAAAACCTTCATATCAGATACAGCACAGTAGTGCAACAAATGCCTTCTCAACATTTATTTAAAATTAAGTCCACTTAATCTAGTTTCCTAACATTAAACAGGGATGGTAAAGTTTTCAAAAGTGACTAAGTGGCTTAGGAGCCTGAAGTTCATTTTTAAAAGAGTTAGGCACTTAAGGCAAGATTTTGAAAAGTATTTAGGTACCTAAAGATGCAGATAGGCACCTACTGGGATTTTCAAAAAACACCTAGGAATGTAATTCCCACTGAAATAATTTTAATGGGCCATCAGGGGTACAGGCACTTTTTAAAACCCCACTAGATGCCTCTCTGTATCTTTAGGTGCCAGCATTCTTTTAAGAATCTGGCCCTCTAAGTGCCTACATCTCTTTTGAAAATGAGCATGCACTTTTGAAAAATTTACCCTGAATGTATTTAGTAGGGAAGCAGCAAAATAATTAGTCCTTGTATCAGCCTACTTGAAAGATTACAATGCAATCCTTTTTCTTCTCTGTGCCCAAAGACGGATGGAAGGCGCTATCAAAACAATGCCTGTTTGGAGGAGCCATAGAGAATATTTACACTGGGGGGATGAAGTCAGGCTATCTGCACAGTAAAGCAGTGGCTTTCTTGCATAAGCACCAAAGGAGATTGTGCACATCCTGCCAGATTCTCCTCAACTGCCAGGGAGCAGCAACAGGGCTCAGCGTTCCATGACAAAGTTCAGAAACGTGTGTAACGCTGTCTCTTGCTAGTCTACACGTACCAGCTCTGTCGGACGCGTCGGATCGATCTTCTGGGTTCGATTTATCGCGTCTTGTCTAGACGGGATAAATCGAACCAGGAAGTGCTCCCCCGTCGACGCTGGTAATCCTGCTCCACGAACGGAGCCGGCGGAGTCGACGGGGGAGCCTGCGCGCCGCGGTGTGGACCCGGGGTGAGTACTTTGAAGTTCGAAATAAGATACTTCGACTTCAGCTACTTTATTTACGAAGCCGCGTATCTTACTTCGAACTTCGGGGCTAGTGTAGACCAGCCCTTAAGTGTCGTAAAAAGAGTCAAAGGAAATGACCGAGGACACGGAAAAGCGCCAGAGCCATGCACAAGTGCAGCAAGGGACGGGCTCGCCCCTGTAGTTTATTTACATGGGGGGGGGGGGGGGACGGAGGGATTGGCGGGCGCCCCCCGCCGTGTCTATAAGCAACGCGTCGCTCCCCCTTTCAGCGGCTCCCACGCTGCGGGGCCGCCCCCACCCGCCCCCTTTACAACCGGGGGATACCAGCAGCGTGTCTCTGCCGCCCGCCGCGTGGCCCGTAGGGGGCCGAGCAGCTGTGCTGTCCCGCCCGCCCTGGGGCGGCTGTTACCGGCCGGCGCACGCCGCCCGAGCGGCTCCTGCCGCAGTCGCTGCTCACCCCGGTGCAGGCGGCGGGGCCCGGGGCCCCGGGCCGGGCTGGCGGCAGCGCGCTGCCCCGCACGCCCCGCACTGCCTGGCCCCGGCGCACCCGAGCCCGGATCCTCTCCCCGTGCAGGGCGCAGCCGGGACCCTCCACCATCCCGGAGCCGCTCAAATCTCCCGCTCGGGGCTGCCCCGCCCCTGTCTCCGCAGCGCCCTGCAGGAGGAGGAGGAGGGCCGCGGCCTAGGACTGGGGTGGGGCCAAACTGGATGCCCACCCGATCCCTCTGTGTCCAGGGGCCAGATCGGACACACCCACCGCCATCCCCTATCTGTGATAGGGAACTTCCCAACTTCCTACTTGCCCAAAACCAAACACCCTTGCCCCGCCCCTCCCCCGAGGCCCCACCCTTTCCCAGTCGCTCGCTTCCCCCCCTCCCCCATTTTCAAGGGCCGGATTAACTTGGGCCCCCATGGGGAAGGGTGGTCAGTCTCCAGCGTGAAAGGCGGACTGGGGGCAATGACGCACAGCGCGGCAGGAACAGCCCCGCAGCCCAGCAGGAGGGCACTGTTTACGAACCTGCTGCTGCCAGACGCAGACTGGCCTGCCCAGCCCTGTGCTGCCAGCATGTCCCTTGCCCTTGAGGATGAGCCTGCGCCACACCGCCCCCCTACCCAGTGCCCCACTCTTGTGCCCAGCACCCCCTAGCCCAGAGACCTCCACCACAGATCTCTGTGCCCAGCCCCCACGCTTCCCAGAGACCTCTCCCGCTGCCCTCCCACCACAACTGCACAGCACCTTGCACACCACACCACTCACCCAGTGCCCCCCGCCCATAGACCTCCCCACCACTTTCCTCACAGTCCCACCATCACAGTTGTACAGCAGCTGATATTCCTGACGGGATTCTGCACCAAAAAATTAAAAATTCTGTGCACAATATTTTAAAATTCTGCAAATTTTATTTGTCAATACATAAATTTGGAGGCTCCAACATGGCAGTGGGGAGCACAGGCCACTGGTTGCATGGAGGTGGAGATTACCCTGCAGCCTCCCCTCACGCCAGCCCAGGACTGGGACTTGACAGTGAGGCTACACCTGACCCTGACAGTGCAAGGGCCAGGCCTGCACCAGAAACACCATGGGACCCTGCCCCCCTGTGCCAGGCGCACCGGGTGTGGGTGAGCAGGCTCAGCCCAGCAGCAGGATCCAAGTACGGAGGGACTTAGTGTGGAGGGAGCCAGGTCAGGGTAAGAGAGTTCTCTGTGGGACAATCTGGGTGTGGGTGACTCAGTGGGAGATCTGGATGCACAGAAGCTTATTGGGAAGTTCCAGGTGCACGGGCCGGGTCGCTCCACTTCCTGCCACCCAGTGAGTGCAGGGCAAGCCTGACTGTGCACTCACGGGGCGGCAGGAAGTGGAGCAACCCCAGTAGCGTAGCCGGGGGGGGAGCAGGGGGAGCGGCCACTCCCCCTTGAGCAGAAGCTGTGGAAGTGGCGCAAGCGGCGCCTTTTTTTAGCAGCACTAAAAAAAGGCGCCGTTTCTTTTTAAGCGCCGCTTCTTGCACTCACCCGGTGTCGCTCTGGATCTTTGGCGGCATTTCGGCGGCGGGTACCACCGAAGACCCGGAGTGAGCTGCTGAAGTGCCACCGAAGACCCGGAGCGCCGCCGGGTGAGTACAGGGGGAGGCGCCTTTTTATAGCGCCGCTCCCCCTGCGCTCCAGACCTGGCTGCGCTACTGAGCGACCCGGCCCCAGCCCACTCCACTCTGCTCCCCTGGCTCCCAGCCTTGGGACTTTGGGGGGTAAGGGGGAACCTCCCCACAGCACTCACCAGCGGTGCGGCTGGGAGCCGGCAGAGTGGGCTGGAGCCAGGTTGCTCCACTTCCCACTGCCCCGTGAGTGCGGGGGTTGGGCCCGACCCTTGCTGCAGTCTCCTGGGAGAAGGGGAAGGGATGGAATGGGGGCGGGGCTGTTATGGAGCAGGGACAGGGACAGCTTTCCTGGCCCGCTCAGCCGGCCAGGAGATCGGGCTGGCCGGGGCCCCTTCTGGCACCACGGTAAACCCAATACTGATTTTCTTGGGGCAGGGTTTTGGAGTGCTAGGGGAGGTGAGGGCTCTAGCTGGGGGTATGGGCTCTGGGGTGGAGCTGGGGATGAGGGGTTTGGGGTGTAGGAGGGGGTTGGGGTGCAGGGAGGTGAGGGCTCCAGCTGGGGATGTGGACTCTGGGGTGGGGCTGGGGATGAGGGATTTGAAGTGCAGGAGGGGGCTCTGGGCAGGGGCTGAGGGGTTCAGATGGCGGGAGGGGAATCAGGCCTGGGGCAGGGGGGTGAGGGCTCCAGCTGGGAGTGCAGGGGGTGGGGTTGGGGATGAAGGGTTTGGGGTGCAGGAGGGTGCTCCAGGCTGGGACTGAGTGGCTCAGAGGGTGGGAGAGGGTTCAGGGATGGGGCAGGGGGGCCAGGGGTGCAGGCTATGGACGGCGATTACCTCAAGCAGTTCCCGGAAGCAGCAGCATGTCCCCTTCTGGCTCCTACGTAGAGGCGTGGTCAGGCGGCTCTGCATGCTGCCCCATCTGCAGGCACCACCCCTGCAGCTCCCATTGGCCATGGTTCCCTGCCAATGGGAGCTGCAGAGCAGGTGCTTGGGAAGGGGCAGTATGCGGAGCCCCCTGGTTACCCCTACGTGTAGGAGCTGGAAGGGTGACATGCTGCTGCTTCCGGGAGCCGTGTGGAGCCACGGTAGGCAGGGAGCCTGCTTTAGCCCTGCTGCGCTGCCGACTGGACTTTCAATGGCCCGGTCAGCAGTGCTGACTGGAGCCGCCTGGGTCCCTTTTCGACTGGGCATTCCAGTCAAAAATCGGACACCTGGCAACCCTAATCTTTGTGCAATGATCAAAGGTGGCTTCCTACCCTGGATCTGTGCACAGGGACCAAATGGGATCACTATCCCTCCATCCCTATCACCCGTGAAGAGGCCTAATGGGCTTCAACCACAAACCTGAGCCTAACCCAGTCTGCATACCCTCAGTCCCAGCTGGAATCTAGGCCAGCTTCCAAATGTCATAAATGGTCCCTGTTTCAGTAAAGGAACAAACCAAAATGCAGGATCTGAATTTCCCATCACCAGAACTTCATGTCAGCCAGCATCCAGCTTTTGGGTCTTGGCCACCATCAGTATGAGAAAAGGTGGAAACTGTAGTGGGACATGGTGAGAAAGACACATCCGTACAGGTGTTTTGCTGATCTGTCACAATGAAAGGTTCCAGAAAAAAGGACTGGAGCTACTGATCTAACACATCATTTCTTTCTTCCTCCCTCCCTCGCCCCCAATCCTGTGGCTCTCTCATGAATTCTTTCCTATTTTCATTGTAATGGCGTATCCTAGATAATGATTCCCGGATATTATCACATGAATCCCTGAATGGTGACATAAGCACTGCTATTGCACATGTTTATCCACACAATCTCAGGGCTCTCTGAAAAGAAGACGAGACACCTGCATGGAATGGCGAATTTCATAGCCAAATCAAGAGTGTTGACAGGCAAACTTTAAATGTGTATTTAAAAAAAAAATCCCTGGCAATCTCAGGAGCATCCCACATATGTTTTAATAATCACTAAGGGAAAATATACTTTAGAAATTATTAACATGATTTGGACTGTATGTGACCTGGCACAAGAACTGGGAACAGAACCAAAGAATTCTGACTTCTAGTCCCCTATTCTAAACACGAGGCAACACTGCTCATGCATTTGTGCATACCTTAGGAAACTTGTTGACCCTCTCCACACCCCTGCATATACCTATAATTTTCTAAGGATGTGTGAATAAATTGCTAAAGAAGCAAGTCAGAAAAGATAGCATATGGATAACCTTGCTTATGCTGTCTGTTTTCTTTTACTTCAAGGTTATGTAGCCATTGTAGGCAGCATTATATCATAGTCAGATATTATACAAAGCCCAACTAAAGACACAAAATATTCCCTATAAATAAATCATATGACATGTTGCCCAGAAAATTAAAAAGTTATGATATGGTGTACATAGCTATGCATATCTAAAGCTGGTTGTTTAATAAATATGCTAATTCAGAAGCTATTGAGATTAATTACTAATTGAAAAAACAAGGCTTGACAAATTGATAATTATTGGCCAAAGAATTAAACTCATTAGCCAGAGGAAGCAGCCACCAATGTTCAGGGGCAATGTGTGAATCCCAGTCCTCTCTCTCTCTCTCTCTGCTTTCCCTGCACCCTACTTTGGGGCTCCAGCCAAGATTTACAAAACAAATGGGTTCCTAAAGTTAGGCTCCTAAATTCATATTTAAGCATCTTAAAAAGTATTAAGTATCAGAGGGGTAGCCGTGTTAGTCTGGATTTGTAGAAGTGACAAAGGGTCCTGTGGCACCTTATAGACTAACAGAGGTATTGGAGCATAAGCTTTCGTGGGTGAATACCCGCTTCTTCGGATGCAAGCAGTGGACACTTCTTCGGATGCAAGCAGTGGAAATGTCCACTGCTTGCATCCGAAGAAGCAGGTATTCACCCACAAAAGCTTATGCTCCAATACCTCTGTTAGTCTATAAGGTGCCACAGGACCCTTTGTCGCTTCTTAAAAAGTATTGAGACCAGCAGCTCCCATTTACTTGCTAATCAAAATGTAATCCCCCCCCACAATAGTTTATAATTGGACATTTTATAAATGGCAATAACTATCCTGTTATGACATGTTACAACAGATCAGGTTTTAACTGTCACATCCAATTACAGGGGAAGTAGGTGTATCCATGGCTTCAATAAAAACCATTTAATAAGGATATCTTTAATAAGGATTTCTTACTCTTCTCACATACACTAATTAATTTTATTTTAACAAGATGATCTGTAATGACCCTCCCTTCACATACACTTTAATTCCCTTTCTCATTGAACTCTAGATGTAGCCAAACCATTATTAGTGAGCATTATATTATTTGGTGATACTTTGTAAACAGTCTGGAGTTTGTTCTCATTAAGAGAAACATTTAAGGATACAAATACCTTAAAGGAAAGGGATGTAATAAAAAGCACTGCAACAGACACTGGTTTGACACTTTTTATACTTTAAAACAAATGCCAAATATTGAACTTTGTAAATCTTTGTGTTTTTGTTCCACTGTGAAAAGTACAAATACATCAATGACAGCAGTTTTATAAACAACAGCAGCTGAGTGAAAATACTGGTCATACAGTTTTCTAATTACGTTGGAGGTGTAATGAAGTTCAACCTGTAAAACTGTTCATGTTTTACAGGGTGATAAGTAGAATCATCCTAGCTGCTGTGATAACTGCAATACTTTTGAATGTTAGGAAATTCAAAATTGTGGTCCTCGAGTTTTAACCATGTACTTGCCATTTACTTGGGCTACAGAGCGGGGGTATTTTTTCCCCCAAATTGTTAGTATTATCAGAACATAGTTGAACAACATACAAATAAAACATCTTTGACAACTTTTTCTGTGGTCCATTGTTAAAATGTAGAATACTGTTGTGAGCAGAGATGGCTCTGCAAAATCCAGTGGAAAAAAGAAACAGCCCTTCCCAGGGGTAAGTCTACTTGCAGAATTTAAAGAACACGTTTAATTGTTTGGCCATCACACATAATGCTATCCTTCCTTTCTGCTGTTACATCAGCAGGACCACATCATTCAGAGGTACTGTGGTAACAGATGTGGAAACTGGTGGCAAACCTAGATATTTACTATTTCAGTAAATAGTTAAGACTTATTTTTTTAAATCTGCAAGTAAGGAATTCCACAAATGTGCATACTATTCCACACAATTATTGTAACTGTGTGTGAAAATGGTGCAACTGTGCAAATACTCATTTATGTATCTAACTGGAAATTGGATGCAGTTACCTAATTTGGTTAGGCATTTGTAATAATTTCATGCAGAAATTAGGCATACACTGCACAAACATTTTTGTACATAGAATTGCATGCATGTGGTTTTTAAAAATAAACCTTGAGTATGTTATCCCATTTATGAGCTCACTGGGGGGAAAAAACACAATAGAATGACATTTTTTCTTTTTTTAAATCGTGTTTCCCAGGCTTATATAGAAAATGTATGTATCCCTTTTTGTTGTGTTTCCCAAAATTTCTATATGAGGCCTGATTCTCCACTCTATTGTACAAGTTTTATGTTGATGTAGCATGGGCATAAAAGCTCGTGTAACATGGTGGAGAATAAAGCCAACTAACCTTGAAATAATTTCCACTGCCTTACTTTGATTCTCTCTAGTTCATCAATGTCCTAAGAACAAAACAATTAAAAATCCATAAAAAGTACAATTTATCAAAAGTTTAAAAAAAAAATAGTGAGAAGCAAAGGGGCATATGTTGAAACAGACAAATCTAAATTAATATAATTTTAAAATAATTTATAATCTCTTCTATTTCTCCAAAAACAACACACACACACACAGAACAGACTTTTCCAAACCTAATAGTCATAAAGGCAATTTTAACAGTGAGATCCTTCATATGGCCATAACCTTTTTCCTTCTGGGATGGTGAAAGTATATAGTGAGAGCAGGCATTCATGTGGTTGAAAAAAATGTTGGATAAGAATGCATAAGCAAGGCTGACATGATCCATTACATGGTTGCCTAGGGATCTTATGGGAGGGGTGGAACACACACAAAATTTCATAACATGTAATCCTAATGAAATCCTTTCTAAACTTTGTGAAAACATTCCCAAATCCTTCTAAATGAAGTCTGTTAATGCAATTAATCCAAATGTGGGTGTTAAAGCAGTTTACCCTGTTCATGGAGCCATGAACCTGCCTGGCTCAGCTGAAGGTTATGTACAGTCCAAGGAGATGCAAAGTTAAATCACTCCTTGGTTATTAGCCCATAATATAAATGACAGCATGTATGGTATGAACCCCTGTTTGTGGAAAGAATTAAAATGGCTATTACACAAACTATACTATTCTGACTTACTCTGTTGTTGAAGGCTAATACAGTAGTTACTGTAAAGTAAATTTTTAAAAAGTGGAGATAGGAGGTTCCTAGTAAATCACAGTAAAATCTCTATGGCTGAAATAGAGAGTTTAACTCTGTTGTGATTTTTCAAGTTGAGTGTGGGCTAGTTTGTATTTTTTAAATGTTGCAGTCAAGATAAAATGTAACTGTAACTGACATGATATCATCATCTGATATTCAACATGTTTACACTGATAGTAATAAAACTCATTTGCATCAATGGATTATAAACAACAGTGATAATTTAAAGTCATTGGAGTTATCACAATTTACACCCGCTGAAAATCTGGACACAGATTAACATAATTTTAGGATTCTAATTGATATATTAAAGACAAGAACTTTCTCATTTAATTTTAAAAGTCATGGTTTATATATCCACCTTGATCAAGGGCCCACAGGGAAACCCATACAACATAAATATGCATTCAGTTATGTAATACAAAGTTACTCCTATTTTGAGGTTCTCATAACCACCTCCTTGAGGTGACAGTGATTCCCTGTGTGGCCTTGATCAAGTCACTTATTGCTCTTTAGGTAAAATCTTTTCCCCCTTGAAGTCCCCATGTGTAACATGGGGATATTATTTATTTACCTTCTAAAAGAGTATTAATTAGTTAATGTTTGTACAGTGCTTTGAAGAAGTAAAGCAGTATATGTAAGGGTTTTATATTATTACTAAATATCTAGGGTGAAATCCTGGCTCCATTGAAGTCTATGGGAGTTTTGTTATTGAATTCAATGAAGCCAGGGTTTCACCCAAAGAGTTTTAATGAAACCTACTTTTGGTCCTGCTATACCTGGTAGGATATCTCAGTTGCACAGTGCCTAGCACAATATTCAAAAGATGTGGATGCTGGTTTAGCAGCAGCCAGCACCATGTTCTGGGCCCTTCAGCAGGCTCTGTGGAGGCATCAGGACATCAAGCTTACTACAGAGCTAGATTACAGTTATAACAGCTCTATTGTATGGAAGTGAAATGTGGACACTGAGAAAGGCTAAAGAGCACTGGATTGGCCTTTTCAATTCCTGTAATCTTCATCAGCTGCTTCATATTAAGTGCCAGGATAATATTAGCAATGAGGATATTTGTAGCTTGCTAAACTCACTTGCTAAAAGGCTTCAGGGCAAGGAGATTTTATTTACATTTAAATTTGAAATTTCACAGTGTTGTAATTGTAGGGGTCCTGACCCAAAAAGGAGGTTTTTTGGGTTACAAGGTTATTGTAGGGGGGTTGCGGTACTGTTACCCTTACTTCTGCACTGTCGCTGGTGACGGCACAACCTTCAGAGTAGGGCAGCTGGAGAGTGGTGACTGCTGGCCGGGAGCCCAGCTCTGAAGGCAGAGTCGCTGCCAGCAGCAGTGCAGAAATAAGGATGGCATGTTATGGTATTGCCATTCTTACTTCTGCACTACTCCCTGCAGAGCTGGGCCCTCAGTCAGCAGCTGCCGCTCTCTGACCGCCCAACTCTGAAGGTGTTGGGCGGTCAGTGCAGAAGTAAGGGTGGCAATATCACAATCCTCCTAAAATAACCTTGCGACCCCCCTGCAACTCCTTTTTGGGTCAGGACCCCCAATTTGAGAAACGCTAGTCTTGCCCATGAAATCGGTATAGTATAGGGTAAAAGCACACAAAAGACCAGATTTCATGGGGGGGACTCCAGATTTCACAGTCCCTGATGCGCTTTTCATGGCTGTGAATTTGGTAGGGCACTATGGATGAGTCAATTATGAGAACCAGGGACTTTTTAAAAAAAGTGTAATCTTAAACTTTGCAGATATTTTGCAGGGATAGAGCTACCACACTTGCATGGAAAAATCTTCTTATTCACTGGTAGTGAGTACATTGTTCAAACCCCTAAATATTGATATGTCAGTAATGGAATGTTAATTTATTATATTAAATAAAGGGTTAATCATATTTATAGCTATACATCATATCTCTACCTCAGCTTCTGTCTTTTCTTTACTAAATCAATAACCATCCGGGCAATCCTTATCAATGCTTGTTTCACAAGTTAGTTCTCAGTATGGTAACCTTGGCATATAAAATTGCCATAGTAAATTAGCAGTGAATTATCTATCAAACACTGAGAATCATACTTATTTCCTAAAGGACCTCTCTGCTATGTAAACCTCCTTTGTCCCCTTGCTGAACTAGGATATCTGAACTGATGTTCATTCAGTCTGGCACACTTTGGTTATCTGTGAACCCCAAGAGATTGAGTGCTTTTCAGATATTAGATCTGAAACCTGGCTTGAATGTATCCTTACCACTTTATATTTCATTAGAAAAACACTCAGATAGAATATCTGTATCCATCTTGTTTGAAACTGATAATGGACAAGACTTGTTCATTCAGAAATAAACTTAAAACTTGCTTGTGTATAAGTAAGGGCCTCATAAATCACCTTTCATAAATATGATCAAATCTTATGTCAACTTAATTTTATTTGAATCAGGATATTGGTACTTCCCTATTTAAACCACACTAAAAGAGTCTCTCTATGCCAGAGTTGCAATTCTCAATATAGCTTTTTCAGTAGCTAAATGGTCTGGCGCCAGGGCCTTCCAGGAGCTTTATTGGAATAGGTCAGCTGACCTGGTTAATCCCACTTTTATCTAGACTACATAATGTGCTATTTCTCTAATATAAACAAAATAGGTGTTCCTATATTACCTGGAAAATTCTAAAAATAAACATTGTAAAGCACTACCACTTGTTGCTGGAGGCATTTGGATATTAATTTTCTTTCAACACAGGGTTGTAATCCTGAGATCAAAAGAAAGTATTCCCTTCCTACCCTCCCAGCCTTTTCTGGTTGTTTCAGTTGCTTTTGTGGTAACTTTTTTGTCTTTTTAAAATCATATTTTACGTTTTTATTAAAGAGTACTCCTAAACTGTTTTATTTTCTGATTAGAATGAGCAGCATGAGAGTCAGCCTGGGAGAATTGTCAGGTAAGAATAACAAACACTGTTTCTGAACAAAATTTTAAGAGATATATAAATATTCCTAATTCTTAATCTTTGCCTGGATGGATCCAAGCATTTCAGGTCATTATAAATTGAATCATGCCATATGTTGTTCTAAAGGTAGTTTTCCTAGGATTAGAAAGCAGAGATGGAGAAAAGGAAATATCTCAACACATGAATTCCATGAGGAATGTCCTAAAATATTCATTTATGGGGACAAAGACCTTCTTAAATTGCATAGTCATATTAGACAAGATCATGTGTGCTTCCAAAATTATTCTTGGAAATGTGTTAGGCCTCAAAGGACTGTTTCTTTTGTTCTAATATTATAAATGAAGTATTAAAGATGGGTGGTCATGAGCTGAATTAGAAATAAAATAATTTGAAATTCAGAACAAACACAGATAAGATTAAAAAAAAATAGTGACAAGGGCCCCATGTTCCCCTCCCAAATAAATTCCCAATCCTGCATTTAGATACTTGGCTCCTGTAATAGGCTATACCTCTCTAACACGCCTTTGGGGAGAGGGTGGGCACTACTCCAGTCTCAGAGGGCATAGACCTCCAGCAGTGATGGTCAGGGCATCTGTCCCCTTACACATGGCTCACAAAAAAGCAGCGTCCTAGGACTTCAGAAGCTAAAGGGCGGGGGTGGTGTGGTGTGGAAGTACGAGCTCTTCTCCTTTCTGAGAGGGCCAAGGCCCTCCAACCATTTTCCTAATCTACAGTCTCATGTTCTAGAGGACAGGAAGTTCTGTGTTACAGTCCTGCTCCTTTAGCGTATCACTCACAACTGAGCAGGGATCCTCCCTTTTAAGGACCTGGCCTCCTCCAGGCTTGACAGGCCTCACAGCTGCCCGGGGGTCGATGCTCACTGTGCCCAGAGAAGCTTATTGACTCCTTTCTGACTGGGATGGGGATCTGACTCACCACAGGCCCATTAGCACAGGTCCCTCCACCTGTTCACAGTGCCATAGTCTAATTCAGGGTCACAATATAAATTCATTTGGAGAAGGAAAGCTGACAGTGATGAGCCACTGCCTTGGGATGCAATCAACAGAATTATTGAAACGGAGGATCCACAGGATACATACGGACAAACCACACAGAATAGCTTTGTGAGGAGCGTCCTGACTTTCTGCTGCATCCTGAGTCCCAATCCAGTGCCGGCTGCATCCCTGATTTGTTGACATACAATAGCACCACCCAAATTAACCAAGAGTTATACCCTGTGTTTGGAAAAAAACCCATCACCTAAAATCAACAAAGGAATATTTTAATTCAGAGTATAAAATATTAAGCCATTTAAGAAACAAGCAGCTCCTCCAGGCTATCTACATGCTGAAAGAGACAGTATATAGAAAAATGAGTCTGTGTTAGCTGGAGAGATGCAGAAACAGGGAGCAACCACTCTATGCAGCATACTTGCATAATATTCAAACCATTCCAGGTGAATGATAGTGCTGTTCTGAGCTGGGTTCACTTATCTTGACTGTTCTATATCAGAGGGTTAACATCCTCTAAAAAAATACAAAGAGATGGGAGAAGGAGAACTTTGGATGAAAAATCTGCTGTTTCTAGTTGGAATAGAAAGGTTGAGCTTTCAGACTCACCAGAAAAAAAAAACACCATGGGGAAAAGCATATATTTAAAGTAACAGCACACATATATCATAAGGTCCAACAAACGTTAATAATAGAGCTTTATTGACGTTCAACTGGGGATTGTATTGCAAAATACAACCATGGAGGTCCAGCAAGGGTGGGGAGTGAAGCTTCCCTTGGGGAAGGCTAGCTACCTGTCCCATCTTTTCAGCCCATAGCCTCACCCACACTCCCCCATGCTCTGCCCCAGGCCCAGGCCCCTCGCATTCGCTACATGTGTCCCTACCCCAGCAAGGGATGGTGGGAACCTCTGGAGAGTGGGGTGGAGTGGATGAGAGCTGGAGAGAAGCAGCCAGGCAGCGGCGGCCAGGGGGGACCTTGGGGAAGGGGAGGAGCAGGGAGAAGAAGAGGCGGAGCCACCATGGCCCAAGCATCTCCTTTGGCCTATTATACCCGCTGCCCATGAGGTCCAGAGCAATTTCTGGGTTAGCATATACTCCTTCTTTTTGCCTCTCTGTTACCAGAATATTCTGGTTTCATCTGAAGAAGTGGGTATTCACCCACCAAAGCTTATGCTCCAATACGTCTGTTAGTCTATAAGGTGCCACAGGACTCCTTGTCACTTCTACAGATCCAGACTAACATGGCTACCCCTCTGATACAGAATACTCTGGTTCTCAGTGCTTGCTACAAGCCTTTATCAGCTGCCTGCATGCGTGCAGCACTCTATTTTAATTAGCCACAAGGTTCAAGGCTTAGATGGAATAGCAGGGGTCCCTAATTATCTTCATGAACTAGTGATCTGCCCAGAAAATGAGGAATGAAAAAGGTAATAGACAGTCAGAGGCCACTGTTCAATCACAGAGAGGAGCTAGAAGAATGGAAGATAAGCAAGCAGGTTTTCCCACTGACTTTTTGGATCTCAAATTACTAAAAACAAAAACACCCAGACAAACAAACAAAAGACCCCCCTAAAACAACCACCACTCATTTTTATTAACAAATTGCACCAATTTTAGACATGCACATATTTCTTGTCAGGGGATTTGGAATAGGTGGTTTAGGTTAAAATTGCCTGGTGCCTATGGAGTGTCTTTGGTTTTTTATTTTTATTGTATTTATTTAGGCATCCATAGTATTTCTTGGAGGTCTCATATGCCTCCTAGCCATTATTTATAATTATTCCCTCCATATGGGGGGAAAACATTATTTTTTCCATTTCAAGAGATTTAAGACACTAGGATTTAAATAATTGCCATTCACAAAATGGCCTTGACAAAAGGGCCCAGGATTATCTCTTTAGCAACTTTAGAATCAAAGCTGCATTATTGATATGAAGCTAAAAGGGCTTTGCAGTTCTTTATGTAATTAAAAGCAACTGTTATTATGGAAATTTCTCAGTGCAGCTGTTGTATCAGAAGAAAGGTTGCACTCTTCTCTGTCAGTAATCCCTTTAAATCTCCGACATGATTCATAGCTCCTTATACACTGTCTGTAAATTAAACAGAACTGGCTGCCTTCCATAGGTAAATGTTATTTATTTATTACTTTCACTTTCACCTCCATAAGCAAGTTATACAAGAGCATGGTTGCAGAACTTGAATTCAGTAGATGAAGCAATGATGGGATTTCCTTTCATCAATTTAATTTTGGTTTTCTTTTTTTCAGATCCCTCATTATTTTACAGTGCCCAGAAGTGTGATGGACACTCAAAGAAGCCAAAGGAAGACACAAACCCTGTCCCAAACAGCTTACAAATTTTGTACTTGACACAGCAATCAAGGATGACAGATATGAGGGACAGGATGCAGTGCTGCTGAGTTTGGCCAAGGTTGGAGCCAGTCTCACAATGACACGAAGTTTCAACCCTGCCTGGGGGAAAAGATCCTTCTGATTGGCTGCCTTCCATACCTGTTCACCACCTGGGGCATAGCAGCCAGTCAGGGCTGCTGCAGTGGGGAGGCTGAGCTTTCCCAATCCCCTCAGGAGCCAAAAGAAGTTTTGGGTTAGGGAAAGGGAGAAGCCCACACCATTCTCATGGTGGTGGTTAGGATGAAGCAGAAAGAACCTAGCAACTCCAAGTGGCTCTGCTCCCTCCTCTGCACTCCCCTCATGTGAACAGTGGATCATTCTTTGTTCCTCTCCATTCCCCTTTACAAGCACAGGATGGCTCTGTGACGGGTTGGGATCACAGAGACCTGCTTGGTGCTGCCACCTGGTGTGCCAAGGCTACTTCTGCCCCTGCTTCCAGGCCTTTTCCAGCTTGGGACTCCCGAATCCTGTCTGTTTTGAGCCAGATTCCACTGATCTGCTGCAAACACAGACCCAGGTCCGAACCAAGTCCACTAACAACTGTAAGGCTCCTGGAAGCGCTCTTGCCTTTGACACCCAGGTGCCCAACTCCCAAAGAGGTTCACACCCTTAATAAATCCGTTTTACCCTGTATAAAGCTTATACAGGGCAAACTCATAAATAGTTCACCTTCTATTTCAAAGATAGAAAGATATGCACAGCTGTTTGCCTTCCCCAGGTAACTCGTACTCCAGGCAACTTAATAAGTAAAAAGTGATTTTAATAAGTACAGAAAGTAGGATTTAAGTGATTCCAAGTAGTGACAAGCAGAACAAAGTGAATTACTAAATAAAATAAAATAGAACACGCAGTTCTATGTCTAATCACCCTGTGTACAGATAAAAACCTCACTAGGTCCAGTAAACAGGCTATCTTCCTCTTAGCCTGGGTCCAGCAATCACTCACCCCCCTATTGCCTTTGTTCAGTCTCTTTCAGGTGTGTCCTTGGGGGGTGGAGAGTCTCTCTCTTTAGCCAGCTGAAGACCAAAATGGAAGCGTCTCCCAAGGGCTTTTATAGTCTTTTTTTTCCCACTCCCTGTGTAACATCATGTTACCATGGAGTTTTGGGATCACATGGGCAAGTCACATATCCATGCACCCCTCGGTAACCAGTCCAACCAGTTGCATTCCTGACCAGGCCCCGATGTGGATTGGGGTCTGCAACTGCTTTTGTCTGTTAAGTGCTTGTACTTAACTTGCACATTCTTTCCTCCAAACATGATCCCAGGCACTTACAAAGGCTATGTACAAAACCAGCAAATATAAAACCAATCTTCATAACTCCAACTACAACAATGATACATGCGTACAAACAGGAGGAATAAATTCAGTAGGTCATAACTTTCACAGAGATATGTTACATGGCACATGTAGCATAAAACATATTCCAGTTACATCATGTATACGTTTATAAGCCTCTCCCCATAAAGCTTTTATGCGGTACACCGTCACAGGCTCCTCTGCTTCTTCCCCCATGCCCTGTCTGTCCTGGCAACAACTGACATGGAGAGGAGAAGAGGGGAGTGAAGAACCCCAGGAGTTGCTGCCCCCAGGCCTGGGGGAGCAAGGGAGCAGAGGTGAGGCTGGGGGAAGTGCAAATATAGGGGCTGAGGGGGTGCATAATTAATGTGAGGACTGGAGTGTGAATACTTAATTGGATGGCTGAGGTGAAAAACTAATTAATTAGAATTTGGGGGTTTGTGGAGAAGCTTGGAGCGCCTTACCATCTGGCGGGCTCAGGCAGGCAGGAAGAGCTCCTACAGACTCGGGGACCAAAATCACCTTGCTCCATATGTTTGGGAGAGTGGGCAACACTAAATGTCACATCCGTTGGGGATGGGCGGAGGGGGGATTCAAAAATCAAATGGTAGTTGCCAAATCACCATGTAATATATATATTTTTTTAATTTCATGGTTTTTGAGCCAATCTTGTGATTTTTGAATTGGGGTTGTCAGCCATGGAGATGGGATGAGGGTTACAGCAATAGGATCACATGATTACTCAGGGTAGGCATACTCATGTTTGGGCACTTTTGTATGTTTTTTTGTTTTGTTTTTGTTTATTTTATTTTCCTTGAGAATATGTTTAAAGCTTGAACAGTTAGCTGTGCTTGTCCCTTTAACTTTGTTTATTTTGGACTCTATGTATTGTGTCCTGTCCCCCCATTGTGTGCTTTATAAATCTTCACATTTTGTACTAGTACATATTGTGGATTGTCACAGGCTGAGCATGTTTTTCTAAGGGTCCTAGGACCAGTCCCGACCCATCTCCCTCCCCACTTGGATTGTATGACTGAGAGAGCAAGTGACTGAGAGGCAGCTGCTGTTAGTAGGAAGGAGAGCTGGCACAAGGACTGGCACTGTGTTTGGATGCTTTCCAGAAACTGGAGAAGGACCAATGGTGTTTTCCTCTGAGAGGGAGCTAGTGAAGGAGCCCAGGAAGGGCCCTTTGTAAGAAGCCAAGAAAGACCAGAGAAGAGGCCTAGGGCTGCGCTACAGAAGGATATTGGGGAATGTAATAGGGTAGCCTGCCCCTTTAAGTGCCAGGGGCCTCAGGCCTGTCAGCACTGGTCTATTAGCCCCTGCCCTACTACACCAGTGCAGAGTTGGCCATAAGAGGAAGGAAGTCCATAAATAGAGTGCTGGCTGGAGAGGGAAGCAGAAGGCAGCGATGAGCTAGTGGCTCATGGAAGATTCCAGACTTGGGAAGGAGCAGGGAGCAACCTAGAGGAGCCAGTGAGGGGCTGAGGGGAGGGAGGAAGAGGAGCTGGGAAGGTTGAAAGTGGAGTCCAGAGACTGGGCAGAAGAATGTATGAATTGGAGAAGGGAAGACAGAGCCCTTGGTAAGAAGGGGCTGCGCCCAGTTTGAGACTGGGGCAAAGGCTCTCTGTCTTGTGCTTATTTTGGACTTGTAAGGACAGGAAGGGATGGACTTCTTGTTAATGGAATGGCTGAAGGGTTAAGTCTAAGAGGGGAAACTGAGGCAGGGCTGCTGCAGAGTGCATCCCGGCCATGAGGGGGCACACTGGAAGTGGCAACTCTGTAACAGGGAGAGATTTATATACTGGGGGAGTCAGGGGAAAAGGTCTGACCCATGGACAGGCACTGAGGGAAGTGGTACTGAGAAACAGGGAAATAGTGTAGGCTTGGGTTTAGCATAAACTCCTGCCTCCAGTTTAGTGTTGAAGTCTGGTGTAGTAGGAGGCCCCCATGCATGGCCCTACTGAAGTAGTATGGGAAATCGCTACACAAAGAGTCTAAGGAGTGCTGAGCCTGGGGAGGGCCAAATAAAAATCTGTTCAGTTTTTGTTTGAATTTTGTTTGATTTTCAAAAGGGAGGACACTTGCTTTGACCAGAAAGCCGGCGCAACCAAGGCCACATCAAACTATCCTACAGAAAGGAAAACAGAAGCCCCAGATTATGACACAGGGAAATCGTGAAATGGAAGTGATACAGAGCAATGATGGGGAAATGAAAGCAGTGATGCCATATAGGTAAGAACCCCTTTGCATGGACCAGTATCTGAAAAACCTTGAGTTACGAGTCTCTGTAGATCTCTGATGAACTAAATGTCTGATAATTACTCTGTTTCACTTGCGATATCTATAAATGACTTAATCCAAGCTAACTTGAATATGAGTCAACTGAAGGTAAATAAACTTTGCCCTCAAAATAAAAGAAAATAATGTATACATTTTTTTCTAAGGTGTTCTTGATACTTACTGAGGATGTAATTATTCTTTAGGCTTCTGTGATGGCTATTTGTGGCATAGAACATCTGAAAAAGATGAGCTAGATTCATCAATATGTTCTGGTTGTCTTGTGCCACTAGGGCAGGGGTTCCCAAACATGGTTTGTGGCTTGTTCAGGGTAAGCCCCTGGCGGGCCGCAAGACGCTTTGTTTACCTGAACATCTGCAGATACGGCTGCTCGCAGCTCCCACTGGCCGCGGTTTGCCGTTCCCAGCCAATGGGAGCTGCAAGTGGTCGTACCTGCGGATGCTCAGGTAAACAAAGTGTCTCGTGGCCCACCAGGGGCTTTATAGATATAGATATAGTGTGTGTGTATTTATAGATATAGATATCTATATCTACACACACACACACACACACACAGAGAACATGAAAAGATTGGGGACTGCCATACCAACTCTGAGACTAATCAATTAAGGTGAGCTATTATCAGCAGGAGAAGAAAACCTTTCGTAGTGATAATCAGGATGGCCCATTTCAAACAGTTGACAAGAAGGTGTGAACAAGTCGCGAACCAAGTTTGGGAACCCTTGCACTAGGGTGATATAGAGCAGTTGTAAACCCAGATTATAAGAATTGTGCAAAGCAGACAGTGAATATTGGTGAATCTGGCACATTATTCTGAAAGCTGTATATTCATACTAAACTAGTTAAAGATTTCTATCTATTCTCTGGCATAATTCTGTACCAGGTATCCATTATGAAAGCAATAAAACGTTTTTTTCATGACCATTAGAATCTTTTCTCCTTTAATGATTCTAGCCAAAACTTTAAAAAGTGACTAGTGACTTTTGGTACCCAACATACCATAAAGTAGTCTGAGTTTCAAAAAGTGCCGAGCACCTCCCCACTGAAAATCAGGCCCCTCTAAGGTGTCAAGTTGGGCACTGAAAATTAAAATTCACTTTTGAAAACTTAGATCTATATTACCAATGACCATTTGCTCATGATGAACAACCCCATGCTAATACTCAAGTGCTGAAATTTTGCTATTTGCCTCTACTAGCCCCTATGTATTATCTTGATGTGGACTTTTAGTTTAGTATTCTAATTGTTGTATCCACTACTGTTTTATCAGCTGAGACTAGTACGTTTTCACAAAGCATGTGTGCTGTACTTCTCCACATTCCATGCTGCTGTCAGCTTCTGATAAATGAATTTTTGCCACACTTAAGAACTTGTCTGGTATTTGGCTTGTGTTAAACTGGCTCTGTTGTATTTCTAGGGGTACTCAGAACTCTGTGTATTGATGGCCTGTTTCAACCTCAATTTTTCTACCAATTTATTAACCAATGTCAGCAATGATCTCAGACACACCCAATAAACCATATAAAAGCAGTCAGCCCCTCCTCCCTCCTAACAGAAAGCCATGAGAATAGATAGGTTTGAAACTACGCCCATTAAATTAACATATTTTGGTTTTGACCTGTGAGAAATTTAAGTTCCACATCTGTTGCTCTCCACTACGAACCACCTACCTTCATCTTCCAGAAGTTCAGATCTATGGGCCAGATTGCCAGCTAGTGTAAATCTGTGCCTCTCCAAGGACGAGAGTGGAAGGATGCTGATTTACACCAGCTGAGAATCTGGCTCTATGGATTGCTAGCAAGAGTATCTGTGCCGATCTTAAGCGTAGAAGCAATTGAGGTCTCTCAGGTGGCCAGGCCAACTTTATAGATCAATGTCAACAACACTCAGAATTGCTGCCAGAAGCAAATCAAAAGGCAGTGAAGTTTTTAAATAATTGGTGTAATATGCTCCCTGTGGTTAACACAGCCAAGCAGGTGGCAGCCTCATTTTGCATCAGCTGTATCTTCCAAGCAATCCACAAACAAAGGGTTGTGATAAATTGAGTTGGGAGGGAGGTGTCTGAGATACCAAGGGGACTAGTGTTAGAATTGGTCTTATTTAACATCTTCATTAATGATCTGGAAGAGGGATTAAGCAGCACATTAATTAAATTGGCAGATGTTACTCAGAAGTAATTCCAAGGGTCCTCGATAGATTATAAACGTGAACAGATACTAACAAAACACAATTCAGTTTGGGGAAAATGTAATCTCATTGCCTGCAGCTCTCTCTGAGTCACTTTGCTATTTGGATCTGTTTTCCTGTGGGTTTGCCACTCTTTCCAATTTGTATATCCAGCATGTTTGAACACTGTTGAATTTATAACAAACATTAATGACAAAAGAGAAGCAGCAGCCACACAGGACACAAGAAAGGTGCTTGTTTTGGGTATTGAGGGATAATGGGGTAAGAGGGTTTCTTGCTTTTGAGGGGGAGTTATTTGTTCAAAAAAGCTTCTTGAAACCCTAAAAGTGACCTGACCTAGGCTACAACTATCAGGAAAAATCACTGCAGATGTTTCATTACTGTGACAAAGCAGTTCCATAGACCAACTGGAAGCTCTGTGGACGTATTATCCACCGATGATCCATGACGCTCAGATGCAGAATTACTGCTTTAGATACTTTCTCAGCCAATCTGTGTCACCTCACTATCCCCTGAATCTAGCTTGAGCCAGATCAACTTCAAAGTCCCTGTTGGCAGTGGGAAAATAAAAAATCTGTACTTTCAAAGACTGATTAAAATTAATCATATATTCTTATATGTCCCTATGATGGGATGGACACCCCACACTAGCCCGCCAAGAGCTGAATTAGGCCAGGTGGGCCTAATCAGCTAATTAGGCTACAAGCAGGGCCTGTATTAATCCAGGTATCTGGCACTAGAGAGGGGGATGCTTCTGGGAAAGCCTGCAGGGAAGTAGGTTGTAGTCACTTCCTGAGTGGAAGGACTTGGAGGCTGGCAAACACAGAGAGGAGGGAAGCCTAGGGAAAGAGCTGCTAGAGGTAGGACTGTACAGGGACAGTGGCTGCTTGTTATAGGGTCCCTAGGTTGGAACCAACTGTAGAGGGCAGGCCTGGGTCCCCCTACTAGCTAGTGGGAATTGGCAAGGGTGTTGGGGGTGCTACTTGTGATGATCTTTCCAGACCAGTCAGACAACAGGTCTGGAAAGATTGTGAATTCCCTGAAAGGGGAGGACTTTGGTGACCTGGCTGGTGGGCTAAGCCACAGAGAGGAAGCTGCAGACCCAGGAGCGAGTGAGGCAGTAGAGCAAGACGAGACTGGAGAAGACTACACTGGAGGGAGAGCCCAAGCTGGCAGAGCTAATCCCTGGGAAAGCCAGCAGGAGGTGCCACTTGTGATGAGTAGACCCCATAATATCCCCCTATTACCATAATATTTGAGTATTTCACAATCTTTAATGAACTTGAAATGAAAGTGTCTTATGGCTTTCTCTTATCCTCAAAATGGACCAAACCACAGCCCAAGAAATCTCACTTTGTCCTGTAGCTGCCTCACATGCAGGCTAATCAGGTCATGTGGTGTGGCACAGAAGGAAAGAACAGAAACACTGAAGAGCTCATCCACCCTAGAGGAAGTCCACAGAAGTCTCAACAACCCCTTGTTGCCAACTGTATGATGGATGGTGATAGATCTAAAAGTAGAAGCATTGACAACTGACCCCTGTCGTCCTCCCCATCATTAACTAACAAAACAAATGTAATCTCCATGATTTACCCATCCTGAAAGACTGATTTAAAGTGATTAAGAAAATCTGAGATCTCTAAATGGAGCCAAAATTGCTCCTCTACAATCTTTTCAGTAACCTGATTAGTATTTTCACCCCAGATGGGAAAGAGAGCCTCCATCAACTGCATAACTGATAGTTAAGTTAAAGCATATCATTTTAGGAAGACTACCAAAGTTTATTTAAGGACTTCAAGTGATGGTGAATACCTTACTTCTTTCTTTGGTAAGTTGTTCCAGTGGTTAATTATCCTTGGTTTGTTTGATTTTTGTCTCTCCAACTTCCAGGCAATGGATCATGTTAGCTCTTTGATAAATTAAAGAGCTCTCTACTGTCATTTTCTCCCATGCAGCTATTCTTAAATCATGATCTAGTCACATCTTAATTTTTCCATTCAGAAGCTGAATAGAGTGAGCTTCTTAAGTGTCTCATCATTAATCAGGTTTTTTCAGACCCCAGATCATTTGTGTGGCTCTCTTGAAAGACTGGAAAGAGTTCAGAACATCCTCTTTGAAGCAAGGACACCAGAACTGGACACAGTATTCCCGCAAGGATCTCACCAATGCCATATACAGAGGTAGTTCCACCTCCGTACTTCTACTCAATATTCTCATGTTTATGTCTCCAAAGGTCACATTAGCCATTTTAGCCACACCATTACACTGGCAACTAATTGAGTTGATTATCCTACATGTCTAGCAACTCCTCTTGAAAATCCTGAACTGCTTTTCAGGATACAGGTCCCCATCCTGTAAATATGAACTAAATTAATTGTTCTGAGATGTACAACCTTGCAGTTGGCTGTATTAAAATGCATGTTATAGACTCATAGACTTTAAGGTCAGAAGGGACCATTATGATCATCTAGTCTGACCTCCTGCACAATGCAGGCCACAGAATCTCACCCACCCACTCCTGGAATAATTCTCTCACCTATGTCTCAGCTATTGAAGTCCTCAAATCATGGTTTAAAAACTTCAAGATGCAGAGAATCCTCCAGCAAGTGACCCGTGCCCCATGCTGCAAAGGAAGGCGAAAAACCTCCAGGGCCTCTGCCAATCTACCCTGGAGGAAAATTCCTTCCCGACCCCAAATATGGTGATCAGCTGAACCCCGAGCATGTGGGCAAGACTCACCAGCCAGACACCCAGGACTAAGTTCTCTGTAGTAACTTCTAACATCCCATCATTGACCATTGGTCCTATTTACCACTGATGGCAATTAATTGACCTTTGACTAAGATCATGTTATCCCATCAAACCATCCCCTCCATAAACTTATCTAGCTTAATCTTGAAGCCAGATAGGTCTTTTGCCCCCACTGCTTCCCTTGGAAGGCTGTTCCAGAACTTCACTCCTCTGATGGTTAGAAACCTTAGTCTAATTTCAAGTCTAAACTTCCTGATGGCCAGTTTATATCCATTTGTTCTTGTGTCCACATTGGTACTAATCTTAAATAATTCCTCTCCCTCCCTGGTATTTATCCCTCTGATATATTTAAAGAGAGCACTCATATCTCCCCTCAGCCTTCTTTTGTTTAAGGTAAACAAACCAAGCTCCTTGAGTCTCCTTTCATACAACAGGTTTTCCATTCCTTGGATCATCCTAGTGGCCCTTCTTTGTACCTGTTCCAGTTTGAATTCATCCTTCTTAAACATGGGAGACCAGCACTGCACACAGTATTCCAAATGAGGTCTCACCTCTTGTGTGACTGAGACCAGCTTACCAAGTGATTCAAATCATGCTAGATAACGGACCTGTCGCCGTTAGTGTTTGGCACTCTATCAATTTTTGTATCCTGTGCAAACTTTACCTGCAATGATCTGATATTTTTTTCCAGCTTGTTGCTGAAGACGTGGAATAGCAGTGGACCAAGAGCAGATCCCTATGGAAAACCACTAGAAACACCCCAATTTGATAATGATTTGCCATTTAAAATTACTATTTGAAATCTCTCAACTACCAAGTTTCTGATAATTGAATAGGTACTATATTGTTTTTTTTAAATGTACACTAAGATTTTAATCAGAATGTCATGTGATTTAAGTATATTATGTCAACATAGTTAACAACCAAATATGTAACTTTAAAAAAACAAAAACAACTAAGCAAGACCATTTTTATAAAATGTTTATTAGCATTAATTATGCTAAATTTAGTAACTGAATAAGTCCTGTATCACCGGTTCAATGATTTTGTCCAGGATCAATATCAAGCTACCTGGAGTATAGTTACCCAGGTCATCCCATTTACCCTTTTAAAATATGGGCACAAGATTAATTTTTTTTTAAAAGTGCTTGTTAAATGCCTAGTCAACAGTTTTCATTTTGTACAATGTTGACTATTTGATAAAAAGCAAAGGGATTTTTCAGTGGCGCTGAGCATATGCGGTTCCCACTTACTGCAATTTGAGGTATGTCTGCTCAGCAGCTCTGAAAACCAAGCCCACGGTCTCAAAAATCATAGAATACAAAGCTTCCTGACTCCTCAGAAGTCACAAATACATGAAATGTGTGACTGCTTTGTAAAGATTGACAGTGTGAAGGGCTTAATACAAATCAAATGTGTTCTGCAAAAATCAGGTAGACACTGAGTTGTGTATACCTTAGTTATAGTGTGCACTGTAGGCATTTCACTCAGAAACCAGTTGTCTTTGTGAATCAAAGATAACTCACCCCAGAATGTGTTGATTTTAACAGTAAAGAATGTATCTGTAGCACACAATTTTCTGTTTTTGTGGTGCTTGAAAATATACAGTGGCTCTCCTCATGAATATAGAAAACAGGCTCATGATACAGCAGCGCTCTCAGGAGGAAGTTGGAATTATAGCAGAGTCTGAGCAAGCTAAATACAGATTTCTGCAAGTGCATCTGTCAAACAGGAAAAAGCTGGAGAAAACAAGAAGGTGACAGGCTGGGCAGAAAGAGAAATAGCATAATATAAAGTGAGTTAATGATGCTAGCAATTTTTAGCCATTGAGAAGGCAAGGACTGCAAGACAAGATGGCACATTTTGATTTATGGGTATGAAGGTGTGTGTGTGTGTGTGTGTGTATATATATATATATATATATATATATATTAAACTCCCAGGATAAGCTCAAATGTTCAGGTTCTCTGATGCTGAGCATCAATACAATAGTTATAAAGAATGTTACTGGAGTTTTCTAGTTACAAGGTTTGCTACTTGTCTAATGTTGTGAATACAAGCTAAAGGGGATAACTTACTATTGCCAACACAATAAAATAAAAAAACAAGTATGTTTCCCATCTCATGCCAGTTCCAGACAGGTGCTGCTCCATTGCCTTCAGCGAGGTTGCCCTTGATTTATCCTAGCGTAGGAGAATCAGGTCCCAATTATCTATTGCTAATACATTTTTTTTAAACCTACTCTGGAGGGATTCCTAACAATGATTTGAGCCAGGCTTGGTATGGGGTCATTTCTTTGTAAGATTCTAGTCCATACAACTTTGCTACTGCTCCTCTCATCTGCCTCACAACCCCCGAGTTATTTCAGTATTGAGCCTCTTCAAGGAAAAATTGCCATTCATGACAAAGCATGTAATGGTTTTAAAATGTCACTAAATCTGCCCACTAAACACATGAGGATTTGGACTCTGCTCATTAGAGCTGAAAAGTCAGCATACTAAAACGTTCTATCATATATCCCCTATATGTATGAAAAACCTTAAACACAATAATTGAATCATTATTTCTGTGCTACTTTACGAAACACTAAAGGAAATCATTATGAACGATGATGTTTTACTGGATTTCCTTCACAGTATCAAGTATTATATAAATAATTCTGATTTTAAAGGGTTCCTTTTCAGCTGATGCTGAATTCTAGTTAGCAAACACTTTTTTTTTTTTTTACAAGTTACAGAAAAGCTGGAAATGATGACATAAAAGAAAAATCAGCCCAAAACTACAGATTTTTTTCCTTAGAAGTTTAGTGATTCCTTTGTGTCTCAATACTGTCTGTGTTAGAACTGGGAAGCAAAGGCTGCCTTGAACTGAACTGTGGAAAAGAGTAATGATTATTTCATAATGAAAATAAACTAAAGTTAGGTGGGGATAAGAACATAGGTGCTCTTGCTCTTACTATATATTTAGATTGTGGTATTTTAGTTGTTCAGAGTGATTTTAAATGAAAAGAAGGTAAGTGGTGGCTTTTTTAAAAAATATGGATTTGCTCTGGGAGGGTGTTCCTTGCATAAGGGGTAGCATGAAATAACTTGCTTGCTGTGCTTCAACATTAAGGAATAAATTGTGACTGCCTGTATGAGTAAGCCAGGAAGAAAGCCTCCTCTCACCTAGTACAATGAAGCAGGAAGCAGATGTAATCAGGCTGCCCTCATCAAGGTGCTCAAATGTATATGTATGCTGGCTAGTATCAGCTGGAGCACTTGAAATTGGAAGAGGTCAAATATAGGTGATGCAAGCCTGAGTCTGAAGTCCTGTCTCCTGCTCTCCACTCAAGACAGTACTAGCAGAGAATTGCTGGGAGAGTGCTCATTTTCAAAGGGGATAGCAAGTGCACGCCAGTCCCCAGCGCCCAGAAGAGGCATAGTCCTTCCTTGCATATGCTTCAGGTGGTGCACTCTGTCCCCCTTCCTTTCTAGCCTCCGTCCCCCCTCCTTTCTAGCCTTGTGCAAAGAGGCATAATCTAACTCTAAAGATCCCATGATTCTCCAAAATTAATGGCCAAAGATTTCTCTCCTCTGTGTTCGTGTAGTGTGCTGTGTACTAGCTGGTTACAGCCATCCACACAAGAAGTAGCTGTACTTCACTGGTACTACATCTACACTGTATGCTTTGTGAATGCTCTTAGTGGTGTTGAGATCAAAGGTGTGTTACGAACATTATCTACAATTGGCACAGTCCTAGATTTCAAGAATCCTGAACAAATTTGACAGAAAAAAAAATTGTGGGTATTATGTTAAAAAAAACTATCCAATCTCGTTACTATGCGCTGTTTCAAGTTTTAGCTCCCATCTTCTTAAACTACTTTCTCTACTGTCCTGGGCCAACACAGCTCTGCTGTAAATAGCTGTAGCTCTCATTGCTCCAGCAATGCATTTAGTACCTGCTACCTACTCCTTTCAAAAAAAATGCCTCAGCAATGCTTTTAACATTGAAACAAGAATCTGAAGGAGTAAATGATCTAACAGGAATGATGTTTGATGCTTAGCCTGTCAAAGGAAACTTGTCTCAGTACTTTATTAAATAATGCTAAATCAGCATAGGTGCGGCAGTTGACATTTTCAAATTGAAAGTACTTTCAATGAGAAGTAAAGTACTTTCAATGAGAAGTAAATTGTGGTCAGGTCATCTTATAGTAGCCACTGGTCACTGCAATGATGGTAGCTTTAAAAGTGACAGAAAAAAATGACTTTCATTCATCAGTTTGACTGAAGACAACTTTAATTTTGTCATTAGCACAGGGATGCTGTAATACAGCTTCACCATAAAGGAGTCAAGGCCATAAATTTGTTACGCTAGCTGTTGTTTGTAAAGGAAAACTCAGAATTTACCTGTTGCAAGAACTTGTTTTTTATGTGACCATTGAAGTGCTGAGTGCTGAATCAATTCATTAATTCTCAAGATCATCATAATCAGAGTAGGCAAAGTATATATTTGCTCAGGGAAACATCTGTTAATGAATCTCTCCTGAGTCTCATCAGTAGTTGAGAAACTTTACTGCTTTAGCAATGTTTTCATTACTGCTGTGTCTATAGACTAGTGCAAAATGTTCTGCACTATTGCCCTTTTATCATTAGTTTGCATTGAGAGTAGATAAACATTTTAACTGGCTCTTTGTGCAATGTTAGAAGCAAAACCTAAAGTAAAATAACTATATATTTTCAGCTTCATGTTTGTATACTGGAAATTTTATATGCCATGCAAATACAAACCACTCTAGTGAATATAATCTGAGCTGTGAATCTGGCTCTGTTTAAAATGGATGTAGTTACTCTGGAAATATTGTAGTAGCTGTGCCATTACTGAAATTACACAATAGGCACATTGTCATTTTTTCCCATGAAGGCTCATTAGGGAATCATTTATTCAATTGCCACAGACTTGATATTTTGTTGTTGTTGTAGTAGCAGTAAGTGGAAGAGGTTAGGGTGATAATCCTTCCCTTAGCTGCAGTAATCTTAGGGCTTGTCTACATGCAGTGTAGAACAAAGCACACTAGGGAATTAGTAGTGCAGGGCAGCAGGGCCCACATGGACACCTAAGGTACATTCAAACATACTAAAGGTGTAAATCTATCTTGCACTAGCCTGCTGTTCACTAAGGGTATGTCTACACTTGGAGCTGGTGATTTACAGCTCATGTAGATATAGTTATGCTAGCTGTTGTGAAGTCCGCATGCTAAAAATAATGGTGCAGCCGGGGTAGCAAGAGCAATGGCATGGGCTAGCCAAGCTGAATACGTGCTCATGGGGTTGAGGGAGGTTTCTACTCAGCACAGCTAGCCCATGCCGCAACTTGCTGCTGCCCATGCTACCCCGGCTATGCTACTATTTTTAGCACACTAGCTCCATGAGTATATCTATGGGAACTCTGAACCACCAGTTCACCACCAGACATAGCGTTAGTACACAGCAAGATCCTGTGGGGTAAATTTACATCCTGGTTTGCTGCAAACCCAGTGTTCATCTACCTAGGCTCTTGGATAGTTAAGTGATGTGGGAATTGTCATGCCAGATCAAACAAGTGGTCCATTTAATCCAGTATTTTGTCTCTGAGAGTGGCCTTTAACAGAAGTAGAGAGGGAGTTACAATGAACTGACTGACTGGACCATTATGGAACAACTTGCCCATAAGGAAAACCATGAGGGTTTGTATACCTTTATTTAAATGTGCATTGTATGGAGATAGAGACTGTAGTTTGGGTTGCATTCTAAAATGGGGGACACATTCCTGTTTTTCTCTAACTAGGTTAATTTTTCTGTCCTTTGAATTTTCTATATAATTTTTGGTTTTTGTTTTCTATGGATAACTTTTTAATAGGAAATGTCTGAATCTGGGCTATGGCTGAAATTTGTCCTTGTCAGTCCTACTTGTCATTGTTAACTGATATCTCTTAAATAAACTTGTCTTTCCACTAGGGCTGTCAATTAATTGCAGGTAAGTCATGTGACTAACTCAAATATTAATTGATTAAAAAAATAGAATACCAATTGAAATGTATTAAATATTTTTGGATGTTTTTCAACATTTTCAAATTACAACACAGAATATGAAGTGTACAGTGCTCACTTTATATTTTTATTACAAATATTTGCACTGTAAAAATGATAAACAAAAGAAATAGTATTTTTCAGTTCACCTCATACACTTTCATGACAAAGATGGCACTAAAGTATTTGTAACTTACAAATGTAGATTTTTGTTTGTTTGTTTTATTTTTGAGTGCAGTTATGTAACAATGTAAAACTTCAGAGCCTACAAGTCCACTCAGTCCTACTTCTTGTTCAGCCAATCGCTCAGACAAACAAGTTTGTTTACATTTACAGGAGATTCTGCTGCTTATTTACAGTGTCATCTGAAAGTGAGAACAGGCGTTCACATGGCACTGTTGTAGCCAGCATTGCAAGGTATTTACGTGCCAGATATGCCAACCATTCATATGCCCCTTCATGCTTTGGCCACCATTCCAGAGGATCTGCTTCCATGCTGATGACGCTCATTTAAAAAAAAAAAAAAGCGTTTACATTTGACTGAACTTCTGGGGGAAAATTATATGTCTCCTGCTCTGTTTTACCTGCATTCAGCCATATATTTCATGTTATCGCAGTCTCACAGGATGACCCAGCACATGTTCTTTTTAAGAACACTTTCACAGCAGATTTGACAAAATGCAAAGAAGGTAGCAATTTCAGATTTCTAAAGATAGCTATAGCACTCGACCCCAGGTTTAAGAATATGAAGTGCCATCCAAAATCTGAGAGGGATGAGGTGTGAAGTATGCTTTCGGAAGTCTTAAAAGAGCAATACTCCGATGCAGAAACTACAGAACCCGAACCACCAAAAAAGAAAATCAACCTTCTGCTGTTGGCATTTGACTCAGATGATGAAAATGAACATGCGTTGGTCTGCTCTGCTTTGGATCATTATCGAGCAGAACCCGTCAGCAATATGGATGCATGTCCTCTGGAATGGTGGTTGAAGAATGAAGGGCCATATGAATCTTTAGCATAGGCACCGACTCCTTGGGTGATCTGGGGCTGGAGCATCCATGGGGAAAAATTAGCGTGCTGCATCCCCACTCCTCCACCTACCTCCCAGCACTTGCTGCCGCCAAACAGCTGTAGCAAGCTCTGGGAGGGAGGGAAGAGGAGTGGGAACGTGGCGCACTCAGGGGAGGAGGCGGGGAAGAAGTGGGGTTGGGGCAGGGGTTTAGGGAAGGAGTTGGAATAGGGGCAGAGAGGGGGCGGAGCTGGGGCAGGGATTTTGGGGAAGGGAGCGGGGTCGAGCAGTGCCCGGCACCAGTAGAAGTCGGTGCCTATGATCTTTAGCACATCTGGCACGTAAATATCTTAAGACGCCGGCTACAACAGTGCCATACGAACACTTGTTCTCACTAAACAAGAAGCAGGCAGCATTACCTCCTGAAAATTGTAACCAAATTGGTTACAATTTTCCATGTGCATTTTAACCATGAATTTTTCCCTCATTTCACTCTTGGCTCACATAAGTTTCAATGTGGTCTAGAATTTCACTTGGGTACTTGCTGCTGTTATTTGCATAAGTAAATGCTGTATTTCAGAGCGAATTCATAATCAACACCCTGCTATGCCGTTTCTGACAGTATATGGGAAGGATGTTTCTTTTGTGTATATAAACAATATTACCTAATGTGTCAAGAAAACACATACCTTCAATGTGTTCTGTACACAAATAATGGAATATGGGCATGCATATAAACATGAACAGGAAAAAGGGTCAAACATATTTACAAATGCCAAAAAATAGACAGATCTCTGATGTAACTCCTTTGACTTCATTGGACTTACCCAAAGACAAACTTGGCCCGGGCTCTCTCTAGTTGATGCTAATCTGCAGTTGCTGCTGCCATTATTAAGTTAATTGTTAGGGTCATCAATCTGTGTCAAAGAAGCTTTCAGAGTGCTTGATGAGATTTCAAGCATCAAGCTGTGCAGCATTAAAAATGATGAATTTACACCCAGGTAAAACTGTGCCCTTCAGCAATAATAATGAATCACCATTTTGTTTACAAATGGGTATTCACATGAGACATTGCATGAACAGACACTTTTTAAAGGGGAAAATCCATTAATTCAGTAAATGATCTTTGGAACTAACGCAGAATACACAGGCATGAGAAAGATCACGTCAAATTGCGTTTGATTAAAGGTATTATGGATGCAAATTCAAACTAATATGGTCTGATCCATATTTAAACATTAATAAAGGATACGTTTGAAGTCAAATGTCCTTCAGTGGAGACATGTCAACACCAGTGTATTTCATCTACAAGTGTTCAGTGTTGCACAGAAACTAACAGGAAACACCTTTAGCTCCAGGAGTTAATACTAAACCATATTCAAGGAATGAAAGATTGCTTATGCTGAGCTGTGCCAGCTGCCCATTGTCCACCGGCAGCCAGACAGTGCCAGGGCATGGGAAAACCCCACCTACCTCTCCTTTCCCTAACCACACCACTTCGACTGTGGGCCAGGAGAATGTAGGGTGACCAGATGTCCTGACTTTATAGGGACAGTCCTGATTTTTGGGTCTTTTTCTTATATAGGTTCCTATTACCTTCCACCCCCGTCACGATTTTTCACACTTGCTGTCTGGTCACCCTAGGAGAATGGTTGGGCATAATATTGTCACAGGGATTACAAAGAAACCATAAGTGTCTGTGTCCATCTTTAGTTTCTTGTCTTAGATCAGAATCTCTTTGGGGCAGAGACTGTCTTTTTGTTCTGTGGTCGTAGAGCAGCTAGCACGATGTGGTCTGGTCTCTGACTGGGGCTCCTAGGTGCGATGGCAATACAAATTAATAATGGAACCACTCTGCCACCTGTGGGCTGCTGGAGGAATCCCCTAAGCAAAGAAAATCCTCAAGTGGCTTGAGAAGATGGATTTTCAGGCAGCTTTGTGCCACCAATGACAAAGTTGCTTCATCATGGCTGAGGATCCAGTCCTTGAATCTAAGGCCCCGTCTACACTGGCAAGTTTCTGTGCAGTAAAGCAGCTTTGAGCACTGTAACTCCCGAAGTGTACACACTGCCAAGCCACTTAGTGCGCAGAAACTGCGCAGATGCAGCGCTCTAAAAAAACCACCTCGATGAGAGGCGTAGAGCTTTCTGCGCCATGGCTACAGTGCTGCAGTGCCAGTGTAGACACCGTGGTGATTACAGCACTGCAATTGGCCTCCAGGAGGTGTCCCACAATGCCTGTTTTCACCTCTCTGGCCTCCGGTTTGAACTCTACTGCCCTGCCCTCAGGTAACCATAAGCCCCACCCCATACATTCCTTTGCAAATTTGAAAGTTCCTTTCCTGTTTGCTTGGTGATGCTTGCAGTGGTCTCAGCGCATCTTTCCAGGTGGCCATTCCTGCTTCATGCACAAGGCGATCCTCCACTTGGAGCAATGCCAAGCTGCTGGACCTCATCAGCATTTGGGCAGAGGAGGTTGTCCAGTCCCATCTGCACTCCAGCCATAGGAATTATGATACTTATGGACAGATTCACGATGCATGATAGAAAGGGGCCATGACCGGGACACATTGCAGTGCAGGGTCAAAGTGAAGGAGCTGTGAAACGCCTGTCACAAGGCGCGGGAGGCAAACCGCCGCTCCGGTGCTGTGCACGTGAGCTGCCAGTTCTACAAAGAGCTGGACACAATACTCGGTGGTGACCCCACCTCCACTGTGAAGTCCCCTATGGATACTTTGTTGACTTCATTGCCAGTTGAGAGTGGACCAAGCCAGGAGGAGGCAAATTTGGACGAAGAGGGGGAGGGGGACCCAGAGGCAGAGGATGACTCAGAGGCCAGAGATGCTTGCAGCCAGGAGCTCTTTTCTACCCCAGAGGAGCCTAGCCAGTCACAGCAGTTGGATATTGGTGAAGCGCAAATAGGAGAGGAGGCCCCTGGTAAGTGGATCTGATTTTGGGAATTGCTGAAGCGAGTTGTTGGGGGGGCAGTAGGGTTGCAGAAAGCAGGCTTGTCTCCCACCGCATTCCTTTTCTGAGCGGTGGAACAGGCTGTTGATTGAATCCCTCACTTCATGGGACTCTCCCTCAGAGATCTCCAGGAAACTCTCATGGAGATAATGGGCAATCCGCTCCTGCAGGTTCCTCTGCAGAGCTGCTTTGTTTCTTGCCCCATTCATGGTAACTTTCCCGTGCCACTGTGCCATCACGGCAGCAGCGGGGTGGTGGGGGGGAGGAGGAAGGGGACCATAGCTGCACTCAGGCTAGCCACATAGGGGCCAGGGCAGAAGCTGCAGGCTTGGAGAAGACCCTCCCTTGATTCCCTGCTCACCCTTAGCAGTGAGATATCTTCCATAATCATAACATCCTGTGGAAAGTGTGGGGACAGGAAAGATTATCAGGTCCCCACACTCGCAGTGCTGGCTCTACCCAAGAGCCACGTGCCCAGTGTACTTCAGGGTCCAGGGACAGTGATTTACCCTGGCCCTGCGGCTGCTCACCATTTTGGGCGTCTTGTGGCTTATGTGTGCTTGCCTGGGGTCAGCCAGTTAACGTCAGGTGTGTGAGTACTGGCTGTGTTTTAAGGCACTGAAACAGTGTGTCTGTGTTGCAAACAATACTGCTTCTGTAAAATGTTGCATTTAAACTTCACAGAGATGACCTTGGGAGCTCAGCCTCCCTTATCGGCGGCAGAATGGTTGTGAAGAATTGGAAGGCGTCCAAGAAGAATTAAGGAGGATTTTATGTGTGAGGTTATGATACACTCCACTGCCGAGAAAAAGGAATTGAAGGAGTGGCGGGACAGCGAGAAGAGAGAACGAAAGGAGAATGCAGCATACCAGAGAGAAACCATGGAGCGGCTTTTAACATGTCTTATGGAGTGCCAGGCGGACACGCTCCAAGCAAGACTAGCTCTTCAAAACTAGCAGCTCCACGCTCGCCCTCCCCTGCAGTCGCTGTCCTAAAACTCTTTCCCATGCGCGCCCCCCAACCCCGCCAACACACTCTTATCAACCTCCTGGCTCCACTCTCTACCTGCAGCATTCCACTCCTCCCTCCTCACAGTCCAGCAGTGTGGACTCCCAATACCCACTGCACTCAACACCCATCCCTCTGCAGTTTGTCCCTGCTGAAGTACAGCACCCACTGCATCGTACTCCAAAGGAGAAGGTTGGGTATAATCCCTGGACATACACAAATCTGTAGCTGTCCTGGGACCTCTCCTCCTCTTGAAACCTTCCATTCCCCCTCCCTGCTGATGAATTTTTTTGTTGTCTTGCAATAAAAGAATTGTGTTTGTTTGAAAGCACTCTTTATTCTACTAAGTGAAAGCAAAAAGATCACTGCAAAGCAACATATTTACGTCAAGGCCCGTTCTTGCATCATGTGCACCAATCACTTCCTAGCATTACAAGCACTGCACTCCCGAGCATAGCAACAAATATTAGTGGCTTTCAGTTTCAAATTGCTACCTCAAGGCATCCCTGATCCTTATGGCCCCACACTGTGTCCTTCTAATAGCCCTGATCTCCGGCTGTTCAAACTTAGCCTTCAGCTGCTGAGCCTCTGCTGTCCAGCCCTGAGTGAACCTTTCACCCTTCCCTTCACAAATATTATGGAGCGTACAGCATGTGGCTATAAGCATAGGACTATTGTCATCGGCCATGTCCAGCTTCCCATACGGGCATCGTCAGCAGGCTTTTAAATGGCCAAATGCATGCTCCACAGTCATTCTGCACTTGCTCAGCCTGTTGTTGAACTGCTCCTTGCTGTTGTCAAGTTGCCCCATGTATGGCTTTATAAGCCACAGCATTAAGGGATAAGTGGGGTCCCCCAGGATCATAATGGGCATTTCGATTTTCCCTACGGTGATCTTCTGGTCTGGGGAGAAAGTCCCTGCTTGCAGCTTCTTGAACAGGTCAGTATTCCGAAAGATGCGTGCGTCATGCACCTTTCCGGACCAGCCTGTGTTAATGTCTGAAATGCCCACAGTGATCCACAAGAGGCTGGAGAACCATTGAGAAATACGCCTTGTGATTAATGTACTTGGTGACATTGTGGCTAGGTGGTCTGGTGCCAGAATTGGAATGTGCATGCCATCTATCGCTTCTCCGCAGCTAGGGAAGCCCATTTGTGCAAAGCCATCCACAATCTCACGCACGTTGCCCAGAGTCACGCTCTTTCGGAGAAGGATGCGATTAATGGCCCTGCACACTTGCATCAACACAACTCCGACGGTTGACTTTCCCACCCGAACTGGTTAGCGACCAATCAGTAGCTGTCTGGAGTAGCCAGCTTCCACAGTGCAATCACCACATGCTTCTCCAGCAACAGGGCAGCTCTCATTCTTGTGTCCTTGTGCCACAGGGCTGATGCGAGCTCATCACTGTCCCATGAATGTGGCTTTCCTCATGCGAAAGTCCTGCAGCCACTGCTGGTGATCCCAGACGTGCATCATGATGTGATCCCACCACTCTGCTTGTTTCCTGAGCCCAAAAGCGGCATTCCACTGTAGTCAGCACTTCCGTGAATGCCACAAGCATTCTCATATCATAGCTCCTACATGTGGCGAGATCAATGTCGCACTCCTCTTGCCTTTGTAGTGACGTGTTGGTCAGTGTGAACAGCATTCTTGTTAACAGCTCTGGATCCATTCCTGTACCCAGAAAAAGGCAGGGCAGGGTGCACAGTACACAAACTGTTGAAAGATGGTGCCAAATGCACACAGAAGCACAGGTGTTGCTGGGATGCGAAGCAATGCATCACGGGGCATTGGGACAGGACCCAGGATGCCCTGTGACCCCTTCCACCTTCCCACAAGTCCTAGCAGCAACAGAGAAAGAGGTGCTCTGTGGGATAGCTGCCCAGAGTGCACCACTCTGAATAGTGCCGCAAGTGTGAACACTCTATTGTGCAGGCAGCTGTCAGTGTGAACACACAACAGCGGTTTTCCTTTGGTGCTCTCTGAGCGGCGCTGTAACTGCCAGCGCTGTATCTTTGCCAGTGTAGATGTGCCCTAATAGGATAGATATCTGAAGGAAGAGCAGATAAACTAAATCATCTGCTTCTCCCCCACCCCCTTTTATTTTTCTTAAGCTGTTTATGAATATGGCCTTGATCCTGTACACACTCATTAACATGCTTTACTTAACACTGACCTTAACGTGAATGGGTGTTTGCAGGGTCAGGACCATAATGGTGAGTTGGCATACTTATTTGGATAAAATTAAAACCAATGCAAAACCTAAACCAACACAATAGACTCTATATGATGTAAATTTTTTAAAAATTACTTTTACGTTATCTGGGATGAAAATCCTTCAAACCACTCTAGTTTCTCTTTTAATGGAAAGCAGAAATCCCACAATAGCAAGAAAGGCTGTACTCATGGGAACCAAATTTGGGAGGGGATGCATCTCCTTTTTCTCACCCATCCTGAAAATCTTTATTTTGTTAATGTAACATACTTTAATTGATTAGTTGAACAATAGCCAGGTGACAGAAGGTAGGAACACCACAAAACTGGCCCAAGGGCTCTCTTATGAGGGTGTGGCATGGAAATAACTGCCTGCCAGAGAATACCTTTACCCTATGGGAATTTCTTTGGGGATAAATGTTATCCTAAGAAAATAAACTGGATGAGCCCTATAGTAATACTTGTGGTAATTTCTGTTCCTCTTTTAAATCTCTGCTGTGCTTTATTGTATTTGCCTCAGTATGTTTTAGTGAAATATTGGCATGATTTGCTGTGATAGCAAATAAAATTTTTAAAAGGATAATTAAGCAAATATATTCCAGCTATAAAGAAGTCTTAATAGGTTATTAGAAGCCTACTGCTCTTTTGGAGTAATAAATGCTATAATAAACAGAAGGGCTCATTAGAAAGAAGAGTGACTATGCACAGAGATTTACTATAGCCTATTCAGAATGTCTATAGTTTTGGAAACAAATGTACCAGCAAAAGTTTTGTTTCTGGACGGGAAGGAGGGGTAAAGAATGACTTTGGTCTGTTAGGATGTCAGAGTGAAAGCTGTGATTCACTTTACAAAACTTCCATCTGGTAAATAACATCTATAACTCCACACTTTAATTGTACTAAGTATCTTTATGCAGTAATTTTTTTTTTAAGAGAAAATATTTGGTTTTCTCCCTTTAGTTGCAGAAGTGTCTAACTTTGAAACCCTGTCGGAAACATACAAATGGCCCTTAGGGGCTGGAAATGCATCTGTGGGTTGCCGGATATCCAGGCCATGCCACTTTCCTCCAGCAATGCCCCTTTCCTCTTGCTACACTGGCAACAGCAAGGAGGTGAGGCATAAATTTGCTCTACATCACAAGAGGATCCCATTTACACTAAGATGATACTCCTTAAGATGGTTAAGCGTACTTAGGGTTGATTTATGCTAATACTACAAGTGGCCACACCACACCAGAGAATCTGGTCCAATATTTTCAATGTGGCTTCACTAGTGCCTCATTCACCATGCCTAGATGAGCTTTTCTTAGCTAATATTTCATATCTCCTTCTCCAAATATACTGAACCATTTTACTGCTCAATGCTGAGCAACTGGTTTTAATCAATTTTACGTGATCATCAGAAAATGATTTGACTTTCTTACCTAGAAAACTAACACAAAACAAGGACAAGTAATGCATCCAGAGTTGCACAGAGGGAGCTCCTGCTTTGTATTTGCAAAGCAATCGTACAGTAAATATCTCTGAGCAAACAGAAAATATGAAGGGAGCATGGAAATCATTCATAGAGGTGGCAGTAATAGCATACCACAGTACTCTAGTACCCACCTTCCCTTCTGACACATAATTCAATGTCCTCAAAACATACTCTTGCGGCCAGTTTACTGCATGTCATTATTTACAAAAGTATATAATGGGTCTAACTAAACCCATGTTACAATTAAACCACATAATCCACATTACTGAAATTAGAAACTTCTTATTTTAGGTAACATGTTTATAAAATAAGAATAATAAAAGTAGAAAACCAGTGGTGGAATACAGTAGTCCCTTCTAATTTATATTTGCCATTAACCCCAGGTAACTTGGCCCACCTTTCATTTGGGTTTGATTACTAGATGAAGGATTCCCACCACTACTAGCTCTACCTATAGGTGCAATTAAAATCCTTTAATCACAAGTAATGCTTGCTGTGTTCCAGCTTTCCTTTCCTGGAGTTGATTGGTTTTCACAGATTGATTGTTGTTGAACTACTAAACACAGTAACAAGAATGAGTTTTCCTTCTCTTCTGTTGAGATGTTTACTGGTGAATTAGTGTTCACCACTGTCCCATAAGAATAACATTCTCTTTTATGAGGAAACTCAGGGGAGCACACAACTATGGACTGCAGTAGCAGGCACAATACTGTGCAAAAGGATAAAAACCTTCCCAAAAATCTGTAGGGATAAGAAATAATGTAGCTGCAACAGATAACCACATTTATAAAGCCATGTTAAGTGTAACCCCCTATATAGCTTAACTTTTCTGTCCATCATTCTAATACTGTCTACATTCTACAAGTGAGAGAGAAGAGTATAAACACATGACAATGACACAACCTTTTTTCTTAAAATGTTACCTTGCCAATAAACTGCTACCAAATACAGTAGCAGAGCAGGCCAAATAGCATTCCTTATATAATCTATACAAGTTGTTTTCTTTGCAATCCAACATGTTCATTTTTCTAGGAGATAAGGTAGATTGTTTACATGTAGGGACAATCAATGAATCATGGAAAATCTGGACAAGGTAATTATCCAGACTGGAAGCCTAAATTAGTGCACATGCAGATCATAGAATCATAGAATTTCAGGGTTGGAAGGGACCTCAGGAGGTCATCTAGTCCAACCCCCTGCTCAAAGCAGGACCAAACCCAATTAGATCATCCCAGCCAGGGCTTTGTCAAGCCTGACCTTAAAAACCTCTAAGGAAGGAGATTCCACCACCTCCCTAGGTAACCCATTCCAGTGCTTCACCACCCTACTAGTGAAAAAGTTTTTCCTAATATCCAACCTAAACCTCCCCCTCTGCAACTTGAGACCATTACTCCTTGTTCTGTCATCTTCTACCACTGAGAACAGTCTAGATCCATCCTCTTTGGAACCCCCTTTTAGGTAGTTGAAAGCAGCTATCAAATCCCCCCTCATTCTTCTCTTCTGCAGGCTAAACAATCCCAGTTCCCTCAGCCTCTCCTCATAAGTCATGGGCTCCACCCCCCTAATCATTTGTGTTGCCCTCCGTTGGACTCTTTCCAATTTATCCACATCCTTCTTGTAGTGTGGGGCCCAAAACTGGACACAGTACTCCAAATGAGGCCTCACCAGTGCCGAATAGAGGGGAATAATCACGTCCCTCGATCTGCTGGAAATGCCCCTACTTATACAGCCCAAAATGCCGTTAGCCTTCTTGGCAACAAGGGCACACTGTTGACTCATATTCAGCTTTTCGTCCACTGTAACCCCTAGGTCCTTTTCTGCAGAACTGCTGCCCAGCCATTCAGTCCCTAGTCTGTAGCAGTGCATGGGATTCTTCCGTCCTAAGTGCAGGACTCTGCACTTGTCCTTGTTGAACCTCATCAGATTTCTTTTGGCCCAATCCTCTAATTTGTCTAGGTCCCTCTGTATCCTGTCCCTACCCTCCAGCGTATCAACCACTCCTCCCAGTTTAGTGTCATCTGCAAACTTGCTAAGGGTGCAGTCCACACCATCCTCCAGATCGTTGATGAAGATATTGAACAAAACCGGCCCCAGCACCGACCCTTGGGGCACTCCACTTGATACCGGCTGCCAACTAGACATGGAGCCATTGATCACTACCCGTTGAGCACGACCATCCAGCCAGTTTTCTATCCACCTTACCGTCCATTCATCCAGCCCATACTTCCTTAACTTGCTGGCAAGAACACTGTGGGAGACTGTATCAAAAGCTTTGCTAAAGTCAAGGAATAGCACATCCACTGCTTTCCCCTCATCCACAGAGCCAGTTATCTCATCATAGAAGGAAATTAGGTTAGTCAGGCATAACTTGCCCTTGGTGAATCCATGCTGACTGTTCCTGATCACTTTCCCCTCCTTTAAGTGGTTCAGAATTGATTCCTTGAGGACCTGTTCCATGATTTTTCCAGGGACTGAGGTGAGACTGACTGGCCTGTAGTTCCCCGGATCTTCCTTCTTCCCTTTTTTAAAGATGGGCACTACATTAGCTTTTTTCCAGTCATCCGGGACCTCCCCCGATTGCCATGATTTGTCAAAGATAATGGCCAATGGCTCTGCAATCACATCGGCCAACTCCTTTAGCACCCTCGGATGCAGTGCATCCGGCCCCATGGACTTGTGTTCGTCCAGCTTTTCTAAATAGTCCCAAACTACTTCTTTCTCCACAGAGGGCTGGTCACCTCCTCCCCATACCGTGCTGCGGAGTGCAGCCGCCTGGGAGCTGACCTTGTCTGTGAAGACAGAGGCAAAAAAAGCATTGAGTACACTAGCTTTCTCCACATCCTCTGTCACTAGGTTCCCTCCCTCATTTAGCAAGGGGCCCACACTTTCCTTGACTTTCTTCTTGTTGCTCACATACCTGAAGAAACCCTTCTTGTTACTCCTAACATCTCCGGCTAGCTGCAACTCCAAGTGTGATTTGGCCTTCCTAATTTATATTGGATGTATATGCTCATCCAATATCTCTCTACTCTTCCTGTCTGAACCATTCTGATAAAGACCAATTTGAACTGTACAGGATAAAGGACTAAATACTGAGCTGGTTCAAACTGGCATATGCCAATTTTACACCCGGTGGCCCATGGTTTTTTAAGGATTCTTACTTATTTCAAAACGAAAATAAGAAAGAAAAACTTGAGTGGGTTCTAACCCATGAAAGCTTATGCTGAAATAAATTTGTTAGAAAAATTTGTAGCACCTTAGAGACTTTCTTATTTTTGTTTTGCTGACACAGACTAACACGGCTACTACACTGAAACCTTACATATTTCAGTACATTTTAGACTTGTAAGAAGTAGATTAGACAGGCACATCTGTGCCTTATACAAATGTATACCTGCAGCTGAAAGAAATCTAGGCCCCTGGTTTGTTGATGTTAGGGTGGCCACTAAAGCGAGTTGATGTTACAGACCTCAGTTTGGAGAACTGATTGTCCATAATCAGGAGGTAGCCTGACAAGCAGGAGTCACTCCAGATTTTCCCTTGTGTAACAGAGAACAAAATCTTGCAGCCCTAGTTTGCTCAATTGACTACTGGAGCTAAGCTAATTTACACCATCAAAGAAGCTGGCCAAGTATATTTTGGGACAGTAAACTCTGGGAGTGTGTACCAGGTTCATCTGCCCCCTCTTCCGGCAGGCCACTTCAGAGTGGCCCAATAAAGTGCAGGGAGGCTTCCTGTTGTGCTGCACCCGTGGTTTTATTTATACACCTTCGCCCACCACCAACATTGAATTCTATATACAAGGCTTTACAGGGTTCATTCCCTCTTCCCCAAGCAACTAGCCCTCAATCAGCAGCCCTGATCTTTCCCCTGGCTGCTCCGTTTATGCTGGCTTGCCAGGCCCGCCGGTGGAGCCAATCTCCAGGCCAGGCATCAGGCCTGTCCCACCAGCCCCAATCTATTCCCCTTGATTGGAGCTGGCTGAGCAGGGGCTAATTAGGTGCTTTGCAGCAGCACCCTGCTACAGAGTGTCTCCTTAAAAGGTCACAGCCAATTTGAAATTCAGATTCCTGTTGGTAAATTGTGAACCTGCAACTGTTACAAGTAACTCCTAAAACAAGTACATCTGAAAGAGATTAGAGGGAAACACTTTTCTTTCTATTCCAGCTTCCTTTGTATATTTGACAGTGTTTTGTATGTATCTGTTCTTGCTATTTTGTGGATAGCCGGTTCCATTACAATCTTGGATTGCTTTGAGAGAAGTTCATGCATTCTTCCTTTGCCCCTGAAAGAGTGTGTTTACTATTAACAGCAGCAACAAGCTGAAACGGAGAAGTCATCAGGCAGATAGAGGCAAAGAGAGAAAAGGGAGTAGGGAGCAGGAGTGTGCCATGGTATATTTAATGATGTTTCTTTCAGGCATGTCCTTGTAAACACAGTTGGGGAACAGAAAATCAATAATTTTACTAAATAAATAAAACAATTCAGGACTCACTATTTCAAAAGTTCTTCCAATTAACATTAATGAGGAAGATGTGGATTGGCACCTGCTGCGATTTTCAAAAGTGTCTAATCATGTTAGGTGCCTAACTTTATTGATTTCAATGAGACTTAGAAGCTAACCTATTTAGGCACCTATTGGGATTTACAAAAGCACCTAAGTGGGTTAGTTCCTAACTCTCATTGAAATCAATAGGAGTTAGGCACCTAACCTGCCAAGGTTTTCAAAATCCCAGTCCATGACAATCTGCGTATTGAAGTGCCTAAATACCTTTGAAAAGTCTTGCCCTGAGTCCCTTTCTTGAAAGGAAGAAACAAAAATTAAAATTTTAGAAATTTCCTGCAATCAAAGTACTGTAGCCAGTTGTAGCCAGTCCAAGATTTGTTTTCCCCAAATCTGGATTAACACTAAGATAAAATCTGTCCCTTGATGTTGTTTTACAGTTGATAGGTGGTCTTGTTTCTAGCATTAATATTATATAGTGGTGCTTTAAATAGAGTATCTTAAACTAAATGCAATTTTTAACCTATTTTGCAGTTATCACTAGAAGATGAATAAACCATTTTTTAGGTGGGCGGGGGGGAGAAGAAAATAACAAATTTATGTTTGGGATTTCACATAAAAAGCAGTAGAATTTAAAGTAAGAGATTTACACTTCATATGTGCTGTATATGGTTTCTGAAGTTTTACAAATAAGAATGAAGAGAAGCTCCATCAAAGAAAAGGTATGACTTTTTTCCCTGTTACACAGAACATTTATCCACTTATCATTTAAATGGATAAATAGTACGTACTTTACATAACTGTTGCATCTTTCTTCTTAATCTGTAAGGGCCACTAGATTCTCTCTTATTCATACAATTTATTTAACCTAATAAAAGAGATTTACTAAACTTTGACCTCAATGGGGGAAGGGGGAGTCACATCAAAGAACTAAATTTGGCATTCCCACCTGACGTTTCCAGACATAACTTTCTCCAACTATTTATATTTCATTTTTTTTTTACTTTTTTTCATTCTTTTATGTACACATCTGTAACCAATCACTGCACTTTCTGTAGTTATATACGCAGTGTCAGGAAAGTTGGGTTTCTTAGTTGTTGTTTTGTTGTTGTTTTTAAAGCCCATTAGCTTGTAACATAATGACACACAAATAGAAGGATAAATAAAGGTGATATAATTAGCCCTGGTTGAAATATGTATTTTACTTTAAATGAAAAAAATAAACTGAACTTTTTGATTTTTCATGGCAGCTTTGGGGCGTTTTGTTAAACTGAAAATCAGATAAAATGAAAATGGAATCTTTCTTATGAAAATTTCTATTTTGTCAAATTTGTTCATTTGGAAAACTGTTTTGTCAGACAGTTTTTTACCTGCTCCAAATAAAATGTATTACCTTTAGTAGTATCACCTATATTAGCCAACCCTCCAAAACAGAATGGTAACTTATTATACAGTAACTGTTTCTTCTAGATGTGTTGTCCACTTGGATTTCACTTTGAGAGCATTTAGCTATTAGCTTCTTTTGGCCAGCATTGTGATATACATGAGGTCAAATTAGATTATCAAATGGTCTTGTCGTGCCTGAAACACTCTGGACTAGTCTACACTATAAACGCTGCATCGGCACAGCTGTACTGATGCTGCTGCACCACTGTAGCATGTTTGGTGACGATGTTCTATGCTGTCAGAAGAGAGCTCTGCCATTAGCATAATTATTCCACCTCTGAATCTATGCTGTAATTGCAAAACTCAATTCCACTTTAACTATGTAGCTGAGATCTGTGCTTTCTTAGTAAGAGCAGTTGTTACCTGGTGGTTTCTACTGGCCTGAATAACTATCATTACTGAAGCAATACCATCTTTTGGGAAGAGCAGGGGGTGAAAACCAGGAGTTCTAGTTCTGGTTCTGACAATAAAACACTGCATAATCTTGGGCATCTGATTTAAACCTGCCACCAGAGTTTTCCCATTTGCATAATATTTTCAATACCTGCAACACATATGTGTGATAAGCCTTCATTCAAATAATGTTTATAAAAAGCCTTTGGAATATTGAATGGAAGACAAAGAAGGCATTATGTGTTAATAATTTATTATTATTTTACTGTTTGTTCATAACTATGTACAAAATGCAGGAAAAAGGCATGTCTCTTTCCCCAAGGAATTTACAACTAATTTAGGAACGTTCTGCCCCAGTTGACTGACAGACTTTTTCTTATTTGAGGCAACTGTTTGATATGGCATTTATGACTTTACAGTGTTTCACAGATGCTTTTTGTTGTATAGGTGATCACTGCATAAAAATATTACCTTCTGGGTGACAACATGAAATATGTGAAACCACTCTCATGAGCACAGCTACATAATTGCAAAATAAATTCCAAAGTTCAATAACCCACCAATGTTTATTACCCATTACTGAGTGCTTTATGCACCTTGCTGGCTCTAGAGAATGATACATTGTTATATAGCACAATATGTTGACTTTAAATTTAGCAACCACCTCATGAATGGGGCTGCATATCTCCTGCTGCATAAAAAATACTGCAGTGTGATGAATATTTGTTTTTTCCTGTTCAAAATAATAAAATTCAAAACAGATTCAATTTTAGTTTTTAAAGCACACTGAGCAAATATTCCAAAACAGGGTTACAATGAATGCATTTCAGTGACTCATGAAATCTAGGTGATTTTGTAACGTGAACAATAATAAATGATTTAAGTGAATATGGGAAGTCTCAAATAGGGGAAAGGCAATATATCACTGCAGTAAAAGTGTCTGTATCTATAGCCCCAGCAACTGGCTCTGGTGTGAGATCCCTCTTATGCTATTTAAGCAAAGAGATTTAAGGAAGACAGCAGATACTATAAATTTAGGCATGCATACAGACCTCACTAATATAGAAGAATATTGGAAGCTACTAGCTGAAAGCCCGTGCTGTCACATGGGTGTGGCATTTGGGCACAGCAATCCACCATTTGTGCAGTCTCCCTCATACAACCAATGAAATTATTGCATGCAGATTAGCTATAGAGTAAAGGGGGTGACTGAAATAACTCTGGTATCACAATGATCTAGAAGTCTTGCCATGGCATAGATACATGGCTGATTATCACTGTACAGTCCACAGTTGTAATTTGTAAATTGTGTGTAAATCAAAATGGCTGAGAACTTACAAATTGGATGATAACAAATCCCAGTGATTGAGTCTGGTGATATTCTAAACAAAACATTCTCAGCCATGCTTGTAGCTGCTTCCATTGCTTCATACTGATGCAACAGACGTTCTAGGCTTCAGCATGGCAGTAACAATCCTGGAATCATTCATATATTAATGTGACAGGTGGTTATGTCTAGACTCTTTTTAATAATTTTGCTAATTCTAAATTTATTTATCTCTACAGAAATTACATGTATTTATGTCCCTGGGCAAACAGTTAATAAAGGTTTGTCAAAGGAACTGAGTGCCTACTTGCCCCATTATATAAGAGTATTGGGTGTCATTTGAGAATCCATAAGCAGTATTGAAGGATCATTAACACTAGTGGCAATATATGCAGGGTTGAAAGGAAGCCACTTAAGAGGAAGTGGGTTATTTCTTCAGACCAGATGGAGAAACATGAGTTTGAAAATGATCTAATATATAACTAAGCTGCATTGGCATATGAAGGTAGAAACTTTAGAGACAACAAAAACAAAATCTAACAGGCTTTCCTATAAGGTCTGGTTACTTCCTGGAATGCCCACACATGCTGGAGCTGAGATGTGACCCTGAATTAACAAGGGGCATGGAAATTAAAGGGAGATAGTCTTTGACCTGTGAGGGAGAGAAACAGCTGTTCAGTAATGTGCCACAACTTCTGACATAATGTTCTTGTCTGCCTAGCAACATGTTTTAAAATTATTAGTCTGAGGAGTGTTTGTGTTTAACCATCTCTTAGTCTGAGCCTCTCTAGTTTCCATAATAAATTTGCTCTTAAATAAGATGACCTGAATTGAACTTAGTGATTGTTAATGGGAGGGATGGGAGCTATTAAGTCCCTGGAAATAAATAAACCTGACATCTGACCTCAAGGGATGCAGGATAAGAGAAATGGTGATGGGCTAAATATTCAGTCCAAGGTGAGGGGACTGAAGAATCTCAGTCCAAAACAGTTTGTGAGGTAAGTGGTATAGGTCACTGTGGACAGGAGGAAAAGCAGTCAGACCTCTGATATAGAAGTAGAAGTCTTATATCCTATTGGAAAGAATAACCTGTATTCAGTAGTGATGACTTATGAGTCCTCAAGAAAATATTGGATTTAATACTTGCATTTAAGTGTAAAAGGATCCAACTGTATGACTATTTCATAGAATCATAGAATATTAGGGTTGGAAGAGACCTCAGGAGGTCATTTAGTCCAACTCCCTGCTCAAAGCAGGACCAACACCAACTAAATTATCCCAGCCAGGGCTTTATCAAGCCAGGACTTAAAAACCTCTAAGGATGGAGATTCCACCACCTCCCTAGGTAACCCATTCCAGTGCTTCACCACCCTCCCACTGAAACAGTGTTTCCTAATATCCAACCTAGACCTCCCCCACTGCAGCTTGAGACCATTACTTCTTATTCTGTCATCTGCCACCACTGAGAATAGCCTAGCTCCATCCTCTTTGGAATCCCCCTTCAGGTAGTTGAAGGCTGCTATCAAATCCCTCATCACACTTCTCTTCTGCAGACTAAATAACCCCAGTTCCTGCAGCCTCTCCTCATAAATCATGTGCCCCCTAATCATTTTTGTTGCCCTTCGCTGGACTCTCTCCAATGTGTCCACATCCCTTCTGTAGTGGGGGGGACCAAAACTGGACACAATACTCCAGGTGTGGGCTCACCAGTGCCGAATAGAGGGAAATAATCACTTCCCTTGATCTGCTGGCAATGCTCCTACTAATACAGCCCAATATGTCGTTGGCCTTCTTGACAACAAGGGCACACTGCTGACTCATATCCAGCTTCTCTACCACTGTAATCCCCTGGCCCTTTTCTACAGAACTGCTGCTTAGCCTGTCGGTCCCCAGCCTGTAGTGATGCATGGGATTCTTCTTTCCTAAGTGCAGGACTCTGCACTTGTCCTTGTTGAACCTCATCAGATTTTCCTTCTATTTCTGTTTGAGTACTGTGTTAACTGTGTTGTACTTGAATTTATTTTATATTGATTTGTTTTTATACTATGCTACATTTGTATTCCACAGAAAAAATACTGGAACCAAAAAAGGAATACTCATATCCATAAGTATCCACATACTGCTCTTTATGAAAATAATCTATCACAGACCCCGTGCCCCCAACACTTACTTATTCAAAACTGAACAATGACTGGCACCCATCCAAATGCAAACAAACTCAAAATACATGCATATTGTCAATATGAAACCAGTCTTTCTTGCAAGTACACACTGTCCCTGAAGTAGCAGTGACCCCACTTTGCCATCAGTACTGACTGCTTTCTCATGTGCGGAGGTGAAAAAATAATGTTTTAAAAGCCACTTTGAGTAGAATGGATTGCTCCTTGCTCATATTGTTTTATTTTGTGTCCCATGAGAGATGTCTGTCTATAGTCCGCTGTCTTGCCAGTTGTGGCAGGAGAGGTAGAAAAAGAAGAGTGAGTCGAGGCAAGGGGTAATGCTACCTATCTTTTTTTTTTTTTTAATTCAGCTGTTTTGCTGGGAAGTTCTAATTCTACTTGCTCTTTCTGTCTAGCAGTGAGTTTCTCACCTTTCATTTTTCTTCTTTTACTCCTGTTTTGTCAACCTGCCTCTGAACTCTATTACAGAGACACTTTGAAGTTGCTGTGGTTGAGCCCTGAACAACACTGAAAAGTGAGAGCTCTTGCTGATTCTCCTATCAGGAGAGACAAGCCTCACGGGCTAAAACTGCATGTGGGGGACAAAATCGGGACATTCGCCTACTCAGAGGCCTAGGGAAAAGCAGGCAAGAGAGAGGCTCCCAGCACCATAGGGTGTTTCTTGTAGAAATGGTCTGATTGAGCCCTGGTCTACACTACGAGTTTAGGTCGAATTTATTAGCGTTATTTCGATTGATCCGTGCACCCGTCCACACGACGAAGCCCTTAACATCGTCTTCTAGGGCTCTTAAAATCGATCTCGCCACTCCACCCCCAACGAGGGGATTAGCGCTTAAATCGATATTGCCGAATCGATGTAGGCTTAGTGAGGATGCAATTCGACGGTATTGGCCTCCTGGATCTATCCCACAGTGCAACATTTGACCGCTCTGGACAGCAGTCTGAGCTCCAATGCTCTGCCCAGGTAGACAGGAAAAGCCCCGCGAACTTTTGAATTTCATTTCCTGTTTGGCCAGCGTGGTGAGCTGCAGGTGAGCGCAGATCTCATCAGCAGAGGTGACCATGATGGAGTCCCAGAACCGAAGACGAGCTCCAGCATGGACCGATGGTGAAGTACACGATCTGATCGCTGTATGGGGAGACGAAACCGTGCTAGCAGAGCTACGGTCCAAAAGAAGAAACGCCAATACATATGCCAAAGTCTCCAAGGGCATGCAGGACAGAGGCTACAACAGGGACGCGCAACAGTGCCGCGTGAAAATTAAGGAGCTCAGGCAAGCCTACCAAAAAACCAGAGATGCAAACAAACGCTCTGGGTCAGAGCCCCAGACATGCCGCTTCTATGATGAGCTGCATGCCATTCTAGGAGGTGCAGCCAGCACTGACCCACCCATGTGGTATGACTCCGTATGTGGATCATCAGAAACCACAGAGGAGCATGATGATGATAATGATGCTGAAAATAGCGCCCAGACACAGCAAGGAAGTGGAGAAGCCCTTTTCCCCGACAGCCAGGAACTCTTTGTCACCCTGGAGCCAGTACCCTACGAACCCACCCAAGGCGTGCTCGATGCAGGAGAAGGGACCTCTGGTGCCTCTGGTGAGTGTACCTCTGTTAATTAGGTGTGTTTAATGATCAATTCGCGGCCAGTACAGCTACAGCTACTGGAAAAGTCTGTTAACATGTTCGGGGATGGAGCAGAAATCCTCCGGGGACATCTCCAGAAAGATCTCCTGGATGTACTCCCAAAGCCTGTGCAAAAGGTTTCTGGGGAGGGCAGCCTTATCCTGTGCTCCGTGGTAACACACTCTACCACGCCAGGCCAGTAGCACGTAGTCTGGAATCATTGCTTTGCAAAGCATGGCGGCGTATGGTCCCGGTGTTTGCTGGCATTCAAGCAACATCCGTTCTTTATCTGTCTGTGTTATCCTCAGAAGAGTGATATCATTCATGGTCACCTGGTTGAAATAGGGGAATTTTATTAAGGGGGTATTCAGAGGGGCTCCGTCCCTGCTGGGCTGTTTGCCTGTGGCTGAACGGAAATCTTCCCCGCTGTGACCCACGCGGTGGGGGGAGGGGGAACAGCGAACATCTTGGATGTGTGTCTGTGTGTGTGTGTGGGGGGGGGGGGGTGTCGATTAGGTTGCGCTGCACGTTAACCCGAAAACCGCCGCCCCTCCCTTTTCAATTGCCAACCAGTTTTAAATTGCCAGCCCAAAGGCTGTTTGTTATGGGAAATGAGGGGGTTGCTGTTTGAAAACATTCCCACATGTTATGAAGGTTAAAGAAGCCTATAGACTGTGGCTTACCATGGCTGCCTGCAAGCCGAATTCTGTTGCCCGCCGGACCTGCTTGTGTGATCTCTCACACCAAACTGGCAGACCCTCAATATAACAGGCAAAGTGCAACCTTGGACCAAATGCATATGTGATATGTAATGTTTGGAGCATTGTTCTCTAATATGTGTCTTTTAAACTACTCCTCTCCCGTTTGTTTCCTCCCGCAGCTGCAAATGTTTCAACGCCACCCCTTTCATCACCGTCCCAGAGGCTAGCGAAGATTAGAAGTAAAAAAAAAAGGAATCGAGACGATATGTTCTCAGAACTCATGGAATCCTCCCACACTGAAGCTGCCCAGCAGAATGCGTGGAGGCAGACACTGTCGGAGTCCAGGAAGGCAGAATTTGATCGTGCAGACAGGTGGCGTGCTGAAGAGAATGACTGGCGGGATGAAGAGAGTAGGTGGCGTCAGCGTGCAGAGAGAAGGCAGGATGCAATTCTGAGGCTACTGGAGGATCAAACGCAAATCCTCCGGCTTATGGCTGAGGAAAGGCGTAGGGTTCAGGAAAGGCCGCCTGAGCCCAGACCGCCGCTACAGCCCCTGTGTAACCAACAGCCCTCCTTCCCGAGTCCCATAACCTCATCCCCGAGACGCCCAAGAACGCGTTTGGGCGGCCTCCGTGCACCCAACCACTCAAGTCAAGAGAACAGTCCAAGCAAGAAAGGGCTGGCATTCAATAAGTTTTAAAGTGCTGTGTGTCCTTGTCCTTCCCTCATCCCCTCCTCCACCACCCATCCTGGTGCTTCCCTTCCTCCACCAGCTATCCCGGGAGACTGTGGCAGTTAGCCCCATAGTTCCCCCTCTTTGTTTTACGAATTAATAAAGAATGCATGATTTTTAAGCAACAATGACTTTATTTCCTCTGCGAGCGGTGATCGAGGGGGGGAGGGCAGGGCGGTTTGGGTAAAGGGAAGTAGAGTGAATGAAGGGGCGGGGCTTTTCATTACAGGGGAAAAACAGAACTTTCACACAGCATCCTGGCCATTCATGAAACTGGTTTTCAAAGCTTCCCTGATGTGCAACGCACCCTGCTGTACTCTTGTAATAGCCCTGGTGTCTGGCTGCGCATAACCAGTGGCCAGGCGATTTGCCTCAACCTCCCACCCCGCCATAAACGTCTCCCCCTTACTCTCACAGATATTGTGGAGCGCACAGCAAGCAGTAATAATAATGGGAATATTGTTTTCGCTGAGATCTAACGTAGTCAATAAACTTCGCCAGCGAGCTTTTAAACGACCAAATGCACATTCCACCACCATTCTGCACTTGCTCAGCCTATAGTTGAAAAGGTCCTGACTACTGTCCAGGCTACCTGTGTATGGCTTCATGAGCCATGGCATTAAGGGGTAGGCTGGGTCCCCAAGGATAACTATAGGCATCTCAACATCCCCAACAGTTATTTTCTGGTCTGGGAAGAAAGTCCCTTGCTGCAGCAGCTGAAACAGACCAGAGTTCCTGAAGATGCGAGCGTCATGTACCTTTCCCGGCCATCCCACGTTGATGTTGGTGAAACGTCCCTTGTGATCCACCAGTGCTTGCAGCACTATTGAAAAGTAACCCTTTCGGTTTATGTACTCGCTGGCTTGGTGGTCCGGTGCCAAGATAGGGATATGGGTTCCGTCTATCGCCCCACCACAGTTCGGGAACCCCATTGCTGCAAAGCCATCCAGTATGAGCTGCACATTTCCCAGACTCACAACCCTTGGTACCAGCAGCTTGGTGATCGCCCTGGCTACTTCCATCACAACAGCCCCCACTGTAGATTTTCCCACTCCGAATTGATTCATGACTGACTGGTAGCTGTCTGGCGTTGCAAGCTTCCACAGGGCTATCGCCAGTCGCTTCTGTACTGTGAGGGCTGCTCTCATCTCGGTGTTCTTGCGCTTCAGGGCAGGGGAAAGCAACTCACAAAGTTCCATGAAAGTGCCCTTACGCATGCGAAAGTTTCGCAGCCACTGGGATTCATCCCAGACCTGCAGCACTATGTGGTCCCACCAGTCTGTGCTTGTTTCCCGGGCCCAGAATCGGCGTTCCACTGTATCAACAAGCCCCATTAACACCATGATGTCCACCTTGCGGGGGGGCCTTTTTTGAGAGAGGTCTGTGTCCATGTCCTCATCACTGTCCTCAGGGCGCTGCTGTCGCCTCCTCGCCTGCTGTAGCTGTAGCAGCTCCTGGTTCTCGTTCTCCATATACTCCTGGACAATGCGCGTGGTGTTCATAACGGCGAGAACAGCCGCGGTGATCTGATCGTGCTCCATGCTTTCCCTGGTATGCTGTTTGCAGGACAGCAGAGTGGCAGCAGAAGCAGCGGGTGGATAACAATGGAGTCAGCAATATGGCGCCCATATGAAAAAAGGCGCGAAAGGATTTTTTGCTCCCCCCTCAGTTGCTTTCACGGAGGGAGGGGGGAACAAGGGTTAGGCTCATTTCCTTCTAGCTGCAGATGGTACGATATGCGGTGAGCAAGGAGGCGCCTTCCCTTCTAGCAGCAGATGGTACAATATGCTTGATATCCATCATCATCTCCTGGCCCCCTCAAGGATTGAACTCGCAACCCCGGGTTTAGCGGGCCAACGCTCAGACCGCTGAGCTATCCCTCCGCCCGTGTTCCAGGCAGTACTGAATCTCCCTTAAACAAAACGTAAAAAAGAGAATGACCAGAGTCACTCTGGTCACTCCCATTTATGTCCAAGCGCCCCCGGCCAGCCACACCATAGGCCGCCGGCCAGGAGCACACGAATACCAATCATATTGTACAATCTGCTGCGAGAAGGCAAGGAGCTTCTGCTGTATGGTCCCACGACCACGACCATTTATGGCATATTGCACCATCTGCAGCTAGAAGGCAAGGAGCTTCTGCTGTGTAGTCCCGCGACTACCAGCCTCAGGCGGAATGGCCCCCTCAAGGATTGAACTCGCAACCCCGGGTTTAGCGGGCCAACGCTCAGAACGCTGAGCTATCCCTCTGCCCGTATTATAGTGTGACTGAATCCCCACTAGACCTAATGTCCAGGCGTACGCTGGAGATGTACGGTAATTGTGAGCTGAGCAGGCTTCCGTAGCAAACACGGAAACCCCGGAAAAAAGGCGCGAAAAATATTGCTTTCACGGAGGGAGGGAGGGAGGGAGGGAGGGATGACATGTACCCAGAACCACCAGCGACAATGTTTTCTGCCCCATCAGGCTTTGGGATCGCAACCCAGAATTCCAATGGGCGGCGGAGACTGCGGGAACTGTGGGATAGCTACCCGCAATGCAATGCTCCGAAAGTCGATGCTAGCCCCGCTACTGTGGACACAGTCAATCGACCTCATGGTCTTAACGCTCTTTGTGTGGGGACACACACAATCGATTCCATAAATTCGGGTTTTAAAATATCGACTTCTATAAATTCGACCTAATTCTGTAGTATAGACGTACCATCAGACAAGTTCTTCCGGAAGGATAAGCAGCATCGCTGATTATGCCACTATTCTTCCACATGAACACAACATCCATCTTTGCTCCAGAGATTATGACCATGGGAAAGGAAGCAGGAATGTTCCTAAAGTTTTATGGACCAGGCAGACAGCATCTCATAGACTCATAGACTTTAAGGTCAGCAGGGACAATTATGATCATCTAGTCTGACCTCCTGCACAATGCAGGCCAAGAATCTCACCCACCCTCTCCTGTAATAAACCCCTAACCTATGCCTGAGCTATTGAAGTCCTCAAATCATGGTTAAAAGACTTCAAGGTGCAGAGAATCCTCCAGCAAGTGACCCGTGCCCCATGCTGCAGAGGAAGGCAAAAAAAACCCAGGGCCTCTGCCAATCTGCCCTGGAGGAAAATTCCTTCCCGACCCCAAATATGGCGATCAGCTAAAACCTGAGCATGCGGGCAAGATTCACCAGCCAGACACCCAGAAAAGAATTCTCTGTAGTAACTCAGATGCCACCCCATCTAACATCCCATCACAGGCCATTGGGCATATTTACTACTAATAGTCAAAGATCAATTAATTGCCAAAATTAGGCTATCCCATCATACCACCCCCTCCATAAAATTATCAAGCTTAATCTTGAAGCTAGATATGTCTTTTGCCCCCACTGCTTCCCTTGGAAGGCTGTTCCAGAACTTCACTCCTCTAATGGTTAGAAACCTTTGACTAATTTCAAGTCTAAACTTCCTGATAGACAGTTTATATCCATTTGTTCTTGTGTCCACATTGGTACTGATCTTAAATAATTCCTCTCCTTCCCCGGTATTTATCCCTCTGATATATTTCAAGAGAGCAATCATATCTCCCCTCAGCCTTCTTTTGGTTAGGCTAAACGAGTACCTTTAAATCCTGCACAGATCTGTCTCTTAGCTCACCAAGTTAAGAAGATGGCCACAATGTGTCTAGAAAAATGCAAGTATTCAAGAAAGGATTCAGGGACTCTGAGATCCACAACAGATAGGTAAGCTCCCTTATACTAACCCAAGCTTGGTTACTTTATTCTGCTGCTTTCCAGAACAGGGGTGAACTATCAGTCTGCTTCAGAAGAACAGGACGAAAGGAAGATGCCCATGATTTGCTTTTCCTCCTGATTTTCTCTGTCTCTCTCTCTCTGTGTGCGCCCGTGCGTGCATGTGTGTGTGTCTTAAACGATGCTCAAATAAGTCTTCACTTCCCTGGGTCTACAGCCAAAGCATGTTGAATGTGAGCATTCAAAGGGTGATCCCGGAAATAAGAAACATAAAAGGGAAATGGGCAACAGCAAGTACTTTCCCAAAAAGGAAATGAGAGAATGAATCCTTCCTCTGCATTCTCTCCCCCTGTCCCCTTCATGGAATTTTTAAAATCTGAGTTGGGGGAGCAAAAACATGTCTGATAGTTCCACTACTCTCCTCAGATCAAATAGGAATCATGTTTGGTATCATAAGGGTATTATGGTTCACTCCACAATATCCATATCCACTTTGCTATGTTGAAAGGGGCCAAGCATCAGGTCAGGCATATAGTGCCTGGGTTGCTATATCACCTAATAATCATGTGTTCACCCGGCATTGTAAACTCAATCTGACTGCCTCCTCCAGTGCAGCGTTTGGTAGGTGGTTCCTGCAGGCTGTGTCAGTCTAGTATGTGAGTACAAAAAGTAGCAGAAATAAAAATCCCTTAAATGAAGAGGAGTTAATTTGATGTGAGTGGAAGGATGATTTTGCAGGCTTGTCTGACGGAGCTCTGTCTTTCAGCTTAGGCAGGTGTGACTTGTGCATTAAAATTAAGAGGTCCCAGGTTTGATCCGTGCTACTGATGTACTGGTATTACTTTTACACTCTTTTCTCCCTCCCTTTATCAGTCTTATCTACTTTTATATTGTAAGCTCTTCAGGGTGGGACTGTCTCTTCTCTGGTATTTGTACAGAGACTAGCACAATGGGGCCAGAACCTGTTTAGGATCTCTAGGCACTACCATAACAAAAACAACAACATATATAGTTGGGGTTAAACGGGTCGGGTTTGGTGTTGACTTTTTTTTTTTACTTCCTTGATGCTGATTTATTTTTTACTGCTGGCTACTTCCATCTTTTAAGGATTTATGGACAGGTCTGTCATCCAAGAATAAGATTTCTTCTTGCCTATGAGTTTCTCTTCCCTTAGAAAGTCCATCCTGAAATCTGATCGGTCCTCTTTGATATGATAAATTATTAAAAGGAGGGAATATTTTTTATGTTCTTATCTTTTCCAGCTGTTATGCTCCCTACCTTTTTTCCCCCGTGTGACTTAGTAGTACGCTTAATGTCCTCAACTTCCATTGACTTCAAAGGCTCAGCCCCTTACAGGATCAAGCCCTCTCTAAATGGCATGTAGGAGATCTGAATTGAAAATGGAAATGCAGTAAATAGATGAGCTATTGAAGAATCGATAAAACTGCAATTCTCAAGATCTCAAGCAATATAAGTTTCTAGAATCTTTCAGGTTGAATCATTATTAACATAGACCACAGTACTCTAATGACATAACTTCTTAATCTGCACTATGAGATTGCTCTATCTTTGTCAATATCAGTTATTTCATATTATTTATAAGGAGCAAAATGAATTATAAAATGTTTATCTTAATGGTGAGAAACATGGACTGAAGACCGCATAAGGACCTGCCAGTTCATTATGGTGAGAAATAGTGGAGAACAAGGTCAAGAAAATGTTTCCATGGGTACCCAAAAGGAAAACTTTGGACATATCGGCTCTATTAGCAGAGTTAAATGTTAAGTATGACCCAGAGTCCCTTCAGTCTAATTCCACCAACATCTGAATTCTGTGAAAAAGCAGCCACTGAGCAATGCACAGCTAGAAGGAAGGAGTTTTCACATACACCTTATTTGACTGCTTTAACAGAGGATTTTGAACATGTTGTTTTAAGAAATCTTTATGATAAACAGAAGTCTTCCCCTTATGTAAACTGTTGGGATGATCTGCTTATTATCTGCTTTCTCATGAATGTTTTGAGATAATGAGAATATGTAAATCTCTTCTCCAAAAGCAGATGTAAGAAAATAAGCTGCCTTGTTACTGGGATAGTGACTTTGACCATCCATTCTCAGTTTTACCAGAATAAATCCAGACTAGCTCCAGTGATGCTAAATGAGAGCACAATCTGGCTCTTAGTCTTTAGAACTATTCTATTCTTTGGTTCATTTGTTTGAAAATATCTGTTCATTTGCCTTTAAAATGGTTCCTGTAAAAATGTTCAAAAATTGGAAATTTTTTAAAGTACCTCAAATTTTTGCAAAAATTCCATTTCAAAAAGGCCAAATTTCAAGTGATTTGTGTAAAAATACAAAGGAGCAAGTTCTATAACTTGGTTGTGATTAGACTGGAACAATCGTGGTAGTTAAGTGCAGAGGCTCAGACTGGTCAGCTTAAGAAATGGGGAACAAACTCCATTTCTTATAGTGCGCCAAGAATGAATTTGTCTGTAGAGTCTGAATGCCATTACTAGAGCTGTACAAAATTCCCAATTTCCACTTCATGGATATCATAATGCAGAATGACTTATTTCTGCTTATGGAAACTAGTTTTTTTCCACAGAAAATGAACTGAATATTTTAAAAAGAATTTCATTCACATTAATCAGCCAAAGTGTTTTTCACCAGACAGGATAATTATTTCATGAATCTTTAGCACCAATCACCATTTCTTTGTTGTTTTATTTCTCTTCTTAGAGTTTATATACTGTGCATACTGTACAGACACAATATTGCAGTAACAATGGTAGCATAATCTTTAAAATGCTGAGTTAAATTTCATTACTAACTCAGATTTGGAGAGATTAATAGACAATCACATGCTGTCATATTCAGCCAAAACTTGGTATAATAACTAAGTTATTAGGTCAATGCAATTACATGTCTAAAAACAGCTTCACTTTTTAAAATCCGCAAGCCAAACAGTGGGTTGCATCTGATTCACAGAGCAAAATTTGGCCCCAAAGGTTGCAGGTAGTGATCCATTAACATGGGCTGGTCTTTTTGTTTTAAAAGAGCCAAGATGTTTTAATTTGGCAAGTACTGAGAATGACAACACTTGGCATTGTGGTGAGGAATTACAGCATGTCAGTCTGTCATGGAATACATGTGCAATACACAGTGGAGAATGCAGGAGAATCCTGGAATTTCTTTGTTCAGATAATATGTGACAGCCCAGTCCTGGACAGGAATATGCAAGGCTACTCCGTATTGTCCCAGACTTGAATCATGACATGGTAGAATGGACCTCACTCCCCACTAGAATATCCTAATACAAAATAAGGGAGTATGTGTCCCCTTGGACAAACTTTTAGTTTGGCCTCTGCTTCATGGGGGTCCCAAAACTCCTGATAATGGCCCTGGAACTTGTTTGTAGCTTTGAAAATGATAATGGCTTTAAATATGAAGATAACTACTTCTGAAGATGGAAAACCACCCCATCTCTGACTCTGGCTCCCTGGCAACCACAGATTACAAGTCTTTCTCAATGTGCCCTGGTAACTGAGAGATTTTTCTTAACATTGCTATTTTGTTTTAGGTTGGGAGGCTTTCAAATGTGACAACCAGTGTAGCAATATTTAGAAGAAAGCGTGTGAACTAACCCCTTTATTATAATTCTGGGTCTGGTAGGAGAGCGCACATCTTTTCCTGCTTGGAAAGCCATCTCTTTTCTATCTGATAGCTGGATGCTCAAGTGTGTATCTGGTTTATTTCAACATTAGGATAGGATACAGTAAAGGCTATTCACATATACTAGAATAAATACAATAATATTACTAATGTAGTTTTGGAGAATTCTACCATATTAATGTTGAGTTTTCAATATAATTCTGCTTTCAGTATTTAATACTGCTTTACCAGTCAACCCATTCTAACTTACTCTCCACACAGTAATTGCATTGAAGGGAATGTCAGTCCCCTTTAACTAATCTCCTGCTTTCCCCTTCTTCCTAATTTTCTACATAGGTTTCATTCAAAACCTGAAAAGATCTCCCTTGGCAAATGCTAAAGGTTGAAGCTCTGAGACTTAACCCTCTCCTTTCCTTTAAAAAAGATTGGCTCACAAGAAGCAAATAAATGGAAGTAGATAGCCTTTGACCTCTATCTAATTTGTTTTATCCATGTGACCCACTGTTAGTCCTGGAGTTATCTAGTTGACCTGAGAGACAACATCTTCTGTTAGAAAAGTACCAGTCACTGATGCAGTGTTGCAGCAGCTAAGAAGTAACCGGGATAAAAGAAAACCTAGTTTAAATAGGTAGAGCTGTGGGGAGAAAGTTAATTCTGTTTCATGGACAATTTTGATATTTCTAAATTTGGTTTCATTTTAATTTGGAAAGAAAACCAAAAATTTCAAAATTCCCCCTGAAAAGGGAGCTGCCAGGTGGACTGCCTCACAGCCGGGTACCCCAGGGCTTCCAGAGTCCAAACTCCAAGGCAGGCCACCCGGCGGATTGCTCCAGAGCTGCATACCCTTGGAGCACTAGTGTCTCTGTCTCCATGGCAGCTCACCTGGCAGAGTGCCTCAGAACCATGGGTCCTGAAAGCCTTGGCTCCAAGGCAGTCTGCATGGTTGACTGCTGAGGAGCCAGGTGGGCCCTGACTGGATTAATGGGAAGAAGTGTGTCCTGCATCAGCATAGAACATTCAAAATCTTTAGAAAGTTTTATTAGAATTATCATGTTATCTTGAACTAGATAAGTGGCTTCTTATTCGAGCATTTTGTTTGACCCAAAATGAAAGGTTTTTTTGTGTTTGTGAGAGAAACTGAAGAATTGTCACTTCTGGTCAACCTGAAGCAAATGTATGTTTGTTTTTTTGGAGGGGGTTTGTTCTGGATATTTTTTTCGTTCAGCCACCTGTACACATGACAGGAAGTGGAAGAATAATCTGATCAGATAGCAGGTTGCCATGACTTTATTCACACACACTTCTTTTCCACGCCCAGATCTGAAGAACTCCCTGTAGCTTGAAAGCCTGTCTCTTTCACCAACAACAGTTGGTCCGATAAAAATATGACCTCACCCACCTTGTTTATTATTAACACAAGCATAGTCACTGAAAAGTCATGTCATGTTTTCAGGTAATATGGCAATCTGAAAATATAGATTTTTTTTTTTTTAGATACCATAAGTACAATAAGAAAAGGGTGAATTTTAGAGAGAACAACTGGGTTTTAAACCACTACAGCAGCTGTGTTGCCAACATCAATGTAAAAGTTATGACAATAATTTCAAAGAAAAACAGATTGCTATATCAATTCTGTTTCAAAATTTAGTGAAACTAGATAGTTATCTTGTTTGTTTTATTGCACATTGGAAGTTATTAAGCCAGTGTAAACATTGGCAGAAGTTTAACCACCACAATGTGTGCTCCATTGCACTGGGTTTGAGATTTCCACTTGATCCTGGAAAATATCTTAAAAAGAAAACATCTGATTCCTGATGGACTTTTTAAAATAAATTTCCCATGAATCTGTTTTTTCAAAATCTCACAAAAAAAAAGAAAGAAATTGGGACTATAGAATAGTTTCCCTTGCCAATTAGTAAATGTATTAAAACTGCAGGTAAGGCCTGCAGGGATTCGATTTTGTATTAGTATAAAAGCTGGCCAGACTTTCTTTCGCTCTCTCTCTCTTTCTCTCTATGAAAATTAGAAAACCGATTTGTAAAATTTGTTTTTCTAAACAACTCTAATTACTCATGCAAGATATAATGCATATATAGTACAAGGTCTATGTACCCTTATTACTTTTGAAGGATATAGTGCATACATTGTACAGGTCTGCCTACCCTTATTTCCACATTTTGTGTAAAGACACAAAGCTAAATTCTCTTCTCAGCTACAATGGTAGAGAATTGTGCCACTGTATGTATGACTCAGACAAGTAAATACATGGTTTATGGGGCAAATTCTGCTCTAGATGACACTGATGTCTCAGATCAACATCAATGGTACCGAGAGCACAGTTTGGTCCTATGTTTATGCAATAGTTGTGTGCACACATACACCTATCTTTTAATAGGTACATATATAAAAAAACTACTTTCAAAAGGATTTTGAGGAATACCTAGCAAGTCCTCGTTTTATGTTAGTTCACAATGCATGGGTAATGATTGACAAACTAACCAATGCAACATGTACACTAGTCTATGGCTGTGCAGGGTATTTAACTGCCAGCTAGTGTAGAATATATGGACACAAAGTGATGCATCAGCCTCTTTCCCCTTTCAATAATTAAGTGCAATTGGGCTTTCATCTTCTGATTTTTTGTAATACATTAACTTATGCAAACCCAGTCTTTATTAAAAGCCAGGCACAGTGTCAATTAGCTGTTGATTTTTAGTAAAGCTTAATTAGTTTTAGTCAATGGAGTCTTTTTAATGACTTTGCCAGGGTTGGGAAAGGAACTTTGTCACATCCATCACAGTTAAAATGAAGAAAGAGAGATCATTATCTCTTTGGACACAGCTTGCTTCTGGATATTTTTTTCTTGTTTCCTAAACCTTTGTTTGAAACTAAGATGGAAAAAGAGAATTGAATTAATTGGACAAGGGGAGGCCAGTATTAAGTGTAGAGGAGTGTATGGTTGCCAAAGTTCTAAGAAGCTTGACGTTGTTGTAGGTCATGAGAACATTACTGGACTTCTAAGTGGCTACTCCCACAGAGTGAACAGTAAAATCTCAGTTTTCAGTGCTTGTTTTACATTCTTCCCTTGGATGGAAGGGGTTTTGAGAAGAGAGAGGGTTCTTTCTAGGTCTTGGGAGAACCACAGGCACCCGAGACTACTGGAGTGGAGGGCCTGTACCTCAACTCCTTTCTGACTCCCCAAGTTCCCTCTTCCTCCTTGGCATCATCCTCTGATGCAGCTTCTGAAGCAGCCATGTTGCTAGGGACTCCTGTACAGGACATTGCCCCTCAAAGTCTTCCTCTGAGAGGGATGCTCATATTATGGAGGGCATCTTTTGCTGTATGGAAAGTGATTAAGCTAATGCTGACAGGTCAACTCAATTTACCTAATAAAGTCCCATGGGATTGGCGAGAGGATGATGCCATTGATGACTAGTGCACTTTCTTCCCATCTCATATCCACTTGGATCCACCGCATGTGGTGGTGGAAGAGATAACACGATCCTTAATCAACATTACCACCAATCAGAAGACATTCCCTGTATTATTTCTAGATTAAATAAGAATGGCTCAGCAGGAATAATTTATGACAGACTGCAGACAGAAAGAAGAGAGGAAGAATGACTGGTGAAGGGAAAATTACATTAATATTCACCTTTTCTTTTTTAGAATGTGAGAAAACCATAGAAAGCTCCTAATATTGCTCTGGTAATCATTGTATTGAAGTATGGTTTGAAAGATTTATTGCTACAATGGGATAATTATTCTCAGTTCATGATGTACTGGGTGGCCCAGTGTCTTGGGGGCTGTCTTCCACTATTCCACAAAGGCATCTGAAGATTATCTGAAACCTTACAGTGAAACAAGATATTTATGTCTCCATTCAGTAAACCTTGCTCTATAAACTCTTTTAAAAAGACTTTCATTGGTGATTCATGCATAATAATCAAATTAGCAATACACATCTATACCAGTACAGGTGGATGACATTCATTTATTTTAAAGTGGCAGATTTTGTAGTAAATTGTTACACTTTTGGCATGCAAGCCTGGGAGCATATGGCCCCTAGAAGTTTGGGACTAGATGACACTGACATTGTTAATGGTGTTCAGAGCCTTTCTTTATAGATTACAGTGATAAATTTGTGTAGGTCAGGCATGAACAGGGCTGGCGCTTCCACTAGGCGACCCTAGGCGGTCGCCTAGGGCGGCAGGATTTGGGGGGCGGCATTTCGGTGGCGACTCATTTCCCAGCAGCGATTCAGTGGCAAGAAAAGCGGCCGCCGAAACGCCTCCGAGAAGGCAGCTTCAGAGGAGCTGCTGCTGAAGCGCCGCTGATTATGGCGGAGGAGCGCTGCCACCTAGGGCAGCAAAAACCCTGGCACCGCTACTGGGCATGAAGAGGAAATTTTTTAGGTCACCTAGCCCATTGTGGTGGTCAGTAGTCACTTAAAAGAGATCCTCTTTATGCAGTGTACCAGTTCCCCACTTGGCTCTGCATAACAGAACATGGGCTTCTGCAGCATCCTTGTCTTCCCCCCTAACCCCCCACTTCCTGTCTAGGAAACTAAACAATTTAAAGATACAGTTCCCAATACCACCTCATCTCTCTGTTTAGGTAGGCTTAGGCCAGTTGAGTTTTACATGATCTAAATGATGGGCTTTCACCACTTTCCTGCTCAGATATCTGCATTTAAATTTACCCTCCTTGTCCCTTTTAAAAAAGATAGGGAAATCATCCATTTTTTAAAGCAAAGAGATGTAGATCTCATGAGGAAGCTGTACTTATAATGTGACCAAATTGTTCACAATGACTAACTTTCAAAATGTAGCTTATTTTATTTCTCGTGTTGTATCCACAAGTAGATTGATTTCACATTTATTTATTATTTAAGTGTTTTTTTTTAAGTATAATGTAATAGGTTGATCATGAACAATGCTCTAAAAGTATTCAGTAGTCCATATACTCCATTTGAGCTAAGTTGGTTAGTTTTAATTAGTTTTGTTTTCCAAAAAATACAGTTGCATAACATTATGAAATTTCCTTTCTTCAAATATGAATTCTAGTAAAACTTGATCATGTGAATCTTCACACAAAGTGATCACAAAAGGAGCATGATCATGGCTGAAGTAAATTATAAAAAATTAAATCAAATACTTTTAGAAATGTTTTTGCTGTATTAGTGCAGCTATAGTGCTAGAAGTCTCTACTCCCAAAAGATTCACTGACTGACCTCATGATGCTAGGGGAAGAGAGGGCCAATTCAGCTCTGATGTCTCAGTAGAAATCACAGAATGGTTCTGTTGCTGCCCCAATGCCTGGGAAGAAGGATTTTGTCACTCCCCTAACCTCTCTGACTTGATGCAGTAACCAACATTTGGCTTATAAAATCATTCCAAAGCCCATTGAAGTCATTGAGAGTCTTTCCTTTGACTATAATGAGCATGGGATCAGGCCTATAATGAGTATATTTCCTTCGTTAAGTTTTCTGCTGCAGTTTACAGAGTCCCCGAAAATGGTGTGTGGGTGTGTACAAAACAGTCTCAATTTTAGAATAGTATTTCTCTTCCTTTTTTAAAAAAAAACATCAGTAAATGAGCTCTTCAAACAAGGAAAATGACTGTAATTCAGATGCACATTCTAAAACAGGTAACAAAATCAAGTGGCAATATTACTTGTTTTACTTAAATCCAGTTTCCTTGTCAAAAAGCATTTTCTGCCCCAACATTTTTCATTTCAAGTTGGCTAATTTGCAGTCTGGTAATTAATTTTATTTAGCATATGTGCTTTCCCTCTAGGAGCTATAAAGTGAGTAGACAACTAATAATCATCATTATTAATAATTTTAAAAAGATTATTGCTTTTATTGTTTTAATAGTAATTACAAATAAAATGGCTTAGATTTTAGTTACTATATTTTAATTAGAGAAATTAAATTTTTGACAATGCAGATTTTTTTATGTAAGTATTAAGAGAGGATGACAAATACAAATGATGAGGGAATACATCAGGGTTGAGGTAGCATAGATTCTGGCTGTGAAAATTGCTGCAATCCAAGTTATGTCAACAATATTTTAAAATTAGTTCATTCTAATCAGCCTGCAATTTAAATATCATTTAGAAAGGGAATGGCTTAAAGGTCAAGTTCTACCATCATTGACTTGAGCTTTTCCCACCCCCCCCCCCCTTTCAGGAACACTTCATGATGTTTTATATTTTCTTAAATCTAGAAATATTTGTATCTCCCCCTCATCCCGGGAAGTTGGAAGCTCCAACTTGATTACAGAAATCTAGAACATAAATAGGTGGAATTCACCCTGTGCAGAGGGCCAGCACAAGGCCTATTCAAGTCCCACTTATGGCTTATTTTGTAGGACATAAGTAGCATATAGGCCTTGTACTAGCCTTCTGCGTGGGATGAATTTCTCCCTATTGTGACCACCGAGTAACAGAGAAATAACAGGAAAAGAAATATTATCCTTACCCAAGAAGAACATTCTGCTTTTCCTACATTTGACATTTGTAAGGAAACATGCTAAGAGCATAGCATCTTGAATCCACTGATAAAAACTTCTCCGTCTCTTCAGGCTTCAGTCTATACAAAATAAAATGAATGATCTTGCTAGACTGATGTTATACCATGTATGATGTCTTTGACACTTTCATACAATATTTGAAACAGATGAGGCAAATAATTGTAAGACACATTCAAAAAATGCAAAAGTATACCTTACCAAAGAAAAATACTGAGAATGAAACTTTCCTTGGGCTAGACAAATGACTTACGAAATTTTAGATTCATATCAGAGGAGACTCAGGCATCTAGCAGCCATGTGTGCTTTTGCTAATGTGGACAAGGAGATAAAATTACATATTATTGTAAGCTGTACATCAACACTTTCAATATTGGGAACTCTGGGATGCTAAAGTGACCCTGTGGGAATTGTTAGCCGTAATAAGAGTCAGGAAACATTAATGTCTTGGGCAACAACACAGATGCGTTGTGGAAACTGCATATAGCTATTTCCGTACGAGCAATTTACTATGGAAAGGTGAATCCTAAGGGGTCTCAAACTGATGCACAGAGATTTAGTTGGTCAACTCCCATTGCCTGATATAACAAAATCAAATTTCAGTTAATTTGAAGCAGTCTCATTTGGCATTAATAGACCTAAGGAAAGACATGGCTGGCTAGTGTGATGCCGAACAATTTAAAGTGCTTATTTTCATATCAGTAGAAGGTTAAGTAGGATCTGAAGGTAGTGGGTGAAAAGTTGTTTCTTCTTAATTTCTTTAGACCCTTGTATATTTTCCTTGGTGGGAAATTTCTGGTTTGGAAAGTCTGCCAAAACCAAACTTTTATGGTCTACCTGAATCCAAACTTGAATTCTCCAAGTTGTATCTGCCTTTTTTGGTGATGTAATATATTTGCATAGATGCCACATGAGCTCTGGAGAGATTTAGCACCCAACCTCTTAATAATGTAATTTCTTCCCATTGAATGAAATAAAGTTAGAGAGATGTACCAGTAAATCTTACAACTGTAATAAACTGTGGCCACATACTCATACTATGGTCATACCCACTATGGTCATCAACAAGGATAAAATTGGAGAACCATCAGTGCTAAAAATACCTCTATTACTTGAACTAAAGGAGAACTTTATTTATTTTGTTTGTATTCTGTTTTTTTAAACAGTAACTAGAAACCATTCAGGGGTGCGCGTAACAAATCTCACTATTACCTTCATTCATCCATACTTTTCCCTCTATTTATTTCTTACTCTTCATCTTTTGCCCTTCTTATCTTGAATCTTGTAAGCTCTTTGAAAGAGGGACTGTCCCTTACTACATTTTATTGTGTTCCTAGCACAATGGACTCCCTATCTTGATTGGGGCTTCTGTGTGCTACTATAATACAAATAATAATTGCTGGGGTAAGGCACTAGAGGGAGACATGAGCACATGAACCAAACCACAAACTAAACATAATTGTGATGCTTAATTATTGTGTATGATCATTATGTAGACTAGATGAAATTGTACTTGTTCCAGGATGTTTAGGGACATACTGTTCAAACAAGTTAAAGGAATATATATTAATATAATAATTATTGTGCATGAAACAATATTTTAAGATTATTTTTCCATGTTTAAAATAATGGAATACATTAAAGCCAAACATTACCAATTGCTTTACAATTCCCCCTAGAATATCAGTCAGAAACAACCTTTCAAATATACATTTGATTTAGAAAGTCTAACACTTATGAAAGTGTAGGGTGGGACCTAGTGAAATATTACCAGATAGTTTGCAACTGTCCCCAGATAATTTCACCCACATACAAGATTTTTGCTTCTTCCACTTAATCTGAGGGGAGACACAAATTTTCCTTGGACAAACAACTGAAATTAATTTTGTGATCATATCACTCAAGCAAGATATGAAACTTTTTTACTGTCTATATGAGGTGGTTATATTTGGGAGAAAACAAAATAAGGACACTAAGAAAGAGAAAAGTGAGTAGACTTTGAGTGCATCTAGATTTTCAGTATCATTTTGATATTTTTCTTTTTTTTTTTTTAAACAAACTTTTATCTTTACTGTTTTACCACTACCAAAAACTTACTAAATGTTTGGCCACCCACTTCCTTTTGCAAGCTTACTTTCCCTTCAAGGGAGGGTATACATTTTCTATTATTATGATTACTATTATCATCATCATCATTAGGAAGATGTGATTTTAGATGTAAAGTTCTTGACATCTGAGCAACATGGGAATCATATAGTTTATAAGAACATAACCTTCATCCTGAAGAGCAATCAATTAAGATCAAGATATTTGTGACCTGTAACAGAATCCTGGTTAAATACATGCACTTTGTTTACAAGTCCTGGGTAGTATTTTTGCAAGCCATCCCATGTACTAAGCTAAAACATCTGTTCAAGTCAGGAGCCATGTTCAACAATTTAAGTGTAACATATTGCTCTTCCTCTGCATGTGCTAGTTTCACTGACACTAGTGGGATTTGCAAACATGGATCAAGGATAATATATGACCCAGTAAGAGGATAATTTATTTTCTTTGCCATCCTTGGTAATTGTTACTATAGTCACTACATCTTTTTCAGTGTTAGAAGAACAAATATACTTTGCAAATACTATTGAATTAATGAACATTGTTTATCTATGTTAAATTTCAGTATGAAACTATTCTGGTAGGCAGTATGGCCTAGCAGACCTACCATGCCTTGGGAGCAGTGCACTCCAGAGTTTAGTTCAAGCTCTCATACCCACGCTGTGCATAACCTTGGACAAGTTGCTTAGACTCTCTCTTTCAATGATATGCTGCAGGTGATCTGGGGAACTCACAGATGTCCCTTGTTAAAATTCCAGCTCCATTTTCAACAGGGGTTTAGGGTGATTTTGTGTGTGCGTGTGTGTCTTTAGAATTGTGCCCTTTCGCTGGAGAGTGCTAAATTATCCATTCCAAGGATAGCATCTTGGAGCTAATAAAAATACTATTGAAGAGCAAATTGTTTGCCTTTGCTGTGTACCTCACAGCACCAACTGTCAGATATTTACACCCACTCCCCAAAAAGAAATCACCACTCTCCTCGCTCCCATGGAAGACTATCCCCATTCCTATCCACAAGGTCTATGGTGTCCATACATACACATATACTTTTCTGAATTGCATCAATATACTTATCTGAGGAAGTGCACATAAATTTGTTTGTGAAGTGGTGTTACTGCCCTCCATTATGGTTGTTAAAAAAGTGTCTTTATTTAAATGGGAAAAATAGATTCTCTTGTTGCCCACTTTTGATCCTTGTAATCATACTCTCCTCAGAGAGTATGTGCAGAGTTTATCATAAGCTAAAAGGAAATTGTTGTGGTACCCTCTTGCTAAAAGATTGGCAGCTCATCTTCACTCTGCTTCTGCGTGTGTAAACTGGGGATAATAATATTTAGATACAGTACTTGGGAGTGTGCATTAAATACTGTACAGCATTTTGCACATGTGAAACAATATACAAGTGCTGAGTATTAATAATAAACATAAAATGGTGGCAATAAGGTATGTAGTATAAAATGTTATGGCACATTGCTATATGACTTATTTTAATACAATATTAATGAAGCTGTAAATATATACAGAAACCAAACATTAAAATTAGACTGAATTTAGAACTGAGTTACTATAAACTTCAGAGGGAGGTATGACATATGCATAAAATAATGATTCACCTGTCCCCTGAGAAATACCTATTTAAATATATAATTTACTGAACAGACTTGCTGTACAAGTTTTGATAGATGACTAGTCATCTAGGAACACAGAAAGTTGACTCTATTAGTTGTCAGCTACATGTAGAAAAAATTGAAACTGTTCCTAATTCCTCCTCACCAGAGCATACAGACTCTGAGGTGCATGCAACACTGTCCCAGGCAGACCAGTGGGTAGGAGGATGCTGTGGGACACTCCCCTTGCCCACCAAGCAGATCACTGTATCAGCTAGTATGACCTGATAGCTGATGATCTGGCAGAGGGGTTTACGGAGGGTTACAAGTGTTCCTCCCACCTCAAAATTGTACACAATTATTTGGCCTAGCCTAGGAGGTCTCCAGGGAGTGTGCCTTCCACTTTTGCAAAATTTCACAAAAATGAAAATTAAAGTCTGCCTTGCTGTACTACCGACTTTGTTTTCACCTTTGAATTTATGCACTTGAAATAAACTTTGTATTTATACTGAACTTGGTTTTTTCATGCATCCTTAGACATGAACAAAACTGAATCCAGGTTTAGATGGATCAGTAGTAACCACCTATTCATACAGCTTACATTTCTATATATCCCATTACTCTGTGTGCTGGGTACTGTGAAATCTGATTAATTTTATTTTTTAATGATTCAGCTGTCATAAAAAGAAACTATTTTAGAAAATTACTTTTACTAAAATTCTGTTATTATGCAATAAAATTAAGTCAGGAATGTGGTTGACAGATACAATAACCATTAAGAACACAATTTCCTGAGCTAGATTGGAACCAACTAAGATCCTTGCACTTAATCTTTCAAAGAGTAGCTCTTTGCTGTTTATTAAGGCTGGAATTCTGTGTGGCTGAAAGTACCACAAGGTTATAGTTGGGTTTGTTGGCTTTTTTTCCCTCCAAGGGATATGAAAAATGCAAAGCTTCTTCTGTGCATCCACACTACACAACATAAAAACTTACTCTCTGTATGGGAAAAAATTTCTGAAGCATCAACCATTCTGCCAGTGAGATTTTTGCATTAGGATAAGAACGTTTGAATGTAAGTCAATCTAGGAAAATATTTATTTTAAGATTAACGAGGGCCTAAATCTTGCTCCTTCCCATTTGGTCACCTCCCAGCCTCCTCTCCTCCCTTTCTCTCCCCCCCACCACCCTGCAAACTCATGGCCCATAAGTGAGCCCATAGGTCTTGAAAGGCAATGCAAGCAATGTGATTATCCTGCAGAGGGAACAAAAAGCAAGTGCAGGGTGGATTCTCACACACCCTGCACATGACAGAGCTATGCACAAAAGTTTTGGGAGCTCAGCCAGGGATGTGCCCAGTAGATCTGCATTTTTCCCAAGGGGCTGTACTAGCAGCCATAGAGTATGAATGTCCATGGTCTGCGGTAGCAACTGTGGGAAAACTACTCTAGCATTCAACAGCCCAAATATTCTGCCCTCCCCCGATCCCTGTGGAACACCCCTTTGCTCTCCAGTTTACTTCAGGTTGGGTCCTAAATTAACCAATTGAGCCATAATATATTACTTATGTAGTCAAATATCTCCTGCTGGGAAAGATGTTCCACAGTGTTTTCTCCATTATAAACTCTGTACAGTAAATCACTTTTACAGCATTAAACACCCCTATTACTACTGATGGGAGCTCAATGCTAAGTATGGTCTATAGTCTACAGACTCCTGAGTAATTCCTCTTTTATTGTGGATGTGTAAAACTTATTGTATTATACCTTTTATACACTGGGTAAATATCAGGAAACCTCTGCACTTAACATACGTTAATATAGCGCTCTGTAGGGTCAACGTTAAGTCAGAAAGACTGACCCAATTAGATATACTCCTGGAAGGATTACATGGATATTCTGGAAACTTATTAGCCAAAAGAAAATCACTTTGAAGTTTGAGATCTTTAAAGCTGAAAAAAAGCCAAGTACAGGCTCTCATGTATCTCAATCATGTAGGATAGATTAGTTTAACTAATACACTTTATTCTGTAGCTTAACAGAGCCATTTTGGAACAGCTGTTTTAAATGTAACAACTAATCATCTTGGAGTTGCCTAAGCTTTTATTATTTGTGGCTTTCAGTTTTATTCTAAAGTTGGTTAACAAGTGAGGCAAAGTACGAGGAAAATCGTGTCCATTTTCCCATATGCACAGCACAAAGGCATTTCAGATAATTACACAAAGAATGAACTGTTTAGAAACTGACTCCCATCATGATTTTTGAATATAACAGACATTGTCTGTACTTTTTGATATAGTATCTTGCACTAAATAGCAAATTAGTAAATTCAGAGTAAACTCTTACCATTGGGAAGATATACAGACTATAAGAATGATCACTCTTCATGTCAGTTTTGTTTTCCACATATTCCTTAAACAAGTACTTTGAATTAACATTTACAGCTCATCTGTGTGAGGAAAAATCCTGAAGCTGGATTTTTACAAGCAATTGAAAGAGAAGGGTTTAGCTTTCCAAAGTTGGATTTGTAATATTTACAATCTAAAACAGACATGAACAACAAACAGAGGAAGGGAGAGACCCAAGACAAAGAGATATGACAAAAGGTTATTTGTTAAAATGGGGATGTTAAGCTTTAGCAGGTTGTGGGGTGTTTCGCCCTCCCCCCCACCCCTCAGTTCTTCTTCTCAGCAAGGAGTTAATTGGGTTTTACACTTGAGATCTCCCTTTCATAAGAGAAACCTAGTAAAATGAAATAGAGACAAAATGGCACTTGCTCTTACCTTGCGTGATTCGGTGCCAAATCTAACTTGTTAAATACCTGTTTGAGAAAATAAAGTTTCATGAATGTTGTACAGAAAAGTGGCAGAGGATAAATTCAGGGTTATGAATGATCAACATAAAAATACTAGACTTCTCAAATTACATAGGTGTGATTACATAGATGTTATCGAAGGGACAATAAAATAACTATTTGTTGGAGATGTGAAAGAGCAGATGGAAACATCTCATAAAATAATTGATATGAACAACTTCATTTAGAGCAATCAGCTAGCTTGAAAACATCAGCTAATTTATTTTGTTTGACAGCTCACTATAGCTTAAGTTACTACTTTGATACTATGGTGATGTGTGCTCTATGGTGATAGCCACTCTACAAAAACAATAGATATATAAGGGATTTTACATTTGTTCTTAGATGTAGCTCATGTGAAAAGACTCTTGGGAGTCCAGTTCCGCTGGCCTGTCCAGGAGGGATAGTTCCATAGTCCTGCTGTCACCTAAACTACTTTGAGGAATCAAGTGCTGTTGCCAGTGCAGGGCTGGTATTACCTGCCCCACCATTGTCACTCTTTTTAACCATTCCAAGGGGCTTGTGCTGTGTCTCCTTTTTTCTCAGGTTGGATTACCAAAAAGTAGTAGAATTTTTTCTCTTGAGGTGGGGGAGGGGGTGTCCCCCTGGAAGAGGGGAATGGAGCAAACCCAGTATAGTCCTTCTCTCCCTCCTTCCGAGACTGTGGATGCTCTTCTCTGTGAATACCATGTGACATTGTGGTCTGGAGAATAGTGGCAACCAGTGATCCCTCCCACTTGTCAGGGCATTGTACCTTGGCAAATGATCACGTTTTTCTAAATGAAATTCTACTAGGAGCTAACACTGCCAGGGTTGAGTGAGCTGTGCAACCTGAGTGAAGGAAGGGAGTAAATTGGAGGGGTATTTACATGGCAACACCCCCTGCCTTTCCACACAGACTCTAATTCCTTGCCCAGAAGGCAATGAGGAACTGGAATGTCAGCAGAGTGAACTGTACAGAAATCTCCAAGTAATTAGGAATAGGACCCAGTGATTTTCACACTGTAAATACAGTAAATAGTGTTTCGCCTGGACATGAAAATACTATGGTGATGGGTGCTTTAAAAATGCATATACTGTATAATAACACCCCCCCACCCCCGCATTTTCAGTAAATGTAAGATTTAGAGTTTTGGGGGTTTATTCCAACTTAAATAATATAGTATAGATTGTAGAAAAAAGTAATAAAAATACAGGTAAACCAGACTATGCAATCATATATTTGTCCCTCTATTTAATTTACTACTGTGGCATTATATGCAAAGATATGTTGCAAGTTGAACAGAATTGCAACCTTATAAATTCTCTCATCATGTGGGATGATACCTCGATCAGAATATGATGGAAACGATTTTGTGGTCACACTCTACTGTGCACTGATGTCAGAATGCTACTAAACAATGAGATATTTAGTTCAACATTAGTCATTTTGATTGCTACTACGCTTTTTACAAGCTGAGAATCTATACCAAAGCTCAAAATAGATTCTGTTATATGTTAATATATAGCATATGTTTTTGTTACCTCCTTTTTTATAGGAATTCGTTTTGCCTTTGTTAATACAATAATGGGAACAGATCATCAGTTAGTGTAAATTGCCATGCACCCCTTGAAGTTAATTGAGATACGCCAATTTACCCCAGCTGTAGATCAGGCCCATTACTTTTAGCCATTACTATTCTGTGGTATATGGATCATTACATTACATGTTGTTCTGAAATACCATCTGATCATAGAGCTCTGTTCCATGGTAACAGGCTCCATATTGTTTCAAGATGAGAGAAAGTGGCAGAGGACTCAATTCCAGTCATTCACACTCCTGTTTGGAGCCCTCTGAAGGGTAGTTGCGATTGTGCAACACCTTTTAGAATACACAGCAAAACATTATGCTCCTCTCCTTTCCTTACTCAAGTTTATCTCTGTTTCCCTCTTCTAGTGCTCTCCCAGTGGATCTTTACCTTTAACTCTTTCCTACTAACACTGAGCAAAAGTAAGGGTAACTGACGTATTCAGCAGGTTTCATATGACCATCCAATTGAAGCTCATTTGTGGTAGCAATTTTACCTGAATCCATGTAATTGTTTTGTTTTTAATAATGAAAGGACCAGCTTCTATTTTCAATCACACCAGTGTAAGGCTGGAGTAATTATTTTAGTCAGTCGAGTTGCTCTTTGTTTAAAGCAGTCTGAATGAAAATAGAACTTGTGTCCATTTTTATTTTCTTGACCGGGACCTGTAGTATATTACTTCAGGTGATCTCATCTCTGTTAGATGTTACCAGAGAGAAATATTTTTAGAAATAAGTTAGAGTATAAATGGGGCTATTTAGTGTTTTTATTTGGTTATATATTATCTTAAATGCTAGATTACTTTATTTTTATTATAGTAAATCCTGGAGGTCCAAGCAAAGGTTAGAAGCTTATTGTCCTAGACTCTGTACAGAGCAAGACACATTGCTCCTCCTTTGCTTTGCCTTGCCTTGCCCTGAAGAGCTTACTTAGAGACAGAGAATGGGAGAAAGGAAGTGTTATCCTTAATTTACAGAGAACGGAGATTAAGTGGCTTCCTCAATGCTACACAAAATGTTTGTGAAAGAGCCTGGAAGTGAATAAACGGAACTCCTGAGTCCCAGAGCCTTAACCACAAGAACATTCTTCTTCAAATAGTTGCATTAAAAGTGTCAGGAATCAAGGCCTGAAGCAGAGCTAGTCTCCAGGCAGCCTCATCAGTACAGCTGACCTGCATCAGGCTGCCTGATTGGCTGGAGGGACCAGCAGGCTAGCAATTAAATCAGCAACAGCGGCTCCTTGCTGGTTGTTCAGTGCTTATGCCTACCACTGTTTCTGCTCCTGTGTTGCCTTGTTCCTGCTGCTCCTGCCTTGCACCCAGACTTGCTTCTTTCCTGCCCATGCTTTGGCCCCACCCCGCTCCTTGCCTGATACCCTGTTCACTCCAGTTCCTGACCTCCAGCTTAACGTGTTGCTTTGGCTTTTGACTACCAATTCTGGCTCTGATTTCTGGCTCTTGAACTCAGCTTGACCCTTTGCTCCAGCTTCTCACCACTGGGTATCTTATCTCACCCAAGAGCATGGCAATGGACCCCTGGAAGGTGACACCCATCACTGATTTGGTGGCACCTAAGGATAACTGTGGAATCCAACACTTCTTGGGTTTGCTAATTTTTATAGATGATTTAGCCCAGTATTCTGTGCTTTGGCCAGTCCTCACACAGCTTTGCTGCAAAAGGGAGTCCAGTTTTTATGGTTCCCAGAACCACAGCCTGCCTTTAATAATTTTTGAAACAGAGATCCATCACAGCTCATATCCTGATCCACTCAGACCTTGCCAGATCATTTACAGTGGAGGTGGTCATTTCAAACTTTGCACGGGGGCAGTCCTTTCACAACCCACTGATATAATGATTAGCTTCACATGTGCGCTTTTTATCTGCAAAGCTGTAATCCTTCTTAGATGAATTATGACATCCTGGACAACAACTGCTGGCCATCAAAACAGCCTTTGAAGAAAGGTGCTATCTTCTGGAAAGGGCTATACTCCCAGTCCAAGTTCTGATGGATCATAAAAACTTGCAATACCTAAAAATGACCAGGCATCTGACCCAGCATCAGGCATGCTGACCCATCTTCTTTGTGTGCTTCGAGTTCGTGATCTTCTCCTGCCCAGGGACAAAGAGGAGGAAGGCAGATGCACTGTCATGAAAGAGTGAGTACTTCAAACTTGGTGAGGAGACTATGTCCATGATTCTCAAGCCCTCAGACTTAATTTATAGCACCAGATCCTCCAACCTGTTATCCTCAATCTGTTCTCAGTTACCTAGCAATCAGTTTGGCATCCAAACCTGTCAAACCTTAGACCATGACCAAACAAGACCTCCACAGTCTTCACGTTCCAGGATGGGATTCTATACTATGAGGGACTCATCTGTGTGCCTGAAGAAGCCACTCAGCTTCGAGTCCTACAACTCTGCCATGACGTTCCCCTATCAGGCCACTTTGGCTGTTCAAAACTCAAGACCTGGTTTCTAGGAACTTTTGGTTGCCTGCCATACATATCTCTGTTGCATCCTACGTAGATTCCTGCAGTCTTTCCACCCACACCAAGACCTCTGTTCAAGACCCCTCAGTCTCCTCCAGCCTTTATGCACTTTGCCTTGCTCTTGGACCATAATTTCCATGGTCTTTATCGTGGAACTATGAACCTCCCAAGGCCACGCTACCATTCTAGCGGTGGTTGACCTCTTAACCAAGATGGCACATTTTGTTCCATGCCAGGTGCTTCCCTCTGCTCAGAAAACTGCCTGCCTGTTTGTGAGCAACATCTTTTGTCTCCACAGCTTGCCTATTGGTGTGGTATCTGTTGTGGATTCCAGTTTATTTACCATTTCTGGCGAGAATTTCTATGCCATCTGAGTATTGATGCTCTAATCTCAACAGCCTATCACCCCAGCACCAATTAGCAGGCACAGCAGCTCAGTATGGTCCCTGAACAGTACCTACATTGCTTCCTACACTATCATCAAGATGATTGGCTGTCCCTGATCCCTCACACTGAATACACTTACAATACCACAAATGTCTCCACCAAGTAGACTCCTTTCTTTGCTAACTGTGGTTTCCATCTTTGTGCTTATTCAGAGATCCTCTCTGAATCATCGATGCCTGCTGTTACTGAACTCATGGACCACATTCAGCAAGTATACCAAGAACTTCAGAGGCAGTAAGAAGTCATCAAGGCAACCTACAAACGGTATGCTGCCAACTGGTCCCACATCCCACACACAGATGGAATACAAGCTGTCAGGAACAGTATCCCTGATGATGCCACAGCACAACTGGTTGCTGAGCTCTGTGACTTTATCCTCATGCACAATTATTTCAAATTTGGTGACAGTATATACCTCCAGACCAGTGGCACCGCTATGGGCACCCGCATGGCCCCACAATATGCCAACATTTTTATGGCTGACCTGGAACAAAGCTTCCTCAGCTCTCGTCCACTCATGCCCCTTCTCTACCTATGCTACATTGATGACATAATCTGGACCCATGGGAAGGAAACTCTGGAACAATTCCACAATGATTTCAACAGCTTCCACCCCACCATCAACCTCAGCCTGGACCAGTCTACACAGGAAGTCCACTTCCTAGACACCACGGTGCAAATAAGCGATGGTCACATTAACACCACCCTATACTGAAAACCCACCGACCGCTATGCCTACCTACATGCCTTCAACTTCCATCCCGGACACACCACACAATCCATTGTCTACAGCCAAGCACTGAGGTACAACCGTATTTGCTCCAACCCCTCTGACAGAGACCAACACCTACAAGATCTTCACCAAGCATTCTCAAAACTACGATACCTGCAAGGGGAAATAAGGAAACAGATCAACAGAGCCAGACGTGCACCCAGAAGCCTCCTGCTGCAAGACAAACCGAAGAAAGAAACCAACAGAACTCCACTGGCCATCACTTACAGTCCTCAGCTAAAACCTCTCCAACGGATCATCAGTGATCTACAACCCATCCTGAACAACGATCCTTCACTTTCACAGGCCTTGGGAGGCAGGCCAGTCCTCGCCCACAGACAACCCGCCAACCTGAAGCATATTCTCACCAGCAACTACACACCGCACCATAATAACTCACTCAGGAACCAATCCATGCAACAAACCTCGATGCCAACTCTGCCCACATATCTACACCAGGGACACCATCACAGGACCTAACCAGATCAGCCACACCATCACCGGTTCACTCACCTGCACATCCACCAATGTAATGTAAGCCATCAAGTGCCAGCAATGCCCCTCTGCTATGTACGTCGGCCAAACTGGACAGTCCTTACGCAAAAGGATAAATGGACACAAATCAGATATTAGGAATGGCAATATACAAAAACCTGTAGGAGAACACTTCAATCTCCCTGGACGCACAATAGTAGATTTAAAGATAGCCATCCTGCAGCAAAAAAACGTCAGGACCAGACTTCAAAGAGAAACTGTAGAGCTTCAGTTCATTTGCAAATTTGACACCATCAGCTCAGGATTAAACAAAGACTATGAATGGCTAGCCAGCTACAAAAGCAGTTTCTCCTCCCTTGGTGTTCACACCTCAACTGCTAAAAGAGGGCCTCATCCTCCCTGATTGAACTAACCTCGTCATCTCTAGCCTGACTCTTCCCTGCATAATTATACCTGCCCCTGGACATTTCCACTGCATGCATCTGAAGAAGTGGGTATTCTTATGCTCCAATACATCTGTTAGTGTATAAGGTGCCACAGGACTCTTTTTCGCTTCTACAGCTCCAGACTAACACGTCTACCCCCCTGATACAATACAGATTATAACATCTATTACATCCTTAAGATTCATGGGATATAAATTGCCAAATTTATTTTACAAGATCCTGTGCAAAGAGAGCGGGATTTTTGTGGCAGTCTTCCTTTAATGACATCAACTTTTCAGTGATGGTCTCACATTCAGTAGTCTGGTACTTACCCTTTGTTATTGGCCTGATCTAGTAAATCACTTAATAGACCCCCCTTGAGTTTGGCAGGCTTCAGATCATGCCCTATGAGCTTGTCAAACAAAACAAAAAACCCCAACCAACAATCACCAGTTAATATCCTCAAGTATTAGTATTTTAAAATGATTGAAAAACAACTCAAACCAAAATGAACAAGAAAATGGAAAAAAAGGTTTTCTGACAACTTGTTAAAATTGGATAACATTGATCTAAAATGTTCAGAGTTGGAAAGTTAGTAAAAAAACCCAAGTCTCTTGTATTTTACTACAGCAAGACATTATTTTTTGTGAATATGAATAGGAAACAGTTCACAATAAATTAATCCCTTACCAAGCACTACATGGTAACCAAATTTCTGTTTTTTTCCCCCATGAATTCAAACTGCTATACACAAATAGTAGAAGATTCCCCTCATGGATACAATATGGTACCAAATTATGATTATGTTTTTGCAAACTGGTTTTTATCCCAAAAAACAAACAATCAAAAAGACATACAACAAAATACTGGCAAAACTACCATCAGATAGTATCCTATATCTTCATATGTTCTGAAGATGTCACATTTGAAAGACTTCTAATCTTTAGTCAGAAAATGGAAATAAAATATTTTACAGTCATATGCCCCAATTCCCTATTACTATAGAGTTAGGGAAATGCTCTTATTTGTTGAAATTAAATAAAGACAGATATTTGTTTAGAATCCTGGTTACTGTGGCCAATAAATATATTTCATTGCTATAGTTGCAAAAACAAATATGCACTGTTGGAATGTGGTTAACAAACATATAAGAATAAAGCAACATGGAAGGACTTACTGTCTGTATAAGGTTAATAACTGAACTTTTGGAGGATAGATGAAGCAAATAGGATTAACTAATTAAAACCAAATCACTATTACAACATTATAATAACAATATGTAGATTTGTATTGCTTCTTTTCTGCCACATTCTCTAAGGAGCAAATTTCAATCCCACAGTGCAGCCCAAGTAACTGATCAAGGTGCTGGGGATCAGATGTTGGGGAATGGCAGTGGAAATGCTCCATGGTGTCTGTTCCATTTGGTGTAATCTAAATCTGTTAGGCCCTTACTTCATTGGGGGGAAAAGGTCTATTCTATGGATCTAAAGGTTCTGACCCTGCTGCAGAACGATGTGGGTGTCAATATGATGCCACACAATGGAGTTTCTATTTTTTTTTCCAATTGGCTTTTTAAAAAAAACTTAGCAAATTACACACAAACTACAGTAAAAATGCTAACGTTGCTAAATCAAGCACTCAAACGATAGCAAATGCTAGAATTAAGGTTGCCTGTGCAACCTAAATCAGCCCTTTTGTGCATATGTATTATGGTACAGTCCTTAATTACATTAACACATTCTACTTTTTCCATGGGAACCCAGACTCATTCTGTTCAAAGGATGGACCTTCTCTGGGGGTGAATCAGAGTTATGTAGTGAAGGAGGCTATTGTCTGTAAGACCTCCACCTCATCTGTTGGATTCTAGTTCCTCTGCCAAAGAGTTTCCTTGTATTGCTAGGCAAATCACTTAAAACAAAAATTTCCCAGTTGGACACTAATTGCATGTCCCTCATGTTCTCGGTGCCTGATTTGAGACCTTGGAGTCTGTTATCAATTTTAGTAAAGTTTGAACTTACTTAGTAATTAAAGAAACCTTAGAGTAGCCAGTCAATTTGACCCATAGGTCAACAAATATGATTTGCAGAAGTGCTGAGTACTCACAGTTGCAACTGAAGTCAATAGGAGCTCTGATTTGAGCATATAAAGTGCTGCATAATGTTAAATACACTGAAAAATCAAGTCCTGTTTAAACAGGACTACATCCGTGCACATTAGCAGCATAGGCACCGACTCCGTGGGTGCTCCGGTGCTGGAGCACCCACGGGGAAAAATTGGTAGGTGCTCTGCATCCACCAGCAGCCACGCTCCCCGCCCCAGATCACCTCTGCCACCTCCCCTGATCACACCACGTCCCCACTTCATCTCCCAGCGCTTGCCGCCACAAAACAGCTGTTTAACGGCATAACAAGCTATGGGAGGGAGAGAGGAGGAGTGAGAACGTGTTGCTCTCAGGGGAGGAGGTGGGGCCGGGTCAGGGATTTGGGGAAGGAGTCCAGTAGGGGTAAGGAGGGGGCAGAGTTGGGGCAGGGACTTTGGGGAAGGGGTTGGAATGGGGGCGGGACAGGGCAGGGGTGGAGAAGTTAGTGTCAATGATTAGCAGGGTCTATATGGGGGAGTTAGAGTGCAATACACTGGTACATTCTATAAATCACATCCCATGGAACAAACTCCAGAGCTGTGTAGACAAGCCTGAAAATTAATGGAAAATCTGTGGGCCAGGTGAAACTGTTCTACAGGATGGATTCAGCTCATAGGCTGTACTTTTGATACCCATGTTAAATATATCGAGAGAGAGAGAAAACTTGGAAAATAAGGATGTAAAATAGCAGACGATGTTGAATTACTCATGTACTCAATAAGCCAAAAATTCCATCCCTTTTCTATTCTTTTATGTGATTTTTTTTTCAGAATTAGTGTCTTGGTTGTTTGTATATATAATATATAGAAAGACCATAAAAATATAATGCAAAGAATGTATATAAGCTTCAGCCAAATTTACTTCTGCTTATTTGTTTCAAATTAAACTGGTGAATTAAAAAAAGTGAAAAAAGAACTTTCATATTTTAGCAATTTTCAGTAGGCTGATTACTTTTAAAGAAATTGAAACTTAGTTTTGACTGCACTTTTACTCTGTACCAAGGGAAATGGGTACAAAGGCATACTTGTTATATTAGACGCAGCTTGATTTATCCACATGCTTTCCTTTAGTTCTTCATGATTATTTCTACATGCTAAATTAACAAGTTCCCTTTAATTTTTCATGTGCGAACAATGTAACATTTAGCTTGGGTCTTTCTTTCCCTTTATATCATATTTTGTTAATAATAAATGGTTTTCAGACTACTGCATCCTTCTTTTTTAGAAAAGGAGAACATGGATAATGTAACTTATCTCCCTTTTAGAACTAAACACAGAATAAGGCCAAAGTTAAAACACTGCAAACATTTTCTTGGTCATGAAATGGGAAGAACATATTTTCCATATTAAATGCATTGAGAAAACTCTTACCTAGAAGGAGTGTCCGCATTTTTTCTTGGGTTGGTGTGGGAGTCATCCTCCCTCACTATAGACTTCTAAATAAAGGTTTCCCTTTGATCAATACTTTGCTTCCCGAATCAATACTGTCATTATTAGATTATGTTCAAAGTGTCATGCAGCCCTAAAACAGATATTGTCAGGCTTGGTTACCTCCTCTTTTGTTTTTCCTCTCGTCTTTCCCAAGCTGGTGACCTTGCAGGCAGCAAACATCTGCCTGGTGATTAATATGTCTGTCTGAAAATTCAAGTCATGGTTTATATCAGTGGGCCCTAGCAGGGCACTAGGCAAAACTCAGCTACATGTGGATTTAAATTCTGTCGATTTCTATCAGAACAAACCAAATAGAGGCATCCGTTTTTGCTTAATTCATAATAGTCTGTTCATTCAATCAAACTGCTAAATTTTAAGCACTCCCTGTATTTGATTGTTTAGGTAGTTTTCTACAAGTTTTTCCAGTGAGCATTTTGAAACAGACTTCCTTCACTCTCACAATACATGAAATACTTTTTGAGGTTTTTTGTTCCACATACAGTGATACATAAACCATGTGCAATGCTCAGAGAAAGATTTGTGTGTACCGTTCCCCCACACTCCCACTCTCGAATGTGATGAAGAAAAAGATATTTCTGCTAATGTGGAAAGAAGAAATAATGTGGAAATGTGAATAGGACTAGATTAAATACATAGATCTTAGTGCAAGATCAAAACTCTTGTTGCTTCAGAAACATTGTCCAGATTCTCCTCCCATACCAGCATAAATGTGGAGTAGCTTTTGAAGTCAATAGTTATACTGGTGTAAAACTGGAATGGGAGTAGAAGCAATGTGGAAAAAGTTGATTTCCTTTCAGTCACATTTACTTCTGACAATCTTAGCCTAGGAGCAGATGTAAATTGTCATAGCTCCTTTGAAGTCAGCTGAGGATCTGCCCCTAAAAGATTTAAAAGTGCTCACAACTGGTTAGACTAATGGTAGCTTTACCATTGACTTTAATGAGAGCAGAGTTAGGCCAATGAAGAGTGCTTTTGACCATTCTACTCTTAGAGTTCTTTTGAGCAACTTCTGTTTGCTCAAATTTGAAATGTAAATCACCTCAAAAAAACAAAAACACTGAGATGTGATTGGTTTTTTAAAAAAATCTTCTTAAAAGATTGGGAGGGAGAGTGAGCTTTTAAAATGTCCAAGTGATTTACTACCTGTCAAATTTTGTTGGCTTCTCCCCACCTATTTTTGGAGGGGTGGGAGTGAAGCAGGGGGGACTGTTAACAGATTTTTCATCTTAGTTTGGTGGTAAAGCTGTTGGGCATTGTCTAGACAGTATAGGCTGGTGGGGACTGTGACAAGGAGAAGTGTAGTTATTCAAGATATCGAGATGTCCATGTACTGGAAAATAGCAATAGAGTAAGAAAGACTAAGAATAATGGACAATGAGAATGTTGAATTACTTAAAGAATGGGAAGATAAAATAATAATAGTACTTTACAAATAGAGGTCATGTTTTGCTCTCAGGGCCCAATCTCACAACCCTTACTCATACAAGTAATACCATTTTAGTCTCACTTCAATAGGATTACTTGTGTGAATAAAGGTTGCAGCTTCACACCCTTAAAAGTAAATGTAAAGGACTGACACCACAGGAATGTAATCATTTGCTATTAATTTATAGTCAACTAATCACCCAAGTGATCAATGTAGTTTTCCATTCCATCCCCTCTCTGTGTACTTAGTAGCAGTTTGTGTATGCAAACATCACCTACCTCAATTTCCGGCCATGCCAGAAGAAAAATTGGAGGCAATGGGTGTGATTTAATTAGGCCACAACTTTACTCACTTAAAATATCTGGAGTACCTGGCAATAATTGTATAGTGCAATAAACTGTATATCATCATTTCACATAACTGGAAGGGCTGCTATCAGCCTTTCCTGGTCCCAGCCATCTTGCTGCCAGGACCCCTCATATAAGGATTATGGGGACTAGAAAAGAAGGGGTGGGGTTGGCTACCCATTCTATCAGGTGTAAGATCCCTGAACCTCCCCCTGCCCCTTCTTCAGCTCCCTTAAGGGATGCTTTCCTTTAAAATAGATTGGAAAAAGATTTATCTGATAACTGTATCTCTTCCATAATGAATATCAGAGTACCTGCACTGGACATCCTGATCTGGCACAAATTTTACGTACTAAGTTGCAACATTATAACCTAACCCTTGTCCTGCCCCAACAGGTCCCCAAATTGCTGTGGGAAAGGCAAAAATACCTACTTTGCCTTGGCCAATCTAGCAGTGAGGGAAAATTTTCTTCCAAGATCCCCAAGGAGAAAGAGGCAATTAGTGTGATGCCCACAGTGGATTATGAAGAAACCCAGCCCTCTTTTAGATTCCCTGGGTGGGAAGGTGGGGCTGCCAGATATAGGTACCACCTCCCCTTTCTGGTCAGCTGAAAGAGCAGTGCCTCCCTGGGGCGGGCCTGGCACCACACCACCCCTTTGGGGCAAAGGGGAATGGGGTGTCAGGACCTCACCACTCCCAAATTCACGTGCTCGCCTCTCTGTGGGCAGCCCGATGCAGCCTAACAGCCTCCCTGCATGCAATCACCCCTTGGTCAAGGTAGTGTGTCCTAACAGCCAGAGTCCATATAAATCACTCCCAGCATCTAAGCAGTGCGGCCCAACGGCCAGAGACCATACAATCACCCTCACAAGCGGGGTAGTGCAGCCTAGAGGCTGGAGTCTGGGTAGCTCACCCCAAACATCCGGGCAGTGTGGCCCAATGGCCAGGGTCCATATAAATCGCTCCCCGCATTGGAGCAATGTGGCCTAATGGCCAGAGTCCATACAATCCCCCTTGTAAGCAGGGTAGTACAGCCTAGGGGCCAGAGTTCAGGTAACTCATCCCAAACGTCTGGGCAGTGTAGCCCAATGGCCGGGATCCATATGATTCCCATGCCAGGGGTACAGGGACCTGGGCCCACCCTCTCCAGCGGGTCCCGACCCAGGGTCCTGTTAGTGGCAAACTCCCCTTGCCACCAGCTCGGCGGTGATCCACCCAAAACACACCAACCCTCTGTGCGCCTTTAATGCCGTTTTCCTCTAAAGTTCCCCTGGGTCACTTCCTACCATAACTTCCTACCAGGTCCTCCATTTCGGGGGGTCCTCTGGTCTGTTCCCCTTCTGTGACGTACTCCGTCTGGGCATCGCGGCATGTCCTGGCTTGGCTGGCCTCCAGATCCTGGAGCACAAGCTGTTCCTTGTCAAGAGCTGGCGGCATGCCTCCTTCCCCTCCGGCGGTCAGCCCAGACTGAGCAGCTCTGTAGGCTTTTATACCTGTTCTCCAGTTGGAGCATGCCCAGCAGAGCCCAAGGGGTGTGGCTTCCTTTGCCAGGAAAGAAGCGTTAGCCCCTGTGGTACCAGTGTGGGGCCGCTCTGCCCTGTCACACTCCCCCACCATTTTAGTATTGATCCAGCCACTTCCTGCTCCATCCATGTAGTCTTTCCCCTTCCTCCCCCTTTGCTACCAGTTGCAGATAGAGCCCTTAAAGGGGCAACAGTCCCTTTTGTGGCCAGCCGGACAAGAACTCATTGCATACAGCTGCGGAGAGCACATTATTGAGGAATCCAAAAGCCACCATCCCTCAGCAAGTTCTTATTATCATCCTTTGTGTTAATTGAGCCACACTTCACACTAAAAAATAAAGAGACAAAGCAGGTCTTTTTTCTTGAAGAGATTAAAAAGACAGACCTTTCATCTTAGAAAAAGAGACAACTAACTTGTGGTATGATAGAGATCTATAACATCATGAATGGTATGGAGAAAGTGAATAGAGAAATATTATTTACTCCTTCACATAACACAAGACCCAGAAGTCACCCAATAAAATTACTAGGCAGCAGGTTTAAAACAAACATAAGGAAGTACTTCCTCACACAACTCACAGTCAGCCTGTGGAACTCATTACCAGGGGATGTTGTGAAGGCCAAAAATAGAAATGGGTTCAAAAAAAGAATTAGATAAATTCATGGAGGATAGGTCTATCAATGGCTATTAGCCAAGAAGGTCAGGGATGCAACTCCATACTCTGGGTTTCCCTAAACCTCTGACTGCCAGGGCTGGATGATAGGAGACACGAGAAGTAATTCTTCCACTATACTCCGCGCTGATTAGGCCTCAACTGGAATATTGTCTCCATTTCTGGGTGCCACATTTCAGGAAAGATGTGGACAAATTGGAGAAAGTCCAGAGAAGAGCAACAAAAATGATTAAAAGTCTAGAAAAAACATGACCTATGAGGGAAGATTGAAAAAATTGGGTTTGTTTAGTCTGGAAAGAGAAGACTGAGAGGGGACATGATAACAGTTTTCAAGTACATAAAAGGTTGTTACAAGGAGGTGGGAGAAAATTGTTCTTCTTAACCTCTGAGGATAGGACAAGAAGCAATGGGCTTAAATTGAAGCAAGGGCAGTTTAGGTTGGACATTAGGAAGAACTTCCTAACTGTCTGGGTGTCTAAGCACTGGAATAAATTGCCTAGGGAGCTTGTAGGATCTCCATCATTGGGGATTTTTAAGAGCAGGTTGGACAAACACCTGTCAGGGATGTTCTAGATAATATAGTCCTGCCTTAAGTTCAGGGGACTGGATTAGATGACCTCTCGAGGTCCCTTCCAGTTCTATGATTCTATATATTAATAAATCCACTGAGAAGTGTTTCTGCAGAGATAAATTGAAAGTTTTTTTCTTCATTAAAGATTTCAAATATCTCATTTGGAAATTGTTCAATCATCTCCACAAATATGGTTTTAATACTGCTGCATTGATTGAAAACAGAGATAAGAAATATAATATGCTGCAAGATGAGCATGAAACATGTATGTAAATATAATATTAATTCAAGTCACATAGTAAAGTGAGGATATTATGTGGCATATATAATGAGCTCTAAGAAAGAAGTAAACTTCCAAGCATTGTAAAAACTGCTTATAAATTTAAGGTAAAGTCCATGTTATTTTAGACAAAAAGCAGAAGCAGTCCGCAAAACACTAAACCTAGATTGTGTAGCCATGTAAGGATGAACACAGTGGTTTGGGGAACAGGGTATGAAGACCTCCTGTAACAACCAAGGCATAGGTGGCTGGGCTGATAGCATCTGCTGGGCTGGGGTCAAAGGCAAGAGTTTGAATTAGTTACCAAGCCAAGTAAGGAGACGGATACCAAGGTCAAGCCAGGCCAGGATCAAAGTCAGGAGCAAGACAGAGCAAAAGACAAAAAGCAGTAGCAAACGAGAAACTGCATTGTTGTTCAGACAGCTTCTTGGACTACTTCCTGGTTTAAATAGTTTGTGTGGAGTAATCAGGCAGCCCCAGGGTTTTGTCACTCTGGCATCTTTGGGTAGCACTTGCTACAGTGCAAGACTCTCCAGTAATTGTTGGGTTCTGCTTTACCTGTCTCTCCAGTGGTGACATGGAAGAGTCAGTCGTGTAGCACCCTTCAGTATCACATTGTAGACCTGTGACTCCTTACACCTTCCTTCTATGTTGTAGTGGTGTGCTGGTGCCAAATATAATAATAGTTCTTAAATGCAGGGAGCAAAAGATGACATGAGTTTAGTACCACTGGCATCCCCCAAAGTGGATGTGGCCTTCGCCCTACCCCAGTATATCTTTGCAAAGGGAGAGCACTGCCATTGCTACACCCTGCATGTCACAGGCATTGTGTTTACTCATGTGCCCTTTGCATGTTCCATACCGAGTGCTGAGCCTGAAAAGAGACAATCTGATCCTTACATATGCAATTTAGTCAATTTTTAAATGCTTCCTAATTTCATCTTTTTTGACAACATACAATTTGGGAAAGATGGAGGTGGAGAAAATGTCAATTCCAATATCTGACAGGATCTGTCTACAGTGAAAATAGAAGAGGCAGGTGGGCTTAGTGACAAAAATGCATAGTCTGAGGTATAAAGGCAGAATCTAGCTGGCAGACAGCTATAAAGGAGCCATAGAACAATGGCAGTTCTCCAGGACCGACCCTTTCCTCCATCTCTGTAGAGGGTGCAAGTACCCGATATGAAGATGCCTCAAGAGAGAAACCTGCACCCCTGTGCTGCATTTGAGAATCTGCCACACCAGCTCCTCTGCTACATGCTCTGATCTCTCTCAGCCAGATCCACCCTTGTTCTTGAACAGAATCTTAAAAATAATATAAAGTACTGACAGCCACCCCAAGCCTCCAGATTTTCAGAGGGATACTCTCCCTCACTACAGACCTTACATGCCACTGCGGTGGCATCTAGAAGCCAGAAACTCCCCACAATCAACTGGGAGAGAATTTCCCCTGGCTCGGCACTAAGTAGGGCTTCAATAGTCCCCCAGCCTCCATCTACCCAGAATCTGAAGGGCACAAGAGGGCTTAATGCTCCACTTTCATTCTGGCGGCAACTGTGTGTTCCACTCCCTTGGAGATGCAGCACAGAATCTCACCCTTTGTGTCTCCACTTTCCTCACCTGAGATGTGAGAGTAGTTTTGTTCAGTGTGAACCACCTTTACCCTTAATCCATCTATTGAATAATACAAATAAATAATGAATGGCACAGTGTAAAAGGACACTGGCCAGAGTCGGTGGGGACAAAGACTGGGACAATGAGACTAAAGTCAGTTCACAAAAGCACAGCACATAGTTTAAAGAACTGTAACAAAATACTAAGTTTCTGAGAAACAAAAATACCAACGTCCCACTAGCTGCAAGAAAATACGGTCAGTGGATATACATTTACATTGCATTACTCATTACCTGTTGAAATATCCATTTAGGAGCAAATGTTGCCATTGTCCTGGCTGGAGAAAGAAGAGTCAAGTAACAGACCTTTTACATTTAGCTGGTCGATCTCCTGTAGAGAATTGGGATGGGTTGGGAGTCTAAAATTTGGAATAAATTGGCCACTTGACTGTTACTAATCAAAGATGATTAACCTCTGGGAATGTTTTTTCTTTTGAAATTGTGACTGCAGCTGCTGAGAAGTTCATTTTGGATGAAAGCAAGTAGGTCTCCAGTTAAGGACATAGCCTTCAAGGGAAGGTGAATAACTAGACAAACATTCATAATTTACAGTCAATTGTGCAGCAGTCTTTAGAAAATCAGGCCCCAAGTGTCTAATTAAAACAGTCTATGAAAGCCCCCTAGCTCAGAGTACATGGAATTCTATGAAAGAAATCCAAACTAGTTATCAAAGTATTCAGCCACTACTAGACACTTGCATTAAATCATAGATTATTAGCAGCTGCCTTAGGCATTGCTTTTAGTGATAACACCCAAGCAGAAATCAAACTTCACTGTTTTTAGAAATGTTCTTTCTATTTGTTTTATAATGACCCTAAGTATTTGAGTTCAGTATTCTCTACAGAAATCTTGCAAAATGCTGGGGTCGGGGTGGGGTTGCTTTTTAAAAGTTGAAAAGGTTTTGGTGACAGTCGGAGGCATTGGCCTGAGATCCCTAAATATGCAGTTTATTTATCCACAGAGGAGGCACAGTACACACAGACAAGTGCAAGCTTCCCCATTGTGCTGTACCAATGTGACTCCTCCTTGACTGACAGGCATTGCCTCTAGGTGTGAGAGGGTAGTTTGGTCTCAATGCCTTTTCAGTCTGTGTCTTCCCTTTGGCAGGTAACAGAGGTGTCAATTAGTGCCCATTGGGATTGTGTTTTTTGCCATGTGGTATGTCATTTAGCCTAGCAGCTAGACTGAGACCATCATCTCCTTTCATGTTGGCCACTAACCAGACTTTTGGCTGCTACCAGTGTGAGTCAGCTTTGTGCTGATGACTTGGAGGTGAAAAGTTCTGTTTCCTGTCACTGATTTCCTGGCCATCCAGTTCCCCTCAAATTTTGTTTTAATCAGAAGTGACTAAACCTTGCCTGCATCATCTTGTCTGATAATTCAGATCAGAGTGAAGCCAATACAGCTCATCATTCAGACATGAGACTTGCAGAATCAAAGTGGAAATCTGGGAAGCTCCAAGGCCACAAGACATAACATACATGGGTGGTGGGTATAATAAGCCAGGGGAAGCTAAAGCCACCCCAAACAGGATGCTGCACACCTCCCTTTGGAGGTATGCCAGCAGCCTGCCACCTTTGGAGCACCACCGCTGAAAGGGCACCCAAGCCATAGCCCCACCCTTACTCTGACCCGAGGCCTTGCTCCAGCATTCCACTCTTCCCCCAAGGCTCCTGCTGATCATGCTTCTCCATCCCTTTCCCCCACCTGCCTCTCATGCTTCTATGCCACTTCCTCCGCGGCCCCCCACCCACCTCTTCATCCTCTCCTCTATGGCCTCCCCCCTCACTGCTCGCACCCTTCACCTCCTGAAAGGCAGAGAGGTGTGGGCGGTGGGCAGAGAGACCCTTCAGGGGAGGGGTCAGAGAGACATGGGTGGTGGGGCCTTCGGGGAGAGGCAGAGAGGCACAAGTAGTGGGTAAGGGGGCCTTAGGGGAGGGGCCAAGTGGGTGGGTGCCTGGGGTGGAATGGGGGTGGAGTGTGGGCAGGGTCTCGGGGAGAGGAAGCCAAGTGGGGCCGGCCTCAGTGCAGAGCAGGGGGCAGGGCTATGGTCCGGCTGCTAGTGCCCCACTCCCATAGGCCCAGCCTCCCCAAATGCAGGCCTCACGCGCCGCCCATGATAACATACCTATATTTGCACCACCACAATTATCCCAACTGTTTGAAGGCGTTAGATGAATGTGTCTGTTAGTCAATATTTAGGTATCTAAAGGCACATTTGAATAATACATCCCTCAGTTTGCTTACATGACACAGAAATTGTGCACAAAATGTAGGTGGTTGAACCTCTCTCCTGTGTCATTCAAAGATGTCTCCTGAGTCCTGTTCGGGGCCTGTACAGCAGCCCCGCTGGAGGACAGTGGTGGGGAGGCAAGGCTGGGGGCGGTACAGCTGCGCCGGAGAAGGTGCTGACATGGGGCTTGGGGCTTGGTTGCCAGCATGTCTGAAAAAAATACTCTCTGCTGGCAATTCCCAAAGCAGCTGTGACTGTGAACTGGCCAGGCTCACTGACAGAAATTTTGGGCCCCAGGGCCATCCATAGGGTGTGTGTGACATTCCCCTCTGGTGTTATCCGGACTGGTGATCTGCTAGGTCACTCCAATCCTCGACTCTGGGAGCCAGCCTTACCTGGCTCTGCTGTGAGAACCCCCTTCCTGGGCTGTTCATGCACAGCCTCTAGCATGTAAGCTGCTCCTTGGATTGTGCAACCAAATGACACTAGCCAATATCTCTGGTCCCAGACACAATCCTAGGAACCTCCATCTTGCAGTGTCCAGTTATACCCACTGGACGCTGCAAGCGCATATGAGTTTGTCGATTTAACAAAGAAATTAATATGCACCAGGCTTGTTATCCCAAGCAGAGTCTCTGACACGCTTCAAACCAAATGCACTGCTTCAGGTAGAATAAACAAACAAGTTTATTAACGACAAAGATAGATTTTTAAGTGATTATAAGTCAAAGCATAAGAAGTTAGTTTTGGTCAAATGAAATAAAAGCAAAACGCATTCTAAGCTGATCGTAACACTTTCAATGCCCTTACAAACTTAAATGCTTCTCACCAGAGGCTGGCTGGTTGCCCTTCAGCTAGGCTCTCCACTTTGATCAGCACTTCAGTCACTGGGTGGTGGTGTCTGTAGATGTAGGTGGAAGAGAGAGGAAGAGCATGGCAAATGTCTCTCCCTTTTATCATGTCCTTTCTTCCCTCTTGGCTTTGTCCCCTGCCCCTTCAAGTCAGGTGAGCATTACCTCATCGCAGTCCCAAACTGACCAAAGTAAGGGGGGTGACTCATAGACTCAGACTTTAAGGTCAGAAGGGACCATTATGATCATCTAGTCTGACCTCCTGTACAATGCAGGCCACAGAATCTCACCCACCCACTCCTGGAATAATCCTCTCACCTATGTCTCAGCTGCTAAAGTTCTCAAATCATGGTTTAAAGACTTCAAGATGCAGAGAATCCTCCAGTAAGTCACCTGTGCCCCATGCTGCAGAGGAAGGCAAAAAACCTCCAGGGCCTCTGCCAATCTACCCTGGAGGAAAATTCCTTCCCGACCCCAAGTATGGCGATCAGCTGAACCGCGAGCTTGTGGGCAAGACTCACCAGCCAGACACCCAGGAAAAAGTTCTCTGTAGTAACTTCTAACATCCCATCATTGACCATTGGTCCTATTTACCACTGATGGCAATTAATTGACCTTTGACTAAGATCATGTTATCCCATCAAACCATCCCCTCCATAAACTTATCTAGCTTAATCTTGAAGCCAGATAGGTCTTCTGCCCCCACTGCTTCCCTTGGAAGGCTGTTCCAGAACTTCACTCCTCTGATGGTTAGAAACCTTCGTCTAATTTCAAGTCTAAACTTCCTGATGGCCAGTTTATATCCATTTGTTCTTGTGTCCACATTGGTACTGAGCTGAAATAATTCCTCTCCCTCCCTGGTATTTATCCCTCTGATATATTTCAAGAGAGCAATCATATCTCCCCTCAGCCTTCTTTTGGTTAAGGTAAACAAACCAAGCTCCTTGAGTCTCCTTTCATACGACAGGTTTTCCATTCCTCGGATCATCCTAGTGGCCCTTCTTTGTACCTGTTCCAGTTTGAATTCATCCTTCTTAAACATGGGAGACCAGAACTGCACACAGTATTCCAAATGAGGTCTCACCAATGCTTTGTATAACAGTACTAACACCTCCTTATCTCTACTAGAAATACCTCGCCTAATGCATCCCAAGACCACATTAGCTTTTTTCACAGCCACATCACATTGGCGACTCATAGTCATCCTGTGATCAACCAGGACTCCGAGGTCTTTCTCCTCTTCCGTTACTTCCAACTGATGCGTCCCCAGCTTATAACTAAAATTCTTGTTATTAATCCCTAAATGCATAACCTTACACTTCTCACTATTAAATTTCATCCTATTACTATTACTCCAGTTTACAAGGTCATCCAGATCTTCCTGTAGGATATCCCGATCCTTTTCTGAATTGGCAGTACCTCCCAACTTTGTGTCATCCGCAAACTTTATTAGCACACTCCCACTTTTGGTTCCGAGGTCAGTAATAAAAAGATTAAATAAAATTGGTCCCAAAACTGAACGTTGAGGAACTCCACTAGTAACCTCCCTCCAACCTGACAGTTCACCTTTCAGTATGACCCGCTGTAGTCTCCCCTTTAACCAGTTCCTTATCCACCTCTCAATTTTCATATTGATCCCCATCTTTCCCAATTTAACCAATAATTCCTCATGTGGTACTGTATCAAATGCCTTACTGAAATCGAGGTAGATTAGATCCACTGCGTTTCCTTTATCTAAAAAATCTGTTACTTTCTCAAAGAAGGAGATCAAGTTGGTTTGGCACGATCTACCTTTTGTAAAACCATGTTGTAATTTGTCCCAATTGCCATTGACCTCAAGGTCCTTAACTACTTTCTCCTTCAAAATTTTTTCCAAGACCTTGCATACTACAGATGTCAAACTAACAGGCCTGTAGCTACCCGGGTCACTTTTTTCCCCCTTTCTTAAAAATAGGAACTATATTAGCTATCCTCCAGTCAAATGGTACAACCCCTGAGTTTAGAGATTCATTAAAATTTTTTGCTAATGGGCTTGCAATTTCATGTGCCAGTTCCTTTAATATTCTTGGATGAAGATTATCTGGGCCGCCTGATTTACTCTCATTAAGCCGTTCAAGTTTGGCTTCTACCTCGGATATGGTAATATCTACCCCAACATCCTTATTCCCATTTGTCATGCTGCCACTATTCCTAAGCTCCTCATTAGCCTCATTAAAGACTGAGGCAAAGTATTTGTTTAGATATTGAGCCATGCCTAGATTATCCTTAACCTCCACTCCATCCTCAGTGTTTAGCGGTTCCACTTCTTCTTTCTTTGTTTTCTTCCTATTTATATGGCTATAAAACCTTTTACTATTGGTTTTAATTCCCTTTGCAAGGTCCAATTCTACATGCCTTTTAGCCTGTCTCACTTTATCCCTACATGCTCTGACCTCAATAAGGTAGGTTTCTTTGCTGATCCCTCCCATCTTCTACTCCTTGTATGCTTTCTGTTTTTTCTTAATTACCTCTCTGAGATGCTTGCTCATCCAGCTTGGTCTAAAACTCCTGCCTATGAATTGTTTCCCCTTTCTTGGGATACAGGCTTCTGATAGCTTCTGCAACTTTAACTTGAAATAATCCCAGGCCTCCTCCGCCTTTAGGTCCATAAATTCTTTAGTCCAATCCACTTCCCTAACTATTTCCTTAATTTATTAAAGTTAGCCCTTTTGAAATCAAAAACCCTAGTCTCAGATTTATTTTTGTTTATCCTTCCATTTAGTTTGAACTGAATTAGCTCATGATCACTCGAGCCAAGGTTGTCCCCTACAACCATTTCTTCAATGAGGTCCTCTACTCACCAAAACCAAATCTAAAATGGCATTCCCCGCTTGTTGGTTCAGCAACTACTTGATGAAGGAATTCATCAGCTATCACATCTAGGAAAATCTGAGCCCTATTATTATTACTAGCACTTGTTCTCCAATCTATAGCTGGGAAGTTGAAGTCTCCCATGATCACACAGTTCCCATTAGTATTTACTTCCTTAAAAACATTAAAGAGGTCTCTATCCATATCCAAATTAGATCCTGGTGGTCTATAGCACACCCCAAGCACTATCCCAGGGGAGGCTCTAGTAGTTTTCTTCCCCAATGTGATTTTTGCCCAGACAGTCTCTGTCTTATCCATTCCATCACTTTTTATTTCTTTACAGTCTACCTCATCACTGATATACAATGCTACTCCCCCACCTTTACCTTTATTTCTGTCTTTCCTAAACAGCACATACCCTTCAATACCTGTACTCCAGTCATGACTACTATTCCACCATGTTTCAGTTATTCCTATGATATCTGGTTTCACTTCCTGGACCAGTAGCTCTAATTCCTCCATTTTGTTACCTAGGCTCCTCACATTGGTGTACAAACATCTTAATTTTTGCTGTTTGGCCTCACTCACATTCTTTACCCAATTTGGTATGGACATTGTACTGCCAGTATGACCTATTTGACTAGTATCCACTCTGCCCTTCCTCCTTATGTCCATTCTCCTACCCCTGGCTATATCCTCTCTTACTTTGTTGTCTTCCCTCTCAATGTTAAAATCTGGCGTGGAGATTACCTGGACATCTCCCAACTGTCTCCCCCATCTCACTTGAGAGTCCAACATATCCTTTGTTGTTGCCTAGGCCAGTGTCCTTTGTTCCTGTGAGGCTGGGCTGGGTTTGTCCCATACATGCCCTGATGAGGTGTGAACTGCCCCTCTGCTTCCGGGGAGTTTTTGCCTGGGCTTGCTTTAAGCCATGAGGGCACATTTTCAGTCTCATAGCTATATACATGAAATTACAACCAATAACATTACTATAACATTACCATAACAGTGCTTACTATAACATTACCATAACAACAATGCTTAGTATATCATGAGGGATAGCTCAGTGGTTTGAGCATTGGCCTGCTAAACCCAGGGTTGTGAGTTCAATCCTTGAGGGGGTCATTTAGGGATCTGGGGCAAAAATTGGGGATTGGTCCTGCTTTGAGCAGGGGGTTGGACTAGATGATCTCCTAAGGTCCCTTCCAACCCTGATATTCTATGAGCCTTCCAAAGACACCCGACATGACAACCTTTGCATTAGATATCACACAATCATATTATAAGGATGAACATGGGGGTGTAGGATGTTCCCAGGAGATACAGAACGGCACAGGGGGTGGGGCCTGGGGTGGAAGTGATGAATATGTCACTTCCGGGACCGCCCATGCTTGCCCTCAGGGCCCGGAGTGATCTCACACGCCTAGGTGCCTGTGGCCCACCTGGGCTATTTAAAAGGGCCCAGGGCCCTTTTAAATTGCCTGGGCCCCTGGGCAATTGCCTGCCCTGTTGGCAGGCCTGCAACTGGCTATTGTTTCAGAGAGCAAATCCTCCTTGTCTCTTAGCAGCCAACACAGCAGCTGTGCCGTGTCCACCCACTGTGAGTGCTCTCCCCCACAGGTAACATGGGATGGATCATGGGGAGCAGAGGGGAAGCCATGGGGCCCGGGGCTGGGGGTGGAGCAGGGTTAAGTGAGGAGTCATGTGGAGCGGTCACGTGGGGAGGTCTTGTGCCCCTCCCAACCCTTTGCTGGTGCAGCGTATTGGTAAGAAATGAATTCTACTTGCACCACTGCCTATACTGAAAGACTTCTCCTTTTACTCAACATGTAAATTATGAGCTGGATTCCACGAGTTCTACTCTACATCAGTAAATTGTCAAAACAACATATTACATTGCTATTTGATTATGAAGTTTCATAATGTCAAATACTTTCAATTGTGCAACTGCACAGACACAAACTAAAATCTATAAAGAGATTTGCGGAGCCTTCTATTTATTTCAAATTTTTAGTGCTTTACTCTTACTTGTGGCAAGAATCTCTTATATATATTTTTGTACAGTTTTCCTTGAAAGACAGAGTGGCAGTTTATACCCTCATATTCTATTCTTTGTCTGAAGTCATAGCCTTAATATATTTTGATGGTTTTGTTTTAATATTGTGTCAAGTAAATTATTACATTTGCATTCTCTTATTTCATTAATTGATAATTACATTTCTAATATATACATCTACCTGGTTAGTAAACCAAGTTCAATTGGGTTTCATATTCTTAGTATTGAAGCCAGTTCTCTTCATCGTCACTCCCACACACACACACATTAATGATGAATTGTCAAGTGTTTGCCACTTCTCCAAAGAAGAGGCATAGCTCAAACAATGAGTTTGATTCTCAAGTCCTTGGGGAAGTTAATGAAAGGGTGTTTTTTGACCAAGGACTGTAGAAATAGATCTACAAAACCCAATACATTAAATTGATTAGTTATAATAGATGAAAAAGTGCAGTAAGGACCTGGAATCATCATGTGAGAATAAAATGGACCAGATGAGCAATGACTGCTCTTAATGTAATGATTGTGTTTAATCAGAAAACCCAAATATTTTTGCCAATAAAACTCAGCCATATCTTTTTGTTTTAGAAAACTCTACAAAAACCGTGAACATAATGGTGGTTGCTGTGATAAAGTAAAGTTCATAAACAACAGTGATTTCTGACATTTAGCCTCTCTTTAAAGTATCATACAAAGTGCTGTATTATTTGTAGGTAACCGAGTACAAATACTTGTGACTTGGCATGTAATGATTTTGGACATGGGTCATTTGCACCGGAGCCACAGAATAGCATAAGAGAGAGTCAGCAGTAATTTCAATGAAAACCTCTTGAGTTCTATGTGCACTTTTGTTACTTAGCAAAGAAGACTGTTTTTATACTGAATATCTATGACAGCATCACATAGGGTGAAATCCTGTGTTTTCCTCAAACTTTTGTATTTTCCAGAGAATTTTCTTTCTCTCTGCTTGTTTATGTTTCTTCAGCTACTTTGGAAACAAAATACATAAAGCATTCGTTTGACAACATGAAAAAAATTGTTGACAGTCTCTGGTGATTTTCTTAAAACGAATGATAGCTTGGTTTCCTAGATGTTATAAAATTCTGTGGATCTGGGCCAGTTTAGTACAATCCATATGCAGATTACACACAAATTGATAAGAATCACTGGGTGAACAGTCCTTCACTGACATAGTGTAAATGTTTGCAGCTGTCTTTAATAATAGTATCTAAATGCATCCAACCAATGTGATTTGGTTAATAGTTTATTTTACATGCATATTGTTTTTCAGTCAGTACTAATCTGACACTTTTAGATGTGTGAGAATCGTCAGTAGAGGATACAAGTCTATTCAAGCACCTCACTCCCACTCCCATCAGGAGATTCTAGCCACTTGTACCCCTGCCCTGTTCTTTCTATTTTTTTTTAAAGTAACCTTTATTCTTCAATTCTCAGTCTACTTTTTTTTTGGAGGGGCAAACTGACAGTCACAGTTAAAGGGATACCATTTGGCAGTCTCACACCATGGTGATGGGCTCTGTATAAGAATCTTAATAGTTAAATGTGTGAGCATGGTGTCTGAATGATGCTCCTATGATCAGTTTTGTTTCCAGTGTATATATCAAGTTATTAGGTTCATGGTGGAGAAAAATATATTTGTGTATCATTGTTTTGAAAAAAAAATAGTTAAAGTAACATTTGCACTTTCATTTTAAGTTAATTTTCACATGCACATAACTTTTACAAAATCCTTCCTTTTGGCTTTTTGTTATGTGAGAATGTGTGTGTTGCAGCGGGGAGGGGAACTTTGTAACTGTGTGTGCATACAAAACTCAGCTGAAATGTTTTGATTTGCTAGTCCTCCCTGAAGACTAGTCTCCAGGCTACATATGAAATATCTCCTTTAAAATAATGGTATATTAGATAATAATACTATATGGTGATTGTTTTCTTTAGTAGATCATACAGATCTTAAAAAAATTAAAGTAATCACAAACTATTTTATAGATAGAGAAACTGAGGCAAAGAAAGATTATGGCTTGCCCACGGTGGCTTAATGGTAGATCTGGGAGCAGAACCCAGATTTCTTGATTCCTGTGTTCTATCAGCTAGACCACACTGCCTCCAAACATAAAAATTTGGGTTTTCACAAAATTTCCAGTTAGTCTAAAGTTGTGCTATTTGCAGCACTGTGGAAGAAGGTACAGTAAATACATTAGATACGTATCTGAAAGCTGGGTTGGAGTGGTGTCTTTGTGCTGCTATTTCAGAGTGCAATTTGATAGTTTTGTATGCGTTCAACTAGGGTACTGTAGTACACAGTGAAATCTATAGAAAGATTTGTGTTTTAGTCTTTTTTATAAGAAAAAAGAAAGGAAATTAAATACAGAAACACACGTTAATGTAGCATTAAAGGTATAATTGTAATACCCAATCCTGCAAATAGACTTGACTCTTTTACCCATTAGAAGCCCTATTGACTTCAGTAGAGATCTGCACAGGTGCAAGGGTACACCTTCATGAATCTTGTTTTCTGGATTAGGGCTTTAAACATTCAGAAGTCAGGAAATGGAAAAGTTAAAGTTCACAAAGTAACCCTAACTCGCTTACATTATGCAATTGAGGCCTAAATCTCCTTTACACTATGGTCCCTTTATACCTTACAGTGGGTGTAAATAGTTTTTTACCCAACCGAAGGCTTTTTTACACTGCCAGAATTGTGTAAAGGGGGCTTAATGTCAATGTGAATCAGGGCCCTGGAGTTTTTTGAATTACTAGTTATATTGTTACGTTTGTGCCTTAAAATAGGTGCATTGTGGGAAAGTTGATGTCACTGTGATAACCTTCATGTTTTCAGTCATAAGGCGTTTACAATCTACACAATATAAATTGTGTTCTGTCCTTCATTTATGGTGGCAGATAAAATTCTTCCAGAGAGCTTATTGGTCTGGTTGCTGAACAGTGAGGAATTGAGGGGCAGCACTCAGAAGCATGGGCTTCAGTAGGAAATGGGAAACATTGCTCTTTGTTTTTGATTTGAGTAAATAAAGTATAAATATGCTTAGTGCCTTGAGAAATTAAAACTACTTCAAACCAAACTTTGACAGAAGGCCTTTGTGTGTTTTCACAAGAGCATCACAAGTCAAAGGAAGCACCTTGAATGCTATTTGGAACCTTATTACAGCTCACCATTTCCCCCTTAATGTCTTTTAACATCATGGAAAAAATAACATGGTGTCACTACATGTATGCGGGCTGCGTATTTTTTATCCAACTAATTAGCCTCTGATGGAAGCCAATGTTCATGTGTTTAAACCCCAGTCGACACTCAAGCTAGCTGGATAGAAACTGGCTTGACTAAACAGTGTAATGAATTCCAAGATTTTGAATCATATAAGCCAGGAAATAATTACAGGCATGATCCGGCTCCAATTAAAGTAAATAGAAAGTCTCCCAATGATTCCAGTGGGAGTTGTTTCAGGCCCTGAATTAGGTTCTTCTGGCTTCATTAAAGATTCATCTCTTAACTGATAACATGGGAGCACTTACAAGAATCCAATTCTTGAAATTTTAAATTGTAAACTCCTCATGGCAGGGACTGTGTTTTTACTCCTTGTAAAGCACCATACGCAGCAATGGCTCTCTTTGCAAAAGTAAAGAATAATAATAATGTCATAAGTATGGTTAAGTGACTAAAGTAACTCACAATTACACATTGTCAGTTAGGTGCTGAGTCTGCAAACTATTGCCCACTAATATATATTACAATATGTATTTTTGCATCTCTGTGTGGATAAAAATCACACTTGGTTAGTGGGCCAGGACAAGACCTGTGCACTATTCAAGTCCCACTTAAATGTTATTTGACTGATTGATACACCTTTATGGGAATATGTTTTGTGGATGAACAACAATAACACTATCTTTCACAACTTTTCTGTTAGCAACTGCCTCTGATGTAAGTGAGCTATGGCAATATTCCATACTGCTGTTAGAATCCAGTTCCTATAAAATCAGTGGAAGGATTCCCATTGACTTCAGTGGGAGGTGAATTGGGCCTTAATTGCTTTCTGATGTATTCTGTTGTATGACTTTTATCTGAATAATAAATTACATTTAAAAACACTTCACACTGTATTTCAGAAAATAATCTCTTAAATACCATCCCAGAGACAAGCTAATCTAAGGGCACCACCCATCAAGTGCTTATCTGACTCTGTCCTGTGCACAGCAGGCTAGTGGAGTATGTGAAGCATAAGTCACTGTTCTTAAGCAAAATTTTCACTCTGAGACTACATGAGGAGAATGGTGCTGCAACCGAAGAGTCCTAAAAGCTGAAGGTACTGAATCAACACTGAATTGATGATCCTGTGACAGTATCGTATTAGACTTCATAAATATGACAGCTTTTCTTGCAGATACAATGAAATTTGCATTACCACTAAGAATTCTTGACTACCCAAGGTCAGGTCTCAGCAGTGCAGGCAGCACCTTCAGCAATATACCACCTGTTCCTCCTCTCCCTCCCCGTCCCAGGGGAATGTAGACCCAGTACTGATTCAAAAGGAAGAGTTCTGCTTCCTGAATTACTTACAGAATTTCCTGTAGCATACTTGAAGATGTCTCCTATCCAAATACCGACCTCATCCTTGGAGGTTTCCTAACCAAGTGCTGGAGAGCAGACATCTCAGGCTAGGTGATATGGCTGCAGCTCATAATAACCTCCAGTCAAAATCAGCCAGGAATTATTTCCTCATGTAAACTTCCCTTTCATTGTAAACCTTTTCAAAACAAAATAAGATAATGGTCTCCTTATGACAGTATCATAAGTGTTCAGACATTTATTACAACAGTAGAGGAATGGACTATGGTTTTAAAACATTAATACTGGAACATTTAATAGCAAAGGAACAGTCATCCCTACTCCATGACAATAGGTGCTATAGACTACTATTAAGCTTAACCTTTACTGCAATGATATAAATTGTCTGTTTCAGAAAGGAGAAAGTTTATCACAGGCAGCAGGGATAGAGAAAACAGTAAATGGGCACTACACAGAAGAATAATCATGCTGAGAATAGACTTCAAATTGAAGATTCAGCCTTCTTAATTAAAGGGAGCTAGTCAGTACTAACAGCTAACATATTGTCCCTGAGCAAAGTTAAAGGAAATTATTTAGCGAGCAATAGGACACTAGGAAGGTGAGGTTGATTATAGTGGTGCCATTTATGAGAACTCCCTTGCCCCCCATCTGTATGTATATGTGAAAGTATCAGTGATAGAACTGCTGGGCATTAGAAAAATATGGCTGCAGAGAATGTAGTTTATTCTTCATTTATAATTTGTTTCTGATATGAGCCAGGATAGTGTACAGAAGTAAATCAGGTTTCAGAGTGGTAGCCGTGTTATTTATTTGGTCATAAGCTTTTGTGGGCTAAAACCCACTTCATCAATTGCAAGGAGTGGAAAATACAGTAAGAAGATATATATAACAGTTTATGAAAAGATAGGAGTTGCCTTACCAAGTGGGGGGGGGGGGTTTGAGACAATTCAATTAAAGTGGGCTATTATCAACAGGACGAAAAATCACTATTATAGTGGTAACCAGGGTGGCTCATTTCAAACAGTTGACAAGAAGGTGTGAGTAACAGTTGGGGGAAATTAGCATGGGGAAATTAGTTTTTATTTCTTGTAGTGACCCATCCACTCTCAGTCTTTATTCAGGCCTAATTTGATGGTGTCCAGTTTGCAAATTAATTCCAGTTCTGCAGTTTCTCATTGGAGTCTGGTTTTGAAGTTTTTTTGTTGAAGTAAATCAGATTACATCCCAGAAATCTCTGAAGTTATGGACTGAGAGAAGTGCAGACTTGCTTGCCCTATCACCTGTTCTACAACAGGAACAATCTGTCTGTCAGGCGTACCATTAAAGTATGATAGATTAAGGGGGGCTACAAGCAGCTTTTCCCCAACTTGTGACTCCTTTCACTGAGGACAAGCACAATGGTCATCTTTATTGGGTCATGCAATTCACCCCAGAAAGACAGAGAGGAGACAAAACTATGCCCCCTGCCCCTGCTATCTGAGATGGCTAGCCAGTGAGGAGACAATGTACTGCACCCCTTTAAAAGCATGAGGGAACCATGAAAGTCATTCTTGCTTTCCTGATGCACAATAACACCAAGAGTTACCCCACACCCTCTGCAAAATGCTGTGACTAGGCATTGGCCCCAGTGAATAAAATTTATCGGTGTCTAATTGGTCCAATGAAGCCAATATTTATAAGCATAAAAAATAACTATGTACATGTAAGGTATGATTAGAAATAGCTTGGACCAAATCCTGACTCCCTTGCTCATTTCTTACTCAGTCAGTGAGAATCTTGCTGGAGTGAATACTTTGAAGTTTGGTCCATTATTGGAAATTACACCTGTGTAGTGCACATGCTGACCTTTCATCTGAGGTTTTACAGTGGGAGAGGAGTTTCATTGGAAAACATTGTAATCCCCAATCCACAAATGTCATAAAAGTGGCTTTGTTAGCTGAGTTCTCTCTTTAGAGGGACATTTTCAGAACCTTCCCAAATTTTGCCTGAAGCATATAAATGTAAGGGGACTGTTATCCCCTTACTAACATTCAGAGCTCCCAGTACCAAAAGGGGAAGGGTCGATGGGACTGACAGTCCCCAGGGGCAATGGGGAGAGGCCAATGCTCCAGGTCAGCCTGATTGACAGGGCGGGCAGGCGAATCAGGGAGTCAGGAGGTCAGGGTGAATCCCGTCCTCCGTGTGAGCTGAAGTTGCCTGAGTCAGAGTGAGTGGGGCTGAGCTAAGGAGAGGCCGGAGGTGAGCTGGGCCAGATCTGGAGGGGCCAGAAAAGCAGCCCAGAGACACAGACCTGCCCTGGGAGCAGAGCTGCAGCCCAGAGACAGACCTGCCCTGGGGGGAGAAGCTGCAGCAGCCAGAGGGGCCAGGGCAGCAGCCCAGGCAGCTGGAGGCAGAGCAGCAGCAGCAGCCGTGCTGAGGCAGAGGAGCTGGAGCTGAGGCAGAGGGTGGAGCTGGGGCTGGAGCAGTCCGGAGCCGGGTGCGGTGAGCAGCTGGGGAGAGCGAGGGGAACCCTGGGCAGTGGGCCCAGTGCAGGGAGACACCTCAGCCAAGAGGCCCTGCAGGCCAGACTTGCAGGGGGATCGTAACCCCGACGGGGCGGGGGCAACGCTGGGAAGAAGGGTCCTGCCACCCAGAGCCTGCGAGCATGTGGCCACCGCCAGAGCAAGTGTCCAAGCCACAGCGTCCCTGCAGCACAGCCAGGGCCTGAGAAGGAGCCTGGGACTTGCAAAGGAACAGACTGAACTGCCCTGACATTGCAGAGACACTGTTGGGATGTTCCCTGCCACAGAGCGGGGCGATGTGTTTTCATTAGTCTTTCCCATTTTTCCTTATTCCTGTTACAAATTAATTGTTAATTAAATAATTTGCCTTTGCTTTGAATTGTATGCAGTGATCAGTGGGTCAGGGAAGCATCCTGTTTAGAGAGTACACCCCGGAGTGGGGACACCCTAGCCCCTGACCTAGGTGACCACAGCAAGGTTGGGGGTTGAGCCCCCCAGGAATCCTGGGCCCAGCCTTGTTGGGGTTACGAGGACTCTGCCAGACAGGAGAGTGCAAGGGGAGTCCTCGAGGGCAGGGAGGCCTCTGGGTAAAGGAGGTGGGAGCGAGGACTCAGATCCTTCCGCTAGCCCATTTCACCGGGGTAGTGCAGAGACGAGGAAAGTTCCCCACAATAGCGGGACTATTCCCCCGCTTACATAAATCTAAAGGTTAATGAATTGTGGCACAAGTAGCTCTTTACTTTGAATCTCAGTGGCTCTTTATCTCTTACAAAAATGGCTCTAAGCTTTTCCTCTCAAATATAATTAAGTTTTCTAATTAAAAATTGGTGTATGAAGTGGACGTGTAGAATAAACAGTGTATGTTTACTGTTCACAAGAAATATCTGTTGCTAATGCACTATACTCCTTATCTATCATTTTGAAAGATCAAATGAAGCACTTGGGTTACAGGTCTGTTTGGCTAAGCAAGGTCAAATGACTCTTGTTTCTGTGTTTTCACCTTATAGCTCTCAAATAAATGTGATAAATTAGGTGCTGACAGAGGTCAGTCTTACCAAAAGCATAATTTGAAGTCCTGCAAAATTACCTACATTGGAGCAGTAAAGGTGCTCCTGCTAAAAATGAGCCATAGTAGAAATGAACAATACATATTTTGTTACAACTACCCATTTGGAATTGTACCTGTATTTGGCTCACGGGGTTTTATATACAGCGACAAAGAGTATCCAAAGAATTGAATCAATTATATTCAGATGGAATTAGCACATTTTTTCTTTCCCCAACAATGTACAATACTGTAGGAATTCCATTGCATGTCTTTTATATTTTTAACCTTAATGAAAAATAGTACTGAGAAATATTATTTGTTAAACCCCCATTTAGGGCCTTACCTGGCAAACTTTCTCATATGAGTAATTCAAGTGAGTGATCCCATTGACTCCAGTGGGACTATTCATGTGAATAAGGACTGCTCTTTTAAATTTAGCAATGCTTAGTAAACATACCAAACAAATGATTAACATAATGGAAATAATCCCAGGATATTTAAAGTAAAGGAATTGAAGGGTATTGGGTGAGGTGGGGAAAGGAACCTTTAATATGAAGCAAAAACAAATAAGGGCAAATTTAGTAGACCACCTCCTATACAAAGGAATGGCTTGCTTCTTTTAACCATTTCAATAACATTTCTATAACCATCTTTTTCCATCATTTGTATTGTGGTAGTAGCCCATAAAGTCACTGCTAGGAGAGTTAACATTCAAAAACCACTGACCATGATTTGTGTGTATGTATACCAGGCCTACACAACTCGTAAAGTGGTGAGGGCCATATTACTCCAAAGAAAACAGCTGAGGGCTGAAACCCCCCCGGGCCCGTGGAAACACCGCCCCCCCCTCAGCAATCCCTCCTTCCCCAGCACTGGGGTGTGGAAGCCTGTAGAGGGGGAAAGAAACAGCACGCATAGGGTGACAAGATCACAGCAGTAAAATAGGACCCACCCCCTGCCCGCTCAGCCCCACCATCACACCCTTCTTCACGCCCCCCAGGGGTCACTATATTACTGCACACAACAGTCAATCAATGCAGTTGTAGATAAATCTCTGCATTATACATTTTTGTATAACTTTTATATGACTTTGTATTGAACCTTGATCGTATGTTATAGTGGGCCCCTAAGGTAGTATAATTAAGGTAAAAGAAAAATGTCTTTTTGCTAGAAGAAGAAGATCTTCCCCCCCACTTTGGATTCAGTTGCCCTGTTGAATGAATGAGGTGTGAATGAGGAAGGCGTGGAAGACCAGCACCTCCAGACAGCTGCAACCCTGGCCTACTCACCCCCCCCGGGCCACACAGTGAGCCCACGTGGGCTGCATGTGGCCTGTGCAGACCTGATTTATACTATAGGTGAGACTAGTAGCATTGTCTATTATAAGGTTGCCTGACCCTTCCCATTATAAGTATTAGCAACCAGGTCATGGCTGGTCAGGTCTAGTGGTTAGAGCTGCAGCAGCCAGAGACCAGGAACAACACCAAGGGTCAGAACCAGGCAGGGCTAGAGCAAACTGCAGTAGAGCTAGAACAAGGAGTAGGTCTGGAGCAAGGCAGGCAGAAGAGTGGTCTCAGCTGTGTGTATAAGCATTGAACAGCCAGCAACCTGCTGTTACTGATTGGGCTAATGAGCATGCTTAGTAGTTCCTCCCAGCCAATCAGGTGGTTCTGATGTAGCTCACCTGTGTTTGTTAGTCTGCCAGGAGACTGAACTACCTAGTCCCAAGATCAACTGCAGGCCTTTGTTCCTGACAGAGCTTCCCTCCCCTTTAAAGTGCTTCTTTTAGATAACCCCAGGCTTTGCTTCTTGAGATGAGTTCAGTGGAAGTTTCACAGCATGTCTGGCATATGGATACTCTTCTCCAGTTCCCAGCTTTGGTCATCTGGACCATTGTCTTCCCAGTTCAGCAGGTTTTGGAGCTTAGGATTTGCTGAACCAGGTATTCCTCTTGTCTCTGCCCTCCTCTGAGAACCTTGGACAGGACAATGCCTCCGCTCCTCCCTCCTATAACACCCAGTCTGGGAAGGGGAAGAGGGTGGCAATGATCCCCTGCAGTTGCTCCCCTGCCAGCCTGGAAAGTGGGAGAGGGGACCCCACTGCAGCCCCCCCCCTGGTTTGGGGAGATTGAAGAACCATAAGAGGAGCAGAGGTAAGGCTAGCAGGGCTGAACTATGACCTGGGGACTGAAATGAGGATAGTGGGGGCTGTGAGGTGGGGGGGGCTGTATTGATGGTGGGTTCTGAGCACATAGGATGAGTGCTGGGAGGGTGAACTGGGGCATGGCTGAAGTGATTGGGTGATGATGATGGGGGCTGGTGGACTGAACTAAGGGGGGCTGAATTGAGGGGGGTTGGGTGGAGACAGAACTAATGGGGTTTTGGGGGCAGGATTAATTGCTGGGCAATTGTATTTTTAGTGTGTAATTATAGATATAGATGTACCCCTGATACAAAACTACTCAAGATAGTTAAGACCCAGGCAGACTGCGAAGAGCTCAAAAGGATCTCTCAAAACTGGGTGACTGTGCAACAAAATGGCAGATGAAATTCAGTGTTGATGAATGCTAAGTAATGCACATTGGAAAACATCCCAACTATACATATAAAATGATGGGGTCTAAATTAGCTGTTACCATTCAAGAAAGAGATCTAGGAGTTATTGTGGATAGTTCTCTGAAAACATCCACTCAATGTGCAGTAGCAGTCAAAAAAGCGAACAGAATGTTGGGAATCATTAAGAAAGAGATATATGATAAGACAGAAAATATCATATTGTCTCTATATAAATCCATGGTACGCCCACATCTTGAATACTATGTGCAGATGTGATGGCACTATCTCAAAAAAAATCTATTGGAATTGGAAAAGGTTCAGAAAAGGGCAACAAAAATTATTAGAAGTATGGAACAGCTTCTGTATGAGGAGAGATTAATAAGACTGAGACTTTTCAGCTTGGAAAAGCAATGACTAAGGGGGGATATGATAGAGATCTATAAAATCATGACTAGTGTGAAGAAAGTAAATAAAGTGTTGTTTACACCTTCTCATAACACCAGAACTAGGGGATCAGCAAATGAAATTAATAGGCAGCAGGTTTAAAACAAACAAAAGGAAGTATTTCTTCACACAACACAGTCAATCTGTGGAACTCTTTGCCAGAGAATGTTGTGAAGGCCAAGACTATAATAGGGTTCAAAAAAGAACTAGATAAATTCATGAAGGATAGTCCATCAAAGGCTATTAGCCAGGATGGGCAGGGATGGTGTTCCTAGCCTCTTTGCCAGAAGCTGGGAATCAGCGACAGGGAATGGATCACTCAATGATTACCTGTTCGTTCCCTCTGGGGCACCTGGCATTGGCCACTGTCAGGAGATAGGCTAGTAGCTGGCCTAGATGGACCTTTGGTCTGACCCAGTATGGCCGTTCTTATATTCTTATGTTCATCCAGTGCACTGTGTGTATATATGTATACAGTGGACCTAGAACATAACATAAGTAGCATGGTTAGTCTGAAGTCTTTTTTTCAGGCCTGAAAAAGTCAGCCCTCACTGAATTAAAGTAAATAATAGTTTGACTAGTTTTGTGAATAAAGTAGTAAATTTGGTTTGTGGGGGGGTCATACTATTTGTTATTTACAAATGTTAAAATATGTACTGTGACTGGCTGAACAAAAAAACGGGCTATAAACCAGGGAGAGGGAATTCCATTTTTTTTTTCACCAATCATTATCCATCTGACAAGTCATACTGGAAGCTTTTTATTCATGATTCTTGAATCACATGAATGAATAATGGATACCAAATAGACAAAGCCAACAGTTCACAAACAGCCAATAGACCCCCGAAAAAATTCCCTGAAATAATTTGACAAATACATATGAATAACATACAATCACATAAATGGGACTCAGTTTATGAAGGTGTCCCCAAAAAAGGTTAATTTGTAATGTTTATAATACAAAATTAACTGTTGATCAGCTCTAATGATGCTTACTCTTTCATTAGTAAGGAATGACTACTGTTTTCTCAGTTTAAATGAGTCTGGATTTTTACAGAACGCAAACACTGAAGAAACTGGAGGGAGTAGAATCACAAGAAGGAATGCCAAATGCATATATTGAAAAAATATACAAGATTAAATTGCAAACCATAAATTGCAGCTCATGTTTTAGCTTTGAAATACATACAGCTCTCATACCATTTAGTTCAAAAAGCAATTAAAATGACTCCATAACGTTTCAAATCTAGTTTTTGTGATTGTTTGAATGTCATACATATGGTATGTATCCAGTGATCAATATTTCCCTGAGAAAGAGATCTTTCCAGTGCCACAGAACAATTCATATAGCAGCTGTGATCAAGATGTGTTTAAGGCTTGTTTGTGTGTTTGATTATTTAATTATTCTACAATACTTGGTACTTTAAAATTAGTCAAACTACATTTGGTGTTAATATTGCCTTGTGTGTTACACTGATTTGGAGAAAAATAATCAATTATTAACAAGCAGTGTAGGAAAAACACCTCTCGCCTTAATAGTAACTGACCGCTTTATACAGTGCTAAGCCATAACAAATTTAGTGCTCACTTCCTTGAGATCTTGATAAGTGTCATAATCCAAAGTGGAAGAACTCTTCCTTTAGTCATCATGCTGCCTCTTCTGTTACACTAAAAGCAGCTGATTTGCTCCATTCTTGGTGCTGCTGTATACTGTCAGTCAACCTCAGGATCTTTAAATACCACAGTGAGGAGAATTTCAATGGGCAAGAGCCACAAAAAGACTTAAGCACCTGAGTCCAACATCTAGGTACTAATGAAATCCTCAAAACCCCCTGCTCAGCTGCTGCCTAACTCTGCAAGCACCTTAAGTTTCTGCCAGTGAGTGTGAGCACAGCCACCTCACTCTAGGTGCCTGGACACCTAGCTCACACTTAACCCCCAGGGAAATCCTTAACCTTCTTAATCCTGTTTTGCCTGCAGAGCCTGATCTGGGAGGTGTGTTCAGAGCACACAAACTATCTAATGGGGAGGGCGCACCACCTCTTCCTCAACATTTTTAGGCCAGTGGTTAGGACACTCACCCAGGATGTCGGAGACTGAGGTTCAATTCCCCTCTCTGCCTGATGTGGAGATGGGATTTGAACTTGGGTATCCCATGTTCCAAGCAAGTGTTCTAACCATGGGCTAAAAGTTATAAGGGCGGGAGGGGGGGCACTCCACCACCTCTGCATCCCTTTCTTGCAAAAAAGTGTTTAGGTGCCTAACTCCAGAAGGGGTTCACGGCTGAGAATCCTGAGTGGAGACCGGAGCCTCCCTTTGACCCGGAGTTAGGCAACCAAGTTCCTTTGAAGGGTGTACCCCTGTCCTTAGGATTTCTGACTGGCTATCTTAGGCAGCTCCCGATTCCATACATAGGTTTTTGTGGATCCCATGTTTAGGTGTCTAATGCTCCCCATGCATTGTATAGGAAGCCTAGGCATTGAAGTCAGAACTGTGGATGCCACTGGGTGATAAGGGTGCTTAAAAGTTAGGCACTGAATCACTGAGCATCACAGGATACCTCTATGCAGGGATAAAACCCCTGTGGCATGGCTGCTGCTGCAGGACTAGAAATTGCTGTCTAGACATTTGAATTCAGGCTGGAGTCCAAGCTCTAGGACCCTCCACCCTAATAGGGTCCCAGAGATTGGTCTCCAGCCTGAGTCTGAACCTCTACACAAAAAAGTTTTTCAGCCCCGGAGCCTGAGTCTGATGAGCTGGAGTCAGCTGACCCAGCAGTGGGTTTTTTTTTATCCCCATGCAGACATACTCACAGTGCCTAATTCCTTTTGTGTATCTAGCCCAACCTCCCCTCCTCTACTATTTTAAAAATGCATTCATCTCCCAACCTAGTAACTAGAAGAAAAGTATCTTGATAGGTGAGGTGGGAAATCATTAATACACTCAGTGTAAGTACATACCTCACTTGCATTACATGGAACAGATTTTTGCCTGGAACAAGTGGATAAATCTCACTTTTGAAATCAGTTATTGGTAGGGTGACCAGATGTCCTGATTTTATAGGGACAGTCCCGATTTTTGGGTGTTTTTCTTATATAGGCTCCTATTATCCCCCACCCCCGTCCTGATTTTTCACATTTGCTGTCTGGTCACCCTAGTTATTGGCTAAACTTAGCTTTGAGGTTTAATACAAAAATTTATATAGACATTACATATGTTCTAGACAGACCCTATAATCTTATTGCACTCCAGATCCGGTTCTTAAATTGTACTTCGTAATGTTCAGTATCATAATTTTTAGTCCTTATATGACTAAAACACTTGTAACATGCCCTAAACTATTACCTCTACATCATTTTAAAAAAATCAAATACTATAATATTGTATACATCTCCTGCCTATTTTTAATATTTATTCCTTTTGTTTCTGGCTATAATTGAAGGTAGTTTTCTATCAAAAACATGAATGACCTGATTCTGATCTCACAGCTGTTTAACACCTTTGACTTCAGTGGAGTTGCTGCTGATTTACACCAGTGCGAGGTCCTATTAAAACTCAGGGTCTGCATGGCCTGAACATAACCACTGTGGGCTTGCTCTTACAAGAAAATGTTATCATGCTTGAACATGATTGTGAAAAGTCAAGTTAGCTGACACAGCTGACAGACTAAGAGGATGAATCATGGTAAGCATCACATCAGTTAACTCAACTTTTTGTAATGTGTTTAAACAAGATAATATTTTCTAGGTAAGTCTCTTAGGAGAAAAATGTGTTGCAGTGCAGAGGACTCACACTATGTTAAGCACCACTTAAGCCTTACTTAAGCCCTTAGGACCTAGTTTAGTAAAGTTGTTAAATGTGCTTAAATGCTTTATTGAATCAAGGTGTGAATGATGCATGCAGCCTTGTACAGACCCTCCACACTAGGGTAAATCTCACTTTAAGGGATTACTCTGTGTGTAGTTCCTAGCTTGGTAGACATACACATACTAGCTCTGCTAAAGATAGCATCTAAAAATAGCAGTGTGGCTGCAGTGGCACAGGCAACAGCTCAGGAACCCAAATATGCTCCGAAAGGATCAGGCAGGATTGTATGTTTAAACACTAGCTTGAGCATAGCTAGCACATGTACATCTATCTGAGATGGGAATTATACCTCCCAGACGCAGTGCAGATGTACCACTAGAGACTGAGAAGTTAATACTTATTTAAATACTTCCCAGGTTTTTATATGGTCACATTAAAAAAAATGCATCTGACATTTCTTCATAAATGGTTCCATTCCAACATATTTTGACTTGTTTTCTTCAGAACAGGACTGCTAAATCTAAGATTCCTTGGTACATTAGGTGGAATGGCATAAATCGGTCATAAATGGAAAATAACATTTAGTTTCCTATCCATGCTACATGCTCCTTCCACTTGATAGATGAAGAATCATCAGAAATGCTAAATTTTGCATTTGCATTGAAAAAAGTAATGTCACTTATGAAAATATATAGCAGCTGGAGGATTCCTTTAAGAATTTATAATCAAATGGAAATTTACTAGCACTGTAAAAATGATTAAAACTGAAGTGAAGATGAAAGTTGACAAGAGATTATTTTGGAAAAGTGTTCAATTTTTAGCCAGCAAGGGAAGGTGAATCATTCTAAGGAGGCTCACCTTTCTGAGGCATTTAGGCAGTTAAGTATAAAAGTTTTTGGGTATGTTGCTGGGTCAGAGCACACATGTCTGCAGGAGCTATTTTAGGATTTTGTTCCACTGCTCTTCTCATGGAAGGCCTGTGGAGAGGACTCCCCACAGTTTTTGAGCTGGCAAAAGATCAGCAAACATTGGCATGTAAAAAACAGGTATTATGTGTCAGAATAACGCTAATCTTAATAGAAATAATAATAAAGAAATCAACAAATCACTTCAGACTGTTTTCCACACAGCTGCTCAGGATTATTGCTTTGCAGGGTACAAACACTATTGTTGGCTTGGTTTGTGTCCCCATGTGGCAACTTTTAAACAGGTTCACTTAAGGGGTGTTAAAAATGGGAGCATGGACAGAGCCCTAAAGAGAAAGATGGAGTCCAGATCTAAGCACGTTATTCCCCTTTTGTTGCTGCAGGGAACTAAACAGAAACTCCTAACTGTTGCTTTATTGTGATATTTTTGCCCAAATGTACCTGTTTGTTCTATTTTAAAGAGATAGTAACTCTATTTAGATAAACAAGTGCAATCTTGCATGTGAGCAACCAGCACAAAACATACAAGAAAAATCCATCAAAACGCAGAGCTGGGTTTTTCAAAAAGCCAAGGGGAGGCAGGAATCCAACTCCTAAAGATTTTTATTGAGAGTTGGGTACTTAATTTCATTGAGCTCCTTTGAATATCCAAGCCCAAGATGCTGTCTGCATTTTTCTCCTGTTCCTGATTATCTGTGCTATTCTAAGTCATGAGGCCCCATTACTCTTACTGAAGATAGTATCAAAGTGCACATGTAATGCAATGGAAACAAAATCCACTGTCCTGTTTTTTTCATAACTAGACAACATTGTCCTAGAAAAGAGGTCATCTTATTTTCATCTCAGATTCTCTGATTTCATCCCTTTTTGCTTGTAAAAAACATTAAGCGATTTTGTGGCAGTTTTGATTTAAGATGCTTTGATTTAAGTAGCCGAATGCCACGTTAGCAATATTTAATGTTTTTGTAGATTTGAACTAAATTAAAGAGAAGAGATCAGAAAAATGAAAAATACTGTAACTTAAGCCAACACCTCTCAAATCAAAAACATACAGTGAAGAGGGTTCATTATAAAATCAAGCTGCAGTAAGATTACAAGCTGATGTTCCTTCAGACATTTGTCATTTCATTTTACACATTTTGTTTCTGGCTTTCCCTTGTGCTGAAAGCTGTTCATTTGGGGCATTTTTCAAGACTTTATTCAGTCTGTTACAATGAGGACACAGGAATGACACGATAAATGTGTAAATTCTGGAGTTAAATGGGAGAGGAAATGCTATTGAACTGATGAAAACAACTTTATAAAATAACTTATTTAAAAACAATAAAAAGAAAGGTGAAGACAGGAAAACTACATCTCGCCTCAATGGTGGTCTAAGAGGGGAACAGTATAAGTAACATGGCAAAGATCGTTAAGAGAAATGAGCCATTCAGTGAAGAGCTCCACACTAACATGCACTTCTAGTACTTACAAAATGGAGAAACACCTGCAGCAAAAGTTATCCTGTCTTCCTTCCATCTTCTTCTTGTTTTCAATCAGCAGTTTTCTAGCATGCTTTAGCCCAGTGAGATCTACAAATGAACCAAGTTTCTTCAAATATGGCCTGGCAGTATGGTAGAGCGAGGGCATGAGACATCTGAACTAAAACTCTCATGAGGCAACAAAACACCACAGGAAGATGCAGTTTCTTTCACTTTCTCTCTCTATTCATAGTTTAGTGGTTTCCAGTGGTATTGTATATAAATATGCAGTACCAGGGAAGCTTATGCCAAAGTTCCTTGTCTTCAAGCCCTGTGTCATAAACCAATGTCTGAAAGTGATCCTCACTCTCACTGTTTGAAGTCCTTAGGTGAGTGGTGGCAATAAATGTTTTTAAATGACCTTTTTGGTAGGCAAGTTTATTCTACTGCTGGGATACACATCCATGTAACTACCATCAGGCCCTCTTGGTCCATTAGGTTAATTTGAATTGGGATGCTATGTCCAAATTCCTCATTGAGCTGCCAGAGGTCTCTAGAGGTGTCAGTCTCTTCTGTTGGAGAGTGGTTTGATCTCCTGGCTGGCTCTGCAGGCGTCCCTGGATGTTGCATGTTCCACTGCAAGATTCATGGTGACGTCAGTAATTGTGCACCTCTCCTCTGCTGCAGTCATTGGGGATTCCTATAGAGGTACAGCAAACTATTGAAGACCTTCCCTTTGAAGGCTGTGCTCTGTTTTCCTCAAAGACTGATGGGGCACTAAAAGATTCCAGGGCAGTGTGGAAGTCCGTGGGTATTTATACACCAGCCCTGAAAAGAACAAGATTGCCACCTCAGTTTCAGCTGAATCTTTCAGCATGGCTATTCTAAGATCAGTGTTTCAAGTAAGTGTAGGTCCCAACAGTGGATTTGCTTGCAACTTGCCAAAATAGAAAAATGTCCCATTTCTATTCAACAGCTGGTCACAGCCCTGGGTCCATTTTGGGTGCATTCTACTTCTCATGGGACAGGGACCTGCTGTATGTTTACCCACCGGTTCCACTAATCCTCAGCATCATTGTCAAATTGAAACGAGAGAGGCAAAATTATCTTCATTGCTCCAGCTTGGCCAAGGCAAGTGTGGTACTCTAATCATAGAATCTCAGGGTTGGAAGGGACCTCAGGAGGTCATCTAGTCCAACCCCCTGCTCAAAGCAGGACCAACCCCAACTAAATCATCTCAGCCAGGGCTTTGTCAAGCCTGACCTTAAAAACCTCTAAGGAAGGAGATTCCACCACCTCCCTAGGTAACCCATTCCAGTGCTTCACCACCCTACTAGTGAAAAGGTTTTTCCTAATATCCAACCTAAACCTTCCCCTCTGCAACTTGAGACCATTACTCCTTGTTCTGTCATCTTCTACCACTGAGAACAGTCTAGATCCATCCTCTTTGGAACCCCCTTTCAGGTAGTTGAAAGCAGCTATCAAATCCCCCCTCATTCTTCTCTTCTGCAGGCTAAACAATCCCAGTTCCCTCAGCCTCTCCTCATAAGTCATGTGCTCCAGCCCCCTAATCATTTTTGTTGCCCTCTGCTGGACTCTTTCCAATTTATCCACATCCTTCATGTAGTGTGGGGCCCAAAACTGGACACAGTACTCCAAATGAGGCCTCACCAGTGCCGAATAGAGGGGAATAACCACGTCCCTCGATCTGCTGGAAATGCCTCTACTTATACAGCCCAAAATACCATTAGCCTTCTTGGCAACAAGGGCACATTGTTGACTCATATTCAGCTTTTCGTCCACTGTAATCCTTAGGTCCTTTTCTGCAGAACTGCTGCCCAGCCATTCGGTCCCTAGTCTGTAGCAGTGCATGGGATTCTTCCGTCCTAAGTGCAGGACTCTGCACTTGTCCTTGTTGAACCTCATCAGATTTCTTTTGGCCCAATCCTCTAATTTGTCTAGGTACCTCTGTATCCAATCTCTACCCTCCATCGTATCTACCACTCCTCCCAGTTTAGTGTCATCTGCAAACTTGCTAAGGGTGCAGTCCACACCATCCTCCAGATCGTTGATGAAGATATTGAACAAAACCGGCCCCAGCACCAACTCTTGGGGCACTCCACTTGATACCGGCTGCCAACTAGACATGGAACCATTGATCACTATCCGTTGAGCGTGACCATCCAGCCAGTTTTCTATCCACCTTACCGTCCATTCATCCAGCCCATACTTCTTTAACTTGCTGGCAAGAACACTGTGGGAGACTGTATCAAAAGCTTTGCTAAAGTCAAGAAATAGCACATCCACTGCTTTCCCCTCATCCACAGAGCCAGTTATCTCATCATAGAAGACAATTAGGTTAGTCAAGCATGACTTGCCCTTGGTGAATCCATGCTGACTGTTCCTGATCACTTTCCTCTCCTTTAAGTGGTTCAGAATTGATTCCTTGAGGACCTGTTCCATGATTTTTCCAGGGACTGAGGTGAGACTGACTGGCCTGTAGTTCCCCGGATCTTCCTTCTTCCCTTTTTTAAAGATGGGCACTACATTAGCTTTTTTCCAGTCATCCGGGACCTCCCCCGATTGCCATGATTTGTCAAAGATAATGGCCAATGGCTCTGCAATCACATCGGCCAACTCCTTTAGCACCCTCGGATGCAGTGCATCCGGCCCCATGGACTTGTGTTCGTCCAGCTTTTCTAAATAGTCCCGAACTACTTCTTTCTCCACAGAGGGCTGGTCACCTCCTCCCCATACCGTGCTGCGGAGTGCAGCCGCCTGGGAGCTGACCTTGTCTGTGAAGACAGAGGCAAAAAAAGCATTGAGTACACTAGCTTTCTCCACATCCTCTGTCACTAGGTTCCCTCCCTCATTCAGCAAGGGGCCCACACTTTCCTTGACTTTCTTCTTGTTGCTCACATACCTGAAGAAACCCTTCTTGTTACTCCTAACGTCTCCGGCTAGTACTCCAAGTGTGATTTGGCCTTCCTAATTTCACTCCTGCATGCCTGAACAATATTTTTATACTCCTCCCTGGTCATTAGTCCAATCTTCCACTTCTTGTAAGCTGCTTTTTTGTGTTTAAGACGAGCAAGGATTTCACTGTTAAGCCAAGCTGGTCGCCTGCCATATTTACTTTTCTTCTACACATCGGGATGGTTTGTTCCTGCAACCTCAATAAGGATTCTTTAAAATACAGCCAGCTTTCCTCGACTCCTTTCCCCCTCATGTTATTCTCCCAGGGGACCTTGCCCACCAGTTCCCTGAGGGAGTCGAAGTCTGCTTTTCTGAAGTCCAGGGTCTCTGTTCTACTGCTCTCCTTTCTTCCTTGTGTCAGGATCCTGAACTCGACCATCTCATGGTCACTGCCTCCCAGGTTCCCATCCACTATTGCTTCCTCTACTATTTCCTCCCTGTTTGTGAGCAGCAGGTCAAGAAGAGCTTTTCCCCTAGTTGGTTCCTCCAGCACTTGCACCAGGAAATTGTCCCCTACACTTTCCAAAAACTTCCTGGATTGTCTGTGCACCGCTGTATTGCTCTCCCAGCAGATATCGGGGTGATTAAAGTCACCCATGAGAACCAGGGCCTGTGATCTAGTAACTTCTGTTAGTTGCTGGAAGAAAGCCTCGTCCACCTCATCCCCCTGGTCTGGTGGTCTGTAGCAGACTCCCACCACGACATTACCCTTGTTGCTCCCACTTCTAAATTTAATCCAGAGACTCTCAGGTTTTTCTGCAGTTTCATACTGGAGCTCTGAGCAGTCATACTGCTCTTTTACATACAACACAACTCCCCCACCTTTTCTGCCCTGCCTATCCTTCCTGAACAGTTTATATCCATCCATGACCGTACTCCAATCATGTGAGTTATCCCACCAAGTCTCTGTTATTCCAATCACATCATAATTCCTTGACTGTGCCAGGACTTCCAGTTCTCCCTGCTTGTTCCCCAGGTTTCTTGCCTTTGTGTATAGGAATTTAAGGTAACTCACCAATTGTCCTGCTGTCCCAGTATGGGGCAGGAGCCCTCCCCTCTTGCACTCACCTACTTGTGCTTCCTCCCGGTATCCCACTTCCCCACTTACCTCGGGGCTTTGGTCTCCTTCCCCCAGTGAACCCAATTTAAAGCCCTCCTCACTAGGTTAGCCAGCCTGCTTCCAAAGATGCTCTTCCCTCTCTTCGTCAGGTGGAGCCCATCTCTGCCTAGCACTCCTTCTTCTTGGAACACCATCCCATGGTCAAAGAATCCAAACCCTTCTCTCCGACACCATCTGCGTAGCCATTCGTTGACTTCCGCGATTCGACAGTCTCTACCCTGGCCTTTTCCTGCCACAGGGAGGATGAACGAGAACACCATTTGCGCCTCAAACTCCTTTATCCTTCTTCCCAGAGCCACGTAGTCTGCAGTGATACGATCAAGGTCATTCTTGGCAGAATCATTGGTGCCCACGTGGAGAAGCAGGAAGGGGTAGCGATCTGAGGGCTTGATGAGTCTCGGCAGTCTCTCCGTCACATCATGAATCCTAGCCCCTGGCAAGCAGCACACCTCTCGGTTTTCCCGGTCAGGGCGGCAGATAGATGACTCAGTCCCCATGAGGAGAGAGTCCCCGACAACCACCACCACCCTCCTCCTCCTCTTGGGAGTGGTGGTCATGGAACCCCCATCCCTAGGACGGTGCATCTCATGCCTTCCAATCGGTGGAGTCTCCTTCTGCTCTGTTCCCTCAGATGTATCATTCACTCCACTCTCTGCACTAGTACCTGTGGAGAGAACATGAAAACAGTTGCTCATCTGAATATGCGTTTCTGGTACATGGACTTGTCTCATACTCTTTCCTCTTCTGGAGGTCACATGCCTCCAATTATCCTCACTGGCCTTCTGTCCCCACTGCGTAGCCTGCTCTGAATCTTCAGAACACTGTGCCCGCTGAAGCCTATCCTGGCGTCTATACAGGAAATCCTCATTTTCTCTTATGGAACACAGGGTTGATACTCGTTTCTCCAGACCTTGAATCTTCTCCTCCAATATGGAGATCGGCTTGCACTTTGTACAAACAAAGTCGCTTCTATCTTGTGGAAGAAAGACAAACATGGCACATCCTGTGCAGGTCACGACAGCGGATCGCTCAGCATCCATAGTCTCTTCCTTCTAAGAGTTTCCTCACTTGTGGCAGAAGCTACTCAGGGAAACCTGCAAGAGGGATGCCACAGTAGGCTCACTCCAGGCGAACTCCTCCTGTTTGCTGCTCTGCTGTTCGCTGCTCAGCTGGTTCGCAGCTGACTGTCATTTTAATAAGAGTCAGGCCCAGCTGGAACAAAGCACTCCCAATTCACACTGTTCAAACAGGCAATCAAACAATCAAGCACATGGTCAAACTGCCAAAGTGTCCCCTCAACAGACACTCAGAGACTCACCAGCGCAGTCCCCCCTAAGGCAGCACTCAGCATACCTCCGCTCACACAGACCCCAGGCAAACTCCTCCTGTTTGCTTCTCTGCTGTTAGCTTCTGCAGATCAGTGGAGCAGCGATCAGTCTGATAACTTTTACTCCTGCCTATAGTCAAGCACCTGATACTCCAGAATCAAGAGCAGGTGTTGAACTTGAATCCTCAGTCGCTACACCTCATGGCCTGGACCCTCAGTGACTAAACACAGAGGAGGCACGCTGTTCGACAGCAATCCAGAATGTCCTGCTCAAATACTAGGAAATCGTCCATGAGAGCTACTTACCTTAGTAAATGGAACCGTTTCTCACTCTGTGACTAGTCACCAAGGTAATCTCCTACACAATCTACAATTCAAAAGATTTTGGACTATTTATTATTCCTACAAGAGTTGGGTCTGACAGTGCCATCAAAGTGCATCTAGCTGCAATTTCAGTGTTTCACTCCCATATTACGGGCAGGATTATATTTTCTAACCTCATGACTACCACGTTCCTAAAAAGCCTAGAGAGGTTGTTCCTACCTATCAAAGACCTACTCTACCTTGAGACTTGAATTTAGTATTCTCAGCTTTTGTGGGGCCTCCTTTCAAGCCTTTAGCCACCTGTTCATTGTTACATGTCTCTGTGAAGGTCACCTTCCTTACAGCAATCACCTTTGTGAGGAGAGAGGGAGAACTGCATGCTCTGGTAACAGATCCTTCATATACAATTTTTTTAAAAAGACAAGGTATAGCTTAGGTCACACCTTTGTTTCTTTCCAAAATTGTATCTGATTTCCACCTCAGTCAATCAATATACTTACCAGTCTTCTTTCTAAAGCCACATTCTCATGAAGATGAACAAAAGATCCACACTTTGTTCTATCTGGACTCAGCATACATCTAAAGTCCTTCTGGGTCCCTTCCCAATTTTTAGTGTCCTGCGCAGATCCAATGAGAGCACATCCATCTGGAGAGCCATTGCCCTGCGACAGGATCACCAGCTGAACTGGTATATGCTATGCTGCCAAGGGTATTGTGTCTCCGAGAAGATGCCAGCTCATTCAGTTAGAGCACACTCAGTCTCCACGGCATTTGTGGGAAACATCCCGACTGTAGACATCTGCAGAACAGATGTGGTGTTCTATCCACATATTTGCAAGACATTATGCATTACTACTGCATCAAGGGAAAATACACATGTGGGGAAAGCAGTCATGCAGTCCCTATTTCACTGAGACTCCTAGGGTATGTCTACACTGCAATGTAAGCCCAGGGTTAGTGGAATTTGAGTCAGCTGATGCTGCCTGAGGGAACCCAGGGCTTGAGCATCTACATTGATTATTTTTTCTATCCTGGACTCAAACCAGGGGCCTGGCATCCACACTGCAGCACACAGATTCAAGTCAAACCAACCATATCCCAGACTTATGCAATTATGCAAAGAAGAAAAAGTGGTTACTCACCTTCTTGTAATGTTTGTTCTTATGATATGTGTTTTATATGTCCACTACATGACCCTTCCTTCTTCTCCCACACATTGGAGTCTATCATCTAAGATTCTTGTATGAAGAACCAGAAGGATCGGTGGAGTGACTCCGCCTTTGATACCTGGGATTGAAGCATGAGGGACAACAGGCCCTAGGGCAAACTCTGCACTGGTGCATCAGATGCCCACACACCTAAATGTAATGGACATGCACAACACATCTTGAAGAGCAAAAGTTATGAGAAGGTGTGTAACCATTTCATATGTTACATTCATTCTTACAGTTAAAGTCCATTTCTGTTGAGCAAAGCACGTATGTAACGCTCCTTGAAGTTAGGGGAGAAAGACTTCTGAAAGACTGTAGGATCAAGTCCTCAGAAATTTGAATTGCTTCATACATTCATCAGAATGAGGGGTGTTTGTTTTTTAAAATCCTCTAAGGGCATCTCAAAAAAAGTATCCTCTGCACCAAAACACATTGATGTGTGTAGCCTTAAGGGGCCTGCAATGTAATGACAAATGATAATTAATATCCCTTTTAGTAACCCATATTTACAATCCTTCAGGTATATTGCACCTTGGATTATAGTGTTAGGTATTTTTTTCTCTTTTTACAAGCCATTATTTTCTAATTAAGTCAAATTCTGCTATCAGATACAATATGTATATACAACTTCCACTTAGGTCAAAACATAGTATAGTATAACAAGCACAAAAACGTCTTCAGGTATATGTCGTATGTCACCTTCAGGAGCATGGCGCATAAATCAGGCGCACTTCACAATGAAAAGAAGATCAGTCCCCTGCCTGCTATTTTTTTCAGTGTCAGTTTTGATTGGGTACATGCTAGTTCAAAATCTCAGTCATGAACTGAACCATATTGAACTGATCAAGAGCACTTCAGCACACAGTGCAGCACATAGTTGGTATATTATTTCCAGATGATTAGTCACTCAGTGTTTTCCCAGAGCTGCTTTAATGTACAATCATTTCCTACATTACCTTTTTCCTTCTGGCTATACAAGAAAGAAGATGTATAAGTGCAAGTGTCAGATATGGTATATAAAGTTAAAGCTGTGGCTTTTCTGTATGTTCCGTTTCCAAAGCAGGGATCTTCTTACCCAGAAGTTGTCCTTACTTTTAATTCAGCCATTGGTTGGATCACTGCTCTCTGTATGTAACTACTTCAAGCACCTTGTATTTAGTATTTATGGTAGTCTCTCAATAAGTTAACAACTGGTCTGTAATATAAGGCCCAGTACATTCAGGTCTTCCTTCATTGTCTGTATATTTTTCTCGAGCAGGTTCTACAGCAGAGGATTCTGTCTCCTTTTATTCCTGACTCAAATATTTGTACTTGTGCATGGATTTGCATATCTGGAATAAGGCCATAAGAACAGAGAGATGTCACTTAAATTTTCCTGTAATTCATAAAAGCTTCAGTGTCTGAGCTTGGAGGGGAAGTCTAACCTAGCCACTAGGCGTCACCATTTCTGATTCATGGGGCAAGATGCATGCCAAGGAAAGCTCTCTTCCAGCTCCTCTTATGTATCCCATCATCAGAATCTATTTCATATGGCAAAACTGAACTCCTCAACTTCCCACTAAACCCCGTCCCCCCCTCCCCAGCGTTTCTTTGCCATCAGGATAAATAATACCACTATGCTCCCTGTTCTTTGGAACTGCAATCTCAGAATCATCCTTGATTTCTCTTTTCTGTTTGTCCTTCACAGAGAGACTGTTGCCAATCATGTTACTGCTTCCTATAGAACGTCTCTATAACTCATCTCTACTGCCAAAATTCTTGTTCGTGCCCTGATGATTTCCCACTGCAATTCCTTCTCTGGCTTGCCCAATACCCACCTGGCTCCTTTCCAGCCAATGCAAATAAAAACACTGTCAGACTCAGATTCCCTGCATGCTACTATGACCCTGGAAACTCCTTTTTAAGGCCCTTCACTGCATCCAAATACCCTCCCAACTGAAATCCATACTTATCATGTTAACGGCTCTACACAGGAGTTTCTGCATCACTGTTTGCATGCTACTCTCCAGTACTCTAGACTCACATCAGCAACTGTCTCTTTTACAGCTTCTCATACGTGTCCCACCATCAGCATTGGCTTGGTTCTGGTCCTGCGCTCTGCCTGCTCCATTTTCCTCCAAGTACACTTTGTTTCCTTCCCACACCCCATGTATATACAGCAAAGGGAGACTAATCCAGTGCTGCTATACAGCAATGAAAAATGATGTTAGTAACACTTTGGCTTTCTGCCATTCACATTCAGAAGACAGGGCCTGATTCAAAGCTGCTGAAATCAATGGACTTCAATGGGCTTTGACTCAGACTCGCATTCCTCAGCACTGGTTTCCTTGAAGTATTTTTTTTTTTTAAAAAAAAATCTGTTAGAGTGAAGGCCTCTTCTTCATTCATGAAAAATCCAGTAGAGTGTATTAAACAGCTTAAACAGAAAAGCAGTGATGCATTACATTTGTGTTAAAGTAGTAGAGCACCATCTGCGATATATTGAATTTTACAGCTGAACCAACAAAGGTGAGTACACTCTCTGATATTTCACAGAGCTACTCATCTAAATGCTAGCATAATGTCTAGTAATGATGAGCCAAATTCATCCCTAATGTAACTTGCCCATCTGTGTAGCAGTGTATGCCTTCACACACATGAATAGACACAAAGATGCCTGGGAGCCGTGTTTGTTTGTTTCTCTTAAAAAAAAAACAAAAAACAAACAAAAAACCACCACCCCATAACAAAAAAAAGTTAGCTGACACAAATGACCATTACACAGCACTGTTTTTAATTTGCTCTTCTGGTCCCTAAGAACCAATGCCCCAATCCAGTAAAGCAATTACACACATGCTTAACTATGAGCATACGATTAGACACACTGAAGTCAATAGGATTACTCCTACTTAAAGCTTAGCATGTTCTTAAGGCCCAGATCCTCAGAGATATTTAGGCACCTAACTACCATTGACATTAATGGTAGTTAGGTGCCTCAATACCTTTGAGGATCTGGGTCTAAGTACTTTGCTGGATCAGGATCCAAATTCTGTATTAATGCGCACTGGAACCAACTGAAGCCAAATGAAATTGCACAGAAGAATCAAGGGCATAGTTTGGCACTAAAGCAGTTGGATGACTTTAAGATTTTTGGCTTTGTAATTTTCTTGGGATTTCAGCTGTAAGAAAAGGAATGAACCAAGACTAAGCTAGAAACTTTCTATTAATTATCACAACAGAAAATAACAGCCTGGCTGTTTGTGTTAGAATAAAGCATATATTAGACTCTGCTGCTTGAACGACCCTTGCAATTAGCCCACTGTACATGGAGAGAGACATAGAAGGGTTACATTTAATCTCTGTTACTTTGTTTAGGTGACCCAATTTCCAGGTCCTTGTGTCTGAAGCTGGTAGATATATGGCTACAGTTTCCTTTTTTTTGGAATTTGTGTCCTAAGCAATGTCGCCAACACTATGTTTATTGTTTAATTTGTAGTCTGCAGAGAATGTGGGAGCCAAGTCTGCTGCCAGTGTCACCAAAGAATTTGGGAACGTGTCATCTTTGTTACAGAAATCACTCTGCCAAGAGTTTGCTTAAAGAAGTCTGCTGGTTTATTTACAAAAACCAGAGATTTTTAGAATTACAACTGCAGCTGAAGGTAAAAGGGGCATTCAGCATGTTTGTCACTCAGAAGTTTCCTTCTTGTTCCTTTGGAGGTGCTGAAAGTCCATTTTCCCCAAAACGCTAGTTTCTGCTCATTGTGACACCCCCAACCTGCTGTCTCCTGCTGATGGTTTCCCATCATTTCTGGGCAATACCTGTAGGGGTATGATTGGGGCTTGTACATTGTTATGTGATATTCTAAGGTTTATATTTCATTCATGTCCTGTATGGAATACAAAGTAGGGACATTTTAATAAAAGAGAAAATAATTCCTCAGGACTTAACATAGTAGCCGGTCCCCAACCAGGTTTGATGCTGGAATTGATAACATCCAAAAAGTGCTGTGCTAGGACATGACACAGAATGGGAACCAGCCATCATGTTGGACTCTACAGACTTGCAAAAGAATTAAGATTCAAATGATCAATATGCTGATTGTTCCTCTTATCCTGGTTAACGAGGGCGAGCCGATTCTGTGCAAGATTCCACTTTCAATTTTTGAATTAAAGGTGGATCTAAATTGCAAAGTTCAGATTGGGATCTCATTTGAGCTTCTCTAAAGTTCAATGGGGTTATATATCTGGTGTTCCAGTTCAGTCCTATCCTTGTTTTTTAACATTTTCTGTATAGTGTTGAGTGCACTCACGTACTATTGAATTAATGTATTGGGAGCTGAATGCACTCAACACAGGAGATGCTCAATACCATGAATGGTTAGGCAATATATTTACCACAGTTAAGATTGCTTTAGCACAACCATCAGCTTCCCATTGAGGAACCAAGCAAAATTGTAGTGAGGGAAAGCGTCACACCTGGTATCAGTGTCTTTGGAAAATGTAATAAAGAACACGAACACACACACACCAAGAGAGAGACTGTGAAAGGTTTCTGTTGTCCAGCCAAGTGTAGAATCTGACCTTGTCCTCACCTTAACATGACATGTTAAAGAAAGCGTCAGTGATGGCTCACTGAAGAAAGAAGTGTTTTCTATTCATTCACGTGAGTGTGGAAGCCATTTGGCAGAACATAAAACAGGTCAGGATCCGAGCTAGCCTTGTAAAACCTATCTGCCCCCTTTTAAAATGAGTCTGTTAATCCCTTTAGAAATGCAGAAACAAAGAAACACAGCCAGCGTAAGAAAAAATCGTGTAGCAAGTCTTGAACCAGCCAGTGTTTGTTTTATGTGCTTGATATTTCAGCCTAGTGTCTGAACCACTTGTGGCTTTGGAAGCTTTTGATGGAAATGCCTTGAACTAAGTAACTTTCTGCTGTGAAAATTACTTGCCCTCATCATTTATTCATTTCTGACTTGTGGCGGGGATGACTTAGTGGTTCTACTCTGAGAAGTCTTCTATAACTGGTAGAGACTTGGGTTAGGGATTTCATTAATTTAAGAGATTTGCGGACCAGCCTTATTGTCACGTGTGTTACATTAATGGGCAGGCCGACTGAATGCTACAGAAGAATAAGGGCTCTGTTGTACTGAAATGACACATAAACAAGCTTTTCCTGTAGCATGGACACTCAAGGCCTGATATTTTGGTTTTTTGTTTTGTTTGTTTGTTTTTTTGGGGTTTTTTTGGTGGTGTATAAGCCAGTTGTAGGTATTGATTTTTTTTTATTTTTGGATACACTCTTCAGCTATTTAGATTTCTGGCCATTTGTTCAACAATAAAAATATTTCAACATGTTAAATGTTGATTTCTAATTTCCTTTGTAGCACACCAGCCTAATTAAATCTATTTCCTTTAGTTTAGAGTTGCAAGAAGTGTGGGCGATAGGTATGGCTGCCTGCTTTCATGTATTTTTAAAGTGACAGCAAGTGTGGCTTGATTGCATTTTCCTGAAGCAATTTGAGTTTGAAACATGAGCCAATCACCCTGTTCACTGCAAGATTCCTGATATTCTATTGCAGATGGCTTCATTCAATCAAAAATATCCCTGTGTATTATCTCCTGTCATGTTTTTCCCATTTATCTATCAAGCCATCCATCCCTTTGTTTTAGGCAGCTTGTTTCTTGGATGTATTGGCAGTCACATGTGAGTTATGCGGGTTATCCCCAATGAGTGCCAATAAAACTTATGTCTGTCTATTTTAGGTGTTTATAGAAAGTACTGTGACTGGCTATCTAGTTGCTTTATACTACATAAATACAGAACACAGTATGATATTGTCATAGGACAGGTTTTTTGCTGGTTGCAGCAGCGTGGAGGGTTGTCAGGAAGTCAGCGGTGTCCCATGTTAGAGCAGCCTGGGTACTGCTCTAATTGGCATCATCATGCAGTGGTTCTCAAGGGGCTGTGGCAAATCCCTCAACCTTTCTGAAACATCCCTCCCCACCAGTGTTCCATGGTGCAAGGAAGGAGGCAAAAGCTAAAATACCTCTCTGCTTACTGGGGGACTCCCCAGTGAGAATCCCCAGCAAGGGATGTCTAGACAGTTTCCCATTCCCTATGTGTCACCTTAGCAGTGCATAAGGAGCTCAGTGGGACAGAGAATCTTCCCCTACATATCTTACAGAAAATGTATTAGAGAATGAATGTAAACAAATTTTCAAAATGTTATTGGGGCTACTTTTACATCCCGCCTGCCTGAAGAGCTAGTCTCTCCCATTCAATACTGTACAGGTCCCAGAAGAAAAAAGAAAAATATAAATAGAAAGTCTCAAAGAAATTGCTAAGAGAGTTTTTCTCATTTCATTACATTATAGTGCTAAGCTGTAAATTGTTGCCGTTTGCCAAGACAAGTTAGTGTCTGAGAAGGAAGAGCGATAGACCATTACTTATCCAGATAGTTATATGGCTCATCACCATAGTACTGAGCATCTCTCATTACTTAAAAGATGACAGATGGCTAGAAATAAAACTTTACACCATTAATATTGGGGAGCCTGAGTTTAAAATGTTATAAAACTATTTTTAACCTTTATGAATCCCAAGATATGGGACCTTAAATATTTTAAAGGCCAATTATCTCATCACCATGAGGGCAAGAAATAGCAGCTACATATTATGAAATTACATATTCCCAGAGCTTGCTTCTAGCAGTGGATGGTCCCAAGGTATCAACCTTAAAATCACAAGTTGTAATACACTGAAAAATAGAGCTGCTCAGAACATGATTTTGTTCCCCAGAAAATTTCAACTTTTGGGGAAAAATATGGCCAGAAACTTTTGGATGGGAAACAAAAATTTGTTTGAAAATGCCACTATAGTGCCTCATGGGAGTAATAGTTCAAGTGCCTCATGCCACCGCTCTCCTCTGTGGACGAGGCTTCCTGGCTGGGCTATAAGTCTCCTTATGCATTGCTATGTCTTCACTCTTGCTGAGCCACCATGGTGCTTCATGAGAGTCTTTGCTAGTGGGTGATGTAATCTGGCTGGGGAACCTCACCTACAGAAGAGAATGGGGGCATGAGGCACACGAGCGACAACTACCACGAGGCATCATGTTGGCACTTCCAAATAGAAATGTTGGGGTTTAGGCTGAAATTTTTCAGGTTTTGGGTGTTTTTCGATGAAATTTTCTGGGGGAAAGCAGATAATATTTTGCACAGCAACAAAAAAATTATTTGAAAACCCAATTTTGCATCAAAAAACAGTTTTGAGGGAAAAATTTCAACCAGCCCTACTGAAAAGTTATTGAAGAAAATTTTTAGCAGTTTTTACAATTTATTTTTTTCCTCTCAGAGTCAGTACAGTTGAACTTATGAAAATAAGGAGTCTCAGCTTTACATGAAAACGCAAAACTTGCTAGAAGATTTTTATAAAGTATTTTTTCCTGCTAAATATGTGGAATATATAAAATAATACGTGATGTGGTTTAGGTGGTTTATTGACACACATTTGGGATGACTCCATAAACAAGAGTTTATTGCTCTCAGAAGCCCTGTCAAACCAGCCATGAAGTAAATGAGGTTGGACTAGATGACTTCCTGAGGTCTCCTCCAACCCTAATCTTCTATGATTCTATTTTTCTAAATATGGAACAATGTAGTTACATTTACAAATGAATGCTCTGAAGTCTATGCATTCATAATATACCATTTATTTAGAATTTTAGGCACTGATCTTGCAAATGACCCTGCGGGAGGATTCCTGCACCCACACAGAGCCCCTCTCACATCACTGGAGCTCTGAGCAGGTGTTGAGGCATGCCTGTGCTCTGTCACTTGCAGCATCCCAGCCTGAGTCTCAACCTGGTTCACACATGTTTTAAATAAGTCTTGAAAATACCCTAAACCCTGCACACTCTTCCAATGTGATCACACTTTTGCTCAAAATCAGTTTTGAAATTATTTTAACGTAATCTCTTCATATTCTTTACTGTTTAGATTTTGAACGAAGACATCTACCTGAAACAGTAATGGTGAGCCCACCCACACATCTTAGAATCCATAATTTTGTGGACAGGTAATGATTTGACTTAATGCAAAATGTATAATAACCTCTATCCTTTGTTTAACATGAATGTAAAAAAGGGACAAATTCTCCTCTCATTAAAATCAATGATATTGCTCTGGTATAAGTGAGCATAGAATCCTACACTTTTATATTCAAGTTAAAAGCAGCAATCTCCTTTATCTGAACACAGAAAATAACCCCAGAATGTATTTAAAGAAATGCAAGAAATGGCATTGTTAACTGGGGCACTGAGCACAAATTACTCAAATTTAGTGTTTCATAGGTAATTACACTGCCTTCTACCTGACCAGTAGTTTGAGATTAGAATAATTATTTCAGATATGAAAAGATGCCTAATATTAGTCAGGAAGTAATTATACAGCACCAACCTTTATTTATTCTGCATGGTTTCCAAAACTAATAATTTCTTCAAAGCTCTTCCATATATTTTTAGAAGCTCTGCTATTTCCAGAACATGGTGGTATGCAACAGAAATTAAAGGACTAAATAGATGAGCAAAGAGTTTCATACTATTCCTGGGAAACAGTGGCACAAATTTATTTGTATGCATTGTACTGAGTTGAGATCAGTTTTCTATCTATCATAAAGATTTGGCTAAGAGTAGCTGGTTTGGCTATAAGATTGTGTTTGATGACAGGTAACCAAAACAACTTTATCTTTTCCCAGAGTGCTAAGCAATTTACAAGTATTTTGGTAAATGTTAAAGTTTGGCATCTGTTATCCCAAAGGAATATTTAAAAAATTACTAATAAAATAACAATCCGAGGGAATAAAAATGTTTTAAAAACAACAAAAGAAGTCCAAGGCATGAGTTTTCACAGCCAGGTAAAGCCCTGTAGAGCTAGCTGGAGTAGAACATTAGTGCTGGGGAAATGAATTGACACCACAAATATGTTTCTAGAGTATTGTTTTGCTCTAGTGCTATGTAAATATTCTAAATCTAAAACAGAAAGTTTATGTAAAAAATGCCAAATCAGTCTCTGTACGTACTCCATTCCCAGTTCTTTGAGAAATGATGTGCTTTCTACTTAATGACACTGAGAACTGGTCCAAGAGCAGAAAGCCAAATATGCAGCATGCACAAACGCTATAGTGTAATTTGTGGGCAATTATTTCTTTCTGTCATCTGATATAAACATTATTTGAATGATTGGTAACACTGTGTGAAGCTATTACAATAATATGTTTGAAAGTGCAGTTTTACAAGATGTAAAGAGAATTAAATGTAATTGTACTTTTAAATGGAATCTCTCTCTTTAGCCCCTAGTTTTAATACGTTTTGCAGTGAATAAATTAATGTTCTTTCAAAATGTAACCATCATGACAAACAATGAATACAGGCATATTGATGTGGTGTGGCCATTGATTTTTAGATGCCTCTTAATTTAATTATTTCTTCTTTGTTATACCCCCATAACAGTAACTGAAACAGTGCACTGTTTTAATATTATTAATTAACTTAAATGCAGACAACTAGGATAAAGGAACAATATTAAGTTCTGATACGATGCACTTGTGCCTTCTTTTATTAGTTGGTAAGCCTGTCTCTTGTGTGTTGCAACTTCAAAGTAGCAATAACACCCAGTCCTAAGTAGAGTAAGATACAAAAGTCTAATCTCTGGGAACAAACTCATGGGATCACAATGCAAAGTTCTTACCTGAAAAGATGAGACTTAATCTTCTGGACAGTTGTCTTCATTGCAATGTGAACCCAGGGTTAGTAGAACTCGAGTTAGCAGACCCTGGGTTTGTTAACCTATGGCTTCAACAGTTCATAACCTGGGATTACAAATGAATGTAGACATTGAACTCTGGGTCCTAACCTGGAGCTCCAGCATCTACACTGTATTATGAGAGCCCGAGTCCAGCCACTCATATCCCAGACATCCTAGCATTCTCCCAAAATGTGGCCACTCTAGCCCTTTGTTCATGGTGCAGTATGGAAAAACTTGACTGGCCACCAAACTTGACTGTCCAGAGGACAGGAATGTCGGCCTGTGGGATACTTTTGGCAGACTCCCAGGGCTCAAGTCCAGTGGGGATGCATCTACACTTCAGAACAATAGGGCTACCTTCAACCCTGGGTCCCGGCTTGACTCAGGCTTGGGTCATCCCCACAATGGGGTCCTGGGACCCTGGGTCCAAGCCCAAGGCTATTGCAATTTGTGTGTAGATAGAAGTTCAAACCCTGGCCATAGAAGACCTATCCTTAGCGGTCATCTGCCCTCAGTGGAAGCAAGGGTCAGTAAATGTGTCCGTTTTTTCCTTCTGAGCACCACCACTTCTGTTTTCCTTAGATTAAGTTTGAACCAGCTGTTGTGTCTGTTTGTTTGCTTATTTCTTCCATACGCTCTAGTAGAGAGTGCATCAATGAGAGAGAAGACCTACAGTGATGTACATGTGTAACCCATGCCTGTTTGATGTTGTGCTCTGTCCCTCTCTAGTGGCACATAGCCCAGCTAGAGATTGATGAGTCTGCTACAGCCGTGGCTAAGGGCCACGTTGCTTTTAGCTCATGCAGTAAAGACTCATGCATTTAGCTCCAGAGTTCACAGGTTAGATCCCGCTCACCGACAACCAGTGTCTGTCAGTGTTACACATGCAGACCACATCTTGACATGCTACTTTTATTTCATGAAGTAGTTTCCTATGCATTAGAAATGAATTCCTCATAGAGTACGTGACACTTTTATTTTTAATATATAACTTCAAGTAAAATCACTAAAAGCTATTAAATTAAATCCACAATGTTTAATTTAAATTTGGCTTTTGGTTACATATTTTAACTGATGGCTGGTGGTGGTTGTTTTGTTTTTGTTTTTTGGAGTGTGTTTGTGTGTTTAAAAGGGGGAATAAAACATTGTGACAAGGCTGGAATTTCAAACTAATCTTTAGATGCAAAACAAAATAATCTAAAACATTTTTACAAGAATACAAAAAATGTTAAATGTATGCTACATGTCTGATTTAAGTCCACAAGAAAGAACATTAAATGAAACTATGCTTTTAACTCAAGCAGTTGTTTCTAGGTATTGTAGCATATACGGTATGTTAAAAGACCACTGTTATGTGGTGTGGGGTAGACATAAAATTATAACCTTACTTCTGAATTTCTTAATTTTATATTTATTTGAGTGCTTGTGGATGTGTGCCAGATAGAGCATTTCAGTCTCCAGGGCTGTCAGTGTACAGAACAAGTACAGCACAGACCACACCACAGTACAAGTTCCCCAATGTTGTCCCACAGACGTACCTCGTCCCTGATCTGTTGTGACCATTTCTTAATATGAGAGGGGAGTTCATTTTTCTTGTCCATTCATTGCTTGGACTCTCTACTGAGACTCATGATGTTTCCTCTGAAACCCTTTCAACAGCATCCATTCTCTGACAGTGCACTAAATGCCCTAGAACAACTCTGTGGCGAAACCGGACAATCCCTATGCTTTCCCATGAACTCGCACAAGAAAATGATAAAAGACAAAAACACCACATCACCTGTGGGTGAACACTTTTCAATAAGCCAATCACTCTATAGCTGACTTATCAGTCCTTATCCTCAAAGGAAACCTGCATAAAACTTTCAAAAGACAAGCCTCGGAGCTTAAATTCATATATTTGCTAGACAATAAAAATCACAGACTGAATAGAGACACTGAATTTATCGTTTATTACAACAATCGATAACCCACTAACAACCCCCTTCTTTCTTTCCTCCCTGTGACTGGAGGGATGTTAACAAGCCACTTCACTTTGAAATGTCCCTGGAAATGTGTTAATTAGTTATGCTAAACAATTTGTTCCTCCTTGTGTTTAGCCATGACACTCTGGGCTTGGCTACGCTTGCAGATGTAGAGTGCTTGGAGTTCAACCAGCCTTCGTAGAGCACAGTAGGGAAAGCGCTGCAGTCTGTCCACACTGACAGCTGCAAGCACACTGGTGGGGCCACATTTGCGGCACTTGCAGCAGCATTGGGAGCAGTGCACTATGGGCAGCTATCCCAGCGTTCAAGTGGCTGCAACGTGCTTTTCAAATGCGGGCGGTGGGGTGGAGTGTGACAGGGAGTGTGTTGTGTGTATGTGGGGGGAGAGAGAGAGTAGGTTTTGGGGGTGCTGAGAGTCAGCATGCTGTCTTGTAAGTTCAGCCCCTCCCCATCCCCTCTCTCTCTCACTCAAAGCAAGCAACATTCCTAAGTAATATTTGCTTTGTCTCGGAGCAGATAAGCATGCTGGTTGTCAGAAACAGAGCTTTGAAAGGGCATATCCGCATTCCTACAGCCGAGGTCAAAACAATGACAAGAGTGGCCACTTGACTTAAGGGGATTATGGGATGTTTCCGGAGGTCAATCAGAGCACAGTAAAGCAACACCTCGTTCACACTGACTCTGGGGCACCTCTGCCAAGATGCATCAGATGTTATTCCTCTCACCGAGGTGGAGTACCAGGAGCGCTCTAGCCACGGAGTCAGAGCGCTCTACCTGCCTTGCCAGTGTGGACGGGGAGTGAGTTAGAGCGCACTGGGTGGCTTTAGTGTGCTCTAACTTGCAAATGTAGCCAAGCCCTCTGAACTAGTTTCCCAGACCTGAACAAGAGTTCTGTGTTAGAACAGCATGACTGCCTTCATGTGAACTGAAAAAGAGCCATTACAGTTTATTAAGTCATCATCCAGGATTAAGATAATTTATGACTCTGAACGTTTGGGTAGAAAACTCTCTTAAACATGCTGCTATTTGATTTGTAATAGAGTACATAACAATAGAGAGGAAGGTGATAAAACTGCTCAGAGCTGCATGTTATTGCAGGATTACACTTCAGCATCTATGTGTAGGGATATTATCATTGCTTATATGTACATATTAGGTTAGATAAGAAAAGATCAGGGCCATTAACTAAATACTGTGAATAGTCTGTGGATGACTCACCTATATCCAAGGGCCAAATTGTGCTTGCCTTTCCCACATGAAAAATCCCACTGAAGTCAAGGTGAACTGGGTTTTGCCCCATTTCCCTGCCTTGAGAAAGTCAACATCCACTTGGCATATAGCTTAGATCAGTATCATATAGAGTAGAAGCAAGGCAACCATTTCATACAACTTCCCATCTCCGTTGTTTAACAAGTATGTTTTGAGCATGAAAGAAAGTTCAGTTCTAAAAATGTGAAATGTACTGATTATTTTATTTGGATTTATCAAAACTAAAATAAAAGAGCATACACCAATAAGTAAACAGACTCCAGATCCAATCAAATAACCCAGCAACAAGCATAACAAGAATGAATGCCCCACACAATCCCTATGAGGACCACATCACATCTACCCACTTTTACCCAGCCCCTATCTCCTCATGGGCAACAGCCTTATGTTAAATACAATAAAAAAGCCCTCCTGATAAAAGGAAACCTATAGGATTGTTTTATATGCATACCTGAATTTGCATTTAGACAATCTGTATGTTTAAGTTTTTCCATGAGAGGAATCATGCCAAAGGGCATTGTGCTAAAAATCAGATCACAAATATAAATGCTAAATTCTGAATGGGAAAAATCTGGAGATGTATGGTAATGTGTTTGATGTTTTCTAAGTGCACAGAGACGAATAAGTCTTAAACTTTAAACTCCAAATGAGTTTTTGATTTTGAACATTTGTAAGTATTTTTCAATATGTGAGCTCAGTTAGTGAGCTATGGTCTGTGAAGTACCATACAACTGTAAATATCAATATTTCTGGATTGCTGCTTGAAAACTTATAGCTCTCGGGTTATTCTAGTATTTTAACTTTCAATTATGTAAATTCATTTTTTGCCAACCTGATACCCCTATGAATTAACACTAAAATACTGCACTTGCAGCATTCATGTTACTTTCTATAGGAGCAGAGACATTCACTAGTTTGCAAGCTTTATTGGGATGTATTGTATTTTTGTATGGGTAAGACCATCACAGTCTTTAAAGTTAAAACAAAGCTTTAAGTGCACACAGATGGAAGGGAGCTACTTATGTTTAAGAATGAATTCAGCAAAAATATTTGCAGTGTATATTCTATGGGGGCTATTTCTGCCCTGAATTCCATTACAGTTAATGCACACTCAGAGCATAATTTGGCTGTATATATTTATAATCCATTTCATTTACATTTATAGTCCATGATATCATCAAAAATAAAAATGTATGTATTATGTGGTGGTGTTGAATATTTATACCTTGATTTTTAATAAGCCTTTTAAAACAGCCCCATATGACATTCTCATAAGCAAACTAGAGAAATGCGAACTAGATGAAATTTATTATAAGGTGTGTGCACAACTGGCTGAAAGATGTACTCAAAGAGCAGTTATCAATGGTTGACTGTCAAACTGGAAGGGCATATGCGTTGGGTTCTCCGCGGGACAGTCCTGGGTCTGGTACTATTCAGTATTTTCATTAATGACTTGGATAATGAATGGAGAGCATGCTTATAAAATTTGGAGATGGCACTAACTGGGAAGAGTTGCAAGTACTTTGGAGGACAGCATTAGAATTTAAAATTATCTTGACAAATTAGAGAATTAATCTGAATTCAACAAGATAAAAACCAATAAAGACAATTGCAAAGTACTTCTGAACTCAAAATCAAATCCACAACTACAAAATGGGGACTAACGGTTTAGGTTGCAGTACTGCTGAAGAGGATCTGGGGATTATAGTAGATAGCAAATTTTAATGAGAGTCAACAATGTGATGCATTTGTGAAAAAGGCTAATATCATTCTGGCTGTATTAACAGGAGTGCCATATGTAAGACACTGGAGATAATTTTACCACTCTACTCTGCACTGGTGAGGTCTCAGCCGGAGAATTATGTCCAATTCTGGGTGCCACATTTTAGGAAAGATGTGAACAAATTGGAGAGAGTCCAGAGGAGAGCAATAAAAATGATCAAAGGTTTTGAAAATCTGACTTCTGAGGAAAGGTTAATAAACTGGGCATGGTTAGTTTTGGGAAAAGAAGACTGAGGGGGAACCTGATAAATCTTCAAATATGTTAAGGATTATTATATAGATTCCTTCTATCAAGAGGACTTGTAGGTAGAACAGTAAGTAATGGGCTTAATTTGCAGCAAAGGAGATTTAGATTAGTTATTAAAACTTTTCTAACTCTAAGGGCAGTTATGCACTGGAATAGGCTTCCAAGGGAGGTTGTGGAATCGCCATCATTGGAGGTTTTTAAGAAGAGGGTGGACCCCTGTCAGGGATGGTCTAGGTCCTGCCACACCAATGATGGCTGGACATGACGACTTCTCAAGGTCCCTTACAGCCCTACATTTCAATTATTCTATGTTATTTAAAAAAACAGATGCTGTAGAGTTGACACCTGTTTCAACCAATGTGTAATACTCACTCACCTTGTAATATGTTGTGTGTGTCTGGGGGGTTATAGGAAGCTGGTTACTCTGAGGAGCACACCTCGATTTACTTAAAAAGCATATATGATTAGAATCAACTCTTTCTAATAAAAGGGAATAATTATAAGGATTTGGTGAGACAAAATCATAAAAGAATGGACATTGTGATAGATTTAGAAATAGAGATTGGGTGACCTGGATTCTATTCCCAACTCCACCATTCATTCACTGTGTGACTGTCACCGTCTCCAGGTGTGGTCTTTCGAGGGGGTCTCTGCTTCTCCTGACTGGCCCTCCTTAGTTTGTTCTTAGGTCAGTTCCTGGACTCTGACCTCTAAGTCTATCAAACCTTCAATTTCAGTCTGCTTCAGTCTCCTGGCTGTTTTCATGGGGGCAAGCCGGTGTAGGGCTGTCGCCCCTTTGGTACCACATGTCTTTCTGCCTCCTCTTCCTTCTCTGTATTCTCCCCTTTATAGCAGGTTATGCTTTCTCTATTAGTTGCAGCTGCAGTGTGTGTGTGTGTGTGTGAGAGAGAGAGAGAGCGAGAGAGAGAGAGAGAGCGAGCTGCTTGCTTGTAAACAAGGAAGACATTCCTCCCCACTCTATCTATTGTCAGTATGGGGTTTGTGGATTCCCTTTCAGTGACCTTGGACAAATCACTTAACCTCTTTATGCCTCAGTTTCCCCTTCTTCCTAATGAAGATAAGTATATTGTAAAGTTCTTTGAGTTCTACTGATGGAAAATTCTATAAAAGTGCTAAGTATTATCACTATTTATTTCATGTAATTTTTATTTTATTATATATGTATCATTAAACCTTGAGATAGCTAGTGTGTGCCAATAGGCAGCAAAGTAGTCCGTGGCATAATTGCCTGTAAAAGCATTTGGGTAACAGAATTCAGACCACTAGATGAGGGAGAAACATTTTTTAATTTTTTTGTTTTTTAAAAATAAAAAACATTCTTTATAAGCATGGTTTGTTAGAAAATCACATTTCCCCCCAATTGATGCTCTATGCTGCTATTTTTAGACTTGTAGCATGAGCCAGAATCAGTGGACCTGGGCTCTAAGACTCACTGACATGGTTTGTTTTTTGGTTTTGGTTGTTTTCTTTTTCTTTTCTATTTTCAGTGTAAACATGCCCGGTGTTAATTCTTTTCTTGTCACAGCATGTCAGATAGCCTCTCTTATACGATAAATAAATAAATAGCCAAATCATTGGATTCAAGATGATGCTAAGTGGCTATATCCTTATCTGGTGTAAATCAGCATAGTTCCGTTGATTTCAAAGGAGGTGTGCCAATTTGCATTAGCGGAGGTTCTCATCCAAGATCTGTCATTGTACACACTTTAACTCTGAGTATTTATCAGTAGACGTAACTATAAAGTTATTGTCCTTTGGCAAGTGAAATGATAAGTAGGTAAAAGCATTTGTTATATTTCAAAGGCAGCCTTTTTAAAAAAAATAGCCCCAACTTACATCATTCCCCAGCCTTCTATATATATTAAACAATGTTAATTAAATAGTCCCCATTGATGTCAATGGGAGTCAGATTGAAACCATACAGCTGATGAGGGTGCTTCCTTTCCATTAATTTGCACAGGACTGGGGATGTGCACAGCCTGCAGGGTGTGGCTTGTGAAGTGGCTCACAAACTGAACTCTACAGTCTATTTCTTTGAGGATAGATGTAAATCGCCCCTGGCAACATCTCTTAGGGGTACAAGCTCAGTGAAGGGTAACCTTGTACACTTTCCCAGCTGCCTTTTCTGCAACTTGGATGACTTCAGGAATGTTCCTTGCTGTAGGAAAACAGAAAGTGTCTGAGGGAACTAGGATGGGCAGATGTATAGAAGGAAATTTCAACAGCTTCCCATTTTGGCAAATAACCTCAGAGCATGTTTGTCAAACTTTTGTGAGTATGGGCTGACATTTTCAATTGCAAATGCTGGTTTCAAGTACTTCTAAGACAGGGTGACCAGATATCCCGATTTTATAGGAACTGCCCTCACAGTCAGGGCTTTGTCTTATATAGTTGCCTATTACCCTCCACGCCCTGTCCTGATTTTTCATACTTGCTATCTGGTCACCCTGTTCTGAGGTTAAAGAAAAATGTTTCACATAGTTTCCACAACATATCTAAATAATCTGAAAAGGACTAAGGAAAAGGAAGAGCTTTGGCTGTGTGGGGCTTTTGTTTTTCATCTTAGAAAACTAACATACTTATTTCACTCTTTAAAGAGGATCATTTAAATTTTTTGGTTCAGACCAGAGTGGCAAAGCAATCCCAATAGCACTTGTAAGTTTAAACTAACGTAAACAGCAGATTCTCTTTAACTTGAAGACTTTAAATCATGATTTGAGGACTTCCATAACTCAACCAGAGGTTATGGGTCTATTACATGAGTGGGTGGTTGAGGTTCTGTGGCTTGCAATGTGCAGGAGGTCAGACTAGAGATCGTGATGGTCCCTTTTGGCCTTAAATGTCTATGAATATAAGTGTAAATGATCTGTCCCTGTAGCCTGAAAAGCAAATATTGGTGTTAACTATCCCAAACAACTAGAGAATGGTTCTACGATCCTTATAAACAGATGGAGCTTTAGTTATTATTGAGCAATAATGAAAAGGTAGGGATCATGGACATTAAATGCCATTTTGTGGCTGAAGATGAAAGGATGCTGAAGTGTAGGAAAGTGAAAAGAGGTAACTGGGTAATTCATAGATGGAACCCTTGGTAATAAAAAAAGACTAAAAGAGAATAAATGACTGCCCTGCTGTACATACTCTGTCACCAAGGTTGCCTAAAAGTTATGAACTCTTTGCCTTGTTCTTCATGCTGGTTTGTTTTCATGCCACCAGCACAACAATAAAGAAATTAATGACCGCTGTACAGTAATTTTAATGTCAACTCTCACAAAACATGCTGAGGTATGTGTAATTCCTGCCAGGTATCTAGGGAACTTCAGTATTAAAACACCACTAAGAGGGAAACTCTGTCTTTATTGTGAGAAGACAATGGATGTCAGGAGTTTAGGACAGAGAAGGATTGGGAATGGGTTGGAGGAGCACTCCACTGCACAAAAATCATGAATTGTTAAAAAGCAACTGGCTCTGTCTGAAGCTCTAGTTTTGAAAACACTGAAACTGTTTGGGATACATTTCAAAGCTCATCTGTGGACTGTTCTGAACAAACCTTTGAAACCATATAAAAATATTTAAAGATGGAACAGAAGGAAAATGTGAGAGATGAAAATCCGCAAAAAGTTCAGAAAGTGTGGATCTAAACGAGGAAGCAACCTTAACAGCTGAGCCCAACCTGTGATGGCATAAATCAACCTTCCCTGAATCCAGACTTGGGAAAGTTTGGGTCTGGGTCCACATCCAAACTTTGCAGCTCTGGTCCCCTCTCATTATTATCTGTTCCTTGCCCCCACACATTTCACCTTCATAATATTCAACAGCAACGTGGACAAGAATCAGGAATATGGTTTAAAAAACAGTGATTTCTGGGCAAACAGTTATATATGTATAATAAGTGTTCTAGTCAAAGATCTATGCTACCTAGTCGCACATGGTATCAGGAAATATCCAGACATGCATCTCAAAGAATTGTTGAGGGTTTGTCAAAAACCACACTTCAGTTAGGAGTTGAATTGATAGTTTAGTCCTAGATCTTTTTTTTTCCCTTTCTTTTCTCTCTGTCAGGGGACAACAATATTGTACCAGGTATAAATACAAAAAAAATATGCTAAAAGAACATTACGGTTGCAAAATCAAGTACTCAGAATTTAGGAAAAGCCAGAATTAGGGTTGCCTATATACCGTTCACTCAGACTCCTTGAGCATATGTTTTAGGATAGTGTTGTCCAATATCCTATAGGAAATCTGTAGATAATGGGGTGGGAATATAAATTTAACAGCAGCATCTTTAATGGCTATGAGGCAAGATTAGAGGTATCAGGATGATAGAAAAGAAGATTACAGTAATCAGAGTATGAGATAAGAGCCTGGACAAGAGTTTTTCTGATCTGTACAAACAAAACTGGCTGGATTATAAAGATATTATAGAGGAAGAGGTGGCAACATTTAGCTGTGATCCAGATTTGTGAGTTTAAGATGACATCTGAATTGAAGATGACACCCAGAGTACAAGGCTTAGTGACAGGAAAGATTGTAGTATTGTGTATGGTGATAAAGTGGGAGATACTGGCAGGTCATGATACAAGTTTGGATGACAGGTCTGGGTAAGTGGTAGATCTGTGAGTCGTCAGCATAAAGATGATGATTAAGCAGTGTTTTCAGAAAAGATCATCCAGAGACCAGGTATAGAGTAATATTTTGAATGAAGTATTGTTACTAGCATACTATGAATGATGAAAAAAAATTGTTTAGCACAATTGAGAATCTATTCTATCAAAATGAATGCTAGAAATATAGAGAATATTGGTTTTGATGTCTATAGTCCTATTATATAGATGGTTCAAGGCTTGGAATGTTAGTCATGTAACTTTTTTCTATTTCTAAGAAATGACATATTCCTCTTACTCTAAACAGAATAGCCTATTTTATAGTCTCGTCATGTTTTTATAATTCCCCTGTTATTTTGCAACCTTCACAGATTACAGAACATGTTAAATTCTCTCGCATAAATGGCTGGATTTTTGGTTGATTTATTAAATGGGCCCAATGGGAGTTTTGCTTGAGTAAGAATAACCCATTGATGAATGTGTGGTATAAGTCCCACTCTGTGGCAGTCCACAGAGGCTGAGTTGTTCCAGCTGCAGTCTTGGCTCTTTAAGCCAAGTTGTAGCAACTCATGGTTTTAGCTCTGGAGATCCCCAGTTCTTTCCCTGTGTGTCAGTAGGGTGACGAGACAGCAAATGTGAAAAATTGGGACAGGGAGTGGGAGATAATAGGAGCCCTATGAGGGCAACAGTCATATAAGGACTGCAAGGCTGATTCTCAAATCCTTAACTTTAGGGTGATATATTATAGATTAGTATGTAGATTTCAGAGAACAGGAGCAAAGGTTTTGCTATCTCACATCAGACATTAACCTGTGTCTGGGTCACATTCTGCTATTGATTTAAGGAAGAAGTCTTAACTGGTTACTTTAGGAGCTTCTACTTAAAGATTGATAATGTGATATTGCCTTCTAGCTGCAGTCAGTACAGCATGAGGTTTCTGTAATCAGAGGAAGGAGAAACTCCTGCAAAATGCAACTCACCAATTATGAAGTGAAATATTCAGGTCACAAATTCTTTCCTGACCTCCACTGGTTAAGCCCTGTGGCATGATATTTGATTACCATTTTTATTTCCTTAGTTTACATTGCTAACATATTAAAGGTAAATATTATTTGGTAGGTAATTTGGCATTTACATCTTTTTTTTTACTTATTTATTTGAATTTATAAAAATAAACTAAACAGGAACCTAGCTCAAGGTCTAGGCTCCTTTAATGATGATTTAAAGAGTATGTCTACATGGCAAAGAAAAACCTTCAGTGCCAAGTCTCAGCACCCAGGTCAATTGACTCAGGCTGCAGGACTAAAAATAGACATTCAGGTTCTGGCTGGAGTCCAGGCTCTCAAACCTAGCTGGGGCAGGGTCAGTTGACCTGACCTTTGAGACTCAGTGCCATGGGTTATTCTTTGAAGTGTAGACATGCTTTTAATCTGTTAGTAATCCTTATGGAAACAACTAGCAAAACATCACAGAAGAAGAAAAAAATAAGAACAATGCCCCCCACAAAAATACCCTTCCTTACCTATTGCTCCTTAAGCAACACCTTCTTCCCTAAATGCTTGTGCAAAAAAATTAACTGAAGTTAGGCATCTAATATTTCATCACCTAAATACATTAAACTTTTAGTTAGGATTTGTGTGACTAACTTTAGGCATCCAAGTTTGCAAATATTGTCCTTATTTCTTTATAAATCTGGCCCAGGGTATTTGAGTGCAAATCTCTCAAACTATGTCCTGTCATAGTAGATATTCAAATTGTCTTGCATCTTTATTCCATTATGTCTATCCAGCTTCTTTCTCAAGTGTTCTGGTGGAGTGGTGGGGCAATAAGGCTTTCTTGTGTCAGGGACCTTCTCAAGCATATTCCCCAGCCCTAAGAATGTCTGTCTGAGTGCCTCCCTAGCTATACTCAAATATTGATTCCTTCCCCTTCAGTTCAAGTCAGTTATGGTGCTCTGATGCCGAGGTTATAGCCTGAATAGAACAGAATTAAACCGTGACCATTCTGGCCTCACCTTTAGCTTAGCTCACTATCCGGGGTTTGTTAGAATCACTGATGTGTTTAATTTTTATTTTAATTACTGCTTTAGGATAGTATTTTCAGAAGCTCTTGGCATTGTCTTAACTCTTTTAATATTAAAGTCAATGAGAGTTTAACCATTTACTTCAGTGGGAGCAGCATTAGACAAACTGAGTATTTTTGAAATTCTACCCTTTATTTCCTATTTTACTTTTCTAAAATGGCTGCTGTAGAAACACTAACTAAACAGGAGGAATTACACACCTGGCGGGAACTTTCATTGTAACTACTGGTATATTGTAAAAGATGGTAAGGATTTTTGGAATACAATTGACTCTGAATTGTAGATAGGGAAACGAATTATACACTCTTGCAACCAGGAACTACCATAGGCTTTCAGTAACCTTTAAGCAGAAAGTTTCTGAAAGCAATGGTAGAAAGTGCATTTCTATTTATACAATGTGTAAATATAATTTTAGAAATGTCAGTTTGGTAAACTTTGATAGTCCATATTTAATTTGAGTGATATGTGAATGCTAAATTAATTCCGTCTTCCTTGTCACCCAAGAGACCACGGTTAATAATATACAAAACTGAAAAAGAATCCCACAGAAAATATTGTTATAAAAAGGAATATTTACTATATTTATATCACTTTCTTTCGAAAACTCAGCAGATCAAACCAAATGCAGACACATTTTTTGCTACTCTGAAAGACAGAAAGAGGACTTGTAATATATTTACTGAAAACCGTTTATTTTTATAATCAACTTTAATTGAGAGTAGGCTGAAAACAGTAAAATTTAATATTTAATTTTATTTGTATTGTTTATTCCACCATCTAGGTATTACATAAAGTCTCCTTTACACCAACAACTGTAACATAACACACCGCTGACTTTCAGACTAAGATCCCACTACAAGATTCATTCCTGGTCGATGTATTGCTGAATTCGCTAACAGCACTCCAAAGGAAATAGGTAAATCACAACTCAAGTTCACCCTCCCCCACCCCTTACTATCTCCCTTAACAAAGATTGAGAGATGGATTTTCTAGTCTGTGCTACTTTGTGCCCCTCTGGCAGTAAAATGAACCCTAAAACTGGGTTAGCTGAACAAAGGAGGATTCCCCTTTGGCTATCCTCTGACTAACCCCATTTCAATGCAAACCTGTTGTAGGTCCATATCTGGCTGCCATGACCATTAATAGCTGAGTGCCTCACAACAATGTATTTATCCTCACAACACTCCTATCGGGTAAGGAAATACCATTATACCCATTTTTCAGATGGGAAGCTTAACACAGGAGGCTAAACGACTTGCCCAAGGTCATTACAGAAAATCTGTGCTGGAGCAGAAAATTAAACCTGGCTCTGCTTGGGTAAATGTGATTTAAACCATCTCTGTGCCTTCCCCCTCTGATCTGGACTTTGTTCAAAATTAAAGCATAGAGTCAAAAGTTAGGGGACTCCAGCTGAATTATGTATAACCAGCATAATTCAGAGAAGACAGATGGTCTTGTGATTAAGGTACTAGGCTCAGGTCTTTCCTCTTCTTTTGTGATCTTAGACAAGGCATTTAATTGCCCTGTGCTTCAGTTCCCCATCTATAAAATAAGGATGATAATTTCTCTCACCCTTTGTCTGTCCTCTTTATACTCTAAGTTCTTTAGGGCAAGGACTCTTACTGTGTGTTTGAGCAGTGTCTAGTACAATTGGGGCCCAAGTCTTGGATGGGGTCTCTAGGTACTACCCTCATATAAATTATAATAATTCAATATTTTAGTACATTTAGTACTTATCAAAGATGACATCTGGAAACTAAATTCCTATATTTATTCACAAATCTTTGCATAGGCTAAGCCTCTCTACGTTTTCTCCCATCACCTTGTCAATATGTCTTGCTCATGACTGAGCCTTCACTAAGGGTGAGAAGTTACTTCGGTCTACATGTTAATTCAGTCCTAACAATCCCCTCTAGTCATTAATCCTTCACTCAGTAACAGAAATTCCAATATCCAGCTCTATGTATGTTATTGTTAAGCCCATTGTGTCTACCACACTACTGGTATTTGATTTATTACTTGCAAATGTTTACAGTATGAAATTTGCCAGATTAAACTAAATTCTGTTATATTCAGGGGATTATAACTGAAATCTGTACAAAACTAAATGGCTCTAATTCACAAGGTTTCATGCAGACCTCTTCTTCAGTTTCAGTTTTCATAGGTTCTCAATCCCTAAATTTTATTTTATGTATTTGTTTATTCATATAACTTTCTGTGGTTTGGGATTCAAATGTCTAATTGTTTCTGTTCCTCTTATTTATATTGTAATCCCTGAAAAACAGAAAACTGTCATCTGGAAAATTTAAATCAAGCTCTGTTTAATAATAATGAGGAACAGAAAGTTTTCTGTTTGTAAGGTACTGAAATAGTGACCTAATGCTGCAACTATTAGGTAAAAAATATTTAGGTATAACAATGTTTCTTTACTTGGCAATTTCAGTAAGCTTGAAACTGCTTGCATCTTAAATCAAACCAATTTTCTCAAGTTCTCCTCTCTGTGGTGAGCACAGGTCTGCAGAAAATAATTTTTCATTGACTTACTATAGGATGATATTTCACTTGAAAAACAAATGATGTAACATACAGGATTAGCGTGATTGATATCCTGGGAAAAGCTGGATAGACAATGGTTCTATTTTTTATTTTTTATTTATTTTATTTACTCTAATAGTATGTCTACACTGCAATTAAACACCTACAGCTGACTCAGGCTCATGGTGCTTGGGCTAAGGGTCTGTTTAATTGCAGTGTAGACTTTCAGGCTTGGGCTGGAGCCTGGGTTCTAGGAGCCTGCAAGGTAGGAAGGTCCCAGAGTTTGGGCTGCAGTCAGAGCCCAAACATCTACACTGCAATTTAACAGCCGCTTAGCCTGAGCCCCACAAGCCTGAATCAGCTGGCACGGGCCTGCTGCGGGTGTCTAAATGCAATGTAGACATGGTTGTTGGATTACATTGGCTCGGCTGGCATTTCTACTTTTTTCACAAGTTTTAGGAGACATAAAGGGCCTGATTCAAAGCTTGTAGAAGTCAGTGGAAAAACTCCCACTGTCTTCAGTGGGGTTTGGATTAAACCCAAAATAATGTAGACCGAGGGCCAGCCGGTGGTCTGGCTTAACTGTACTGCCAGGCGAAGCAGGTTCAGCAGAGCTTCTAAATCCCACTCCCATGCAAGTGGTCCCAAGAAATAGTGGGGAATGAATAGAGCCTTGGCTCCACCTTCCAATGCTGCACTGACCAGTGCATCAAGAGATGTATGCTGTTCTGTGTACAGACCCAGTGCAGCTTACTCCCTTCATGGAGCAGCAGGGAGATTAGCAATATTATTTCCTTCAGCCCCTTTTTATTGTGGTGGTGGTGTTGAATTGCTGTGTTGGCATCAATGGAGTTATAATTAACAGTGTTTTAATGGTTACTTTTTTGAAAAACCTGATAAAATTGCCAAGACCACGACCATTTGCATTTTGAAGGCTACATGGGAAGGATTGTCAAGGAAACCGATATTAATGACTTATGGCAGAAAATATTTTGTCTTTAGAAGGAGCCAGTGATCTTCCAGACTAATTTGTAATTGCCATGACTTATACAATAGAACAAAACACTGCATGGAGGCTCTAGGTTTTGTTGCTGAACATTTATTTGTAAAATGTCTTTAATGAGTTTTCATGAAACACAAAATTGATAGGTGGCTAAGATTTGTTTTGACATCACGATTAAAGGAATAGCATAATGTCCTCAGACATGTTCCAGTTAATTGGCTAGGTCTCTTCTACACATGTTAAAGATTTTTTAAAAAGCAGTAATGTCATATTGTAAAATATATTTTTTGCAGTCTGAGTTGGAATCTGACATTGTCATCTGGAAATTCAAGAGATCAAGCAAATTAACTCAATAAGAAGCTGGCTGTTTTGGTGCTGCATATGTTTTATGCACTTATTGATGGATATTTTCCAAAAGTCCATTAGTTTCCTGGAGTAGGACACTGTTAATGCAATAGAACTTTATGATGTGATTGTATCACCCATCAGGAGTAACTGAGCAAATAATTCGTTCTCAGTGCAAAGTTCACTTAGTTCTATCTCCATCCCCTTTCCATCTGAACAAAAAATGTTCATTTTGAGGCATAAATTGAATAAGAGGAAAATATGTTTATTTAAATATTCATCAATTTTGTGGTCTTCTATATGAAGAGAATGGGACCGGACTTTCATTTGTATAGGGGGACCTGTGGTTAAAGGAAATTGTGTGTGTTCTGGCTCCTGGTAACAAACTGAACATATTTAGCATCTGCAAGCTCCCTAACTGTCAGTTTCAGAAGACTCTGTATTAAGAGTCACCCTAACAGAAGAGCCTTTTTTAAAAAAAATCAAAGCCTATTTAAAGACAAAGCACTGGCAGAAGATGGCAAAGGCAAATACAATGGCCAACAAGGATGCTTGCTCATTCCATGCACAGGTTACAAGCTTAGAAAACAAGCTCCATTTTGGACTCCAATCACAGTCATTTGGGGAGAATCAACAAGCCAATTCAGATACCAGCTTACTGGATATAAATAGAACCTACACCTCCTGAGTGGCAGCTGTAATTAAAAAACTGAACTACCAATGCCATGCAAATGAAAGTTCTTTGTATCCCATGAAGGGCACCAGTAGAACCATAGTCTTTCTCCAAATAGTTTCAGTTCCCATATTGCCCCAGAGAGCAGTGTTTTATAGATGGAAGCACTGTCTCCCTTCTGCTTCTTTTCACCTCTTTGTACTTGTTATCACAGGACACACCCTGAATTTTTAAAAAAAGTTGGAGGGAACAGAAGCTAGAATGGGGCCTTGGGAAGGATATGATTTAGTCCAACCCATATGCATTACTCTTGCTCAGTCTATATGTGAGAAATCATCAACCAAATTTTGATTGGGTAGTGGTTACCACATTTGTCTTACTATGTAAGAACCCAAGTTCAATGCAGGGAGTAAGCGCTGCTGTAATGGCATATTAGAGCTGGTTGTGTACTAAATTGCACCTCAGCTGAGCCAAAGAATCGTGCAATCTCCACTCCTTTCACCAGCATTGACTTTGTATCCCTTAGCACCATTTAACAAAGGATACTCAGGCCAGGTGAAGAGACTGATTTCTGCCTTGTTTCTGTTGTCTCAAGCATCCCACATCTGAAAGGCTCCCAATTCTTAACCCAGCAGTAGTCACCTTTCCATGCCTCTCAACAAGGGATTCAAGTTTCTATGGTATACAGGGCAAATAAACACAAATGAGGCCAGCTTCAAATGAGTGAGGCTTTGGCATTAGCTCAGCAATCTGGAGGTAATGAACTGGCAAATTTCAGAGACCTACACCTTGACATTAACCCACCAAGCTAAATGAACTGAGTCAGTAAAGTCAGAGGCCTATAGCTTCATATCATCCCAAGGAGTTAAAACGGATATGTATTAATGATCCAGTAAAACCTTCTTTTTGTACAAAAGAATAAATGGACACAAATCTGACGTCAGGAATTGTAACATTCAAAAACCAGTAGGAAAACACTTCAATCTCCCTGGACACTCTTGTCAACTGTTGAGAATAGCCCACTTCCACCTTAATTGAATTGGCTTGTTAGCACTGACCCCCCCACACACACACTTGGTAAGGCAACTCCCATCTTTTCATATGCTGTGTATTTTTACCTCCCTACTGTATGTTCCACTCCATGCATCTGATGAAGTGGGTTTTAGCCCACAAAAGCGTATGCCCAAATAAATGTGTTTAGTCTTTAAGGTGCCACAAGGATGCCTCGTTGTTTTTTCTGATACAGACTAACATGGTTACCACTCTGAAACGTGTTAAGCCTATTCAAGCACAGCCTAGTTTAACTGCTTTGCAGCTACCTTGTGTTATGGGAGACCGGCGATTATCAGAGCCTTTCGCTTCTCCTTTCTTTGACTGATGGACTTGGAAGCATTGTAGAGGTGTACTTGTGTTCATATTGCATGGAAATGTTGCCGTCCTCACTCTGTTAGCCAAAAAGCCACCTTACCTTTATTTTTAATAAAAGCTCACAAATGGATTAGTGATGACACCGCTCTTTAACAAGAAGGATATAAACTCAGAATGAACAGCTGTTGGGACAGTCTTGGATGAGAACCCTTCCCTAGACAAATACTTGTGATGCACAGCCACATACAGTGCTGTATTGCTGCCAGTACTGGTGCCCATCTGTTAGACTGGCATGGTGCCAGTCTCAGAAGTTGGTCAGACCTTGCTTTAGGACACACAAGTCTTCATGATGCTGTGAGTGCCTTACTGTCCCTGCTCTATGACTGTACTGCCCCCTGGGTGCCAAATGACTCTTTGCAATATTTTTTTTTATTTCAGATATTAATGAACATTTTATTTATTTAGATTTATTATTTGCCTATATTATTCTGCGTTCTCTTGCAAACTCTCCTACTTTGGATATCAAGAAAAACTTTGTGTTTAGATGTAATGGCTTAAAAGATATAGTGCAACACAGAGAACATCATATTTTTATTCCTTTCTTGGTAGGTGTCAGGATTTATTAATGTCCATGAAAGAATGATTGAACGTCAGCATCACGCGTAGGCAAGTGATACACGGGGTACACCTTGGCACAGTGCAAAGAACATTTCCGAATGTTCAGCACCCACCAGTGGGACCAGAGTCTCTAAAGAGCTCAGTTCCCATTTAGGCACCTACATGAAGTGGGTCGATTTTTCAAAAGTTCTCCGCTCCCACTGAGCCAATTAGTTGGGTGCCCAGATGGGAGCTGGTGGGCACTGAGCTGTTTTAAAATCTGGCCCCTTTACTTCTACAAAAAATTGTACAATAGTAATAATATGGTTTATGACTATATAGTCAATGTCACCAACAGCCCAGCAGTGTTGGTTGCAGTCAGCCAGTTAGTTGAACTCAAAGTAATTCCCACTGCAGGCCATTTAAAGGAACTTGACAATTGTACGCATAATTTGATTTTGTTTTCGTTTATGTTAGTGGTATTTATTCCAGTGCTGATTTTCTATCTTACAATCTGGTGGTCCAATGTGAGAATCTTTGAGTCCTGTGCCACATGCAGTAGTGTTGTATCAAAATAGGAGTGGGTTTAAAATGTATTTTTGACATAAACTTATTATCTTTTGAGTGTTTGGCCTGCTGTTAATGTACTATCAAATCCCACTAATTTCCAAATGACTTGAAATAGGGCTAGCTAACGTGCTTACAAACTGTAGAGATTCTGTTTATATGCATGCAAACTTATTAATACTAATGGGGATTTTGTATATTCCTCATGGAGTCTTGTTATGGTAGTGTCTGGAGGATAACGTTTGTTACAGATTTTGAAGGTCAGTTTTTGGATATGAATACTGTTATGACAGATAGCACCAGGGCAATGTTACACAAAGTCTTCCATCTTCTTTTTCTTAGTGTGCGAGCAAATGGTCAGTCTTGGAAAGACTGTGTTGTCATTAGTTTTTGGTTACATAAGGTTCTGTGTAGAAGCAGTGGTCCTTGGACATGGAGCTGTGTGACCAGCAGGAAAGTATGCTTTCTGCCTTCATCTCTGATTAGAGTCCATTCTTGAGGCAGAGTTGCTCTCTGGAAACCAGGCATTGATGGAAACTATGAGATGTGTGCCACAGTGGGGTTAAATGCAGAGGCTACAACTTTATTAAAACCATTAGCTAATGGGGAAACACTCCCCAGTGTACCTGGCAGAGCTGCACCAGTGCCAATTTCAATGGGGAAACAAAAGTCCTGGGTTCTACAAATCTGAAGGTGGGTCTGAGAGTAATACCCCCTCTTCACCCTCAGGCCTGCCCAGGGATCCTGGCTGGAAGCCAGAGTCCCAACCCACTCCCATCCTCTATGACTGAGGTAGAAGAAATGAGATGAGAGGAGCCCCCAGTGGCACTGGAACCCACCAAAGTTGCAACAATGTAATTTCAAACTACACAACCAGACTCCTCTGATTACGGATGGAATGTGAAAAATCTCACACAGCAGTTTGCTAATTTTACAGTATGGGAAAAATCCCTTCCATGCTGCAAGCAGAGTGTGGCAGTCGGCCTCACTCCTGCCATCATAAGATACTAGATACTATCTCACTGGATAAAGGTGGGGGGGGGGAGAGGAGGGGAAGGTTGGAACAGAGCCAAATCAGCTACTCAGCAGGCAGATGCAATCCTCCTTCCCTACCCTGGTGCACCAGGAAGCTCAAGCAAATTTGCTGGCTCATCATGACCCCTGCTGTCCAATGGCAACAGGAGTGGGTGGAAAAAGCTCCATGATGCAGACTCTGTGTGAGAGAAACTCCACCGCAACCATATCTCTGCGCAGCAAAAGCGGGAAAGGAGGGAGGGAGGGAACAAGAAAGAAGCAGCGCTTTTCCCATCTCGCACACACATTGAAGGCCATTGGGAGGGAGGGGGGAGCACATATAACCCTGACGCAGCCACTCCAGCTTGATTTCTCCCCCTCCCTGCCCTCCTCAGAGTGGGGTGGGAATGTCCCCATTGCTCCTAAACTCATCAAAGTTAGCGAGGTAAGCACTGGTATAGGACTGAGTTTCTTAAACTGCAGATTTAAAATATATTAGCCCTGTAAATAAATGCGGAAAAACATCTTTACACTCTCTCATGACACCTAGATAGAAACATGTTTGTGAAAAGTTGCTCTCTTTGACACATGTGACTTCAGATGGCTTGCACCAGTGGGACAGGAAGCTTATTAGAAGAACCCTTTCCTCTTGGCAACACTCTGAATGACCCAACATTCATAGTTTATTTCCCATTGACACTCAGTACATAAATATTTCAAAAGTGTGATAAGTGATGATCATAGCTTCGAAATACCCTAGAGCTATGATAAATAATTCATGATATCCACGCCCATTGTTTCTTCCACACTCTTTATAGCTGAGATAATTGTTTTCACACTCATAAACATTGTTTAACCACCAGATTCTACACTGAGGTGACAGTGGGATTCTGGTTTTTAGACAACAAATCAAGGAAATTCAGACAGAGGGCTAGAGATTGGGTAAATATTTAGAGCTCAATCCTGCAAAATTCTCCATACCCGCCAACTCTGAAGCCCCACAGCTGTTTGTTGTGACAAGACTCTAGGCACCTTCCAGCCAGGGGCGGCTCTACCAACTTTGCCGCCCCAATCAGTTGCTGCAGAATTGCCCCTGCGGCAGGAAGAGCGGCAGAGCTGCCGCCGAATTGTCGCTGTGGTGGGAACAGTGGCGGAGCTGCTACCACATTGCCGCCGTGGGACATGGACTGCCGCCCCATGCTGGATGCTGCCCCAAGCACCAGCTTGGAAAGCTGGTGCCTGGAGCCGGCCCTGCTTCCATCTTCAACTGGCCAGGAGATTTTGCCCATTCCTCTAGATGAGGACACAACCACCATGATTCACCCTTTAGTCCAGGTGTGGGCAAACTTTTTGGCCCAAGGGCCACATCAGGGTGGGGAAATTGCATGCAGGGCCATGTATGTCGGGCTGGGGCAGGGGGTTGGGGTGCGGGAGGGAGTGGGGTGTGTGGGAGGGGTGCGGTGTGCAGGAAGGGGCTCAGGACAAGGGGTTGGGGCAGAGGAGAGATATACGAGGGGTTTATGAGGGGGCTCAGGGAAGGGGGTTGGGGTGCAGAAGGGGGTGCACAATGTGGGAGGGGGCTCAGGCCAGTTGTCAGGGAGGGTTGCGGAGTGTGGGAGGGAGCTCAGGGAAGGACGTTGGGGTGCAAGATGCAGCAGGTGGCTCAGGGCAGGGGGTTGGGGTGAAGGGTGCGGGAGGGGCTCAGGGTGCGGGCTCTGGCCTGGCGCTGCTTACCTGGAGAGGCTCCGGGGTGGCAGTGGCACACAGTGGGACCAGGGCAGACTCCCTGCCAGCCCCGGTCCGGTCCAGGAAGCAGCCAGCACAATGTTCCTGTGGCCCCTGTGGGGAGGGGAGGTAGAGGGCTCCGTGCACTGCCCTTGCCTGTGGGTACCTCCCCTAAAGCTCCCATTGGCTGCTGTTCCCCGGTTCCTTCCTGGAGCAGTGCGGGGCCCGCAGGGCCATGGGGGTGGCAATCCCGTGGGCCGGATCCAAAACCCTGAGTGGCGGGATCTGACCTGCGGGCTGTAGTTTACCCACCCCTGCTTTAGTCATTTCCAGAATAGCCTACTGTAGTACGTTTCCCCTGGAATACTTATTAGGACCATGTGGCAGCTTCAGCTGGTTCAATATGCAGTAGTCCATGTTTTAGGTGAAAAATGCCAAAAGCATTGGATTCCCATCACTCTGCTCCAGCCACTGACTCCTTTTTCCTGCCCCTCATTTCTATATCAATATCAATATCTTGAATGTAATTTTTAAAACACAGGCTTGGAGTCTAGCTGTCTTAGAGACTGGCTTTACTTCTGCAATCTATTGCAGCAGCTGGGGACACAATGGCTGCTGGAGAATGGAACTTTTGGAAGATCAGAAGACGGCATTCTCAGTGCATGTAGCACATGTTATATAACCAAATTTAAATATATTGTAAGCAAATGCTTTGTAATGATTTATAAATGGATTGATATGTAACAAATTATTTTCTTGGAAAAAATACCTTCTTAACCACATTCTCAGAAAACTAGTTAAAATGAAAAAACTGACTTGAAATGAAAATTCTCCTTTCAGAGACAGCATATCATTGGCTTTTTATATGCCACGATGTTTATTTTAATATAGTGTACCATTATGTCAAAATCCACTGGCAAGAGAACTGTTCAGAAGCTACATGGCTTTTCAATAAAAATCTTCAGTATTTTAAACAAAATTAAGATAAACAGAGACAGGAAACAAATCTTGAGTTTCAGTACTCTAATTTTAAGTTTGAAGATAAAATATCCTTGGGAGGGGGATCAGCAAACGTAGACGGGAGGATTCATTACAGTATTTATCTGCAAATACAGTATACTAAAACATAGCTGTAAGAATGTAATGGTAATTAATAGCAGAAAATACAGTCCAGTGTGGAGGAAAATACACAACCTGCTTTTAATTTCCTTTGTTCTTTTGTTGGGCCTGCAGGTGGTGTAGGTACCTTTTTTAACATTTGGAATAGCAAACCAGAGGCTATCTGGATCCGCTGCACTGACATTTTATAGAAAATATATTGTCTTTTGAGGGTTTTGTCCTTTTTTTAAATATCAGCAAAATAAGATTTCCTGGATAAATGAGTGAGGGCACATGTCAGTTCAGATCATGACAGGGGACTGGCTCACACAACGGCACTGGATCATACAAGAAAAGAGGGCAGTACAGATTTCTAAAATCTGATCAGCCACTCAATGCTTCAGAGAAATTTTATTACAGAAAATAAATAAAACTAGAGTTACTGGTGTGGAAATCCCCTGGGCTGCTAAAATTTTCAGCATGGTGACTTTCCCAGAAGGACAAAAATACCTCACCCTAATAACTATCCTACAGACTATTGTGGAAGAAACTGTTTCATTAAAACGATACATTTCTAAAGATCACCCATGAAAGGTACAACAACTTATCCACTATTCAGTACAACAAACACCAAAAATAAGGTAGTTGTCTCATCTGTGATAATCAAAGTAATTTGTCATGGTAACACCGTTTGGATTTACAACAACAGTCCATAGTTTCGGAGTTCTCCTAGATTTCTTGCTGATGCTAAGCTCACACATAGCCCCATCCACAAATAACACTTTCCGTCATCTCTGGTTGACTAGGAGAATCCATGGCATCCTGGTAGATAATGACCCGGTCTCGGTTATATATGTCTTTGTCATCTCCTGTCTGAACTATAGCAATGCAATGTACTTGGGCATAAAGTCATCTGGTCTTTGGAGATTTCAACTAATACAGAACACTGTAGCATGTCTCCTCAGCACCAAGGGCTGCTGTGAGCACATCACAGCTGTCCTCCACTCTTTACACTGGCTTTCCACAGAATATCATCAAGTTCAAAGTCTCTTTTTCCTTATCTTCAAGGTGCCGCAGTCTGGGTACAGCATATCTCCTCAAATTCTGGGATGAAAACTGTGGTTGACAACTCCACCCCTCTGGCACAATGAACTTTTGACAATAAGGGTCAAGCTTGTCTGTGTAGGAGACCGTTTTCTAGGGGGCCAGTCCACATGGTTTTCCCAGGTTACTCATTCTCTTGGGTAAATTAAAATGAAAGATTGTGGTTGGAAAGCATTTTTCTGCATTCTTCTTTTTCTGATTTTGGCTATTGTGACAGGGTTTCTCATTTTCATTTTCTTAAATGTGTCAATTATGTGGTTTTAAATGTTTAGTTTTATTCACTTCAATATAAATTAAAATGTCACTTTCTCCACCACATTTAGACTGAGTCAGAACTGAGACTGTACAATCATTTATTTAAAACTCAAGTAAAAATATACTAAATATTATGGATAATATAAATCTGGTTTGAAATCTGGATATCACCTTACTAAATAATCAACTTCTTCCCTAGCACTGCCTGCTGTTGCTGATATAGCTTTAAGTATGCATGTACACTATCATTTATTGTGGATTTGATGGCACTTAAGTGTGATTTCAGAGGCAACCTCTTAAATAGGGCATTCTTCTTTTCCTCCTTAATCAATATTTGTGAAAGGGGTTTAGCAGATTGTACCTTCTTATAATTGGCTAATTCTTTATTACTAGGTTGCTGTGAGGAGTCAAAGAATTGAAGTTATCTGAATGCTGGTTGCTATAGCTTGGTGAAAGTGGCACTTGCAAGTTCAATAGTAGCTTCAGGGAGATAACTTTGATTTTTCTGTGGTTTTATTTTAAAAAATACATATTTACTCTTTCAAATGTGCCATCAGTAAGGATACGTTTTTGAATGTAAAGGCCAGGATTGACTTTCATTGTTATGAGTTCTAGACTAAATCTTTTTAGCTTTTGCAAAGCCTCATATAGCAAAATATCATCTTCTCTAAAATTGAGGGACTTCAACCATAATAGTGAATGTCTGTGAAATACATTTTGCCTACAACTGTGTCTATCCTGATCTCCTTAAGAATGCTGCTAACATTGATAGTATCAGCACTTCACTCTGTTTCTGAAACATATTCCAAAGGGTGACACCAGGATTATGGTAGTAATTTCCTTCAGTGTACGAAGTAGACACCTTCAAAATAGTTCACGGTTGCTCAAAGGCATCAGCAAGAACTTAAAATTGCCATTGTCTTCTGGGATTTAAATAGGAATATTTTGAAAAACATTTTCAAATTAAGTCCAACTTTTTCAACACAGGAATAATCTTTCATGAGATCCAGAACAGCAGGCCCATGTTTGTGTGTGATGCAGTACACAACAACAAGAAGAGGACATCTTGTCTAAACTTGGCCATATTCCTGAACAACCCATATTCTCTTCTGCTTAATCTGAATCCACACGAGCCAGTTTTGGTTTGAGCTTTTCTGCTTTCATCTCCACAACTTCAAAAGCTATTTTATTTATTCCCCATCTGATACCATCAGCTGTCCAAGAATCCAAGTCTGATATGTCAGCAAAGAGTGCAAGGTTTCCCATGCTGCTCAAATCTGATGTACGCTGCCTCTTGCTTCACTACAGACCTGTCACTGCATCCATCAACAAGCGCAGTAACACTTCTCGCTCCTTTTATCTGCTTCTGAGATGCTTCCTTGAGTGATTTTGCTATTACTTCTACAAAGACTTTTACTGACTCACATACCACACTTCTGCTTGTAGTAAGAGGAGGCCCTGAAACATAAGCTCTTGTATCAGAGGCCTAGTCTGAGACCTAAAGCCTGAACCAAAGTACTTCCAGGCAGTGTTAAGCAAAGCTGGTCTGTGATCCAGAGGCAGGTCCCACTCACAGAAGTTGGGTGCAACCCAAGAAAGAGTTATTAAAAGCACGTGCACACACACGTGAGTGCTAATGAGAGGAACTTGTGCCAAGAAGGCATCAGAACACTCCACATACACAACAAGGAACAGGCAGGTGCATCTTAAAGAGAGGGTCAAAAGGACAACATGATGGATAGATTCATTTGAACTATGATGAGTAATCTATCCTGCAACTGTATAAAAGTAGGTCTAGAAGCGCACATCTTTGTCCAGCCTACGGGGCAGTGGAGTGTCCTGCTGCTGACTGAGCTGTGTCTGGTTTTTTCCTTTAATGTGCATGGAGCTTTAACTGTACTTTATAAACTCTTCAGACAGGGAATGGGTCTTTAATCTGAATTCAAACAAGAAAAACCAGGAGCCAACAATGCAGGGAAGGATCTGAGACAGAAAAGGCAAAGGTGTTGACAATGTGATTATTTGCTCACATGGGTGGCTAATACTTGTGTCTTGAAAGTAATGAAGAAGCTATTTTAATTTGGTTTAATTTGTTACTATTTATTCTATTGGATAATGTAAATGTCTTTGTGACATTCAGCATGCATCTGATGGCTACTAACAAATCCCAAACTGCTAGAGCTATATAGCTGCACCAGCCAACGCATCTAGTAAACGAGCAGTGTGACACTTACTTGGTTTTTAACATCGCCTTTGTGAATAACAGAAGCTACTAAATACCTATTGTGTTGAATTATAATTAAACAATACTAAACTCTTTTTCTATTAATTTCATCTGTAAATTACATGGCTTACATGCAATGCATGTCATAGCCCTGCAGCACAAACCATGAGGATTACTGTGGCTTTTCCTTTATTTACATTGGAAAGCCACAGGATCTCTTCTGTTTACATAGTGAATCAATTAATGTCACAAATGTCACTGTACATGTGAGATTAGATTACTACAGTACCCTGGATTTAGTTATGTTATGATTAGCACCCATTTGTGAAATAGAAAATAATTTGCTTCAAAGAGCAGGGCAGCTTTGTTTTAAGTACAATTCCCCTTACGATTGCTCCCCCCATAGTACTTAGGTAAACTTGTAATGTGCTATTTATTCATGGGGGTATTCATTCTCTTTGTTTTCCCCTTGCTGTATTGTAGACAAATTTATTTTAGGTTTTAAGATGTACGTGTTAAAAGGAAAGTCATTATATTGGATTGACATAAACAGAAGCAAAGAAGAGTTGCTGTGCAAAACTTCTACAGTATATGAAGAGGATGTTTTTGAGGAAAGCTTGTGTCTCTAACCCTCACAGGGGAGGGGAAGTCTGACATATGTAGAACAAAATCTTGGCTCCATTGAAATCAATGGGAGTTTTGCCATGTATTTCACTGAGGCTATTATTTCACCCTTAATATAGAAATGTGAACTAAATTCAAATATATTACTCCAAGATCATTTTGCAAAAAAAATCACTTGTGGCCATATAATATTTTTATCTGAGAAAAATATCCTTGCACGGAATATTCTATTAACATAGAAACAGAACTCTAGCCCTTTCTGTGAGTAGAAAGGAGCACATCCTCCATTGTGCTGTGCTACAATTCGGTGGGGTTGTTTGCTGTCCATTCTCATACTTTATTGGGGACTAGTTCTTAGAAGAATGTACTTTAGGTGTAGTTGTGATATGGTATCTTAGTGTAGCTGGTCACTGAGGGGGGTCAGAAACCCAGCTGACCTGTGACATGCTCGTCTAAGGAGACTGAGCCAACCCAGATCCATAGGTGGTGGGATAGCAGTTAATTACCCAAGGAATGCCTGGGCCTAAAAACAGGTTATGAGGGTTCAGTCAGGAAGCTCCAGAACACAAAGAAGAAGCTCCTGAAGCAAGGGACTTCTCAAAGGAGCTGGTTAGAAAGCTCACCAGAAAAGGGAACCTAGATAATGTGCCCCTGAAGGGAGCAAGTTCCAAAAGACCTATGAGTCTTAGTGAAAGGACCTTACCAGGCAGCAGCAAGAAGTTCTGGTCACTGGAGAACTACATGCTGCTCCATCGACGATCTGCAGCAATTTGACACCTGCAGGGTGCCTGAGTCTAGAGAAGGAACCCATCTCTAGGTGACAGCAGAAGGCCTGATTTCGGAAGAGTGTTCCAGGTCAAGAGGGCCTTTCTAGAAAAGAGCCTGGATGGAAGAGACAGATGGTATCAAGTTGGGGTAGACAAACTAAATGTAACTTCTTCCCTCCCCCGCCCCCCACACCCAGTTAGGGCACTGGGGAAAGGCTTGCTTGCATACAGCATTTGGCCTTTGGTTAATAAATTAGACAAGGCCTGCACAACATGCGGCCCACGTGGGCCCACTGTGCAGCCCATGGGGTGGGGGTGAGTAGGTGGGCTCACTGTGCGGCCCATGTGGGGGTGAGTAGGCAAGCGGTGGGGTACAGCAAGCCAACGGCCAGCTGGCCAGCCGGCGGATGGGCGGGCTGGTGAAGAGGCCAGTAGCAGGCTGGGGAGTGAGGGTGAGCCAGCGGCAGGGGGCGGGGGCAGCGGCAGAAGGTAAGAGGCCAGCAGTGGGCAGGCAGGCGAGCTGGCAGCGGGGGGAGCTGGCAAGCCGGGTGGGGTGGGCGATGATGAGCCGAGTGGGCGGGCAGTGGCAGGGCGGCAGGTGAGCCAGCGGTGGGGGGGCTGAGGAGGCGAGCGGGCGGCGGGGGGTGCTGAGGTGGCAAGCCAGGGAGGTGGGGGGATGATGAGCTGAGTGGGTGGGCAGTGGTGGCAAGGCTTTATACGTAGGGGGAGGGGGAGGAGGCGAGCGGCGAGTCAGTGGCTGGAGGGGAGCAAATCTCCCAGATTCAAAATCTGGGACTGTGTCTGCTGGTCCTTTTTGCTGCTTGTCTCTGGGCTGGGGGTTGTCCCAATGCTGCAAAGAGGGTGTTCCCAAAGGAAGGTGCTTGCTTCTAACCCCCGAGGCCGTCAGTATGTCTGCTCTTCTCTAGTCAGCCCACTTGACAAGTTTGATTGTCCTTGGTCTGGTTCCCATCCCCTCTCCAAGGGTTGCAGCTGTCTGGAGGTGCCTGCCTTCCACGCCCCTGGGAGGGTGAAGAGGGGTGTGATGGTGGGACTGAGCGGGAAGGGGGGCAGGTCCTATTTTACTGCTGTGATCTGGTCACCCTATGCGCGCTGCTTCTTTCCCCCTCTACAGGCTTCCACACCCCAGCTCTGGGGAAGGAGGGGTTGTTTCCACAGGGCGGGCGGCGCTGGGTGCGGGGGGGGTTTCGGCCCTCAGCTGTTTTCTTTGGTGTAATATGGCCCTCGCCGCTTTACAAGTTGTGCAGGCCTGAATTAGACCATGAAGGGAAACTGTTCACTATAGAAAAGCCTCATAGAATTCATTGAAAACCCATTAAAGAAAACTAAGGCTGTGATATACCTACAGCTCCACACTGGGCTACAAGGAGGCGCTCCAGAGGTGAGTGCCCACTTATAACACATAGTCTGAAAAAAAACCACAGTGACATAAGTGGATCATAGCACTATAAACTTACTTCACTAGAACATATATAAGGAAATGCTTCTAAATACTCCAAATATTTGTTTTGCCAGAAAAAGCTGCATGTGGAAGGCATTTGGTTGCAACATTACATTAATATTTTTTAAAAGGACAAAGGAAAATCCCCCTGATAATTCATTTCTTGCATAACCTCTTTTTCTATCTTTTTGTAGCAATTACAGCCTATTACCTTTTTGTTAAATGGCAAAGCTGCTAAGTAAACAAAAAGTATAACTGATTATCTTCAATTCTGTCTGTTAAATGTTAGCAATTAAGCATCAAGCATAGTTATAACAGCTCCGTGGAGTGTAAAGCCATCACCCAACACATTATTTTTCTTAGCATCATACTAAATGGCATAGTGATAAGCAAGAGAGCAGCTGTGAACAAGAAGTTATATGTGGCATCGTGTGCTCTCCTTCACAAACAAAACCCTTGTGCCTAAAAGCAATGGATCATCTACAGCTGCAGCGACCTGACTTTCAAAGGAACTACGATTGATGCCAGTAGACACTTCGGGTTGCTTAGCAGCTTGGAAAAATCAAGCCTTTAAAAACAATTATTTATGTGCCTAAATATGGCTTTAAAGACCAAACTTTAACTACCTCCCTTTGAAAATGTTCTCTTTGTTCATTTTGGACATAGCTCTCCAGAGGTTCAGCCACAGTATCCTATTTTGTAATTACAAAATTATATGTACACCAGAGCTATCAATAGTCTGCATTAACACAGACTGAAACAAATTTGGCAAGTATGTACTGTGCCTAAATCTACATCATACATGCAAATGAAGGAGTGGCATGTGCAATTGCATGGGCACATTTGGAGGATAATTGGAGGCTGAGTGAAAATTTAACTAATATCACACTCCAGAATAATAAATGATTGGACTGTAAATTCCTCAAGGCAAGAATTGTATTATCTTATGTGTTTGTGCAGCATCTAGCAGCATAATGTGCCCTTTCAGGAAATACTGCAATTTAAGTGTTTAATAATAATATCACAGGTTGCTCACAGTATTAGTATTGTGACAGGCTATATTTCATCTCCAAATCAGTGCTTAAGTCTGGCTAGGTTATTTGTGACTAAATGGCCTCTAAAATATGTTGTTGATCTTGCAGAGGGTGCACATAACAAAATTCAATATCTGAGCTATCACCATATTTATTAGAGCTTGTTGGGAATTCTCCTCCTAAATATTTTTCGGACAGAGTGCAGTTTCTGCAAAATTAAAATTTTCCAAGGAAAAATGTTCATTTTGCTGGAAATTTTCCATTTTCACATTTTCCTTTGGAAAATCGAACGAAACATATCATTTTGATTCAGCTTGACCTGACCAAAACCATTCTGGTTTCAGGTCAGTTCAAGGTTAATCTGTGTCCGTGTGAGCTGGGAGCCTGTATTGCTTCTGTCCATGATTTACTTTATATGGCTAAATGTAGGATCCATTTTCTAGTGCTGTTCATCTTACATGTTTCACTAGCACTAAAGTCCTGATCCAGCTAAGCCCTTCAACAAATACTGAACTCCAAGCAGACAAGTACTATCACTAACCACAGTAGCGCTCTAACTCAAAATTTAAGCATATAAAAGAACTGATGTCAAAAACTAAGGAGAAATATATCTCTTGACGTGTTAAATTTGAGAATTGGTACTAAAGCAGCACAGCTCCATAAAGGGGGAATATGTAAAGGCTATTTGATAATCTAATTAAAAAAAACATAGTACACATAACAGACCTGATTCTCACTGCAAAGTGGGTCTTAGGTATGGCCTTGTGGGTAAGTCTTGGGGCTGGAGATCTGGGCTCAGTTCCTGGCTTTGACAGACTTTGTATACGCTCTTGGACAAATCATTTAATCTCACTGTGTCTCATTCCCTTCATATTCTCCCACCCTTTGTCGGTTTTGTCTATTTATTGTAAGCCCCTTCAGGCTGAGATCCATCTCTTTCTATGTGTGTGAACAATGGGGTGCTGATCTCAGTTCAGGGCTGTAGGTGCTCCTATAATACATACATAAAAATAGAGTGAAATCCTGGCACCATTGTGGTCAGTGGGAGGCTTACCACTGACTCAGTGAAGTTGAGAGTTTACCTATTACATATTGTAACTATAGTATTTTGGATTCAATTTAGACAGGGGTAAATGATCAGAAAAGGTGCAAGATAGTGGAGAATCAGGCCCAACTTTTTTTTCCATCCAGTTTAAAATTGTTTTCCCTTTGAAATATTCACTATATATAATATATAACTGGAAACTGAATTTTGTACATTTGCAAGTTATAAACAGAATGCACGCAAACTGTAATATTCAGTATCCAATGCATGAGGTCCTACCAAATTCACAGCCATGAAAAATGCATCACAGACCATGAAATCTGGTCTCCCCCTCTGATATCTGGTCTTTTTTTATACTTTTATCTTATACTATACACATATCATGGGGGAAACCAGCATTTCTCAAATTGGGCATCCTGACCCAAAAGGAGTTGCCGGAGGAGTGGGGGTGTCACAAGGTTATTTTAGGAGGGTCACAGTATTGTCACCCTTATTTCTGTGCTGCCTTCAGAGCTGGGTGGCCAGAGAGTGGTGACTGTTGGCCAGGTACCCAGCTCTGAAGGGTGCAGAAGGGTGCTATTATCATAGCATGCCACCTTACTTCTGTGCTGCAGCCTTCAGAGCTGGGTGGCCCAAGAGCAATATCTGTTGGCCGGATGCCCAGCTCTGAAACCAACGGCAGCACAGAAGTAAGGATGGCAGTACCATACGATGCCAAACTTCCAGCTGTGCTGCTGCTGGCGGCGGCGGCACTGCCTTCAGAGCTGGGCTCTCGCCAAGCAGTCACCATTCTCCAGTCTCCATTCCAATATGAAGGTAGCTCCGTCACCAGCAACATTGCAGAAGTAAGGGTAACAGTACCACAACACCCCCTACAATAACCTTGTGAGCCCCCTCAAAACTCCTCCTTTGGTCAGGACCCCTACAATTACAACACTGTGAAATTTCAAATTTAAATAGCTGAAATAATGGAATTTATGATTTTTTAAACCCTATGACCGTGAAATTGACCAAAATGGACCATGAATTTGGTAGGGCTCTACCAATACACCTCTGTTTGTGTATTGAATAAAGTAATACAGATTGAGTTTGAAAACTATTTCATTCAATTATTGTTGCATTTCCCTGCAAACCCAACATCACAAACATTCTTGAATGCTGAGCATGTTATTCAGAGGTAAAGAAGTCAGAGGAACAGCTAACTGTATGTCTTTGCCTCTTGGCATAAAACAGGAATTAAAGTGCATATTTATCACAATGTATAAAAATCATGCACTCCAGTTTTGAAAGATGCTAGAAAGGAAGGCTTCTGCCAAGAAAGCAATGATAGATATAGCACTACAATGGCACAGATCCCAAGGTCAAGCCACCAGATGTGAGTTATATGATTAAACGGAGAATACTGTGAGGAAAGATGTCCAGTGTGACCGCTGCATACTCAATGCAAAATAAAACATGAACAAATCAATTGTTTTCTCAAGCGTGGAACTATGAAGTGTTAACTTCAGAGATATACATGTTGTTGGATAGTATTTGTTACAGTCTGCTTGGTCTAAAATGTGTGAATTTGAAACAAATGCCAGTCTCTGATAAAATGCTGTATACACTCTCAAAACTCTGAGGATCACAGAGCTGATTTTTCTGTAATGTGTCTAGTACTTATTTAAATTTTATGTGAATACACTTTCTGTTTTCTAGCAGCAGAATACAGCTGAAAATGAGGGATAAACTATAACAGGAGAAGTCTTTTGCCAAGTAACCCATTCCCTGTAATCCTAGTGTTGGATGGAGTCAAGAAGTAAACATTTATATCTCCTGTTTATAAAGTATAAAATCAATATTTTGTGAAAAATGAGCAAAAATAGTCAAAAGCTTCATTATATTAATCTGTCAACTGTGTTTCTGCCTCACTTTCTTTTCCTGTTCAGTTCAATTTCCTGTGTAGTTACATTGTATTTGGGAGATTTCTAAAACAGTTAACATATTGCAATTGGACAAGCAGTCATGACTTTAGCGGTCTCACTTTAAACGAATTAGTTAAACATATACAGTGTCTGGTTTCCTGCAACAAGCTGATGGAAGCTTAACAGGTAGCATAACATTATAGAATCTTTGTATATAATATTAATGAAAATATTTTATGAATGTGCACATGAGGCACAGAATTAACCAGAGAGAAACTTGTAGGGTAAAATTCGCTCTGTGCAGAGGGCCAGCACAGATCTTATGCAACACTTAAGTCTCATTCAAGCTCTATTTTGAGGACGTAAGTAGATCTTAGGTGCTATTTTGGCCTTGCGCTGGCCTTCTGCGGTGGGTAAATTTCACTCATATTGAATAGAGTTTTGAAATGAAATTGAATGCATACCACATAATGTATTTGAAGAATTCCACTATACTGCCACATGCCACTGGAGAGGACAGGAAACTACACTCTCTGAATGTCAATCAATCCTTAGCATTCTAACTGCAGAGGACAAAACCATTGAGGAAATCTCCTAAACTGTTTGTTTCCTTTGCTTCCCTCTCATGCATTCAGTAATCTCCTCAGGGAGACTTTCCAAATGGATGTCAGGCTGCATCCTGCTTTCTTATGAGTTAACAATAACCCCTCCCCTATAAAGCCTGAGGGCCCACTTGACTAGAGCCCAGGCTACATCAGTAGTTTCACTTCAAGATGTCTCTCTTCTACAGGTCCGTACAGTGGCAACATGGGGCTCAGAACACACTTTTATGAGACATTATTCTGTAGTACAGACTTCTACAGCAGCTGCATTCTTCAGAAAAGTTGTGCTCCAGTCTGTGGTTCCTCACACCTGCCCCCTCAGTAATTACTGCTTGTGATTCACCTTGAGAGGAATACACATAGGGATCATCACCCTAAGAAGAAAGTATGGTTGGTTACTTTGCACAGTAACTGAAGTTCTTCTTTGGTGTGTAGTACCTATGTGTATTCCATTACCCACCTTCCTTCTCCACTGCTACAGATCTTTCCAAAGGTAATTTATGGAAGAGAAGGAATTGGCGACATGGTCTGCACTGCCTTTTATACCCTCAGTTCAGCGCACAAGGACACAGAAGTGGACCAACGGATACTGCTAGTGAAAAATCTGGTCTCAGATGCATGCAGCACATGCACACCTCACATGGAATATACATAAGGATCACACATCTTGAAGAACTCCAATTATTGTGCTTTGAGCAGTGGTTTGAGCATTGGCCTGCTAAGCCCAGGGTTGTGAGTTCAATCCTTGAGGGGGCCAGTTAGGGATCTGGGGCAAAAATCTGTCAGGGGACGGTACTTGGTCCTGCTAGTGAAGGCAGGGGACTGGACTCAATGACCTTTCAAGGTCCTTCCAGTTCTATGAGATAGGCATATCTCCATATACTGTAGAAGGTAAATAACCAGACATTTCATTCTGTGGACCAATCCATAGGAGAGAGATCTTTCCATGGAGTGACTCCCTTCTAACACTCCAGTCCCCCACTGCCTGTATCATTCAATATTCCACCAGAAAGCATTTGAGAACCACAGTCATAATTTACGTCAGCCAAAATTTTCAAAAGTCAGTGCTCTGGAATCCATATTTAGGTATTAAATACATTTGAAAGTATGTCTACTCACCAAAAAACCCTCGGTTAAAAGAATATTATTAAGAATGCAAAGTCAGGGACTCAAATGTAGAGCTGTGTGGGAATCAGTGGCAGCCAAATACAGACACCTGAGCTCCTCCTCCTGGCTATTCAGTTCATATACCAGCCCTGACCCTGGTATTGTACTACTCTCCTGTAGAATGAGATTTAAAACGACTGTTTAAATATTAAATAGCTTTTTTCCAAAATTATAGTTTGGAAAAAAGTGCTTATTTAAAAATGTATTTATTTTTTGCTATTGTTACTGATGCCTGAGCTGGCAGAAGGAGGCATTCATGATTAATCACAATGAAATATAGCATAGTGATCTGGCAACTGCAAATATACATTATAAGTGCTGTTATTATTTTATATGTCAGTTACACATTTCCTCCCTTCAGCAGCCCATCATTTGATTCAACTTTCTTTTTTACACTTGTAGAACTCATAGAAGGCAATGGGTAATAGAAAGTTGTTCAAGAAAGTAAACAGATACTGTATTTTGACTGTATAGCCTTTAGCATCCTATGAAATTCAAATTTTTTGACTACCAAAAAAGACTGGAGACATAAAGGCTACAAATCTGTTGTCAAATTCATAATATTTTTGGCATAGGTGAGTCAAAAGAAAAGGCATTCCAAATTTTAAAAATATTGTATTATTTCTTGCTTAGCATACAGAGGTGAAAGCAGTAACCAATATCAGCCAACACGGTTCTTTCACTGTATCTCATACAGCTCTGAACCATTTAATGAGAGTCTCCATTTCTTTAATTTATTCATCATTTTTCACTCCTCCACCTATGAGGAGACTGAAAGTATTTTGTCTAAATCACCAAGGAATTTAGACTGCAGATCTTGTAGTGGTCTGTCCATTAAAAACTGTTTTGCCTACTTTTGCTGCCTTATTTTGGCAATACATTGCATACAGATGTCGGTCAAATTTTCAAGTGGCTATTGATTTTGGGTGCCCAACTTGAGAAACCTTAATGGGGCACAATTTTCACAGGGAGGTGCACATCACAATCACTAGTCACTCTAAACTTCTGGCTGTAAGTCGTAAGTACTCTTCAGCATTGATTACAAACCTATTGCCCATTTACTAAAATGATCACTTAATCATATAAAATTGAATTTTGTCACAGAAAGGTGAGTAAGTAGCACAATAGTAGCAAAAAGAGAAGGAGTGGACAACACTGATGTCACTTTTTTCTGGACTGACCATTGTAATTTGGACTTTGCACTTAGAAAAATGAGTTCAGAAAGTTTGCGGGTAAATCTGCTTGATAAATTGTACAGTGTGGCTCAGAAACTCTCAAGATTGGGTCATATCTGTGATATTCCCTATGCTAAGAACAAAGTATAGGGGATGTAATGCTATCTCTTTTGACAGGCAAAATATCATGATTTTAATGGTGTAAGCTGTCAAAAGGGCAGCAATGGTAGCTATAGTACTTGTAGGCCAGACATACATTAAGGAAGACACAAAGGAGATTGATAGCTCTTCTTCAGGTGAGCCAAAAGAGTTGTCCCTTCCACAAACAGGATTTGGTTGAGTAAGTGATATTACTTCACCTACCTGATCACTTTCAATATGTTTTTACACATTTTTCTGATCCAGCAGCCACTGAGCTACTGTATCCTTCTCCAGTTTTTTGTAGATCTCTGAGGACACAGACTGTAGATGTGGAGGAAAATCTTCAGATATAGTTCAAGGCAGTCTTAGATTATGTTGCCATGACTCTTGGGTATAATTCTAAGTGGTTGGATTAGATACACTGGCTCATGCTGATACCAAATAGGAGATAATATTTTATGAGAATTATTTGTCTTTTACCTTTCACTTTTAATAAATTTCACTTTTAATAAATTGTATACAATACTTCTAGTTACTTACATGAACATGACCAGATAGAGGATGCATCTACACTAGAAAAATTAGTACCTATATTCCAGCAATGCTACTGGCACTAAGCTGCTGAAGGTTTCCATGATACAGTCATAAAAACACTAATGCAACTGCATAGTTATTGCCCATTGTTGGAATATTAAATTTTCTGGTGTAGATAAGACCACAGTGAACTGCTCTCCCTCATAGGGGTACCACCTTATGGGGTGTACTCATCACTTGCATATGGTGTGTTAAAGCTACAGTTACTACTGACTCTTTAATCACTTAGTAATGATTAAACTTATGCTTGCTATGGAAGTCTGTACTATACTTGCATAGTGACTGCTGTTTAACTACATGATGGATAGTACAATCCTTATGGGACCATATTCATTGACTTTAATAGGAAACTCCTTTGCTCTAGGATTACTGAAGTAGGCCTGCCCATAATTTTTTCCATATTCTTAATTTGTGTGCAGATTTCATAACCTTTATATTAGATCTCAAAAAGGTAATTACCCAATCATTGCAGGGATATATAATTGTATTTCTTAGACTTGAGGAAACAGGGTCAGATCCATAATTCTGTTTGCACTGCTAGCGCTTGTATAAGGGGATTCCCCCTGTGCCAGCTTCTCTTGGCCTTCCCCCCAGTATCTGAGACATTCTGGGGCAAGGCCAGAGCCCAATATGGCTGACAGAGAGGCTACATGAGGGCTGTGTTACCTACCTTACAGTGGGGGCCAATTCAGTCCTTATAGCCCCCAGAATTGGAGTGGTGTAAAAGTAACATAATTCCACTTTGTTCCCATCCCCAGATACACTAGAGTGTTACTTTTCCACATCTGTGGATCTAGCCCCATAAATTTAGGTAAATAATTTGCTCCATTAATTCAACCACTTTTCTAGTTTGTAAAGGCTTCATGAGCATTTTGAGTATTTTATATTGAGTTTTTATTCAGAATTATTCACCAGACAATTTCTTCTCACAATTCTTATTCTTATATTAATAATTATTTGTGAGCAGTTCATTGTGAATATTTGGGTATTTGAAATCAAGCTGGTTTGTATTGATTGGATGTGCAGGTCAAATGGTATGTTTCTGTTCTCTGAGTGGATGAGCATAACTCATAGACTCAGACGTCCAGCATGAATATTCCTGTTTACAAGTTCATAATTAGACTTAGTTTTAAATTTTCTGACTAAACTTTTTTTTTCGTTGGAAAATACCTATGTGAAAACCAAAATCGCCTGTGGAAAAGGATTGGCTTTGATGTTTGTTTGTTTGTTTGTTTTGGGGGGGTTAACTGAAAAAGTTTTTGGGAAAAATATTGAAATTGTCAAAATGTTTCATTTCAATATTTAAGCTATAGTTTAAAAAAATTAACATGATCAAAATGAAATGTTGATAAATTATTGAAACAAAAGTGATCAAGTGATCTAAACTGAATTTTTTTTGCAGATTTTTTGCTTGCAAAAAATTGAGATTTCAACTTTTTGTCCCAATTTGGGATGGGCAATTTTTTTTGAAGTCTCAGGCTGTATTCATATACTCGTGAAAAAAACTCTCACAGCCATCTTGTCCCGCATCTCTCTGAGAAAGCTCTATGCTTTTAAAGTCAGTACATGTACCAGCAGATTTCTTCTTTTTTGGAATACAGCGGGTCATACTGAAAGGTGAACTGTCAGGTTGGAGGGAGGTTACTAGTGGAGTTCCTCAACGTTCAGTTTTGGGACCAATTTTATTTAATCTTTTTATTACTGACCTCGGCACCAAAAGTGGGAGTGTGCTAATAAAGTTTGCAGATGACACAAAGTTGGGAGGTATTACCAATTCAGAAAAGGATCGGGATATCCTACAGGAAGATCTGGATGACCTTGTAAACTGGAGTAATAGTAATAGGATGAAATTTAATAGTGAGAAGTGTAAGGTTATGCATTTAGGGATTAATAACAAGAATTTTAGTTATAAGCTGGGGATGCATCAGTTGGAAGTAACGGAAGAGGAGAAGGACCTCGGAGTCCTGGTTGATCACAGGATGACTATGAGTCGCCAATGTGATGTGCCCGTGAAAAAAGCTAATGCGGTCTTGGGATGCATTAGGCGAGGTATTTCTAGTAGAGATAAGGAGGTGTTAGTACCGTTATACAAGGCATTGGTAAGACCTCATTTGGAATACTGTGTGCAGTTCGGGTCTCCCATGTTTAAGAAGGATGAATTCAAACTGGAACAGGTACAAAGAAGGGCCACTAGGATGATCCGAGGAATGGAAAACCTGTCGTATGAAAGGAGACTCAAGGAGCTTGGTTTGTTTACCTTAACCAAAAGAAGGCTGAGGGGAGATATGATTGCTCTCTTGAAATATATCAGAGGGATAAATACCAGGGAGGGAGAGGAATTATTTCAGCTCAGTACCAATGTGGACACAAGAACAAATGGATATAAACTGGCCATCAGGAAGTTTAGACTTGAAATTAGACGAAGGTTTCTAACCATCAGAGGAGTGAAGTTCTGGAACAGCCTTCCAAGGGAAGCAGTGGGGGCAAAAGACCTAACTGGCTTCAAGATTAAGCTAGATACGTTTATGGAGGGGATGGTTTGATGGGATAACATGATCTTAGCCAAAGGTCAATTAATTGCCATCAGTGGTAAATAGGACCAATGGTCAATGATGGGATGTTAGAAGTTACTACAGAGAACTTTTTCCTGGGTGTCTGGCTGGTGAGTCTTGCCCACATGCTCGGGGTTCAGCTGATCGCCATATTGGGGGTCGGGAAGGAATTTTCCTCCAGGGTAGATTGGCAGAGGCCCTGGAGGTTTTTTGCCTTCCTCTGCGGCATGGGGCACGGGTCACTTACCGAAGGATTCTCTGCATCTTGAAGTCTTTAAACCATGATTTGAGGACTTCAATAGCTGAGACATAGGTGAGAGGATTATTCCAGGAGTGGGTGGGTGAGATTCTGTGGCCTGCATTGTGCAGGAGGTCAGACTAGATGATCATAATGGTCCCTTCTGACCTTAAAGTCTATGAGTCTATGAGTCTATAATACAAACTTGAGACTTTACCTACAATAACACATTCTCTGGATGGATGTGTAACCAAGTGAAGCAGCAGCTGAATAAAGCAGAAAGTTATGCCTTTCCAATGAATGGAAAGAATTTAAACTGGCATTTGTAAAATATAATGCAGTATCAGGTAGGCTGATAGGTATGATGGAAAATCAAATCCAAGTAAAAATATCTAGATATTCAGAGTCCTTATAGGAAGGGAATAATCTTATTCCACAGCTTTCCTGTAGTAAATGATTTCCTCCATATTAGATTTAGAAGTAGATGATAACCCCTGTACATATGAATAAATGTGGCAGGAGTCCTGTCAAAGGTCAGCTAGAATGAACAAAATAGGAAATACAAATATTGCCACTGCTTTAGATCACAGAAAGAGATTCTTAGCAGTAGACACCGTGAGGGGGGTGGGGGGTGGAGACAGCATTGAAGGAAACAAAATCCTGATTTTCCCAGATCTTAGCCCAACCCCATAGCCCCTCAGGAGATAGTTAGTGAAAGTGAAGAGAGCTTTCCAATAAGACAAATTTGATGCTCCAATTCTCTGTCTTGCAAATGCCAGAATATGTTATAAAATTAAATTCACATTCGGGGCAAGGTAGGGCAGAAATGGGACTCAAAATCAGCTAATAGGCTTAACCAAAATCAAAGAGGAAAATGATTCATAGGTCTCTAAGGCCTGGTCTACACTAGGAGTTTATGTCGAATTTAGCAGCGTTAAATCGAATTAACCCTGTACCCGTGCACACAACGAAGCAATTTATTTCGACATAAAGGGCTCTTTAAATCGATTTTTGTACTCCTCCCCGACGAGGGGAGTAGCGCTAAAATCGACATGGCCATGTCGAATTAGGGTTAGTGTGGAAGGAATTCGACGCTAATAGCTCCGGGAGGTATCCCACAGTGCACCACTGTCGCCTCTCTGGACAGCAGTCCGAGCTCAGATGCTCTGCCCAGCCACACAGGAAAAGACTCGGGAACATTTGAATTCCATTTCCTGTTTGGCCAGTTTGAATTTCATTTCCTGTTTGGACATCGTGGCGAGCTCAGCAGCACTGGTAACGATGCAGAGCTCTCCAGCAGAGGTGACCATGCAATCCCAGAATCGAAAGAGGGCTCCAGCATGGACTGATCGGGAAGTGTTAGATCTGATAGCTGTATGGGGAGATGAATCCGTGCTATCAGAGCTGCGATCGAAAAGACGTAATGCGAAAATCTACGAGAAAATCTCGAAGGCCATGACGGACAGAGGATACAGCCTGGATGCAACACAGTGCCGAGTGAAAATTAAGGCGCTGAGACAAGCGTACCAGAAGACCAAAGAGTCCAACAGACGCTCCAGGTCACAGCCCCAGACATGCCGTTTCTACGCCGCGCTGCATGCTATCCTGGGGGCGGGGGGGCCCACCACCACTACCCCACCCCTGTCCGTGGACGGGGTATTCTCATCGGTCACTTCCTCTGAGGTTTTCATGGACAGGGAAGATGATGAAGGAGATGATGAGGACGAGGTAGCCGACAGCGCATTGCACGCCGATTTCCCCGAAAGCCAGGATCTCTTCATCACCCTCACAGAGATCCCCTACCAACCCTCCCAAGGCAGTATCCCGGACTGTGAATCCGGAGAAGGAACAGTAGGTGAGTGTATCTTTTGAATAGAATAGACATGGTAGTAAAGCAATTGGTTTTTAATGAGTAATTTGACCTGAGGACTTTGGATGCATTCGTGGCCAGTACAGCTACTGGAAAAGTCTGTTAACATGTGTGGGGATAGAGCAGAAATCCTCCTGGGACATCTCCATGAAGCTCTCCTGGAGGTACTGTGAAAGCCTTTGATGAAGGTTTCTGGGGAGAGCGGCCTTATTGCATCCTCCATGGTAGGAGAATTTACCGCGCCAGGCCAGTAGCAGGTACTCCGGTATCATTGCCTGACAAAGCATGGCGGCATATGGCCCCGGTGTTTGCTGGCATTCACGCAACAGCCGTTCTTTCTCTGTCTGCGTAATCCTCATCAGAGTGATATCAGTCATGGTGACCTGGTTGGAATTAGGTGCATTTTATTATGGGGACTGTTTGCCTGTGCCTTTTAAAAAATCCTCCCAGCAGTTTCCAGCCACACGGTGGGTGCGGGGAGGGGGAGCATTCATGCTGAGCGGTTCGCGGTCACCTAGCAGGGAACTTCCCCGAGACCAGCCACCTGGTGGGGGCGGGGAGGCGGACCGTTCATGCCGAACGGTTCGTGGTCACCTAGCAGGGATCTTCCCCGAGACCATCCACGCGGTAGGTGCGGGGAGGGGGAGCGTCCATGCTGGGCGGTTCACGGTCACCTAGCAGGGAACTTCCCCGAGACCAGCCACGCGGTGGTGGTGGCGAGGCAGACCGTTCATGCCGAGTGGTTCGCGGTCACCTAGCAGGGAACTTCCCAAGACCAGCCACGTGGTGGGTGCAGGGAGGGGGAGCGTTCATGCTGAGCGGTTCGCTGTCACCTAGCAGGGAACTTCCCCGAGACCAGCCACACGGTGGGGGTGGGGAGGCGGACCGTTCATGCTGAGCAGTTCGCGGTCACCTAGCAGGGATCTTCCCTGAGACCAGCCACGTGGTGGGGTGAAGGCTAAAGAGACCATCCCAGAGAATGGTATGGCCAGGGTTACTTTGGTTTCTGCCGCTGCACATTAACCCGCACAGTGCAGCAGTAACTGGCCAACTCTAGGAGCTCTGCTTGGAACGGGAAAGGAGGGCGCTGCTGTTAAGTAAGCTTTCAGCAGCCAAAAGTCTACGGCTTACCATGGCCACCTGCTAGCCAAATTTCGTTGCCCAGCCCTGCTTGTGTGATCTGTACACCAAAACCCCAGGAACTCAATATAAAGATTCAAAATGCGACCTTGTACTGAAATCACATGTGCTAGGTACTGTGCATGGTCTTGTTCACCGCGAAAGACTATATTCATTGTTCGGAAAAATGTATCTTTTTAAAGAATTCACTCCCTTTTTTTCATCCCACGGCTGCAACTGTCTCTAGGCTTCCCCCGGCATCTCCCTTCCAAAGGCTGTTACAGATAAGGCGGCGAAAGAAACGCACACGAGACAAGATGTTCTCTGAGCTAATGCAGTGCTCACGCACTGAGGTAGCCCAGCAGAATGAGTTGAGGGACACAATTTCCCAGTACAAGCGAGCAGCCAGCGAACGGGAGGACAGGAGGGACGCTCGTGAGGACAGGAGGGATGCTCGAGATGAGAGGTGGCGGATGGAAGACCAGAGGGTGACTGAGGCGATGCTTGGGCTACTGCGTGAGCAAACCGACATGCTCCTGTGTCTGGTGGATGTTCTGCAGGAACGGAAGGAGGATGACAGAGCACCGCTGCAGCACATCTATAACCACCCTCCTCCGCCCCCAAGTCCCATAGCCCCCTCACCCAGAGTCCCAAAAACGAGGGGTGGGAGGCTCTGTGCAAACAACCAGTCCACCCCGGCGGACTGCTCAAGTAGCAGAAGGCTGTCATTCCCCAAGTTTTGAAGCGTCCTTTCCCTCCTCCCACCTGCACCCCACCCTGCCCACCGTCCCAGTTCACTCCCTTTATTGAAAAATCTTGAATAAAAAATAGTTTTTTGTTGAACAATGCTGCCTTTATTTTCATTTCAAAGCAAGGTGTGTTTGAAGGTGGGGAAGGGGGTTGGTAATTGGAGAGGATAGGCATTATAAAAAGAGTAAACAAACGGGGGCAGTTTCTCCTCAAGGAGAAACAAACATAAGAGTCTCTAGTTACCCTGGTCTGTCTGGAAGCTAGTTTTCAAAGCTTCCCTGATGCGTAGCGCGTCCCGCTGTGCTCTTCTAGTCACCCTGGTGTCTGGCTGCACGTAATCAGCAGCCAGGCGATTTGCTTCAACCTCCCACCCCGCCATAACCATCTCCCCCTTACTCTCACAGAGATTGTGGAGCACACAGCAAGCTGCAATAACAATGGGTATATTGGTTTCGCTGAGATCTGAGCGAGTCAATAAGCTATGCCATCACCCTTTCAAACGTCCAAAAGCACACTCCACCACCATTCTGCACTTGCTCAGCCTGTAGTCGAAGAGCTCCTTATCACTGTCCAGGGCTCCTGTGTACGGCTTCATGAGCCAGGGCATTAGTGGGTAGGCTGGGTCCCCAAGGATCACTATTGGCATCTCCACATTCCCAACAGTTATTTTCTGGTCCGGGAAGTAAATACCTTCCTGCAGCTGTCTAAACAGACCAGAGTTCCTGAAAACGCGAGCGTCATGAACCTTTCCCGGCCATCCGACGTTGATGTTGGTGAAATGTCCCTTATGATCCACCAGTGCTTGCAGCACCATTGAAAAGTAGCCCTTTCGGTTAATGTACTGGCTGGCCTGGTGGTTCGGTCCCAGGATAGGGATGTGCGTTCCGTCTATAGCCGCACCACAGTTAGGGAATCCCATCGCAGCGAAGCCATCTACTATCGCCTGCACATTTCCCAGGGTCACTACCTTTGATAGCAACAGCTCAACGATTGCGTTGGCTACTTGCATCACAGCAACCCCCACGGTAGATTTGCCCACTCCAAAGTGATTCGTGACTGACCGGTAGCTGTCAGGCGTTGCAAGCTTCCAGAGGGCTATCGCCTCTTGCTTCTGGACTGTCTCCCATCCTGGTGTCCTGGCGCTTCAGGGCAGGGGACAGCAAGTCACAAAGTTCCAGGAAAGTGCCCTTACGCATGCGAAAGTTTCGCAGCCACTGGGATTCATCCCAGACCTGCAGCACTATGCGGTCCCACCAGTCTGTGCTTGTTTCCCGGGCCCATAATTGGCGTTCCACTGTATCAACATGACCCACTGCCACCAGGATGTCCAATTTGTGGGGTCCCGTGCTTTAAGAGAGGTCTGTGTCCCTGTCATCATCACTGTCATCACCGCGCTGCTGTAGCCTCCTCGCCTGATTTCTCAACATCTGCCTCTGAATAAAGTGCACGATGAGGCGCGAGGTGTTGACAACGGCCATAACTGCTGCGATGATCTCACCGGGCTCCATGCTCACGGCGCTATGGCGTCCGTGCTGTCAATCAAGGGAAAAGGGCGCGAAATGATTGTCTGCCGCCGCTTTCACAGAGGGAGGGGGGGAGTGAGGGTTGAATGACAGTTACCCAAAACCACCCGCAACACATTTCTTGCCCCATCAGGCATTGGGGGCTCGATCCAGAATTCCAATGAGCAGCGGGGACTGCAGGAACTGTGGGATAGCTACCCACAGTGCACCACTTGAAATGTTTATGCTTGCCCCATTGCTGTGGACTCACAACGCCGAATTAATGTGCTTAGTGTGGACACACACTACCGACTTTGTAATATCGGTTTCAAAAAATCGGTTTAAGTAAAATCGAACTACTATTGTAGTGTAGACATACCCTAAGAAAGAAGACTGCTGGAGTAAAAGCAGGAGTTCAGTTAGAGTTCTCCTTATAAAACTGTGTTGTGTTATTCAGTTAGGCTGAAATCCTGTCCACCTGCACAGGTTCTGAGTACCCGGGGTAAGGGAAGTAAAATGTACGCACATCCCAACCACAGGTTAATGAACCTGTGGGCTGGAATAGTAGCCTCGCCCACTCCATGACAGTTGTGTCGGTGTTGGAGGCTGCTGGTTCTATGGCCCATCTCCTAGCCCACCCTTAGTCCTATTTTGTTGGTTCTATGTAGGCTAGTGCCGAGACCTTTTCTGTGACACCTCATCAATCTGTAGATGGATCTGTAAGGTAAGTGGAGGCTACAGAATGGGAGGCTATATAAAAGTGAACTATACTCACTGATGCTTGTGAAACATGTTCTTTGTATAAAAGTTATGTAATAGGAACATAGGACGTGCCACACTGGATCAGACCCAAGGTCTGTCTAGTCCTATATGCTGTCTCTGACAGTGCCCAGTTCCAGATGGTTCAGAAAACTATTTAAGAACTCCACAGTAGTCAGATATTGGAAAATCTGCTCTCCCCATCCCCCAATAGTTAGAAATTGGATTAAACCCTGAAGCATGAGGCGTAATATCCCTTCCCCAAAACTTTATCATATATATAACTCTTGATATCCATATAAGTATCTAGTCCCTTTCTGAATCTTGCTAATTGCTTGGGTTCAATTTCCTATGGCAGTCAGTTCCACAGTCTAATTACTCTGTTTTTAGATTGCTACCTTTCAGCTTCATTGACTGTTCCCTTCTTCTTCTATGTATCGCTGAAGTTCTTCATTCCTCTTTGGTCCTGACCTAAATAACCTTGTCATCTTCAAAATTTGCCATCATTCTAGTCACCCTCTCTTTCCAGATCATTAATAAATGTTAATATTGTACCTAGTACAGAACCTTGGGGAACCTGCTTTTAACCTTTTGCCATGAAAATGAACGATTTAATCCTACTCTTTGCTTTCAATGTCTTAGCCATATTTTGATCAATGATAATACTTTAACTTGCACCCCTTGACTACTTAGTCTCTTGTGTGGGACATTTGTCAAAGTCCTTTTAAAATTCTAGATACATTAGGTCTACTGTTTCTCCTTTATCTGCTGTTTTATTGGGCGCTCAAAGAATTCTGAGAGATTAGTGTGACACAGTTTTGCTTTGCAGAAACAATGCTGATTAGACCCTATCAGATCATGATCTTGCAGATGTTTTATTATTCTATTTTTATTTATAATTTCAACCAATTTTCCAAGAACAGATTTTTACAGGTCTGAATCACACTGAGAAGCTTTTGAAAATATAGGTACAATATTTTTTAACCTCTAAACAACCAGAACCACAGCCATTTTTTATGAGATTGTATGTTTTTGTTAGCATCTCAGCCACTTCATACTTAAGCTCCTTCAGAACTGTAGGCCTGGTAACTTACTGAATTTTAAATTATCACGTTTCTCCAACACCTCTTCATCTGACATCTCAATCTCTGAGAATACCTCATTATTACTAGAAAGGATAGGAATTTTTCCAGCATCCTTGGAGTTGAAGACTGATGCAAAAAAAAAAAAGCATTTAGCTTCTCATCAATGCCTTCCTTAATAGCTCCTTTTAACCCATAGTGATCCAGCAGACCCATTTAGTCTTTCAAACACTTTCCGCTTCTTATATACTTAAAGAATCTCTTGTTTGTTTTTACACCTTTAGTCATTTACTTTTTTTAATCCATTTTGGCCCTTCTAATTTCCTTCTTACCTATTGCCTGTTGTAATTAATGCTAGTTTTCCAAATTTTGAAGGATTTTTGTTTGGCTTGGAAGTCTCTCAAACCTTGCCATGTAGCTGTATTGGTTTATTCTTTGCCTTCCTGTTTCTTTTTTAAATCAGTGATATGTATAGCTTCAGAGTAACTACTTAAATAAAACCAATAATATTATCCATACCACTTCTAACAATCTTACTTCTGTTGCTTTTAACTTTAGGGCATTTTTGACTAACCTTCTCATTTTATTGAAATCTTCCCCTTCTAAGGTTTAGAGTAACTGTCATGGTTTGGTACCCTACTTTGATACCCTATTTAGGATGTTGAACCTAATAGTTTTACATCTTTGGTGGTCATCTTAATCCTAAATTATAGATGCGTATCTTGGTGCTTAGTTTCCATCTGCATTGAGATATTAAAGCCATAATCCTTGTAGCTGATAGATGTGCTGGCCTCTATGCTTCCTTCCATCCCCATCACCAGAAGTGATATCAGGGAAACAGGGAATGAAATTCCCCCATCCCTGGAGCTGCTGGTGGTACTTAATTGTAGGTGAGAGTAATAATGAAGGGATGCTGTGGGAGACCTGTTCTTCCAACTTTCAGCCTGGGGATAACAACAGTATCTTTGCCCCACCACATCCAACTTTTAGCTGATTTGGATGATAGAAAGGGGAGACACTATGCTGTCTAAGGTTGCTTCTTGGTGCAGCAGGGCTCAGAACTCTCCTCCCACTTTCCCAGCCAGTCATCATTGAGTTGTTGAGCTGATGGACTGGGCAGGCAGGTAACAGCAGCAGTTGAATGTCTTGCCGCTAAGGACTGCTCTGACTCCTTGCTGCTGCTATAGTGATAGACTTTTCTGTAGCCAGGAGCTCAGGTCCCTCCCAGTCTGAACCTCTCCTCCCACTTTGAGTTTACCAGATGGGTGAAAGGGACAGGAGTTGCTTTGGAGAAAGAGATATGGCTGAGAACTGGAAAAGATTTGGGGTGGTGGAAACATAGATCAGGGCTATCAGTGTTTTCTGAATGGAAAGGGCAAAATCAGTTTGGGGAAAATGGTTTTCAGCCATTTAAGAGAATACTCAAAACACCATCACTCTTTGGCCTTTGTATTTGCAGTAGTCCTTTAACTTTTAAAAATATTTCTTCCTCAGACTGGAATGGCAGCCATGAGCTTCAGCTCTCTGGTGCATAACAGACTTCTAATGAGCATGACTGAAGATGTCTGAGAAATAGAGCTAGAGTTATACTACAAAAAGAAATACTGATAGTAATGCCAATAGGGACCAATTAGGGTTGGCAATGAGGAAAATTACTCCAAATTTTTTTATACATTAATATGTTTCTGAGGTTTAAGGTACACAGTCCACTATGTTGCTCACAACTTTTAGTTTGATATAAACAGATTTATTTGGATTGGTAACAATGTATTGTGATATTTGTGGTGAAACTACAGCATATTTTGGGACTGAGAAGCAAGCATAAATGAAATAAACATAGTTGCATTTTGCCAAAACTATAAGAAGTGATACAAGCTTTAAAAGAATTTTGTTCTTCTCAGTGCAATAGATCATAATTTTCCAATAGTGCGTATTTCCTTCCTATTGAAGTCTTGGAAACTTTTAAAAGTGATTGCTTACAGGCACTCTATTTGTAAAATAATCCTATATAAAAATATGGAGATTTGGAAGTCTGAGTGCATAGTTAGAAAGCTTTATTTTTAATAAAATCAGTGAGAGGTTCTAAATGAAATGTAAGATGGTTTCTGGACAACTTTGGGAGAGTATATCTAAATATTTTAAAGCAGCATCTTGAGTTATTTAAATCTGGAACAATGTCTAGTGCACCCATGGACACAATCCTTATTTGGATTAACAATCTTTTTGGCTGGTCAAAACCACACATGCATGTTTGCTTTTCAATTTTAATTGCTCAGCAGACACTAAATATTAAATAAATATTCAACACTAGTAAGCTGGAACATAATTGGCTGTGGGGTAAGAGGGACAGTTCCATCCCCCCCAACTTTTTATAGGTCTATATGCTCCATTATGTCTTCCCCTTGTTCCCTCCCTGCCCCCTGACTTTGCAGGACATAGAGCATTATATGTGATTGTACTATCTGCTAACACAACCCTCCCCCCCCATTTTTTTCTGAAATGATGACCCTGATGGTCAGAATACAAAAATTGTCTATTCATTTGTTGAAGAGTGACTCTGATCCCTAATAATTACACACAGTCTCCGTATGAGAGCAGGGATTTGCCCACATTGAACTAGTTGCAGGATCACTGCCAGATAAGCACTGATCCAGCTAAGTACTTAGGTATGTGATTAACTTAAAGCATGTAGGTAGCCCCATGGATTGCAGGAAGCCTACTCATATGCTTAAAGTAAAACACATGCTGAAGTGCTTTGCTGGACTGGCACCATAGAGAATAAATGGAAATGTCTATACATTTATCAGAGAATTTGTGCCTGCACATAGAGCTGCTTCCTTTCACAAGAAATAGCACAAAGAAATTAAGATATAATTTATTTTATACTTTGCTTACAGAGTCCATAACTGAAGCTGAATAAATTATAATATCTGCTCTGTTATATTGATCAATATTAAAAAATGAAAAAAACATTGCTTTGTTAGATTCTGGAGGACAGGTACACACGCTCATAGATGTTATAAATATTAAGCATTTCAACATTCATTTTAATCCATGTATGTCCAGCATCACTTTTGGCAGGAGCTGGAGAGGTTTCTACTGTGGCACTTGGGATTAAGATACCTTTCATTGGGCAGAAGTGAGTACATCAGCTTTCTTCCAGCTTTGAAGAATGACTTTAATAAGCTTTGGATCTGGTTTCTAATCTAGATGACCTGGACTGGGTCCTGGTTGCTTGAAGGCCACTTTGTCCCTGTACTGTACTGCCACAGCTGCAGTCAATGGAGGTACTGGTGAGCTGGAGCTTTCTTGTAATACCAGAGAGGAGGCTGCAGGCAGGATGTTCTTCATGAGGATCCCTCAACTTCAGAACTCCCTCTTAGGCCTTGCAGTGTGCTCTTAAGGGCAACACATTCAGTTTATTTGGGCCCATTCTATATACTGGGGGTTTGGGGAAATATGGAAGCAGAGAGCAGATGAGAGAGGGTCTGAAGCAGAATAGGGTAGGGTAGTGAGCTGAGCTAGTGTGCTAAAAATAGCATTGTGACCAGGATAGTGCAGGCAGGAGCTCGGGCTAGCTGCCTGAGTACACTCCCTAGGTTCATACTCAGGTAGCTACCCCAAGCCACAGCCCAGGTGACCCCAGCTACTCTGCTATTTTTAGTGTGTTAACTCAAACAGAGCTAGAGCAGGTACTTCAATGTGAGCTGGGAATCCCACCTCCTAGCTCAAATGTCGACGTACTCTAAGTGTGATACGTGTAACATGAAGAATATGGCCCCTACAGTCCTGTTAGATTCTGTGCTGAAAATCTGCGTAGCACAGGTATGTACAGAATATTGTGGGACATAAATCATGGCAGATGGAAATAGGCTGCAGTAGCTGGAACTAGAGACAGATAAATGCCCAAATAAGAACCCTTGTTTTTTGTTTGTAAAATGTTTCTGTGACACAGACATGTCGAGGCAGGTATGCTGCCCCTGTGTCTGACCATCTTCTCAATATTCCACCAAAGGGGTCATCTGCCAAAAGCTGAGAACTAGCTGATTGCCATAATAATCGTGAAATGTTTGTAAGGGAAACAATTTTAAAATTATATACCATGTAGGATACTGTTTCAAAACTGTTGGAGGTGAAATTTGTCACCTGAGTCAGGGTGTCTCTGAGCCAACTCAATCAATATTGAGAACAATCAACATCTGGAGAGGCAGCCTGTGATGGGGTGTATAAACTTCACACTGGGCAACAAGGGGTTATGGGATTATTTTGGGCTCAGCCAGCCCTGCTACACCAAAAGGCAGAGAATTAGTTCATTTGGGGGCAGAGCTGGAGGTGAGCAGACCTGCAGCCCACAGCTCCAGCTGTGTAGCACAGAGGGAAGCCTAAGGGCTCTGACACAGCTGCCCAAGGGGGTTCTCTCCTAGGGAAGGGAGGACCCACCCCAGAGACAATCAGAGAGCGAAGTATCCCTCTGCCCCCCGCCTGTGGGCTCTGGGTGAGAGCCCAGTGGAATGGGAGGGCCCGGGCTCCCCTCCCCACAATCACCGGGGCAGTGAGGGATTGTGGCCATGAGCACTGGGCCATGCTCCCCAAGTGAGGACCATTGCACAGCCCCAGCCCTGTGTTTACAGTCTGGACCACGCACACGCTTGAACATTCACAAAGATAAAATGACCCCAAGAAAAGTCTCTGAACAAGAGCCCTGTTGATCTGAGAGACACTCTATAACTGTCTAAGAGAGGGCACGAGATGTTATCGATTATGGAGTGTCTCTTCAAAGGTGGATGCCAGTTTTCTTGACTGGACAAGCGCTGTAAAGATTGTCCATTGGTGAGACGTCTCTCATCTGACAGGGAAGTAACTTGTTAATAAGTATAGACTATACAGTTTTTAGGTTTTTCTTTTACCTGTAACTTTGTTTCAAAATCCTTATATTTGCTTTTATTTGAATCTTTATCTCAAGGTCTGTTAAATAAACTTCAGTTTAGTTTTACTGTAGACGCATCCAAGTGCATTGTGCTAAGGAGAGTGTTGAACAGAGGCACAACTAGTAAAGTGAGGTGCACTGCTTCTGTGGAGATAGCAGATGTGTACATCGCAGGTGTGTACGTCGCAGGTATCTGGAAGATAAGAAACTGAGCTCTGATGTGTATCAAAGTGGGATGTGTAAGGTGCGATGCTACACTAGGAAAGAGGGGGGCTTGTACAGCCCAGAGCAGAGCAAATGTGCTGCCAGCAGCTGATAGTTGGGGGGCGGGATGCTTTGTATGCAGGGCCGGTGCAAGAGAGTTTCACGCCCTAGGCGAAACTTCCTTGAACCAGCCCTGCGCCCCTCCCCGCCCAGCTAACGCCACCCCCCCTCACGGCAGCCAGCTCCCCCGCCCCCGTGGCAGCCAGCCCCTCCCCCCCCCACAGCAGCCAGCTCCCCATCCCCCCTGCCCGCAGCAGCTCAGCCCCCCGCCTGCGGGCCACGGTAGCCTCCCCCCCACTCGCGGTGCCTCCCCAGCTCCTCACTCCATGCTCAGCCGCTGAGCCGAGCATGGAGCCAGGAGGCAGGAGGCAGCTGCCCGCCGCCGAGGGCGGTGAAATGCCGCCCCCCAAATTCTGGCACCCTAGGTGACCACCAAGGGTCGCCTAGTGAAAGCACCGGCCCTGTTTGTATGCACAAACCAGGCTCCCTCCTGTTGTGAGCAGGTGGTAGTGATTCATTGTGGACACCTCAGTTAACTCTGAAAAGTGTCAGTTTCTACCTGATCAGATCAATCCATTTAAAAGGTATTTATCTTCCTGTCATTTTGAGAAATATTATACACATTACCTCCCTTACAGTATGATATACTGGATGACTGTGCTAATACAATGTGGAAAATTGCATTATTTTACGATGTGATAGGTTTTTTTAAATTAATATGCATTACAGAATTATTTGTCAGATTATTTGTCAAATGTTACTAAGATCTTTGAAATGGCTTTGTGAACTATACATTTTTCTCCTTCCTCTCCAGAGGTCCTTTTCATGTTTAAGTTTCCACATGTCCCTCCTATTCACAATTACAGTGTACAATCTAATTCTTCTCTTTATGCAGTGCTTAAAATTGTGTTACATAATTCCTGTTTCAAGGAAAAAATAACTGATTGGAATAAGTGATGAGGTGAAACAGTAGATAAAAGAATATTATTAACAATACAGGCTTTGTCTACACAGCCAATTGAACATGAAAACTTTTGTCGTTCACAGGTGCTTTAAAAAGCTCCCCTACCCCCTGAAAGACAAAAGTTTTGCCGTGGCAAGTGGCAGTGTAAACGGCTCATTGTTGGCAGGAGTGCTCTCCTGTCGACAACGCAAACCCCACTCATAGGGGGTGGAAGTATTTTGTCAGCAAAAGTGCTGACAAACAGCATTTACACTGCCCAACATTTAGTGAGACAGCCATGTCGACACGGCCATGTCGCTAAAAGCTGTGTAATGTAGACAAACCCACACTTGTATAACTGCCTGGGGGGAGGGATGGGAATCAGCGGTCCTTTGTGCATGTTATATACATTATTCACTAGAGCAAGGATCATTTACATTTTAGCTAATGTTCCCTATTTAAAATACAGCACCAAATTTTGGCTCGATGGTTGGGTCCCTTTGCATCACTCCCATGATGGGGGAATTCTTACCTGGTGTAGTGTGGGTTGGGTTGGGGGTATGCCTGGAGGAAGGAATGTAGCCAGAGTGCCTTCAATCCTCAGTTGTAGTAATGGCTCCATAGCTAGTGCAAATAAGAGCAGCCAAGAAAGACAGGATCTTTGTTTAGAAAATACAAGACTTCTGTTTTTAAGGTCTCATCCCATAGACACACAGAATTAATTGTATGGCACTTGTTTTATCTAATTTAGATAGATGATGGGAAAAGGCAGCCCAGTCAAGATTTGAATGTGATGTTCCATGGATTCTGGGTTTTCCAAAATTGACACAAAACTATTAAGCCACCCTGTGACGGGATCCCCAGGATGCAGCCTGGGACTGTGGTACCACTGTGCCCCCTTAACTCTCCAGCCAGGGCTGTCTTTCACAATGCTTTGCTAGTGACAAGCAGCAATCCCCTCCAAGCGCTGTTATCACTCAGCACAACCACATGTGAGCCCCATCCCCAGCTAGATTACATGAATGCTTCCAGAGACACTCATGAATCACACAGAGAAAGGCACCAGCCAAATCCTCCCAGCTCCCAACCTTGTACCTCAGGAATATACCATCTTGCATGGCTCAAGACGAGCAGTGCAAATGTATTAATTGGTTCACCACTTCATCAATGGAAAGTGAATATACACTAGCCTTTGTAAACCTGAACAGATTTACCACATACTTCAGGCAAACTCACTGGTAAAGATAAACAATTAAACAAATGTATTTACTACAAAAGATAGATTTTAAGTGATAGGCAAAAATTCAGAGAAAGAAAAGAAAATTCCTAAACTTTCAACCCTATTAGACTGGGCAATATCTATATTAAGCAGTTTTTCTCACCCCACTGGATATTGCAGTTTATAGTATACAGATTTCACCCTTGAAACCTGGGCCAGTCTCCTCTGTTGGAGTCTTCAGTCTTCAGTGTCCTTGTTGCTTTCAGCATAGGTGGGGGAAGGAGAAAGGCCCTGCATTAGGCCACTGTGTTCTGTTTCATACCCTTAGTCCATACGCTTGGAGAACACAAGTCCAGGCATGTGTGGTGGTCATTGCTGAGTCCCCAGGCAAGGTTGAGCAATTCCCCTGGTGTGGCCTTGTGCAAGTGAGTCATTGAATTGTAACTCCCTTGCTGGATAACGGCTGTTGATGGTTGTTTGACACCCGCCCGAGCGTTGGTTAGCTCTCATGTCCTTTTCTCTGGGGATCTAATATGTGGGCAATTCCCCAACTCACAACCTGTTTTAGTGACAATCATACAACACAATTCCATAACTTCACATGCACTAATTATATACATATTTAGATAGAACCATGGCTTTCAGTGGATCAAACCTTTTCCCTGATACCTCACATATGGCCTGCTTTATATGAAATATCACAATTATATATATAAATTATGAATATGGGGGTTACAGGGCGCTCCCCCTGAGATATAGAGTGTCACACACCCTCATTTTTGTGACCTATAAAACCAAGTAGTAAACACCTAAGATCAGTTATTTGTAATTTTTTGAAGGTTAAGAAACTGAAATATGAAAAAATGTAATTAAATGATGGTATATATTTTGAAATTCACTCTGAAAGAGCTGCGGGGGGGAAGAGATAAAGCAGAAATAGTGAAATGGGCTTGATCTTTGCCAGGTGTAAACTAACATAGCTCGGTTGACTTCAATGGAGTTCTGCTGATTTCATGGTCTTATACCCAAAGTTTCTTAAAGTTTTTCCTCAGACAGCCCATCTTTAGCAATTCTTTGCTTCCACAACTCTTAAACTTAATGGCCTTTTCTCAGATTTCACAATACCAGCACAGTTTTCAATTCAGATGTCACACTGAAGCCCATCATAGCAAGAGACAATGTGACAATAAAGGACTAGAAAAAGTTGCATTGTAATTGTGCTTGAAAAATGGAGTTTAAAAATGCATTCATACTCTTCACCTTTAACGTATGTGTTATTCCAGGAACAAAGGGAGGGAGAATATGTATGAGCAGGATAATGACAGGCCTGGTCACATCACTCGTTGTTTTGTCCATGACAATTGCATTACTGGTTGTCCCCCTTGTCACAGAAGATAGCAAGCTAATTCTAGCAGCTGCAGATCACAAGTTATGCAGCTTTTATTTAGAATGATGTAAATCAGAGTTTAGATTCTACATCCCTTATGTAAATGTTTGTATGAACTGGTCTGTTAGAGAGAAATCCTGGGCCTGCTGAAGTCAATGGGAGGTTTGCCATTGACCTCATTGGGACCAAATCCCCTTCCCTTCTCCGCCCCTCTCCCCCCCAACATCAAGTACTTTATTAAGATGTACAAACATTTGTCTTGATGCCAAAATGAAATGCTTTGGAGGATTTTGTGTGTTGTAAAGATTCATGGCAAGTGATTTAGTGAACACTGCCAAATTAACAATTCCATTTAGATAACCTAACTCCCATTCAATTCCCCACCTCGCCACCCCAGGCTCAGGAAAGTCATTTTAAGAACCAACAGTTGTGTACATGTTGGATCATGACTTTGAGTATTGTTGGCATCTATTTGAGCACTGTCCAGTACTCTTTAAAACATGATTCTGACTGGTAGGTTCAATCACAGTACAAACCACACCTGAGTGAGTGGTTGTAGCAGTTAGTTGCCTCTTGTTTTTTGAAAGTTCATGTAAATGCACTGTGCCACCAATGGGTCAAATTCTACTTTAATTAATACCATTCTAAATCCAAAAGAAACTCCATTGACTTAAATGAACATTATTGTCATTCTGCTCACACCGCGCCTTCCATTACTCCTCATTGTCCATCATATCTAATTTAAACCTCCTGTCCTCATCTTCTATAACTCTTCTCCTGTCTAATAATCTAACCTAATCTCTTATCATGTTGTTACCCTCGCCTGGTTCTGTCAATGATGCCAGCCCTAATGCCCCAGGCATCTCTTTTTCACATAAGTATTTGGTACTTCTTCCATGCTGCCCTCTATAATTGCAACACCCTCCTTTCTCTAATTTGCCAAATCACTACACTCATTCAGATCTCGTTAAGCGTTTCCTCTTCTATGATGTCCACAGTATAAGTCAATTTCTAATATTAACCACTGCTTTAAAAATACAATACTAATGTGTTAATTGAGCCATCAAGTCATTCGACCTGAGAAAGACCTTGAGAACGATTCCCTCGCCTGGTAGTTCAGGCAGTGAGTTGGGATGTGGGATACCCAAGTTCAAATCCCTGTTGCAGTGAACAATTAATTATTTATGCAAAGAGGAAAAGCATCAACAGCAAGGACCAAGCGAGAGACACCCCAGTATAGTCTGATAGTATGGGCATTCACCTTGGAAGCAGATGAGTTGGGTTCAGATCCCTGCTCCAGACTGGGGATTTGAACCTAGGTCTTCCACATCCCATGTAAGTGCCCTACCAACTATGCTAAAAGTTATGAGTGGTTCATCCAAATAGTTTGTGAACCTAGCCCTTAAATAATGTCCAGTCACAAAATGTGTTTGGTTGAACCACATATTTTGGGTTGAACTAAACACTTTTTCAGTTCACCAAAATTTTTCCAATCTGATTCAACCCAAATTGAAGGTTTGCTGAGTTTTTTAAATTGATAGTGAACAGAAAATCCGTTATTCATCCAATGTAGTACCATCACTGAATTTGGTTCATGATCTGTACCAGGAACTTTACTTATACTGCATCTGCTTTCAGTGACTCCGGGATTCAATAACATTTGTTTCCCTATTCATTAAAATATTTTAACTAGGTTACTTTCTGTTTTTCCACCTAATTAAAATGGCCACTCAAGACAATGGGAATTCACATGCTACTCTGTCCTAATGTTTTACATTTTTAAAGTTTAGACATAAATACAGTAGCAGAAGGCTAAGTTAAGATTAGATATGCAGTATCATACTGCTGTAATTGTTTTAGTTAATCCAGTGGGAAGAGCATGACAGCAATTTATTCTGTTAATTAGTTTTTGGCAAAGTCATAGGATATTTTTCAACTTTGTCTATCTTGCTCTACTTTTTGGTTGTTTAATAACATGTACTGATTCTGGTTTTCCATGTATTACACTCACTGTTGTCATAGTCCATATGATTCATAGCTAGGGTGACCAGATGTCCCGATTTTATAGGGACAGTCCCAATTTTGGGGTCTTTTTCTTAATAGGCTCCTATTACCCCCCACCCCCGTCCCGATTTTTCACATTTGCTGTCTGGTCACCCTATTCTTAGTCATGACCAAGTGCATATTAGAACAATCCAGATGAAAGGCACAGTCTGATGTCAATTGATTCAAGATGGGGAAGAAATATTGTCTCAGTCTCTCTCAATGTAGTCTATTTAATGATCTTCAGCCTTCTGTCCACTATTTCAGCTGTAGTGTTCACAGAGAGAAAGCATGGAAACATTTAAATAGTTTTTCAATTACATCCAGAGAGAAAACTGCAGTCCCCACAATGTTAGCTTGGATAGAAAAGTTTGTAGAGATTTTGCTTCTAGTTCTGCAAAAATTCTGGCCCGAAAGTTTACAAATTCCTAAAATCTTAGATGTTAGAGGTGGAAACAGCCCACTGGATAATGACCTGATAATGTTCCCTACAATGCATCTGCTAGTATTTTGTTTAATGCCATATAATTTTCAAAGTCCTAGTTTTCAAAGTGATGAGACTTCCATCACCCTCTTGGAAGACTATCCCAGAGTTTAATATATCTTATCTGGAAGATTTGCCTGATATTCAGCCTAAAGATTTTGAGATGTTCCGATTTTGTGTCTATGCAGAAGTATAATTTAGAACCACTGTTATTAGTAAACAGAATGGACAAATTCCACTAAAGGACTCAATAACTTACCTAAAATACAATTCCCACCAGCCTCTCTCCTCATAGTCCTTGAAAAGAAACTCAGGGTTTCAGACTATTTTGGAAGCAGTAGGCTCCTCCCTCATAGCACCCTGCATCCAGCCCCCAGACTCTTAAATCTCACAGATAGTTGTTTAAGCATCTCATCTGATCTCAAACACCAGATTGGAACCAAAGCACAGAAGTAGTTTCTGAGATAACCAGTAGCTAACCCACAAACCCAACACCTTGACTTTCATCTGAAAGCAAAGTGTAAGCTAGGTCATACTGTAGTGCACTAATGTAATAATATCCAGCAAGAAACACTGCTACAAAGTAAGCATGGAACAGTGTTATCCACTAGTGCAGATTGTACTGCAGTATTCCACTCTGCAATAACTTAGGCAGGGATAATTATTGCAGTCTGCATTGGAGCTGGTTGAATTAATCATTGCAAATTTGGGAGACTGGGTTGTGTTGAAGTTTGTAGGTGCATTAGCTATGGAGCTATTTTGTTTGATTGTCTTTTTAATTCATGCCAAAAGCACCTATGGCATGAGATAAGTAACTTTTTTGTAATGATTTAATCTAAATAAATTATCAATTGTGCAATTAGATTTTATTTTTGCCAATAATTTGTGAACCTATCATTAGGTCTATTAATGTAATCATTATTCATAAAAAGATTGAGTGAACTTTGACTTCTCTATTTGTTATTCATTATTCATGGTGTGTGATTGGTCACCTAAATTACATGATATTTTTTCTGCTTCCTGATTGGATGACAAACTTTTTAAACAGAAGAAATGATTAAGAATGACCTCACATCCCAGTGAGTTTCCCTAAAATATAATGATTTGTGCTAAAGTTCATGTAGCTTTTGGAGTCCATGGACATTTTCACAAATTCATCAGTGGTTTTCCAAGTACTTTCAAATACTGAACAAAATGACTTCATGAATAGTAGCAAGACAAAGTCTCCATGTTTGTTCACTAAAATACGTATGGATAACTGTGTATTATTCACCCCACTCTGTGAATCTCCAAGAGGGAAGCTGCACCCTCTTTGCCAAACATAGATCAAAAAACCAGCACACTTGGCTGCTGATGCTATTTAGATAGCTGAACGTCAAATCAGAACCCTAGATTGTGAATGTTGTCATCCAGATGGTTTCCCTAACCAAACAGAATCACCTCCATTTTGTCAGAATTGAGCTTTAGCCAATTAGTCCTCATCCAAGCCCTAGTGTTAATGACATACTGAGTAAAATGAGACTGTACCATCTGGGTCTGATGAAAAATGTTGATGGTACTTGTCAGAGTTCCCTCCCCACTCTGAACTCTGGGGTATAGATGTGAGGACCCGCATGAAAGACCCCCTAAACTTATGTTCCATCAGCTTAGGTTAAAAACTTCCCCAAGGCACAAATTCCTTTCCTTGTCCTTGGACGGTATTGCTGCCACCACCAAGTGATTTAAACAACCATTCATGGAGGGGCCACTTGGAGCCCTATCTTCCCCAAAATATCCCCCCAAGCCTCTTCACTCCCTTTCCTGGGGAGACTTAATAATATACTAACCAATTGGTTACAAAGTGAGTACAGATCAAACCCTTGGGTCTTTAGGACACTGAAAATTAATCAGGTTCTTAAAAGAAGAATTTTATTTTTTTAAAAAAGCAAAAGAATCACACCTGCAAAATCAGGATGGAAGGTAACTTTACAGGGCAAATAAAAATATTTAAAACACAGAGGATTCCCCTCTAGGCTTAGCTTCAAAGTTACAAAAACAGGAATAAAACTCCCTCTTAGCACAGGGAAAATTCACAAGCTAAAACAAAAGATAATCTAACACATTTCTTTGCTATTACTTACAATTTCTGTAACTTTAGATGTATCATTTCAGGATCTTGTTAGGAGATGTTTTTTCCCTGCCCTGGTCTCTCTATTGTCCAAGAGAGAACACACAAAGAGAGCACAAACAAAACCTTCCCCCCCCCCAGCAGATTTGAAGGTATCTTCTTTCCCCCATTGGTCCTTCTGGTCAGGTGCCAAGTAGGTTAATTGAACTGATTAACCCCTTACAGGTAAGTGATTCTGTACCTCTGGCCAGGAGGGATTTTATATTACTGCATACATAAATGTTGTTATCCTTCCCTTCATATTTATGACAGTACTACAATCAAAATATGGCCATAAATATATAAAAATTTTAAAAACTACTGTTCAGACTTCGGCAGCTACATCACTAACAATATCAATCATAAAACATACTCCTAACTAGAACTGGTAGAAAACATTGGCTTTTTTTTTTTTTTTTTTTGCCCTATGGAAAAATTAAATGTAAACAAAGTGGACTTCAACTTTTTGACAAAAAAATTATGAAACACTGGGTGCCTCATGGGAGTTGTACTTAAGGTGTCTAATTCTCCCCCTAGGAGAAATTCCCTTGTCTGATTACATCTCCCGTGATGCAACATGGTCTCTCTTTATGGAGAGGGAAGGCAATTGCATCATGGAAGTGCCCAGCTGTGGTGCATCATGGAAGATGTAACCTGTAGCCAGCGAACCCGGCTTATAGAAGAGAATGGGAGAATTAGGCACTGAAACTACCACTATCAAAAGCCAGCATGGCAATATAACCAAATCAAAATACTTACGCTTTTGGCCAAAATATTTGGGTTTTACGCATTTGTTTTTTTAACAAATCTAAATTTTCTGTGGAAAGCAGATACTCTTTGAATAACTTTGTTTAGTCAAAGACTTAGTATTCATTGAAAAATCCTTTGAATGGAAACTTTTCAACTATTCCTACTCCTTAATTTATGCCAATATTTTGTAGAGTTATTTTCAAGTGCCTCTTCCATCATTAAAAAAGACTTTTTAAAAAAAGGCAAAAATGGCAGCTAGGTGCCCAATTCCACCTTGGGAAAAGGGCACTGTCACCTCCCAAGACCCCATGACAGTGGAGTTTTGGCTGTGCTATGGCCTGCTCAGTTTTGTCCTGTCAAGCCCGGTCAAGAAGAAGCCAAACACTGCATTGTACAGTAGTATCACCTGGATCGCCTGGATCAATTGGTCTTCAGCTGTTAAGACTGCACCGATCACAACACGTCCACCATTCTTTTTGCACTCTTGCCTTTCTTCTCCACGTTCGTCCGAAGCGTTTAACAATGTCATCTTCCCATCTTCTTGGAGGCCGACTGGGTGGTCTTTTCTGTTCTCGCGGGTACCACTCAGCAATGATTGCAGTCCACCTATTGTCCATGAGCCGTGGTGTGTGGCCCGCCCATCGCATCTTGTTATGTCTGCTTTCCACAACAATATCTTTCACACCACTGAATTCTCTGATCATTTCATTTGGGATGTAATCCAGAAGGGAGATTCCCAACATAGCTCGTTCCATTGCCCTTTCAGCCGTTGCTCTTCTCTCTTCGTCAGTGCCCACGTTTTACTGCCATACAGCATGGCATGTTTTTCTTGTCGAGTCTTCGTAGCATGCTCTGCAGTTGGTTGGTGCTTTCGGCAATTAGTACGATGTCGTCCGCAAATCTGAGATGAGATAATTGCTCTCCGTTTATGTTGACGCCACTCCTCCAATTGATCTTGTTCATAACCATTTCAAGGCAGGCGGTGAATAGTTTCAGTGAAATCGTATCTCCTTGCTTTACGCCTTTCTCAATTGGGATGCGGAGGGGAGTTTCAAGGACAGTAATGTCTGTTATACATCCAGTATTCGCTTCCTTCAACAAACTAATGTACTGTGTGTTCATGCCCTGCTCTGTGAGTGCCTTTAATATTGCGTTAAACTCTACGCTATCGAAGGCTTTTTCATAGTTGACGAAAGCAATGCACAGCGGGAGTTTGTATTCCCTTGCTCTTTCTAGGAGCTGGCTAAGGGTAAATATATGGTCAATCGTGCTGAAATGTCTTCGAAACCCTGCCTGCTCTCTCGGCTGTTGTTCATCCAGACTCTGCAAGAGTCGGTTCATTATCACCTTTGTAAAGAGCTTCTAGATGTGAGAGAGCAGGCATAGAGGGCAGTAGTTCTTAATATTTTCTCGATCGACCTTCTTGTGCAGCAAGATAGTATTCGACTCTTTCCAGCTTGATGGTATTTTTCCTTCTTCAAGATATCAACTGAATCTTAAAGCGAGGGCCTTCCAACGTTTTTCACCTCCTGCAGGAATAATTTCTGATGTTATTCCATCTTTGCCTGGAGCTTTTCCCTTCTTCATTTGGTGTACTGTGCTTCAGACTTCACTGACGATTATTGCAGGGACGCGTTCTTCTGACTCTTGGAGGGTTGGGAGGGGGACGTTGATTCTTGATTTGAACAGTTCTGTATAGAAGTCCTTGCAGACCTCCTCCATCCCTGCTCTGTTGATTACTGTCTCTCCATCCTTGTTCTTCAATGCTGTCACGCTCAATCTATACTGCATCAATTCCCGCTTGCATGTCCTGAGGCTCTTGCGTGATTCAGCTCTTTTAACGAGCTTTTCTTTCCAGAAGTTCTCAAAGTCATCCTTCAGTTTTTGCCGTATAAGCTTGCACAGAATGGAGTACTCGAGGTTGTTATCCGAGCTCCTTTTCATGTTTCTCCGCTTCTTCAACAAGCTTTTCATATGTACAGCGGTATATATTAATACAGCCTTGAGAAGGAAGCACTTGTTCAGCGATTTAGAGGCTCTTAGCTGAGAGCCCAGATAAAACTAAAAAATCCCAAAACAAAATTTTCTAGTTTCCAGCAGCAGCTCCCTTTTTCTGTAAGGCCTCAGGCTTCTCCACTGCCGGAAGAGCTCTGCAGTCTTGCCTCTTTTTGCTCAGTGTATTTCCGAGGCCTCCCTGGGAGCTCCCATCCTCTGGAGCTTCTTTCCTCCTCAGAAGTATTTCCAGTGAGCTGTCCTAAGCCTTTTATTAGGCCCAGGTATTCCTTACATAATTATCTGCTGTCCGGCTACGTAGGCAGTTAAATATCCTCAAGTGGACCTGGGTTGTCTTAGTCCCTTCAGTGGAGCCTGTCACAGGTAGGCTGGACACTATTGAGTCTAGTGTCAAAAATTTGGGAGTTAGTTATATCTTCCTTTAACATCACAGCTGACCCAGTGAATGGTGATATCCTTAGGTCTCCCTGAGACATACAAACAGACTGACAATCTTAGTTTTTTCTAAAGCACCTATCCCCATAATACCGTATATTTTTGTCCATTAATAACATTGCTATATTTCTTCAGTCTTTTCACTTGATGAATTAGTTTTCATAATTCTTTACTATTTGGACTCTCAAATTATGAATTTAAGAAAAGTTTAGCAAGGTCAATCAGGCCAAACTGTTATGAACACATAAGCTCATCCTCATTCATCTTCCTTCACCTAATTGGCTCTCTATCAACTTTCTATATCAGCGGTTCTCAAAATGTGGGTCGGGCTCCCAAAGTGGGTCGTGACCTCGTTTTAATGGGGTCACCAGGGCTGGTGTTAGACTTGCTGGCGCTTGAGGCCCAAGTCCGAGCCCCACCGCCTGAGACCCAAGCCCAAGGGCTTCAGCCCTGATTGGTGGAGCTCAGGCTTCAGCTTCGGCCCTGGGCAAGGGGCTCAGTTTACAGGCCCCCCACCCAGGGTTGAAGCCCTTAGGCTTTGGATTTGCCCCACCTGGGATGGTGGAGTTCAGGCAGGCTCAGGCTTCAGTCCCCCTCTCCTGGGGTTGTGTAGTAATTTTTGTTGTCAGAAGGGGGTTGCGGTGCAATGAAGTTTGAGAAGCCCTGTACTATACAAATCAACAAGGTCCTCCGTGGTCTTGGTCCTGTTTATTTTCCATATCACCTTTATTATTATATTCCAGCTTGTATGTAAGAAGTCGTCAAACTTTTTCATATCATGGACCACATCTTAATAGAAAGATTTGCTTGTGAACCTCATATTCATAATTGCACAAACCACTTCCCTCCTGGCTGCAATTGAATAGCATCCCTGTGGTAAATACAGCAATTGCTTATATGGAAAAATGATATCAGGAAAGTATTATAAGCCAAAAAATTCAAAAACAGATGCCTACAATTAGGCTCTTAAATCTATATTTAGGCATCTAAACAAATGGTCTGATTTTCAAAAATATTGAATACCTAGCAGCTTCCACTAAAGTCAATGGGACAGATTGTCTTTTGTAGAAAGGCCCCTTTACTTCACGTTGGCAGTGGGAAGCTACTCTGTACTAGCTATTTAGGAATAGCTATTATGGTAACACTATACCTGAATAACTCTTTGTGTGCACACAATTATTCTAGAAAAAAAAGTGTCCACCTATAGGGTTATTCAGGAATAGCTATTGTGTTTTAAATTCACATTCTACCTGAATCTGAATTAACTTTCAAGTGTAGACAAGCCACTAGTGTAAATGACAATTGGTCCCAATGAGACTAATTTTAGGCACCCATTTAATGACATATGAAATCAGAAAGGAATCCTGCAAAAAGTAGAAACATGGACAGATTTCCTAGGATGAATACAAAAGAGTATCACAAGCATGTAGGGACAAAAGAAGAAAAGTGAAGGCACAAAATAAGTTACACCTATCAAGCGACATAAAAGGCAATAAGAAGAGGTTCTGTACATTCATTAGAAGCAAGAGAAAGATAAAGGAAAATATAGTGTGACGGGTTCCCACCAAGGTGCCACCTGGAACTGGGATATCAGTGAGTCCTCTGACTCACCAGCCTGGTCTCCCTCTCACACTGTGCTGCTGTCACTTACTGCAAACCTGCTCCCGGCCCTACACTTCCACCAGCATTCACAAAGGTAGGGACACACCCAGCTGCAGTTACATGCAGGCTCTCTGACCAGCCACTGCATGAATCAACAATAAAGAGACCACAGCCAAGATAACCCCCAGCTCCCCAGGCACATCTCCCCCACTGGAGTATAAACCCAAAATGATACCGTCTTGCGCTGCATAGGGAACTGTACAGCATAAGCTCATTGAGTTCGCCCCTCCTCAATGCAGAGAGGAAACACAACAGCACCGGTCCCTTGAGCTAAGGCTATGTCCACACTACCCGCCCGATTCGGCGGGTAGTGGTCGATGTTCTGGGATCGATTTATTGCATCTCATCTAGACACGATAAATCGATCCCAGAACCGCTCCCCATCGACACCGGCACTCCAGCCCGGTGAGCGGAGGAAGCGCTGTCGACAGGGGAGCCTGCCTGCTGCCGTGTGGACCGGGGTAAGTACTTTTAAAAATTGATCTAAGATATTCGACTTCAGCTACGTTATTCACGTAGCTGAAGTTGTGTATCTTAGATCGACCCCCGACCCCCCTCCCCCCCCAGTGTGGACCAGCCCTAAGATTTCCAAGCACTTCACTCCAAATGTACTGGTTTAGATTAAAACATAAAATAAATTTATTAATTACAAAAAGATAGATTTTAAGTGATAGCAAACAGATCAAAGCAGATTACCTAGTAAATAAACAAAAAACACAAACTAAGCCTAACATACTAGAAAGATAGGATATGAATTAGCAAATTCTCACCCTGACTGATGATAAAAGCAGGCTGCAGATTCTTAAGGGACAGGCTGCATTTGTTTTGCAGCTTGGGATCCCCACCCCCTGTTCTAACTCCTTTTCCTTAGGAGCTTCTCTTAGGTGACCAGTTGTGGGGGAGTGAAGAACAACCGATGATGTCATTCCCTGCCTTATACAGCTTTAGCATATGGCGGGAACCCTTTGTTTTAAACTTGGTTCCCAGACCAGTTTGTGGAAAAATACTGACATCCCAAAATGGACTCCAGAATTCTGTGGCCTGGTCACATGCCCTTGCATACCTTGCTGAGTCATTGCAGCCATTACTTACAGGTTGTCTGGAGCATTCTCAGGAAGGTTAAGCTATTGCACAGCCCATTGTCTTTGTTGATGAGCCATTAGCACTGTCTGGCTTCCTCATTGTTGTACCTGAAAGGCTGGCTGTGGGTGTTTTCCAGAGTAAGCCCATTTGAAATAGACATCAATAGTCAATATTCATAACTTTATATACAAAAATGATACATGCATACAAATAGGATAATCATATTCAGCAAATCATAACTTTTCCAATGACACCTTACATGACCCTTCTTGTACAAAATGCATCATAATTATGCCATAATCTATCATAATAATATCACTCTGAAGAATATGGGGTTCAGTGTCACGTATAGGTTCTCTACTTAGTGGGGAAGAAGAGCTAATAATGAAGAATGCCAAAAAAGTTGAGGTGTTTGCCTATTTTGCTTCAGTCTTCATTAAAAAAGTTAACTGTGACTAGATACTTAACACAATTAATATTAACATGGTAGAAGAAACACAAGCCAGAGGGTTTTGGTTTTTTAGAACATTGGTCCGCCTTCTATGGGGAGAGGGAGCTATATAATTTAGATGGCCTTCACCTCAGTAGAAGGGGGACCAATCTGCTTCAGAAAGGATGGCTAGAGTAGTCACAAAAGGAGAGGGTAAAAAGAGGGAAGATATGAGTCCTCTGGCAAAAAATTAAGAAACAAAAGGACATGAAGAGAAAAAAGTTCTTTAATTGCCTGAACATCAATGCGCAGAGCCTGATTAACAATCAAGAGAAATTTGGAATTGCTCAATTATAAGCATAAATTCAATCTAGTTGGTATTACTGAAATCTGGTGGGATGATTCCCATGACTGGAATGTTAAAATCAATAGTTATAACCTATTTAGGAAGGTTTAAGCAGTGAGTGGCACTCTATGTCAAAATGATAACTCAGAAGAAAATGATCTTGAATGCTTATGGATCAATGTCCTGACAGGTAAAAAGCACAAGATGGAGTATTAGTTGGTGTCTATCACAGACCACCAATCACACTAGGAAACAGGATGACCAGCTCATTATACACATAACTATAATGTGTAAGGGAAAAGCTGCATGATTATGGGGGCGTTCAGTTTGAGTGACATACGTTGGAGGTCTCATGCTAGAAAATTTCCTAACTCAAAAAGTGTTGCAGCCAACACGGGAATTCTATGTGAGACCTAGTCTTAACATATAAAGAGGAAATGATCACAGAACTAAAAATTAATGGTAACTTATGTACAAGTGATCATAGTCTGAACACATTTTTAATGTGCAAACAGAATGAAGTCCATACCTATGAAACATGTACTTAGTGCTTTAAAGGGGCTAGTTTCACAAAAGTTAAAACAATCAAGAGCCATATCATCTGGGAAGAAGAATTTAGTAAGAAATATGTGAATGATAATTGGGAATTGTTTAAGAACACTTTGCTAGTTGTCCCAAAAGCCACAGTCTAGGAAGAAGGTCATATTGGTTAAAAAAAAAGGTGACCTGATTTAGAGGAGAAGTGATATATATGAATATGAGAGAAAGAGGGAGGAAAAAAACACAAATGGAAGAAAGGGGGAAATAGATGGTAGTGAACTTAGATCAGAAGCTAGGAGTTGTAGAAAATTGATGGAGGAAGAGACACATGGAGAAATCTTTAGCCAGCAGAGCTAAGGAGAATAAGAAGAAGGGTTTTTAAAGTATATTGGGGAGGGGAAGGAATCCTAACAATGGTATTCATCTGTTACTAGATGGAAATAGTAGAAATCTCAAAAATTCAGAAGCATTTAATAAATATTTCTAGTCTATATTTGTGGAAAAGAGGATGATGTAGTTATAGCATATGATGATATCACTCTTTCTATTCCACTAATACCTCCGGAGGCTCTTAAATAGCAGCTACTAAAGTCAGACATTTTAAAATCAGCAGGTCCAGACAACTTGTATCAAAGAGTTTTTAAAGAGCTGGCTGAGGAGCTTGCTGTTCTGTTAATGATGATTTTTCAATAAGTCTTGGAACCCTGGGGAAGTTCCAAGAGACTGAAAAAAAGCTAATGTTGTGCCAGTATTTAAAAGGATAAAAACAGAATGACCCAAGTTATTATAGGCCTGTCAGGCTGACATCAACCCTTATCAAGATAATGGAGTGGCTGATATGGGACTCAGCTGATGAGGTATTAAAGTAGGGTAATATAATTACTGCCAATTAACATGGGTTTATGGAAAATAGATCCTGTGAAACAAATCTGATATCTTTCTTTGATGGAATTTGATTACTCATTAAAATGGTTTTGCACCAAAAGTTTAGCTTTTAAAAGTAATAGCATTGATGTAACATACTATTAGACTTCTGTAAGGCATTTCACTTGGTATCAAATGACATTTTGATTAAAAAATAAAACAATAAAAAATTAATATGGCACACATGAAATGGAGTAAAAGCTGTCTAACTGATTGTTCTCAAAGTGTAATTGTAAATGGGGAATCATCACTGAGCAGGTATATTTGTAGTGGGGTCCTGCAGGGATTGGTTCTTAGCCCTATGCTATTGAACATAGTTATTAATGACCTGAAAGAAAACATAGAACCATCACTGATAAAGTTTGCAGATGATGCAAAAATTGGGGGAGTGGTAAATAATGTAGGAAAAAGGTCACTGATACAGAGCAATCTTGATTGCTTAGTAAGCTTGGTGCAAGCACACAATATGCATTTCAATATGGTGAAATGTAAATGTATACATCTAGAAACAATGAATGTAGGCCATACTTACAGAATGGGGGATAACACTGAAAAGCAGTGACCCTGAAAAAGATTGGGGGAGGGCAGGGATATTAGTTGAAGATGAGCTCCCAGAGCAAGGCTGTGGCTAAAAGAGCTAATGTAATCCTTGGATACATAAAGAGGAGAATTTTGAGTAGATGTAGAGAGAACATAAGAACAGCCATACTGGGTCAAACCAAAGGTCCATCTAGCCCAGTATCCTGTCTTCCAACAGTGGCCAATGCCAGGTGCCCCAGAGGGAATGAACAGAACAGGCAATCATCAAGTGATCCATTCCCTGTCACCCATTCCCAGCTTCTGACAAACAGAAACTAGGGACACCCTCCCTGCCCATCCTGGCTAATAGGCATTGATGGTCCTATCCTCCATGAACGTATCTAGTTCTTTTTTGAACCCTGGTATAGTCTTGGCCTTCACAACATCCTCTGGCAAAGAGCTTCACAGGGTGACTATACGTTGTATGAAAAATACTTCCTTTTGTTTGTTTTAAACCTGCTGCCTATTAATTTCATTTGGTGACCCCTAGTTCTTGTGTTATGAGAAGAAGTAAATAACAATTCCTTATTTACTTTCTCCATACCCTTCGTGATTTTATAGACCTCAATCATATCCCCCTTAATTGCCTCTTTTCCAAGCTGAAAAGTCCCAGTCTTCTTAATCTCTCCTTATACAGAAGCAGTTCCATTTCCTTAATCATTTTTGTTGCCCTTTTCTGAACCTTTTCCAATTCCAATATATCTTCTTTGAGATTGGGCGACCACATCTGCATGCAATATTCAAGCTGTGATGTACCATGGATTTATATAGAGGCAATATGATATTTTCTGTCTTATTATATATCCCTTTCTAACTGATTCCCAACATTCTGTTCACTTTTTTGACTGCCCCTGCACATCGAGTGGATGTTTTCAGAGAACTAGCCACAATGACTCCAAAATCTCTTTCTTGAGTGGTAACAGCTAATTTAGACCCCATCATTTTATATGTATAGTTGGGATTATGTTTTACAATGTGCATTACTTTGCATTTATCAACACTGAATTTTATCTGCCATTTTGTTGCCCAGTCACCCAGTTTTGAGAGATCTTTTTGTAGCTCTTCACAATCTGCCTGGGACTTAATTATCTTGAGTAGTTTTGTATCATCTGCAAATTTTGCACTTCACTGTTTACTCCTTTTTCCAGATCATTTATGAATATGTTGAATAGTACTAGTCCCAGTACAGACCCCTGGGGGACACCATTAATTACCTCTCTCCATTCCAAAAACTGACCATTTATTCCTACCCTTTGTTTCCTATCTTTTAACCAGTTACCAATCCATGAGAAGACCTTCCCTCTTATCCCATGACAGCTTACTTTGCTTAAGAGTCTTTGGTGAGGGACCTGGTCAAAGGCTTTCTGAAAATCTAAGTATACTATATCCACTGGATCCCCCTTGCCCACATGCTTGTTGATCCCGTCAAAGAATTCTAGTAGATTGATGAGGCATGATTTCCCTTTACAGAAACCTTGTTGTCTCTTCCCCAACAAATTATGTTCATCTATGTGTCTAACAATTTTGTTCTTTACTATAGTTTCAACCAGTTTGCCTGGTACTGAAGTCAGGCTTACCAGCCTGTAATTGCCGGGATCATCTCTGGAGCCCTTCTTAAAAATTGGCATCACACTAGCTATTCTCCAGTCATTTGGTACAGAAGCTGATTTTACTTCTGTATTTGGCACTGCTGCTGGAATATTATGTCCAGTTCTGTTGTCCACAATGCAAAAAGGATGTTGATAAATTGAAGAGGGTTCAGAGAAGAGCCACAAGAATAATTAAAGGATTAAAAAACATGCCTTATAGTGATATACTCAAGAAGTGCAATGTATTTAGCTTAACACAGAAAAGATTATAGGTGACTTGACTTTATTGCAGTCTTTAAGTGCAGAAAACCCCTCAGAATCCAAGCCATTTGTTCATTATTGCCAGCAGTTCGCTATTGCAAAAGAGACCCAGCGTAGGGAGAATGCAGGGGTGAGGGGAGCTGTCATTCCCCGCAACAGTTGCAGAGCATGAGGTGGGATCCAGGGACCAGGTTCATTATATCCGAAAGTTTGTTATTATGAAGAGTGTTATAGCAAAGTGGGGAACAAATATTTAATAATGGTCTCTTCAATCTATCAAGGAAAGTTATAACATGATTCAATGGCTAGAATTTGAAGCTAGACCAATTCAGACTGGAAATAAAGTGTATATTTTGTTAATGGAGGGTAATTAAGCATTGGAACAATTTACCTAGGGTCATGGTGGATTATACATCACTGGAAACTTTTAAATCAAGATTAGATGTTTTACTAAAATATATGCTGTAGGAATTATTTCGGGGAAGTTCAATGGCCTGTGTTATACAGCAAGTTGGACTAGATTATCACAATTGCCCCTTCTGTCCTTGGAATCTATGAATCTATGATATTTAGTAAGGCTTTTTATACTGTCTTGCTTGACTTTCTTGTAAACAAACTAGGGAAATACAACCTAGATGGAGCTACTATAAGGTGATTGCATAACTTGTTGGAAAACTGTTCCCAGAGAGTAGTTCATAGTCTAGTGGAAGGGCATAATGAGTGGGGTCTTGCAGGGATTGGTTCTGGGTCCAGTTCTGTTCAATATCTTCATCAATGATTTAGATAATGGCATAGAGAGTACACTTATAATGTTTGTGGACAATACCAAGCTGGATGGGATTGCAAGTGCTTTGGAGAATAGGATTAAAATTCAAAATGATCTGGACAAACAGGAGAAATGGTCGGAAGTAAATAGGATGAAATTCAATAAGGAGAAATACAAAGTACTCCACTTAGGAAGGAACAATCAGTTGCACACATACAAAATGGAAAATGACTGCCTAGAAGGAGTACTACAGAAAGGGATATGGGGGATATAGTGGATCGCAAGCTATATATGAGTCAATGGTGTAACACTGTTGCAAAAAAAAGTGAACATCATTCTGGAATGTATTAGCAGGAATGTTGTAAGCAAGACACAAGAAGTAATTCTTCTACTCTATTCAGCACTGATTAGGCCTGAACTGGAGTATTGTGTGGAGTTCTGGGCACAATATTTCTGAAAAGATATGGACAAATTGGAGAAAGTCCCAAGAGCAAGAAAAATGATTAAAGGTCTAGAAAACATAACCTATGAAGAAAGATTGAAAACATTGGGTTTGTTTAGTCTGGAGAAGAGAAGATTGAGGGGGAGCGCATAAGAACAGTTCTCAAGTACATAAAAAGTTCTTACAAGGAGGAAGGAGAAAAATTGTTCTAGTTAACATCTGAGGATAGGAAAAGAAGCAATGGGCTTGAATTGCAGCAAGGGAGGTTTAGGTTGGACATTGGGAAAAACTTCCTGTCAGGGTAGTTAAGCACTGGAAGAAATTTCCTAGGGAGGCTATGGAATCTCCATCCTTGAAGATACAGGTTAGATAAATACCTGTCAGGAATTGTCTAGTTATTACATAGTCCCGGCTTGAGAGCAGCGGATTGGACTAGATGACCTCTTGAGGTCTCTTCCAGTCCTACACTTCTATGATTCTCATAAGCAAACCAAGGAAATGTGGTCTATATGAAATTACTATAAAGTAGGTGCCCAACTGGTTGAGAAACCATAATCAAAGAGTAGTTATCAATGGTTCATTCTAAAACTAGGTGGGCATATCTAGTTGGGTCCTCCAGCGGTCTGTCCTGGGTCCAATACTATTCAACACCTTCATAAATGACTTGAAGGAGTGGGGAGTATACTTATAAAATTTGCCAGAAGAGTTGTTAGCAGTTTGAAGCACAGGATTCTAATTCAAAGTGACCTTGAACAATTCTCCAATTTATCTGAAATCAATACGTTGAAATTCAATAAAGACAAGTGCAAAGTACTACACCTAAGAAGGAAACCAATTCCAGAAATACAAAATGGGGAATAACTAAGTAGGCAGAAGTACTGCAGAAAAGGATATGGAGGTTATAGTGGATCACAAATTGAATATGAGCCAATAATGTGATGCAGTTGCAGAAAAGGATAATATTCTGGGATGTATTAAGAGAACTGTCATATTGTTCTGCTACTTGTCACTGGTGAGGCCCCAGTTGGAGTACTGAGTCCAGTTTTGTGTGCCACACTTTGAGATGTAGACAAATTGGAGAGAGTCCAGAGGAAAAGAAGAAAAACGATCAAAGTTTTAGAAAACCTGACCTCTGTGGAAAGGTTAAAAAAAAGGGGCATGTTTAGTTTTGAAAAAAGAAGAATGAGGAGGTGGATCTGTTAATCGTCTTCCAATATGTTAAGGGCTGTTATAAAGGCATAGTGATCAATTATTCTCCATGTCCACTGAAAACAGGACAAGAAGTAATGGGCTTAATCTGCAGCAAGGGAGATTTTGATCTGATATTCAGAAAATCTTTCTAACTGTAAGTGTAGTTACACACTGAAACAGACTTCCAGGAGAGTAATGGAATTCCCATCATTGGAGGTTTTTAAGAACAGATTAGACAAGCCCTGTCAAGGATGGTCTAAGTATGCTTGGACCTGCCTCAACGGAGGGGGCTAGAGTAGATGACCTTTCAAGATCCCTTCTAGTCCTACATGTCTATGATTCATTGATTTTATTTATTTTTTTAAATTCCTGGCTGAAGTGAGCCAGCACTAGGTGACTCGTGAACTCTATATGCACAGTTAGTGATCCGTGGATCAATTTAAGAACAATTATTTTTATCTGATATTTCTCAGAAACAGGAAAATATTACATGTCTGATTGTAATGAGATAACATTTGCTAATGCCATTGTTAAATGTACCAGTGGGCTTTAGAATTCTCTAATTTGTGATTTAAGATCAAAGGTTTGTGTTTCAAAAGGGCTAGACTTCTGCATTCTTCAACATGTCTTAAATGGTTTACATTACCTTAAATAATTATTTCAGTTACTTATTATTGCAATGCACCCTGGTGTGAATTTTAGGGAAGGTGTTTCAAGATCCATTTTGTCTTTTATTTATTGTACTGTATTCCTAGATTTTCACAAGTCAGATGTACCAGATGATGATACAAACACTCAACAACAACATTATAAATAGGTTTGTGAATAAATTACATATATCTTGAGATGAGAGATTGTCTCTCTCTGAGTCCCTCAAGAAGTGTGCAAAAAGATCCTCACTGCTGTTGAAACTGGGAAAACTACATTTGCATATGATTTAGGACCCAATCCTACAACACACACTGCCAGAGCTAGTACCTAGATTTTGATTTCTGTTCACAGATGTGGTGCTTGCACTATTCAGGAAGTGCTGGGATGTTTTCAGGGGAGTAAGCACTGCTCCCAGCAATGTTTGCAGTACTGAGTCTTTAAGTCAATACAGATAACACAGTCCAGTCCAGAGAGTCAAATCCTCATCTCATTGAATTCAGGTGTAAAATTCCCTTTGACTTCAATGTGATAAAGTGGGGCAAAAATTAAATGGGACAGTCGGGGGGAATAAACACTATCCTCAGCAGTATGTGGAGGACAGAGCTCTTTTCTTGAAAGCTTAACGCTGTACTATGACAAGCATCCTATCAGGGTACAGTAAATGCTATATCCCCTCTGTGTGACTTTTATCTTTACTGGTGCTCTTATCAAGGCTTTTCTCAAATGCCTCACTTGATCTCTCTCTCGTTCCAGTTATCAAACTATAATTTAGAATTGCTCGAGGTTACACTTAGCAGTGGGCAGGAAAGGATCACTGCTATTTTCCACTGTGCACTGGGGAAAATCATATATATAAATATGTGAACAGGCCAATATAAAATGTACCAACAAAATAAATAAATAAACTTGAGTTGTCATGGGCAACCCTTTTTGCTCATGAGAGAGATATTACAATGAGAAACATATGGAACAAAAGATACAAGATTTGAAAGGAGGTGCAGAAAGAAATGTAAGAAAAACGTGACAAAATGTATCCATTCAGCTAATCAAGTGAATTGCCAGACAGACAAATCTCTCTTTTGCTTTTTGTCCTTCAATGAAATCTCATTTGTTTTTGAGAGCAAGTAGTTTTGTAGCACTGTTTTCCATCCATCTGGCAGCAAAACCAACTGCGAGTGAAAACCTCTATAAATGAAGAAGTATGCAAGGAAGGTTCAGCTTTACTAATTCCAGCCAGGGTCCATCATTGCCAACTTTTTCCCTTTAGTCTCACTCTCTGACTTTCCATCTTAGCCAGAGAGAAAGGCAACATGAATTGTTGGTTTTGGGGTTTTTTAATTCTCTCTGAGTCATACTGCTGCAAAGCATCTGAGTCCTTCGGAGGCATTTCTGGACTGTCTCTTTCTCTTAGAATCAGATGTTGTGTTTGTATGGATTAAAGTTGTGGAATCCAAGTATCTTGATTTTCCAGTCAATACATGCTGCAAAAGATCTTAGGAGGTAATCTTAAATTAATTATGAGGTGTCTTTCAAATGTCCTTGCTGGTAGATAAGAGTGAATGTTCTCTCACTGGGCAGAAATTAAACAAATACTTACAACTGAATAATAAGGTGATGCCATGTAATTTTATAATAATTAAAAGCATTTTTAAAATATGAGGATTAGTGTCAAAATAAGAAAAATACATTCCCCCCTTGCTAAAACTGAGGGAAATTTACCAATCGATGTATTTTACAAGAAGGAAGGGCTTGTTGTTGAAGTGTCATAACAGCCCTAATCTACACCTTTTAAAATATTTTACAATATCTGGAAGCAAGGAAATCTTCAAGACAAAATGGTTTTGTGGTCAACCTACTATGTGACCTTCCACCAATCACTCAGAGCTTGATCCAAAGGCCTTGAAGTCAATTGGATCTTCTCTGTTGATTGCAATGGCCATTGGATCAGGCTCCTAATCTATATGTCTCAGTCCCTAATTTGCAAAAAAAGCAGAAAGAGCATAACAACAGTTTGTCTACCAGACCTAACACTGATCTCTGTAGTACTCCCCCAGATGCCTTCCCCCAACTCATGTCAATTAGTATTAACCGTTTTACAGTTCGCATGACTGTTTCTATCCAATCCAATTTGAAATTAAATTTTCAAGAAATTGCAGTTCTGATGTCCCCTTTGCAGCAGTTAGCCTCTTTTATAGAGGAGAGTAGTGTGCAGTCCACCATAGTGGGTGAATAAATAGCAGGGAGCCATTCCACTAGAGAGAAGAGGGCACAGTGAGCAGCACAAAGGCCTTGATATCCTCAGAATTAAACCCAGATTTTCGTATGGGTCATCGAATTTGCACAGTTTGAAGGTGATGCACCTTGCCCTCTATGCACAACCATAGAATCCTCGTCCTATGGGATCGAACTGTGGAATTTAACCACTGGCTAGAGAGTGGGCTGGAGGGTGCAGAACTGTATAGCCCCATGAGTAGCTCAGCTGGGATTGTGCCTCAAGAAGACACAATATCGCTGGGTTACCCAGAAAGAGAGGTAACTGTGCAAGCTGCACCATCCATTAAAATGCTCTCATTGGTTTACAGATCCCATGCTTCTTTGACCACAACTGTTTCAAGCAGTTGTTTAGGTCACACTGGCAGCCTCCTTACGAGCTCTCCAAGCCCCACTTCTACCTCACATACCAGAATCTCACTACCTGGTCCAGAGTGGGAAATGTTTCTGAGATTCTGAAAGTTCTAACTTACAGAGTTTTTAGATTAATCTTTCTACATGAGGGAGAATTTACATTAGCCCTAAATCTCTACTAACCTTGAAAATCATGGGCACATTCAGGCATTATTTTTTGTATGTTATTTTTTAGGAAATCCCTACCCTGCTGTATAATTGTAACGTCTTAGAATAATGCAGTTAATTGAATGTTCTTTCCATCACTGTTAATACATTAAGCACATTACTACATTTTAATCATTTATAACTACTTTCAAAGTGCAGGATTATCACCTGCTCATATGACAGTGGCTGCTATGTCACCATGAGTCCACATTTTAGGTAAAGTCTAATGATGGTGATTATTTATATTTTATTTTTAAGTCCTTCTCATATCTTGAAAGATTCCTCCAGAATATGAAAACATTTGAGAGGAAAACAGCAGCTTTGCAGGATGCCTCAATCCGCTTGGCTAGCACTTGACAATACAGAGCTGACTGCCAGGAATTCAATATTATTAGACCTTTAAGGCAGTATCGGTTTACACTATGCAGAATAGGCACTGAGGTCAGCACAACTGCAGCAATGATTACTGAAATAAAATTATGTCTAATTGATTCAACAGTTAGAAGGCAGGTGCATGAAAAAAAATTAAGCAAAGTAAATTCTTCAGCACTCACAGAAAAAATATTATGAGAAGGTTGTATCACAGGCACACATGTTGTGTAGACTAAAGCTTCAAATACTACCTTGTAATGAGAAGGCTTATCTGAGCAAAAAATTCACAATAGAAGAAATCCAAGAACACATGCTTAAAAAAAATTAAAAAGCTAAAATGAGATGAAGATGCTGACAAAAAAATAAAATAAAATAAACTCAGAACTGCAGAGAATAGAGATTATCCATCAAAGATTCAATCATGTGTCAGATTCCAGATACATCTCCATTTTATTAGCATAAGAAGAGGAATGAAAAGTTCTGTAGCATTCTGAAAGGTACCTTTCTTCTACTTTCACATTTTAATGTTACCATATAACCCTGTTCTAACCACTTGAACAAGAAGATCACTTTGCTTGGCTTTTCTGTGGTGTATTTGTGAGCACCTACATTAGTTACATTTTAGAGAAAAGGTAACTGGCCGGTCAACTTCTATAAACAGTTCCTAGGAAAAGCGCTCCACAGGCTGTATTAGCTTTCATGTAGTTAAGGTGTAATACATATTAAACATTCTTTTGTAAATCTGCCTGGATGTTAGCTGATTTGAGCTGATCAGCTCTTAAGGCCTGATCCTGGAAGGTGCTAAGTGTTCAGTGAAATAAGTGTCCCTTGATGGTGTTCAATCAGTACCCCACAAAAACGCTCAGGCTGGGATTTTAAAAAGCACCTAAGTGAATTAGGTATGTAACCCCCATTTAAAGTCCAGGGGAGTTAAATGCCTATCTTACTTAAGCACTTTTGAGAATTCCAAGCTCAGCACCTTGCAGAATGAGACCCTAAGAATGCTTTGAGAATCAAGCCACAGATTTTTTTTTTACGTTACAGCTGCTTCATTCATACCCCCATGTTAGTAGTGCTCATTCAATTTTTTATTACACGCGGGTATGTTTGATTATGTGTTTTCAAACCAAATCCTATTTCATGCATTCCAGGTTTTGTTTTGTTTTTGTGTGCTGCATACCAACTACACTGCTGTTAGCAGTTAAACTTGTGAGTCAAGTATAAAGAAGTCACTGCTGGCTTGAACTAGTGGAACTGTTTCTTTAGCTCTTAACTAATCCCTTGTCTGGAAAGCTGGAAACCTACATTTTAATCTCCACTATTCATAACCTCTCCCTTTCAATGCATTTTTATAAACAGTGTAGTTTATTTCAGAGCTGTGTGTAACACTTGCCAGTTGTCTAGAGTCCAGCCGGGTATGGGAAGCATTATGCAGGTAATTAGAGATATGGAATGCAGCGGTGACATGAGCTAATTGCATAATTATCAGTAACTAGGATGATACAATAATGTGAGTTGCCATGTAGTTACCGTCTTTGTCAGTGGAGTTACCATGTATAACCCAGACTTTCATGTTGTTATCCCAAAATAGTATGCATAATTCTGCAGAAAATGTATAACTGATTTGTCATCATAGCACTCCAAACATCGAAGGGCAGTGGGGAAACACACACATAAGAAAAATCCAAACTCATATGGCAACATGCTCAGTGGGGTTTCTCTGCAATGTTGGCCAGTAGTGCAGATTACAGAGGAAATGCAGGCCAGACCTACAACATGGGGGGCTGATTCCTGGAAAGCAGTGACTCAGGAAAGGCTTTAGGGGTCATAGTGGGGAAACAACTCAACATGAGGTTTCAGTGCAATGTTGTAGCAAAAAAGGGCTAATGCACTTGTTGGATGTATGAGAAGAATTAGGCAATTCAGGGATAACAAGATGAAATGCAATGGCCTGTGATATACAGGAGGTCAGACAACGATCTAATCATCCTTTCTGGCCTGGAGCTTTATGAAGCTATGAAACACTTGACTCGCCACTGTCTTCTTCCAGCAGAGCAGCAACCCAGAGACACGGAGAGCAGGGCAGCCTTTGGGTGCTATTTTTTGATGGACAGTTTCTTTTCCTTCTTTGGCTTTATTTTTATTACTGGATACAAGCACCCTGTGCACCCTTATCTAGTGTACAAATAGTCATAATTATTTCGTCATCAGTTAGGCACCTAACTTGGGTGGGCACTTTAGAAGTGCCACAGCAGAGATTAGGTTGGAGAACTGGGTTCAATTCCTTCCTCTACTATGGATTTTATGTGATCTCAGGCAAGTCATTTAAGCCCAGATCCACAATGGCATTTAGGATCCTAACTTCCAGCGATTTCAGTGAAGTTATCAGCCTAAATAAGTTTGTGGATCTGGGCATTAGGGTATGTCTACACTGCAAAAAATACCCCATGACAGTGAGGCTCAGAGTGCAGGTCTTCAGGCTCATGGGGCTCATGCTACTATACCAAAAATAGCAGTGTAGACACCCCTGCTCGGACTGGAGAAGGGGGTGCATTTCAGAGCCTGAGCCTGAATAGCTACATACCTATTTTTAGTAGCATAGTACAAGCCTTGCAAGCCAGAGTCTGTAGACCTGGGCTCAGAGTCTCTCTGGCCTCACTTCTCCATCTGTGAAATGAGGATAACACTTTTTACCTCTGAGACGTGTTGTGAGGATGACTACACTAAGGATTGTGAGGCACTCAGATGGGAGCCATAGATTGTTTGAAAATCCTACCATAACCTGGTTAGCACTGAATTGCTTTTGTTAAAAGACTTCAGTACACAACTAAGTGCAATGAGGGACAGGGCAGGACAGGCAATTTCATTGCTGATGTGGGTAGACATGAGATCTGCTCAATTATTTTCCAGATACATTGTTAAAGTTTCCTAAATTATATATCCCTTTTTAGTTTCCTGACTCATTTAGTGAGAGGGAGGTGGGGAAATGCTCTTTAGATTGATGGTACCAGTGACAGGTTAAACTTAGTCAAAACTACAGACCCATTATTGTTAAACAATAAAAAAAAAGTTGTAAACTGTTGACCTCCTCCAGAGTCTCTGCTTGTGTGTTTTTTTATTCTCCTTAATGTCAAAAAGCTCAAGAGAAATGCCAGAAACCAAGAATTCATAATCCTGTACTCAAGTAGTGCAAAGTGTAACAGCACTGTTGGAACATGATTAAGACAGAAATAGAAGTTGCATAAACATCACATTGTGGCCTCTTTTTTTATCAAAGTTTACTAGAACAAATTCTGTGCCTGAGGGGAAAACAGTAGATAAAGCCAAAATATGACCAAAATAAAACTGTCATGAAAAATGTATCGTTCCGAAGATACCTAGAGATTGATGTGGATCTGGACTTTCAAAACAGAAGCTGCCATAGGCTAGACTCACAAAGAGCCTTAGATGCCTAACTGCCTCTTTAGGTGCCAAAGTCCATCATCTCCTTTTTAGGATCCTTCCACTGGCTCCCTCCTACTCCAGCACCACATCACACACCAAGCTCGCTGTCTTTGCTTTTAAGGCCCTTCACCATTTAACCCCGCCTTCCATCTAGTGGGATTGCTCACCTGTCTGTTTTTCCCTCTGCTACCTCAGTGCTTTCTCCCAGGCCAACCCCATGCATGGGGAAGACTCCCAATGAAATTCATAAAGCTGCCATCTTATCCTCTTTTAAATTCCTCCTTAAAACTACTTCTGCCATGATCGCTGCTTAGCATTGGTTAGGCAAGTGGCAAGCTGAGACTTGTATTTTTCCTGCTAAACTCTCTTCATTTTGTTAACTCACCCTTCCCACACATATCATTTGTCTGTTCTGTCCACTTATTGTCTCTTTTCTGACACCTAAATTGAAAATTCCTGCTCCATAGAGCTATGTCTTTACTTGTATGTATAGCGCTTAGCACAAAGGGCCCAGAGACTTGACTGGGTTTTTCAGGTGCTAGTATTAATAATTAATCAATTACTGGGCAGTCATCCATGTTCTCCTCCTGTAACAAAGTTGTTCTTCAATTCATTATGTAGTAATCCTGTAAAATTCACTCTGCAGATGTTCAAGAGAATAAGTCCAGATGTTGTCACTGATTATAAAAGGGCAGACAACAGCAGTCACTGCCAGGGAATGTCAACACTCCTTCTGGAGGATTAGCTCACAGCAAAGTTTGAGACCTCTGAAATTGCCAGCAAAGTGGTTCGCTCTGCACATCAGCTTCTTCTCACCTTTTTCTGTGCCCTTACCCGTTTTTCCTAGAAATCATGGAAAACTCACAGCTTGTTTGAGACAGCTGACTGAGGCTGCTGTACACAGATGCTTCAACTGGACTTGCCCACATGTCAGTACTGGTTGTTTGTAACCAGACTTATATATAAAGTGCCTGGCCAGGGGAAAGGTCCTGCTAGGAAACTCTGCTGGGAAAGATTCCCTCAACATAGGATTGAGTACTAGAGAAAATCTGGTTCTGCAGATAGAAGCCAGATTGTACAAAAACTTCACACAGAACAACATTCTGGGTACATAATGTAAGGGTCACACAGTTTTGCTCTTGCTGTCTCTTTTCTAACAGTTTAATGCTAACAGTATGCAAAATAACTCCTAGTACAGATCCAATTTAGCAAATCTACATTTCTCAGCTGATAACTGAATTCCACACTAGTATACTGGTGAGAGTCAGATATGCATGACAGGAAATGACTGTCTCTGAAAGGATCTCATTTTAGAAGTAATTTATGCTCTGAAGGGAGCATGAATACAGCCCCGGGCATGGGAAGGGAGTCTTGTGGAGAATTACTAATCTTACAGATAAATTAGGGGCAATGGAGAGTTTTTATCCCATATATAGTTTAAAATCACTCACTGAATTGAGATTCCCAGGGACTACTTGTAGTATGCAAATATGTCCAGACATGTCCATGGCTATCCCATGAGGAAACAGAGCAAGGCATCCATCAATGCTAGTTGAAGCTGGGCAGTGAGGTGTGCAGAGGAGGAGTGTGTGGAACCAGAGTCTGCCAGATGCCCAACTATTAATAGGATTTTAAAAGTGAGCTGCACAGCTGGTTGTTTAGCACTTAGATATTGCTATTTATATGTTACAATGTTGCATAGAACATAGGTATGGTTCTCATATATTATGTCACGTGCTAATGAGCAATTCGCATCTGTTAATGGCATTTCTGTGTTCAACACAGGATTTTTAATAGCAATGACAAACTGTGGATATGTTTGCTATTTGCTAGAGATCAGCACCATGTTTGGGACATCAAGCTCACCAGATGGTAACTTCTCCTGGTTTTGGTTTACTTGGCAAGTATCCTAAACTAATTATTTTCTGTAAGAAGTAGCCCTATAAAATCTCAGCATCCCTGAAAAACACATCCACACACTGCTGGTGCCTGATATTCACTGTGTTTTTAAGAGTTCAAGGCCTGCTTTATGCATAGAGAGAGCCTGTATTCTAAGGAAACAAAATGCCCACGAGAGAAATGTGTATAGAAATTAAAATCCCTGTGGAAACAATCATCGAGCAAATATTTTAAATTAGTCAGGATTAAAAGCTATTTACTTTGTTCATTTATCCACAATCTCCCAATCAATATTCGCAGATCAAATTTACTACTGCAAAATGCTGCCAAGCACTACACGTGGTAGAAATTTCTTAGATATTAAAAGCAGGAAATGAGATGAGAAACCTTTTAAAAACATATAAGCCACTAACATAACAAGTTGTATTAGTGAAACTTAAACGGCAAACACTGACGAATGAGACTTAGTAAAGTCAAGGAAATGAAGAGAGGGTTTGGGATCTGACTTTAAAATGTCTGAACTATATTTGTCCTACCAGCATCATTTCATATTCTCTTCAGGAGAAGTGGCATCACCAGAGTGTTAAGGGGAAATGGATTATTGTTTGTGTGACTGGTGAAAACTTTTAGTTAATTATAATAAATAATAAATGTAGAGTTTGGGAAATATTTTACTATTCCCAGAGTAGAATTTAACCACTAATAATTTTGATTCCTGTTTATTAGAGTTGGTTGAAACTTTTAGTGAAGAAAGTTATCCTGCCATAAAATGCTTTTATGTAATTACAACTCTTCCACAGGATACTTTCAAACAATTTTCATTTCACATAGACTTACTATCATTTTGCTTCACTTAAAAAAAAAGAATACTTTATGTCAAAACAGTAATTCAAAACAATTTTCATTTTGACTTTTTCAGTTATAAAAAAACATTTTAAATTGAAATTGTCAGTTTAATTTTGAATGATTTGCAAATTTCCCACAAAAAACCAAAATGTTTCATTCTAAAAATCTTGAACCAAGATTTTTTATTAGAAATTTCCCCAAGGAAAACTGTTTTTCACATCAGCTATCCTGTTCATTTGTCTCTTAGGATTTTGTACAGTGCCCATCATTCTTCTAAGTGACATCTCACTGTCCAGCATGGATAATTATTATACTGGAGTTGGGGAACTACAGTGACCAACCCCGAACAATACATTTTTAGAATTCCAGACTAGACTGTCTACTATACTGCTCCTAAAAATGTTATGATTAAATCAGTGCATCTCACCTATGAGCAAGTTCTCATGGAAAAACATAAAAGGACTGTCCTAGCATAATAGATTCATAGAAAACTTTGAGATTACCTAAGCCATCCTCCTTCATTGAGGAAGGATCAAGTACTATACACCTAGACCATCCCGGAGAGGTGACTATGTAACCCATTCTTAAAAACTCCAATGACAGGAATTCCTTTGGAAGCCTAATCCAGTGCTGAACTATCCTTATAGTTAGAAAATATTTTTCCCAGTATCTAACTCAGGGGTCGGCAACCTACGGCACGCGTGCCAAAGGTGGCACGTGAGCCGATTTTTAGTGGCACTCTGCTGCCAGCTGGGGTCCCGGCCACCGGCCCTGCTAAACCTGCTGCCTGCCTGAGTGAACGGAACCCAAGGCTAGCAGCAGGCTGAGCAGGACCGGTGGCCAGGACCCCGGCTGGCAGGAGCCAGCGGATGGAACCCCAGACTGGCGGCAGGCTGAGCCGCTCAGACTGCTGCCAGTCTGGGGTACTGTCCGCCGGCCCCGCTCAGCCCACTGCCGGTATGGGGTCCTGGCCACCGGCCCCTTGCCAGCCAGAGTCCCAGCCGCTGGCCTCGCTCAGCCCACTGCCAGCCTGGGGTTCCGTTCACCCAGGCTGGCAGCGGGCTGAGCGGGGCCAGAGGCTGGAACCTTGGCACGTGAAACCTTAAATTAATGAAGACTTGGCACATCATTTCTTAAAGGTTGCAGATCCCTGATCTAATTTAAATCTCCTTTGCTGCAGATTAAGCTGATTACATCTTATCCTATCTTTAGTGAACATGAAGAACAATTGATCACTGACCTCTTCATAACAGCCCTTATCACAGGAGTAGTCTATTTTTTTTGTCAAGGTATAGCCAAGGTCCAGACGCCAGAGAAAATAATAAAAAAATGACGATAATGATAATAAGTAAATAAAAAGATTTCAGGGTGCATTCAAAAGTGTCTGGCAGTCTGGATTTGGCCCACAGTCCGCCTATTGACTACACCTGCCTTAACATATGTGAAGACTGCTACCAGGTCTTCTTTTCTCAAGATTAAACATGTCCAGTTTTTTTTTACTTTTTGTCAGAGGTCAGGTATTCCAAACCGTTTCGCATTTTTGTTGCTCTTCTTGGGACTCTCTCGAATTTGTGCACATCTTTCTTAAAGTGTGGCACCCACAACTGGACACAGTACTCCAGCTGAGGATTCACCAGTGCCAAGTATAGTGGGACAACTATGTTCTGTTAAGGTTGCCAGGCATTCAGTTTTTGACCAGAACGCCCGATTGAAAAGGGATCTTGGCGGCTCCAGTCAGCACCGCTGACCAGGTTGTTAAGAGTCCAGTTGGCTGCCTGCAGTGGGGCAGGCAGGGTGTCTGCCCAGCTCCGCATTGCTCCCAGAAAGCTGCCAGCATCTCCGTCTGGCTCCTAGGCTTAGGGATGGCCACAGGGGCTCTGTGCACTGCTCCCCCACCCAGCGCTGGCTCTACAGCTCCCATTGGACGGGATCTGCAGCCAATGGAAGCTGCGGGGGTGGTGCCTGCACGTAGAGCCACCTGGCCACACCTCTACATAGGAGACAGAGGAAGATGCTGGCAGCTATCTGGGAGCTACCTGAGGTAAGCGCCACCCAGAGAATGCATCCCACCTCCCCATCCCATGCCCCAACCTCCTACCCCAGCCTGGAGCCCTTTCCCACACTCCAAATCCCTTGGCCCCAGCACAGAGCCCCCTTCTGTACCCCAAACCCTTCATTTCTTGCCCCACCCCAGAGCCTGCACCCCCTCCCACACACCAACCCCCTGTTCCAGCCGAGCCCCCTCCTGTACCCCAAGCCTCTCATCTCCAGCTCCACTTCAGAGCCCTCACCCCCAGCCAGAGCCCTCACCCCTTCTCGCACCCCAATCTCCTGCACCAGCCTCGTGAAAATGAATGAATGAGTGAGGGTGGGGGAGAGCGAGCGACAGAGGGAAGGGGAATGCAGTGAGCGGGGGTGGGGCCTCAGAGAAGGGGTGGGACCGAGGGCGGGGCAAGGGTGTTCGGTTTTCTGCAAATAGAAAGTTGGTAACCCTATGTCCTGTGTCTTACCTATCACACTGCTGTAAACAGAACCCCAGAATATTAGTCTTTTTTGCAACTTCATCACATTGTTGATGCATTCAATTTGCAATCCACTATAACCCACAGAAACTCCTCAGCAGTACTACTGCATAGCCAGTTAGCCCCTTTTTGTAGCTGTGTAACTGATATTTCCTTTATAAATGAGTACTTTGCACTTGCCTTTACTGAATTTCATCTTGCTCAATTCAGTCAAGTTCTCCAGTTTGACAAGGTCATTTTGAATTCTAATCCTGACCTCCAAAGTGCTAGCAACCCCTTCTCTCCCATCTTGGTGTTATCCAAAATTTTACAAGAATACTCTCCACTCCATTATCCAAGTCATTAATGAAAATATTGAATAGTGCTGGACCAGGACAGACTCTGGCAGACAGCACTAGATACATCCTCCCAGTGTGACAGCAAACCATTGACAACTACTCTTTGAATATGGTCTGTGATGGAGCAGAGAAATTGCCCGCCAGCATGGCAGAGGTTAAAGAGAGCCTTTGGGCCTAGCTAGCCCTGCCCTGTTATACCTGCATCCAATGCCAGGCTTGGAGCGGGGAAGAAAAGGAGAGAGCCTGGCTCATTTGAGGGCTGACTGGCTAAGAGGCAGGAGCTAGCTGCCTCACTACCTGAGAGGAAGGGTCACTAGCCTGCTAGCCAAGGCAGCCACCAGGGAGTAAGTGTTGTCCTCTGTCATCCAAGGGAGACTGGAAAGAGATCTAGGAGCTTCCAGCAACTGAATTAACTGGGTGTCTGAAACACAGAGACATTGTGGGGTTTGGCCTCACCAAACTTATGGCTGTCCTGCCCAAAGTAGCCTGGGACTGTGGCAGGGTGCCCCCTCAAGGTCTATGGGGGGGTGCTACTGGAAGTAAGCCACCACAAACTGAAGGGACTGTGGTAGGAAGTATCCTGGGGCAGTGGATTTAGTCTTCCTGCCGGGGGGTCTCCCCTGTTCTGGAATGGACTCACACAGTGCCCTGCTTGGGACCCAGTGGAGTGGGAGGGCCCATGGCCACCTACCCCACCTTCTAAAAGATTGAGGCACCTCAACCAGAGAAACAAGGGGCTGGAATTCAAGTACACCAACCACTAGACTGCCTGCCTCTCCAAGCACCGTGTTGCATGGTCTTTCAAGCAGTTGTGCACCAACCTTATAGTGATTTCATCTAGCCCACACTTCCCTAGTTTGCTAATGAAAATGTCATGTAGGATCTGTCAAAAGCCTTGCTCAAGTCATGATATCATATCTCTGGCTTTCCACATCCACTAGGCCAGTAATCCTGTCAACGAAGGAAATTGGGTTTGTTTGACATGACTTCCTGACAAATCCATGTTGGTTCTTACTTATAAACCTATTATACTGTAGATGTATACAAATTGATTGTTTAAAAATTTGCTTTGATACCTGGAAAGATACTGCAGTTAGTCTGACTGGTCTATAATTCCTGTGTGTTCTATGTTTGCCCTTCTCCAGTCTTCTGAGACCTCATCCATCCAGGAGTTCTCATAGATAATCGCTAATGGTTCCGGAATTGCTTCCTTAAGTATTGTAGGATGAATTTCATCAGCCCCTGTCAGTTTGAATACATCTGACTTATATAAACATTCTTTAACCTGTTCTTTCCCTATTCTGGCTTGTGTTCCTTCACCCTTGTTAATATGGATTGTCTTAAGTATCTGGTCACAATCAACTTTTTTAATGAAGACTGAAGCAAAACAGGCAATAAACACCTCAGCCTTCTGGATGTCATATGTTGGCTCTCCTTCCCTGCTAAGTACAGAACCTATGTATTCCTTCATTAAAAACATGAGAAAGATGCATTTAGAGAACCTCTTCTTATTGCCTTTTCTGTCCCTTTCTAGGTATTACTAATTTTGTGCCTTAGTCTTTCTGATTTTTGTCCCTACATATTTGTGCTATTCTTTAGTACTCATTCTTAGCAATTTGTTCAGGTTTCCACATTTTGTGGGATTCCTTTTTTATTTTTAGGTAATTTAAAAACCATATTGGCCTCTTGCTTGTTCTAATCTTTCCTTTGCACTGGAATAGTTTGTTTGCCTTTAATACTGCCCCTGTGATAAATTGCCAGCTCTCCTGACCTTTTTCCCTGAGATTTTTTTCTTCTGGAATCTTAGCTGCCAGTTCTCTGAGTTTGTTAAAGTCACTGCTTTTTTGAGGTCCACTTTCCTTATTCTGCTGCTCTCTCTCCATCCTTTCCTCAGCATCCTGAAGTCTATTTCATGATCACTTTCATCCAAATTGCCTTCAACCTTTAGATTCTCAATCAATTCCTCTGTTAGTCAGAATGAAGTCTAAAATGATTGTCTCCCTGGTTACTTCCTCAGCTTTCTGAAATAAGTTATCCCACATACATTCCAAAAACTTAATGGAGACTTTGATTTGCTTATTACTTTTCCATAGATATCTGTGTAGTTAATTTTCCCCATTACTACCAGGTCTGTGTTTTGGATACTTTTATGTGTTCTAGAAATGCCTCATCTATCTCCTCCTGATTGGTGGTCTGTAGTAGACCCCTACTATGACATTGCCCGTAGTTTCCTCACTCTTTTTTTTTTAACGCAGAGACTTTCAACTGTTCTGCCTCTCACATCCTGCTACACCTCAGAACAAGTGTATATATTCCTGATGTATAATGTAACACCACCTTCCTTTTTTCACCTGTCTATCCTTCCTGAACAAGCTCTACCCTTCTCTACTAATATTCAAATCATGAGATTTATTCCATCAAGTTTGTAATGCCAATTAAGGCATAATGTAGCTTATGTATTAATAGTTTCAGTTCTTCTTTATTCCCCATACTCCTTGCATCTGTGTATAGACATCTTAAGATTTTGAGCAGATTTCTCCACTGTTATCCCTCATGAAGTACTGCAAATTCTGAAGCATACCAGATCATGCAAAACAGGCCTTGGAGAAGCATAGTCTCCATTATGAGCTAGACTGAGAAAACAGGCCTCATGCTGAGGCTAGATCTTGAGTTTGTAGTTATAATGGAATGGCCATACAAGGAAAGTGGCAGAAGCACGATCCCTAAGACATTCAAAGCTAGATTATTCAAATATACAGAATGTAAGGAAACTGGCAGGAGACTAACTAGATGATCCAAGAAGTCTTTTCCATCTCATTTCTGTGACAGATTCTTAACAAAATGGGAATTTTTCTCACTGGCTAGAAGAAAAGGGGTGAGGTCTCTGTCTATAGGTACTCTATGTTCAAATATTAATATGTTTTTCAGATGTGTCATAAGGTGAGCAGAGTCCAGTGCACCTGGACTGACTACCTGCTGCCCAACTGGGCTTAAGAGGAGGCACCTGGGCCTTAAAAAGGGGAAGAAAGCTGAAGGTTGTTGTTAGCAGATGCCTGCAGACACTGCAGAAAGTAAGAAGGCTCCTGCAGGGCCCTGAGTCAATGGGGGAAAGGTCTGTGGAGAAGGCCAAACTTCAGGCAAGAGGTGCTGGGAGAGCAGAAATATAGACCCTCAGGGAGGAAGGGCTGTGCCTGGCTTGAAATTGGAGCAGAAAAGTATTGGAACTCTGAAGGGAAGACAGACCTTCAGAAAGAGGAGGTTGAAACTGAAGACTTCATAAGTCTTTTTCTTTTGAAAGTTTTGTGCAGTACTTAATAATTGGACCCCAGAAGGGGGAATGTTTTGAATATCTGGACTGTGTGGACTTTTTAAGGAATCCTGAGTGAAGGGGAAACTGAGGCGGCCTCAGTAGAGTTATACTTGGCCAGAAGGGTGTGCTACATGGCTGGCACATCTTTTAATAAGGTATAAATTTTCCTTCTACACCATTTTTTAACACTAAGGTCTTAATCTGATAAATTGGTGCACTTGTCCAAAAGAGACTACTCGATTAACAAATGGATGCTTTATTTCTACAACTATATTCCATTTGTCTATGGTCCTTGGAAATAGCTGATAATATTTCATTAATCTAAATGTTAGTCAAATTACAAAAAAATACATTTTAAAATCACCTTCCATTAAAAAAAACCCACATCTCTGTACAACCAGCATCACCCACTATCAAAATACGGCCACCTCTCGGGTAAAAGGGTGGAGTCGTGTAGACCATTGGTGTACAGTACACAGCCAAAATTTCTCCATTCTGCCAAGGTCACCCAAGAAAACACTTATTCTTATGAAAAGTGCTGTAGAATCTTCAATATCAATGCAGAGCAGATAGGATAGACAGGAGTTAAGAGAAGGGAAAGAGAAAGGAAAAGCCAGACAAGCAAGTAAATAGAACCAAAGTATACTTTCTCAAAAGGTCTGCATTCTTTTTTCCTAGCACTTTTCTGAAAGATTTAAGTATAACTGTTACCAGGTTAGAAGACACCCAAGTAAGTGAATGCCAACTGTACTTTCCTGCAATATATTCTGGAGTTTGTGAAATTGCAACTTAAGCAAATAGACATTTGTTACTCAATGTTAGGTTAGTGTGATGAGGTGTGCATGCCCCGCACTGGGACTGCGGGGGTTAACCCATCACTGTGGGATGAGGAAGCCAGGCCCCCATGGCCCTACTGGGCATGCTCAAAGTGCAACAGCAGTATAAGAGGGAGAAGCCTGGCTCAGTCTGGGTGGACAGCCGTAGGGGAAGAAGGTGTGCTGCTGGCTCCTGCTGAAGGGTCGTGGGCACTTCACAACGTGGAGGCCAGCCAGCTGACAGCAACCCTCAACCTCTAGGTGCTGGACATGACTGAGGGAGAAGGAACCAGGGTAGCTAGGAAGCCACAAGATGCAGAGAAGTGGGTAGGAAGTAACCCAGGGAGACTTTGCAGAGAGTCGGTTGGAAAACCAGAGGCTAGCTCGGCGTGTTTCAGACGGATCCCCACCGAGCTGGTGGCAGGCAACTCCGCCACTGACAGGGCCATGGGTTTGGACCTGGTGGAGAGGGAAGGCCTGGGTCCCCCTATCCTGGTCACCACCCATCCTGAGGTGGTGGGCCATCCTGACAGTGACTGACTCTGGCCACTAGGCCGCACAGCCCTGGTCATGGGAGCAGTTATTGACTCTGGCTGCTAGGCCACACAGCCCCGAGCATGGGAGCAGTTATTGACTCTGGCCGCTGGGCCACACAGGGCAGTTATTGACTCCAACCACTAGACCGCGCAGCCCCGGCTGGGGGTGCACAGGCACGACCGCGGGCCTGACCCGCAACAGTGAGCAATATGTAACTTCATTGTATTAGTGTTTTGTGCAGAACCCAACTCTCACTAAGCAATCAGAAACTTGAGGAATGAGAAAAAATACACAAATTACTGTCCCCGCAACTAAAGTAAGCTAAACATAAATTGTAGTGCCTACTTCTTTTAATTTCTCCTAATACCACTAAGGGAACATGAATTATAGTGAAGAAAGGTACACCAACCTTGTTCCTGAGATAACAGCAGTGTAAACAATCAGACATTTATACAACCTTGGGAATCAAAACAAGTGCCAACTTCCCACTGAATGTCTGGCATAGGCTCCCGGTAGTAATGTCACTGGGGCTTTCTAAGTGTGCAGCTATAAAAACATTTATTTCAGAAATGCTACAGTCTGAAGAGATTTTAGTGATGGATTAGAATGCTAAAGTGTAAGTCATAGTCTCTGCCTGATGGTTATTAAAACATATATTTCATATGGGTCCTATTATGCCAGAGGATCACTTAAGCCCCAGTTCAGCAAGGTACATATTTCAGTACATGCAAAACTTTATACTCCACTGAATGTTGAAGTAGGAGACTTCATACATCACCTTTATCCATCCGCACTGGAAGAAAGACAGGAAGCCACAGATGTGGTTTAATTAGTCTGCAACTTTATTCACTTAAAATATCTGGGAATAGCCAGCAACAAATGTGTACAGTGCAGGAAGGAAGGGGGTTGGCTCTCCACTCTATGAGATGTAGGATTCCCAACCCTCTCCTGCTTATTCAGCTCCCATAATGGATGCTTTCCTTCACATCCTCTTCCAACCCATTTTACCTAATAACTGTATTCCTTCTATACTGCGCATCTGCACTGGCCATCCACCACAACAGCCCCATCGAGTCCCTGACCACTCATGGAGAACATGAAAAAACCCCACCTGCCTTGGCCAGTGTTGTGGTGAGGGAAAAATTACTTCCCAGCCCCGCAAGGAAAATGCCAACTAGCATAATGTCCAGAGACAGTCAAGAGGGAACCTGGTCTTTTTGCCACACTCAGGCGTGGGTGCTGCCAATCCCAATCATGGGAAGAGAGTCTCTACAGAGCTGCATTGGGTATAAATACCCCTCCACTCTTCTGGTCAGCAGGAAGGGCAATGCAGTGACTTTCTCTAAACCTGGCCCACAGTGCTTCCTGTCCATCTCTGTACACTTCCCCCTTTGCCCCACCTGTTGTAAGCAAGCCCTTAAAGGGGCAATGACCATCTTCTTCCAGCTATCTGGACAAAGACCCACTTGCATGAAGATTGCAGTGAGCTTATTCTCTTGCATTGAAACCATCTTGTTTTGAGAATTATTGAGTTTGTGGATTTATTATTGATGTGTGAATTAGTGAGATTCTCTCTTCTACCTTCATTGGGAATCATTTAATGCATGCCAGATTGTGTGAAATTATTCCTTCTATCTAAAGTTCCCAGTGGAGAAGATTCAGAGATTTAGTGTGGCTGGGATGTTGTCTTATGTCAGGAGTCTAACCCTAATGGTATGAGACGGTAAGGTGCACTCTAATGTCTACTGTAGTTCCGATTACTCTTTTCTTGTGTTCTTAACATTTTGTTGATGCATAGTATTCACATATATAAACGGAGCCTCTCTGGCTGCCCATGCATCTAGGGTCTGCAAGGATCTGGTGGCCACTTCCAGGAGCCACGTGGAGCTAAGGCAGGCAGGGAGCCTGCCTTAGCCCCGGGCCCCCGCTGTGCCAAACTTTTAACGGCCCGATCGGTGGTGCCAACTGGAGCCACCAGGGTCCCTTTTCAACCAAGCTTTCTGGTCGAAAACTGGACGCCTGGCAACCCTACTTGAGGTTTATATTTCCAAGAATGGTGACCAATCTGGCAGCCCCAAAAATTCCAGGCAGTTTGTCAGATCACTATCTGATAGGTACCCATGTATTTTCTGAAATTGTTCTGACAGTATGAGTCATGACTTACGATGAAGTAGTGTTTTGTTTTACATGACTCTAAGTACAAAGTAACGTTCTCTAAATTTAGGAGGAGTGGTTTTTATACATAGTTAACAGTTTAGATAAAAGCAATTCATTTTGCAAGCTCAAAGGCATTTCCAAGCAGAAACCAGCAGATTGTATTGAATCTCTTTAAAAAAAAAAAAAAACTTTGAAAAAGAGAAGGTCAGAGATCAGGCATATGAAGAATTTGATTTTTCAGTAAACCATGCATTCAAAATGAGGGCAATTGAGGTGAACAGGTGCCAGCTCATGCCAAGGCCCTTAGGCCTCACTGAATACTGACAAACCAGTCTGGCTCACCTATGTGTTAATATGGTTAAAATAGATATAAGTTTATAAGAATGTATTTAGTGTTTAAATTGTAGGAGATGCTGCATGTATTAATCTGATAATATCTCTACCCCATGTTATAAGGTGATAGTAAGTGTTTGCATTGTAATCCTCTGTAATTGCGTAAATCAAACAGGAAAGGCGTAGAAATGCTGGCTTCCTACACAAGGTGTTAGGCCCTGCCCGTGAAGAAGGCCCATTGAAACAGGGAACCATTGTGAAACATGAAAGAACAAAGGCTTTATTGATTGCTCCCCACACCCATGAAGAGACATGCAGGTGGACTCATCCCATCAGCTTGAGCTCTGGGGGAAGGGAATAAAAGTCCCTGACAAGAAGGAATAGTTTCTCTATGCTGCTTGAACTCTGAGACTTCTAAGCATAAGCAAAGGATTCCCCAGCTGTCTAGTGTGGGTTAACACTAGAGGACTTACAGAGCTTGCATATTACAGCGGCTTCTTTTGGAACCTAAGATTGTAACTCATTTGTATGTGTTTATCTGATCTAACCTTGTAAATAACTCATTTATTTTCCTTAATTAACAAATCTTTAGATAGTCTATTATAGGATTGGCTACAAGAATTCTCTATGGTGTTAAGATCTGAGGTGCAATTAACCTGGGATAAGTGGCTGGCTCTTTGAGACTAGGAGTAACTTGAATTGTGTTGTGATTTTTGGTGTAAGGGACCATCCATCCCAAAGGCAAGTTTGCCTAGGTGGCAAGATAGACCAGAGTGCCCAAGGTGAATGGCTGCGTCAATGTTAAGCCTGTTATAGCACTTGAGAGGTTCATACTTGATACGTGGTGAAATCTAATTATAGAACTCACAACCAGTTTGAGGTTTGTGGCCCTGCTTCTTCACAGTCTGCTCTGAGATTGGTACTCGTGCTGCTGAGCCACTGCAGACTGCATGACAGTAACTATGTGCACAAATCCTGAGCCTGGTACAAAGCCCATTGAACTCAGACTTTTCATTGGCTTCAGTGGAGCTGTGGATCAGGCCTCCAGTGCACAACTGCACATGCACATTTTAAAAAATCAGACTCTAAACCTAATCTTAATATGTGAAACATTATTTTGGATTCCTCTAACAGCTCTGTCTCCTGTAAATTTGCTAGTTTTTAGAAGAAGCTTGATTTCCTCTAGGAAGAATCTGCTTATTGGAGTGGGTGAAGTGAAGAACATACTGAGACAGAGTCACTGAGATGATACATACTTAACCACTTATCAAAATATTTGAACTTGTAGCACAAACACAAATCCTTGGTTTCTCCCACTGCCAAACAGTAAATAGCTGAGATGTCAAGTCTGGTGTCACCACAGGCCAGAAATTCTTTCTAAGAAAGAGTAATAATTTCTTAGAATTTGCAGTGACACTTGTTGAAACACCATGTTTGAAATTTAAGGGAACAGTCAAATACTTTTCCACCTGAAGATAACAGTCTAGACAGTGCAAATAAGAGCACAATGTCTAGAGTAACTCTATTGAAATTTGGATTTACATTTACATCAGAGCAGAATTTAACGTAAATAGTTTATCTTCCTTAATAATTCTGAGATTATTGGCCTTCCTCTCATAAACAGAAACTAAACTAAATTTTGAAAGGTCACAGGAGCATTCGCATACACAGGAAAACTTGAAGTTTCATAAATCATCCAACTTCAGTTTGGAATTTAGACTTAAATTAGGTCCTATTTCCTTTCTCATTCTGATAAATAGTTCTTCTCCTACCAGGATAAATCTAGGAGTTGTAGAAAGTATAAAATACAAACTGAATATAAAAAACATAGCCCAATATGAGATGCAGAGGTCCAGGAAACTCTCATCAGACTACTGAGAAGTGTAAACATCTGTTAACAGTGCAAAGACTATCAGAACTGTCTCTAAGCTCAAAATAGAAATATCCAAGACTCAGAAGAATATCTTGCTTTAAAAGCAATGTTATCAGTTGTATTAAGACAGACCTTTCCCTAAAGAATTTGTTACATTTAAAATTTAATTGGATTTTTTGTTTAGCCAAGCCAGAATGAACAACTTGTCTTACTTAATGAGATGACAATCTCTCAGGAAGACTATTGAGAAGCTAGACACAGAAAAAACTTTGTAGAGGGTTCCAAGAAACTTGTATTTTGGGAAGATTTAAAATGCTCAAGGCTGTCCTAAGGATTTTGAGGAAGGTTACTGAGATTTTTGGCTATACCTCAAACTTAATAGATACCTCTTACATAACAAATATATGTGTGGGTGGGATCTTTAGGTCCCCACACCTCTTGATACAGAAGTGGAAACCAGTTACTTGATCCTTTCTGTTGTACAAAGGAGTTAATATCATCAGTTCAGTTATCTTCACAGGGAAAAGAGCTAGAAACTCACTTTTTCAATGAAAGCTAATATTTTTACTTCACAAGGCCCAAATATTAGCTCTATTAAAAAGGGCATTGCACAAGCCCCCTTAGTGATGGATAAAAATGCAGATTAAGGAGAGAGGTGGTTATATCTTGAATGACATAGAATTGACATGTTCATCTCTCGCTCATCCATCAGCATTTATATACGGTGTATTAATAACTGGATGACCCTGTTCTAATTTCACTTCTCCTTGAATGGAAAAATAAGTCCCTAATTATTTCTCTTCCATTAGTCAACAAGCAGACCATCACTGTCCCCTGTGCAACAGATTGTGACAAGACATTATGGTAGATAATCTAAGATTCTTTTAAATCAAGTTAAACATAGATATACAACAAAATATCAATGCCACATATGAATTCATCTCTTTTAATTTGGATGTTGGGGAAGAAGCTCAGATTCATAACCCTGGATTTAAACCTGCAATTAGCATTCTTATTTTGATGCACTTGAACTATCATCACAGTAGACATTCCTGTGAAAATTTCTCAAAAATGGCTCAAATCTTGCAAGAACAGCTAATTTTGTGGAATTTCCACTATTCGATATTGTAGAAATCTCATATTTCTGCTATTTGGGATCAAAGCCTGCTTGCAAGAATGATTAGCATTATGTCAGCACCACCAAATCTGAATCTTCTTCAGCCTTAAATCAATTCCATGATCTGAACATGATTTTCATCTAAACACGATCTTCTCAGCTTGTCTTCATTTAAAGTAGGGTTACAGTTGTTGGTGTTGGGGGGCAGGGTTGTTTTTTTAAATGAACACATCCCACAAGGTTTATTTATGGACTCATCATTTGGCTGATATATCAACAGAGAAATGAGATTTTTAATAATGGTTCTAGAATTTGTTGGCTGCTAGAGAAGTTAAGGCGAAACTTCTGTGTCCATGTAATGAGACATGTAAAAGGGAAGAGGTCCCTTACAATAAGAATTGTACATAGAAAATCCTCCCCAGTTAATATGAGATCCTGTCTTTTTAAGCTAATCTCCTCAAAAAGAAGCATACAAACATAAAAACATTCTAAAACACATCTAATGACATCTTGCTAATAAGAAATGGGAATTGACTAACATGGGGAAATATGAATTATCTGAATTCTACATTTTCAATTAATTATAAGCTATTTTCAATGCCATCACTATAGACTGAATTCCAGTTGACATAAATAAGAGTTCTGCATATGAAACATATGTAGAATATTCCTCTATTTGTACAGCGTTGGCTGGCATGCTTTGAAATGAAGCAGTTGTCTTGTAAAATTCTATGACTACCAGCTGAATTCTTCTCTGCTGGTCTAAATGTTGGGATCCTTCAGCAGAAAAGGCAATTAAGAAATTAAGTGAATGAGATCCTTGTAAAATGAGGCTAAATCCAGGGCCAGCGCTACCAGATATCTTAGGAAAATTCCTGAAAAAGTTGTCTTTGCTAGCCTCCTAATTAACTTCAAATGGAGGATCTGTAGTTGCCAATCAATTGGTGAATATGAAAAGAGAAGGAATAGATCCTGTGTCATTTTAAATTTGCTGCAGAAACAACTTTTTATGTCCCTCATTTTAGGTCTTTGTAACACATTGTGTCCCACATTTGGACACTGTCAAGCTGAGAGCTATGGTTCAGAGTTTAAATGAAACTAGGCCAGATCCATTGGAATTAAACTTAGACTCTGAAGATCAACTTTCTTTTGATCATTCTTCTCTCTCTCTTTACAGTTTATTAGTACACCCCATTCCTGTTATTTACTGAACTGAAATGAGTTTTAATGCTGCAGTTTACAGCACTTCCTATAACTCCAGAATGTGTTTTTCTCATGATGAAGAAATACATACTTACACATTTACAGTCTATCAAAGACTACTCTGTTTTCCATCACTGGTCTATATTTATGGTGTAGCAGATTGTCCTTCTGCTTTATGCATAGAGTACATTGCTCTTAGTCAGTGTTTGCCTTCCTTTTATCATAAATTCCAGTCCCCACAGAGTAGGAAGATATTTGTTCACATTACCTGCGTTTTGAAGTGGGAACATGAAGTTTAGATTTTGAAAGATGTTTAAAATGAAAACTCAGAATTATTGTTGGGAGAAGGAATTCAAACTCTGAAACACTGACATGAAACATTGCACTCATTGTTATGGGATAAGGTCACTAGTTCAAATAGCATCTATATTACAGACAGTTCTTAAAGTGAAATTGAAGAAGTGCTGAGATATATATATATATATATGGAATATACATATATATATATTAAAGGGCCTCTTTTATAAGCTGTTATATGGTTCCAAGTGTGGTGATTTGTGGCAAGGGGGATGGAGGAGGTAATGATTCATAGTGCAGCCTAATCACAGTATGTATTAATTGCTGAAAGAAAAATGGACTAATAGATGTAATTGGCTATACCTATTCACTTGTCTATTTTATAAGGATTTTTATATCTAGTAATAGATATAAAGCTAGAAGGCTAGTAATGAGGATTATTTTTTTTTGAAAAATGGGAACTCCCAGTAGAGCACTCTGCTCAAGAGCATAGGGATTTGCTGTTTGACCATCCATGGATCCAGCTGTCCACATATAGACCAAATACGTATATGTGTCACAGTCAAAGGAACCCCTTAGCGACAGAATTTTAAAAAGCACTGAAGTAGTTAAACTACAGTTTTGATTTAGCCAGGAGCGGCACCAGCTTTTTTGCCACCCTAGGTGGTGGCGGTGGGAGAGGCTGCCACCGCCGAGGACCCCGGCGGCCGAAGAAGCGGCCGCCAAAGTGCCGCCGAGGACCCCGGTGGCCGAAATGCCGCCCCCCAAATCCAGGCGCCCTAGGCGATCGCCTAGGGTTGCCTAATAGTAGCGCTGGCCCTGGATTTAGCCTCATCCTACAAGGATCTCATTCACGTAATTTCTTAATTGCCTTTTCTGCTGAAGGATCCCAACATTTAGACCAGCAGAGAAGAACTCTAGATTCTTAGAATTGTTATCTGAACTCTTGAACACCGTGCACTCATAGACAGGGCTGGCTTCAGGCACCAGATGAGAAAGCACATGCCTGGGGTGGCACCTTGTAAGGGGCAGCATTCCGGGGATTCTTGGGGCGGCACATTCCAGCCGACCTTGCCGTGATTTTTTTTTTTTTTTAAGCTTCTGCAGCCAGGTCTGCAGCTCCGCTCCCCATGCTCCGCCAAGACCGCCAGTCCCAGCCCAGCCCTGCAGGGGCACGGACCTCACCCAGTGGGGGCAGGAACTAGCGATCCTTGCCACTCACCGTGACCCCCAGGACGCAGCACTCCCCCCTCACCTGCACCGGCCTCCACCTCCCGCACTGCTCTGAGCCGCTTTTAAAGGAGCGGCTGAGCTGGCATCTCCTGCAGCCCCTGGGGTTCCGCCTGTCCGGCCAGGAGAGGCACCCAGAGGCTGGAGGGGGGAGCCCCTCTTGCCCAGCTGCGAGCAGGCTGCAGTGCCTGGTTGCCCATGGGTGGAGGGTGCGGGCAGGCGCTGCCCTTCACCCCCCTGCGAGCCGCCGTTGATTTTTTCTTTTGCTTGGGGCAGCCAAAAAGCTAGAGCCGGCCCTGCTTATAGACTTAAGTGGAGCTATTTGTTTATTTAAATTTAAGCATGTGCTTAGTTGCTTTGCTGGATTAGAGCCTTAATTAAACATGACTATTTCAGTATATGTCTGTCAAGAACACTTCTGACACAAATAGTGTTGAAGCTAAGTAATTATCTTTCTCCTAGGTATTTTACTTTATAAGATCACACAATAAAAAACTGCACATTTTTATAATGCACCAATTATAAAATAAGCCAGGCCTGCACAACTCGTAAAGCGGCGAGGGCCATATTACTCCAAAGAAAACAGCTGAGGGCCGAAACCCCCCGGCCCTGCAGAAACACCCCCACCCCCCACCAGTGCTGGGTGTGGAAGCCTGCAGAGGGGGAAAGAAACAGCATGCATAGGGTGACCAGATCACACTAGTAAAATAGGACCCGACCCTCCCCGCTTGGCCCCACCATCACACCCCTCTTCACCCCCCCCAGGGGTCACTATATTACTGCACACAACAGTTAATCAATGCAGTTGTAGATAAATCTCTGCATTATTCATTTTTGTATAACTTTTATATGACTTTGTATTGAACCTTGGTAATATGTTATAGCGGGCCCCTAAGGTAGTATAATTAAGGCAAAAGAAAAATGTCTTTTTGCTAGAAGTAGAATAAGATCTTCTCCCCACTTTGTATTCAATTGCCCTGTTGAATGAAAGAGGTGTGAATGAGGAAGGCGTGGAAGGCAGGCACCTCCAGATAGCTGCAACCCTTGGAGAGGGGATGGGAACCCTCACTCCCCAGCCTGCCACTTGCCTCTTCACCAGCCTGCCCACCCACCGGCAGGCCAGCCGGCCGTTGGCTTGCCCCACCCCGCCGCTTGCCTACTCACCCCCCCCCCCCCCCACCGCGGGCCGCACAGTGAGCCCACCTACTTACCCCCCGTGGGCTGCACAGTGAGCCCATGCGGGCCACATGCTGTGCAGGCCTGAAATAAGCCAACAGAAGTAAGAAAATGTGGCCCTGATTCTTTGTTAACCCTGTCGTAAAAGTTGGGATGAACTCTGCTGAGAACAATGAAGTTACAGCTGTGTAAAACTGTCCTATGGTTAGGCCCTATTTAATATTGCTTGTTATATCCTGGTATTGCAGCATGAATGGGTTTGAGAAACAAAGTCAAGTTTTATACATATGACACATGATCTCTCATGCGACTGAATTTAAGTAGTCATAGAAAGTAATATACTTTGTTAGAAAAGATGTGACTGATGGCTGGTAATATATTGTTAGTAAGTGAGGTAAATAAAAAAGAGGAGGAAGGGAATATAGACAATATGGGGAGAGGGTAGAAACAATGGGAAGAAAAACAGATCTGTCTGAAAATACAATGGTAAGTGAATCACAGAGTCTCCAGTATGTTAAATCACAATAACCTTTGTCTCAGTAATGTTAAAGGCCACAAAGCTAGTACATTCAGAGATAAGAGTGTGGTTTAGCTTTTTAACTCATCCCACCCCTTCTGGGAACATTGAGTGATGTCTTATACTGTGTTTTAAATGCTAAGATATCAGGCTCAATATCTTATCCAAATTAGATGCTTTTTTACTTGCAATTTTCTTTTCCCTGTTATTGCTGTCATAAAGAAAGAACAAATGGTCTCACATCTCAAATGCTATTTTCAAATGATTCCTTAACATTTTTATTTTAATCCTGTTTCATGAGGCATCGGTTCCAAAGCCACACTTATTTATTGAATGAATGACCTGGTCTGGTGGCCAAGGTACTAGCATAGACCTGAGTCATTTAAATCAGCTTCGGTACCAAATGACTGGAGGATAGCTAATGTGACACCAATTTTTAAAAGGGCTCCAGAGGTGATCCCTGCAATTACAGGCCAGTAAGCTTGACTGCAGTACTGGGCAAATTTCTTGAAACTATAGTAAAGAACAAAATTGTCAGACACATAGATGAATATAATTTGTTGGGGAAGAGTCAGCGTAGTTTTTGTAAAGTGAAATCATGCCTCACCAATCTAATAGAACTTTTTGAGTGGAGCAACAAGCATGTGGACAAGGGGGATCCAGTGAATATAATGTACTTAGATTCAGAAAGCCTTTGTCAAGGTCCCTCATAAAAGGCTCTTAAGCAAAGTAAGCTGTCATGGCATAAGAGAGAAGGTCCTCTCATGGATTGGTAACTGGTTAAAAGATAGGAAACAAAGGATGGGAATAAATGGTCAGCTTTCAGAATGGAGAATGGTAATTAGTGGTGTCCCCCAGGGGTCTGTACTGGGCCCAGTCCTATTCAACATATTCATAATGATCTGAAAAAGGGGGTAAACAGAGGGATGGCAAAATCTGCAGATGATACAAAGCTACTCAAGATATCCAAGTCCCAGGCAGACTCTGAAGAGCTACAAATGGATTTCTCAAAACTGTGCAACTAAATGGCAGATGAAATTCAATGTTGATAAATGCTAAGTAATGCATATTGGAAAACATAATCCCAACTATACATATAAAATGATGGGGTCTAAATTAGCTGTTACCACTCAAGATCTTGGAGTCATTGGGGATAGTTCTCTGAAAACATCCACTCAATGTGCAGCGGCAGTCAAGAAAGCTAACAGAATGTTGGGAATCATTCAGAAAGGGATAGATAATAAAACAGAAAATATCATATTGCCTCTATATAAATCCATGGTATGCCCACATTTTGAATACTGCGTGCAGATGAGGTCACCCCATCTCAAAAAAGATCTATTGGATTTGGAAAAGGTTCAGAAACGGGCAACAAAAATGATTAGGGGTATGGAACAGCTTCCGTAAGAAGAGAGATTAAAAAGACTGGGACTCTTCAGCTTGGAAAACAGACAACTAAGAGGAAGTTGAGATATGATAGAGATATCTAAAATCATGACTGGTGTGGAGAAAGTAAATAAGGAAGTGTTATTTACTTCTTCTTCTCATAACACAAGAACTAGGAATCACCAAATGAAATTAATAGGCAGCAGGTTTAAAACAAACAGAAGGAAAAATTTTGTCACACAACACACAGTCAACCTGTGGAACTCTTTGCCAGAGGATGTTGTGAAGGCCAAGATTATAACAGGGTTAAAAAAAGAACTAGATAAATTCATCGAGGATAGGTCCATCAATGGCTATTAGACAGGATGGACAGGGATGGTGTCCCTAGCCTCTGTTTGCCAGAAGCTGGGAATGGGTGATGGGGGATGAATCACTTGATGATTACCTGTTCTGTTCATTCCCTCTGGGGCACCTGGCATTGGCCACTGTTGGAAGACAGGATACTAGGCTAGATGGACCTTTGGTCTGACCCAGTATGGCCATTTCTATGTTCTTATAAGTCCAAGTACTGTTCTACCATTTATTGTGCAAGAACTTGGCCAATTCACTGAGGGCCAGATTTGTAAAGGTATATAGGTGCCTAAAACGCAGGTGGACAACTAAGTGGGCTTTTCAAAAACACCTAGACACCTAATTTAATTTATTTCAATGGGAAGTAGGTGCTTAGATACTTTTGCAAATCCCACTAGGCACCTATCTGGATCTTTAGGCACAAGATACAGATGAGTCGCATCTTAGGCGCATTTAACATGCACGAATTCAGCTTTGCGTGGTCAGCAAAAACAGAAAAAAAAAGAAAAACAACAATTTTAAAACTCAGTTTGTATCCGAAGAAGTGGGTATTCACCCACGAAAGCTTATGCTCCAATACCTCTGTTAGTCTATAAGGTGCCACAGTACCCTTTGTCAATTTTAAAACTGCATCTGTAGTGCGGGCGATTCCGCCCGCCATTCAACTCAATGAGTGTTTCACTAGACGCGGTTTTCGATTTACTTGCTAACCGTGGAACGGAACCCCCGCATAAGATGAGACTTTCCTGTACCTTTAAAAATCTGACACTTAGCCTCTCTGTGCCTCAGCTCCCCAGCTGTAAAATGGGAATAATAATTCCCTATCCCACAGGGGTGTAGAGGATAAATATATTAAAGATTATGAGGTGCTCAGATACTACAGTAGTGGTGGGGGCCCATAAGTACCTTAGAATATTTATTAGCAATGTTCATGCCAAAGAGAGTATATCAGGTGACAGTTGCTCAAATTTAAAGTATTTTCATTCTCCAGTACAACACGTTCAGCAGCATTGAGCTAGCCTTCCACTTACTCAATAGTTAGCATTGCTTTACTGCTTTTTGATATGCTAAAGAAACATCTCAAGAGAAAGCTAAGTCCAGACTAAACAGCTGGTTCTCAGTGAGGTCCTTCTCATCTAGTTAAACTGCTGAATTAATTTTGGCACAGAGGTCAAATTACTTGCCTAAAATCAAACACTGACACAATGGCTTAGCTAGGAATAGACCCTTGGATTATTATGGATTCTAGATTTTACTTTCACTACTCAACCATCTTATCTCAGAACTATATTTTTTAGGTTGAGATTGAGCAAGGATCTTTGTAGCAAAGTTATAAAATTATGGAATAAGCTCTCTTCCTCTGACTCCTCTTGCATATTACAAATTCTAATAATCTTCTCTTCTAGAGATATATTTACTTCATTATCCTAATGGTCCACTACAACTTATTCAATGGAGTCAAAATGTCAAAATGTGCTCTCTCCTGCCGACAAACTGGCTACACTGCACGCCTTTTAGCGGTATGGTTGTAGCGGCACAGCCGCATCACTAAAAGCTCCGTAGTGTAGACATAGCCCAAATGTTACCTGATTTTTCAGAGGCATCAAATTCTTATTGACTTCAATGGGAGCTAAGCATTTTTTTTAAAGCTCCTTTAGTGTAGGAGCCTCTTTCATTCAGTACTGCTGCCCAACAACAGTAAAATAGATATTGCACCTGGGATAGTAGTTCTCACATACATGGTTTATTTCTAGGAAGATATTATAAAAATACATTTATAGTTAAGTCTGTATTCAACCAGCTGTTTGTATCCCCTGCCCTGAGCAGTAGTAAGATTAGAACTGAGGACTACCCTATGTAGAAACTGTCACATTAACCCATAAACATTTTATACCAATTATACTCTATACTATGGTATCCAAAGAGCTTATTGCAGTTTTCTGTTCCTAAGAGTATGAGAGAATTCATCATACCTCCAAACAAAGTATTTTATACTTGGAATATACTGGAGATCATATTTTATTTCAGAAGGTGGAGAAAGCTTCAAGGGGAGAGGTTGTTCTAGATTTGATTTTGACATATAAGGAGGAACTGATTGCGAGTTTGAAAGTGGAAGGCAGCTTAGGTAAAAGTGACCATGAAATGGTAGAGTTCATGATTCTAAGGAATGGTAGGAGGGAAAACAGCTAATGGATAATGGATTTCAAGAAGACAGACTGTAGCAAACTCAAGGAGTTGGTAGGTAAGATCTCATGGGAAGCAAGTCTAAGGGGAAAAACAGTTTGAGAGAGTTGGCAGTTTCTCAAAGAGGGCACAAGAGCAAACTATCCCACTGTGTAGGAAAGATAGTAAGTATGTCAAGAAACCACCCTGGCTTACCCAATAGATCTTCAATTATCTGAAACTCAAAAAAGAGTCCAACAAAAAATGGAAATGGGGTCAAAAGACAAAGGATAAATATAAACAAATAACATGAGTATGTAGGAATAAAATTAGAAAGGCCAAGGCACAAAACAAGATTAAATTAGCTAGAGACATAAAGGGTAACAAGAAAACATTCTACAATTACATTGGGAGAAAGAGGAAGACCAAGAACAGGGTAGGCCCATTACCCTGGGTGGTAAAGGAGGAAAAAAACACTAACAGAAAATGTGGAAATGGCAGAAGTGCTAAATGACTATTTTTGTTTCCGTTTGCATGAAAAAGGTTACTAGCTATTGAACGTCTAACATAGTGAATGCCAGTGAAAATGAGAGAGGTTCAGAGGGAAATAGGGAAAGAACAAGTTAAAAATTACTTAGACAAGTTAGATGTCTTCAAGTCACCAGGGCCTGATGAAATACATCCTAGAATACTCAAGGAGCTGACTGAGGAGATATCTGAGCCATTAGAGATTATCTTCAAAAAGTCATGGAGACAGGAGAGGTGTAAGAGGGACTGAAAAAGGGAAAAAATAGTGGCAATCTATAAAAAAGGGAAATAAGGACAACCTGGGGAATTAAAGAGCAGTCAGTTTAACTTCAGTATCCGGAAAGATAATGAAGCAAATAATTAAGCAATCAGTTCGCAAACACCTAAAATAAGGTGATAAGTGACAGTCAGCATGGATCTGTCAAGAACAAATTGTGTCAGACCAACATAATAGATTTCTTTGACAGGGTAACAAGACTTGTAGATGGGGGGAAGCAGTAGATGTGGTATATCTTGACTTTAGTAAGGCTTTTGATACTGTCTCGCATGACCTTCTCATAAACAAACTATGGAAATACAACTACTATACAAGCTACTACTATAAGGTGGGTGAATAACTGGTTGGAAAACCATTCCCAGAGAGTAGTTATCAGTGGTTCACAGTCAAGCTCTAATGTCATATCGAGTGGGGTCTTACAGGGATCAGTTCTGGGTCCGGTTCTGTTCAATATCTTCATCAATGATTTAGATAATGGCATAGAGAGTACAATTATAAAGTTTGCGGACAATACCAAGCTGGGAGGGGTTGCAAGTGCTTTGGAGAATATGATTAAAATTCAAAATGATCTGGATAAACTGGAGAAATAGTCTGAAGTAAATAAGATGAAATTCAATAAGGACAAATGCAAAGTACTCCACTTATGAAGGAACAATCAGTTGCACACATTAAAAATGGGAAATGACTGCCTAGTAAGGAGTACTGCAGCAACGAATCTGGCGGTCATGGTAGATCACAAGATAAATATGAGTCAACAGTGTAACTCTGTTGCAAAATACAATCATTCTGGGATGTATTAGCGGGAATGTTGTAAGCAAGATACAAGAAATAATTCTTCCACTCTACACCTCGCTGATTAGGCCTCAACTGGAGTATTGTGTTCAGTTCTGAGCACCACATTTCAGGAAAGATGTGGACAAATTGGAGAAAGTCCAGAGGAGAGCAACAAACATGAGTAAAAGTCTAGAAAACATGACCTTTGAGGGAAGATTGAAAAAAATGGGTTTGTTTAGTCTGAAGAAGAGACGACTGAGAGGGGACATGATAACAGTTTTCAAATACATACAAGGTTGTTACAAGGAGAAGGGAGAAAAAATATTCTCCTTAACCTCTGATGATAGGACAAGAAGAAATGGGCTTAAATTTCAGACAGGGCAGATTGGATATTAGAAAAAAAACTTCCTGTCAAGGTGGTTTAGCACTGGAATAAATTGCCAAGGGAGGTTGTGGAACCTCCATCATTGGAGATTTTTAAGAGTGGGTTAGACAAACACCTGTCAGGGATGGTCTAGATAATACTTAGTCCTGCTATGAGTGCAGGAGTGAGAGGGACCTCTCTAGAGCCCCTCCAGTTCTATGATTCTGTATTTTTTTCCAGTGAGTACTGTGGCTACAGCCATGTGCTTCCAGTCTTCAATGAAGATCTGCAGGTGGCAGGTGGGCAAAAAATACGGATAAAATATTATTTTAAATGTGCTCTTGTTAGTATTGACTTCATGACTCCAGGAACATTTACATTGGACACCAATGTTGACAAAATACTTTCTGACTTAGTACCACGGACTGTCACTAGATGTAGGGTAACATTTTCAAAAGACCCTAAACCCCATAAAGAGCTTGCAGAACTTAAGGCCTGGTCTATAATACAAAGGTTTGCCAATAATTATGTGATTATATAATTGTATAATTATACCAGTATAGTTAAACCAGCACAACCTTCTAGTGTGGATGCTGATATAGCAGTATAAGTGCTTATATTGGTACAGCTTAGGCTGGTTCTGCATTTACCAGCATAGCTATGTCAATTTAAAAAAAACTACCATCCCCTCCCCCCCACACACACTGAAACTGCTCTAGCTATGCCAATAAAATTTAAGGGTAGACCTGGCATTTCGCTCTGAAGTCACCTAAGCACTATTACAATTTTTACCCACAGATGATATCATCTCCCATAGTCAATATTACAATTATGGATAATGAGCCAAATCCAGCAGTCTTTACTCTAATTATTACAATGAAATTAAGAACAGAGAAATATTCACTTCTCCCATTCCCAAGAAAGTAGTCTGAAATACTATTTAAAGTCAAAAGGTCAAGGTTTCATGCAATGAATGTTTGATTAGTCCTTACTTAGTATCATGTCCTAAAATAACTTTTCCTGTCATTACACTTATCTTCAAATATTTTTATTTTTGTCCGGTATATGATCAACACTTCAGTGTTAACAGGTCAATATATTGAATAGCAGTGAAAAATAGGCCATAAATTCCTAATGAATGTTTATAAAACTTTAGGTGTCAATGCTAATTATGAATCAAAACAACGTATTTAATATTGAGAAATCCCGTATAAAGTGACCTGCGCAGATGTCCTCCACAGCCCCCAAAATACTGCTTTCTTGACATATTTGCTTTGAAAATCTTCTACAATTGGTTGTACCAATAAAAATATTCATACGATTAAGAGCTTTGACAGTACCTATATGATAAGATGCATCTTAAAAGTGCAGTTGCTAAGAAATAAATGACAGATGATCTCTTGTACACAACATCCAAAAGGGTGATACATTTAGCTCATGTGTTAGGAGAGGGTTGAATTCATAAGTGCAAGGGTAAGTTTTATAACTGACAAACAGCAGAAATGTAGCAGACTTATATGAGCATCCCATGACAGACACCATTTTTCACTACAATCTCTACAGTGATTTAATCAGTTGGTGACATGTATTGTAAGAATATTCTGCTACATTTGTTTGTTGAACATATTTTATTCAAGAGTAAACATGATATACTGTTCACTAAACCCAGGATGACAGAATCTAAACGAACGACAGCCATGATATTCACACTTGCAGCTAAAGACTAGGATTTATTACCAATTCTTCCTCAGAAGATAACACCTTTTGGTTATTGCCCTATGTTTAACAAGAATATATGATCTATAAAACAGTCTATAAAAAAGGTTATGCTACTCTAGCACTTGAGTTGCATGATTGCCTGGTGCTGACTTAGGGCTATTTCCAGGAGGAGCCAAAGGGAGCCAATACTCACAGGGCTGGCCTTACCATGAGGCGAACTGAGGCGGCTGCCTCAGGTGCCAGACTGTGGGGGGTGGGGGGAACGCCACTAGGAGTGTAGAAAATTGTGTCTGCTGCTGGTGCATATGTATTCTCTCTGCTCTAGATGCACAGAGATGGTGGAGTGCTGTGCTGGAGGAAGAAGGGCACAAGAGACATAACAGACAGGCAGGAGAAAAGGTGAGGGAAAAGCAACAGGAGCGGCAGGGAGAGGGAGGAGGAGGAGCCTCTTATGTACCTCTCTAGCAGCCCCAGGAGCCTGGACTGATTAACACCAGCTTCTCAGGGAGCATCTTGTTTCCTGCTGCTTCCTTGAACTCACTTGAGGGAAAAAAGGCAGTCAACTGAAGTAGTAGAAGCCTTCCCTCACTCAGGCCCTGCTACCAGCCTGCTTATTTGTCCCCTTCAACTGAGTGTTGAGAGCCACTATAGCTGGCACAGAACAGTCATGAGTGAAAGAAGAAAGTGCCCCTCTGGGGCAGCATTCAGAAAAAAGAAAGAAAGCAAGGCAGCTTTTCTATCTAAGCAGGAAGGAGCTCTCCTGAGGTACATAAATGTTCATGGTGAGCCTTCCGGCCCCAGTGAGGATGTGAGTTGTGAGGAGATGCCTGATCTTCCAATTAGTCAGAGTGCAGGTGACCTGGCAGCTACTGCAGCATCCATATCTCCATCTCAAATGGATGTAACCACGCACATTCTGCAAGAAAAGTGTAGATCAGAGAAGAGTGTGGTGGAGGTGCAAGAAACAGCTGCTGCTGAATTTAGTTCCTTAAGTCTAGATGATCCAGGACTGTGGACCCACTTGAGCAGTAGCCTGAGGGACTTCCTTGTACAGCATGGGCCACAGCAAGTGAAAAACGTCATGTTCCCCAAAGACAATGAAAACAGAAGTTTTCATCCAATACATTACTGGTGTGAAATCCCCAATGGTGACAAAGTGGAGAGGCCATGGCTTATGTACTCAAAAACCCAGAATGCTGCATACTGTTTTTGATGCAAACTCTTCCAGTCTAATGTTCCAGCCACTTTGGGTTATACAGGAACAAAGGACTGGAAAAATCTGGCTGGAAATCTGGCATGCCATGAGAAAGCAGCAAATCACCAGAGAGCATTCCATAGGTGGAAAGAGCTTGAAATGAGACTAAGGTTAAAGGCCACCATAGATGATCAGCATCAAGAGAAGATTGCATCAGAGTCTCTTTGCTGGCAAAATGTTCTGAAAAGGCTCAATGCCATTGTGAGAATGCTTGCTACCCAAAACCTAGCACCGTGCGGCACTTCAGATCAGCTGTATGTGCCAAACAATGGAAACTTCCTTAAAATTGTGGAGCTGATGGCTGAGTTCGATGCTGTACTCCAGGAGCATCTAAGAAGAGTCACCACCCAAGAAATGTACACACACCACTACCTTGGAAAAACAATTCAAAATTAGATCATACAGTTACTGGAAACAAAAGTCAAACAGAAGATTGTGGCAGATCTTACTCTGTTATTCTGGACTGCACACCTGACATCAGCCATATGGGACAAATGACTTTAATGGTGCATTTTGTAACAACAAGAGAACCTAGTGAAAATGTCCCTGCAATGGTGACTGTCAGAGAGCATTTTCTAGAATTTATTGACATTGATGATACTACAGGAGCTGGTATGACAAATGTGCTTCTTAAAAAGCTGGAAGATACGGGAATTGCAATAGCTGACATGAGAGGTCAGGGCTACAATAATGGTGCCAACATGAGAGGAAAGAACAGAGGAGAGCAGACACGGATCCAAGAGTTAAACCCTCGAGCTATTTTTGTCCCATGCAGTTCTCATTCTAATTCAAAGCATCTATCTATTTTTCTCTGCATCAACTCATCAATGGCAAATTTTGAAACATCTGGGAACATCCTCTCAGTCACTGAAACCACTGAGTGCCACAAGATGGGAATGTCGAGTGTAGGCGATAAAGCCTATCAAACACCAAATTGGGAAGATAGATGATGCCATAGTTGCCATTATGAAGGATAATGCTATGACAGGAACTGTTCGTGGGAGAACAGTGGCAGAGGGAAATGGAATCACCAGAAACATACATAACTTCAAATTTCTGTGTGGCATAGTGTTGTGGCATGACATACTGTTTGAAATAAATGTTGTAAGCAAGAGACTCCAAGGTGTTGACTTTGATATATCTGGAGCAATGGAACAACTGGACAAAGCAAAGTCATACCTACAGTCTTACCAGTCAGAAGAGGGATTTCAAAACTTTCTGAAGAGTACAGAGGAACTTCACACTGAAGCTATTTCCCCACCCTCTCAAGAATACAAGAGTCACCGAAGAAGATGACATTTTGATTATGAGGCACGGGATAATCCCATAAGAGACCCCAAACAACAATTCAAAGTTGAATTCTTTAACCAGGTGCTAGATTGTGCAATACAGTCAGTTGAAGAACATTTCATGCAGCTCAAGGAACACAGCAGTATATTTGGGATGTTGTATGATATTACAAACTCCTCACTATACCTGAAGAAGACCTACACCAGCAATGCAGGGCACTAGAGACAGTGTTAACATATGATGACATGCGCGATATTGATGCGAGTGATTTAGGTGATTAACTGAAAGCCCTTTCAAGATACATTTCAGCAGGATCAACTCCTGTTCTGGAATATATGTGCACAAATAAGATGACCACCCTCTTTCCAAATGCTTTTGTTGCTCTGCGCAATATTCTAATGCTTCCTGTAACAGTTGCCAGTGGAGAACGCAGCTTCTCCAAGCTGAAGTTAATACAAAAACATCTACGCTCCACAATGACACAGGAGAGGCTCGTCTGCAGCCTGAAGGTCCACAGTCTGGGCCAGCTCATGCTCTATTGCAACCATCTCAATAGAGCATGAGCTGGCCCAGACTGGACCTTCAGGAAGCAGTTCAAATCTTTGCAACCAAGATGGCACGGAAAGCACCACTTTGATTATTCAAACAGATAAAAATGCCAGTGTTTACTATGCAGACAAGAAATGTCACATTTGCTGTTCAGGAGAGAGCATGGGGACATCATTTGAGCTCCCCACCTCAGGTGCCAAAATGTTGTGGGCCAGCCCAAGTACTCAGTGAAACCCCATAAGTCACATTTCTCTGCTGGCCTCCTCCTCAGTGTAAATGTTCATTAAAAAACAAAATACAACAAAAATTATTGTGATGATAACATTCCAAAAGTGAACTGATATACTGCTGGCTTCCTGAGACTGCAGCTGCCATTTATCTCTCTCAGTGGCCACTGGTAATGAGGGGCTAAAGGAACTAAGCCCTGCCTTTTAAGTCCCTTCCCCTTTAAACAAATGATGTTCTTCTAGATCACTTTTCAGCAGTAGATTTCAAATCACTTTACAGAGAAGAGGAGTATCATTACCCCAGTTTTACATATAGAGAAACTAAGGCATGGGAAAGCAACATGTCTAAGGCCCCACAGCAAACCAGTAGCAGAGCTGGGCTAAGAACCTAGGTCTTGCAAATCCTAGGCTAGTGTATGAACCACTGAGCCATGCTGCCTTCCAACAAGACAGTACATTGTTCCAGATCTCTTTCTTTTATGACTTCTCTCCAGCATCACAAAGAAGAGAGACCAGCACAGTGTGTATGGGGACAATCAGATGCTAGCTTCTACAGGGCAGCATCAGTGAGCCCAGTCAAGGGAGGGATGGGCACATGGTGCTAGTGGGTCCCCAGCCCCTAAGGGAGTTTGTTCCTCTGCTGAAAGTATGAAACAGCACAGAGCTCACAAGCTGCCTTTTCAGTCCCCTATGGGACTAAAGCAAATTTGTCCCAAAGGATGTGAGCACAGGTGCAGTCTTATTTCAGGGCTCCGCCTCGGGAGCAGCACTAAAAGCCCAAACTAAGGCAGAGGAGCAGGTCACAGTGTGATTTCAGGGAGGCAGCAGGTATGGACTGGTGACCTGGAGGAGAGGTTTGAAAGGAGGAGCTTATGATCCAGGGATAAAGCAGAGCAGCTTGGTCATTTTCAAAAGCAATGGTGGGATTTAAAGCAGAATAGTTACTGGGGGAGTCAGAATTTATTTAATACAGGAAGAGCCCCAAATTGCTAAATGGTTTGTTTGGGAGATCAGAAATGACTTTGTGTGTGTTTGTGGGGGGTGGGTATCTAACTGCTAGCTCCAGTCCCACTGTTTATTTTGGGCACCAGGAATCAGTGCTCCCTTGGTTTTTATCTCTGAAGCCCAGTGAAGATAATTTAAATGTAAACACTGTTAACTATTTTACTGCTGATCAGTTTAGCAGAAACAACTGCTTATTCTGTGACTATGAGCAGAGTTTGAATACTGCTACCTTTTCTTTTCCAGTCTGACTTTTGGCTGACAACATATGCCCCTAATTTGTTTTTGTGACTGTAGATCCTTGTTCATGGCTTTATACCTTCCCATTTGCACTATAGTTTAGTGCCATTTTTGCTCATCTATGTACATACACAATACACAGACTCCATCCTGTATAAATTGCTGTTGCTTGAATTTTGAGTACCACTAATAAACTGAACACAGAAAACTCCAGTTAGGGTTCCATTCTGTTGCTGGCCAATCAGAGCCCATATTAATTTTGGAGTGCTATACTTGACCTTTAAAACCCTTCATGATCTTTTATTTATTCACTCTTGAATCAATACGTGCTAACTAAGTGCCCCTGTTATTTCATTAAGGGCTTGATTCAAAGTCCCTTAAAGCACAGGAAGTCTTTCCATTTATTTCAGTAAGCTTTGGATCAGGCCCTAGTACCTGAATATGCATATGACTTCAAAGGTTTACTTACACAATGTGCCCTAATGGTGCATCAATTCCCCTTACTGAAAATATATAAAGTTACCATATGCAGCTGTTCAGATGGGAAAAACCACTTCACTGTGAGTCAGTTTTCACAGCTGAATTAATGAGACAGACTGTTGTAACAGATAAACTTCCTCCTACTTTCTGTGAAATAGACATAACCATGAACTATGGGTCAGCCCATCTAGTTTAGATGTGTCAGAATGTGATGTGATATGAAGTGTCATTATCACGTAATCATGCCACGTGCTACATTATCTTGTTACATGAAATGAAAAATTACAAACATATTTGTAAAGAAAATGCATGTTCAGATGTAGCAAGCACAGTTAATTCAACTGACTATGGTCCAATCCAAATTCTTTTGCATTTGGTGCAGAGCCAAACATTTCTACGCTGAAATATGTAGATTATCTTTGGGGAGGCTAGAATTTAATGTAGAGTGCAGTACTGGTCACTCAGAAGTTTTCTGTTACCTCTGTATATTGCAGCATAGCCACTGAACTATAAACAGATAACATCATGAACTGTAAACCAGATTGCCTGTTCTCATGTCTCCTAAAGAAGGAAAGCATTTGAGGGCTTGGAATGTGTGGGATTTTGACTTGATAGTCTTTTTTGTGCAGTGTTGGCCTTTGTGATATTCTGTGACCTTTAATAATCAATTAGCAGGGTCCTGGTTTATTATCTTTTTGTATAATACAGAAGCATAACACTAAGTAAATATTATAATAAAATAGTATGTTAATAAGGAATTAGGATGGAGGGGAAAAATCTAGCTGAAGGCAAAATAAGAGAAAAAAATGTTCAGAAACAGTAAAAAGAGTGATATTGAAGGCAGAAAAAATTCAGGGAGCCCATCTTATGGAAGAGATGTGGCAGATATGTCCTGTATTTAATTTTATAATACATTTCCATGGGCTATGACATTGTACAAAATATTTTTTTCAGAGCTGATATCATAATTCTACTACCCATAGGGTGACCAGATGTCCTGATTTTATAGGGACAGTACCGATTTTTGGGTCTTTTTCTTATATAGGCTCCTATTACCCCCCATACCCTGTCCCGATTGTTCACACTTGCCGACTGGTCACCCTACTACCATATGACCTTTAAACTCTCAGGCAGAGACCACTTTTTATTTTTTGTGCATAGCATAATGAGGCCCCAGTCCCGATTGGGCCCATTGAGCACAACAGAAATACAAATAAATAAATAACAGCCTTCTAAATAGAAATCAGCTTTCTACTTCAATGATTTCATCAGCATTTCCTTCTGGATAAATGAACAAATATTTGAAATTTGCATCATCATTTAGTAGCAAATTCTTGAACAGGATTCTAAGGTTAACCAGACAAAGTTTTTATCTGGTCCAGTTTTTCTGTGATTTCAGTATGGCCAAACATGTATGCTGTTTACTAGAAGAAACTGAGGGATTTGAGACTAATCAATGAGTAGCCTTTTAAAAAGATACTAGCTACATCCATATATCACTTCTTGACCTACCGCAAGCTGTCCAGTCTCATTAGCTGTGTTAATGATTCTGAAGCAATCAGGTATAAATAAGAGGGCAAAGGACAACCTTTCTTGGCAATTTTTGTAGATTATGTGGCTGCAAATACATTCCATTAAAGATCACTGATAAAGTCTAAGAGACACACACATAAAATTCCTGATCCAGGTAGCAAGAGAATCACAGATGCTAAACTTCCTCAGATTTTACACAGGCAGATTCAATAAACTCAGCAGAGTTTATTTTCAACCTGGACTAAACCCAGCAATGCTTTATTGTGTTTAAAAATATGAAGTGGTCAGGAATGTCTATTTAAAAAAAGTAAAATATAAGATAAAGAGCAAAAACATCACATCACCCGTGGGTGAACACTTTTCACAAACCAATCACTCTATAGCTGACCTATCTGTCCTCATCCTCAAAGGAAACCTGTACAACACTGCCAAAAGACGAGCCTGGGAGCTTAAATTAATAGCTTTGCTTGACACTAAAAATTATGGACCAAATAGAGACACTGGAATTATGGCTTATTACAACAATCTATAACCCACTTACATCCCTCAGCTGCTTCCTCTCCCTGCTCCCTTTCCTTTCTGTGACTGGAGGGGTATAAACAGGCCACTTCACCTTGAATGGTCCCTTGATATACATGTTAACTACCTATACTAAACAATCTGTGCCGCCTTGTATTTAGCTGTGATATTCTGAGTTAGTCTCCCAGATCTGAAAAAGAGTTCTGTGTAAGCTCAAAAGCTTGTCTCTCTCCTGACAGAAATTGGTCCAACAAAAGATATTACCTCACCTACCTTGTCTCTCTAATATCCTGGGACCAACATGGATACAGCAACACAGCATACTTAAAAACTCAGCGTTCCTTCACAGTGGACTCATAGACCATGTCTACACTACAAAATTAAGTCGACCTAACTTATCAGTGTACATCTGTCCCAGTAATTACATTGCTTGTGCATGTCTACACTTTGCTCCTTGTGTCAGCAGTGCATGTCCTCACCAGGAGCACTTGTATGGATTGTACTGTCAGTGTGGGGCGTTGTCAAAGAGCCCCTGAAAGCTAGTAACAGTCAACATAAGCAATGCAGTGTCTACACTGACACTGCTCAACCTAACTACATTGAGCTTGACTCTACTCTATTATGTGGAGGTGGAGTTATTAAGTCAGTTGTAGTGGGGCTGTTACATCAGCAAGAGTGAAATGAAAGTGTAGACACTTCAATAGTTAGATTGACGTAAACTGCCTTGCATTGACCTAACTCTGTAGGGTAGACCAAACTATAGATACTGACATTTTCCCTCTCATTGTTTCACACACTGATGTGTAGTAATTTAGTAAATGTAGACTTTTAATGCCCAACACATCATTTATCCAATTCAGCTGTCTAAATATTAAACTGATTAAATATTAAATAAAGGAATCAAAGTTGTATCTTTGGTTTCAGCTGTTTAATACTGAACACGATGGTGCATAGATTTTCCCAATGTAATGCTACTGAATAGTTTTGCTATCACCTTTAATAGATAAGTACAAATGAGAGAGACTATGTTCTAATTTGGCTGCTTGGATCAAGATAAAGCATTGCATGTTAGTCCCTATAGACTCTGTGAGATGAAAAATTGTATTAATAAGGATAGTAGCTGCAGTCTTCTCTACTTTAAACAACTAGGTACAGTCTTTCCAAGTTGCCAATGCAGTCCTTATTTAACAGGAAACTGCATTGTGTGCTTATGGAATTTTTTATTTCGTATATTACAAGTTCTTTATATAAATAATTTATTTTGAATTACTGTGTTTTAGCAAATTCCCTTAAGCACATGATGTAGGGGAGGAATCATGAGCTAAAAATACTACATTATTCCCAAGTACAAATTAAAATGAATATAATGTGACAAATTAGAAGTTAAATATTACCTGTGCAAAACCACAATCAGAGTGACTCACATCTGCTAGAGTTCTTTGTGAGGAAGGTTGGCCTTATGGTTATGGAAGTGAACTAGGACTCTGCAGATATGAGTTCATTGTCTGGGTCTACCATAGATTTCCTGTGTAATGTTGTGTCATAATCTCCATGTGTCAATTCTCTCTCTCTAAAATAAGCATAATTCCTTCTTTCTTTGTTTTGTCTATTAAGCTAGCATATCCCCTGACACAAAGAATTTGTAAGATGTGTGGACAGTGTTTACTTGGATGGTGCATTAGGAAAAAATAATCCTTGGTAAGGTCTTTCTTAATGTATTTTTGTGTAAAATAATAGAAGGATACTGTCATCCCATCAGTTTGCAAGCAGAATTCCCCATTCTTGTTACCGTTGTTTTTGTTTGTTATTTTTTGCTTAACAACTACTGACATGAATCCTCCATGAGTCATTCTTGATATTGCCTTCTTCAAAAATCCTGTAATGTTTCTGTTATCAGGGTTTTTGAGCTAACTAGAATGTTTGTATATTTCAAAACATACACATGCATTTATTTTAAACTTGTACAGAATTTATATTCCTATGGCAACTACTTACAGAATTGATTGTGTACGCTGTATATGTAGCACTGGAAGGTATTAACATTTTGAAATATGTATGGTGGTCACTGATTGCTGAATAATATCCATTATACTCAAACTTGATCAATTTTACAAAAATATATGGCATTTTTGTCAAATATGATATACTTTGAAGCAGTCTTTGAAAGAGCATTCCTTCCCTGATTTCATTAAATCCATCATTCTCAATTAATTACAGGCACTACTATGGATAACATTATGGGTACAGAAGCCAGAGCTGTGGGAACCAGATTGTATAGAGAGGCACTGTAAAAATGGTAGTTCCCTAGGGCATTGGGGGCCTTGTTCTAAACAGTCTTGCACCTTGCACAGCCATTTAACACCAGTGAAAAGTATTTTAAAGCAGCTCAAGATCACAGTGCTAGTGTTTTACATTCACAGGTATAAATGATTACACAAAGTGCAAGGCAGTGGAGAATCTGACCCATAGCCTGCAAAATACCCTTTCATTTTTACTCCAAGGTGAAGTGCACTGAAAGACTCCTCTATTTTGGAAGTGCAGTGTGTGCTCCCTCCCAAACTGTCTCCCTCCTCCCTCCCCCCAGTCCCAGAAAATAGGTTTAAGGAAGAGGGGAGGCCTGCCCTTATGGTGTCCAGTCCTACTCTAATTTCCTTGGTGCTTAGACTAAGAGGTCCAGTAGGGCCACCATTCCCAGTGGAGTCACTGGGAATTTTTCCATTAACTTCAATGGGAATTGGATCACATCCACAAATTGTAAGTCCATGGACATTGTCTGAACCTGCACGAGGGCTCCCCTGTGGCCTTCCCACTAGGGTGACCAGATGTCTGAATATTGTCAGGCCCGTCCCAATATTAGGGACTTTGTCTTGTATATTCAATTATACCCTCTGCCCCTCCCCGCAAAAAATGTCCTGATTTTGCACACTTGCTATTTGGTCACCATATTTCCCATTCTACACCTACATTAAGGGAGTCAAAATCTGATCTTTCATACTAATTCAAGGAGAGCATTTCAGGATTGGGACCATCTTTTTGACCTGTGTTTGTACAGCGCCTAAAACAAGGTGTTCCTGGTCCATGACTACACCTCCTAGGCACTATGGTAATGCAAATAATAGTAATAAAAATAGCACTTCTTGGTATCTTTTAGAAATACATGTGGAATGTTGATGTCACCGAAACACAGCACCACATTAATAGCTATCTATTGTACTATAATTGCTGGCGATCCTAAATAACATTGGAAATTAATACATCAGCAATGCTATTTTACACTCCAAGAATGGGCCTACCCTAAGTTTAATGGAATTAGGTGTTTAATTAAAGCTAGATATTTAACTTTTCATTCTCAAGCATGCTATCTAGAAAGTCCCAAGCATAACTTTGAGAAATAGAAACTAGATTTGTGATATCAACTTGAAAAGAGGTGACAATTTGTAAATCTTACTGGAACAAAACTCTTCTAGCAGGCTTCAGTCTGAATGCTTACCAAAAAGTTATACCTGGCTTAAATGTATGCTACACAAAGGGATGGCATACACACCAATATTCTTTCAAGGAGAGGAAAATGAAAACCAGGAAAAGGCAGAGAAAAGTATAAATGAAATTGTACAGGCATATTTAAAGATCAAAAGGTGTGAGTTTTACCAATTGTTGAATAGAAAAAAAATGTTCTTTGATTTCAGAAATAGGGTATTTCTTACTATACATCACCCGCAAGTGCTTTCAAAAGATTGTCTTAATCACATTACATTGCTTCATGCTGCTCCAGCTAAACACCGCTGTGTTTTTTGACTATTGCTACTACTGATATTGTTCAATCAGTGCTCATGCACATAGTGTTGGTAACTAATATGCTCCAGTAGGTCAAAGCTTTGTAGCTGCAAACAGCTGACTAATCTGACAGTTAAACAGTATGATATTATTAATGCTTCGTTAGGAGCATGGGAGTAGTCTTAAGTTTATGTAAAATGCTTAAAATTTTGGCAACTATTTCTTGAAAAGTGCCCGATGATTCTTCCTTTAGAAGCCTAATTTGATAATATAATTTTGAATTACAAAGGATGCTCCACTCTATTAAACTCTGTATTTGTTCCATAAGGCTACAAATTATACTAATAATTCATTGGCACATCTGAGAGCTTCTTATTGAGTGTCATGCTAAGTTAGAATAAAGAACAATATGGAATGTCAAAAGCAAGTTATTTTATCCTCCATATTTTCCCTTTGCCATAAGGTTGCATCCTGCAAGTTCTCAGCACCTTGTAAGCAGCATTGTTTAGTTTGTTCATGTGTTTTCAGTATTTATTACATCCAAAATAAGGACCAACTGAAATGGAATACAGAAGAATGTACATACCTGTAGGAGTCTCAGTCGGCGGTGGGGTGGTGGGGCGCCAGCCCACCTCGCTGTACCCGGTTAGTTAGACTGGGGAATCCGCAGTCTTGGGCCCGAACACCTCTGGTCGGGTCCTGTAAGCGGTAGAGGCTAAGCCCTGGCCCTGAGTCAGGGCAGGCAGAAAGCAAGTGAATAGTCTGAGGCTCAGCTCCTCAGGCTGGGGCTGAGCACAGCGTTCAATAGGCCCAGGCCCAGGCCCTGGGTCAGGGCGGGGCGGCAAGTAAGTAGTCAAAGGCTCAGCTCCTCAGGCAGGGGCTGAGCACCAAGTTCAACAGGCCCCGGCCCTTGGTCAGGGCGGGGCAATAGGTAGTTCAGGGCTCGGGCCCTCAAGCAGGGTCTGAGCAATCAATGAGTCAGTGAGCCCTGGCCCTTGGTCAGGGCGGGCAGTAAGTAGTTCAAGGCTCAGGCCCTCAAGCAGGGGTTGAGCCCTCAATGTAGGTGGTGGCAAGCCCAGGTCCTATCTCTGGAGAACCTGGGAGAGGGGGAGACTGCCACCCACACGTTGGGTGGCAGGGGGGACACAGGCCCACCCACTCCACTGCGTCCCAGCCCGGGGCCCTAACAGCGGCAAAGGATCCGCCGCTGGGTCAGTGGGGATCCTGGCCACAACACACTGACATGGGTTCTGGCCACGGTACAGCCAGACTGGGGTCGGCTGTCCCCGGGCCACTTCCTAACTCCCCCTCGGGCGGTACCTGAGTCCAGGGGGTGTCTTTGGTGGGTTCCAGCCTCATGGGCTCCTCATCAGACTTGCGGTCACTCGGCAGGTCCGGCAACTCCTCTGGGAAGTGGCCGCTTGGCAGGTCCGGCCACTCCTCCGGGTAGGGGCCGCTTGGCAGGTCCGCCAACTCCTCTGGGCAGGGGCCACTCAGCAGGTCTGGCCAGTCTAGGCGGGTACCGGGGGCCACAGGGGTTTCCCAGTCATGAGCTAAGCTGGCCGCGTCTGGTCTCCCTGGTGGCTGCTCTCCTAGTGAGCTCCGCGGGCCCGCCTTTATACTTCCGGGTCGCGCTGGTCTACTTCCAGGTCGCGGCCTGTCTCTTGGTGGGGCGGGCCCAGAGCCTCCTGGCCCCACCCACTCTGGCCACTGGGCCGGTGCTTCACTCTGCAGGGTGGTGGGGCGCCAGCCCGCCTCGCTACAATACCCAATATATTTGTTTAGAAAACTTGACTTCTCTTTCTAACTTTAAATCAAGGATTGGCTACAAATAACAGGGCTCCATTCCCCCTCATTTCATCTCTCTTGGTGACCTAATTCATGAAATTGGCTTTAATTATCATATTTATGCTGATGATTCTTCCATCCAAACCAATATCTTGGCCTGCCTTTGCAGAATCTCCTCATGGATGTCCAACTATCAACTCAAGCTCAACATGTCCATAGCTGAGCTCTTGAGCTTCTCCATAATTTCTCCCTTGTCCTCCTTCCTCAGTCACTGTGGACAACATCACTATCCTCCATATCATCCAGGGCATCATCTTTGACTTCTTCCCTGGACCCACACATTCAGGTTGTGTCTATATCTTGCCAGAATCTCCAAACTGGCATTTCCTCTTCGTCAACACAGCTAAAACTCTCATCTAGGTACTAATCATCTCATTCTCCTCCCTTCTGGCCTTGACAAATCCCCTATTTGTCCCCATGGTATCCATTCAGAACACTGCTGCATCACATCTTCCATGTCTTCCTACGCTTGTATCCCACTCTGATTGACTGCCGGTTCTCCACCACATCAAGCACAAACGACTTGTTTTCATTTTAATTGCCCTTCATGACCTATTTCCACCCTATCACTGCTATGCTATCAAGATGCACAGCGAAGGCGGGATTCAACCAGTGTTGCTGCACTTGATTGACCTGTTTACTCTGGCATTGTTGCAAGAAGGGGTGACTTTTACTCTATTTTTACTTTGCTCTGCACATACACAAAGGTGTGGGAGGGCACAATAACCCTATCTGCTCCTTTGTGGCAGCCACATACATTAGTACTTTCTGTGCTTCCAGGAGTGTAGGGGTTGCTCCCTTTATGTGCAGGACATATCTTCAGATGATAGAGATGGAGAGGAAGAAGGAGGTGGGAACCTGGCTCCAGTCCCCACCCTTTCATACCAAGCGCACTGGGGGAGCATACTACACCCAGGAAGGGGCATGGCCATGGGTGAGTGCCCCTCCTCTGCCCCTAACCAGGAGACCACCCAGCTAGGAGAAATCCTACTTCCCTGATCATCTCCACCCTGCTCCCAACCCAGGCCGTGACTATAAGGCATAAAGAAGCCCCAGATAAATGCCTTATCAAAGGTATACTATAGAAGATTAAATAATACAAACCTATATTAAATAGCCTACATTTTCTATATTCCTAGAAATATAAAAACTACCACTTTGTACATAAATTTTCTGAATTCTGTACATCTACTACATCAAGTGAAATTTGTATGTTGTAAGAAACGCCCCACAGCAAGCCTTTCTATGATTTTTTTCATTTGTATTTTGCCTTTTTTGTTTACTCCCTTATGCAGAGCACATAGCATTTACCATCTTTACATGAAGTTGGTATGTGGCATGTTTGAAAACTGACTGCCAAAAAGTTCCTGAAAGGCTTGAAGGTTAATGGCATTAGTCTGCCCCTTGACTATAGGAACCTGTCAATCTAATTTAAACTGACAGATGTGCTTTTACAGCTGGAACTGCATTGAGGATCTTTAAGTTTTGGCCTTCTGGGAGGAAAATAATGTATAAAACAGCAAGGAATTCCACTGAGTAGCTTTTATAACACAAAAGGACAGAAGTTAGGGCAGTGTGTTTTCCTAAGAAGCCTCAAGAATTCACAGGAGTTTCTCCAAAGCAGCAATACTTTTATGTGTTACCAAAAAAGTGAAACTTCTCCCCAAAAAACCATATTACGCCTAAAGAGAGTAAACCTTGTGGTAGCGGTTGATCTGATATATGATCCCACCAATAAGTGATATTAATTTGATAGGCTTTCTAGATTAAATAGACACACTGAATGAAATTCCTTTTCTAGAGAGCCTTTTCAGAATTTATTTTTGTTACAGCTTTGAATGGATTATTTTGAATAATAAACAAACAGATCAATTTTTTCCCCTCAGATCCGCACATGATTCTCCCATAGAAGTCAATAAGAGATATATGAGGGTATGTACTGGCAGAATTTGAAATCTCAGAAATACGTTCCCTGACACAATAAAAAGTGCATTTTTCCTATAATTTTGTTTACATAAAGATCAATAACAGCAGTAGATTCTAGCAAAAATTTTAGTCTATATTATTCTTACTGTATTTTAATAAATTGCTGCATATCTACATGTGAAGAAGAAACATTGATGACAATCTGAAATTATTCAAATTTTAAAGATGCATTGTAACACTTATGTGACTGCATTTCATGCTGCACAATTTAGGTTTGCAGACATATTTTGCAATGGAAATATTTTGTACAGTCAGTTGCTGCTCTACACAGATCAATAAATAACAATGCTTAAAAAAAGATTAGATTTAAGGGTCATTTCCTTATAAATGCCATTCTTTATAGAAAGTGAAGAAAGTGGTACAAAAAGTGCTACTGTTGATCTCCAAGGGTTAGCACTGAAGTCCCTTGAGACAATATATAGATAACATCTGAAAGTTTGTTTGGAGTAGAACAGCATTGAGGTCACTTTTCAAGACAACAAACTGTCTGCTGCATTCTCTGACCCTGAAAGGTTAGAGTTTAGGAATTTCCTGAAGAGATTCTGTTTGGTCTAACATTTTTATGAAAGTATCAAGGGAATAGTCAGAGCAATAGTGGGATTATTTTCACCAGAGTTGTAAAACTCTGTTATCTTGCCAAAATACTTTCAGGATGATGCCTACTAAAGTTATATGAATGAAATGGGGAAACTGCAATTCTATGTGAACCTACAGACAAAATGTTTTACTTTTTTGGGGTGCTTCTCTCTATGTATGTAGCCACACATAAGTAACATTCAATGTTCCATATAAGAAAAGAGTAGCATAAATAAAATGTTAGTCGTTTGTTCTATGTATCATAACACTTTTATGTGACTGCACTTCATGCTATGTCATTGAATTTGCTGTTGTCAGCTTTCTTATCTGAAATAGACATAATTTAAAAAAAGAAACTTAATACACCAAGTCATTTTCTGATGTAATAGGATCTGCTAATGACATGCCACAAATCACATGGGCATGCATGTTTGACTGGAAAAAACAAAGCTGCAATTTCATTTTTAAATTTTGCATGATAATCAGTAGGAGGTGACAGGTAGGTCGTATCTAATAATTTTTCCCCTGTAGTGTGGCGGCTGCTCCACTTCGGGAGAAAATGGGTTAAAGTAGGCCAGAGAGGCTGCACAGATGGGCAGCCAATCAGAAAGGGCCTGTGGACAGCCAATCAGGGCCAGGCTGTGCTCTATATAAAGATTGCAACACAGAGGCAAGATGAGTCTCCCCCTGACCAGTAAGGGAGGAGGATTGGATCCTGTTAGAAGGAGCGGCACCCTGGACAGAGCAGTGCTGGGCAGGGTAGCAGGGCAGTGGGAGCTCTGGCCGACCCTGCCAGACTGCAGGCCTTGAAACAAGGGCTGAGTGGGTACTAGGGCTGTGGGGAAGTGGCCCAGGGAAGGCAGGCAGTGACAGGGAGTGGAGGAAGGCATCAAGCAGCTGCCACTCAAGGGTCCCTGGGCCGCGGCCCCCTCACCCCTTTGCACCGTACCTTGCCACAAGGGAGCGTGGCCCATTGATTGCACCTTGTCCCTGAGGTAAGGGACTAGACTTTGGAGTGGCAGGTGGCCATGAAGGCAGGTGTAGACTAGGACTGCTGATATACCCCCGGAAGGGGGAAGAATGGAGTAGTGAGCAGTTCCAGAGGGCAGCCTCTTGAAGAGGACACCGTGCTCAAGAGAGTGACGTGTGTCCCGGTGGTAGAGACAACACAGTCGAGCAGATAACGGGCAAGACACCACTTGCAGAGGGTGCTCCAAAGCTGAATGAGCTAATTCCCAAAGCAAGTCATCAGGAGGCGCAGCGGTGGTGAGTTTGCACCCTGTTACATCCCCAGATTATATGTAGAACTCCTGGGTCTCAAATGGGGACTGCACTAGGTCAGCATGACAGGATAAATCAGTCCTGCAAGGCAATGTAATTCCATAGTACATTCTGTGTAGAACTGCACAATCTGCACCAGAACTGAGCCCAAGCTATTTTGCCATTGCCACTCTGGTTCTGGCCTCTCCAATTCCTACCTTATTGTTCTTCAGTCCATTCAGACAGCAGCAGTGAAAATCAACATCCTCACTTACCACTCAGACCATGATACTTCCTATTGGATCTCTCTCATGACTTCCTCTCTCCTTCTGTATCAAGTTCAAGCTTCTAGTCCTATCTGCAAAGCTCTGCACAACTTTGAACCACCTGTATCACTGCTTTCATTTATTACCACTCCTTCCCCATTGCCTTCGCTCCAGTGAATCCTGCTTCTTCCATCCTTTTGTCACCTTCTCCCACTCTCTTCTTAATGCCTTACTCCATGCTGCCCCTTACATGTGGGACTCTTTCCCCTTCATATTCCTCTTCAAAAAGCCCCTTCTTCCACAAATACTCACCCACCAGCAACAGTGAGCACTCCTTTATAAGGGAGGGTGACAGCATTTTTCCTGACATAGTTTGATGTTTGTGGGTTTTGAAAAAGTGGAATTTCAGGAGAATATATATCCCTCTAGATGTCTATATTTTGTGCCATCCTTTATAAGCTCCTCAAGACTGGGTTCATGCCTTTTCTTTGATTTGTCGAGCAATCTTTCTATGCTTAATAAATAAAAATCATCGTTCTGTAGTCATGTCCCTCTCCTCCTCATAGCTGTTCAGGCCTTTTTTTGTGTAGATTACTATTCCTGCAGATTCCAGGTTGCCTGCATGGTTTCAGAAGCAAATCACATAGCAATATTCTGCATGTTCCCTATCACTGAAAGGCTAGCTATCACTGAATGCTCCTTCCCGACCACCATCCCTCTCATGCCCAATGAGCTATGAATGATGTGATTAGACTGGTTTGAATGATGCAATCCAAACAAGTCTATTACAGTATAAAGGTTGGTTTGTTGTGTCATTTGTTATCGCAAGACAAATCACTAAGCTGGGGCAGGAGAACCAGCATTGTGCTTATTGATATGCAAGTCTGAATGTAGGGAAAATCCAACAATGTAAAATTGTATCATGTTGTAAAATAGTTCATACTGTAGTTTATAATTTCTGGCCTTGAAAACATGTTTCTTCAAAGTTAGCAGTAGTGTACTGCTTTTAGCCAGTAAGCTCTGGGAGGTTTATGCAATTGCCAGCATAATAAAAACAGAAATGGGCATAATCCACATAATTCAGATCCAGATATCAAATACCGTAAAGTTTGAAGATATTAGGATCCAGTGTTTTGAGGGGGGGGTTAAATCTCAGTTTATAAACACTTGATTCTGTAGCCCTCACTCATGTGGAGCAGCACTTACTCCTGCAAGTAGTCCCATTGGCTAAAAAAGTGAGGACAGTTGCAAAATTCATATCTGGATCCAAGTTCTGATTTAAATAGTCCCAGAGTCTAGGGTTATTCAGTTCTGGAGGTTTGGTTCAGGCCCATTTCTGAATTAAACTAAGTATTGCTTTTGGCTGAAAGGAATGTTTGGGCTATGTGACATGACATCCACAAGATAGAGCACAAAATTGCTCATGTAGTATTGTACTCTGTTCTGAAAACTCAATCCTTTAATATTCATGTCTGAACGTTTCTATCAGCTTAGCTTTAGACTAGAAGGCAAAAGTACAACAATTCATAACATATCCACACAAAAAATCTATAAGTGCTTTAGTTCTCATTTTTGTCAATAGGCTTGTCCTTTAATAATGTTTCTGTTGTAGCAAGGAGAGGAAGAAAGACCTTTTATGTTGGTCGGAAGATAGCTACCAACCCTGAAAAACATAGCAAATACTGACAGTAATTCAGGGAGTGGTGAATAATACCTGAGTGACAGTGGCTGTCAGGGCCGGCTCCAGGCACCAACAAAGGAAGCAGGTGCTTGGGGTGGCACATTCCGGCCATTCTTGGGGGGTTTTTTGCGCTTTGGCAGCGCTCTGGACGCAGCTTTTTTTTTTTTTTTGGCCACTTTGGGCAGCAAAAAAGCTAGAACCGGCCCTGGTGGATGTATGTGCTACAGCATGGGTCTTTAACTCAATAATACTGCAGCTTGTCTTGTTGATGAGCATCTCCATCAAAGATGCTATGGCCCTATCAAGTGGACGTAAACCTACCTTCCAAACTTGGAGGCATAGGACCAACCCCCTTCTTTGGAAATGCGAAGGCTTTTTTTTTATAATGACGTTACATTTATATAGCAGCTTTTATTCACAAACGGTTTTACAAACTTAAAATAATATCAGCAAGAGTATAAAACAGTTCAGGACAGGAAGTGAAGAATTCCTTTTTCACTTGAAACTGCATGGCAGAATGGACAAGCACTCAGTATCTCTTCATAACTATTACTGCCCATTGTTAATTTAAACAATTAGATATGGGATACTTTGTAAGGGTAGGGTCAAGAGAAAAGAAACAAAATTACTATAGGAATGATTGCATGTGGAATGTCTGATGCAGTTACCCCAAAGAGTTTTCATTTCTTAGTTCTTCATAATCTGTTCTTTTTTATCTAACATGTTACTCTATAAACACCAAAAACTAATCTGCATAACTACCAAAGGCTAATAGTTGGATCCAAAATTATGTGATGCAAAGCCATAAATCAGAGTTCAAAATAATAATTTTCATGCAAAAGTAGTAAAATTAAAAACATTGTGGAATGCTGAAAAATCAAACTAAGCAAATTATCTCAGTACTGTACATGTAATGAGAATGTACTGTAAATGAAACACTTTGCTTTTCTGTTACAAGCATGAAATGTATTTTTAAAATGTCATGAATTTTAAAAGGAAATACTTTGTCTAATAATAAACTTGAGGCAAAGCACACATACAAGATATATCTTTGCTGTCCTGGTGCTGGTTAACAGCTATTTAATGGGCAATAAAGAAGGTACACTAATGTAGTAAACTGTGTGGTCTGTCCTTGAACTGTCAAGCCATGCGTTGAACTCCAGCTAATAACAGCGCACCTCAATGATCTTAGCAAGATTTCTTTGGAGCTTCTAATAGAGTGCAGAGCACTAAAAAATGTGAAAAGGAAATTATTTGCATTTCTATGGTCTGGGACTAAACAGGCAATGTTTGTTCATCCTTCTGTTCAATACTCTTTCTCTCCACTCCCACCCCTTGGATCCTTTTTCTCTTTTAATGGCCACAAATAGTTGAAGAGAAGCTCCTCTATCTTTTGCCTTTACTCAAACGCAGCAGCTAAACACTTCCACAAAAGCAAGATATATGGGATAATTCAGGAAAGGCCCAAATTCTGAAGCCTTTATTTAGTCCTTCTTCAGGAAAAAAAATCTTCTTGAAATACTGAGTAAACACTGAGAAATGACTTCACAATTTGGCCTAAGGGATACAAGTTGTGAATATACCATATATACTCATTCATAAGCCGAATATTTTTGGTAAAAAAGTGAAGCATCAAAGAGCGGGGGGGGGTCGGGTTATAAATGGGTCTACACCAAAATTTGATGATTTTAAACTCTATGGAATTATTGAATTGAATATCTAATACATTGTCGTTTTGTTTACCTGGAGCACCCGCAGGCAAGGAGCCCCTCAGCTCCCTGTGGCCGCAATTCGCCAGGGCTCCATGCCTGCGGGTGCTCCAGGTAAACAAAATGTCCCAACCCGCCACCGGGAGCCAAAGTTTGCCAACCCATTTATTGATGTCAATACTGCAACCATTTAAAGTTGCAGAGGCTTTGTTTAGTGAACTAGATTGGCTTGAAATGAATACTAAAAGAGCAGTGCTGCAGATCTGCATGACATTTGACCCATGCATTTCACAAAATGCTACACCTTACAAGCCAATCAGAAAAATACAATGAATGATAGTACTCTAGCACTGGTGTCAGTCTGCTACTGTGTAATTTGATCTCTTCATGCATTTCTACCAATAGACCTCATAAGTTTCAAGCCAATATGAAAATATAACGCGCAGAATCGATGGAATCTCTAATAAAATTTAAATAGCCTGTTATTGCCACAGACATGCCAATCTACAGGGCTGCTTTGAAATAAACAAAGAACAATAATAATTTGACAGTGATAAAGCAGGTGACATTCCTATATAAAGTCCTACAAAATCTATAACTATAATAATAAATTTTCATACTAGTATTTAAAATGAACAACAGTGAAATCAAAAGAAAACGGTCTGCTTATCATGCAGCATTCAAACAAAGTTGTTGAATATGCAGAAGCAAACAATAATTGCGCCACAGCTCATGAATTCTGTAACAGTGAGAAGCAAGTAAGAGAACGGCGAAAAAATAAAACAACACTAAAAAACATGCCAAGAAGCAAGAAAAAATGTCAAAGGTGCGCTTCATTTCCTGAGCTGGAGAAAGATCTCAATAAGTGAGTTGTTGAATGTCGACAAAATGGGTACATTGTCACTAGAACTGGAATTCGTCTGCATGTTCTGCAAATGTCAAAAGACAACAAATACAGTAAAATCGTCAACATTTGCACATCAGCGGGTTGGTGTACTCGCTTCATGAGCCGTCATGGGCTCTGTCTTTGTCAGCAAAGAAATATAGCGCAAAAGCTGCCAAGATATCTGGAAAAAAAATTGAATCTTTCCAAAGATTTATTATAAAATATCAAAAGGAATATGCATTTGACCTGTCACAAATAGGAAATATGGACGAAACACCGATGACATTCGATCTGAGCAACAGAACGGTAACTGGTGTTGGTGAAAAAACAGTTTTAATTAAAACCACTGGCCATGAAAAAATCCATTTTATGGTGGTTTTATTGTGTTTGGCAAATGGATCAAAGCTCCCTCCTGTTGTTATTTTTAAAAGAAAAACCTTGCCTAAAAACATGAAATTTCCTGCTAGTGTCATCATATGTGCACACGAAAAGGGATGAATGGATGAAAGTGGGATTATTGAATGGCTGGGAAAAGTGTGGAAGAAGAGACCAGGAACACTTTTCAAGAAACCTACTATGCTCATTTGGGATATGTTCAGGGCACACAAGACAGATGAGGTGAAAAATGTGGCCAAAAACATGAAAACTACTTTGGCTATAATACCTGGAAGCTTAATTTCAGTTCTGCAACCACTTGATGGCTGCCTGAACAAACCCTTTAAAGTCAGGCTACGCAAAATGTGGTCTGAATGGATGTGCTCAGGCATGGCGAAGTTGACAAAAGGCGGGAATCTTATGAAGCCTGAAATCAGTCTGGTCACCCAGTGAATCAAGAATGCATGGGTGTCCATTCCATCGGAAATGATAGAAAAATCATTTAGGAAATGCTGTACCAGAAATGCACTCGACGGGTCAGAAGATGCCATATTTGATGATGACACAACAGAGGCTAATGATGAGAAGGAATCTGAGTCTGAAGACGACACTGCCGACATCTACAATGACAATGTAGGTGCAGCTGTGACTGAAGCAGAGTTTAATGAACTGTTTGGTGAATCAGAGACTGATTGGGACTTTGAAGGATTTTAAGACTTTTTAAAGTCTCGTATTGTTCTAAGGTACTTGTTTTAAATATCCATTTACTGATTTTAAATATTGACTGTAATTTTGAAGGTGAATACATATTTGTTCAGTTATTATTATAACAGGTTTTTCGTTAGATTACATTAAAATAATTCTAGCAAAACTTTTGAGTATTTCTTGTGATGCCAACTTTTAAAATATAGCAGGGGTTGGAAAACTTTGGTTCCTGGCCCGTCAGGGTAAGCCGCTGGTGGGTCGGGACATTGTGTTTATTTGGAACGTCTGCAGGCACAGAGCCCCTCAGCAAACAGTGGCCGCGGTTTGCCATTCCCAGTCAAACCGCAAACCCTGAACACTGGGAGCTGAGGGGCTCTGTGCCTGCAGACACTCCAAGTAAACAAAACGTCCCGACCCAGCTGCAGCTTACCCTGATGGGCCGGGAGCCAAAGTTTGCCAACCCCTGAAATACAGGGTTGGCTTATGAAAGCGTTGTACAGATTTTGCTATTTTTACCTATCCATCTTGGGGGGGTCGGCTTATAAACGAATGGGCTAATGAACAAGTATATACGGTAATCACTGTATCAACAAAACCCTCAGAGAAGTTCTATTAAAGTGCATCTTTCTTTTCTCTACCCCATAAAGAGAAGAGAGATGATGGTGGAGTTTGGCTATGCATTTATTTAGGTACCTCCCCCATATTGTATTCCACAAGCAAATTGTTCCAGTGCTGCTTGCCCAAAATAGGAGACTATGGCCAAAATAGGAGATAAAAAGTAAAACTGTAAATTTTGCTTTGCCCCTAGAAGAACACTAATTTGCAGACCTCGTCCTGCCTTTCCCATAAACATTAACATACTTGAACAAACTCCTTCCACAATGTCTTAATATAAACACAAAACTAGTCAACAATTTGAAATTATATTTAAAATCAAAGTAACAAATTAAAACAAAGATTGAGAGTAGCATATGCTGGCCAGTGTAACAGCAGGATTTAGAATATAAGTCTTGCACAGCAGTCTTCAAGAAAGAAGCATAGCAAGAGCTCAGGGGTGTTAATGTTTCTGTCAGTGTAGATGCGCAGGTATATATAATTTGAAAAGATAAGTGACATACAGTACATGTATTCTTTGTCATAGGTCATAGAGCCACCAAGTATAACAAAATATGACATATGTGACATATGTTGAAAGGCAAAAATATAAAGGTACTATATCAAAACGTCTTTTCAAATCAAAACAGGTTATTGGATCTGGATTATGGCTTGAAAATATTTTTAATGGAATGACAGTTTTGTAGTATTTCTGTGTAAAAGGATGCAGAAGGGGCTGAGGGAAAGCATTTCAGTAATCATAAAAAATTAGTCCTTTGTTCAGATACTGTACAACAGTGAATGCTTTCAGCAGATACTGAATTTTCATACAAAGGAACTGCTGTTAATGAACCTGGTGAGTAAAAGTAGAAAAAGAACTTTACGTTATGAAAAAAAGGTTTGTTTCAATAAACACCTGCTTGCAGTCTATACCATCACCTCTAGCGAGTTCTGGTTATTAAATGAAAGTTATGGTACTAGGTCTGCTTTCACTGTTCCCATCAATGTAGCATGACTGAAAACTTCAGTATGAAAGAAGCCATGAATTAAAAGTCTCACATTCCAGAGCAGGGATATACTTAAGTAGGGGGGAAAGAAAATCTAAGGCTTTGTTTTCTGATGCATAGCAGCAGTAATGTTTATAATATAGAAAACACATACCCCTTTAAAACTCACTTGATTGGCTAAAAGTTATTTCTTCCACCGACTACTGAAATCCCCAAGCACATGCTGTTTTGCTTAATGGGAACCGATTTACAAAGCATTTATGGAATGTATGGAAGGAGCAAGTCTGAAAACATATATACCAGCGATGCATACCAGCTGCAGTTATTCCCTCCTTCCTCATTGACTTTAGCAATTTAGGGCTTGATCAAGCACAAAATACTCATGACCTTCTGAGCCACGTAAGCCCTATAAGACTGCAGATCCTGGCTTCACAGCAGGCTCAGCTATTCAAAAGATCATTTTTCCACAGAAGTCCTAAAATAAATCTGCCTCACTTCTGAGAACTGTGGAGCAGAGGAGGTGGAAAGCTCACATAAATTAGTCTCCCATTTCCCATGTTGCAGTGTCCCCAGTTCCCAAGAACTTCAGACCTCTTTTCATCAAAGATATCAGGAGACCAAGTTCTATGTCTGGGTTGCCAGTGATAGCAGAAGACTGGACTTGGTGACTTAGGCTGTCCCTTTCTTATGTTGCTCAGTGAGTTGAGGCACAACTAGAATATGGAAACTCCCTAAGCCTCACAGTTACTCATAGCAGCCTGCTTGCCATTTAAGAAAAAAGCCACATAAATGGCCAAAACAAAGTAATGGCCCTAATTCGCCTATCAGTTGCACTATTGCACATTATATGCTTCATTCATTATTTACTTTGGCTATTTGGCTGAAAGCAAATGTGGACATCAATTTATTATTTGGTCTATTCTTTGTCTAGGATACTAAATATTGTATTTGCAAAGAGATGGCTTCAATGGTTTTTTCCCCATCTACTTATTTCTATGACCCTATGCTTTGCCATTTTCAAAGATACCCTTAATGATGGGCAATCTGGGTGGCAGACAAGAATTAGGGTGCATTATTGGAGACAGATGAATATAGATTCCTGTTTTGGGGATGTGCCAAATTCTGGCTCTGACTCTATCCAAAGGTTGGCCGTGTATATTTTACATTTGTAAAGACCAAACAAGTTAACTGGAATACAAGTTAAGAGTAATTGTTTTCAAAACAGTTGCCAGTGAAGTACACACAGTCTTCAGCAGACTTTATAATGCCTTAAATTTTTGTAAAATATCAGTATAACAAAATATATTTTGTCTTTCCAGCAAGCAAGTAAAACTGCCTTCCATAAACATAATCACATTGCTTTCTTTACTATCAATACTGATAGGCTTTCATTGACTTTCCTGGACTTCAGATAGGCTTTGGATGAGGCCCTAAATCCCTGGCTCAGTTCTAGTTCTCAGACTTGCTCTTGATCACTTTGTGAATTTCTGTAATGTAAATCTATCCATTTCCTATGCTTGAAGTTGTAAGGCATATTTCATAGTTTTGTGATAATTCCTTAGACATAAGGCTAAGTTGATGAACATTTTTGTATCTACCTTCCAATTTTTCCTTAATTCAATGCACAGAATTCAATCTGTGGGAGCCAGTGGGGAAAGGAATCCCCCATCCCAGTCAGTGGAGTGGGAACAGAGCCATTCCATACTTTCCCCCAATGAACCCTGCATGTCTGCTCTATGGGGAGGACTGGCCAGTGGATCCATGGGGTAGCATATTCACCTCATTATGCCTCCTGCCTCAACACCTGCCAAGACATCATGTGTACTAAAGTGAAGAGCCCCTACAGAGCACAACATCCTGCCTCCCATACCCCATTTGCAATGGAATCACAGTAGTTCTGTTGGGGCAGGTCCATCTTCAGCTATGATGGATTTGCCCAAGGACATCTATATTTAAACAGAAAAACAACAACAAAAAAGAATGAAGGAAGTTTAAAAAAATAGGACTTAGCTATAAGCCAAGTTGGTTTGATTTATACTGTCATGGGTAATCTGTGCATCCTCTAGATGCTATTTTCTGTGACAAAAGTATTTGAATAAAAAAATAAGCATTCAGTTTAGGGTTTCAAATTATCCAGAGTTAAAATACTTCACCGTTATACTTGCATCTAGGTCCTGCTAATAATCTCAAAGAAGAAAAACACTGTCATTACAACTGTAATTAGGCAAGCCATATTTTCCTCAAAGGAGCTGTCTAGTCAGGACCAGAAATCTTTCTTCGGCTGAGGGCCTTTATCAATCTTCTTCCCCTCAAGAACTATCCTCAAACTTGGTGCAGAGAGTATTTTTCTTGACACACTTAACTTATAACTATTAAATTAATGTCTTAGTTTAAATGTAGATATTACACCTCTGATTTTCAATTTTTATTTATAATACAATATCAGCAGGATACTCTTTGCTTGTATTTCTGGATCCAAATTGAAACCAAAACGACTGAGCAGGGTGGTGTGAAAAAGGAGCCCTGGCTGTGTTGCATGAGCACCTGTGTCTCCTTTCCCTGAACATCTGCAAGTCTCTCCATAGACATAGATGGGTTGGGCCATATGGGTAGTGAGAGAATTTATGGGGGGAAGACACTGTGGAACTGGGCAAATAGAAGCATGACACTGGCTCTCTTAATCCAGAAGATTTCAAAATGGAAGTTGCCCAATGGTTAATGCCATTCTAAACAGCATAAAATTCCTCTCTGTGCCTTCTAATCCCTTCAATGGGAATATAGTACAAACTTGGGAAGAGAACCGTGATGGAGCAGAGAAACCCCATGCCAGCAGAAAAGAGGTTACAGAGATCCCTACCCTGCTATAGTTGCAGCTAATGCCAGGCCTGGAGGGGGGAGAAAAGGAGAGAACCTGGCTCAGTTCAGGGCTGACTGGCAACGAGGCAAGAGGTAGCGCTGCATTTATATGCAGGGAGTATCATGATAAGCCTGAGTGGTGTGATAGCTGCTCGGGAGAAGAACGGTGTGACCAACAGAGATGGCTGAGGAGACTGGGGAGCACCCAGGAATGAGTGAACTTTACTATTTGACTGTACGGACATTGAGGGGTTAGGCCTCTCCAGTTTAACATCCACTCTGCCCAGAGGGACCTGAGGCCGCAGCAGGACACTGCAAAATGTCCACAAGGGTGCACTACCCCAAGCGGAACATTATAGACTGTTTGGACTATCAGGGCTATACCCCAAACTGAAGGGACATAGGTAGGAAGTGGCCCAAGGTAGCAGATTTGGATTTTCTACAGGGAGGCCCCTGCCAGACTTGCTTCCTACAGGGCCCTGGGCTGAGACCAGGTGAAGAGGGAGGGCCTGAGTCCCAGTACCATACCCCCTCAAAAACTGAGACCCAGAGGTGGGTGGAGGCCTATGCTATGTACTCAGCACCTCTGCCCCCTCATCAGAGAAGCATGGGGCCACAAGTCAGGAGCACTAACCTCTAAGTCACCTGGCTCTCCAAGCATCTTTATCACAAGAATCAATGGCCTTAGGGAACCAGTCTGCTAGGGATAGGTGACTCTTTGTTACAGCTCCAGGTTCTGTAAGAACCTAGGGCTCTGAAGGATTTCTAGTCAGCATCTCTCTTTCATACGGAGATTAGGATCCCCTTGGAGAAAAGAATAAGGAGGAAACTGCCAGGTGAACCTCATGAGTTTCCAGCATGTTTTTTCCCCTACTCCCACAGAAAAAATGATGAGAGGGTGATGATTGGGCCTAATGTTTCTCTGAGCTTTCATTCCTGGCAACGTTAAAAGTATTAATCAGTTGAGTTCAGAACTCTAAATAATACTGCATTAAATGCAGTCAGTTAATGGTATGCATTATGTCATAAAACTTCTGAGCACATTATTAAAAGCTCAAAAAGGCACATTAAGAGAAGCACTGGGAATTAAGTAGTAATTTTTCACTGTTGTCTTAAATAGGGCAAGTTCACTCTTTAATAAAAATGTGTTGCTAATAAAGAACGAAAAGCTCTTGCTTGCCAGTATTATCAATGCATTCTTCACAGAGACAGAGCTGGTACCAATAGGGGTGGAGAGTGATCTCTTAAAAAAAAAACACGAATAGATTCTTCTACTGAAGACCTATTGCCAGTGTTTGACACAGTTGACTATGGAGGTACTACTAAATTATCTGAGAAATCTACCAGGGGGGTTGGAGGGACTTGATGTGTCCTTTCTCCAGTCCTTCCAGTTACTTGTATTTCAGAGGGTCATATTGGGCACCTGCTCTTCTGACTTGGGAAGATTCACAGGTGGAGTCCTACAAGCTGAATTTTATCCCCTCTAGCATTCAACATATATGTTAAATCCCTTGGGGATAATGTAATATGCCATGAACTTCAGTGCCAGAAAAATGTAGTCAAACCCTAATAAGTTTCCTTCACATCAAACAGATAATATCATCAAGCAATTCTTCTGAGCAAGAAAAGCTCCTGGAGAAAGTATCTGGATGAAAAATAATTCAATGGAGACAGAAGTGATGTTGGTGGTTGAGAAAACTGTTCTGAAGAACTATTGTTATTAGTTATTTATTTGTATTAGCATAATGCCTAAAACAGAACAGAAAGACAGTCACCGCTCCAAAGAACTTACAACCTAAGGATAACACAAGAGACAACAGGTGAATACAGACTGACAGGGGAGTACAAGAGAAAACAGTAAGGACAATATTGATCAGTATGATAGGCATTGGTCTTGGCACACCAGTGGCCTAGTAATTGCCCAGTTTTTGTAGGCATCATAGCAAAGGATAGTTTTTGGGAGAAATCTGAAGGATAATGATGTAGCTTTGTGGATGTTTAAGGGGTGGTTCTTGCCCAAGTGTGAGGGGCAGCATGGGAGAAAGCACAAAAGAATTTGTCTGAAAATTTAACAAGTTGGCAATGGAGGTGGGCATCATGGGTCGATCTAGAGGTGGAAGTCGACCTTTCAGTAGTGAATGAGAGATGATAGGTAGAATGGCTATAGGTCATGTAGGGCCTTGAAACCTTGATACCCACATGAGGAAACAAGGAAACAGATCAAAAGGGCCAGACGTGTACCCAGAAGCTTCTTGCTGCAAGACAAGCCAAAGAAAGAAACCAACAGAACTCCACTGGCCATTACTTACAGCCCTCAGCTAAAATCTCTCCAGCGAATCATCGGTTATCTACAACACATCCTGGACAATGACACCTCACTTTCACAGGCCTTGGGAGGCAGGCCAGTCCTCACCCATAGACAACCCACCAACCTGAAGCATATTCTCACCAGCAACTACACACCGCACCATAATAACTCTAACTCAGGAACCAATCCATGCAACAAACCTCGATGCCAACTCTGCCCAAATATCTACACCAGGGACACCATCACAGGACCTAACCAGATCAGCCACACCATCACCGGTTCATTCACCTGCACATCCACCAATGTAATATACGCCATAATGTGCCAGCAATGCCCCTCTGCTATGTACATCGGCCAAACTGGACAGCCCTTACGCAAAAGGATAAATGGACACAAATCAGATATAAGGAATGGCAATATACAAAAGCCTGTAGGAGAACACTTCAATCTGCCTGGCCACACAATAGCAGATTTAAAGGTAGCCATCCTGCAGCAAAAAAACTTCAGGACCAGACTCCAAAGAGAAACTGTAGAGCTTCAGTTCATTTGCAAATTTGACACCATCAGCTCAGGACTAAACAAAGACTATGAATGGCTAGCCATCTACAAAAGCAGTTTCTCCTCCCTGGGTGTTCACACCTCAACTGCTAGAAGAGGACCTCACCCTCCCTGATTGAACTAACCTCGTTATCTCTAGCCTGACTCTTCCCTGAACATTTATATCTGCCCCTGGACATTTCCACTGCTTGCATCCAAAGAAGTGGGTATTCACCCACGAAAGCTTATGCTCCAATATCTCTGTTAGTCTATAAGGTGCCAGAGGACCCTTTGTCGCTTCTACAGATCCAGATTAACACCACTACCCCTCTGATACTGAAGATAAATAGTTTGTTTGATGTGATGGAAGAAGTGGGAGCCAGTGGAGGGATGCAAAGAAAGGGGTGATATGGTCAAAGCAACAAGCTAGGAAACTATCTTTGTAGCAACATTCTGAATGGTTGTGAGTGGACAAGATTACATATGTCAAGGCCAAACCATAGCTTCACCATTGGATGAGGCTATCTGTCCTCCAATCATCAGTTTGTTATGCACTCTAAGGATCCTTCTTGATTCCTTACAACTCCTGGACACTCATGCTCTCATCAGCTGGAACTGTTTTCTGCCATCTTCTTCAAGGCAGGAGGCCATGTCAGCTTCTATCAGATGCAAAGGCGAGTCATGGTGATCAATGTATTCCTCATCTGTTGGCTCAAATTCTGCAATTCACTGTGTCTGGGATAGAAAGAAACTCCAAATAGTAGTATATGTTTCTGAGCAACATATCACCTCAGTGCTCTGCACAGTTCTCTTATTCCCTGTCCAATACCAGACCCAATGTAAAGTCCTCGTCTTAACCTTCAACGTTCTAAATGATCTGGGTTTTAGAGTAGAGACTATCTTACCATGACCTGCCTCAGTAATTGTGCTCCTCAAGGATACAGACAGAGTTGGCATTACCAAGGGTCAAACACCTTTATACAAGACATCTTGGCATCTGGCAAGTAACTACAGAAAACCCTTTCACAAGATATTAGGCATTAGCTTTTACCATCTCCAGAATAGAATGAAAGATCAGTCTGTTCTCATTAACTTTCCCAAACATGGCCTAAAAATACTTTACTACATGCACCTTCTTTAAGTGTCTTAGAAGGCTAACAGAAGATCACAGTTCTTGGACTAATCACATTTTTATAATTTATAACTCAGATAGCACAGTGATGAGTGAGTCTCGATAGCTAAGACCTCCCTCTTGGCATGCTGCCACACCAATTTGCAGCACTTGCCCCACACACATCTTCAAAAAAATCCCTGTAAACACCTCAAAAGGGAGTATGGGCTGAAAAAATATGGTAAGTGTCAGGGCAAAGCTTAAGTACTGTGTGTGTTATCTTGTAAAAAAAACCAAAAAACAAAAAACCCCCACCACCCTCTAACTTCTTAAAGAAAACTGATAGTAAACTAATGCTGCCTTAACTTTTACTGTTAACTCCGTAAAGTAGTTTTATACCTAAAAGATACCGTACAAAACTGAGGATTTTAATTTTGTTTTCAGACTATAATATTCCTTTTATAAAAACAGCAGTAACTGTCACATTTTTATCAGCTCAAAAGATAGCGTGTTATATCCTTTACTTGTTAATATTTTATTACCGATTTATACTATAAAGTTTTTCTGTAGGTTAGGATCTTTTTAATCAGACCTCCTTTCACAAGGAAGTGGTAATTCAAGTTTTCATCCTGGGGAAATCTAGTAATTCAGTTTTATGAAAATAAGCTAGTACAAGGAAGCTACAACCGTAGATTTTTGAAGACCGGGACATATGTAAACAGCATGGTTGAGAAGTCTGCATTATTAAAATATGGTTTGAAATAAGTTAAAGATTAAATGTGATCATAATTATTTGCCAATGACTTCAACCATCATTAGCCAGATTTTCAGAGATGCTGCACACTAGCAGCTCCCATTGTGCTTAATGGGATTTCCCAGCTCTCAGGTTCTCTGAAAATCAGGGAGTTCAGGAAACCTCAAACTAATGAAAGTCACTCGCAAGGTATTACAGCTGGTTTTGTAGCAGGATGAAGGTCATCAGTAAATGTGTAAAGCAGAACAGCTAGAGATTTTTGGAGGAGGTCATATGTGCATCCACTACATTTCATGGGACTTATCAAATCATTAAATCAGCCTCATTATTGCTATGAGCCAGAGGCTTTGCAATGGTGTGCTACTGGGGGCAGTGCCTATAGCACAAGTATTTAGGGCTAGTGATCTTACCATAAATTTTAATAATGAATTTTAACTTTTGAGTTTATTTATTTACTTTTTGGGAGTCATTACAGTATCAGTAATACTCTAGCTGCCTACATCATCTGACAGTATATTTGCAGCCTTCTCAAGTAGGAAGACATATGCTAAATAGCAGTAGCAAAGAAAAGATAGCCTTACAAAGACTAAGCAGACTACCTTTGTAGTGATGTCAGAATGTGTGCTGGTAGCCTTACAAACAACATCATTAGACATAATCAGTTCCCTGGGACATTCTAGTAGTGCTCTGCAGTCCTGTATGCCAAACCAGAATGCCTTCAGATAGATACTGCATGCAATGCCTTTCTATACCCTTTTCCTCCTTGTGCAACAGTACAAACAATGGCAGAATTTAGCAGGAAGCATTACTGGGAGCTGATTACAGGTCTGTAATTCTCTGTGTAGCCCCAGTCCCAGAGGCAGGTTAGAGCAGCCCCCCAGGGACAGACTGACAGCTGAGGTTAGCTGGAATACAGAATGGTCAGGCCACATCTCCTGCCCCATCATACTCCGTTAACCATGAACTGGTGGTTTGGCAGTCGGCTACAGTAGATGTACGCCCACTGGGGGACTCCCTCACACCTGCAGAATTTGCAGCTAAGGGGATGTACTCTAAGGCACACAAAGGGAGTGGAGTGGCACACAGAACCTGCTCCTTTGCATTGATCACCAGTATCGCAGCCAGGTCCGGAGCAGAGGGGGAGTGGCGCTATAAAAAGGCGCTTCCCTCTGTACTCAACTGGCAGCGCTCCGTGTCTTCGGCGGCGGGTCCTCACTCACTCCGGGTCTTCGGTGGTACCCGGCGCCGAAATGCTGCTGAAGACCCAGAGCGCTGCCGGGTGAGTGCAAGAAGCGGTGCTTAAAAAGAAGCGGCACCTTTTTTTAGTGCTGCTAAAAAAAGACGCCGCTTCCGCCGCTTCTGCTCACAGGGAGCGGGCGCTCCCCCTGCTGCCCCCCTGGCTACGCTACTGTTGATCACATGCCATTTCTAATGAGACAAAATATTTCCTCAAAAAAGAGATCATTCCTGTATGCCAGCCCTCACAGGTAGTACAAGCAGAAATGGGAAAGCATTTCCAGAAGTGGCATTTCTCTTTTATGCTTTGTTCCAGTGAATTAAGAATGAATCACTGCAATGACCTTTTCCCGGTGCCTGAGCAACATATGGGTTATACCCCTGGTTTCTTCATTCTCTTATGAAGACCCGTTCATTTGCACTTGAATATTTCATGTATTTTGCTCCAGAGCTATTGAAGTATGCAGCTTCTCGTTTCATAAATTACCTTATGCAATACATGACAGAGGAGTTAACAAATGAATAGATCTGCTATTGACTCAGATGTGTAGGTATTTCACACCATCGTTGTAGCATGGAGGATTATATGTCATTCATTATTTTATATGAATATATTCATTGTTTTATATCAGGCGCCCCCTCAACTGATCTCTTCTCCAAACAAAACAAACACACTCTTTCAATCTCTTCCACTATGGAAGTTTCTCCATGCTTCTAATCCCCTTTTTCAACTGAAGCTGAAACACCAGCTATTTCTCCGGTAGCTATTTTAGAGATGGGGTAATGTCAATTTATCCCATCCCGATATCGAGACATCCATTTTACCCTTTTGTTCTACAATGAATTGCATGCACACCCCATGTTGCATATAAAGTTCCCCCATTCTCAAGGCTATTTTTTTTCCTTTTGGAACACGAAACAAACTCAAACAGTTTCTTCTCAAGTCAGAAGGGTTTTACAATAAATCTGTCCTCTGGCCCACCTCTAAAGGGACTTAAAAGTTAGATGTTGCAACATTTAGGAGCCTAGAAAATTACTGGCACAACAATGGGGTCAACAGAGTCTGAGTTAGTCACCTAAGGATCCTGTATGGAAAGAGAGGCTCCTAAGAATGAGAGACACAAAAATCAGTATGCTAGGTGGGGAGCCACCTAAGTTAGCCAATGGGAGATGCTGATGAGAGGGGTATGTTTTAAGTGCTGCCACTCTCGTGGAGTTAGGCACCTAAGTCTGGGCTGCAGGGAGGCATCAATCTCTGCTTGTGATCTAAAATTGGGATCCCCTTTCTTGGAGTCAAGCAGCTTAGGTGCCTCAGCCATTTCTTGTGCCTAAATCTATACAAAACTGCTGGGGGATAGGAAGATAAAGTGGTCTTCCATTGTAAACTTTAACCCAGCGTTTAGCATGCTCACCTGGGATATAGATGACCATGGTTCAATTCCCTTCTCTGATTGATAAGGAGAGGGAATTTGAATAGGAGTTTCCTATCTCTCAACTGAATGCCCTAACCACTAAACTATACAGTGATTCTCTTTCTGTCCCAATTATTATTAAATTAAAGTGGAATGGCTTCAACAAGAGCGCTGGAGAAAGAGACCCATGAAAATATCCCATAGTGTAACAGGACATTCACCAGAGAGATGGAATACCTCTATTGAAATCTCTTCTCCCCATCAGGAAGACCAGGGAATTGACCAGGGTCTCACACACTGGAGGTGAGTACCCTAACCACTGAGCTAAAGGTTTCAGTGGAGGCCTTTTTCCTACAGCTATTTTGTGTGGAGTCAGGTATGCTGTGAGCATGCCTACCAGGTTGGGCCCTGCAGGGAAGACAGACATTCCTCTGTGTATCTTCACCTGGTCTGAGAATTGCACTGGTGCTTAGGCGTGATCTAGTTATCTGGACGTCTAGAGTGAGGCAACAGTGCATATGCTCAGAGGCAGACACATAGGCATCTAGGGACCTTTTACAGTGAAAAATTTAGATGCTGAGTTAGTTTAGCTGACCAGGGGGGTTGTGTTTTAAGTTCCTAAAACTGGAACTTAGGCACCTAAGGCTCTTTCTGGGTCTGGCCTCTGAGCTTAGTCCTTCCTGTTTCAAGCACACAGGGGGACAATTTGCAACTTCCTTCTCCTGTTTGCTGCCGCCAATTGGATCTCCCCAAGCCCCCATCAAGCATTACATACTCCTGGCTGGCCTCTCCCACTGTGAGAAAAGCACTGCTTACATGCTGCCATCACATGACCTTGGGTCCACTGACTCAGGCACAGGCCAGAGCTGTGCCTTAAGCCCTTGCAGGCCCAGCTCACCCCTGTGATCATAACAGAACACAGTATTTCTGATTAGGGTTTAACATCAATTTGTTGAATGCCAATATTATGTGTTCACTATTTGCTATTTGGTGGCCACTGTGCATTAAACAGATGTTTGGACTGAATCATCCAGAATGACCTCTGGTCTTTTTCATGAAGGGTTCATTAATTTAGTACCCATGTATATGTGTAGTTCAGATTATTCCACCCAAAATGCATTCATCATATATAATTTCATCTGCCATCATGCTGCTTATTTGCCTACCTATGTTAGATCCCTCTCAAGTTCCTCAGTTTTCTCTAGTCTTGACCAATCTAAATAATTGTGCATAATACGCAAATTTTGCCACCTCACTATTCACCCCTTTTTCCAAATCATTAATAAATATATTAAATAATACTGACTATATAGTCAACCTTGATATACCCCTCTGCTTAACCTTTTGAAAGTTAAAAATTATTCCTCTAGTACAACTAGATACATAAAAAGACAAAGTCACTACCCTGAAGAGCATATAATTCATATTAGATATAAGAGAGATAAACAAAAGGGAATGGATACAACAGAAGGAAAAAAATCACACTGTTTGGTTTGGTTTTGCATGGTTCATACCTTGTTAGTTTTGATTATTTTAAAATGTGAGTTATATTTTTAGGAGCATGTGGTCAAGCACAAGAGCAGGATTAGATGATACCAGAGAGTAGTTTAGCATGGTGGGAATAACTGAAGGAAGTGAGTTTAAAGGGGGTATATGAAGGGTGAATGAGGTTCAAAGGCACATTTTTAAAAGTACCATGCAAGTTAAATGCTGCATTTCATAGAATTGTAGGATTTCTAATTGAAAACAGTCAGGTATGTTTGTATTGCTATTTTAAGCAAACTATTCAAGTTTTCTGCTGGATGCTTTTTATGGTTTATTCATTTATTGTACCTCTTTACTCCCAGAAAAATGTGTGTTGTTTAAATAAAGTAACTAACCTTTGTATTCATCTCCTTTTTCTTACCACATTCTGAGTTCTCCTGAACAAATAAGTAGTTTCTAAACTTCCTATGAAATAAATTCACAAGTGTATTTTGCAAAACTGTAAATAAAAGTCACATTTGCATGTAATGGTAATGTCAATGAGCGGAGGGGTTATGTTTTGTTTTTTTAGTTATATTGCTTCAGCATTTAATTGACTTTCTCCACCAGTGAACTCAGTTCTTAAGTACAGTGGGGGAAAAACTCATCAAGTGTTTTCTATAAACCCATGTAACCAATTCACTGCTTCATGAATCTTTGCCACAGGAACTATGCCTCGCATTTCTATTATACTTCAGAAGCAAACTAGGCCAAAATTCTAAATAGTTAAAGGTCATCAATATGTCAGGTCTTGTGACTTGAATAGGTTTTCAGTCTTTTTCTTAGGTGCATATAATTTTATGCACAGGCATGTGCAGATGGTGTGGCTGCACAGAGATCCATGCTTTGCAAAAAGAGAGTGGTGTGCCCCATGAGAAAATACAGAAGATCAGGTATGAAGACACACATATGGAAGAAGGATGGGGTAATCTGTTTACACTCACAAGACTCAATCCCAAAAGAACGCCATTTTTCCCTCTTCCTCAGGCTCCACCAATTTGAGCTGTTTGTACTAAGATCCTAACCTGCTGCTTCTCTGTAAAGAACACAGGGAAAGCACCTTGTTCATGTAAGCACAGCAAACAGAACTCTTATCATAGAAGTTCCCTACTCACTCTGCCTGACTAAGCAGGGATCTATCATGTCTGCACTAAATCTCTTCTCCTTCTGCCAGCTACCCATGCTGTGAGCCTGTCAAAAGTGCAGAAGATTCTCCGATTTTTTTGATAGGCATGTGCACACCTACTACATGCAAACAGAGATAAAAGCTTCATTTAAGGAAACTCATTAAAAATAACATGTCAGTTGTCATTGGCAAATAGGATTTTCTCCTTTTCTCTCCTACACCTGGGTAAGAGATCTAAAATACCTTTCAAACTGAGTTCAACAAGCCTTGTTGAAAGCTATACACGATTATGGGATTAATTTAACTAGGCTTTCTTGCTACTAGATGTTCTCTCTGCAATACTCACACATTTTTTTTCCAAAACAAAACAAAAATTGTGCCTCCATACCATCAAAAGAAAGGAGACACAAACAATGGGAAATATATTATAAAGATGCTATCACTTGCTTATCAAAAAGAAGATAAAGAGGTGACCTGATTATGATGTATAACTATCTTCTTGGGGAGAAAATACTGGGTACTAAAATCTTTAATCTATAAGATTAGGTTTTTAATCTAATGGAGAAAGGCATACCAATAAACAATGGCTGGAAGTTAAAACCAGACAAATTCCAAATAAAATAAGGCATGCAGTTTGAACAGTGAAAGTGGTTAAGCACTGTAAAAAAATTACTAAGAGAAGTGGATGATTTTTCAGCTCTTGAAATCTTCAAACTGAGATTAGATGTTTTCTAAAAGATATGCTTTAGGCAGTCGTCAGTTACTGGGCTTTGTATAGGAGTAACTGGATGAGATTCTATACCCTGAGTTATACAGGAAGTCAGATAAGATGGCCTAATGGTCTTTTGTGCCTTTAAAATCTATGACTCATTTTAGAAGCGCTCAGAATATTTTTCAGTAAAAGAACAGTTGGAACAAGTTTGCTAAATTTCTATTAGTTTATAGACTGGTTATATACGATTATGAGATAGTTTCAACAAAATCTCCTACCTTGAAAAATGTTTCAAAACTGTCAATGGTTCAACATTTTCTACATGAAAACAATTTGTTTTTCCATTTTAAAACTACTTTGAAAATTTAAGCTAATTAGACTGAAAAAAGGTTACAAGAAAGTAAAAAAGGTTGAAACAAAAACAAAACATTTCAAAATTATTGAAATGAAATGTTTCAGCCCATACCAAAATTGTTTTCAGTTTTGCAATTCATGAACATTTTTTGAGATTTCTTCTTTTTGAGATGGCAAAAAATTTCAAACTCTCACAAATATTTGTGGGATGGGGAAACCGTTTCCCACCCAGCTCTAGATGTGAATTAAATATGATGGGTTGTGTTCCTATTTACCAAATATGTGATCTACGCGGAACAAAATGTCTATTACTTAGCAGCCTACATATAGATGGGAATTTTGAGGCACTGGAAGAAGATTAATTTTACACTCAAAGGAAATACAATCTTAAGAAATAGACAGTCCTGCTAAACTCTTACGCACATGCATAATAAACTTGGGAGTACTCCCTTTAAAATAAATATGATTAATCATGTGCTTAGTTACATACATGCCAAAGTGTCTTGCTGGATCAGGGCCCTATTGCAGCAGTTGTATCTGGCTGGCTGGAAGAGGTATAGTTAGATCAGTTTGAGAGGCAGTCTTTTTTTGAAAATGTATCCATGTCAACTTCTGTCATACGGCAGGAAAAACAATTTTGTCACATTATCCAAATCATGATTTTTTTAACCTAAGTGGAATGGATTGAAACTGCTGCTAAAAATATGTTAAAAAATTGGCAGTTAAGAAGTATTTCAGTTCACATCTGAACAGAAGAAAATATTTTCTTCAGTTTCAGGGGAGATGGAGGTTGAAAATAACATAAAACATACTTGGCTTCTGGCTTGCAAAGCCATTTCTTAGTTTCCAAATTGCAGAAACACAGAAAAACAATGGAAGAAAACCTTATTTTCTCAGAATGTGAGTTTGAATTGCCAAAATTTCTACCAAAACTAACAACTGAGAAAATTAAGCAAAGCTGTGCAGGTTCTTATAATACAGTCCCAATTGCACAGAAAATGTATTAAAGTAGGATTAATAACTGCTGTTCTGAATATCTGTGAATAATGAACAATATTAACTTATGAACTATAGTGATATAGCTTTTATTTGTGAATTATTTTTCTACTATTTGGCCAATTCTACTGCCAAGTCCATCTTAGCCAGCTTTCAATGCACTGGGAAAACCTTTTATATGAATAATAAAGATATTTTATATTAGTGCCTGAACAAGTCAATGAAGGAACAAATATTGTAAACCAAAAAGGTAAAATATTTACCTTAAACAGAACAGATCTCTTAACATTGTGAAGGACACACTTGAATGCTGATACTGATTAATTGTAAAGTTAACTCCAGCAGGTGCCATAGAATGTTTAACTGGTGCCTGGCGTTGTCATAGCAACCAAGGATACAAGCATGGAATGTATCTTTTGATTTTAATTATGAAGTGGAAGGCCAGTCTGGGGACAGAATCTGACTTGTATAGAGAGAGGTTACTTAGGCTTAGGAACTCTGGGAGTTAGATTACGTTTTCAAAAGAGAGTAGCGCACCTCAGTTAAAGGATGAATTGAGTCTAATGCTGGATAATCCAACTGTTTGAACCCAGCAAGATAAGAGATGAAGACTTATGCCTTTGGTTCAGTAGACTACAGAGGTAGTTGAAGCAAGTGGCGCTGGTAAAAATATCCCCTAACATAGTTAGGGAAATAAGCATTCATCTAGGCTTGACTGAGGCTCCCTTGAAAATCCCAGCTATACTGCTCATAAGGTTGTTTTACTTTTCCTGCATTTAATTTCTTTTAAATACTGTTTCTTTGTTATCTTATGAGAATTATTTTTGAAAGCCTGGTTCATTTTTATTCTTTCCACAACTGTGCATATTTAGCTCAAAAATTTGCTAGACTTGTTATTTATCTTTATTTTGCTGTTTTCAGTCGCTAAGAATGTAATTATAATGGGTGTGGGAATCTAAGTCTAATCTGACCAGCTTCAAAACAAAGTAATAAATATCGTAGATGGAGCTCTGTGAGATGTATAGCCTTAAAAATGCAGGAAAAGGAAGGATGAATGTCAGGAACTCTTAAAAAAAATCTACCCAGTTACCTTATTTTGATTAAGTGGGTCTGCACTAGAGGGTGTAACATCCCCCTTTCTTTCTTTTTGTTTGTTTGTTTTTGCTTGAAATAGTAGAACAGGCCATATCTTTATTACAGTAAAATGGAAAAAATAATTAAATCTTAGGGGGGAAGTCATAACAATTTTGAGGGGAAAAGGCACTGATCTTGCCTATACTGACTGATTCCCTCTTTTTTTAAATTCTGCATTGATGTACCTGTTGGGAAGATTTGCCTAGTCTCACCAGTGGTATAAAGATTTTATGAGCACCTAGATTCATAAGAAGGCCTCACATGCTGGCTCTAGGTACCAGTATCAGCCAACCTCCCATTCTGTCATAGCAAGATAAGGTCCCAGAAATCACTGAGTTTATTCAGCCTACAGTGGGACTACAAAATGGCTGCTAAAGCTTAAGGTGGCTCACTGTTCCTGTCCATGAAAGTTTACTCTGACTTAGGGACAGAGGAGCATTCATTGTATAAACAATGAGCACTGTTTGAACTCCTGCGAGGTACTGAAGTGGACTGCTTGCTCTGGTCTGACCACCATGCTCCTGTTTGCAAGACACCTCTATTTGAGTTGCATAGTTGACCCCCATATGTGATGTGGTTACATTGGTTGGTATCCCAGGCAATGTAGCACACCCTGAGCTTCCCAGTGCACCTGGGCTGCAGGACTAGCCCGCACAAGTGAGGGGGAAGGTTCCTTATTATGTCCCTCCACTCCCACTGCACACCAAAGTAAGAACCAAGCAGAACCTTTGGTCGTTCGTGGTAAATTAAGGAATTAAACCTTTGTTACCATCATTTTACCAAACAATACTGGTTAAATTGGTTTTGCCTTTATACAGTAGGAAATAATATTTTTCAAGTTTAAAAGGGTCTATATCAGTATGCCTGACTGTACATATGTAATGTATGAAAATATCCCCATAGGTGATGCATTACTTAGGCACAGAACACTGAGACAAAGATACACTAAAAGTAATTAAGATGTACAAGTTTACTCAAACTTGATGATTACCTATTTTAATGTACTACAATTTGTGTCTATCTGTAGTAGTTAACAGGGCAATCAGGTTTGCTGTAATCAGCTCCTATTTCAGTGGTTTAATATCTTGTCAGTTTTAAAATGGATCAAGTTAACGTGCAACTTTTCAGCCTGTTGGGGAAATTTTGTTACGAAATATGGCTTAAATTTGCTAAGTCATTTGTCAGATAGCGTGCTGCCAAAAATATGGATTCAAAAATATGGATAATAAAATATTTTTATTATCAAAATAAATTATTATTATTTGTCAACAAAAAATTTTAACCAGTTATTCCATAAAACAGACTACATCCATTTGATAATTAAAGAATTTTGAAACAGCTGAAATATTTAACTATGAAATGTGTGTGGGGGGGTTAAGCATACTCAACTACATTTTGATAACATTTCTTCTGATGAGAAAACTCTGATTCCAATGAATGGGACAAAAGTTTAGGGACACTTTAATGGGAATTTGTGTAGCTATATGTTGTTGAATAGGAATGTCTTCACACACGTATATACCATCTGCCCACGTGATGCACGTGTGGGGCCTGATCTTATTACAGCCAATGGCAAAACTCCCATTTATTTCAATGGAAGAGGAACAGGCTCCAGGATGCATGGTAGGCTGATGTTCAAAATTAGCTTTGTTCTCTTATCTGAAAATTTTGTATGTTTCTCTTAATCTTGAGCTGGACTCTGTGTGTTATTACAATTTTTTTGCAAACTATAAGATCAGTTATCTTGCTCCATTCTTTATAATTGTTCAGTGTAAATTCAGAAACAAAAACCACAGCAGGACAAATAGGGAGCATTACAGGACACTGCAAGCAATAACGTTTGTGTGTGGGGAAACTGTGCCAATAGAACAATGGACAGTCCTTCATCTAATATCTAAGTTATCTGTCTTATGACAATTTGGGAGAAAAAGGGTCAGAATTGGCATAGCTCAAATAAGGTTAGTACAGTTATACCAATTTATTCCAGATGAGAAACTGGCCCAAATTTTTTAGACACCTGCAGTCAGACCCAAAGCTGATTGAAGTCAATGAAGAGACTCTCATTTAGGTCAGGGGGCTTTGGGTTTCCTGCATATTAGTGCAAGGACTAGCAGTGTGACTTCCTGGGGGATTTTATTTTTTTACCTCTAATACACTGCAGAAGTGAATTATTACAGAGTTGCAGGCATTGCTTTGGAAATGTGATGTCACAGAAAGTTAGCTGGAGAATCAACTAAAATAGATGTAATCTATAGCCACAGGGACTGACTTGTATTTCAGGAAAACTCTATCAATGAGCATGTTGCCTGAGTCAGGTGTTCAGGATCTGTTCCACAATCATTTAAAACAACAACAAAACAACAACATGTAATGTCCTATCAGTGCCTCCCTCACTAGTCAGTGTTGCATGTGGTAAACATGCAGACATGCATAGTACTTTGCTACGGTTTCCATCATAGAGTTTTTAAACAGTTACATCAGATGTTGTTGCTGCAATCTGAGAAACCGTTCATGTGAGGAAAAAAAATAAAGGTCACAGAAATTGGATGGAAAGTAAGAGAAACTGTACCTGAACTGACAATCTGTAACTGGAGAAAAACTAACAGAGAAATCAAATGGAAGAGATTAAAAGAAATTAGATCTTCCTGTGAAAAAACTCCCCCGCCCCCCATGAGATAAAAAAGGTAGTCTTTAAAACAGACCTTGTTTTAGACTTCAGCTTCTAGTGTTGATCAGTCTGCTTACATATATTATTTTCTTACATCTTATCAAATCTTTAGTAAACAAATACCTAAGAAACCACTGCCTTGTACCTATGCCAAGCTGAGACACCACTGACTTCCTGAGAAAACTACAATCCATCGGTGATCTTCCAGACAACACCATCCTGGCCACTATGGATGTAGAAGCCCTCTACACCAACATTCCACACAAAGATGGACTACAAGCCATCAGGAACAGTATCCCTGATAATGCCATGGCTAACCTAGTTGCTGAACTTTGTGATTTTGTCCTCACCCACAACTATTTCACATTTGGGGACAATATATACCTTCAAGTCCGCGGCACTGCTATGGGTACCCTCATGGCCCCACAGTATGCCAACATTTTTATGGCTGACTTAGAACAACGCTTCCTTAGCTCTCGTTCCCTAATGCCGCTACTCTACTTGCACTACATTGATGACATCTTCATCATCTGGACCCATGGAAAAGAAACCCTTGATGAATTCCACCACGATTTCAACAATTTCCACCCCACTATCAACCTTAGTCTAGACCAGTCCACTCAAGCGGTCCATTTCCTAGACACTACTGTGCAAATAAGCGATGGTCACATAAACACCACCCTATACCGGAAACCTACTGACCGCTATACTTACCTACATGCCTCCAGCTTCCATCCTGAACACACCACACGATCCATTGTCTACAGCCAAACTCTAAGATACAACCGCATTTGCTCCAATCCCTCTGACAGAGACAAACACCTACAAGATCTCTATCAAGCATTCTTAAAACTACAATACCCACCTGCTGAAGTGAAAAAACAGATTGACAGAGCCAGAAGAGTACCCAGAAGTCACCTACTACAGGATAGGCCCAACAAAGAAAATAACAGAACGCCACTAGCCGTCACCTTCAGCCCCCAATTAAAACCTCTCCAGCGCATCATCAAAGATCTACAACCTATCCTGAAAGATGATCCCTCACTCTCACAGATCTTGGGAGACAGACCAGTCCTCGCTTACAGACAGCCCCCCAACCTGAAGCAAATACTCACCAGCAACCACACACCATACAAAAAAAACACTATTCCAGGAACCTATCCTTGCAACAAAGCCCGATGCCAACTCTGTCCACATATCTATTCAAGTGACACCATCATAGGACCTAATAACATCAGCCACACCATCAGGGGCTCGTTCACCTGCACATCTACCAATGTGATATATGCCATCATGTGCCAGCAATGCCCCTCTGCCATGTACATTGGCCAAACTGGACAGTCTCTACGCAAAAGAATAAACAGACACAAATCTGACATCAAGAATCATCACATTCAAAAGCCAGTAGGTGAACACTTCAACCTCTCTAATCACTCAATGAAAGACTTTAAAGTGGCTATTTTGCAACAGATATACTTCAAAGACAGGCTCCAACGAGAAACTGCTGAATTGGAATTAATATGCAAACTAGATACCATTACCTTAGGCTTGAATATTGACTGTGGGTGGCTCGGTCATTACGTTAATTGAATTTATTTCCCCTCCTTAAAAAACTCTTAACACCTTTGTGTCAACTGTCTGTAATGTAATGGGCCATGTTGATTATCACTTCAAAAGTTTCTACTTATAACAGTTCCTTTCAATTAATTAGCCTCTTAACATTGATATAGACACTCCCACCTTTTCATGTTTCTCTGAATGTATAAATATCTGATTACTGTATGTTCCATTCCATGCATCTGATGAAGTGGGTTCTTAACCCACGAAAGCTTATGCTGAAATAAATTTGTTAGTCTCTAAGGTGCCACAGGTATTTTTCTTGTTTTCTTTTTGCTGACACAGACTAACACGGCTACTACACTGAAACCTGCTACAAAAAGATTACTTTACAAATACAAAATCTGTCAATCAGTATTCTGCAATGCAGACTTTTTTCCTCACCTGTGACAGGAAGCAACAGCTGAACCAGCACTCTGATCACTTAAATTCCAGTTAAGTCCCAGTGGGCCTGACTATGTCCAATTAGCAGATTAGAACATGCTGGGGAGGAGTTAAGAACTAATAAGACCATCAATGCAGAGGGTAGACAGTATAGGAAGGAAGAACTGGGGAGAGAAGTAGGCTATGGGAGCTACAACCAAAAAAGGGTCTCTAGGCCGAGACATCCCTTTCCCTCAGCAGAGGGCTGAAGAGAAACTCATGCTTTAAATGTTGTAGTGTATTGATCAGTCAAGGTTATGGAAGACCAACGTAAATAGACTATATAGTGGTGTGTACCAACAGAAGATCTCTGAAAAGTCTGTTTAGGCAGCGCACAAGACAGGAGCAGGATTTTGCCCTCCCACAGCCCCCTTAAAATAAAAAATAAACAACCATGAAAAGTGGGCGTTTTCTCCAGTGCTCAAATGTCCACATATGACTAGCTGGCATCTAACAAAAATCCTTGTTTATGAAGCTTCTCTAAACCAAATTTTTGCTAACTTTTGATGTTTGAACTTATCTGAGTATTGTTATGCTTCAGAAATCTAATAATAAATAAACTATTCCAGAGAAGCATAGTGAAAGATACCAAACACTTTTAATTTTAGAAATAAATGAGAAGTGAAGCCTGCCAAAATGTACTGATACACCACCAATAAGAGAGAAAGTATTTTAGCTGCCCACTTACAAGCAGTTTTGATAACTTATTCATTCTTCTTTAGATCACCTGATTAGCTTAAATCAGAGATACTGGATATGAGAAGCATAAGACAGAAAAAGAATCGTAACCCCACTCCTGTTCACCATCCCAGTATGAGATTGCTCAAGATAGGGTAAGTCTGCCTCGTGGCTTTTTTGAGAGAAAAGTTGGGTGAGGTAATATCTTTTATTCGACCAACTTCTGTTGGCAACAGAGAGAAGCTGTCAAGCTACTCAGAGTTCTTCTTCCAGTCTGGGAAAGGTGCTAAATGGTTTTTTATGCTGCTTTGGGGGCTGGCCTGAGGTTCCTCAATGTGCTCTGCATTGTGTGTGAGCTTATATTCACCTCAGACCAGACTCACTCAGACAAACTACCAGGAGCAAAGTTTTATTCTGTAAGGATATATAGAACAGGATTACAGTCCAGTGGTATCCTTCTCTCTACTTGCCTCTACCCTCCCAGCTTCAGTGTTAAAATTTCCTGCTGGGAGGGTAGAGGATACTTCCTGGAAGGAGCCAGGAAGTTCTCCCTGCATGCACCTAGTGTAGGTCTGGGGTAAAACAGTGGGCCTAGACCTACCCATAGCTAAAGGCCCTCTCCCTTAGCCAGGCAGAAGGGGCCAGTGAACTTGGGCTACAAAATATTATGGGGACACAAATGGAAAAAAAAAAGCAGGGACAGAAGTGTAGGTCATAGAGTAAACATCAGGTGACTGGAAGGGGACTTCAAGCAGAGAGCCCCCAGCAATGCACACTGCTCCTCAAAGACATCTACATCGTCAGTGGACATTACCCAGAGGAACTCTGCCTGCAGACATGATCTGAGAAGGGAACAGAAATAGGTCGCACCGTTGCAGAGCACACACGCACACACCCTGTTCAGCTTCCTCCTCCTGGTATGACGGATAGCCATCTTGACCAGCACCAGGAGGAGGTTGACAAGGAGGTCTCGTGACTTTGGGGCCACAGATGAGGTGTGCGTGAATCAGGAGGTGCAGAAAAAAGTGAAGACAGAATCTTACTGAAAGGTTCTGGAGGAGCTAGAAGAGGGGTTGCAACCTGGCACACTATGTAGATGTGCATCAGGGTCTCCCTCTTGCCTCAGAAGGGACAAGTGTCGGGAGAGTTTGTGAACTGTGCCAGGTACACACCCATGCTCAGGGCTCCATGACGGAGCAGTCAGCTTATATCCCCAGGGGGCCATGGCACCAGATTGGAGTACAGACTGACCCACTGGGGTTCCTTGCGCTCCTTGGGTGTCAGCATGTCCCACCACTTGGTGTCAGGGGGGGACATCAGTGAGAGGAACTTGGTGATGTGAAGCACAAGTGCATACAGGTGTTTTCTGGGTATGGTTTGGTGGCAGACGGGCTGGATATTGTGCAGCTGCCTTAGTTTGTGTGTCAGAGGCAGCTAGGGAGGATTGTGGGGCAGGGGTTAAATGTGGCATGGGAGCACCTTCCTGCAGGACCTGCTCAAGGAAAGCTTCTCCCAACATGCAACAGTTTGTAGTGCACAGCTTGTAGTTCCCACTGCTGCTGCTGAAGCATACTGGACCTTGGGTTACAGAATGAACATTTGGGAAGAGTTTCTCTGAGAATTTTCTCATGGAACCTACTGTCAAGATACTTTTTTTTGTCACAACATGCTGCAAAAGAAGAATTGTCTGATATTTGGAAATGCTGACTAACACGAGTTCCCACTGATCTCCATGGGAATTAGAACACTCAGCACATGTCAGGATTTGTAGGGTCTAATTCTCATGGAAAACAGAATGTACCACAGCACTGGATGTGGGAGTGGGAAATGATTTACCAATGAAAACTACACAAAAAATATTAAAATAGCCTAGATTTGATAAACAAATTGCCGATAAACTACATATCTTGAGATACTTCTTCAGTATTTTAGTACCCATTGCAGCTCTTTCTTGCATTTACAAATATTTTCAAATTTGTGATGTAGCATAACATACAACTAGGCAAATGTATTGTTCTTTCATGTTTAAATCACTGAAAGTCAGACTATGTCAACAAGTCTTCTCTTTTATGTTTTCATGCTTTCTTGTGTGGGAGAAGAGAACTAGAAGGGGAAGATAAGAGACAAAATAATTCAGCCCCTCAATTAGAGAGAGACATTCCTAAATGAACTGCATAGGATACTGAATCAATTAAACCAAAGGACTGCTTTTGAACTCGGCTTTTAGCATATTTGTGCCTTTTCAGTAACTTCCTCTCATAGGCTGGCTGCCTATGTCCCTTTAAGGCAAGTTGGGATCAGCATTGACCATGACTTAGGAGCTATCCCTCAACCTCACTAACCTAGCAACATGAGGACTAATTAGTGACCACAGCTAGCTGTAATGGGGCTTAATTAGAAAGACTGGCCCCCATTGGGGTGGTGAAGCAGGGAAAGCACTACTTATGTAATAGTAGGATTTTATACTACTACTACTACATAAGTACAAAATACTACATATTTTACTATGTTTAAATAGAACTGGGAACTCAGAGGGAGGAAACTTAGTGAAAACTATTTCTAAAAATAGAAGTAAAGGGAAAATAAAATAAAGCCTGCCAAAATGTACGGAGATGGCTTCTTCATTCCTCCTTAGGTCACATGTGTTAGCTTAAATCAGAGATACTAACATAGGAGAAGAACTAACCAGAAAGGGGAGATCTCCTCTGAAGAGCCTAGGAAAGTCAGGCTGAGTCACCCACAGAGAGCAGCATAGGGACCTGTGTGGGGAGCTCCGAGTTAGGGCCTACAAAAAGCAGGGAGGTCCTCAGAGGTAAACTGTTGGAGTTCCTGTTGAAAGGGGTGAATTCTGTGGGAGAAGAAGTGGTTCAAGACAATCTCTGTGGGACCAAGAAACAGAGGATTTGTGTTGAGGAAGAGAAAGGCAGCACTATTATAAGTTAGGACATTGTGTGTGAACTTTAAGTTGGGCCTTTAGTTATCCTTGTAGGGGGAGGGGAACTATTATGTGACTTGGCTGGAAGGCTGAGCCACAGAAGACCTAGCGAGGAAGTTGAGAGAAGATGCTGGCTGGGACAGCTGACCGTGGGGCCATCTAAGTGATCACAGCGGTAGGGGTGTGCAAGAGGCGAAGTCCCCTGTAATTCTGGATTCAGGCATGAGGGGGGCTCCCATGAGGTAAGGACACACTTACATTCCCTTTAAGTTGGCCTTCCAGATGTTGTGACAGACCCAGACAAGTGGGATACAGAAATCTCATAGAAGGCAAATATACTGGCCATTGGATTAATAGTTTTCTGTTCCCTGAGTGACCAGAGCAGGGGCTGCACTAGAACAAGCAGGAACTTTCTGGAACCAATTTAAGGCAGGCAGGCTAATTAGGACACCTGGAGCCAATTAAGAAGAACCTGCTAGAATCAATTAAGACAGGCAGGCTAATCAGGGCACCTGGGTTTAAAAAGGAGCTCACTTTAGTTTGTGGGGTTGCGTGCGAGGAGCTGGAAGCAAGAGGCACACAAGGAGTTGAGAGTGAGAAGAGTTGAAGGACTGAGGAGTACAAGCATCAGCAGACCATCAGGAGGAAGGTCCTGCAGTAAGCATAAAGAAGGTGTTGGGCGGAGGCCGTGGGGAAGTAGCCCAGGGAGTTGTAGCTGTCACGCAGCTGTTGCAGGAAACCCTATAGACAACTGCAATCCACAGGGCCCTGGGCTGGAACCCGGAGTAGAGGGCGGGCCCGGGTTCCCCCCAAACCTCCCAACTCCTGATCAGACACAGGAGGAATTTGACTGTGGGTTCTACCAGAGGGGAAGATCTCTGAGGCGATCAAAATCTGCCAATAAGCGCAGGACTCACCAAGGTAGAGGAGGAACTTTGTCACAATGTCCATTTCATCTTTTTCTTTGATTCATTATTTTACTAAATATTCTAACACTTTTAGACCTCAAGCAGGTGAAGGCTCCATTGTGTTACTATTCAGGGGGAGGGGAAGGGGGAGGCAGGGAATCCTTATCTGTACCTCAGACAAGGTATAAAAATATGGGTGTTTAATAAAAATCCCTCATAAAGGACTAAATTGTGATTGGCTTTGAGCCAGTGATTAAAGCAATCAAATTGCACAAATTATCTGGGAATCAGCTCCACCAGAGATATTGCAAACACGAAAAATAGCAGATTTGCAGTTCTGCTTGTCTGTAGCTCTGACTCATAAGGATAACCATGAAAATTGGGACATGTTGCACATCAGGTACCTGCTGCACATGGCGATTTCCTCTTGTCTCCTATACCCCATCCTAAATTTACCATAACATCTTTGCTAATTCTAAGCTGAAATATGTCATATGCACAATAGGTGTGACTCAAAGCCTACTGAATAGAAAGACTCCAGTTGATTTTGATAGGCATTGGATCAGTGATGCAATTCATGATTATGCAGCATTGTACGTCCATCTAGCCTTCCATGGCTGACCTGGCCTGCAGTTGATAGTGAGGGGATGAGTGAGGAAATGTTGTTCTATTCATCCCGTAAAGCTTGTCCAGGCTTTTCAAAAAGCCTCTTAGGGTATATCTACACTATAATTAAAACCCTCAGCTGACTCAGGCTTGTGGGACTCAATTAAACAGCCCTTTAACTCGCACTGTAGATGTTTGGGATCAGGCTGGAGCCCAGGCTCTAGGACCCTACAAGATGGGAGGGTTCCAGAGCTCAGACTGCAGCCCAAGCCCAAATGTCTACATGGGCAGCCCCTTAGCCTGAGCCCTTGGAGCCAAAGTCAGCTGGCATGGGCCAGCCACAGGTGTCTAATTGCAGTGTAGACATACCCTTAGTGTCCTCATCTCCCCTAGGCCTCTAGAGGCACAAAACAGGAAGAACAATTCCAACAGATTTGGATTAAGTAACAGGTGCCAAATGCAACTTGGTGAACAGAAAGGGAGCCAAAAAACCCCAACAGTTTAGGCAAGCTTTTTCTATGTGGATTAAAAAAAGAATTTAGGGTTCACTACAGAAAACCCATTAAAACTATTAATGCAGTACACGGTAATAACAAAAATGGAAAATAGAATACAAGGTTGTATTAGTGGAAGGAATAAACTATAAAACAAATAAAGTGATTGTCACATTCTGGGATTAATCCAGACAAATGAGAGGTTGTGTCACCTCCTGCCTGGTAACCTTGGGTGCCTCACAATGCTTTGCTGTTGTAGCTCCCAGTTTGGGCTGCTCACAAACATAGTAAAGTATGCAGGTCACACTCTGAGCATCTGTGCATATAACTGCAGCCCTGGTCCAGCTGTTCTGACCCCAGCAGCCTGTCAGCAACAACCATTCACACTCTGGCTTTCACCAGACTTGGTTACTACTTGTAGGGTGACCTCAACATACTCCCAGTCCCAGATATTTCCAAAACATGTGTTCTGCACTGTCCAGTCCTCTCCTGGACAGTTCAGATATTAAAGGTTTGTTGCTCCTGTAAAGAGTCAATATTCAACAGTTTGCTACTTTCACTGGAGTTACCAAACAATTCCATTTAAATTTAAACACAGCACTGGATTGGTTTTGATTAAAAAAATAAAGCAAGATTATTAACAAAAGAAGATAGAATTGTAAGTGAATTCAAGTATAAGAGGGAAGATTAGAAATGCAAAAAGAAAATAAGAACGAAATACTCGTGGCACCTTAGAGACTAACAAATTTATTTCAGCATAAGCTTTCGTGGACTACAGTCCGCTTCGTCGGATGCATGGAATGGAACACTCAGTGAGAGGATATTTATACAGTCAGGGAAACATGAAAAGGTGGAAGTAACCATATCAACTGTAAAAGGCTAATTAATTGAAAGGAACTGTTATCAGTAGGAAAGAAAGTTTTGAAGTGGTAATCAACATGGCCCATTACAGACAGTTGACACAAAGAAGTTAAAAGGGTATTTAACAGGGGGGTGGGGGGGGGCATAAATTCAATTAACGTAATGACCAAGCCATTCACAGTCAGTATTCAGACCTAAGGTAATGGTATCTAGTTTGCATATTAATTCCAGTTCAGCAACTTTGCGTTGGAGTCTGTTTTTGAAGTTTTTCTGTTATAAAATTGCTACCTTTAAATCTGTCGTTGCATGATCAGGGAGGTTGAAGTGTTCACCTACTGGCTTTTGAATGTGATGATTCCTGATGTCAGTTTTGTGTCTGTTTATTCTTTTGCGTAGAGACTGTCCAGTTTGGCCAATGTACATGGCAGAGGGGCATTGCTGGCACATGATGGCATATATCACATTGGTAGATGTGCAGGTGAACGAGCCCCTGATGGTGTGGCTGATGTTATTAGGTCCTATGATGGTGTCACTTGAATAGATATGTGGACAGAGTTGGCATCGGGCTTTGTTGCAAGGATAGGTCCCTGGAATAGTGTTTTTTTTGTATGGTGTGTGGTTGCTGGTGAGTATTTGCTTCAGGTTGGGGGGCTGTCTGTAAGCGAGGACTGGTCTGTCTCCCAAGATCTGTGAGAGTGAGGGATCATCTTTCAGGATAGGTTGTAGATCTTTGATGATGCGCTGGAGAGGTTTTAATTGGGGGCTGAAGGTGACGGCTAGTGGCGTTCTGTTATTTTCTTTGTTGGGCCTGTCCTGTAGTAGGTGACTTCTGGGTACTCTTCTGGCTCTGTCAATCTGTCAGAAATGGTTATTAGCAAATAAGAGAAAATGCGGCTTTAAATATCTAAAACTTAAATCTAGCAAGTCTTTGGTTCACTGCTTTGTTTAAAATGGCCTTTCTCACCCACAGTCTTCCAGCAATATGGTGACTGACCCTTTCCTTGGTAAGGGTGATGCCCAGACGCCCAACAGTGCTGGTGCCTTTGTCTCATTAGGTGTAAGAGAGAGAACTTGGGGTTCTCTACCCCTCCTTTTATAGTCCAGGGAACATGTGCAGTAGATTCTTCTGAGTTTATTCAGGCAGTAAAGAAAACCATATAGGGTCTGGTGGAAAAGGAGGCTCCGGGCTCTTTCTCCTCACCTGTATTTGCTGAAATGCATATTTACTTTGTCTTCTGCCATTTCCTCCCCCTACTGTCTGGAGAACCCTGTTTACAGCTTATATGTAAATTGAGGTAAAACACACATTCCTTTTTTAGGCTAGACCTGTTCAACAACTTTGCCTAGGTAAGGCTGTATGGTTTTGAATATGTGCTAATACCATCATATGGGGGGATTACATAACTTTACATATAATGTTGCTACATGCATTTCTCCATGATATTATTGACCAGTGAGTTATTAGTTTTCAAATGATACCACACAAGGCATATTTTGTACAAAGATTATTACAATGGTGTGTAAGGTGTGTGCTTTCAGTCACAGTGGCCATTTTATTTTATAAGACCTTATTAAAGCTCATCTGGAATACTGCACACAGCACCGGTCACTGTACCAGAGCAAAGAGGGTTAATATTTTGGATAGGAGCTCAGAGCAAGAAAGAGTTTTAAAATCTGTCTTATAAGGAAAAGTTAAGGGAACTGAGATCTCCCTTGATGGTGGGCAGGGGAAGTACTCTTTGAAGTGACATAGTAGAGGCTTTTAAAGTTGTTAAACTGGTTTGAAGATAATGAAAGGGACACTTTTTACACTAGCATGTATTGAGGTAAAAATAATTATCGACCATAATTTAGAAAGCCCCAATCTTGAAGTCCTGATTCAGTTGTTTAGTGCTTACTCACTGATTTTGGAATTTTGCCAGAATAAGGGTACTCTATCAGCTACCGTTAAGCAAAAATCCCCTTTGAAATGAATGACATCTGCCAAAAAACATCTGTGTAAAGATTTCAGAATTTGACCCAATAATAAGAAACTAAGAATGAATATGGGAACTCTAGAAAATTTTCTTTATTCTAAAAGTGATAAACAGATTAAGTCAACATGGAAGTGCAATTGAAGCACTGTTTGTATATGAATTCGAAGAACAATTAAACTTTTTTTTGAAAAAGGGCATTGTAGCGTATGATGAAAAAGCAGACTAGTTTGGACAAAAATATATTTTTATAAGAACCTATCTGAGTTGCTCTGTGTTTGAAATTATGCGTACTGTTGAAAGCTGTGGCAGGACAGGGAGGGCTAGAACTAGGAAGAAACTCAGCAGTGAAACAGAGACAGGGAAGGAATAATTTTACTGATAATACTGTTTTCCTTATTCTAATATAGGTCCTTGTTCAGTCTTAGAATAAGTCTTCCTGTGATATTTTACCAGTATTACATGATAGATGGCATTAGCCTGTTTTTAAATTTTCTTATGTGCTTATCTTGACTATGTAAAACTGAACAAATGAAGCAGAATCATGTAAGTAAAATTATGCAGAATGCCACAAAATCTCATTTACCTAAAGAAACACTCTTTTGTATTACTGATCAGTAAGACATCTAATTTTGCTATAGCTATGTAGTTGTCTTTTCTATCATGTTGCCAATGAGCCTAATGTAATACGTATTCTATGAAAAGTCAGGCTTGGAGACTGAATATAATTTGAAAGTAAGAAACCTAAAAGTGTGAGAACTTCTTTTACTCTGAAAATGCCACAAACATAAGTTGGTGTTAAAAATCAAGAAATTGAAGCTGAAAATATTATTCTAACGTTGTGTCTTTTCCCCTTTTATGTCACAAACTTGTGTGTTACTCTTTGATGGTCCATGCTGTTGAATGCTGTGGTAATTTTTGGCTTCAAATATTTATTTCATACCAAAAAATTATTATAATTTCCACACATATACATACACAAATATGTTTATATTGACTGTTCAACTGTTAAAGACTCTAGTTGCAGATTAACAGATTTTATATGAAATCAGAGGGAGTTTTGTTAGCTAAAACCCTGCAGCTACATGCTATACTATTTTCAAAGGGCATTATAAATGCCATTGAACATTTTCACAAATCCTTCCTGTTTTACTTAGAAATATTTGATGAATACAAAGCCACAAGCCTATCTGCTTATTGGATCTGTTTGAAATCAGGGCTAAGCAGCAAATTATAGGTCAATGTTTAATAACTGAGTTTAGATAAACCAAAAATGTACCAGGCACCAAAGACATGAAATGTCAAAGGACTCATTTAAGATGCTTGTGCAAATTACCTTATGATCTTCTGTGATCATTAACAGATTTAGAAAAATTACATAAAATGGGATTTTCCTCTCTGTTGCTGGAATTCCAGTATATCTGCCCATTGTCCGTTTGGGAAGGGAAAAGTTTATTTAAAGCCTTTAAACTAAATTTTGCATACCTCTATGCCTGATACAGAATGAAAACATTACATTTTCTAAAAGGAAAATAAAAATATGTTTCTCACCCTGTTGTAATGTTATGATACTAACATGCAGCATATATAATTATGACAAACTCCTGAAAGTACTGATGCTGAACTTTGGGTGAGTAAGTAGAGTAGTTGGGCAAATAGGTACCTAACTCTATATTGCTTTCCCCTTGAAGAGCGTGGTCTTGTGGTTAAAGTACAAGAGCTTCTAAGTTTTATTCCTGGGTTTGCCCTAGATTTCCTATGTGAAGGTAAGACCTTTTGTAGATGGGAAACTGAGGCACAGGGAAAGTAATAATCTTTCCCTACCTCAGAACCAGGGTCAAATTCAGCCATTATGAGGTGATATGAAATATTAGCACCTCTCAAAAAACCTCAGTTTTCATTTATAAGGTTCTAGCTCTCATGGTTGTAAAGAAAATATCACAAATATGAACTGATGCAGAGATGTCCACATGAGTCTGCAGAACGCCAGGAACAATAGTTCAGAGGGTTATGAGCTATCCCATTCACTCTGGCAAGGGGTTGACTCAGATGTCCAGCGATGGGTAATTTAAATGTCAATATTGATAAATCATTCCTTACATAAGAAAGGAGAGGGAGGTTCACAGATGTGCCCAACTTACTGTGAGTAACATTTCACTTCAAGGGGGTGAGGTTTGGAAGCCATTTCTCCACTTCTCCTCCCACTCCCCCAGTCTAGAGGATGCCATGCTCAAGATGGCTAGGGGTATGTCTACACTGCAATTGGGTAAGCACACACAGACATACCCAAGTTAGCTTTGATTGAGCTAGCTCACTGAAAATAGCGTAGCCATGGCAGCACAGGCTAGTCATCTGACTATGTAGCTTGGGTCCTGGAAGGGATTGTATCTGGGTGGGTAGCCTGTGCTACTGCTCAAGCCATTGTGGCTACAATGCTATTTTTAGAGAGCTAGCTCAATTAAAATTGGCTTGGGTGTCCCTATCCATGCTACAATCACACATTCTGACTGCTGCATAGACATACACTAGCAGATCTCATGAGGGGGATCCAAATTCCAAAAGATAGTTGTCCAGTGAGACATGGTGATCCCTCCCACCGTCAGAAGCAACCCCTGGTGCCAGCTCTACGCCAATCGAGCAGGGGGCTTATAACCGATAAACAGTTGCTTCCCATGTTGTGTTGACGCTGTAAAGCGAAGCTGGAGTGTCCTCTCCAGGGTGCAAGCCAGGGCAGGGTGATATGGAGGAACAGCTGTTGCCCATGCAGCAGAACTCCCCTCTCCACACAACTGATGGATCCAAGGGAAAGACAATGTCGATACAACTTGGCACCAGTGGCGTCACAGGAGTTGCCGGAATGACGTTGAGGACAATGTCAGACCGCCATCGGGACTCCGACACCGGATTTGGTTTCAGGGTTGACTCCCTTAGCCTTTCCCATGAGTGGGTATTGCCACAAGGCAGCGGAGGTTTAAATCAGAGTTTTCCTTCTCCTAGGTGGGCTGCCTTCCAAGGCTGACGAGCCCCACCTATCGCCCGCCTCAAGCTGGGCAGCCCCCAGCCAATAAGGTGTTGTCCCGCCACAGTTCACCTGCTTCACTGGGTGTGTGGGGCTTAGTGTACGTGAGTACCCGACAAGTGGACTGCGAACCATGCACCAGGCAACAACAAAAGAAAAACAACATTTAAGAAACCAGCCCTCAAGTTAGGATGCTGGAACGTACGGACCATGACAACTGGCCTATCACAAGACCTTCAGGCAATCAGCGATGTTCAGAAGACTGCAGTCATCAACGATGAGCTAGCACGACTCCAAATCGACATAGTCGCTTGGCAGGAGACACGGCTGCCAGACGCTGGGACTCTCAGGGAAAAGAACTATACGTTCTTCTGGCAAGGGAAGAGTGCCGAAGAAATCAGAGAGTGTGGTGTTGGATTTGCCGTGAGAAATTCTTTACTGGGGATGGTGGAACCTGGTCAACAAGGAACTGAAAGACTGTTATCACTCCGACTCCACACATCCACTGGACCCGTCAACCTGATCAGCGTGTATGCACCAACACTCGGCGCCAACAGGGATACCAAGGATGAGTTCTATGATCAGTTAGACACGATCATCAGGAGTATCCCTAAAGAAGAGCACTTGATACTACTGGGTGACTTCAACGCCAGAGTGGGCACTGACCACGACTTTTGGCCAACCTGTCTTGGAAAGTTTGGCGTTGGAGAAATGAATGAGAATGGACAATGACTTCTGGAACTGTGCTCGTACCATGACCTCAGCATCACCAACTCATTCTTCCAGACAAAGCCTCAACACAAAGTGTCCTGGAGACACCCTCGCTCCATGCACTGGCACCAACTCGACCTGATCATCATCAGGCGGTCTGCCTTGAAGTGTGTCCTGCTTACTCGCACCTTCCACAGTGCTGACTGCAACAGTGATCACTCGCTGGTGTGCAGCAAGATGAGGCTACAGCCAAAGAAGATCCACCGCTCTAGGCCAGAAGGCAAACCCCGCATCGATGTGAGCAAGACCGCACACCCAGACAAGGCAGAGAAATTCACCCATGAGCTCTCCGAGGTGCTGAACTGTATGCCTCCCGGTGGCTGCGCCAAAGAGAGATGGGACCACATCAGAGACGCAGTACACAGCACAGCCATGAAAGTTTTTGGAAAGAAACAAAACATGAATAATGACTGGTTTGAGGCCAACTCCGCCACACTCACTCCAGCCATTGAAGAATGCCGCGCTGTTCACCTGGAGTACAAGCATTCCCCCAGTCAGAGGACTCTACAAGAGTATCGATTTGCCAGGAGCAAAGTACAGAGACTAGCTCGACAGTGTGCAAATGATTACTGGCTCCAGCTCTGCCGGAGCATTCAACTATCTGCTGACACTGGAAACATCAGGGGAATGTATGATAGCATCAAGAAGGCCATGGGACCCACAAAGAAGTGGAGAGTGTCACTAAAGTCTGCAACAGGCGAAAACATCCAGGACAAGGGCAAGCAGATGGATAGATGGGTGGAGCACTACTCTGAAGTGTACTCCAGGCAAAACACCGTCACTGAAGCTGCCCTCAATACTGTGGATGGCTTTCCCATTGAAACTGAGCTGGACGAGAAGCCCACCATGGAAGAACTGAAGAAAGTCATTGAGAGCTTGTCCACAGGAAAGGCTCCAGGAAAGGATGGCATCCCACCAGAAGTTATCAATTGTGGCATCAATGTCCTCCTAGAACACCTCCACGACCTCCTCTGTCAGTGCTGGGACGAAGGTGCAGTACCTCAGGATATGAGAGACGCCAACATCGTGACCCTCTAGAAGAACAAGGGTGATAGAAGTGACTGCAACAACTACAGAGGCATATCGCTCCTGAGTGTTGTGGGTAAAGTCTTTGCACGCGTGATCCTGAATAGACTGCAGAAGCTTGCTGACAGAGTTTACCCAGAGTCACAGTGCGGGTTCCGAGCAGGGAGATCCACAACCGACATGGTTTTCTCCTTAAGGCAGCTGCAAGAGAAATGCAGAGAACAGCACAAGCCGCTATTCCTTGCCTTCATAGACCTGACCAAAGCTTTCGACCTTGTGAACAGAGATGGGCTGTTCAAGATCCTGGTAAAGGTTGGCTGCCCACCGAAGTTGCTGAGCGTGATCCAGTCTTTTCACGACAACATGAAAGGCACAGTACTGTATGATGGCTCGTCCTCCGATGCCTTCGACATCCACAGTGGAGTAAAACAAGGCTGCGTTCTCGCTCCCACACTCTTCGGCATCTTCTTTGCAGCATTGCTGAAACGTGCCTTTGGAAATTCCACAGAGGGAGTCTATCTCCACACCCGGTCTGACGGGAGACTTTTCAATCTGGCTCGACTAAAGGCCAAAAGCAAGGTACGGGAGGCAACAATCAGAGACATGCTGTTTGCAGACGACGCTGCCCTGGCCACCCACACAGAAACCGATCTCCAGCATCTGATTGACCGCTTTTCCAGAGCTTGCGAAGAGTTCGGGTTGACAATCAGTCTTCAGAAGACCAAAGTTATGGCCCAGGATGCAGAACATCCAAGCATTGCCATCAATGACTATGTGCTAGAGGTGGTCAGTCAGTTCACCTACCTTGGATCTACCATCACGGACAACCTCTCACTGGACCCTGAGATCAACCGTAGAATCGGCAAGGCCTTCACAATTTTGGCCAGATTGTCACAGAGAGTATGGAACAACAACATGCTGACCATCAACACAAAGGTCGCTGTGTACCGTGCATGTGTGTTAAACACTCTTTCTCTACGCCAGCGAAACTTGGACCCTCTACGCTTTGCAAGAAAAGAGACTGAACACCTTCCACATGTGCTGCCTCCGTCGCATACTCGGGATCACTTGGAGTGATCGAATAACGAACAACGAGGTGCTGGAACGTGCCAAGATCTCCAGCATGTTCACTCTCCTCCGTCAACGCCGCCTCAGATGGCTTGGCCATCTAAGTCGCATGGAAGATGGATGGATCCCCAAAGACCTGTTGTATGCCGAACTTGCCTCCGGAAACAGAGCTACAGGATGGCCCCACCTTCGCTTGAAGGATGTTTGTAAGAGGGACCTGAAGACTGTTCAAATCGACATCAACAGCTGGGAAGAGCTCGCCCAGGACAGAGGCAGATGGAGACACGCTCTGACCACTGGATTGAAAACTGGCGAAGACAAGCTGCGGCAGCTTGCCAAGGAAAAGCGGGTTCAACGAAAAAGGAAGCAGCAGCTCCAACCCACAGCTGACACCGCCTTCAAATGCAGCAAATGCAATCGAGACTGCCACTCTCGTGTGGGGCTTCACAGCCACAACAGACGCTGCACAACCATCAACTAAACATTCCCCATGGGCGCATATCCATCGTCTCTCGAGACTAATGGACTCCAACAAAGCCTGTGCTACTGCTCAAGCCATTGTGGCTACAATACTATTTTTAGAGCGCTAGCTCAATTAAAATTGGCTTGGGTGTCCCTATCCATGCTACGATCACACGTTCTGACTGCTGCATAGACATACACTAGCAGATCTCATGAGGGGGATCCAAATTCAAGGAGCACAGTTAGCATGCACATTTTAACTTCTGATCTACTGAGAGTGGCATCTCATTGTGATTATTTATGTGAGTGCAGCTTGGAAGTATTCCATCACCCCTTTTACCCCAATTTGACTCCTACTCACAGTGCTTCTGTGAGAATTGATTTGTAAAGCACTTAGGCCCTGATCCAGCAAAGCAGTTACACACATGCCTAGCTTTAAGCACCTGCAACTTCATTGGGGGCTACACAAATACTTAAAGTTAATCACCCATCTAAGCACTTTGATTAACTGGGGCTGTACTGATTCTCAAATGGAAGGTGCTCTAAAAATGCAATGTGTATATATATATGTAATTATTATATACAAAGTATTATTTCTTTTATTTGTGTGACTTTTTGCTTATATTTTAAACAAGTATTGCCTTTTTATATTCCTGATACTGCTCTTCCTAGGAATAGCTACTAGGAATATTATCAACATTTATCTCAAGTTTTCATCAGATACATCTTGTGAGAATTTCTGTATGTTACAAGATTTATCACTACCACCAGGGCTGGCCTTACCATGAGGCGAACTGAGGTGGCCACCTCAGGTGCCAGACTGTGGGGGGGTGCCACTAGGGCCCAGAGTGTAGAAAATTGTGTCTGCTGCTGGTGCATATGTATTCTCTCTGCTCTAGATGCACAGAGATGGTGGAGTGCTGAGCTGGAGGAAGGAGGGCCCAAGAGACATAACAGGCAGGCAGGAGAAAAGGTGAGATGGAATAACAGAAAGCAGCAGGAGCTGCAGGGAGAGAGAGGAGGAGGAGCCTCTTATGTACCTCTCTAGCACCCCCAGGAGCCTGGACTGATTAACACCAGCTTCTCAGGGAGCTTCCTGTTTCCTGCTGCTTCCCTGAACCCACTTGAGGAGAACAGGCAGTCAACTGAAGTAGTAGGAGCCAGGTAGGCCCTTAAGACGCTGATATCTTCCCTCACTCAGGTCCTGCTACCAGCCTGCTTATTTGTCCCCTTCAATTGAGTGTTGAGAGCCACTATAGCTGGCACAGAAAAGCAGTCATGAGTGAAAGAAGAAAACTCTCCTCTGGGGCAGCATTCAGAAAAAGAAAGAAAGCAAAGGAAGCTTTTCTATCTAAGCAGGAAGGAGCTCTCCTGAGATACATAGACACAAATGTTCACAGTGAGCCTTCTGGCCCTAGTGAGGATGTGAGTGGTGAGGAGATGCCTGATCTTCTAGTTAGTCAGAGTGCAGGTGACCTGGCAGCTACTGCAGCATCCATATCTCCATCTCAAATGGATGCAACCATGCACATTACGAAAGAAAAGTGTAGATCAGAGAAAAGTGTGGTGAAGGCACAAGAAATCACTGCTGCTGAGTTTAGTTCCTTAAGTCTAGATGATCCAGGACTGTGGACCCACTTGAACAGTAGCCTGAGGGACTTCCTTGCACAGCATGGGCCACAGCAAGTGAAAAACGTCATGTTCCCCAAAGACAATGAAAACAGAAGTTTTCAGCCAACACATTACTGGTGTGAAATCCCCAATGTTGACAAAGTGGAGATGCCATGGCTTATGTACTCAAAATCCCAGAATGCTGCATACTGGTTTTGATGCAAACTCTTCCAGTCTACTGTTCCAGCCACATTTTGGGTTCTACAGGAACAAAGGACTGGAAAAATCTGGCTAGAAATCTGGCATGCCATGGGAAGGCAGCAAATCACCAGAGAGCATTCCATAGGTGGAAAGAGCTTGAGATGAGACTAAGGTTAAAGGCCACTGTAGATGATCAGCATCAAGAGAAGATCGCATCAGAATCTCTTTACTGGCAAAATGTTCTGGAAAGGGCTCATTGCCATTGTGAGAATGCTTGCTACCCAAAACCTAGCACTGCGTGGCACTTCAAATCAGCTGTATGTGCCAAACAATTGAAACTTCCTTAAAATTGTTGAGCTGATGGCTGAGTTTGATGCTGTAACCCAGGAGCATCTGAGAAGAGTCACCACCCAAGAAATGGACACACACCACTACATTGGAAAAACAATTCAAAATGAGATCATACAGTTACTGGCAACAAAGGTCAAACAGAAGATTGTGGCAGATCTGAAGTCAGCAAGATATTACCCTGTTATTCTGGACTGCACACCTGACATCAGCAATACGAAACAAATGACTTTAATGGTGCATTTTGTAACAACAAAAGAACCTAGTGAAAATGTCCCTTCAATGGTGACTGTCAGAGAGCATTTTCTAGAATTTATTGACATTGATGATACTACAGGAGCTGGTAGGACAAATGTGCTTCTTAAAAAGCTGGAAGATACGGGAATTGCAATAGCTGACATGAGAGGTCAGGGCTACGATAATGGTACCAACATGAGAGGAAAGAACAGAGGAGTGCAGACATGGATCCGAGAGTTAAACCCTTGAGATTTTTTTGTCCCATGCAGTTCTCATTCATTGAACTAGGTGGTCAGTGATGCAGCATCAGCTTCTAGTTTTAATGTAATTCAAAGCATCTATATATTCTTCTCTGCATCAACTCATGGATGGCAAATTTTGAAGCAATATCTGGGAACATCCTCTCGGACACTGAAACCACTGAGTGCCACACGATGGGAAAGTTGAGTGGAGGCAATAAAGCCTATCAAACACCAAATTGGGAAGATAGATGATGCCATAGTTGCCATTATGGAGGATAATGGTATGACAGGAACTGTTCGTGGGAGAACAGTGGCAGAGGGAAAGGGAATCACGAGAAACGTACATAACTTCAAATTTCTGCGTGGCATAGTGTTGTGGCATGACATACTGTTTGAAATAAATGTTGTAAGCAAGAGACTCTAAGGTGTTGACTTTGATATATCTGGAGCAATGGAACAACTGGACAAAGCAAAGTCATACCTACAGTCTTACCAGTCAGAAGAGGGATTTCAAAACTTTCTGAAGAGTGCACAGAAGTTGGCAGAGGAACTTCACATTGAAGCTATTTTCCTACCCATTCAAGAATACAAGAGTCACCGAAGAGGAAGACATTTTGGTTACGAGGCACGGGATAATCCTATAAGAGACCCCAAACAACAATTCAAAGTTGAATTCTTAAACCAGATGCTAGACAATACAGTCAGTTGAAGAACCTTTCATGCAGCTCAAGGAACACAGCAGTATATTTGGGATGTTGTATGATATTCCAAAACTCCTCACTATACCTGAAGACCTACACCAGCAGTCCAGGGCACTAGAGACAGTGTTGACACATGATGACATGCGCGATATTGATGCGAGTGATTTAGGTGATGAACTGAAAGCCCTTTCAAGATACATTTCATCAGGATCAACTCCAAAAGCTGTTCTGGAATATATGTGCACAAATAAGATGACCACCCTCTTTCCAAATGCTTTTGTTGCTCTGCGCATACTTCTAACGCTTCCTGTAACAGTTGCCAGTGGAGAACACAGCTTCTCCAAGCTGAAGTTAATAAATACACATCTACACTCCACAATGACACAGGAGAGGCTATTTGGCCTTGCAACCATCTCAATAAAGCATGAGCTGGCCCAGACTGTGGACCTTCAGGAAGCAGTTCAAATCTTTGCAACCAAAAAGGCACGGAAAGCACCACTTTGATTATTTAAACAGATAAAAATGCCAGTTTTTACTATGCAAACAAGAAAAGTTACATTTGCTGTTCAGGCATTTGAAAGTTGTGTTACTTAAAATTTTTGAACAAGGCATTTTAAGTTGTTAGTTCTTTATTGGGGTAGGTAGCAGAGCAGCACCATGAGAGGAGTAGAACAGAAAGAAGGCAAAATTGAGACCTTTCAAAGTTTTGGCCCAAGCGAGGGTCATGGGGGCGTCATTTGAGCTCCCCGCCTCAGGTGCCAAAATGTTGTGGGCTGGCCCTGACTTCTCTCTCTCTCTCTCTCTCTCTCTCTCTCTCTCACACACACACACACACACACACACACACACACACACACACACACACACACACACACACACACACACACACACACACACACACACACACACACACACACATTATAATTCCCTGATTAATCTGATGCATGTTTGATGGACTTTCCAGACAAATGTAAAGTCTCTTTTCAATAGAGAAGGCAAGGAATCCTTCACCTGACAGGAATTCTCCGATAACAAGCTTGGGTTTTTTGTTAACCATAGGGAAGCAAGGATGTAAATTTGTCCCAAGTATTTATACACATACCTATAATTGCTTTGAGCCTTATAAGGTATTGCTCTGAGAGATCTCAGAAGAATTTCATCTGCTTAATGGTGGTAATTTAAGATAAAATCTGCCTTTACTTATACCCATTTAACTCCACTGAACCCTCACTGAATCCTGCTGTTCTATCTTTATTTCTTCACTGAAGTCAAAGTGGCAAGTAGTATAAATGAGGGCAAAATATGGCCTTTCTTGACTTACTGTAAACTACTGGAAGAACTGGAGATTCAGGCATGGTCTCCAGTCAGTACCTCATGTTAGATTTGTGTAGAGACAAAGTGACACTTGTGGAGAGGGTTTGAAAATATACCTCAAATTTGCCAAACTCTTTATTTAATCCTATAAACAATAAAATAAATCAGATTTAAACTTGTTCGTGGTTTTGGCTGAAGTCTTCATCTTTTGTTTATCTTAAAACCTAAATAGGAGGAGCATTTTATACAATGAAGCATTACATTCTTTATTATTAATTGAAATACATAACAAAGAAACTGAGTCTTAAAAGGCATAATAGGATATCAGGAGTGTCAAATTAAAGCCAATTAAAAATAAAATCTGGTGGATTTAGGTCTGTCTAATTATAAATTTCCAAATATTTTCTTCATTAATCTTTTTCAATAATTCAAAGTATTTATAGTTTTTAAAAGCAATGTTTGGTCTGTTTTACCTCTTCTTGATGATCACCAATGGTCTGAATCTTTCATGCAATACACTGCTACCTTTTAAAATAATGAATGAGCTGGTTGAGGATACCAAATTTGTACATCTGTGATGGCAGCAAGCAGCTGTGGGAAGAAGACAACAAATGAGTGATAATGTCTAAATGGGGAAGGCTGATCAAGAGTAGTGGGGAAAAAGCGGGAGAGGGGGAGGGAAGTTACAGTGAAGATTCACTGAATCAGATGACTGACCTCTTTTTATGTAGCTAACATGGTTCTTTATCCTCCTTCTTGATCTGTCTTCGGTGTTTGACAGTCTCGGCTTTTATGCTTTTTCTTTTCTCTTGACCCCTCTTGCTCTGCATTTTCATGTTTTTCCTCCTGCCTTGCTGATATCTCCTCCAATATCTGTTTTAAATGGGCCTCATCTTCCTCTCTTCATATATGTGTAAGGCCTTGTCTACATGAGAAAGTTATACCAGTATAAACTAAGGTGTGAATTTAAACCAATGTCATTTATATTGGTATAAGTCCCCTTTTTGGTTTATGTTAGGATGCTGTAGAAGGGGTATAAACTAAGACAAAAATAGCCACTTCTATTCTGGAATAAAAGTGTCCACCTGGGGAATTATACAGGTACCACTATATCAGTTTACCAATATAATTATACAGGTATAATTGGTAAAATATTTCCAGGTAGATAAGCCCTTCGTTTCCCTGAGAATTCTCTTCTTGATTCCCCACCACCACCCTCCCCTCTCTCTCTCTCTGTGTCTTTCATTAATCTTAGAGAAGATTAAGAAAGAGGGAGAAAAACAAGGAATGTTTGTAAAATTTTGTTGTAAAGAAGTTGGCAAAATCCTGGACAAAGAAGAATGCCATGGAGGAGAAGAGGGCTAGGAAGATGGCTGATCAGGGTGTTTAAGGTTAAAAAAAAAAAGGTCAAGGGCATTGGATTGGAGGAAAGTTTTAGTTTCAGCTTTTATGTTGATAATTCCAGAATCTACCTGTCTGCCCCTGACATCCATTTCTTCATCCAGTCTTGCATCACTAATGCTTTTCTGATATTTATTCTCAATTGTCTAGCTGCCATCTCAAATTTAACTCCTCCAAAATTTAATTTTTGCTAATCCCACTTAATATGTCTTTTCTTTTTCCCACTTCTCTATCTCTTTTTGGCAATTCTACTCCCTTCCTGTCCTTCTGACCCATACGCTCCCAGACATGTACGGTGAACTTCTGGGCTTATTGAAATGAATGGCAAAACTGCTGTTGACTTCAATAACGCCAGGATTTCACCTATAATTTTGACTCTTCTCTCCATTTATCCTCATCATGTCTTATCACATGTTCTGGTTTAAATCTCTCAAAAAATTATCCTTTTTTATTGTTGTCACTGCTAAAATTCTCGTCCACTCCCAGCTCATCTCCTGACTCTCTCCCATCTTGTCTCCCTGCCTCTCAATTATCCCCATTCTAATATGTCTAAATAATTTTCTTTTCCCATCTCCCATCCTTCTTCTGGAAATCTTTTTGTCCCTTCTCTCTCATTCTTAGTAGCCCATAAACCCTCTTGCTCCTCACTAGTTGTCCTATGATTATGTTTGTCTTTATTTAAATTAGACTATAAATTGTTCTATGTTCTCTAAATCTCTGTGTATATGGTGCTATCAAAATGGCTCATAATAATAATTGAGATGGCTGGAGAAATAATAAAGGAAACTATATAATTTATTCCGAACATCCATGTTAAATCTTACTATAACATCTGGAGATATATAAACCATTATCATTTAAGTGTCAGATTATAATAGCTGGAGTAAAATGAGAAATTTAGGAGACCATTTTTTGATGAACATGCAAGCTTCTAGATGGCTTTTAAAATCACTGCTATCTTCTTCTAGGCTGTTTAGTAAATAACACTTGTAAAATTCTTCAGAACACAGTGGGGATATAAATAAAGCAGACCTAGCAGAGTGAAATTCTAGCCAGCTTTTATTTCATTCAGTGGTTCTCTTGCTTCAGCATCAGACTTCACAGACCTTTAATTATGACTATAAAGATGGAATAAAAAACCTCCAAAAAACACAGAACTCAGCTAAAATGAAAATCACTTAATACCAAGTGACAGATGCAGGACTGACAGGCTGCCCCTTTTCATCCAGCAAGTAATATTTGTTAAAGTTGAAATACAGAGAGCTGCAACTGGTTGAATAGAGTTTTAATGATTCCTTGCGCTAGTTAAGTGCTGGCATTAAGAGGAGTTTCATTAGGTGAAGTTATAAATAAATAACACTTGGAACCGTTCCTTCTCATCACAAATTAAATACAATTGTTGTAAAGTCACCACTCAAGCATTATTTAAAAGGTTTAAGTAGACTTCCTAGGAAGACTCATTTCCATCCAAATAAAATCCAGCAATGGATAACTCCACCCTATTTGTAATGCCTGGTAGGACACTAAAAGCTTCTGTTGTTTATGAAGTAGTCCAGTGTAAGTAATTTGCCTGGGTAAGAGATCTATAGCTTGTAGGTCAAAGGTCTTGATAGCCTGTGACCCAGAAACAAGAAATGTTCAGTCTTTTTGTGTACATAAAATTTGGCCACTTCAAATCCTTTTGAATAATCATTTGAGTGCCTGTGCCATGCCCCGGCAGCTTTGTGTGAATCTTCTCCAACTCAATAATTGTTTTTAAAATTCCTTTTAAAAATAGCCCCTATCAGAGATAGATAGGCTGTCCAGAGTTCCTTCTGTGGATCATAAATATCACATTCACCTTAGCAATCAAGCTCTAAGAGGTTAAAAATATACTTAATTAATGATTCAATGGGTTAGGTTATCATGTAAACAGTAGTCAAATCCATGCTGACTTCACAGGCAGTATTTATCTTGAAAACTTTAATGTCCTAAAAAGCATGATGGTTAGTCTGTGAATCTCATTGTATTTCTTTATTTCAGAAGATCTCTTCCTACCTTATGCAGTAGAATTATTTATATATATTACTAGAGAACAGAAAACTGGTTTGGTTAATTCAGTTACCTTTTGCAGGAAAGGACTTTGCCAACTCTGCTGTTTATCACCTCACTGCAGCTGCTCGGACAGGCAGCAAAGGATATCAGTACAAAAACATGCCAGTATTTTGAGCACATGCCTCAACGTTGTGTCCTGTATGGTGCTGAGCAACTTCTGAGCACCATTTTAATTCCAACTGACTGTAATTAAAGCTTGCTCACCATCTTGCAGCACCTTGCAGGACTGGCCCCTTTGTTGTTTAGGTGGAGTCTTTGCCTTGCTTCAGATGTCATTCTACATAATCTTTATGGGTCAGATCCTATGACTAGTTTAAGCATGATTATGGTGTCAGTAGCTCTTCAGTTTCATGTATACTGGCTCCACCCAGGGCCAAGCAATTCTGAGGATGATGATTTGAATGTGTGTAAGGATCCCATGTCATCAGCTGGTTCTATACAGTTGCTAAAGATAGGGACTATCATAAGTGGCTAGTATAAAGGAACAGAGCATGGCCTTAATGGGAACAACTCGTAAATTATTTTGCTGAGATGGCTAATTTTGAGTTGCTGAGGGATCATCTTCTCCCTCCACTGCCTCACCAGCCTCCTGGAATGGGGGAAATGTTTGACTGAACAGCAATTCCTTTAATAGAGTTATCTAGAATTGTTCCCTTTGGACTACTTAGACCATTCAGTCTTCCTGTCTGTCACTCAGGTGGTAGTGATCCAGCATTCTCTTTGGGTTCTTAAAGGAAACTCTGTCTGACCCTATATGCATGATGAAGATGCAGGGGTGATGGGTTAGACTCCCTGTCTGGGATGCTACCTGATGTACTGGGATTTCACTGAGCCTACCTGCTCCACTAGCCTGGGCTCCCTCTCCTGGTTTTGCTGAATTAGGCTCTCCAGCCTCTGGCAGCACACACACACAGGTAGGGATGCACCAGCTGTAGAATCTGAGTCTGAAAACAGCTCTCAATGAGAAGACTCAGCTAGGAAATTGCCCAGCACTCAAGTGCAGCTCCCCCCTGGAAAGTACACCCAAAATAATATTGTCTTGTGCTGTAGAGAAATCTATACAACATAAGCGCATAAATTTTTCCCCTCCCTCAATGTGCACAACTTCTTGCCCACCCAATTAGAAATTGCACAAACTGGGTTTAATAATAAACAAAAACAAGTTTACTAACTATAAAAGTCAGATTTCAAGTGATTATAAGGGATAGCAAACAGAACAAAGCAGATTACCAAGCAAATAAAACAAAACATGCATACTAATCTTAAAATCTGAAAGAGACTCATTTCAAGAAATAATTTCTCATCCTAAATGTTGTTTTAGGGAAGTTGCGGCGTTTCTGTAGCTTAGAGTTCCAGTTATTTCTCTTTATAGATTAGACTCCTGTCTTAGTCTGGATTTAGCCCTTGCCTTTCCCTCAGCTCAGTTCCTTTGTCTCCTCAGGTACTTTCAGCAGTCTTTCTTCTTGGACAGGAAGGCAATGGAGAAGAGTCCTGTTTGCCTTACTCCCCAGTCTTAAATTAAGATTTGTGTAAGGCAGGAATATTTTGTTTCCCAGTCTTGACCTCCCACTCCTTTTAGTGGAAAATTACTAGAAGTCCAGGATGGTGTTTAGTACAGGTGACAGGACCCACTGATCTAGTGGTGTCACAGCTATATGCCAAGATGCCTCCCAGGAAGGAGAGAGATTAGTATCTTCAAAGTCTTATTGTTTCTTCATAATGGCCCAATTAGGCTAATGGCCTGTTGTCTGGTGGGTGTCTCCCAAATACACACACAGTTGTAATTGTTACATAGTCAATATTCCTAACTTTAGATACAGAAATGATGCATGCATACAAATTGGATAATCACATTGAGTAAATTATACCCTTTCCAATGATACCTTACAAGACCCATCTTACATAAAATATACCTCTGTTATGCCATATCCATATCATAAGCATATTTCCATAAAGAATATGGGGTGTAATGTCGCAGCAGGTAGGGCATGAAATTGGCCCTGTGACATCACAGCACTCACAGAAGTCATTCTAAGTTTTCTTTGATGGAGCTACTGTGGGTAACATCACATCTGTGGTACTCTGTGGAAACCACATACAAATCCACTCAGGTGCTTTACGATTCTTTATATTATTTCTTTTAAAGTTTACTAAAGATGTTTTGTGGGCTAGCTCTGCCTGTAATGTAGGATATTTCTCTTCTCCACCTGTTACCTTGTCCCTCATTTGGCTGCTGGTGAAAGGGGAACAAGAGAAAGAAGAGTCAAGGCACAAGAAGAAAAAGTTGTGTGGATTTTGTTGTTTTGCTCTAGCTACTAAAACTATTGTTTTCTACAGTTTAGTTTTTATCCTCAATGTAAAACACGAAACCACAATAGGATCTCAGTGATGGTAAGGCAATGTCAGTTCTTTCTATTAAGAGAGCAAGTAATTTTTAATGTAATGAATAATTTACATCAAGACATAATGTCTTAATCCTTAGCTGACACTCCAGTTACCCCCATAATCTTTTACAATAAAATTATTTTTGTTATAATGAATTTCATTTAACCACAGTATCTTGGTTATTATTTGTTATTATTAGGGCTATCAAGTGATTAAAAAATTAACATGATTAATTCTGCTGTTAATAGAATACCATTTATTTAAATATCTTAGATGTTTTCAACATTTTCAAATATAACACGGTATACAAAGTGTACAGTGCTCACTTGATATTTATTTTTATTACAAATATTTTCACTGTAAAAAACAAAAGAAATAGTATTTTTCAATTCACCTAATACAAGAACTGTAGTGCAATCTCTTTATCATGAAAGTTGAACTTACAAATGTAGAATTATGTACAAAAAACCTGCATTCAAAAATAAAACAATGTAAAACTTTAGAGCCTACAAGTCCAAACAGCCCTACTTCTTGTTCAGCCAATCGCTCAGACCAGGAATCGGCAACCTTTGGCATGTGGCCCGTCAGGGAAATCTGCTGGTGGGCTGGGCCAGTTTGTTTACCTGCAGCGTCCATAGGTTCAGCCAATCGCAGCTCCCACTGGCCGCGGTTCACCGTTCCAGGCCAATGGAGGCTGTGGGAAGCAGCATGGGCCAAGGAATGTGCTGGTCACTACTTCCCGCAGCCCCCATTGACCTGGAACAGTGAACCGCAGCCAGTGGGAGCTGCGATCGGCTGAACCTGTGGATGTTGCAGGTAAACAAACCGTCCTGGCCCGCCAGCAGATTTCCCTGATGGCCCACATGGGCCGCGTGTCAAAGGTTGCCAATCCCTGGCTCAGACACACAAGTTTATTTACATTTGCAGAATATAATGTTGCCCGCTTCTTGTTTACAGTGTCAACTGAATGTGAGAACAGGTGTTTGTATGGCACTGTTGTAGCTGGCGTCACAAGATATTTACATGCCAGATGTGCTAAAGATTCATATGTCCCTTCATGCTTCAACCATCATTCCAAAGTAAATGCGTCCATGCTGATGACGGGTTCTGCTCGATAACAATCCAAAGCAGTGTGGACCAACACATGTTCATTTTCATCATCTGAGTCAGATGCCACCAGCGGAAGGTTGATTTTCTTTTTTGGTGGTTTGGATTCTGTAGTTTCTGCATCAGAGTGTTGCTCTTTAAGGACTTCTGAAAGCATGCTCCACACCTCATCTCTCTTCAGATTCTTAAACCTTGGGTTGAGTGCTGTAGCTATCTTTAGAAATCTCACATTGATATCTTCTTTGCCTTTTGTCAAATTTGCAGTGAAAGTGTTCTTAAAATGAACAACATGTGCTGGGTCATCATCCAAAAATGCTATAACATGAAATACATGGCAGAATGCAGGTAAAACAGAGCAGGAGACATACAATTCTCCGCCAAGGAGTTCAGTCACAAATTTAATTAACGTATTATTTTTTTAATGAGCATCATCAGCATGTCCTCTGGAACAATGGCTGAAGCATGAAGAGGCATACGAATCTTTAGTGCATCTAGCACATAAATATCTTGTGACACCAGCTACAACAGTCCCATGTGAACGCCTGTTCTCACTTTCAGGTGATAATGTAATTAAGAAGTGGACAGCAGTATCTCCTGTAAGTGTAAACAAACTTGTTTCTCTTAGCGATTGGCTGAACAAGAAGTAGGACTGCATGGACTTTTAGGTGCTAAAGTTTTACATTGTTTTGTTTTTGAATGCAATTATGTAACAAAAAAATCCTACATTTGTAAATTCCACTTTCACGATAAAGAGATGGCACTACAGTACTTGTATGAGGTGAACTGAAAAATACTATTTCTTTTATCATTTTTACAGTGCAAATATTTGTAATAAAAATAATATAAAGTGAGCACTGTACATGTATTCTGTGTTGTAATTGAAATTGATATATTTGAAAATGTAGAAAAACATCCAAAAATATTTAATAAATTTCAATTGGTATTCTATTGTTTAACAGTGTGATTAATCGTGATTAATTTTTTTGAGTTAATCGAATGAGTTAACTGCTATTAATCGACAGCCCTAGTTATTATATAAGGCCCCAATCCGACAAAGATGTGCATGTGCTTAGGCTCACTGAATTCAATGGGGCTACTCAGAGTGCATACATTCTTGTACAACCAGGGCCTAAAGTTGTTTATAGTGCCAGAGGTATGCATAGTGCTTTAAGAAAACAAGAGGACGCTGTTCCTTCCCCAAAGATTTTAATATCTAAACTAGACAAAGAAAGGGATAACAACCAACAAAAGTAGTTGGAGGGAAAGGTCAGGCAACGATTGCAAGTAGTGTAGATTATGTGATTTATGTTGTAAATTCATACTCATTGCTATTTTTTTAAATGGCTACAATGATATCAGTTTCATATCCTTAATTTAAAAACTAGTATGTATTCTGTGTGGGGCTGGTAGTACTGCCTGACACTTCCCATTATAAGATCCCTCTTTCAATTGCTCGTAGCCCTGCCAGACTTTAACCATTTGGATTGAAATTTTCCACAGCAGCAGGGTGCCGCAGGCTGATTTTTTCGGGGGGGAAGAAACTTTGTGTAGACCAATGCCATATATGTGTAGATATACATGTACAAACACAAATAAACCCAAAAAGAAAGTTTGTATTTAAGGAATGTAAGAAATGATCTGGGAAATGAGAAATTCAAAGATCAGAGAGAGGGTGGGAAGCTAAGATCATGGATGACCCACTATTTTATTCTGAACATGAATCTGAACTGGACAGTGAGGCAATGAAGATTTCTGAGCAAAGGGATATGTTCTCTTTTCTGTATAGGGATAAGGAAATAAGTCACCGTATTCTGTGCAAAATGTTAAGTTTAGAGGGTTGGGATTCAGGCACATCATAAACTAGGGAATTACAGTAGTCAGAATGATTGATGATAAACTCCCAAATAACAGTTTTTGCAGAGAAGTAATCAAGTTATAGTCTTATTTAGTCTGTGTTTCAGAAGTGATAGTACAAAGGAAGTAACTCTGAAGATATGCTTATTCAAAAACAAGTATATGGGGAAGTCCAAACAGAGGTCCCTTCTATGTAGCAGTGTGCATCTCCTGTCCAGGAGCATATGAGCCACTTTCACACACTAGCATCACCAAGGACAGCTGCTGATGAGCCTGGTGCCTGCCTCAGTGGGTGGGGTGGGGGGCAGTACAGCCACGCCAGAGGAGCTGCCCGTGCTGGCACTCACTCCTGCAAGCGACAACCCAACATGCTCCTGCTTTCGCCACTGCGATTCCTGGTCCGGTCGCTGGCCCTGGCCCTGCTGGTCTTGCTCATTGTTGCTAGAGCCCTGCAGCTCAGCGGATATCCTCTTTATATCTGCATCCACGGAGATAAATTTTGTATCTGCACAGAGCTGTAATAAAGAGCATTTATGAACTCTTGGATCCTGATTTCTCTGAAACCAGCCAGTTCTGAAAAGTCTGATTGGGGGGCGGGGGGAATCTACTTTATTATATAAGAAAAGTAACTTGATAAGCATAGACCCAGATTCATGTTTTATAATTCTGATTTGTGTTGTAATCAATTGTTTTCATCAATTTCTCTCGCTTCTGATTAAATGTTTGTTCTTTCCTAAATCAACTTCCTTTTGTTTTATCATAAGTGCTCACAAGTGCTGTGTGGTTTACAGGAGTGGTGGTTTAAAATAAAACTGGTAAATTGGGGAACACTTTGAATACCTCTGTACCTTAGGGTGCAGAGGATCTGGAATTTCTTTGAGTAGCCAGTGTCAGGGGCTGGATATCACAGGGAAATTACTCAAATGGGCCCAGGGGCTAGGGCGTACATCTTGTTAATCTGCTGGGCGAAGGTAGGGCCGGCATAAGACCAGAGGAGAGTGCTTGAGAGGCTGAAGGACTGGCAGTGTTGGGGAGCTGACACCCAGCTACCACAAGAAAGACTCCCAATTGCTGGAGGCAGTGGGTAACAAGAGGGTTCACAGTTCAATATGTCAAGAAGCAGAGAATTATAGGGGCAGCTCTTATCTATTTAGTTAGCTACCATTTGTAATGGTCACTTCAGAAGGCATGTTAGTGACCCTGCATTGTAGCTAATAGCTCGACCCCTGAAACTGTGCAAAGTCTCCTGGGTGTCAAACCAGCAGCATTTAAAATGTGCTTTGACTACTTGTTGTATGATGAACTGCTCAAAAAAGAGAAGAGGCAACAGAGCCAGAGTGGGAAGCCACCACTGACATCTCAATAACTAATTCAGCCAAAGGTCTTATCTAACACATGCAGACCGTCTAGCATGACCCCAATATTCAAGTAAACTCAATTTACTGAAATGATTCAGCAGTGCATGCTGCTAATAAGACAAAGCTTATAAGTATGATTGTGTTCAACTCTATTAAAGCAGTGTTAAAGCCACTATGGCTGTTTGCTGTCTCCAGTCTCCTTTTCTTTGCATTCGAAAGCATACTGCTGTGTACAGTGACTGTAGTGGTGAGGGAAGAGGAGGACGATGTAGGCCTTGTGGTGAGATGTTAACCGCCCTCCCCTCCCATAGCCTGGGAAGAGTTAACGTGGCTCAGAAGGGGTTAAGTAACCTGATAAGCCACACCGGAAAGACAGTTAGGCTTGATAGGCAAGCACTGATGGAGGATGAAGTCCAGCTGGGCTGGAGCAGGAAGAGCTGGTATATGACCAGGAAGTGAGGGCAGAAGGGGGCTGCAGCATGGAAGCCTACAGTACCCCAGCACTGAGTAGAGAACACCGTGACAGGCCTCCAGCCCCTTATGGGAATATTATTTATTTCAGTAGCCATGAATAAAGCAATATTACAAACACACATTCGTACTGTGCCAACATTCCACTTGTTCTGGAACCTTAAAATGACGCTTACATATCCAGGTTAATAGATTAATAAATTTTAAGGCCAGCAGGGAACATTAGATCATCTAGACTCACCTCCCACTTAAAACCAACCATAGAATTTCATCCAGGTATTGAGCCCAAATAATAGTGTTTTGACTAGAGCATGTCTTCCAAAAAGACATCAGGAGATGGAGAATCCACCATATCTCCTTATAGTTTGTTCCTATGGTTTAAAAAAAAAAGTGACTTTTTTTTCTAATTTGAATTTGTCTGTCTTCAGCTTCCAGCCATTGGTTCATATTGTGCCTTTTTCTGGTTGGCTACAGATTAAATTCTCCACTTGAGTAACTAAATATTTCTTTTGGTTTTCAAATTCATTTTGGAGCTCTCTCCAACCAGTGATATAAATGCCTAGGGTAACATTTATACCAGACATGCAGCAAAACTGAAGTTCCTATCCTGCATCAGGCTCTGCTAGTGCAGCCTTCCTGTTTCATGTTAAGAACCACTGAAGTCAATACCAGTAATACTTAAGATGAGCTTTGAGTGTCCACTGTATATTGGACAGCTCAAAATGAAAGGAGGAAATCTTGCCAGAACTGGCAGTCGCAACTGACATCTCAATAACAAATGCAACTGAATGTCTTATCTGACACATGCAGGCCTTCACTTATGAACTTAATCTTCCAGATAAGATCATCAGTTGAATAAGTTATTTAGATGTCAGTTGTGGTTGCCTCCCTTGGCAACACTTCCTCGTACATGCTGAAGGTCACATCATCTCTTTTTACCCTACCATCTCTAGCAGGTGAATGCATGTCACTGTACACATCACAAAGCAGAATGCTTTCAGTCCAGTCAGGAAGTGTAGGAAAAAAAGAAACCGTAAGCCACATTGTCTCTAACAGCACTAGTAGCATTAGTTCTCTAAAGGCTTTTGAACGCAATTAAATTTATGAGCCTTGTCTCATGAGTAGAATCAGGTGTTGAATTATGTCCCAGGTTCCTCTAGATCACCAGAAGATTGTGTTAATCATAGAAGGTCTGCATGAATCAGATAAGGCTGTCAACTGAATGAGTCACTAGGATGTCAGTTGTGGCTCAAAGCACCTCTTAGGTACTGCTGGTCTGGCGATCTACCAAAGAACAATTCTTACAGCAGTCACAGTCAGGTGCCTAACATTTATTCGTAAGAATTCATTTGAAAATCTGCTCTGATTACACAAGCATCCTGTTGAGTTCTGAAGTCTACGTGGCAGATGTGACCTCAGACATCTGTGAGTTTACAGTGGAATTGTATACTTGCCACACACTTTTGATGCAGTATGAGTACATATCAAATGCATGGGTTTTTGTGGTGTTTTTTGTTGGTTTGTTTTTGGGTGGAGGGTGGTGGAGAATGGTTTTATTGGAAAGCAATTCCATACCACAATTAATAGAGAACCATTTTATATCCTTTTTATTTCCAGTATGGCACTGAAAACTGATCAGATGAAACTTTATCCAAGCCCACTAAGTCATTCTAAGATATTTAATATGAATTCCAGACACCTAGACTGCAATTCTGGAGTCATGTTATCAGAGTATATTTTGGCAGTATCCAAGAGTATCAAGTATTTCAAAGTTAGGCCGTCTCCGCACCCCACCATCATTAAGATGTATTACAGTCTAACATTATTTCTGATGATTTTTCCCTAGCACCCACAGAGTAAAATCATCATTTTCTCTGTAACACTTTTTGAACCATGTACTTCATATATGATAAGTCATTCTGAGGTTGGTTAATTCACTGCATCATTTATTCAGAATAAGGAATAGCAGGAGTGTAAAACCAAAGCTAATCTCCCCCCCACCCCCGCCCCTTTGACAAATACAAATTTAGGGACTTAATTCACAAAACATACATTCTCCATCTCAAAGTGAAGTGGACACTTTTTTAAAAACCTCTTTCAGGATTAGTTGCATATTACCATTTTTTATTATTCAAATAGTCCTGAAATTACTAGGGTCAAGTTTCACAATTTCTGTTTTGTTCCTCAGACATGTATAGGGTAAGAATCAGAAACAGCCCAAAAGTAAAGGTTTCTTTGGTTCCTTTTGCTGCTTGACTTGTGTTCTTCCTGCCTTCTCCCCCTCAAAAATAGCAGAAATCAATTAATACAATACTACCAAAAATTAATGTTTTATCAACACATTTTCCAGGACAATATTTTTAATGGTAATGGAACAACATCTGAAATCTCAGCATTGAATTTTTAGATGCTATGAACCTTCCTCCCTCCAGACTCATAGTTACAGGCTCCCCTCTCTCTCCCCCACAAAAAAGCAGCCTGGAAATAGGTATTGAATAGTAAGAAGATAATTGATTTCTTACTCTTGCTACACCATAGAACCTCAAGAGACTTCAGTGCTCCAAAGATAAGGAATTCTTGCAATTCCCCTGCCCTTCCAACTAAATTAACAAACTCTGCCTACTAGGAGAAATAAGCACAGAGGTTCTTTCTTATTTTGGAGCCCTTGGTGCCTATCTCCCTGATGGTTTGTACCTTCTCTAAATTTATACAAGAAGCAATAGATTCACAGATGCCACAAACATCTCATCACCACAGTTTAATATTGCACATTGTCAAGACTGAATCCCCACTCTGGCACCTCGAGTGCAGGAAGTGGGGGCCCTCAAGGATTTTAAAAATTAATACTTGCCACTCCAGGCTTGTATTAAACTCCCAAGGTTACAGCTTCTCTCTGACCTTGGCTTGGTAAACGCTGCCACCAACCAAATGCAAAAAAACCCCTTTGAACTCAGGAAGGAGCACTTGGGAATTCCTCGCTGTGGGGTACTCTCAAGCCCTTTCACCACCACCCGTTCCGGGGAAGAGCTGAGAAAGCCACAGCTAATTTCCTTTGTTTTCTATCAGCCAATCAAACAACATGCACAAACCTCTTAGGAAACCAAAAATCCAATCCTGTTCTTAAAAAAGGTAAATTTTATTAAAAACAAAAAGGGAAAAAATACATCCGGAACTTAGCCCAGGGCTACACTAGGGGAGGGGGTCGATCTACGATACGCAACTTCAGCTACGGGCATAGCGTAGCTGAAGTCGGCGTATCGTAATCGGCTTACCTGGCGATGAGGACGGCGGCGAGTCGATCGCTGCCGCTCCCCCGTCGACTCCGCTTCCGCCTCTCGATGAGGTGGATTGCCGGCGCCGACGGGGAGCGCGATCGGGGATCGATTAATCGCGTCTTAACGAGACGCGAAAAATCGATCCCCGATAGATCGATTGCTACCCGCCGATCCGGCGGGTAGTGAAGACCTGCCCTTAGGCTTTTTGCTACATCTTAAAAGAAACAATTACAAAAATTAAGCACCCAAAATAGCTTTCTTGGGGGTTCAGTTTAAAGGTTACAAACAAACAAAAGCATCTGGGGTTAGCAGAGAGGAGATCCACAAGCAAAAATAAGAAATAAACCTGATAGCATCTAACTAAACATTCTCTATCCAAATTATTTCTTCTAGGTATGGAAAATACCTTTTCATACCTGGTTCAAACCTTACACAGTATTTCTGCTTATAGCATTGCTGCTCTGTGTCCCTGCAGTCCAGAGAACACTCAGACAAAGAGAAAGTTTATTTCCCATTTTTAAAAGTTCTAACCTTCCCATTGGCTCTTTTGGTCAGGTGCCCACTCATTTTCTTTTACCTGTGGGCTTGTTAACCCTTTACAGGTAAAGCAAGCAGAGAACTACCAAGAGGGATTTTACAGCTAACTGGCTGGCTGGTTGTCCATCAAAGGGAGCTACCCCACCACTTTATTTATCAAACACATACATATGATTATGGCTACATTAAACTATATTTATACAGAGGTATATTGTTTGGTACTATGCAAATGTTGAGGCACTCTATGATGGCTGATGTGAGTGTGTAGAAATAAACAGGTCTAAGTTCAGGGAGAATAAAAGTAATCACAGCAATGAGACAAGTTTTTACTTATGTCCAAGAAAAGCATGCAAATTACAATATTTTTATTAGAGGATGGTAAAACAAATATTAATTAAAAAAGCAAAACGTAAGCCTCAACCTTTTCCTCACATGAAAATAATGCATCTTACTCCTGGTAGTCTATTCTGTACCCTGCTAGCTCTACTCTTAACCTGTACAATCAGCTGTTTCGCAGGCCCACACCTCATTTGGGGACTGACACTGTGGCAGTCAAGGGTGGTATACATCAAGATGCAGAGACATTCTACATATGGCCCTCCAAAGCATTTAAGAGCCATGCTGGGCCTATGTAGTGGGGCTGGAGGTGGAGGGTTAAGCAGAGTGGACACTGTATCCCCTTCCCATTGTAGAGGCAACCTCTGCATCAGCTACAAATGGGCTGGTCCAGAGGGAGACACTGGGGATAAGCCAGAGTGAGCAGGAAGAGGTAATTAAGGGACTTCTTGGTTTATAAATCCACTCACCCAATACCCTGCATTAGGGGAGCAGAGGTTCTTGCTCATAGGGTGGGACCTCCCCCGCTTTTGTCCCTTTAAAAGGCCTGAGTAACTAGACTTTGTGGAGAGAGGGATGCTTTATGTTATGTTGATGGATTCACAGCTTCTGCACACATTATTTTTACACTCCTTATGCTTACTCTCACTTGTCTTGCTTGATTTGTCAAGCATGTTTACTGCTTCTTATAAACTTGTATTGCAACTCTAAATTTATTTAAACCTTTTCTGCAGATACTACAGTAAATTGTGGCAATAATCGATATATTAATCTATATAACATGAATAATTGAATCATTACTATATTATGGCTATTTGCTTAACATATATTACAGAACTTACTGTAAAAGGCCAACTTTAAGGATATGGGAGCCATAAATCATGGTGGCTCCCACAGTTCAGTTTAACAGCACCAAAAATCTGTCTCATCCTGCTGAATAGACATTTTTTAGCATTAATTATCTGGACGTTTTCTACTTAGAAAATGTCTGTTTCACCTAATAAATGAAGGCCCTACAAAATATCATTTTTGTAAGTATTGTGTTTGAGTTATAAAAGAACAAAAAAAAGTTGAAATACTTATATTATACACACATATGTACTCTAGTCCTGCAAATAAACATGGTCTTAACTTTTAGCACTTGAATAATCCTATTGACTTCACTGAAACTAGTAATATGATTAAAAGGAAGTACATGTATAATTATAAGGGTTTGCCTAATTGAGGCCTTATTTTGTAATTCAGTAGCATTTATAATTTAAAAAAACAGGTGTTCCTGAGCTGAACCTTTTCAGCTTTGGATCTAGCCCACATGAAGGTGCTGACACAAATTTAACTATTATGCTGCTATAACACTGAAACTAAATATAGTCCTTATCCTCAAATATAGAATGTCCTGCTATCAATGCATGTGTTGTAAAATATCTCTGAAGAAAGTCAGCTATTTATTATATTACTGACATGTTTTATCGTAACTCAATGTATAGCCCCCAACTGTCTGCAACAATTTTCCAAGACCTTCTCGCAATAGATATTAACAGTTGAAAAATAACAAGATTATGCTCTTGGAAGATCTATCCTAAAAGCACAATTTCTATTAAGTTCAATATGACATAGACTTGGAAGACAATCATCCTACTCTTTCCTATCTTACTTATACATTTTAAAGAAAAAGATTCTCTCTTATAAATTAGCCGAAGTAATGAGATAGCTGAAGCTTCCCATACAGTTTGTGTATTTATTGAATCATTATTTACGTTGCATGGCTTGGTCTTGTTGAAGCTGGAAACTAAAACAGGCCAAACTGTAATCTTTTTTTTAGATAAAAACAAAATATGCTTGTGTAACTTACATATCTCTTTAGAAGTAGTAAGACACACATCAAATATATTATCACTTTAATATCTGGTATTTTTGGATCCTCAGCAGGTCTAAATCAATGTAGCTCCATGAATGTCAATGGGACTAAGCTGATTTATACGAGCTGAGAATCTTGTCTTATATTTATTGGAAGCTATATCCAGCTTTGCAGGGAGATGGATTTTATGAATCTTTTCCATCTCTAAATACCATGATTTTATGGGTTCCCCTATATGATACTATAAAGGGGAATAAAATGCACCAACACAGATTGCCCCACCAGAAGAGTTTTCAAAAGAAAAAAAAATTATATGTCTTATCAGAGTCTACAGATATTGCTCAGGTGAAATTCCCTTTTAAGTCAATGTGAGTTTTGCCTGACCAAGGAATGCAGGATTGGATCCATAAACATTTTGGTTTTGGCATTTTAATTTCCCCAATGAAATACTTGGAAAAAATTAAAACTGTAAGGGACAAAAAATTATACTTTTCCTAGTGACTTCACTGAAAGGATCTATATATAAAAAGCTACATTAAAAGAATATGCAAGGTGGCAAATCAAGTGCTCAAAAGTTAGGAAATGCAAGAATTAAGGTTGCCTATGAAACCTTAATTTGGCCACTTTGTGTGTATGCATTATGATACAGTCTTTCATCACATTATTACATACTATCTTTTCCCCACTGAACTCATCTCATTTGGTGTACAGGATAGATCTGCTTAGGGGATTGAATCATGGTTCTGTAGTAAAGATGGCTGTGATCTGTAGGATCGCTGCCTCATTTGTTGCAGAAGTTGAAAAGTGTGTAGTGAATGAGGCAGAGGATTGCAGGAAGACAGAAGATGTCTCGTGGTTATCAGCTGAATGACACCTGGAAAGTTGGATTTTTTCCCTGCCCTCTGTCACAGTTTCTTTGTGATGCCGGTCAAGTCCCTGAAACCAACATTGTCACAGGTGGCCACTTTGCTTGACTTTGCATCCTTAATGTTCCTTAATGTTGTTGCTCATCAAACTTGTACCAGTATTGAGCTGTTTAGGGCATTGCATTTAGCTGCCTCTTTCTGGCCACTGGCTTACAGAAAGATGGAAAAGAGAAAAAATAAGACGGAAAAGAACACACAAGGGCCAGGGGGATGACAAAGTCTCACATTTCAGGTGGTGGCCTGGGTCTAGCCAAAGTTGGTAGGGATGGCAACATCATCAGCATCCTTCCTCTGGACTGATCGCATCAGAACATCTCTCAGGATCAGGATGACAAAGGCTGGGGTCTCAGAAAATGGTGGGTGTGTCAACATGATGGTGAAACTAGTTCTAGTAGCCCATTTCCCCCCAAATTCTCTTCCCTTAAGAACCCCAAAAGGGAGTGATGGATGGAATAGCCCGTCCACATTCTGTCCACCAATTTGGCCTAGTTTCGGATACAGCAATTTTGATTTCCGGTTCCACGTGATTCTTGTTTAACAGGCATGATTTTAACATAATCCTTAAGTTATATCTGTAGGCCTTTTTGTTTGTACTGATTCAGTCTATCTAACTCACTTTGGAAAAGGTACAAATCAACATTTGTTGTTGAGGTAATTGTGACATTTTATGGACTTACATTCACTTCCTACAGTTGAGCTCACAGGGTAAATTTGTAGGCCGAATTATTACAACAGGTCCCCCAGGTAGAGAAATCTCAGGACGGCAGGAGGCAGAGACGTGTTGCTGCTGGGTAAAGATAGTAACAGGAAATGGATGGCAGTTCTTAGAGGTGAAGAAAGAATAAGTGAAGTCTGGGTCTGAGCAGGCAGGAAGAGAATTTGCATTTTTGTGTGCATTAAAGGTTGACTTTTCAATCTGAAAGTATCATAAATACATTCACAGAGAAATAGAGGGAAATAAAGAAGTCCAAAGACTGACTCTGGTGAAAACCAACTTTAGCAATGAGTATGTTATTGGTACAGTGGTATGCAAAGATTGGTGAAATGTGCCTTGGAAATAAATAAGATTCATATTCAAAATAAACAGAAGTGTTAGGCACTCAAGCTGTTGAGTTCTGTCTGCCACAAAAAGAAAATAGCTATATGCTTTCAACCTTAATGAAATGTGTGGTTCAAAATTTTGTGAAAACATGGACAAACGTCTCAAGTAATCTAACAAACAACTGGGAGGAAGATGGGTATGTTTAAGTTAGGGTGGTATGAGTAAAGCTGACACGCTACAGTTTAACAGCGTGCTTGTTTTGCATTTGTTCTCTTTTTATGCTTGTTGCTTACTATTTTCTTCTAGCAGTCACTATTGCTTCATATGATTTTACAGATTGTACCCAGGCAATAGTACAGGCTTGCAGATAGTACTCAGTATATTCTTTTCAGGAACCAGGTATAAATTTCCAGCAACTTGCAGTTAGCTGATTTGCCCAGAGCCTAGTCTCTTCCCTTGGTTGTGGTTATGAAACACTAGTTTTGTTTTAGTAGAAAAACAAATGACTAATTAGCCACTCTTACTGCCTGAGCAAACATACCCGTGGTTTTTCACAAGTTAAAGAGAAATATTTTTGTGGGAGCCATTTGTTAAAATACTGGCAGCATCTCACTCGATTCTTGGCTCTGTTCGTCCTGATCCAAATAAAGAATACAAATTTTTTATTTATAAAAGAGAGCATTTTTGTAACAATAGAGCAAACCTCCAATGTACCTCATCATGTGCAACCATACATTAAACTTACATTCCTATAGAATGAAGAATTTTAAAGTCATAGTGTTGAGTTGTGCCAACTTGAAAATAAAAAAGCATTACTATTATTCCCCATACAGGATTGAACTTGATGGAGAATCAGGGGTACTCCCTTGGCAATACCAGAGATGGAACTTTGTTGCTGTTTTGCATAGGCCATTTACAATTTAATATAAAAAAAATCACATGCAAAACAGAAATCCTTCATATAAAATCTATATCCAAAGTATAAAAAAATTCTTGATTACCTCACTTTTTGCTTAAGAAAAAACACATATGGTGAAATCCTAAAGTTAATGGGAGTTTTGCCATTGACTTTCAATCAGGGCCAGCTCCAAGCACCAGCAAAGGAAGCAGGTGCTTGGGGTGGCACATCTGAAGGGACGGCATTTCGGCCATTCTGTGGGGGCACATTTGAAGGGCCTTTTTTTTTTTTGCTTCGGCAGCTCCGGCCGCAGCTTTTTTTTTTTTTTTATTATTTTTTTTTTTTTTGCTTGGAGCAACAAAAAAGCTAGAGCCGTCCCTGCTTTCAATACAGCCAGAATTTCACCAATTGTAATTTTTAAAAATCTGATTTTGATTAAAGCATAAAAACCTCAATATCTGTAACTGTCTTCAGATTACACCCAAGTGGAAAATGTGCAATCTCCTTGACTTTAGTGGGCTTACACAAGTGTAACTGATGGATTGATATTTAGCAAATATTTCTCTTGATAAAGCACAACATAGAAGGTAGTACTAACAGTGATGCACAATGTGGATTCTCATTCACCCTAAACTGTTTCATTCTGAAGTGAAAGCAGTAATATCTCATTTTGGTTACCGAAGTAATCAGATAAAACTCAATTACACAGAGAGCAGATCTGTTGAGTAGCATGGTATCATTTTTGCCTAGTTATATTTCAGACTACTTTCACTGCATTTTAAATATCTGAACACTATTGATTATTGCAAATGATATTTCAGCTTTAACACAAAAAGAACCTTATCTCTTCCAGTATTTTTGGAAAGTTCATATTTCTCATATTTTTGTAGCTAGGTCCACAATTTTAAAAGAATAATCTCTTTTGACAACTAAACTAATTGTAACCATAAGGTTTGCTTATTTAAGCTTTAGTATTCTGGTAGCATGCCTATGACTGATTGAGCAGCAGGACACCATTTGTATACAAGCTAAAATGTTCACCAGACATTAATGAAACCGCAGCCCTGCCAATCTTATATTTAAACATGAGCCAAATTTAGTTGGCTGCAATAACTTGTAGACCCTCACAACATACTTCCAAATAAAGGGCTGTTGCTCTTTTTCCCCTTCCAGGATATGTAGTTAATATGTAGCCATTTAAATGTCTGTAAAGGGTCACAAACTGAAAATTTCTAAAATTAAAATGAGTAAAAAATTTCAGAAAGTGTAAGTGTCTTGTAGGGGTATTAATGACACCCTCTGGGATTTCAATAGAAATCTTACAGTCTCTCTTTTTTTTTTATCTAACTTTTGGAAACAATAACTATGACACTGATTTATTCAGTTCTATTGTGCCTGTCACACTTCAAAAAAAGACACTTTAGAATAAGATATTCTATTTAAGACACATTTAAACAAACCAGGGGGTAAAGCTGCCTGGGAAAATGGGATTTAAGTGTCTAGAAAACAAGATTAGCCTTCTCCACTTGATCTTTGGTGAAATAAAGTTGAACTGAGATGTTTCAAAGCTGACAGGTCCTGGTGCATTCCACTTTTTCTTTGCATTACTGAATCAGAGAGCAGAGGCCATAGGCTTTTGCTGCCCTTTTATTGTTGCTTGGTTCCGTTGAGTTGATTCCCATGTGAGAACTTCTATTACGTACATCTATAGAGCAGCTAGGGCTTCACTAATAGCTCTGCAGTTTATAATGGCTCTCTAGCCAATCCTATAGACTCCTTGTAGTTGTTGGATAGACTCAAATCTCTATGATTAATAGTATGTGGCACTTGATACATTTTTTAAAAGGTTCAGTGAAGTAGGACAAACACTGTCACAAACCATCTAAATACAGACTCCATTTCAGTTGTTTGAACATCTTACAGTACTACATCACGTAAAGGTGATAAAATGTGCAGGAAAAATATGGTAGACATAAATGTTGTTTTTACTGATTTTCATTATTGTCTTAATAAATTAAAACTTAGTGTGCCTCCATAGCAGATAATAACAAAAAGCAGACTGGGATGTGTTAGTGTCTAGTCATTTTTGTAATGCAGAAGATCTCAATTAAACACATTATAGTAGATGAAAATATCACTGCAGTTACTGAATTCACTGCAAGATTTTCTAACTAAATTCAGAAAAAATACCTCTCAAATGTAATTTTGCTTCCTATAATTTAGTGACCAAAAGTACTTCAGCATTCCAAATGTATCCTGTAAATGTACAGTGCTTCAGGTATGCAATATCACAGTATCATTATCACCTTCATTTTTCTACTCTGCTTTTATTTCAGCCTATCATCTTGTTTTCCCCTTTTTCTACAGTTTTGTACAGAAAGCATATTTTTCACCTCCCCCCCCCAACAGTCTCCTAATGGATGGGTGCAGCCGTTGGTTTTCCAGTTGCACAAATTGCATTGAGACAAAAACTCAATGTTTGCAATAAGTCTGTATGTAGAAGCAAATATAACATAACCAACATTTTCAAAGTTGGATGTCAAAAGTTAGGCTTTTTTTCAAATTTGAACTGTGGCACCTCTGAAAAATCAGGCCACTTATTTAAGTGTTTAAATATAGTTGCAAATGCCTACATTTTAGATTTAGATTGGAAACTGTTTTGAGCAGACAACCTGTCTTCATACAACCTGTGCTCAATAAATAATTTAAAAAAATGTGCCTATGTTTGAAAATTGGTCTATAGCTGTATTTTTGGCATGATGGAATATTGTGTTTTAGTGATGAGCAAATTAAAAATAATATGGGGGATGGATGCCTCAGAGAACTGATAGTAGAACACAGAGCATTTTGCCCCTTGGTCTCCAGTTCAGATCTAGCCTAAGCTGGTAACCATCAGTAAACATTATGAGTTGACAGCTTATAGGTAGAGCTCCATGTTTTTCACAAATAGAAAATAGCAAAATAAAATGATGAATAATGTCTAAAACTAGAAATTCACCCTGCAATGGTGGCTCCAGTGGCTCCTGACCTGCAGGGCTAGGCCTGGCTTCCACTCGGAGCATTGTGACCTGACACACAGAGTTGCAGCACCACTCAGGTTTGTCCTGGCCACCTTTCTGCCATGGAGTGGCTGAACCAAATCTGAGTGAGTGATTTTGCAACTTGGTGCATGGGGTTGCAGTGGCACTCACTCAAATGATGGAGGGACAGTCTGATGCCAGAGCCCTGACATAGCGGTGGAGGGGCTCTGGCGGCAAGTGAAAGGGCCTGGGGCGGTAGCGGCAGCCGGAGCCCTGGGCCCTTTGCATCGCCGCCCGAGCCCCGCCACCGCTACCCCAGGGTTCTGGCAGTGTGGCTCTGGTGGCAATTTAAAGGGCCCAGGGCTCCAGCCGCTGCTGGGAGCCCCAGGCCCTTTAAATTGCCGCCTGGGGAAGCTGGTCCGCTCCGGTATGGCACACTGGCTCTTGTCGGTACGCCGTACCGGGGCGTGCCGGCTTACTTGCACCTCTGGGTGGAGTACCACCTTATTCCACAAGTGCCCACGCTGAACTCAATCCTGCAAAAACAATCCTACAAAAGCCCCAATTCTGCAAGCATTAATGCACATTAATGGTCCCACTGAGTTCCCAAGGAACTTCTCACGAACATAAAGTTGGTCATGTGTAAGTGTTTGCAGGATCTGGACCAAAGATGACCACCAGTTTTCATATTTAAAAACAAATTTTGCAATGAAACAGATGCATATGAACATTCTTTATGCTCATAGTTATCTTTCAGTGAAAACTCTGCAATCTTCATAAATTCATCGGTAGAATACTTCCTGCTCCACAGATCTTCAGACATCACAACCATAACTTTAATGAGGTGAGATTAGCAGCTCACAGATCTTTTGAGAGGACAGTACTCTATCATCTGTTGGGGGGAAATGATGTGGTTTTGGTGTCAGGTATTTTTAACAGCTCTGGTGTCACCCAGAAGGTTTTATATTAGCCTTATTGAAATACTGTTCATATCTGCAATGAAATCATAGTTGTGAAATGTAGCTTTTTCTCTTTTCTATCTGACAAGGGTTTGGCCATGTACATTAAATGTAATCTGATACAGCATGTTGTATATTTTACCGTAAATATGATATTATAGAAAGATGTCTGTTTGGCAAACATACAAATTCCAGGAATTTTAAATGCTGCATAAAATGTTTATGTAGTTCTATACAAATCCCACTCAAAAATCTTTCAAGACCCTTATGATTCCACAGACTCCAATAAGCCAGACACCCACATTACAAGTATTGTAAACTGATGTTATAAACATTATGTGTATCTGTAGGTTGGGCTTATAGCAGGCTATGAAACCATACAATGAGGTAGAAAAAGGGACTGATGTCTTTTTTTTTTATGGCAGGCAAAGAAACTATGTAAAAATGTCATCGTTTTCCTTGACAGAACTGCTCCCTGTGTGTATTGCAAGTCATATCTGCTCACTTTGACAAAAATACCTTTTTTCTGTGTTTTACTCATGTTAGTCCTGCAGAAGATAGAGCCATCGGAGAATGAGCTGGTCTTTTATATGAATCATGAGTCGTGAATCATCAACAGAATTGTAGCAAAGGTCCACTTGCAAAATCTTTAGCAGGAATGATTCTTGGACTAGAAGGAGCCCAACTTGACTTTTAGAGTCCAAACTAAGTTTACAGGGCTGGCAGTTAGAAAAGGCATATAGTGTTCATATAAAATGAGAAACTTTGATCTGGAGTAACTGAGAAACAATAAACATGGGGCCCCAGGATGAAATTTTTAAAGACTTTTTGGAGCATAATTATACTTTAAGGCCACTTTCTGTACCATGAACGGTTGGATTCCGCAGGAGAAATTACTACAAGATGCTCAATCCTTATCCATGTTCCATGGCAAAAAATAATAATAATTTCAATGTTTTGGATAATACTTCTTTAAATTAGAAATCATTGAGACCAAATAAATATAACAGAGAGGTTTTTTAAAAAAATTCAGTCAAAGGTCAGTGTCCTTTCTTTCATTTATTATTATTATTTGGTAATGTATCCCTCATCTTTCCTCACCCCATCACCTTCTGACTCTAGATCAGCACCATGTCATATCTAAAATTTAACTTTGAGAGCTCTGTAAACCAGGTGTCACAGAGTGCAGGGAGTGAACTGGTGAGCCTGCACTCTGACCACTTAGATGCTATTTAGTTCCCCAGAGGAAGCTGATTGGGGTAATTATCTAATCAGGCTGGTGAGCATAAAGATCCAATTAGCCCACAAGCCCATATCTGATAAAGAGGCACAAAAAGGGAAGTGCGGGGGAGCGGGGGTAAGGCAGATGCCTCAGAGAAGGAAGAGTTCTGTTCCCCTCAGGTCCTGATGAGAGAGTGAAAAGCACCGTAGATATTGTAAATAGACTGTTGCACAGGGACTGTAGTGATATTGGTGGAGAGAACTTGAAATAAAAGGTCAGTGAGTGCACACCTGTTGGAGTTGGTGCAGTGTCTGAAGGGAAGAAGACAGGAGTGACACCGTGCCCTGTTAGATCAGGAGACTTGTTCTTTGGTTTATCACATAAAGCACTGTGCACTCTTTGGGCACTGTAAAATATGTATTCATTTACTAATCAATGTTAAACTGATCAAAATGAAGTCATTTCTTACTGGTGACTGCACTTGTTATTAACTGCTAGGAAAATACAGTGCTGTATCCATAACAATGACCACTGTTTAACTTTCCAGCCCATTAAATGGTAATTATTTAATTTTCCTCTTTATAATTCTTTTACACTTCCAAAGGTTTATAATAACAGACTCCACCTCAGGATCTCACCTCTGCCAACTCATCATTAACTGCCAAAAATGTCCTCCCTGTCAGTCATTGTTCCTTAAACAGATAATATTATTGTTAAAAAGAAGTAATACATTCAGCTGAGCTTCAAAATATCTGGCAATATGTTGTTAAAATTCCTACTCTTATTTACTGTCCTGGAGCTTTAATGTCCTACCTATCCTGTAGGAAGGATGTGGTTTTTTTAGTAGAACTCAGTGCAATTTAATGGAATTCACACTGTAGACTGGAAATTTTCTGCAGGAAAACTGGAAGTGCAAGACTTCAGGATTGGATGTTTGACGCATCAAGTGGATACACTATCTGGAACTCTCCTCTGTTTGGGAATAGATCCAAATATTCTCATGTGATACAATACCCAATGATCCAGTGGAAGCTTGTACCACTGCAATGTTCATCGCTGCTAGCAGGGTTAGGCTTTAGTAGTGTTCAGATCTCCCTTTGAATATACATTTGTAACTGCCCTGTTTACAATGACCTAGATTTTGTACATAATTTATTCCCAGGAATTTCTCTGAATTCAGATACACAAGAAGAACGTACACCCAAGGTGAAATCTGGATCTATTGAAATCAATGGCAAAACTCCCATTTATTTCAGTAGGGCCAGGATTTCACTCTCTTTTGTCATCCCCTCTAAAAACTGGTGCAATTCCTCCCATTGAAAAGTAAAGAGGAAACTACTCATTCAGAGGCTCAGTCCATGAGGAAGGCCATACTACCATTTGTTGCAGTGGGCTTGAGGTAAAGGATCCCATCTTTGAGGTTTTGGCCCTTTAATGCCTTCAGAAATTTTAAATGTAAGGAAAAATCAAACAAAACATACTGTTGTAGCCTGGAAAAACTGTGGGAAATGATCAAGGAGGCAGGAAATATCAGTGAAATCCCTTCTGCAGAATTTTCTCCCAATCTTCACCTCAAAAAGAGGGATTTGGGGGACTGCAGAGTAGGCAAAGGATAAGACCCCACCTCCAAGTCCGTATATCCAAGGGATTTACAGGGTAGGAAGCCCAAGAGATCTATAAATGTAAGAACCACCATGTGGACAACTCCTGCCTCCCTATTGTTGTGCTTCCTGTGCCCCTAATCTGGCACCAAAGCTCCTGCCCATTGGCTGGGTTGCCCTGAGACTGCTTATTAGTATTCAAAATGAGTTATATTTGTGCAATGTCCTGCTGTATCTACCTGCAAGTTTTGGGGATTTGGAGAAATGGAGCACAATGATGATACCAATAAGGAGAGATTCACTCTGTGTCTCTTCTGTGCATATTCATGGCCAGCATACTTCAGACCAGGATAAGGGTATTGAGAGCTGGTCCCTGGTTAATATGGCTTTTTATGTAAACATAAATTATTCAGAAAAAAAGGACATTTATAATTTTGAATGTTTCTTTTGGACTATATTTTTTGTTGCTGCTGTAATTGTCATGTTCTATGGGAGGTAGCAGACCATGCAGACAAGTAGTGATTCCGGTCGCAGAATGAAGGAGGATCAGTGAATCACAGAAATTAATCCATTCACCTGTCAGTGCATATTTGGTCTCTTTATTGCATTTTTATTGCTTTGCCCAGACTAGTTTAATTGTCCCATTCTGCAGCCTACTGCATCTCTCTCTCTCTCTCAGGACATTTTTCATTTTCTTCATTTGATCCTGTTACTTCCCATGAAATCTTCTTATACCACCATAAGGAACTCTTCTCTGTCCTTAGTGTTTCTAATCTACAAATAATGTAGATGATTATTAGTCCCCCAGAATTATCAGAAATGGGCTCCTTTGTATTTCTCTGTTCTCATTGAATCTCAAATCCTCTGTTTAATATTAATCTTTAAAAATTTAAAGTTAATTAACATGTTGTTTACTTTAATGTACAGCACTGACAGTAAATAAAGACAGTAAATAAAACTAGAACGTAGCCAGAACTTTGCAGCAACTCACTAGATATTTCCCAGGTTGATAACTTGCAATATATCACAACCCTTTAGTTATGATCTATTGGCCAGTTTTCATCTTTGTATAGTATATTTGCTGTATTATCTTCATCCACTAACTGGGTCATTCCTTCACTAAAATCCAGCAAGCTTCTCTTTTGGCCTTTTTCATAGGAATTGTAGTTTATTGTGCCTTTATTGTCAGGTTTTTTTGGGTTTTTTAGGTAAATGCCTATCTAAACAGAATGGAGTAAGAGAAAAATCTAAGATATAAAAAGGTAAGTAACTACACCAGCAATTCCAAAAATTCTCTACCTTTGATTTACTGCTACTATCAAACATTCCTGTTGTTTGACAGGTAAGGGAATGACTATCATAAGTGAACCTGGATACAAATGTAGCTTTTAATACCAAGTTACCTGCTACATTCAACTGTGTGGGGCTAACAGTAGCAAAATGCACCAAACAAGGGGCCAATCCCATGGCCCTGTTGCATTCTTTCCCTGACCTCCACATTTCATGGCCACTCCTTCACAGCATTGAGACTCCATGTTAGGAGTGAGTGTAATGGAGAGAAATCTGGATGCAGACACTGGATTTGGCTTGCTTTCCTTGGGTGTGGTGGATAATCTATTTGAAAACCCGCCCACATATCACTGCTGCTTAGAACAATACTTAATTCTTCCTGGCTGCAACCCTCAGGTTCTCCGAGAGGCACTGCAGGCTGACATGGGTTTGGAAGGGTATCAAGGCAACTGCCCCCTGGAAGCATCCCAACATTTGTGGGATTTCCATGGATTTCAGAGCCTGGACCCACTGTTATTTCCATGGGTGGAACAAATACTGCTCCAACTGCTGAACTGGGGGAGAAATTCAGTGACCAGAAACTTTCTGAATTTCCAAATCCATGCATGGTAAAACCCACGTAATTTTAGCCCTCTGTTTGTTTTTAACACAATCTGCCCTACTCCTTCAATGAAGGGTAAAGGTTAAATATGCCCTGAAATGTTTAATTGCCAGCTCTTTGTTTTGTCATGGTTGATAAACCAAAAGCTGATTTAGCTAAAATTACAATGTTTAGTTTTGCACCTTAGGAAAGGAGTTTACATGTAAGGTCAAGTGTTCAAGTCAACCTGAAAGAATGAGCAGTGTTATAATACTCCTTGTGCTGTGAAAACATGAAGCTGACTAACTGTTGAAATGCTGAAACTTTCACCTCAAGTATGCGCCGCAGTAGTGTGTGTGCGGGGAGGGCAGGGGGAGGGAGTTTTAAAAAACGTAAGGAGTTGGACTTGCAGCTCTCTGTTTGACCTTGACTGCGAATGGTCTGAAGTCATGATGTTTTTTCCCCCCTCTCCACTGGCATTCAGCAGGGTTTTTTAATGAGGCATCTGCAACATGGTTTTACCAGAGAATGTGTCATGTGAAAGACACCCTAATAAGAACAAAACCTGTTATACTTTAAGTTCTGTTCTGTAGCCTTGAATGCATTTTTATATTCAAAATGTAAATCCTGTCTGGCAGGAAAGAGAATAGACTCCTTCATCCCATCCTTAAAACCTAAGTAACTAATTTTCAAAGTATATTCCTAGGTAATGAGAGAGACTCCATTGTCCCCTTTTGAGGGAAATTTTCCAAATACAGGTATACATCTAAATAAGGAAAGAAAATGAGCAGTCAGGCATAAAATTCACTTTAAAATAATCTTTTCTTTAGTTTAAAGTGCTTTGATTAATACTTACTTAGGCTGGAAAGGAGCCTAAGAAAGCTAGGTGTTCAGCTCCTATTGAAATTCAATGGGATTTAAGTGCCTAACTCCTTGAGCTGCTTTGAAAATCCTAGACTAAAATGGTGGACTGTAACAGTCTGGAAGAAACAGTAGTCTGTCACATAAAACAACACCCAGTACAGAATGGTCTGAACACAAGACCGTTGGATACATTTGTTAGAGTTGTCTTATTACTATGTATTTTAACATTTGTGCATGTCTATAATTTACCAGGTGGCAAACAGTGGCTCCAAAGAGCTTTACAGTAAATAATGTATGTATAATTTCAAAGTAGGTCCTGGGTAATCTGGGGGGAAGGTGCAGCACAGCAGAGCTCTACTATGCCTAATCCTCCACTGGCATAAGGCCAGTGGTGTAAGTTAGAGCTGTTCTCTTCTAGCTCTAGCTTGGACCTGGGGCACACAATTCAGGATCAGTGAGCCTCAGCCAGCTCCCTGACAGCCTCACCACCACCACTGTGCTTGAGTGCAGCTCAGCTGAGAATCCAACCCATATGCAGTATCCATATTATAAACCTGCTCCACTGAGTCAATAACTTGTAAATAGATATTTTATGCACATATATACTAAGGGTCTGATTTAACCCATCCCCCCAAAAAAGGAAAATTTTTGATTTAAGGCTGAAATTCTACCTTGAATGTGTTTTGCATAAGTACAGCGGGGGGAGGGAGGGGGCTAAAGCTGATTTAACATATGATGAACACGAGTTGTGCCCTTGCATTGTGACATTGCCCAGATATACCTCTGTAGTAGGAACTCCAGAAGGCATTGTGCCTACTCCCAACAAGCATAGAAACGATGCCATTTTTAGTGGATGTAGCATACACTACTCTGTGACTGTGGGACTAGATTTGTCAGTCATTGTACCTGAGTTGCATCACTCAAAGGGGGTAGGAGGGCAGAGTGGAGCTATAGCCCATCTCCTCTCTATCCCATTTGGGTGGCACAAGCATTCATAGCACTCAAACAAGTGCAAGGACTGCAATTGTGCCTGGTCCCTAAATAGGCATTGAAGGAGGAAAGGCACAGTTTGGCCTTGTATAATTTGCTGAATTTAAGGAAGTCATTCACGCCCCCCTCAATTTTATAATATGAAAAAGTAAGTAAAATTCAACTACGGTACCTTTTGAAAACTCACTTTAGAATTATCTAAGCTATAGTTACCTATTACCATATCTAGGTATTTTACAACAAATAAAGATAGCACCGAATGTGCTTCAAATGACCATATTCTCACAGCTTCTCTTGTTCAGTGTATTGTTTTTCTCCTTTATTCTTTTCTTCTAGTCTCCTACTTCTTCCCTTCTGATTTGTGAGTTGGTGCTCAGATGATGCCATTACTGAGGGAAGGCTTATTAAAGAGGTAGATTTGTAGTTGGGACTGAACACAAGCTCATACTCAATCTAATCTCCCCTGATAGTGTGTCGATAGCCATGGCCAGCCACTGAAAACACTCCGCTAGTCTTCCCCTTGTACTGAAGAGTAGTATGCTGGCCAGTCTAGCTGAAGTGTCCCTGTGGAGTGTAACTGTATTGGACTCTTATGATTAGGTGCACATTCTGAATGAGTGCTTACTGCCCTGTAGACCAGGAGTAGCTGCTCAAATTTAATTTGGAAAGAGACAGCCAGTGGGCGTGACAGAGTACTGATGTGGTGTGTTCATGGCTGCCTTTGTTGGGAGTAGGAGATCAGCTTCATGTTGCATGCCTCATCTTCTTGGTGGCAGTCAGTAGCTTTGTCTGCACATGATGAATATGTGGATTGTTGGCAAGGTCCTCATTTGAGAAAAGAAATGATGTTTCCTGGCCCTCTGAAGATAGTGAAAGTGTTCCTAGCCAAAGACACAATCTGAACATTAATGCACCGTTACTCTTGAATTCTTTTTAACCATATACAAAATGCACTGTTTTAATGGCTCTTGGGAATTAAAGGGTTAAAGATCGAATTTGGAATTTTTACAGCCTTGGTTCCCCCATCTTTCTGGTTTTAGGCTTGAGATGTGGGCACAGCTCTGATAATGGCTGTAATACTTCAGTGAATCACCATAAAACATAACAACGCTTTTCCCTCCAAAAAGGTCTAGAACAGAGTTGTGGAACCTTTTTTCTATCAGGGGCCACTGACCTACAGAAAAAATCAGTCACGGGCCACACACAGCCCTGTGGGGGATGGGGGGCATGGAGGCTCAGGGATTCCCCTAGGCTCCAGGGTGGGGCCAGAAATGAGGGGTTCAGAGTTACGGGAGTGGGCTCTGGGCTGGAGCAGAAGGTTAGAGTGCAGGAGTGGGTGAGGGTTCCATCCAGGGTGGGGGTGGGAAGGAGTTTGATGTGCAGGAGGGGGATCTGGGCTAGGGTCAAAGGGTTTGGAGTGCAGGAGGGGGCTTAGGACTGGGGCAGGGGGTTAGGGTGCAGGTGGCGGTGTGAGGTCTGGGAGGGAGTTAGGGTGTGGGAAGGGGTTCTGACGTGGGGCAGGTAGAGATGGCGGGTAGAGATGCAGGAGGAGGTTCAGGGTGTGGGCTCAGGTGGTGCTTACTTGAGGTGGCTCCCAGTTGGCGGCGCAGTGGGGCTAAGGCAGGCTCCCTGCTTGCCCTGGCCCCGCGCAGCTCCTGGAAGCGGTTGGCATGTCCGGCCCCTAGGTGGAGGGGCGGCCAGGGGTCTGTGCATGGTGAGTGCTGCCTATGCCCACAGGCGCTGCCTCCGCAGCTCCCATTGGCCGTGGTTCCCAGCCATGGGAGCTGTGGAGCCGGTGCTGGGGACGGGCGCAGTGTGCGGAACTTCCCTGATTGCTCCTCCGCCCAGGAGCTGTGGGGCTTCCGGCCTGCGGTGCGAAGACTTGCTGCAGGCCGAATTAAGTTAAGCAGGAGGTTGGTTTCAGCCCACGGGCTGAAGGTTCCCCAACCCTGGCCAGAAAGATGAATTAAACATTAGGTTTAATCGTGAAAAAAACTTTAGATTGGAGTCCAGTAATGTACGTTGCCAAGTCTAAAATGACCTATGTAACATATAGTAACTCGGATAGTAAAGGCAGCCTCCCTGACTGTTGATTGATGTATAATATTTCTTGCTTTTTGTTTATGAGAGATTTTATTTCTTGCCATCGCCTTGATATTTTTTCTGTCATCTGCAACACAACAGTCAGATGGACTTAGGTCAGTGGTTCTCAAATTTATTTGACCAGACCTGCTTTCTTTGTGTCTGTAGTTGTTCACCTCCCTCCCCAAAGTACATATACCGCCACCCAGCTCTGAAGGCAGAGCAGAGAGCAGCAGCTGCTGTCTGGGAGCCCAGCTCTGGAGGCAGCACCATGCCAGCAGCAGCACAGAAGTGAGGGAGGCAATGTGAAAAGTGATATTCATCAATATTACTTTTCACTGCAGAGTCACTTAGCGCTGCATTGCTATCCTTATTTTTGCACTGCTGCTGCTACCTCGGGGCTGACAGCTGGAGCCCTGCCGCCTCAAGGTAAGGGAAGAGATGGGGGGGAAGGAGAGCCTGAGCCTGGGTGGCAGGGCTCCAGCTGTCCCCTTTATCCCTGTCTCACAGGTGTGCATGGCCCTTCTGCACGAGCCCCAGCCCAGCCACTTAGGTCTGACACCCAGAGCACTTTAAAAAAAAATTCACACAGCTCATGCCTCCCTTGACACATTCCCGCACCTCTCTCAGGAGGCCCGCCCCATTGTTTGAGAACCACTGGACTTGGTCATTCCCTCTTTATAGAAACATATTTAAGGTGTAGCATTCTGCATGTACTTGCTTATTTTATATAATCTAAATGAAGTGAGTAATTCTTACAACAGGGATTTCCTATTTGTTAATTTCCAAGCCTGTCTGTATGTTACATTGACTGCTATGACAATATTGCTGTTTAAAATTATTTTTGTTATGGTATTGTTTGACCATGGGACTGAGAGCCAGGCAAGATGCTGCCTCAGTCTGTGGCTTGAAGCAAATCAACCAGGGATACAGTTTACCCACATGTAAAAATGGAATGATATTTAGTGATGGGCCCAAACAAAACCACAAAAACTGAATGTTCCCAAACTTTAGTGACTCTGAATTTCTGTCATGATCTAAACACCTCTGAACTTTGGCAAAGTTTGGATTTGGAGTCACTGGCAAACTCAGTATCTCAGGACCTTCACTAATAATCAGTATCTCAGGCCTTCACTAATAATAATGCTTTCCTACCTCGCAGCGAATAAGGGGTGATGTGAGGCTTAATTAGCTAGTGCCTATAAAGTACTTCAGAGATGAAAAACATTTTATATGTGCTAAGGAGTATTATGATGACAGCAATTATTCATTTGACTGACCATTGCTTATAAATATTAAACTGATAGTTGACTTGTAAAGGCCATTAATGAGTCACGGGTCTCAGTCAATTCTATTCATTGCATTCAATAATAAATAGAGGTGTGAGGATAATAAAATGCCCACTACCATTTTGACCCACTGCCCCCCAAGACTAGTGCACATCCGCCTTTGACAAGGTAGTACTTACTGAAAATAATTTTCACATACAATAATGTTTTCCTCTTATCTCTCTGGATGTAAGTGGCAAAGTCAGAGGGAGAACTTACTGCATTCTGAATTTCTAAAATTATGCCAAATTATTAAACAGAAATCTTAAACTAAGGAAAAAACAATATTGGAGAAACCAGCAGGTAAAAACAAGCACCATGACACACCATAGAAGGAAAGTGGAATGAAAAAACAAAGGTAATCGGAGTTGCACCTACTCACATGAGGACTGAATTTGGCCATTTGTTGAACAATTATACAGGACTTTGTTTTCAATTATTTTGGGGCTTGTTTTCCTCTGTTACATTTTATAAACGCTAGCAGGAAAAAGATTCTGGACGCATTCTCTCTCTCTCTCTCTCTCTCTCTCTCTCTCAGTAAATTGTCAGTTTGAAGAGTAACACACTGTTGGATATGTAATGTGATGTGTGTGGTAGTCATGTGCTATTGACGACTATTATTTTTCTGTTGATTTTGAAGTTATTTATATAACAACATGGCTTTGATTATACACAGACTGTACACATAGACTGTACAGAATGTTCAGCTAAGGAGCAGTACAAACTCAAGAGCAGTCATTTTTATTGCTTAGATTTAAGGTTATGACTACAAACAGCATTATTACGTGCGGAGATAGTCAGTTTATAGGAAATCAAACCAATATTGCCCACATACCAATGCTTGTGCAAGGCTTATTACACCACTAGAGAGAAGCTACATTAAAGAAAGAGCCTCCACCCCTATTGTGGGGCAACTGAACCCAAGGCCAAAGACATAGCTCTGGGGAAAGATGGGTGTCAGTGTCTGCATTGCTGCCCTCCTCCAGGGATTCCAGCTCAGGAACAACTTTAAAGATCTGCAGTGGTCCCATGAGTGGAGACTACGCAAGGCCTCTGCTGAACAAGCACTTCCCTTGAACATGCTGGCCAGTGCTGCCTATTTGTGGGTTGCACCAGCTGCTTCTAATCCTTTAGTACAGCAAGGATTCAGGTGCCTTTGGTCCTCTGACCCTCACCATTCACTGGGAATTTCCACTGCCAGAGGTGTTTTGAAGCTTCAGAAAGAGGAAAACTAGGACTGAATTGAATCTAAAGAGAATGATGCAGTTCAAAGCATGATCCTGCAAGCCCTTGAATGCAGAACTCACATCAAGGGCTTGCAGGATCAGGACCTTACTGATCATCACTGAGGTGATTTTAAACAAGTACAAGTTTCCAAAACAAAACAAAAATAAATAAAATTCCCAGATCTTATAGACCAAGTTATCAGTCTAAATATCTTAGATGCCACTTCTGCAAAATAATTTTCTTTCTCATTGAATTAAAAGGCTCATTCATCATGGCAATTTCTTCTTTAGAGGGGAGTAATGGATAAATCTACATTCAGAGTCCATGACTAGCATAGCTGCATAGTGCAGTTTCTCCTTGGGCATGATTTACTTCACACCATCCTGCTCCAAAGCCCACTGAAGTCAGTGGAAAGATTCCCAGTGACTTCAAAGGGTTTTAGATCAGGTCTCAAATGACTAGGCTCAGGACCCTAACTTGGATCAGGCAAGGCAACACAAAATACTGAGCCAGCCAAAAAAACGACCCTTTTAAATCAGAGAGCGTGAAGAAGGAAAGAGTGCATTAAGCACACAAGCAGTAAAATGATGCAATACGTTTAAATACTTCCTTTCTATAAAATACACAAAAGAGATCATGGGGAAAAAAAGAAGTACAGACTGAACATCAGACTGCACCTTTAACTTTGCTATTGCAACTGGTATGTGACAGCATCTCAGGTGTTTTCCCCTGTGTAAAAGGTATGTTTCTCAAAGTGGCAAAGAAGCAACATTAGGCAAAGAAAAACATGAAAGGAAAGAATGTAATGTTTTGGGGACATTAAAACACAAAGGGACACATACTGTGAAACAAGTGATGTTCAGTGTCTTAATTTTTGGATCCCCAACTTAAAGTGCCTTTTAAAAAGGCCTTTTTTATTTTTTTTCCAGGAGTTGGGTGCTCAGCACTTTCTGAAAATCAGGCTCCTTTGAGGCATCTCAAGATGGGCCTCTGAGAAAGGAGGCACTCAAAATCACTAATGACTTATGAAAATCTTGGCTAACATCCAGATTTTTTTTTTTAAATCCTCTGCATAGACACAAAGAAACAGAGTGGTTGGAAGGGGGCAGGGGGAGAAGTGAGGCTTACAACAACACTTTCACCTTTTGGAACAACTCCAAAAAAACACCCCAAGGTTCTTTTGATTTGCAGAGCTCAGGAATTGTGTTGTCTGTTTTTCGTTGAGACTTACATTATATATAAACTAAATGAAACCTGCTAGTGAGAAATAAAGATCTTGTGTGTTAGAGCAAAAGCAAAACAGCACTGTTTGTCTTTTTCATCTCTTAGAAATACCTCTTAATTTATAAAATATGTGAATCTATTTAGAGACAGAGTGCAATTTAATTTTGAATCTAAACGAAAACTTAGTGACTAGCTGAGACTTAAACACAAGGAAAAATCAAAATCACAAAAGAAAATTTGACCACATAAGATTTTTAGTTCTATAAGTTCTACAACAAGCATAAAACCAAGTTATAATAACAAGCTACTGACTTTACTGCTACTGTTGTAGATAAACTTCCTCAAAACCCACCCTTTCAGCTCATGTTTCCTTATTGCAGTTCCCATATGACATTTCCTATCATTGAGGCATCCTGCTTCTGAAATGTGCACGTTTCCACAACTGTTTTCTATCTCCATTCATTCAGATGGAACGTGGACATATCAGGTATGTCTAGACACAGTAGGGGAATGTGCTTGACAGATGTACCTGGTATATTAAAACACCAAGATGGCTGACATTTGGATTTTTTTAATACTTCTTAAAATAATACATTGAGAAAATTGCTTGAAATTGGTCCATATAAGATTCTGTTTGTTTGCTAATCATAGCTAGTATTGCAGCTACAGAGCAGTGGTGGGCAGACTGAAAAATGGCCATGTATGCCTTCACTTATATCTTATTATATATTATATGAAACTCACTTCTGTACGAAAGGCCAGTACAAGGCCTATGTGCTATTAAGTCCCACTGAAGTCCTTAAAATAAGTCAGCTACTGGCCTTCAACTGGTCCACTCCACAGAAGTGAAATTCATCCTTACTTATTATGCACATATCTTAATAATGGTATAACATTCTTTTGCTTGATTTGAGGGTGAGGAGAGGGGTCAATACTTTTAAGTACTCAAATAGCAAAACAAAAATTTCAAAATAAGCGATTCTATATTTCCAGATTTTGTGGGTTTTCACAGCAGATTTGATGCCAGGGAAAATCAGGGTTATTCTGTTGTTTACTAGACATCGATATCTGTTACCAGGTTTGGGCAAAAAGCTCATAGCCAAGATCCAAGGTTGACTTTCCTGACCAGCTCAAAGTAAACCAAATATTAATCAATTACTCTGAAATCTCTGGATACCTGGTTGTAATGCACCCTTCTCAGATGATTAGATGAAAAGATTTCCTTGGGTTTGGTGAAAATGTAACTTTTTAATGGTTTTTGGTTATTTTATTCATGCTATAGCATGATATGTATAGTATTATGTACAATCATAGAATTACTATCCTTTTTAGCTAACATTTTAAGATTTTATTATTAATTTAGCTGTTTAAAAGTTTTTCTGTTACAAATAACAGAAAATGGTCTCTAGTTCAGCTGAAAAAAATACAGCGTGAATTGAAAAAAAGGTCTTGAGAAAGAACACTTCAGCAGCCAGTCCAAATCACCAGTGGCATATCTCATTATCTGCATAGAGGACACAAAGCATCTACAGTTGGGGATGAGAAGATGTGTAAGATTTAGAACTGGTGGACTCTGCAAGGTTCAGGAATTTTGGCCTCTATCTTGCAGAGAGTTAAAACATGTGATTAATTTTACACTCTGGAGTCATCCCATTTAACTCAATTGTACTACTCATATGCATTAACTTAAGCACAAGTGTATGTCTTTGGAGGATTGAGGTCCTGATTGCAAAGTCAAAGTACAGACTGAATAAGACTGTAACAGGGGCTAGGAAAATTCTGATGCTGGGAACTTAGAATAACATGGGTTCTGTTGTGTCCTGATTTAGTTTTAGGGAATTAAGAGTTGGTCCTTGCCTGAGACTCAGAGATTGGAATAGCTGGATCTAAACAGGGATTTGGAGCAATCAAATTTTTGAATTGCTCCGCTCTGGCTCCAGGCACAAACTTACTGCTCCGCACTCCAGCTCCGGGCTCCGCTCCAAAGCTCTGGATCTAAATACATGTCAACCAGGTAAATGTATGGTAACTATGGAAGGCCTGGTCTGTTCCCACATACGTTATGATTTGGAACTCTGGAATTTTTAACTGTGTAAATTTCAGCTCTTTCCAATTATTAAAGTTCAAGTTTAAGGTACAGCATTTTTTTTGAGGGGGGGAAGTGGCATATGCTTTTATTAACAAAGAACACTAGAGCACTACTAGAAAATCCTTTTCCTAAAAATGGATTATATTTACATAAACATATTCCCACACAGAGACCAATGACTGTAATTAGAAACCATGTAGGTTTTAAAAAATCCTACTTATAAAGTAGGAAATGTTACCATTAAAAAAACCCTCTTTCTACAATAGGCCGCCATTATGATGAAGGGTCCTGCGATTTTTAAATTCAAAGCAGTAACACTGTTTTCATAGTTTCTACACTGCTGCATTCCTGGAGTACACTCTTCCCCCCCCTACCCCCCGCCCCAATCCTGTAGCTGGACTTCACAGGTGCAAAGGTCCATATGCTTAGATCCTGGTGCACAACTGAAAACTAATTATTCCCATTTTTGTTTCATTCAACTCCCACAATAGTTCCCAGTATGCTGCTATGTTGGTTTCCATGAAAAAACTAAAGATTTACCAGAAAGACAAGGTGGGTAAGTTAACATCTTTTATTGGACCTAGAGACAATGTTCAAGCAACACAGGGCTGCTTCTTCATGATCAGAATAAGAACTCTGCGTTGCTCAAAAGCTTGTCTCTTTCACCAACAGAAGTTGGTTCAATAAAAGATATTACCTAACCCATCTTGTCTCTCTAATAACCTGGTACCAACAGGGGTACACTTCTACAGAATTACTAGTACTTTATAGATAGGGCTTCTAATTTTAGGTTTTAACTGATAAACACCAATAAAACACCCCCAATACAAAAAAAATGAAATTGGTGTTTATCCAATAGTTACTGGAAAAACACTGGAAATGGTTGCTTCTCACACAAAGCAGTAATGCGGCAAATGGGGGGGGGGGGGTGATTTCTAAAGTGCGCTAACATGTTGCACATTAATTGGTTGATGCAAACTAAATGTCCCTAGTGTGCTTTAACATAGTGCTGTTTGAAACAATACTATGTGAAAATGCACTATGGAACATTACAAAGAGATTACTAATTACAGTATGCACTTGACTAATGTATGTTGTATACATTATTCATTACAGTATATATTGTAAAGAGAGCAAGAAACCCCCAATTTTTGGACATCCACACAAAAGTCAAATTGCTAAAAAATAACCCTGAAAAATGACATTAATAAACTCTGAAAACAGAAGCCTTACTTATAGAGAACTGTGAAAAATGTTTTAATCACCTGCAGTTCTATTTCTACACTATATTTTTTTCTGTATTTCTTTTCCATTATTTGTTTTAATCTTTATGAAAACCAGATCTTTGTATCTTAAAAGTGTGTAATTCTTTGTGGCTTCAAAATAATTTCCACAGCATCCAATTGTGATGCTACCGATGATTAAACAGAGGAATAAAACAGATGTACAGAAACTCTTAGGGCGTGATATTGCCACCCTTACTTATGTTAAATAGTTTGTTGTTCTTGAGTAATCATAACGGAATTACTGAAGAAGTAAGGTACCATAACAGTATGGTGGCAGAATCCAGCCCATAGTAACAAAATTTCCCCCCCACACAAATACCCTTATCAGGGGGAAAAAGAAATAGAAAACATTTAATACATAAGCAAATTCCTTTCAATGATTTTCAAAAGTTTTCATATGGCAGTAGCTCTTCAATAACATTGTTGGTATCAAGGGAAAATAAGTATGTAGGGAATACAACCCCTTCCTTTCACACACCCAAGACTTAAGCAAAGTATGTATCACCTTACTTTCATTAGAAATGTGTGGTTTTAAAAAGGCTTTATTTTTTAACCACAGCTTCAGTGAAATACAGTACCAATACACTTCCGATTGAAGGCAGCTTCTTTTCGAGGATTGCTCCAATTCTATTTGAAGAAGCACAGCACAGAAGTAAGGTATTGGTGACTGTCTCTTCTCAAGCTGGCAAAATCTTGCTCTGGTCATCAGTTAAAAAAACAAAACAAAACAGCGCCCCAAATCCTCCTCATTTTACTTAGGCAAAAATGCCCAGTGACTCCTTTCAATAATCAATGTCAATGGGATGTCAATGAGAATTTTGCCTAAGGCCTTTGGGATTTGTCCATTTGTGATAAGAGCAACTCTATGCACTGACATCACTGCTGAAGTCTGAATAAAATACATAAACTTCCTAAGGGTTTGATCCTCCAGCAAGTGGTAATTTGGCCTATGAGGAAAGGGAGCACAGGGTTGGGGCTACAGTAGTGTAGGTTGTTTAGAGGGTGCCCAGATGTCCTGATTTTATAGGGACAGTCCCAATATTTGGGGCTTTTTTTAATATGGGCTCCTATTACCCCCCATCCCTTGTCCCGATTTTTCACACTTGCTGTCTGGTCACCCTAGTTGTTTAAAAGGTTTTTGCAAAGTGCTTTGAGATCCTGCCACAGGGCTTAGTCCCTGGCATCAGTTTGAGACCTAGCACCAATTGCCCCCCTGCAGTTAGCTTGGTCTGCAGCCTCCTTGCACCTTTTGGAGGGGGGGGCTGCAAATCGGAGGCGAGTAAGAAAGGTGCAACGCTGCCAGCCGCGGGAGGCAGGTCCCAGCTCCAGGGAGAGGCCGGCGCAGCGTGTGGCCCCATCTCGCCGGCTAGTCCGGAGCAGACGCGCGTCTCCCATTTCCTCAGCCCCGGCAACGGCGTTGCACGGCGAGTGGCTGCTTGTGGGAAGCGCAGGAGCGGGAGGAGGCAGCCGGGGCGGGAGGGGCGCACACCCTTTCCTCCCCGCCCTCCCGCCGCCAGCCAGTCGCTCAGCCTCAGAGGCACAGGCAGAGGGCGCCTGAGCCATGTCCGCCCCCTGCGGCCGCTGCTGCCGCTCAGCTCCACGCGTTGAGGAGGCTCCTGCACCCCGGACCCCGCAGCCGCTGACAGGCGTCCTGCGAGCCAAGGCAGGAGAGTGAGTTGAGCGGCTCGCTCTCCCCCGCGCCTGCTTCGCCTAGTCCATGGGGCTGCGCTGCGTGTGTGCAGGCAGGGGGCTGCTGCAGAAGGAGGAAGCCCCATTGGTGTGAGCAGCTGCGCTCTCCCTGCCCTGCCTCACCTCCCTGCTCGGATGTCCGGTTTCCTGGTGGCTTTTCACCTGGCAAACTCCAGCTAACTTCGGTGAGCAATTGCACAGCGTTCGGGCACGTTGGGAGCTCCCTTGCAGGCAGCTGGGAGCCGGTGCTGCTGCATCTTCTCCATCCCAGGGATTCTGCCGCCTTGGATCTTGGGGGGGAGGCAACCAACAAAGCCAAGGAGCCTCACGATTCCCCGTACGCTCCTCAAGCTCCCCCCGCCCCGCCACGCACTACCCTGCCATCCTTGCACAATGCACTTGCTGGGATTATCCTCTCTGGTTTGCTATCTGGCTGCTGCTGCTCTGCTGCTGGGACCCAGGGAGCCGGCCACCGCCGCTGCCTATGAATCCGGGCAGGGCTACTACGAGGAGGAGCCCGATTTGGGGGAAGCAAAGGTAGGTGCAACTTCCATGCCCTTGCCGCAGATGGGACACCCCTTTCTCAAGCATGTGACTCCTGGCTCACTTTTTGTTTGCAAGTCTTTTCACGGGAGGGGAAAATATTTGAGGGAAATCGTCTAATGTTGTGGTTCTTCGCGAGGCTTTTTTGGGGGCGGGGGAGGGGTTTGAAATGTACAAGTTGGTGGATTGTTACAGGTGATACAAATCTGTTTAAATGGAGACAGCTGATATGCAGAATTAAACCCAGAGACTCAGCTCACGTAATAAGTGAATGTAGCGATCACCCTTATTGTTGTTGATGTTATATATGGGTTGTACATTGTTCTCAGTGCTGTACAGCTGAGAAGTAGCCCCACTTCTTGCCCCCCAAAGAGTTGACCATCAAGTTCAGTCACTAACAAACCAAAATCTTCTGTTATGCAGTTGGCTTGGCGTTGGCAGTGAGGTGGATCACTGATATATTTGAGGTTTCTTCGTCAAGGGCAAAGCTGCAGGGTGCCATGTGGGTTTGTGTCCTTGGAGTGGATGCGTGTGGATTCCTGAAACTTTCCGATTTGGATCTGAGTATGTTTTTTGTATGCATTTCGAGAAGCTGGTGTGTTTGGGAATGATATAGCATGGGAGGCAAATACATAGGAATAACAACAAAAACTGATATTGTTTCTGTCTTCTGGAGGTCTGTTTTGGAGTTTCTGAAATCTGTAATGATTTACTGAAGGACAACATGGTTTGCAGAGGTTGTAAATTGACCCTTAAATATGAAAGTGTTGCCCAGACATACAGTTAAGATTTCAGAGAAATTCTTAGTTTCCACAGGCAGAAAATTCTTAAATTTGTATTCATTTGTATTAGTATCTTCAGATCCTTAATTTAGAATGTAAGTAAGTACCTTAGAACTAGCATTATGTCTTGTGCAGCTAGCTCCCAGCACTGTCAATGCAGAAAAAAGACAAACAGTATATGATTGTGTAAGAATGAGACATTGCTATGAAGGCTTCAGTGTCTAAACTCTTTATTAAATTACCTTTAAGTAGTGCAGTGTTAAAGTTGTGACACGGATATCGATAGCAATAATTACACTATATCTTTAATTCATTCCAATGTGGAAAACTAGACCAAACTGTATTAGTTAAGATACTGAATATATACCTTTGCTTTGGAGTTTGCTGTTGTTTTTGATCTGTTTGACACAATTAACTTTATTGACCATATACTCTAATACTGTGATATGCCGATTTAATAAAAGGTCATATCAGGCTTATAAAACGTGTTACAGCATTGACATAGGAAAAACATGGTTATGTATATTTGGTTTATAATGCATATTAGATACATTAATATTATGTTCAAGCTGTAGACTACATGTATTGCATGCATTCTTTGTTTTGCATTTCTAAATACATAGTAAAATTCTGTATGAAAGAAGTTACTGTGCATACTGTACCACTTTAACAGAGTCTGGACATTTTTATAATCCTTTGGAATTTAGAAATTTATTTTCTTTTAATTTTAAACTCTAAAAATTAGTCAAACTGTATTATGAGCTAAATCCTTGTCACATATTTTTAAATCCAAGCAATTTAAATCCAAGTAATAGTGATAAAACCAATTGATTGATTTTGTTTTCATAACATTATTTCTAAAACTTTTTAATATTTAACACAGGGGAAATGCAATCCTTCCTAGTTAAACTGTATAAACCAAGTATTAGCTCAGAGTGGACTTGATGACTGAGTTATAAACCCATGAAAGTACTTTATCAAAGTTACATTGAAAATGCTGAAATAAGCATGATGGTTTCTAAAAGTGCTGGAGCAACATACGTCTGGTAGAACAGTAAATAAATGCTCCTGAAAGTTGAATGTTGCAGTATATATACGTACATGCCCAAGTTATAGATGATCCATTCTATTTCTTACAAGTTTTAAAGTGATGTTAAAATCTTAAATAGTCACCATTGTGCTGCAGTTTGCAAAAGTACCAGGGCTTAGTGGAAAACTTGGAGCAATGAGGAAACTGAAGGAAGAAAGAATCAGAAATGGGAAGCTGGTAGGAAAGCAGGTGTCAGGTGGATCATATTAACAGAAAATATTTTTGTATCTGACTAGAGGTGAGGGATATAGGGATATATGCTGTGTTTGTGCTTGGATCTTTAGGGCTTAATCTGGTAAGATTTAAGCGCCTTAGAAGTTCTTACTCATGAGTAATCCCTGTTCATTTCAGTTGGACTACTCCGGTGAGGAAAATCTGCAGGATTGGGTCCCATTAACTGTTTGTCCCTTTGAGATGAGAGAAGGTTTCAGTGAATTTCTGAAGGATTTAAAAAAGATTAGATAAGTAAACTGTACATAATTATTTCAAGGAAAATATGATGTCATCATATAAATTGTTTACTTGAACTTTCTCAACTCATAGAAAACAAGTGTCGCTTGTCTTCATAGGTAATACTTAGTCCTGCAATGAGTGCAGGGGACTGGACTAGATGACCTCTCGAGATCCCCTCCAGTCCTACGATTCTATGATTTGTGTGGGTTAACTGAAATTATTTTAACTTCACATATCCTTTACTGTTGCATAGGAAGTTGAGATGAGCACATATAACTACACTGTCTTTTTCAAAAACTTTTACTATGATAGTTTTGTTCCCATTGGTACAGAAGTATACAGCAGTCTATACTGTTTTCAATGTAGATGACTCAGTGCACGTGTGTTGCAGCAAGTGGACACTGATGAGCTAGAGCAGTGGTGTCCAATACGTTCGCCACTAGCCACATGTGGCGAATAAGCTGTTGAATTGTGGCTAATGCATGAGCAATGCATTGGTGTATTGAAGACGGGTTGCGTGCTTTGATATACAGCTTGTTAACGTGACGAGGATATAGTAATTTTGTGTTAGTAGTACTTTTAATATTTTTTTTGTAATATCTACTTATTTTTGATATTTGAAATGTCGTTTGTAGTATGTTTGTTTTTTAATCCTTTTTTTATAATGTGGCGAATAAGAAAAATTCAAAACCACAAGTGTGGCTAGCATCGAATTTCTATTGGACACCGCTGAGCTAGAGTAATAGTGTCCAATCTTTTCAGCCTGAGAGGACAGTACTTTTGAGACATTCTCTTAGCAGCACAAAAATAACAGAATCAACCTGCAAGTCCCTGGCTACGGATTTCCCCCTGAAGGTGTAGAGCTAGTGTAACTAGCCTCTGCGCTTCCCTCTCCACAGCCCTGGCCTAGGGTGAGTGACTGAGGCATCTTATGCTTCAAATAAACCACAGCTGACTCACGGTCCCTTGTGAACCACTGCCAGCTGGGATAAGCTAGAACAGCCACTAGACTGCTCTAGTGGCAGAAAATCAGGGAACTGTAACTGATGGTTGGTTCTCAGCTTCTCCATTTTTCCTCTTTTGTGGGGAAGGCACACCATTCTTTGCTAAGTGCTCCCCTAGGTTAAGGTAGAACAAGTTTCGCTCCTATCCTGCTCCTCCTGGGGCTTTCTGAGTTCTTTAGAGAAGCAGACAGTGGAGCAGCCTGTGCTCCACTCTTCACTCCCCTGTGATCCAGCAGGCCGTCAACAGGGGAGCTGCTGAGCAGTGGTAGCAAGAAAGGGACAGCTGTTGCCCAGAGCACTTTCAAATTACATCAGAATTGATCCTGAAATGTCAAAAAAGAGTGGTGTGAGGCTGCTGGAAAGTTAGAGCCCCTTACCAGTTTCCAAGCTGATTCAAGTACTTCAGATTAAAATCACATATTTTCAGTTAATAATGAAATAATTTTCTTTCTAACACAGTTGCATTCATGGACCACAGTTTAGAGTCTTGATATTCAAAAGTGGCCCCGGCCTAGAGGTGACACACCATGGAGCTAAAGAGAGTTTAAAAAAGGAGAGAGAAAAAGAAGTCTCTTGGTGGAAAATATGATCTAAAACTGTAGAGAAAGAGGGATTGATAGAACTGAACTCTAAGAGTATGTCTACACTGGTGGAGTTACATTGCCGGCAATTACATCACCGCTCAGAGAGCACTGAAGGGGGACCGCTGTTGTGTGTTCACACTGTCAGCTGCCTGCGCAATAGCGTATTCACACTTGTGGTACTTGTATTAGTATTCGGAGCGGTGCACTCTGGGCAGCTACCTCACAGAGCATCTCTTCCTCTTCTGCCACTAAGAGTTGTGGGAAGGCGGAGGGGATCATGGGGTATCTTGGGTCCAGTCCCAATGCCCTGTGATGTATTGCTTCGCATCCCAGCAATCCCTGTGCTTCCGTCCGCATTTGGCACCACATTTCAGTGGTTTGTGTACTGCGTGCTCTGCCTCTTCCGTCTACAGGAATGGATCCCGCACTTGACTGGTATGCTGCTCACTCTCAATAACATGTTGCGAGTGGCAGTGGAGTTAGTCCTTAAACTTCAAAGGGAAGAGGAGTTTGACATTGATCTTGCCACGCTTTGTAGCTATGACACGAGATTGCTTGTGGCATTTATGGAGGTGCTGATCACAGTGGCTTTAAAAACAAGTACTGAGTGGTGGGATCACATCGTGATGCACATCTGGGATGATGAGCAGTGGCTGCAGAACTTTTGGATGAGGAAAGCCACATTCATGGGACTGTGTGAGCTCGCCCAAGCCCTGTGGCACAAGGACACGAGAATGAGAGCTGGCCTGTTGTTGAAGAAGCACATGGCAATTGCACTGTGGAAGCTGGCTACCCCAGACTGCTACCGATCAGTTGCTAACCAGTTCGGAGTGAGAAAATCGACCGTTGGACTTGTGTTGATGGAAGTGTTCAGGGCCATTAATCACATCCTGCTCTGAAAGACCATGACTCTGGGCAATGTGCGTGACATTGTGGATGGCTTTGCACGAATGGACTTCCCTAACTGCGGAGGGGCAATAGGTGGCATGTATATTCCAATTCTGGCACCAGACCACCTAGTCACCAAATACATTCATCAGAAGGGGTGTTTCTCTATGATTCTGTAGGTGCTTGTGGATTACTGTGGGCGTTTCACAGACATTAACACAGGCTGGTTCGGAAAGGTGCACGACACACACCTTTCGGAACGCTGGCCTGTTCAGGAATCTGCAAGCAGGGACTTTCTTCCTGGACCAGAAGATCACTGTAGGGGAAGTCGAAATGTCCATTGTGATCCTGGGAGACCCTGCCTATCCCTTAATGCTGTGGCTTTATGAAGTCCTACATGGAGAACCTTGACAGCAGCAAGGAGCGGTTCAACAACAGGCTGAGCAAGTGCAGAATGACTGTTGAGTGTGCTTTTGGCCATTTTTAAAGGCCTGCTGGTGCTGCCTATAAGGGAGGCTGGACCTGGGCTATGACAATATTCCTATGCTTATCGCCGCTTGCTGTATGCTCCATAATATTTGTGAAGGGAAGGGTGAAAGCTTCACTCAGGGCTGGACCACTGAGGCTCAGTGCCTGGAGGCTGAATTTGAACAGCCAGAGACCAGGGCTATTAGAGGGGTTCATTACCGGTCCATAAGGATCAGGGATGCCTTGAGGCAGCAATTTGAAGCTGAAAGCCACTAATATTTGTTGCTATGCTCAGGAGTGCAGTGCTTGTAATGCTAGAAGGTGATTGTGATTGGTACAGATGATACACTATGAAGGTGTAAGAAAATTGCCTGTTGCTTTGCAGGGCAGTTTGCTTACAATCAATGGAATAAAGATTGCTTTCAAACCAAAATTATTCTTTTATTAAAAAACAACAACCGTAGGAGAGAGACAAAAAACACACATCAGCACTGTGGGGACTGGAGGGAGGGTGAGTCCAGGAGGAAGTGGGGTCCCAGGATAGTTAAAGATTTGTGTATGTCGAGATATCATATGCAACCTTGTCCTTTGGAGTACAGTGCAGTGGGTACTGTACTTCAGCAGGGCTAAACTGCAGAGGGACGGGTGTTGAGGGTAGTGGAAGTCTGCAGTGCTGGACTGTGAGGGGGGAGAAGTGGAATGCAGCGGGTACAGACTGGAGCCAGGAGGTAGATAAGAGTCTGTTGGCTGTGTCTGGGGGGCACATGGGAAACAGTTTTGCGACAGCGGCTGCAGGGGGAAGGCGAGCATGGAGCTGCTCGGTTTGCAGTGCTAGTAGCTCCTGGAGTGTGTCCGCTTGGCGCTCCATAACGTTTAAGAGCCACTCCATGGCTTTGTTCTGGTGCACTGCGTTCTCCTTTCGGTCCCTCTTCTTGCTGTCCCGCCACTCCTTCAGTTCTTGTTTTTTGGCTGCGTAGTGCATCGTGACATCACGCAGAAAGCCCTCTTTAGTTTTTCGTGGCCGCTTTCTAATTCTGCGCAGCCGTTCAGACGGCAATAACAAAGAGGGGGGTTGGGGTCCCAAGGTCATATCTGTGAAGCCAAAATGCAACATTTTACGGAAGCAGTATTATTTGCAACACACAGACCTCTGATTCAGTGATTTAAAACACAGCCCCCTCCACATCCTTGTCCAAGCTTTCCTCCTCCTGGCTCAATCCACTCTCGACTGGCACATGAGCCACCGAAGTATCCACAGTGGTCTTTGCAGTGGAGATGGGGTCGCTGCCGAGTATCACATCCAGCTCTTTGTAGAACTGCCAGCTCATGGGTCCAGCAGTTTGCTTCCCACGCTTTGTCGTAGGCATTCTGCAGCTCATTCACTTTGACCCTGTACTGCAGTGTGTCCCAGTCATCCCCTTTCTCTCATGCATCGTGAAATCTGTCCATAGGTATCATAATTCCTATGGCTGGAGTGCAGCTGGGACTGGACAGCCTCCTCTCCCCAAATGCTGATGAGGTCCAGCAGCTCGGCATTGTTCCAAGTGGGGGATTGCCTGATCTGCGGAACAGGCATGGTCACCTGGAAAGATGCGCTGAGACCACTGCACGTGTCACCGAGCAAACAGGAAGAGGATTTTTGAAAATTCCCAAGGAATTTTAGGGATGGGGCTCACAGTTGGTCACCTGAGGGCAGGGCAGTAGAGTTCAAACTGATGACCAGAGAGGCGAGAACAGGACACCTCCCGGAGGCCAGCTGCAGTGCTGTAATCGACCAGGGTGTCTACACTGGCACCGCAGCGCTGTAGCCCTGCACAGAAAGCCGTGTGCCTCTCAGGGTGGGTTTTTTTTTGTTTGTTTTTTACAGTGCTGCAACTACGCAGTTTCTGCGCACTAAGTGGCTTGGCAGTGTGTACACCTCAGGAGTTACACTGCAGAAAGCTGCTTTACTGCACAGAAACTTGCCAGTGTAGACAAGGCCTATGAAAATAATACTTAGTTTATTGCAAATCCCATGAGACCAGATTCTCATTGCATTAGGGCAACCTACATTGAAGCTACTGGAGTTACAGTGGTCTAACTGAGAGGAAAATTTGACCTGTGTATATTAATGTTACTTTCATCAAAGCAAATTTTGAAAACTTTGCACTTGATTTTACTTGAACGCTTTTTGTAATGTTTTCTGACTTCTGTGTATGTTACACCTGCTTTTGTTATTTTGTGGCTTTTAGTTTTATCTGACAAAATTATTCCCATATGTTCTCTGAAACCTACAGTAAACCTCATTCACTGAAACAAAACCTATTGACACATACAGACTTTTCTCCATCAATCATGTGCTCATGGAACCCGGCAGATATTGCTGGAGACTTTCTTTTTCAAAGAAATATAAGCATTCCTTTTCCCATAGGAGTGAAGTAAACAAATGTGAGCTTTAGCAATTGACCTCTTCTTGGCAGAAGGGGAAACAGTTGACTAGCATCAAATGTCTTGAAACTTTGGCTTCCCTGGGGAAGGAAGACAATAGCACCTGTTAGGAAGATCTTGTGTGATTTTAATTTTATTATGGAATTACACCTGTTCAGTACATAGCAAAAGAATCCATATCATACAGTGAATCTATACTATACACACAAGAAGAAGGATAAAGAACCAAATTCTTTTTTAAAATTACACCTATTCAGATAGAAATATATCTGCAAAATAAATGGGAAATACTACAATTTCAAAGCAAGGACACTGAGTATATGTTCTATGAGCATAAATACATAAAACTACGCTGTAACATTAGATTCTGTGAAGGTGGTGAAATCAGTATGTGGGTGTTTTCTTTGTATAAGAAAGTGTTTAAAAAGGCTTTTTAAAACTCTGTCCATTCTTGCAATATCATAGTACAGTATGTTTCTGGCAATCAGCCAATGATGAGAACACCTCAAATCTAGTAATGCTGGTAATGAGATACTTTCTGCAAATATGATGTAGATTGACGTAATTTGAAATTAGCTGGTAGCAAGTTAAAATTAATATGTACTATGGCTGTCAATTAATCGCAGTTAGCTTACACGATTAACTTTAAAAAAATGGTGATTGAAAAAAATTAATCGCGATTAATCGCAGTTTTAATCACACTGTTAAACAATGGAATACCATTTGAAATGTAGTAAATATTTTGGATGTTTTTCTACGTTTTTCAAATATATTGATTTAAATTACAACACAGAATTCAAATTGTACAGTGCTCACTTTATATTATTTTTATTACAAATATTTGCACTCTAAATTATAAGAAATAATATTTTTCAATTCACCTCATACAAGTACTGTAGTGCAATCTCTTTATCGTGAAAGCACAGTTTACAATGTATTTTTTTGTTGTTACATAACTGCACTCAAAAACAAAACAATGTAAAACTTTAGAGCCTGCAAGTCCACTCAGTCCTGCTTCTTGTTCAACCAATCGCCAAGACAGACAAGTTTGTTTACATTTACGGGAGATAATGCTGCCCGCTTCTTATTTACAATGTCACTTGAAAGTGAGAACAGACATTTGCTTGGCACTTTTGTAGCTGGTGTTGCAAGGTATTTACATGCCAGATATGCTAAACATTCATATGCCCCTTCATGCTTTGGCCACCATTCCATAGGACATGCTTCCATGCTGATGACACTTGTTTAAAAAAAATAATGCATTAATTAAATTTGTGACTGAACTCATTGGGGGAAAATTTACCCGCATTCTGCCATATATTTCATGGTAGAGCATTCTTGGCAGGGCCGGCTCCAGGCACCAGCGAAGGAAGTGGGTGCTTGGGGTGGCACATCTGAAGGGGCAGCATTCCGGCCGTTCCTGGGGTGGCGTATTTCAAGGGCTGTGTTGTTCTTTGTTTTTTTTTTCTTTTCTTTTCCCGCTTGGGGCGGCAAAAAAGCTAGAGCTGGCCCTGATTCTTGGGTCATGACCCAGCATGTTGTTCATTTTAAGAACACTTTTTCGCTGCAGCTTTGACAAAATGCAAAAAAGGTACCAATGTGGGATTAAAGATAGCTACAGCAATCAACCCAAGGTTTAAGAATCTGAAGTGCCTTCCAAAATCTGAGAGGGACGGAGTGAGGAGCATGCTTTCAGAAGTCTTAAAAGAGCAACACACTGATGTGGAAACTACAGAACCCGAACCACTGAAAAAGAAAATCAACCTTCTGCTGGTGACATCTGACTCAGATGATGAAAATAAACATGCGTTGGTCTGCACTGCTTTGGATCGTTATCGAGCTGAGAACCCATCATCAGCATGGACATATGTCCTCTGGAATGGTGGTTGAAGCATGAAGGGACATATGAATCTTTAGCCCATCTGGCATGTAAATATCTTGCAATGCTGGCTACAACAGTGCCATGCAAACATTTGTTCTCACTTTCAGGTGACATTGTTAACAAGAAGCAGGCAGCATTATCTCCAGAAAATTGTAACCAAACTTGTTTGTCTGAGCGATTGGCTGAACAAGAAGTAGGACTGAGTGGACTTGTAGGCTGAAAAGTTTTACTTTGTTTTATTTTTGAATGTAGTTTTTTTTTTGTACATAACACTACATTTGTAAGTTCAACTTTCACCATAAATAGATTGAGCTACAGTACTTGTATTAAGTTAACTGAAAAATATTATTTTTTATTTTTACAGTGCAAATATTTATTTTTATTATAAATATAAAGTGAGCACTGTACACTTTGTATTCTGTTATAATTGAAGTCAACATATTTGAAAATGTGCAAAACATCCAAAGTATTTATATAAATGGTATTCTATTATTGTTTAACAGTGTGATTAATCATGATTAATGTTTTTAATCGCACGATTAATCACAATTAATGTTTTTTAATTGCTTGACAGCCCTAATACGTACCATACGCACCTTAACCATCCACACTTTTGAGGCATGTAACTAAGAAGTCCTACCTGTTACCTATGAATATTTAACTTCCTTTGATTGTAACCACTCCTAGAAACTCTTAGGTCATGTCTCTGTTCACACATATCCCCTTATGCATGAATGAAAGTTCTTACAAAGGGCTGTGCAGCCACAACAACAACCATATTGGTTCACAGTTCCAAAAGGGAGAAATGACCATTTCCCTTTCTTTGAAGAAGTCTGACTCGGGAGGGATGATGGTACAAGCCCCCCACATCCACTCACAGGGAAACTTTCTCTTGTCCTATCTCTGGTTAAACCTCTTTCCAGTGTGGCAGCTCCACATGATGTAACCCCATAATTTCTATAGTTCTCTGTGGAGCTTTCACAGGGAAGAATCTAGAAAAGGATATGTGGAGGCCTGAGCTGTCCTCTTCCCCTTCCCCTTCCCACTCCCATGACACGTGAGCTTCCCACTGCCATCCTCAGATCCACAGGATGTAACCATGGAGGTACTGCATACTATTTTGCACTCCTTCCACTCTGGCATAACCATCCTTACTTCTGAATTGGTCAGGTTGGGAAGGAGGGTTATCTGTATGGCACTAAGGGGCCTGTACATACCTTACTTCTGCTTAGAACGAGGGCAGCATTTTGCCATATACTGATACAAGTGCCTCAGCTCTGAGATGAATTTTGCCCTTTAATTGTTTACATAAAGTTTCACAACCGTTATGCAAGAATTCTTAGCTTCATCCTTAGAGTGGAAATAAATAAATTCAATTTGTCACTTGTTGCCAATTCTAAAGTTCATACTGAAAGGTAGCAATATGATCTCTTTACCCAGACAGGATTAGATTGATAAAGTACAGAACATTCCACTCCCCCCCCATAAGTCTCTTTTTGCAGTGGAAAACTTGAGTTCCCTTTCTCTTGTTCTAGTTTTAGTTCCAGCTGAGACAGATCTTTCTTAATAACTGAGCTTATCCTAAAGAGCTGCCAATTTATATCTAATGCAAAATGGCTTTAACTACTTCTAGTGCATGGTCAGGATTAAAAATAGTGTGGACAATGTGGATTTCCACTGCTCTCCCCGCTTCAGCTTTCTCTGGGTTTCTAATCTATGTGAAAAAAATATAGATTTGGTGGCAAAATATGCCATGCTACTTCTTTTTGTAAACGGTGCTTTACTGTTTATCTTGAGACTTCAAGAGATCTAGCCAGGTTTCTTGGTCCAGACTAGTCATCAGACTCAAACCAGTGCTACTTCAGGCAGGTAGAGGTAACTTTATTTTCCTCATGACTGATTTTATTTTATTTTTGTCAGCTGCACCTTGTCTTTGTTTATGATATTTTTAAAATTTATCTTAACTTGTGCTTTGTGTCTGGCATGACCTGATCAGCATTAGGGATGCATTGTATAAGGTACGTGTTGAAGGCCCAATTCAGTGCCCTTATTCAAGCAAAACTTAGTCCAACGTTTTGTTTGATAAAGATTGCAGTTCATGGCTCTGTCCAGGTCTTGGTATGAGACTGTATGTTCCTGTATATCTTCTGAGACATAAGTAAAAGTGTAAGAAATTATTTTTCTTTGTTTATCTCTGTCTCTACTGGTTCGTCTGGTGGTTTAACATGGCATCTATGAAATGTTTTTTTCTGTCATATTTCTATTGTAACTTGAAAACAGATATAGACAAATTGCCTCCAGTTTTGAGCAGAGTACCCGAAAGGACTAAGGAACTGGCACTTTAGAATATTTCAGTTAATTGCCACGGAGCACCTGTTTCTTAGAGGTAAATTCCTTATTCCTCTCTAGCCTACTCATCACATATATCATGGCAACTGAAATCATGGGTATGATATCAAAAGGCTCAGAATGAGTTCTCCAGTGTCCTGACATGGGTTGGGTTCTTTCCCACCTGGCTATTTAAAAAGGAGGAACTCCAAAGGTGCAACATCTTATAGATACTGGAATTATCCTATTTGGGTTTTTTGTTTGTTTGTTTTTGTGTTTTTTTGTTTTGTCTTTGAAATTAAGAAGAAATATGAGACAGGATACGTGGTCATTCTTTCTCTCTGAAAAGTTCCACTTGATCCTTTTTTATTCCATCCTTGATTGGAGATTGGCAGAAGGACTTTAGATCAACATATTTTTAAAATGTAGATTTATTGTTACCATGATGTTTATAATGTTATCAGTGGTAACTAAGGTACAAGTAATCATGACATAATCACCTTTATAATGTGCAATCACAATAAAGTCCAGACCATTGATACGTATACTTGGTGCTTTAAAAGGGCCAACTTCACAAAGCTGAAATCTGTTATGAGTCAGAACAGCTGGGAGGAAGAACTTAATCAGAAAAATGTGAATTATAATTGGGAATTGTTTAAGAACACTTAGATGCTCAAAAAGCAACAATCCCACAATCAGGAAAGAGGCTATATTGGCTAATAAGCCAACCTGATTAGAGGGGAAGTGAAGGCAGCTATAAAAAAATTAAATTTAAATCAATAAAAATAAAAGGAAGAAAGGGAAAGTTGATAGTTATGAGTATAAATCAGAAGATAGGAATTATAGAAAACTGATAAGGGAAGCAAAAGGACACAAAGAGAAATCTATGACCAGCAGACTTAAGGACAGTAGGAAAGACTTTTAAAAGTATATTAAGAACAAAAGGAATCCTAACAATTGTGCTGGTCCATTACTAGCTATAAATGAATTATCAAAAACAATTCAGACAAGTTCGACGTGTTTGATAAATATATCTGTTCTGTATTTGAGGAAAAAACCAGATGATGTAGTCCAGGGGTTCTCAAATGGGACTGTGACCCCTCAGGGGGTTGCGAGGTTATTACATGGGGGATTGCAAGCTGTCAGACTCCACCCCAAACTCCGTTTCACCTGCAGCAATTATAATTGTGTTCAATATTAAAAAAATTTTTTTTTAATTTATAAGGGGGGTGGGTTGCTGTGTAAAAGGGGTCACCAGAACAAAAGTTTGAGAACCAATGATGTTAGGGTGACCAGATGTCCCGATTTTATAGGGACAGTCCCGATTTTTGGGTCTTTTTCTTATATAGGCTCCTATTACCCCGCACCCCCTGTCCCGATTTTTCATACTTGCTGTCTGGTCACCCTAAATGATGTAGTCATGTCATATAACACTCTTTCCATTCCACTAGTATCTTAAGAGGATCTTAAACAACAGCTACTGAAGTTAACTTGCATCCAGGCCTGTCAATGTTGATTCTCAATAGGACTTGGAACCATGGAGAAGTTCCAGAATACTTAAATTAAAAAAACCTCACTAATATTATGTCAATATTTTAAAAGGATAAAAACACAATAATCCGGGTATTATAGACCTGTCAATCCCGAACAAGATAATGGAATGGCTGATATAGGACTTGATTCCTAAATAATTAAAGGAGGGTAATATAATTAATCCCAGTCAACATGAATTAATAGAAAATAGATCCTGTCAAACGAACCTGATATATATTTTTGATGTGATTACAAGTTTTGTTGATAAAGGTAATAGTGTCGATGTAATATATAATATACTTCTGTAAAACATTTCACTTGGTTCTGCATGACATTTTGATTCAGTAACTAGAACAATATAAAATTAACATGGAACATATTAAATGAATTAAAAGCTGGGTAACTGATAGTTCTCAAAATGTAATTGTTAATGGAGAATCATATCTGAACAGGTGTGTTTCTAGTGTTGTCCTGCAGGGACTGGTTCTTGGCCCTACACCATTTATTATTTTTATTAATGACCTGGAAGAAAATATAAAATTATCACTGATAAAATTTGCAGATGACACAAAAATTGGGAGAGTGGTAAATAATGAAGACACATCACTGATACAGCGCAATCTGGATTGCTTGGTAAACTAGGGTCAAGCAAACAATATGCATTTGAATATAGCTAAACGTATCCATCTAGGAACAAAGAATGTAGACAATACTTACAGGATCGGGGACTCTATCCTGGAAAGCAGTGACTCTGGAAACAATGTGGGGATCATGGTGGATAATCAGCTTCCAGCGCGATGCTGTGACCAAAAGGGCTAATGTGATCCTTGGATGTATAAACAGGGGAATCTTGAGTAGGAGTAGAGAGGGTATTTTACTGCTGTATTTGGCATTGGTACAGCAGCAGCTGGAATACTGTGTCTGGTTCTGGTGTCCAAAATTCAAGAAGGATGTTGATAAATTGAAGAGAGTTCAGAGAAGAGTCACGAAAATTGAAAGATTAGAAAACATGCCATATAGTGATAGACTCAAGGAGCTCAATTTATTTAGAGAAGGCTAAGGGGAGACTTGATTGCAGTCTATAAGGACTTACACGGGAAACAAATATTTAATAATGGGCTCTTCAGACTAGCAGAGAAAGGTATAACATGATCCAATGGCTGGAAGTTAAAGCTAGACAAATTCAGACTGGAAATAAAGTGCAAATTTTTAACAATGAAAATAATTTACCATTGGAACAACTTACCAAGGGTGGCTTCTCCATCACTGACCACCTTTAAATCAAGATTGGATGCTTTTCTAAAAGGTCTGCTCTAGGAATTATTTTGGGGAAGTTCTATGACGTGTTATACAGGAGGTCAGATTAGATGATCACAATGGTTCCCTCTGGCCTTGGAATCTTAATCGATAAATAATGTTCAAGTGATTTTACATATATAAAGAGAGAGTTTGTTTGATTAGCCTATTCAGAGTGCAAGAAAACAGAAATACTTCTGCAGAACGCTAGATATTTCTCTTCAAAATTTAGAATAAAAGTTGCTATAGGATTGTTAAATGTTCCACAGATATTTTGCCCTTGTCACAAAGCTTTTCTTTCCATATCATTATTATATGTTTTAGATTTTGTAATCGTGAGAAAATTATTAAATCTATATTGTGCTGTGTTTGCATATATAGGTGAGTGAAGAACATACCCCACCATTAAAGCCTACATTTGTTTACAGTCTTAAACATTTTTATGGAATGTGTAAAATGTAACAGAACATAGCTTTCTAAAAACTGTTGACACAATGTCTGTTTACTACATTATTCTGACTTAGCTAGAAAGTTAATGAAATTTATATTTGTTTATAGCTGCTTTTCAAATAATAGACTGTAAAGAAGCTTTTGGAAATTCTTGTATTTATCCAAAATTGCCCACGCAGACTGTAATGGAGTGATACAGAAAACAGTTTACAGGAATGTCACCTTAGGCCTTTATGTACATGAGAACATTCAGGAAGATTAATTCGAATGAACTTTTAAAGTGGATTCATTAAGCCACATTAAATCCCTGTGTGGATGCTCTTATTTAGAATTAAAGTGGCCTTAATTCAGTTTAGTTTATTTCACTTTGGAAGTTTAATATGATTTAAGTAATGCACTTTAAATTCACACCTTTAGTTAATTTTGTATTAGTTTTTCTGAGTGTGTGTGTAGGCCAGCCCTTGGATACTAACAGTGTCCACGTTTTAAAAAAATTGAATTGTGTGTCATAACATGAACCTTTTTCTAAACTATGAACACAAAATATTTTTGTTGGGAAAAACAAGTTTAGGTAAAATAGATTTGCTTGATTTTTTTTTTCAGTATTTTGTTTAGATACTTTGCAGTTGAGAAATGGAATGCTTCAATTTTCTAAAGTGAATAGTGATTTTGCTTGCCTCAATTTTTGGGCATCCATGTTGAGAAACCGTCACAGTTTTTTTCAGAAGGTGTGTAATCAGTAGTTTCTGAGAGCTTGGCTACACACTTCAAGGTGTGATTTCTAACGTGTTGCACATTAATTGGTCCATGTAGACGCTGTTGATGCGTACTAAAAGTTCCCTAGTGCACTTCTACTTAGCGCTGAAACTGATTGGGAATAATTATGGAATATTCTTTAGATATCACTTTACAAAGCCTTCACTCCTACAACTTGATCTAAGCAAATCGATCTTTGTGCTATGTACACATAACCTCTAAATCACACCTCTTTATGGTGTGTCATTCTGGAACCCAGAATTAACTAGTAATTCTTTTAACTTTAGCCTGACAGACCTAAAACATCTTTGTGAATAGGTTTCAGTGTAGTAGCCATGTTAGTCTGTGTCAGCAAAATGAAAATAAGAAAGAAAAACTTGTAGCACCTTAGAGACTAACAAATTTATTTCAGCATAAGCTTTCGTGGGTTAGTACCCACTTCATCGGATGCATGGAATGAAACATACAGTAGACAGATATTTATACAGTCAGAGAAACATGATAAGGTGGAGGTGCATAGACCAACCTTAAGCGGCTAATTAATTGAGGGGAACCATAACAGCAGGGGAAGAAAAACCTTTGAAGTGATAAACAAGATGGTCACACAGGTGTGAATGAGGATCGTTAACTTAAGGGAAATAGATTCAATTAACGTAATGGCCGAGCCATTCGAGGTCCTTATTTAATCCTGAGGTAATACAATCTAGTTTGCATATCAATTCGAGTTCAACAGTTTCTCTTTGAAGTCTGCTTTTCGAGTTAATCTGTCGCAACACTGCTACCCTCAAGTCTATCAGTGAGTGATTAGGGAGGTTGAAGTGTTCTCCTACTGGTTTTTGAATGTTATGATTCCTGATATCAGATTTATGTCCATTTATTCTTTTGCGTAGAGACTGTCCAGTTTGGCCAATGTACATGGCAGAGGGGCATTGCTGGCACATGATGGCATATATCACATTGGTAGATGTGCAGGTGAATGAGCCCCTGATGGTGTGGCGGATGTGATTAGGCCCTGTGATGGTATCACTTGAATCGATATGTGGACAGAGTTGTCATCGGGCTTTGTTGCAAGGATAGGTTCCTGGGTTAGTGTTTTTGTTGTATGGTGTGTGGTTGCTGGTGAGTATTTGCTTCAGGTTGGGGGGCTGTCTGTAAGCAAGGATTGGTCTGTCCTCCAAGATCTGTGAGAGTGAGGGATCATCTTTTAGGATAGGTTGTAGATCTTTGATGATGCGCTGGAGAGGTTTTAGTTGGGGGCTAAAGGTGACGGCTAGTGGTGTTCTGTTATTTTCTTTTTTGGGCCTGTCTTGTAGTAGGTGACTCCTGGGTACTCTTCTGGCTCTGTCAATCTGTTTTTTCACTTCAGCAGGTGGGTATTGTAGTTGTAAGAATGCTTGATAGAGATCTTGTAGGTGTTTGTCTCTGTCTGAGGGATTGGAGCAAATGCGGTTGTATCTTAGAGCTTGGCTGTAAACAATGGATCGTGTGGTGTGTCCAGGATGGAAGCTGGAAGCATGTAGGTAAGTATAGCGGTCAGTAGGTTTCCAGTATAGGGTGGTGTTTATGTGACCATCACTTATTAGCACAGTGGTGTCTAGGAAATGGACTGCTTGTGTGGACTGGTCTAGGCTGAGGTTGATGGTGGGATGGAAATTGTTGAAATCATGGTGGAATTCCTCAAGGGCTTCTTTTCCATGGGTCCAAATGATGAAGATATCATCAATGTAGCGCAAGTAGAGTAGGGGTGTTAGGTGACGAGAGCTGAGGAAGCGTTGTTCTAAGTCAGCCATAAAAATGTTGGCATACTGTGGGGCCATACGGGTACCCATAGCAGTGCCACTGACTTGGAGGTATATATTGTCCCCAAATGTGAAATAGTTGTGGGTGAGGACAAAATCACAAAGTTCGGCCACCAGGTTAGCCGTGGTAGTATCGGGGATACTGTTCCTGACAGCTTGTAGTCCATCGTTGTGTGGAATGTTAGTGTAGAGGGCTTCTACATCCATAGTGGCCAGGATGGTGTTGTCTGGAAGATCACCGATGGATTGTAGTTTCCTCAAGAAGTCAGTGGTGTCGCGAAGATAGCTGGGAGTGCTGGTAGCATAGGGCCTGAGGAGAGAGTCTATATAGCCAGACAATCCTGCTGTTAGGGTGCCAATGCCTGAGATGATGGGGCGTCCAGGATTTCCAGGTTTATGGATCTTGGGTAGCAGATAGAATGCCCCTGGTCGGGGTTCTAGGCACGTGTCTGTACAAATTTGTTCTTGTGCTTTTCCAGGGAGTTTCTGGAGCAGATGGTGTAGTTTCTTTTGGTACTCCTCAGTGGGGTCAGAGGATAAAGGCCTGTAGAATGTGGAGTTACAGAGCTGTCTGACAGCTTCTTGTTCATATTCCAACTTATTCATGATGACGACAGCTCCTCCTTTGTCAGCCTTTTTGATTATGATGTTAGAGTTGTTCCTGAGGCTGTTGATGGCATTGTGTTCTGCACGGCTGAGGTTATGGGGCAAGTGATTTTGCTTTTCTACAATTTCAGCTCGAGCACGGCGACGGAAGCAGTCTATGTAGAAGTCCAATTTGTTGTTTCGACCTTTCAGGAGGAGTCCTTCAGGAGGGCCTCTCCTTTTGTCCCTCCAGACCCACGAACATGATACAGTTCTGCGGTGACCTAGAATCTTACTTTCGACGTCTCCGACTCAAAGAATATTTCCAACAGACCTCTGTACAACATACTAACCCACAGAATCCTTCCTACCAAAACTACAAAAAGAAGGATTCTGCGTGGACTCCTCCTGAAGGTCGAAACAACAAATTGGACTTCTACATAGACTGCCAGCATTTTTATGGCTGACTTAGAACAACGCTTCCTCAGCTCTCGTCACCTAACACCCCTACTCTACTTGCGCTACATTGATGATATCTTCATCATTTGGACCCATGGAAAAGAAGCCCTTGAGGAATTCCACCATGATTTCAACAATTTCCATCCCACCATCAACCTCAGCCTAGACCAGTCCACACAAGCGGTCCATATCCTAGACACCACTGTGCTAATAAGTGATGGTCACATAAACACCACCCTATACCGGAAACCTACTGACCGCTATACTTACCCACATGCTTCCAGCTTCCATCCTGGACACACCACACGATCCATTGTTTACAGCCAAGCTCTAAGATACAACCGCATTTGCTCCAATCCCTCAGACAGAGACAAACACCTACAAGATCTCTATCAAGCATTCTTACAACTACAATACCCACCTGCTGAAGTGAAAAAACAGATTGACAGAGCCAGAAGAGTACCCAGGAGTCACCTACTACAAGACAGGCCCAAAAAAGAAAATAACAGAACACCACTAGCCGTCACCTTTAGCCCCCAACTAAAACCTCTCCAGCGCATCATCAAAGATCTACAACCTATCCTAAAAGATGATCCCTCACTCTCACAGATCTTGGAGGACAGACCAATCCTCGCTTACAGACAGCCCCCCAACCTGAAGCAAATACTCACCAGCAACCACACACCATACAACAAAAACACTAACCCAGGAACCTATCCTTGCAACAAAGCCCGATGCCAACTCTGTCCACATATTGATTCAAGTGATACCATCACAGGGCCTAATCACATCCGCCACACCATCAGGGGCTCATTCACCTGCACATCTACCAATGTGATATATGCCATCATGTGCCAGCAATGCCCCTCTGCCATGTACATTGGCCAAACCGGACAGTCTCTACGCAAAAGAATAAATGGACATAAATCTGATATCAGGAATCATAACATTCAACCTCCCTAATCACTCACTGATAGACTTGAGGGTAGCAGTGTTGCGACAGATTAACTCGAAAAGCAGACTTCAAAGAGAAACTGTTGAACTCGAATTGATATGCAAACTAGATTGTATTACCTCAGGATTAAATAAGGACCTCGAATGGCTCGGCCATTACGTTAATTGAATCTATTTCCCTTAAGTTAACGATCCTCATTCACACCTGTGTGACCATCTTGTTTATCACTTCAAAGGTTTTTCTTCCCCTGCTGTTATGGTTCCTCTCAATTAATTAGCCTCTTAAGGTTGGTCTATGCACCTCCACCTTATCATGTTTCTCTGACTGTATAAATATCTGTCTACTGTATGTTTCATTCCATGCATCCGATGAAGTGGGTACTAATCCACGAAAGCTTATGCTGAAATAAATTTGTTAGTCTCTAAGGTGCTACAAGTTTTTCTTTCTTATTTTCATCTTTGTGAATAGTTACTGGTGAATGGGGAGTATGCATTTGAACCAGTTTTATTTAGGAGATGCCTGATCTTGTCTGGTCCCAATGTGGCTTCCAAGATTAATAAAATTGTTCCAACGGTTCATGTTCTTCTTTTCATGTCTATGCAGTTCCTATCTGTAATGCGGGTACAGAAATAATTTTCAGCATTTATAAAACAAATAAAATTAATGGTTTTAAGATTTGTGATGTAACTTCTGGGAGTTTAATATAAATTCCTGTCAGATTGTATCGTTCAAATTTGTCACATGAAAAGCAAATTGGAAGAGTAAAATACATGAGACGTGTTTTGTTCTATTCGTTGCTTTATTTTCATCCTGTGTATTTTAATTAACCAAGTATAAAAGTATTGCTGCATTGTGAAATCCATGTGGACACAAGGCGTGTTTCTTTCTGGATGTGACTTGTTTGTTAGTTAGGCACTCATTTCTGCTGTCTTTTCAATAGATTAGTAGCAACTGTTTCTTGAACATGACCAAAGCAGTGCCGTCATTGGGCTCATGACTTGGGTAGAGAGGGTAGTGTCATAGGAAGAGCAGGATAGGATCTTTAGCTTTGGAAGTAAACTGCTGGAAAGAAGACAAGCAGGAGTGAGTGAGAAATAAGAGGTGTGAACATCCTTTTGTGATTGGAAGCTTCTTGCTTGGATGATAACCAGGGAGGTACATACCCAAAGGTCTGAACTGCTCTGGCCACATACCAGAAAACAATTGCCAGACAAAATCAAAAGCAATAAACAGGTAAACTTTTTTAATCCACCACAGCTGCTACTGTATAATACAGATACTGAAGCAAACGGAGTTTCAGCTTGGCTTTGCTGGTTTTGAGCCAGTCACATTCCCTTTACACAGAAAAGGTCTATACTCTGTGTGCAATAAAATTAACATGATACAGTAGTAATCTTATTCTCGCAAGCTATAGTATCCCATATTTTCTTAAGATCATCCAAAAAAAAAATTGGTTTTGTTTTAATTCAGTCTTTGTGGCAAAGTATTTATTTGTGCCACTATTTAGAATTTTCTGTATTAGATCTGTGTAAATTGTACATAGGGGACTTCGGAGCCAAACATTTTTTTCTATGAACACCATGTCTCCAATTAATTTCCCGCAACTGCCATTTTATTCCTAATTTTTATTCCATACATACATTGTGATAAAATCTCATGCTATTCATTCAGCAGTTGCTCATGCAAAGATTTATCATGCTTTTTAAAAAAATGTGAACAAATCTTCTAACTTAACTGCCTCACAAGGGAGCTATAAAAAGACTTTAATGGTGATGCATAGTAAGGTGTGTTCATTAACTGTCTAGTATAATTTGGTTGGGGATTTCCCTTTCTCAGTTTATAAATTACGATACAGTGTTGAGGGATTTAATATGTGGAAATGACGTCTTATTACTGTGTTGATTTGATGGCTGATCTTATGGCAGAAATTCTAAAGCCAATGGTTGAGTGCTGTGCAGGAATCTTTGAAGGAGAGAAAAATAACAAACTAACATATTTTTATAATCATTAACTTGCCAAAGTTGATTTTAAACCCCTTACTTTTAGTCAGAGCTAGTAACATGCTGAATCCTTTTAAAAATCCAAATTTTGTGATGCACATTCCAGCCATTCTGAAATTGAAAAGAATTCCTATTAGCAGAACCATCCCAGTCGCTGCACAGACTTCTAGAGGATAAGCATCCTGGTTGTCTCCATTAAGTGACAAAGTTGAATGTTTTACACTGTGAGAAATTTTAGTCTACTTTTTGGATAAGTAGAAGCGACAGAGTCCTGTGGCTTATAGACTAACAGACGTACTGGAGCATAAGCTTTCGTGGATGAATACCCACTTCTTCAGATGCCGTCAGTACCAGGTTGAGTAATCAAGACTGCTGACCAGGGAAAAAATCCACTTCATCCCTTCCCTAACAAACCGAGGGATGCACCCCACCCATGTATGGATTGTCTACATCACTACTGACTTGGACTATTAATGTATTTCATGGGTGGCGTTCCCAAGCCCACTTATCCACTGACACTCTAAAAACTACCACACACCAGTCTGGATCTTTGCTAGTTATGCGATATATATGTACCCCGAGAACCTTATAACTGATACTTGAAATCCCCCATAACCCAAGCCTGATCCCAGATGTACAGTACCTTACTTCTTAACTTGTGTAAATTTGATTCTAAACATTAACTTTGTTGCATCTGAAGAAGTGGGTATTCACCCACGAAAGCTTATGTTCCAATACGTCTGTTAGTCTATAAGGTGCCACAGGACTCTTTGTCGCTTCTACAGATCCAGACTAACACTGCTACCCCTCTGATATTTGGATAAGATTACCCTGTTTAAGACCAGATTGTTGGCCCTTGTGGTAGCATAACTGTGTCTGGGAAGAACAAATGCAACATTTTCTCTGGTTGAGTTTCAGTCAGCTTTACTTAGGGGCTGTCTGCATATGGAAATTTACCAACATAATTATACTTCCATAGTTATACTGGCATAACTCCCCATGTGGACACCCTTATTCCATCATAAGTGTGGCTTTGTCTAGTTTAGCTTGTGTCACTTTGAAAATGGTATAAACTAAACTGAAAAAAGGCACTTATTCTGGAATTAGAGTGGGGACTTAAGGCTTGTATACACTTAAAACACTGCAGCATAGATGCTGCTTACACCAATGAGAGGGATTCTCCTGTCAGTGTAGGTAATCCACCTCCTTGAAGAACGGTAATTAGGTCTATAGAAGAATTCTTCCGATGACCTAGTGCTGTCTACACAGGGACTTAGGTTGGCTTAATTATACTGTTCAGGTGTGTGGATTTTTTGGTCTACACTAGTATAACTATAGTGAAATAAGTTTGCCAGTAAATTTCCCTGTGCAGACAAGCCCTTATTGAGATTATGTTGTGTTTGGGAATCTTTGGGTTTTCTCCAATAAAATTTTCTTTCTTCTCTCACTTCTATTTAATATGTATACATAGGCCTTATTGAGAGGGGTTGCTTGTTGAATAAAATAAGTCTTTGTAGCCTCCAAAGAAATGAAATCAAATATGCCTTGGGAATTATCATTGTTTATGGTCTCTGCAAAGTGCCACAATGGATAAAAGTAGAGAGAGGGGGAGAGAAAGAAGGCTTACATATAAATATATACTTACTTCTTATTTCAGTGTAATGGGCTGTTCTCTTTATACTTTGCCCTTTGTCATCTTATATACGGATAAAATTTGGTGTTAATAAATCACAGGATCCTAGTAACTGCCACACTAGATCATACCATTGGTTTAGTTAATCAGGTATTCTGCTTCCAGGAGTGATTCATGATAATTTATTAAGCATCATGTTGGCTTTCTTTGTAGTGAGTATTACTGTACGTGTGTGTGATTTGATTAATGACTTACTTTTATTAAACAGGGATAATTACTATAACAAAATCCATGCCGTTTGTAAACACTTAAAAATAAGCTGACAATTACTACGCCCTTCCTATGAGCAATTGTTGCTAATCATTTTAACATATGGGATGGGAGGTAATTGGCCAAAAAGTGTTTTATGTAAGAGTATTGGTGCATGAAAAGAATTCTAAAATGGATGTGATCTAATTATTGGTTACTTCTTATTTTCATCTCTATTCATGCTGTTTGAATTAAGCTCAATTAAGTGAATTCAGTAGCTTGAGAATCCCCTCAACACTGTTCAGATCTATGAACCATGTTGTACCCTCATTTCATATGGATGATGTGGTCCCAAGCGCTAAGTTCTCCCTTGCACAAAAATACTTTGCATAAGCATGAAGAAGGTCCATAAGTTTCAACACGCAGAGGTTGAGTTTTTTTCCTCAGCATTCCACCATCAGGATGGATAGGGCAGATTTTTCCAGATTAAACTAATTGCTGGTGCTGGTGTGTATTAAACCAGTTTCTGGTTCTGAGAATATCTCCACCACGTACAGCTACTTTTCCTCCCTGGCAGTACAGTGCATCAGATGTCTGTAACTCTATGTCCTGCCACAATAGCAGCTGCAGAGGAGATTCCTGGTGAGCTAATTTTCTTGGAGCAACATTAATGCTTGGGGTTTGTCTTCACTTGAAATGCTTACAGCGGCACAGCTGCAGCACCGAAGCTCACCACTGTAGCACTTCAGTGTAGACACTACCTACACTGACAGGAGGGATCGGGATAAGTAATCCAACTCCCCAAGAGGTGGTAGCTAGGTTGATGGAAAAATTCTTCCGTTGACTTAACACTGCCTACACTGGCTCAATCTAACTTTTTAGTGCAGACCAGGACTTGATCAGTATCTGTAGTGTCTGGAAGGGAGCAGCCCACAGGAAAGGTAACTCATTGACTACACCCACCCTGTAATCTTTGCAGAGTCTGATACGATGGAGTGCTTACCAAGAGGGTCTTATGAAGGATTTGGGGGCCAAGTGGAAGCATGCTGTGGATTAGGCATGTCCTGACAGGCCTACAAGGTTGGGGTGGAAATTGTCTGCATGTAGCTATGATGTCAGATTTGATTGTCCAACAACAAAAAGTGATTGTCTAAATTTTCATGCTGTGGATTCATTCTTCTGTGGAGCAATTCTTTCAGGTAAATTAGAATTCAAAATAGTTGCTGTTGTAATGATCTAAGGCATTTCTCTGCATTCTGCTTGTTCTATTTTGGACGTTTGTGAGAGGTTGCTTATTTTTATTCACTTGTTTTTAGTTTGTCTGATGACTCTCACTTGGATTCATATGTTTTTTATTTTGGCCTCTCTTGCCATAAGTCTGAACTGAGAATTTATCTCAAATTCAAGCAAAAATTCTAATTATGATATTGATAACACCCATCTGGTATACATATATATATGATCATATGGAATAGGATTAGCCTCATCCTCGTCTGTTGCTGCTGTTGATTGCTCACTATGACCATGTCTGTGAACATTAATTTGTTCCAGATTCCTCTTTTAACATAGGGCTTTTTGTGTGTAATTTTCAGAGTTTTTATAAAAGCAAACTGAAACAGTATTTCTATCATGTGGTGGCATATTGACACCCACATGGGTCAGTAGCAAGGTTTGAACATTTAAATCCACCACACTGATATTTTCCACTTGAGCTGACAACTGATAACAATAGTAGGTTGTCATCCTCTGCATGGACCAGCACTAGAAGGGGATGAGATACACACTTTGCCAGTGGGTTTCACAGATACTTGCTGACAGCAGAAGAATGGTGAGACTCTGGGAGCTTAGGTTCAATTCCAGGCTCTAGTGGGCACAGACAGTTGTACACATTCCCTCTAAGTACGACGACCCCTTCTGCCCTGTCCACTACAACTTGTCCCAGTTCTGTCTCTTCACCACACTTTTTTTTCATTCCAGTCCTATTATCCTCATTTAGCCAGACCCAGTCTCCGCTCCTGTGACTTTCCATCCCAGTCCCATTCTCCTTGCCCAGCCAGTCCTACTTACACCACTCTGGATTCCCAGTACCAGTTTCCTCCCCTTCCAGCGCCTCGTCATATTTGCCTCTGTCTCCACTCTGGCCTCCAGTTGACTCCCCTGCCCATGTTCCCCATTCTCACTGGCTCCCAATCTCCCTCCACAGGGCCTTTGTCCAGTCTCACTGTCCACTCCCCCAGCTTCTTGTCTGTCTGCCCAGCCAGTTCCAGTTCCCACCCCCGCCACACCCTGGCTCCTCATCAGATCTGTTTCCCTTCCCCACCTTACTGGTTCTCAGTTCTAGTCTCCTTCCCCAGCCAATCTCAGTCTCCATTAGTTCTTCATCTGAGCTCATTGCCCCTCCCCACAGCTCTCAGTTCCAGTCTCCTTACATAGCCAGTCCAACTTCCTTTGGCTCCTACTCTCCACCTCCATCTCAATTCTCAGTATTCCAGTTTCCCTCTCCCCTCCTCAGTCCCAATTTATGCCATACCATCCCCTTATCATGCTCCTTGTTCCAAACTATTCTTCCTCTGACCCCCACAGGTCTGGCTTTTGCTACAGAATGGGGAACAGTATCTTGGAAAGCCATGACTAAAAAAAGATTTAGGAGTCATAGTGAACAACTCAGCATGAACTTCCAATGTGATGCTGTGGATGTATGGAGAGCGGAGTAGTGTATAGGAACAGGGAAGTGATTTTACCTCTATGTATGGCACTGGTAAGACTGATACTGGAATACTGTGTCCAGTTCTGGTGCATGCATTTTTAAAAGGCTGTTGAAAAATTAGAGAGAGTACCAGAACTTATCAAAAAGACCATGAGGTGACTTAATTACGATGTATAGCTATCTTCATGGGAAGAAAATACCAGCTACTAAAAGGGCTTTTAAATATAGTAGAGAAAGAATAAATGTACGGATGTTAAAGCCAGATACATTCAAATTAGAAATATGGCATACATTTTTAATAATGAGGGTGATTGTTCTAATGGTTAATCTGCCAAGGAAAATGGTGGATTCTCCATCTCTTGAAGTCTTCAACTTAAGACTGGACACCTTTTCAGAAGATACGTGTGTAGTAAGAAGAGAGACTGAGACATAAGCCCTTGTATTAGGGGCCTGGTATGAGGCAGGACCTGCTCACAGAATCTGGAAAGAACAGGGCTAATATTGCAAAAATACACATTCCTAAAAAGTACTAGTTACAGAGTACTCATGCAAACACATCCCAATATCGAGTGGTACCAGAACATTAGGATGTCAAGGATGGTACAAAAACATTCCCCAAGGATAACAGGAACACACTGACCCCTCCTAAATGATAAGGTCAGAATGACAGTACGTAATAGAGATGTTTTGATCAAACCAACATGTACAAGGTAATGAGTAGTAACTGGCCACGTCAAGGGGCAGTAACTGCAGTAACTATGTCGGAGGGGCAGTACTAACTTGTTTGTATCCGAGTATAAAGATGTATCTCAGGGAGTATCTTTGTCCAGCCTAGGGAGGAATGGAAAGTTCTGCCGTTCACTGAGCTGGTCCAACGTAGTGGGCATACGTGTATTAGTGGTCCGGTAGAGTCTGCGGGATACTAATACCATGCTTCGTCAACATTAAACATGTCTTGAGTGCCTTCGTCTCTTAACGGATCTTGTGGGTCATTGAGCAGTTCACTCGAGGTCTGCTGTGCCAGCTGTCTGCACAAGGCTGGGGTGGCACACGCCCAGCCAAACATCTATCAACATCTAATCACATTGTGCTGTAATCAAACATAAGTTTTATTAGGCTCAATACAAGGGTATCTAAGTGAAATCCTATGACCTGTGGTGTGCATGAGGTCAGACTAGATGATGTAATCATCCTTTATGGCCTTGGAATATATTACTCTAACTTAGTTACTATTGTAAAGCTTTTCTCTGAAAATGTGGGGGTTAGAAACATACATTGTTCTTGTTTTTTAAAAAGGAAAGCTGAGATTCTTACGTAATCAATTGTCTCCAGGAGCTGGGGCTTTAAGTAAAACAACTACTATTTTGAGACTTGAGATAAAATCGAAAGAGTTGGCAACATTAATAAAAGTAAAATGAGTCGTTCAGTTATTTTTGCAGCGAGGTCAAGAGCGTAAAAGACATAGTATACTGTACTTTAGTTTTTAAAATTATAAGAGTAAGATGTTTTCTGAATCTACTCAAATTCAGAACAATCCAAAATACAATTTGTATATTAAAAATACATTATCCATTATTTTTGTGATTTGTTCTAACAGTATTAAAGGCACAATAAAACTCTAAAAAACATAGCTTTTTAGTCCGCTACGGCCAAATTCTCTTCTCACTCAGTTGTACATCCAGATTAATTCCATTGAAGTCAATAGTCACTTCATATTTACGTTAGAGTGAAAACTGAATTTGTGTTCATATGCATTTCACATTCTGTTGATGTAGAGTGCTGAATGTGTAGCAGACACTCACAACACATATCAGAAAGGAAGCTGTTGCTCTTTATTTTAGGGGGTAAGGATCAAGGGCCTGATCCTGCTGCAACAGGGAATGGGATTAAGTATAGTAAACCCAGTTGGGGTTGCAGGCTTGGGTCTCCAATTTAGAGCTACTTAAAGTTTTCAAACTGGTTTGCCCATCTTTAAGGTTACCAGGCACTCCAGTAGCATAGGAGCGCTCAATTAACCATGATGGGCACTGTATAAAAACACAGATAAAGTTCATTTTACCTTGTCACATAACTCTGATTAACTGTAATGGGAGATACATATGTGCTTCAAGAGAATATAAAAATCACAAATTAAAAATTTCTGCCAGCAAATTTTTTTATCATGACATGAGAGAAAATAAAAGATTAAAACACCATACAATTGTGAGAGATTGCACACATACACAGATGTGACCATGAAAGGTGGTTTTTTTGGGGCGGGGGGGTGGTTTGTTTTAGCAGCCAATGTAATGTCTGCCTACAAGTGATGCCAAAACATATAGATGGAGATCCATCTTCTTAATGTCGTAGGAAATCTCTGGAATGTTGAGGGTACGTAAAATTCAATTACATGATAAAACTTTTGTTCCCCTAATATCCCAGTACGCAGGTCACCCGGACAAACTGATTTGTATATGTTCAGTTTTACAAAGCTGATTTTTGTTACAGATTTTTGTTGCCTTCTTTATTCAACTCCAAATTATTTTCTACACTTTTCTTATTGAAGTTGTTTTTAAAAGATGTTCAATATCATGTCCTTTTTTTCAGTCATGACTTTTATCTGCTTTCTCATTCATGAATGGACCTACTTTCTGCCCAGTACAACTTTTTCTCTTGATATACTTAATTTGTAAAAGCTCCTCTTAACTCCATTGGTTAGCCAAAAAGCAAAATAATGTTATCTTAATCTTATCCCTGCAAACCTTCAGTATTGCCATCCACAAGTGTTCAAAAATCACGAGCCAGGCCCAAAAAATCATGATTGGTGTGAAAATGAGATTTTAAAAATAATGAGATTTTAAAATAATAAATGTTATTTTTATTTGCCTTCTGTTGTTGGAGCCTTTAGGATTTGAGTTATCAAGTTTTTCTCTGCACCCGTGAGGGTTAGCAACTTACTTTTTTATTTAGTGAAAGCTGAAATTCTCATGTAATAACAAGACCCTAAAAATTGGTGCATCCTAATATCACACAGCTTGCAATAGAATGGGGAGAATTGATTATGATTCTGAGTGTTCTTGCTTGCTCTCCTCTCTCTTTTTCCATTTCTGGTATAGATTATCCTCAGATCTTTGAACACCCTTTTGTGAAGCCACATTGTGCGAGTCTATTTTGTCTCATCTTATCTACGTACAACAGACCCTCAGAGTTATGGACACCTCGGGAATGGAGGTGCAGTATTTGCTGAGGGGTGCTATGTGTTTTTGTGTGTGTGTGTGCGCGCATGCACGCTCTGCTGCCTAATTGATTACTTCCAGTTCCACAGAGTGTCTGGTTCACCAGTAGGTCTGTAACTCTGGTGTTTGTATTATATGGCTCCCATCATCATACTATCTGAGTGCTTTGTTGTTTTGCATTTGTCTTTTTCAGATGAACTGTATTTTGTAGCTAATGTGCTGTGCAGATGCATTTTACTTGTCTTCAAACATTCTGACAACTTTACATCTCTCTAAAGAATTTTTGTACACGATCATATAAAGATTATTCATTAAAGGCTTGATCAAACTTCTGAGCTAGGTGCTGAGCATTTTCAACTCTTCCAGACATCAGTGGGACTTGAACCTAGGGGGACACCAAAAGCCCTCAAGTTCTAAATTTGTACTGAAACTGAAAATGTGTGAAAATATTTTTCATGCTTTTTTCTGGAGTTTTACACCAATGCAAACAAGTGTGTAAGCTTTTAAAAACAATTCATACTAAGGATATCCCTAGAAGCAAAAGTATTTCCACAGAATGTGATGTGCTGATCTGACCTGTGTAGGAGTACTAAAACGGCATAAAGGTTTTCAGCTTAATGGAATATTAGCTAAAGTCTAAAAATCATCACTTATACCAAGCAAATGGCAGCAAAGAGGTGGCATAAATCATACTCTGGTTGACTCAAATTTGTTGTTTTGGTAATAGAGATTTCCTTGCTTTGCAGTCAAAACTTATTGAGTTATGTCTATATTTGAGTGCAATAAAAAGAAAGATAAATACACGTCAGTCAGCAGGTTATGGATATATATATCTTTAAAGAGAAATATTTTCAGTGTGGAAAATTTTTTATTTTGCAAATGTTTTAAGCTGCTCACTGTATACGTTTTTGTGCGTGTGTTTTATTCAACACACACACTATCAGAAAGCACAGTGATTGCCAAGAACTAATAAGTCTAACCCTTTAAAAAAAATTATTTTTGTTGTATCATTGCAAGATCTCTTTGTTACTTTATCAGAGTGGTGTAAATGTTGACTACTAAAATCAAAATATTATTTATATGTGTATTACAGTAGAGCCTAGACGCCCCAATAGAGATTGTGCTATACACTGTACCAACATATAGTAAGAAATAGTCCCCGCCTCAAAGGGTTTACAGTATAAATAGTCCTGATAGACAAAAGTTGGGAGGTAAAACAGACAGAGAGGCAACGTGTGAGTTTCCCAAGATCACGCAGCAGTTCAGTGTCAGAGCTGAGAATGGAATCCAAGTCTCCTGAATCCTCTCCAGTACATTATCCACTGAACTAGAATCTCTTCAAGAAAATAATTTATATTATAGCAAAAGATCATGTAAATAGGATTCAAATAAGCTTATTGATCATTATTATTATTATTTTGGTACTGGCTAAAGCCCCAAAACTGCACACTTAGACAGTTGCTTATTTTTACACACTGAGTATTCCCTTAAAAATACCTCCTGAGAGGTACCACCACCTGGAAAGGCTAACACATACTGGTTCAGAGTGGATTATCCAGAGACCAGTGGAAAAAGAAAGAATGTTTTGGGTAAGTAGCCTGAGTTTAAACTGTCTCAGGGCCTGCTTTCTGATCTAGAATGGATATGACCTTCTGTCCAAGGCAGGGTTTCAGTCCTTCCTGGGAAGGATTGGAAGGACTTCAACCTGTTGAGGCCTTCTAAAGCTGATGAGTAAGTGACTTTTGGTAAGCTTTTAGCACTCACATAGGACCTTTTTATTGTGTTTTATGTTTTTTTCCTGCAGTGCTTTTACCTTAAGAGTAAATGGCCTTGCTTGTAAAGAGCTGTGTGGTAACTGCTGGCAATTACACTATTCATAAATAAGGCTAAGATTTTGTCACGGCTATTTTTAGTAAAAGTCATGGACAGGTCACACGGGCACTAAACCAAAATTTGTGGAAGCCAGTCCCCAACTTTTACTAAAAATACCTGTGACAAATAATTGTGGCTCCAGGGTCCCCTTCCGCCCATAGTGGCTGAGAGCACCGAGGTCCCCCCCAACCGCCTTCAGCTGTTAGGAGCTGCAGAGCCTGCACACAGTGGCTGGGAGCTATGAGCTCCCACTCGCTGACAGCTCCAGCCCCAATGCCCCGGGGCTGAAGCAGAAAATGTCACGAAGGTCTCTGAAAGTCATGGTTTCCGTGACTTCCATGACATAATCTTAGCAATGCTGTCTGGCTGGGAATATCACCGCATAGGCAGGAACTGTGCAGCCTGGAAAAATTACTCAGGAAGGGGAGAGATATGGGTCTCTGCCCAATGGAGGTGACAGTTGAGGAACCAGGAGTCTACAGTGGGTGCCTTTGGTGGACCATAGAGGGGAAGTACAGATGTAGTTGCCTTGAACTATGACATAACTAGCAGTGCATAAAATTAGGCATGTATATAAACCTTTGCAGCATTGGGGCCTGTTTCTTTTCATGCATTTAAAATATTAACATTTGAATTCATTATGGCTCTAATTCAGCCAAGCATGTAAGTGTGCTTAAGAGCTTTACTTAAGTTCACCCCCTTTCAGTAAGTGCCAAAAGTTAAGCATGAGCTTAAGTGCTTTGTGGTATTGGGGCCTATGGTTTAGTCTGAATAAAAGGAAAATAATGTATTTTTTATAAAATTGAAGTTAAATGCTTTACTTTATTAATCTGAACTAGAACTGCAAAGATGCTGTGGTGTTATTATAACGACGAATTATCTTCAGAAGCCAAGTGTTTCTAAGCTTTATGTTAAAGAATTCTTATTGAAGATGATGTTTATTATAAGGTTAAATTGTGATGGAGCTCAAATAGAATATAATGACTTCATTTCAGGAATCAGCTTACAGATCAAAGACTTAACATGAAGCTGAGGTATTTGAGCATATTTTGTTATAATAGATCATAATAATAATAGGAAAATGTTAATGCATTTTCTTACTATAAAATTAAACTTAACAGGGATATTGTAATTAAATATTTAAATTCCAATTTGACTCATGTGTCTCACTCTTGAAATACTTTTGATGTGGTTCAGATACTGTGATTTCAAACGCTAAAATGAACACATTATTGTTAAATACTAATTCAATCCTTTTTTTTAAATTATGAACTTATGTGATTGACTGACTGCTTCTCCCTGCTCCTCACGCCCCATCATTTGTATGTGATGGAACATTAATGTTGTATAATGAGAAGGAAAGATATGTCATAACCATAAACATTACAGTGGATGGGAATATTGATTAGCTATTTAATGGGCCTTTCCCAGCAACCTTCCTCCCCTCCCAAAAATTAATTAAATAAATAAATCTTTGCCTAAGGCTCCCCAACTACTCCCATTCAAAACGATGATTCCAAACTGTGGAGTGGCGTTACTGTAGATCGTACTGAATCTGCTGGAGCTTGGTTGGTGCGTCAACCATCAGCCTGCCTCCTCAATATTCAAAGAACTAGGACACATGCAAGTTTTGGGGGAAAGGGCTGCATGCCACAAAGGCAGCACTCACCTATACCGTGCCCCACTTCATTTTGTGGGTGCAGGCTCCTCTTTGCTCAGAGATGCAGTGGGAAGCTTTGGGCCACAGTGCATAATTTGTTAAAACTGCTTTTTAACCTTCTTAATTAGAAGCATCGAGGGGGGAGGGATAGCTCAGTGGTTTGTTAAAACAGCTTTTTGATGTAGGCCTGATCAAACTTCCATTGAAGTCGGTGGGAATTTTTCAGTTGATTTCAATGCGAGTTAGATCAGTCCCTAAATTCTGTTTGTTTGGTTTTCTTTTTTTGTCAACCTTCTTAATTAGAAGCATCGAGGGGGGAGGGATAGCTCAGTGGTTTGAGCATTGGCCTGCTAAACCCAGGGTTATGAGTTCAATCCTTGAGGGGGCCATTTGGGGATCTGGGTCAAAAATTGGGGATTGGTCCTGCATTGAGCAGGGGGTTGGACTAGATGACTTCCTAAGGTCCCTTCCAACCCTGATATTCTATGATTTTCAAAATTAGTGATGGGATTCTTCTACTGTTAATGGTAAGGTGTGTGTTAAAGAGAGACGTGACTTAAAGCTGACAGCAAGAGAGTTGTTGTATTATTTCACACATACACACAGTATTTCTATAATAAAACAAAGAGGCGTGGGCACTGGCTTTTATAATTTAAACGTGATGGGACACAACCTTGGAGTCTCTGTGATATCTCTTCTGCAGTTTCTGTACTTAATTTAAATAGATATTCCGATCTGAAGATTTCTTATCAATAGTTTCGGGTTTTCCTTTTGAAAAAAAAAATACAGAGAGAGAATCTGCGGTAACATGCCATTAGCATTCCATAGTTAAATTTCCTGAACAACAACAATTGCAAATCTTCTTATAATATTTTGTGTACCCACATCCTCTGAACTTTAAACAAACTCAGATTAACGTCTTTAAACATTTTAAGGAAGCCCTAAGGCTGTGTTACTTATTTTTAGCATATGTCAATAATTCTAATGGGCTTTCTTTTTTAGAAACCTAGACCAAATAGCTATAGAAAGTAGTTGTCATGCAACAAACTAAAGGATTTTCAGTATTGATGTATATTTTTATTATATAAAATGCATTATGTATACGTAATTATAGATGCTGAAAATCAAATACCTTTTTCTTCAGTTGTTAGCTGACCTCTTCTACTACAAATCCTTCTCTAATCCATACAGGGCTCCATAGCTTCCCAGCTGTATTGCTGTTCTTGGTGCAGGGACCACCAGATATAAAAAACAGAGGTAGCTGAGAAAGATATCTGTGCTTAAATTACAGTGCGTACGCAAATATAGATTTGGCATGTTCAGAGCCTTCAATTGATTTAAAAGAGCTATTGGCCTCCTCAAGAACTTTGTTTCTCATCAGCTATCATGGGTAACTGTTGGCCAGCATGAGACTCATCTTTTTCTATAATCAAATACTATTTCATTGTATATATTTAAATGTGCTTTGTTCTGTCTTCTGACTTGTCTCAGAAGCTTTAACAAAATTAATATAAAGATGAAAAATATGAGAAGTAGTGTGGGTTTTTACTCTGTGTGATACTTTTTACACTTGCTTATTTTTATACAGCGTCATTGTAATGGGGCCAGCACCCACCTCTCATGAGCGCCCCCTCTGGTTGGATGTGTCTGTGTTTTTTAAACCAGTCCAGGCCTGGTATGGGGCCGCATCTCCAGGGCTTCCTCCCTGGAGACATTATCTTCCTGCAGCCCTTCCCAGGCTCAGTTCCTACTAGGGTTGTAAAACATTAAACAGTTAACTGGTAAGCATTAGTCTTACCGGCTAACCCACCCTAACCGTTTAACCCCCAGCTGGAGCAGCAGCCATCTCCTTTTAATTGGTTAACCTGTTAAATGATATAATTTTAATAGTTTTAAATAGTATTTACATCCCCAATCCCTACTCAGAGTCCGCAGCCAGCTAGGAGCTCCTTCATTGCTCCCCCAGTTCCTGCTAGCAAAATGGCTTTGGCTCAGTCCTAGCAGCCAGCCAGGAGCCTCTTCCCTCCCCTGGTCCCTGCGCTCACTTAGCTGTCCATTGTGCTGCAGTTCCCTCAGCCAGTCAGGCATGGGGTCCTTTCTTATCCAGCTCCATGCTGCAACTGCCTGATGCTCTGTTCTGCAGCTCCTTTTATGTGGCCCTCTTGGGCCTTGATTGGCTGCTTCCCCTGCAGCCATTGTAGCCTGCTTGGAGCCTCTCTACTGCTCCTTTTCTGGGATGGGTGTGGCAGAACCCTGAGACCTTTGGGCCTAGTCCACCCCATCACAGTCATTCATACAGAAATCACATATTGGATTTTAATAGATTAGCATATGCAAGCAAATACAAATAAGCTGTTTTGGTCCTAATATATATGGTAGCATCTGTACATGTGGAGTCAGGTTGCAAAGGGCTACAGTGGCCAAGTTTCATGGAAAATAATTGAATACTGGGGAAGGCGTGAGGAAGAGAATGTGATTATTAGAAATTTGTTTATTGATCATCATATATCAGGAAGAAGAGAAGCCATATGTATGAGATAAAGACTCAGGTGATTAGAAGCAAAGATGTTTGTGTGACCTATCCCCCTTTGTGGACATATATACTGGAGAAAGAATGAAGTCTAAGACTGAGAAACCTCAGAAATATTGTTGAGATATTGGAGATGAGACGGCTAAGAGTCCACAGAGAATATTGATTCCTAAGCCCTGGTCTACACTACGAGTTTCGGTCGAATTTATTAGCATTATATGGATTGATCCATGCACCCGTCAACACGACAAAGCCCTTAACATTGACTTCTAGGGCTCTTAAAATCGATCTCGCCACTCCACCCCCAACGAGGGGATTAGCGCTTAAAGCAATATTGCCGAATCGATCTAGGCTTAGTGAGGACGCAATTCGATGGTATTGGCCTCCTGGATCTATCCCACAGTGCAACATTTGACTGCTCTGGACAGCAGTCTGAGCTCGAATGCTCTGCCCAGGTACACAGGAAAAGCCCCGCGAACTTTTGAATTTCATTTCCTGTTTGGCCAGCGTGGCGAGATGCAGGTGAGTGCAGATCTCATCAGCAGAGGTGACCATGATGGAATCCCAGAACCGAAGACGAGCTCCAGCATGTACCGAGCATGGGGTACGCGATCTGATTGCTGTATGGGGAGATGAAACCGTGCTAGCAGAACTACGGTCCAAAAGGTGAAATGCCAATACATATGCCAAAGTCTCCAAGGGCATGCAGGACAGAGGCTACAACAGGGACGCGCAACAGTGCCGCATTAAAATTAAGGCGTTCAGGCAAGCCTACCAAAAAAACAGAGATGCAAACAGCCGCTCTGGGTCAGAGCCCCAGACATGCCGCTTCTATGATGAGCTGCATGCCATTCTAGGGGGTGCAGCCAGCACTGACCCACCCATGTGGTATGACTCTGTATGTGGATCATCAGAAACCACCGAGGAGCATTTTCGGGAAGAGGAAGATGATGATAATCATGCTCAAAATAGCGCACAGATACAGCAAGGAAGCGGAGAAGCCCTTTTCCCCGAGAGCCAGGAACTTTTTGTCACCCTGGAGCCAGTACCCTACGAACCCACCCAAGGCGTGCTTGATGCAGGAGAAGGGACCTCTGGTGAGTGTACCTCTGTGAAAGTAATACATGTTTTATAAACAAGCATGTTTAATGATTAATTCGCAGCCAGTACAGCTACAGCTACTGGAAAAGTCTGTTAACATGTTCGGTGATGGAGCGGAAATCCTCCGGGGACATCTCCGGAAAGCTCTCCTGGATGTACTCCCAAAGCCTGTGCAAAAGGTTTCTGGGGAGGGCAGCCTTATCCTGTGCTCTGTGGTAACACACACTACCACGCCAGGCCAGTAGCACGTAGTCTGGAATCATGGCATTGCAAAGCATGGCGGTGTATGGTCCCAGTGTTTGCTGGCATTCAAGCAACATCCATTCTTTATCTCTCTGTGTTATCCTCACAAGAGTGATATCATTCATGATCACCTGTTTGAAATAGGGGGATTTTATTAAGGGGGTATTCAGAGGGGTCCGTCCCTTCTGGGCTATTTTCCTGTGGCTGAACGGAAATCTTCCCCGCTGTGACCCATGCGGTGGGGGGAGGGGGAACAGCGAACATCTTGGATGTGTGTGTGGGGGAGGGTGTCGATTAGGTTCGCGCTGCACGTTAACCCGAAAACCGCCGCCCCTCCCTTTTCAGTTGCCAACCAGTTTTAAATTGCCAGCCCAAAGGCTGTTTGTTATGGGAAATGAGGGGGTTGCTGTTTGAAACCATTCCCACAGCCTATAGACTGTGGCTTACCATGGCTGCCTGCAAGCCGAATTCTGTTGCCCACCGGACCTGCTTGTGTGATCTCTCACACCAAACCGGCAGACCCTCAATATAACAGGCAAAGTGCAACCTTGGACCAAATGCACATGTGCTATGTAATGTTTGGAGCATTGTTCTCTAATATGTGTCTTTTAAAACTACTCCTCTCCCGTTTGTTTCCTTCTGCAGCTGCAAATGTTTCAACGCCACCCGTTTCATCACCGTCCCAGAGGCTAGCGAAGATTAGAAGTAAAAAAAAAAAGGACTCGAGACGATATGTTCTCAGAGCTCATGCAGTCCTCCCACACTGAAACTACCCAGCAGAATGCGTGGAGGCAGACACTGTCGGAGTCCAGGAAGGCAGAATTTGATCGCGCGGACAGGTGGCGTGCTGAAGATAATGACTGGCGGGATGAAGAGAGACAGCGACGGGATGAAGAGAGTAGGTGGTGTCAGCGTGCAGAGAGAAGGCAGGATGCAATTCTGAGGCTACTGGAGGATCAAACGGAAATCCTCCAGCTTATGGCTGAGGAAAGGCGTATGGTTCAGGAAAGGCCGCCTGAGCCCAGACCGCCGCTACAGCCCCTGTGTAACTAAGAACCCTCCTTCCCGAGTCCCATAACCTCATCCCTGAGACGCCCAAGAACGCGTTTGGGCGGCCTCCGTGCACCCAACCACTCAAGCCAAGAGAACAGTCCAAGCAACAAAAGCCTGGCATTCAATAAGTTTTAATGTGCTGTGTGTCCTTGTCCTTCCCTCATCCCCTCCTCCACCACCCATCCTGGTGCTTCTCTTCCTCCACCACCCATCCCGGGCGACCGTGGAAGTTACCCCCATAGTTCCCCATCTTTGTTTTACGAATTAATAAAGAATGCATGATTTTTAAGCAACAATGACTTTATTGCCTCTGCAAGCGGTGACCGAGGGGGGGGGCAGGGCGGTTTCGTTAACGGGAAGTAGAGTGAATGAAGGGGCGGGGCTTTTCATTAATGGGGAAAAACAGAACTTTCACACAGCATCCTGGCCATTCATGAAACTGGTTTTCAAAGCTTCCCTGGTGCGCAACGCACCCTGCTGTACTCTTGTAATAGCCCTGGTGTCTGGCTGCGCATAACCAGCGGCCAGGTGATTTGCCTCAACCTCCCACCCCGCCATAAACGTCTCCCCCTTACTCTCACAGATATTGTGGAGCGCACAGCAAGCAGTAATAATAATGGGAACATTGGTTTCGCTGAGATCTAACCTAGTCAATAAACTGTGCCAGCGAGCTTTTAAACGCCCAAATGCACATTCCACCACCATTCTGCACTTGCTCAGCCTATAGTTGAAAAGGTCCTGACTACTGTCCAGGCTACCTGTGTATGGCTTCATGAGCCATGGCATTAAGGGGTAGGCTGGGTCCCCAAGGATAACTATAGGCATCTCAACATCCCCAACAGTTATTTTCTGGTCTGGGAAGAAAGTCCCTTGCTGCAGCAGCTGAAACAGACCAGAGTTCCTGAAGATGCGAGCGTCATGTACCTTTCCCGGCCATCCCACGTTGATGTTGGTGAAACGTCCTTTATGATCCACCAGTGCTTGCAGCACTATTGAAAAGTAACCCTTTCGGTTTATGTACTTGCTGGCTTGGTGGTCCAGTGCCAAGATAGGGATATGGGTTCCGTCTGTCGCCCCACCACAGTTCGGGAACCCCATTGGTGCAAAGCCATCCAATATGAGCTGCACATTTCCCAGACTCACACCCCTTGGTACCAGCAGCTCGGTGATCGCCTTGGCTACTTGCATCACAACAGCCCCCACTGTAGATTTTCCCACTCCGAATTGACTCGCGACTGACCGGTAGCTGTCTGGCGTTGCAAGCTTCCACAGGGCTATTGCCAGTCGCTTCTCTACTGTGAGGGCTGCTCTCATCTTGGTGTTCTTGCGCTTCAGGGCAGGGGAAAGCAACTCACAAAGTTCCATGAAAGTGCCCTTACGCATGCGAAAGTTTTGCAGCCACTGGGATTCATCCCAGACCTGCAGCACTATGTGGTCCCACCAGTCTGTGCTTGTTTCCCGGGCCCAGAATCGGCGTTCCACTGTATCAACAAGCCCCATTACAACCATGATGTCCACCTTGGGGGGGGGGGGGGGGGGCTTTTTTGAGAGAGGTCTGTGTCCATATCCTCATCACTGTCCTCAGGGCGCTGCTGTCGCCTCCTCGCCTGCTGTAGCTGTTGCAGCTCTTGGTTCTCGTTCTCGATATACTCCTGGACAATGCGTGTGGTGTTCATAACGGCGATAACAGCCACGGTGATCTGATCAGGCTCCATGCTTTCCCTGGTATGGTGTCTGCAGGACAGCAGAGTGGGAGCAGAAGCGGCGGGTGGATAACAATGGTGTCAGCAATATGGCGCCCGCATGAAAAAAGGCGCGAAAGGATTTTGGGCTCCCCCCTCCGCTGCTTTCTCGGAGGGCGGGGGAGCAAGGGTTAGGCTCATTTCCTTCTAGCAGCAGATGGTATAATATGCCGGGAAGCAAGGGTTAGGCGCCTTCCCTTCTAGCTGCAGATGGTTCAATAGGCTTGATATCCATCATCATCTCCTGGTCCCCTCAAGAATTTAACTCGCAACCCCGGGTTTAGCGGGCCAACGCTCAGACCGCTGAGCTATCCCTCTGCCCATATTATAGCACGACTGAATCCCCAATAGACCTAATGTCCAGGTGTACGCTGGGTCCATGCTTGCTGTAGCAAACACGGAAACCACTGACCGCTGAGCTATTCCTCTGCCTTTGTTCCAGGCAGTACTGAATCTCCCTTAAACAAAACGTAAAAAAGAGAATGACCAGAGTCACTCTGGTCACTCCCATTTATGTCCAAGCGCCCCCGGCCAGCCACACTATCAGCCGGCCAGGAGCACACAGGGGACAATGAATTTCAAGCCTATTGCACAATCTGCAGCTAGAAGGCAAGGACCTTCTGCTGTGTAGTCCCACGACTACGATCATTTATGGCATATTGCACCATATGTTGTTAGAAGGCAAGGAGCTGCAGCTGTAGTCCCACGACTACGACCATTTATGGCATATTGCACCATCTGCTGCTAGAAGGAAAGGAGCTTATGCTGTGTAGTCCCGTGACTACCAGCCTCAGGCAGAATGGCCCCCTCAAGGATTGAACTCGCAACCCCGGGTTTAGCAGGCCAACGCTCAGAACGCTGAACTATCCCTCTGCCCGTATTACAGCGCGACTGAATCCCCACTAGACCTAATGTCCAGGCGTACGCTGGAGATGTACGGTAATTGTGAGCTGAGCAGGCTTCCGTAGCAAACCCGTAAACCCCGGAAAAAAGGCGCGAAAAAGATTGCTTTCACGGAGGGAGGATGGACGTTTGATGGCTTGATGACATGTACCCAGAACCACCAGCGACAATGTTTTCTGCCCCATCAGGCTTTGGGATCGCAACCCAGAATTCCAATGGGCAGCGGAGACTGCGGGAACTGTGGGATAGCTACCCGCAATGCAACGCTCCGAAAGTCGACGCTAGCCCCGATACTGTGGACACAGTCCGTCGACCTCATGGTCTTAATGCTCTTTAGTGGGGACACACACAATCGATTCCATAAAATCGGGTTTTAAAATATCGACTTCTATAATTTCGACCTAATTCTGTAGTGTAGCCATAGCCTAAGAGACACTTTTTATACCAGCTTTCTGGTATGGACAGGATGTGGATGAAGATTCTGGAAAATGGGTGAGATGTATTTTGGTTTTTATTTACAATAGGTGAGAAAGTAAGCAACTGCATTTTGGACCAATTGAAATTTGAGAGCACAAACAAGGGAATATTTTGGAAGATGAATAGTTGAAAAAGGATTTGATGTGGTCTGTGTTGTGGAGATATTAGGAATTGGGACATGTAGGAAGCAAAAGAGAGTTTAGAATTAATGTGAACACTTAAGTGCCTGCCAGTTGTGATAAATCAAAAAAGGAGGCCAAAATAGTGGATATATTGATGAATGATGTTACCTTGGTGAAGCGAGGCAAAAAGAAGGTAAAATGGATGTATATTTTAATGTCATCTCCATAGCAGTGAGAAGACTGAATTCCGACTGGAAATGGCAACTGGAGAGAGCAGCTGACACAGAGGAGAGAGCCAGGAAGTGGACTCTGAAGGACATTATAATGGTGGTCACTCATGGAAGAGGAATATTGCTATTGTAAATTGTGAAAGTCTGTTGTTCCCCCCCCTCCCCACATATGTATAGGAATTATATACTACACACTGTACAGATGTACAGTAATAGACAGTAATTGCCAAGACGGAAGAGGACCGGAATGTCAAACAAGATGATCTTGTAAACTGGAGTAATAGAAATAGGATGAAATGTTGATAGTGCAAAGTCATGCATTTAGGGACTAACGAGAATTTTTGCTATAAGATGGGCATGTATCAGTTGAAAGTGACAGAGGAGCAGAAAGACCTGACTCTATTGATTGATCACAGGATGTCTATGAGCTGCCAGTGTAATGAGGTTGTGAAAAAAGGCTAATGCAGTCCTAGGAGGCAGATAAGGTATTTCCAGCAGAGAGAGGGAAGTATTGGTACCATTATACAAAGCACTGGTGAGTCTTCATCTGGAATACTGTGCGCAATTCTGATCTCCCATGTTTAAAAAAGATTAATTCAAACAGGAACAGGTGCAAAGAAGGGCTACTAGGATGATCTGAGGAATGGAAAACTGACTATATGAGAGGAGACTCAAGGAGCTTGGCTTGTCTAACCAAAAGAATGCTGAGGGGAGATATGATTGCTCTTTATAAATACATCAGGGCGAAACATCAGGGAGGGAGAGGAATTAGTTAAGTGCCAGTGTGGACACAAGAACATCAGAGGAGTGAAGTTCTGGAACAGCCTTCCAAGAGGAGCGGTGGGAGAAGAAACCTAACTGGCTTCAATACTGAGCTTGATAAGTTTATGGAGGGGATCGTATGATGAGACTGCCTATAGTGGCATGTAGCCGATCTGCAACTGCTAGGAGCAAATATCTCCATGGCTGGTGATGGAACGCTAGTTGGGGAGGGCTCTGAATTACTACAGAGAATTCTTTCCCAGGTGTCTGCCTGGTAGATCTTGCCCACATGCTCAGGGTCTAACTGATTTCCATATTTGGGGTCAGGAAAGAATTTTTACCACAGGTCAGATTGGCAGAGACCATGTGGGTTTTTGTCTTCCTCTGCAGCCTGGGGCATGGTTTAAACTTGCAGGTTTAAACTAGTGTAAATGATGGATTCTCTGTAACTTGAAGTCTTTAAATGATGATTTGAGGACTTCAGTAACTCAGCCAGAGGCTCTGGGTCTGTTACATGAGTGGGTGGTTGAGGTTCTGTGGCAGGAAGTCAGATTAGATGATCATGATGATCCCATCTGAGTCTGTGAGTACCTGCCCCTATGATCTTACAATCTGAAAAGACAAGATGGTGGCAGAGAGTATTGTACAGGTGGGAAACTGAGGTAGAGAGATGTCAAATGACCTGTGTAAGTCACACAAAGTCTGGAGAGGAGCCGGGAACTGGAACAGCCCTCGAGTTCCACACTAGTGCTTTACCCTGAGATCATCCTTTCTTTGTCATTAGTATGTTAAATATTACTTACTGATTTATAGAGCATTTTTTGCTCTGTTTCACAGTACTTTAGAGAATTACATTCTCTTTCATTTCCTATAGGATTCAGGATTCAAGCAGTCTATTGAATCAACAATGCCTGCAGGTGTACCTACTTCATAAGTAGGCTTGGAAAGATTAGATTTTTATCATTAAATATTGGTAAACATTGATTTCATGAAACATGCACAAACCAACTAAAATGATTTCCATTGATATGATTGAAATGTATAGATAGGAAAACTAAGGGTACGTCTATACTTACCCGCCGCGTCGGAAGAGTCCAATCGATCTTCTGGGTTCGATTTATCGCGTTTTGTCTAGACGCGATAAATCGAACCAGGAAGTGCTCCCCCGTCGACGCCGATAATCCTGCTCCACGAACGGAGCAGGCGGAGTCGACGGGGGAGCCTGCGCGCCGCCATGTGGACCAGCGGTGAGTACTTTGAAGTTCGAAATAAGATACTTCGATTTCAGCCACGTTATTCACGTAGCTGAAGTCGTGTATCTTAGTTCGAACTTGGGGGGTAGTGTGGACCAGCCCTAAGAAAATGCAGCTCAATAACTTATTAGAGTTTGATTTAAGGATATTTACTTCTTATGTTTTGAGATGTGATGTTGCCAGTTTGTGTTTTTAACAGTTAAAGCTTTAACTTTTTATATTTCATGTCTATTTTCATCAGCTATTAATATTTTAATAGATAAACATGGAACAGATGCTTAAAATAATTTTGGTGGATAATATTGATATTTATTTTAAAGTTGAATTCTGATAAGCCTATACGTAAGACACACACACACACACACACAAAAAGGAACACAGAATATTAGAAAAGAGGAAATTTTATTGTATATATGTGTATAGTCCTTAGACCTACCTGTAAGAAAATATTTACATAGGTTGTCTTTCCCAAATGTTTCTGCTAATAGATTTGAATGAACATATTGATATTCTACATACACTGAAAAGTAGAAACTCAAATTTTAAATTTTTCGGTAGTGGTCTTCATTATGTTTGTGAGAACCAGCTACTTCTAAACCATATTTTAGTGAGATTTCAATTTTATTAAGCTGATTGAAGTCCGAGGTTTTCAGTGCACACATAACACATTATCATGAAATAATATAGCTCAGTACAGAAAATAAATAAATTATAGCCAATCTTTGTCAAATTTTGTAGAACAAATGTTTTTGTTTTTCCTCAGGAAACGCTTAAATATTGTTTTAAATGAGAAACTTTTCTTTAAGAAAGATCACTAAACGTTATTTAGCTTATCCTTTGATAGAAATGCTTATCTCAGGGTGTACATATGACATGAAGATACCCTGTTTGGAGACAGCTTTCATCCCTGATGTGGAGAGTTGCCACACATGGTCTGTGCTCTGGGTCAGCTGATTGAGCTGCTGCACAGGGAACTGGTAGCTCTGCACCAGTTTAGGTGGTGCCAGCATGCAAGATAATTTTAGGGAGAAGCTGCAGGTCTGCATTTGTGCAGACTTGGGGCACCCATGCAATCAGTGCTAAGGTGTTGTGACTGCTCTTTCAGCACATGAACAGGAAAATAATCCACTGGATGTGAAGATGGGATTATGCAGCAGCTCCTCACTTTGACTCTGATCTTAGACATTGTTCTCCACCTGCTTAGATTCTAAATACATTTATGCTGCTTCTTCAAGTGCTTATCCATGTGGGTGGACCATTTCAAATGTGCATCCTTGTATACGTGCTTATACATATTGCTTTATGTGTGCGGAGTGGATTTCATGCCTTGGGTTCTAATATGAACTCTGCAAATTTATTTTTTATGATGTTACAAAGTTTGTAATTTATATAAATATCCACTATAAGAGTGATCTATGATAATTAAGGATCTTAGACGACCTCTGTTAATTGAGTTTATAACAGAGCTATAAAAAATAATGTACCAAGTTGTAATATGATATACATAGAGAGTCATAGTCTTGAACCAATGTGAACCAATGTACAAGCATATCTATTAGACTGACTTGTTTGGTGGTTTAGAGAATATGTATGGACTTCTATAGATTACAAATACTCATTAAAAAGTAGATATGGCTAGCCAGCATAATCTCATGTGGATTTAATGAAAAATCAGTCTATTGTATCTATTCTCATACATATGAAATGCAGTTTCATTTTCCTTTTTATCTGTTTTTAATAAAACTGTTACAGCCAGCACATCTCAGTAAATTAAATGATAAAAAGTAGCAATTGTTTGAAATATTTATCCAGTTATGGTAGCAGGTGCTGCACGCCATCCAGTTAGTTGGAGTTGTCTGCATATTTCAAAGCAGAATTGGGTCCAATGAATCTGGTTTAAGCCTCAAAATTAAGGACATTTGGCATTAAAAGCCATATTCCATATGTGATGGATTTGGAGCAGCTCTGTAATAATTACTGAATATAATATGTATGTCTGAAATGTTGGTTTAGTTTAATAGCTGGCTGTAGGAAAAAACAAGCAGGAAGGCAAGACAATGATTCAGAATAACTGCTTCAACAAACACTTATGGGGGCGGGGGCGTGGAGTGTGGGATGGCTGTTAAAAGACAACAGAAGGACAATTGGCCTGAAGGAGGTTAGCTTGACATCTTCTCCCTCCTCCCCTCAGGGAACTCACCAAACTTGTTTTGGACAGCAGATCCAGGGTGATGGCTACACTGCAGAGTGTGTAGTGGTACAGCTGAACTGATGCAGCTCTGCTGCTGTAGCGCTGCTAGGGCAGACGCTCTAAGCCGAAGGGAGAGGGCTCTCCCATCGACTTAATTATTCCAGCCCCCGTGAGCAGAGGTAGCTATGTCGATGGGAGAAGCTCTCCTGCCAACATAGCGCAGTACATACCAGCGTTTAGGTTGGTGTCAGTTACATCGCTCGGGGAGTGGCTTAGTCACCCCTCTGAGCAACATAACTTATACCAGCGTAAACTGTAGTGTGTACATAGCCTTTAAGTTTGTCAGTTGAGAGAACAAAGAACTTTGGCTGGATTGAAAAGGGTTTCCTCAAGGACAGCTGTCTGAGAGACTTAAGGGGAATAGATTGAGATCAAGATTATCACAGGTTTGGGTTCTGGTGTACGATAGTCAAGTATGAGGACCTATTATTAGTCACCTGGATCACCTGGATCGATCGGACTTCAGCTGTCGTTAAGACTGCGCCGATCACAACACGTCTGCCATTCTCGCACTCTTGCCTTTCTTCTCCACGTTCGTCCGAAACGTTTAACGATGTCATCTTCCCATCTTCTTGGAGGCCGACTGGGAGGTCTTTTCTGTTCTCGCGGGTACCACTCAGCAATGATTGCGGTCCACCTGTTATCCGTGAGCCATGCTGTGTGGCCCGCCCATCGCATCTTGTTATGTCTGCTTTCCACGACAATATCTTTCACACCACTGCGTTCTCTGATGATTTCATTTGGTATACAATCCAGAAGGGAGATTCCCAACATAGCTCGTTCCATTGCCCTTTCAGCTACCAACAGCCGTTGCTCTTCTCTCTTCGTCAGTGCCCACGTTTCATTGCCATACAGCATGGCTGGCAGCACTGCTGAATGAAAATATTTTTACGTGTGGTCTTGTCAATTTTTCCTTTGAGGACGTCCTTGATGGAATTAAACGCACACCATCCTGCCCGAATCCTTCGCAAGAGTTCTCCGTTCAGGTCTTGGCGCATATTAACTTCTTGGCCCAAATATAGGTACTGTTCCACTTCTTCAATGTCTTCTCCTGTTACCGTTATTCGGGCTTTTCGTAAGACGTCTGATCGCATATATTTCGTTTTGCAGCGGTTCATTTTCAGGCCAACCTGACTACTTTTCTTGTCGAGTCTTCGTAGCATGCTCTGCAGTTGGTTGGTGCTTTCGGCAATTAGTACAATGTCGTCTGCAAATCTGAGATGAGATAATCTCTCTCCGTTTATGTTGACACCACTCCTCCAATTGATCTTGTTCATAACCATTTCGAGGCAGGCGGTGAATAGTTTCGGTGAAATTGTATCTCCTTGCTTTACGCCTTTCTCGATTGGGATGCGGAGGGGAGTTTCAAGGAGAGTAATGTCTGTTGTACATCCAGTATTCGCTTCCTTCAACAAACTAATGTACTGCGTGTTAATGCCCTGCTCTGCGAGCGCCTTTAATATTGCGTTAAACTCAACGCTATCAAAGGCCTTTTCATAGTCGACAAAAGCAATGCACAGCGGGAGTTTGTATTCCCTCGCTCTTTCTAGGAGCTGGCTAAGGGTAAATATATGGTTGATTGTACTGAAATTTCTTTGAAACCCTGCCTGCTCTCTCGGCCGTTGTTCATCCAGAATCTGCGAAAGTCGATTCGTTATCACCTTTGTGAAGAGCTTGTAGATGTCAGAGAGCAGGCATATAGGGTGGTAGTTCTTAAGATTTTCTCGATCACCCTTCTTGTGCAGCAAGATGGTATTCGACTCCTTCCAGCTTGATGGTATTTTTCCTTCTTCAAGATATCGACTGAATCTTAAAGCGAGGGCCTTCCAAAGTTTTTCGCCTCCTGCATAAATCATTTCTGACGTTATTCCATCTTTGCCTGGAGCTTTTCTCTTCTTCATCTGGTGTAGTGCGCTTCGGACTTCGCTGACGATTATTGGGGGGACGCGTTCTTCTGACTCTTGGAGGGTTGGGAGGGGGGGCGTTTGATTCTTGATTTGAACAGTTCTGTATAGAAGTCCTTGCAGACCTCCTCCATCCCTGCTCTGTCGATTACTGTCTCTCCATCCTTGTTCTTCAATGCTGTTACGCTCAATCGATACTGCGTCAATTCCCGCTTGCATGTCCTGAGGCTCTTGCGTGATTCAGCTGTTTTAAGGAGCTTTTTTCAACACCGGCAGTGACCATCGCCTGCTTAGAGCGAAGTTGATTTTCGACGAAGCGGTGGAAAAGAAGGTGTTACAGATGGCAAACAGGAAACAGCAGCCGAAGACATTCGATGAAGCAAAGCTGAAAAAAGCGATTTCTGGGTTTGACTGGAGCCAGATGGAAAAGTGTGATGAGGACTATAGTATCTTTGCTGACAAGTTGAGATGTTGCATAAAAGCAGCTGAAATTAAAAAGCTGAAGAAGGCGAAGGGAAGAATCTCGATTGAAACGAAAAGCTTGTTGGAGAAGTGGAGAAACATGAAAAGGAGCTCGGATAACAACCTCGAGTACTCCATTCTGTGCAAGCTTATACGGCGAAAACTGAAGGATGACTTCGAGAACTTCCGGAAAGAAAAGCTCCTATTATTAGTCACTGTCATCGATCAGTCTATCAGCCTTCACAGAGAAAGCGCCGATCACAACACGTCAGACGTGTTGTTCTAGCCAGTCCTCCAACTACCCGCTGGCCAGGCTGTCAGTAGCACCGGACACCCGATTGACATAGCGCACAGCAGCCTAGAACTCCTGAGCGATCCGCCAACCGTAGCCTCCCAAGCAGCTGGGATTACAGGCACGCGCCACCACACCGGGCCATATTATTAGTATTATAAAAAAAAAACCTTTTCTCTTAAATTATCTTTTTTTCCTCCTACTGTTAAGATTAAACAATACTTTTGTTTTAAGAGGCTGTTTTGGGTCACGGTATTCACTGTTTGTCAAAAGCCCTGAAGGGGAAGTATCACAGTATCATACCCAGTCAGACCTGCTGGGCAAGCACAAGTTGACACACATGGTACGAGAGCCTTGGACCCAGTCTAAGAATGGGAGAATTTTAGGATTCCACCCAATAAAAGATAAGGGCCCAAGGTCTATACCTGTGCAGACGCACTCAGAGGGACCAGAGAAAGGGTCGGAAGTATAGGTAGCTCTGGGACACTTTATTCGATATGTCTAGGTTTCCCTCTGGCACTCATCACTAGAGCTGGTTTGAGATTTTCCATCAGAATGATTTTCTGACAGAAAATGCAGTTAACACAATCAAAATCTTATGCCGGAAAATTTCAATTTTGCTAAATTTCTCTCCGGAAAATCAAAAAGATACATTTTATTTAGGGTCAATTTGATCCAAATCAGAATATTTTGTTTTTGGAATTGGGAAAAGTTTTGTTTCAAATCAATTCCACAAAACATTAAACCACACTTCTCTATTAGAATGTTGTTGTCCCATGGGATTTGTAGTTCGGACCCCACCATGCTTTCTTATGGGCTAGGCTGTTTGGAGAACTACATCTCCCAGAATGCAACATGAAGTTCCCTTTGACCAAGCTGTGTGGTGCATCAGGAAAAATGGGAGTCTGGTACATAGGAAAGAGTTGAGGTATCAGGCTCTTAAACTACAACTGTTATGAGTCAATGTGCCACAATTAGGAAATGCAGTTTAATGATGAACTGATTCTAAAGAAAGCATTTGGGGTCAGTTCAGCAAACTGAAACAAAACCTTTTGATTTTGGGGATATAAAAATGTTTAATTTCCATCAAAAATGTCTAAACAAAACTTTTTGCCATTTCCAAATTGAAATTTGTTTCATGAAAAATTGCAACTTCTCATCCCAGTTCTAACAACGAGAACAGATGTTGAAACATCAGAATTTCTCACAGGATGGAAATTCCAAATTTCACTCAGCTCTACTCATCACCATAATATCTGAACATATTAAACAATTGAGAGTTATGAAAGTATTACTCCCATTTTACAGATGGAGGTATTAAGTTATAGTGAGGTTAGCTGATTCCCCAAAATCACATAAGATGTATGTGGCAGATCCATGGATATAACATAGGTCTTGTGAGTCCCAGGTTAGCACTTTAATCACAACACTACCTTTTCTATATATGCATATTTCCATTTCAAAGGAATTAACAATCACACAGTTTATAGAACTTACTAATTTTTATGGTATTATGTCAAGTACTTAATGTTATTTCAGTGTACACATTTTGTACTCTGTTTTAAAAAATAAATTTGGCATTAGTCCATGGTAAAGTATTTTTTCCTCTTTATCCAGATTGTAGTAGGTTAATAAACTCATACTATGTTTGAGTAGCACCTGTAGTTATTCACAAATTGGAGTTCATTATTAATATTATTATTATATCTGCAGTGTTCAACATATACAATTACTGCTAATACTAGTAAAGACAATATTCTGTTGTAACATGGCTATTTTCCCTGTAAGGATAACTAGTTTAGAGCTCCATAATTAGAAAAAGGAAATACAGTTTAAAGGTAGAGATGGATGTATTTCTGGTATATAAATTGGTTCAGCTGATCAGAAGAAAGGCCAAATCTGGAGCCACACCAATTTGCATCCACCTGAAAAACTGGCGTAACAATAAGTTGGTTTTTTTTTACTATAGGAATCCAAGGTAGATTTGTAACAATTTTTTTCTGAAATGATTGTTGTAATATCTTGAACACAGTATGTGCCAGATGCTTCTCCCGTTGCAATTAACCAAATTCCCATTTGATTTCAATGCTAGCAGGATTATAGCCTGTGTCTTTTTGAAGAGAGAACGTTTTAACAATTATTATGATGTAATAAAAATATATGGATTATGTCCACATTGACACAACATCACAATAATTATATGGTGCCAAAGCTTACTACAGTCTGACACAGTAACATCGGTTTTATTTGAACTAATATCAGTAAATGTTTCCTTATTTATGTTCCCAGTTTAGAAATGCATGATTTCTATACTTTTAAAGTTCTTTATTCATGGCTTCACACTACAGCTGCTACTGAGATAGACTGCAGATACGGCAAGTACAGAAACTTCTACTATGTAATTATCAGTATTTAACTCTATTGAATGGATCAAAGACCAATTTGTTCTTCCTTTCTGCTCTCTCCCTGTTTTCAGCATTCCTTGTTTGACTCCAGCACTCAAATAAGGGATTTGTGTTTCTAGCACAGAAAACCAGTGATGTGATAGTAGTGGCTTTTAAATCTAATGAGCTGCATGCTAGAAACATTTCCGTCTCATAATCATGATTTATATCTGTCTTGTTTAGCTTAAACGTATCTCATTTCCTTATTATTTTTTCACTTTCAGTACCTAAATAACTATGCTGTTAAATTTCATGCATGGCTTAACAGGATCTAAAACCTGGTTATGTATTTGCATGATGTAAGTAGTTGGGATATGTAACATGGAGGGAAAGTAAAGCAGAATTGAACCACTTGTTCAGTATGCATGGGCATGCAGTGCAACAAGCATATTTCTGCATCTGGTTAATAAATTCAGTAAGTGAGAATTTATCAGCATCTGGTATCTGCCTTTTTTGTTCCTCCAAATGAACAACTGGTGCATGGTGACCTTTGATATTTTTTTCGTGGTTGTTTGGAATTCTCACAGTGGTTTTACGCTTAGTTAGGATAAAATGCTGTTGCTGGCATACTCTTGTACACGTTTATATCTTAATCTGCTTCTTGAACTTGTTTTTTTTATGCATACTACAAAACCATACTTATTGCTGTTCATAAAGGAAGACAAGACTGCTCTGTTCATGCATCCCAAAGCAACTTACTTAATACAGCTCTTCAGTAAGGTTAGGCCCCAATCCTGTAAATACTTATTGCGCCTTATCTTTACACGAGTAGTCCCACTGAAGTCTCAACTGCAGAATCAACTGTGGGCAACAAAGAATATACAAAACATAGACGTTGCATAATGAAAGGTTGTCTTTGCCTGAAAAAGTGGAGATTTAATAGTTTTTATTTAAATATCGCTCCCTTCACAGTTCTTGAAGTTTATACTGAACATTTTTTCTTTTAAATATGGAGAAGTAAATGAATGCTCTTTCTTTTGTAGCTGGTAGAGTGTGTTTTGAAGTTCCTAGAAATAAGCAGTTAAAATATTTTTGGATTTGAAGGAACATGGTTAGCTTAAACTGTGTCTTCAAGCATAGTACACTGTCTCTGTTCAGCTACTGATTTATTTTTCAAATAGAATACATCTTTTTGCTCATTTCAAAAGACTGCTACTGGTGACAAGGCAGAGATATAGGCAATTCACAATCTCTGGAAGTTAGCTAAAGCTTCATTGTTGCATTTCCAAATTTGTGGTTTGCCAGAAATGTGCCTCTGGGTTTTGCCCTCAAAACCATTGAAAGACCTTATGAAACAATGCACCAAGTGCTTTATAGCACTTCATCAGACATTAGTTATTTATAAATTACTGTGATGTAAATACCTCTTAGGCTACAGTGGCCTCTGGGTCAAATTTACGCCCCATGTAATCCCATTGATGTCAACGGAATTGCACAGGACAAAGTCAGAGCAGAGCTTGAATTGGAGGACCAGATCTTAGCTGCTACAAATTGTCATAGCTCTGTTTAAATCAATAGAATTATATTCACAACAACTGACTGCAGAATTGTTCCTGTGTTTTCTGGTCCACAAATGTCTCCAAAAAGGGAGCTTCTGTCACTTCTCTAGGGAGGTTACAGTCAGTATATCTCATTGTTAATTTTTTTCCCTAATATTCTTTTAGTCTTATTGTAATGTTCAGTGTGATATGACCGTGTGTCTGAATATTGAAAGAGGGATTCATGATAACTCAAAAATGGAATGATTTGTATACTAAAACACACATTAAAAAAATAGTCAACCTGGACCCCAAGCCTGCTACCATGGATGTGCTTAATCTTAAGCACATGAATCTAATGCTTAAAGTTAAGCATGTGCATAAGCATTGACAGGATTGTTCTGGATTGTATTATACCATATGAAGAAGCAGCAGCTATGTATAAGGCTATGTCCACACAGGGATAAAAAACCCAAGCTTGTGGGGCTTGGACTCTGGAGCTGAGAAATTGCTTTGTAGGTGTTCTGGCTTAGGACATTGTGAGAGTGGAGGGTCCAAGAGCTTGGGATCCAGCCCGAGCCCGAATGTGTGCACAGCGATTTTTAGCCCCGCAGCCTGAGCCCAGGGCAGCCATGGCCACAGGTCTTTTATCCCGGTGTAAATGTACCCTGAGAGGCAACGTAACTTGCCTTTTCTATTTCCTTTCCTAGACATGCACAGAGAAGATATTACAGCATCAGTGATTCACAGAAGGGTATTCAACATGTTTTTTCAAACAATATTATTGTGCAGTCTTGTCACTTAGTAGCTAATAATACGAACTACTGAAATGTAATAGATAAACCTGAATAAGTATCTTCCATTCCCCTCCAAGGGCAACCTCTGATCCCTAAGGATGATGGAGTCCTTTGTTTCTTCCTCCTCCCTGACCCCATTTAGGACCAATGAACCCTGTGCTCATAGCGACCAGTGTTCCAGCTAGTGACCGGGTGTACAAAGGACTAACACCCTGATTATCACTTGGATATTACCAAACTGCTACAGCGACCACATAAAAATAAAGTTTATTTCCTGGGCAAAAGAGTGATAAAATAAAAGTATAGGGGAACAGGCAGAGGTATCAGGGATGATAACTAAACAAAGCCCCAACCAATCTTGCAATAACTGATAGCCCACAACAAAATCAATATAATAAGAAACTCTCACCTCTCCTCAGAGTCGCTGTCACAGTTTCAAGAGTTAACTGCACCTTCCCCTCACCTCCCTCCCCCATGTCTTCCTTGAGGGCACCCCCTTAAGGGGTCCACCTTAGCTGTCACCTTTCCAGGCAGAGACCCCATATATCTCTCCTGTTCCAGACCAGGGGTTTAGGTTTACTGTCCCGCTGCACCTGACTCTCCTCAGCAGGTGTGACCAGGATCCAGTACCTGTGGTTAACCTCTGTCCAGAGGCTGTAATAGTGTGTACCAGTTAGCAACCAGCCTTCACAAAGCAAGCTGCATTTATTCTTAGGGTAAAAGCATTACAGAGAAGACCTATAAAAACAATAAAATAACCTACATGCATGCTGGAAGCTTACCAGAGGTCACCCAAACTCCAGCATAGGGCTCTGGTAGGCATCAGACTTTCAAACCTCCCAATTGGGTTTACCCCATTGGTACAAATCCATGTCAATTTTCAGATCAGGAGCCAGAACCCAGACTGGATAGTTCAGCCATTTCTTTATAGGGCATGAGCCTATGATTTTCAGTCTCTGTGGACAGTAATAATCTGCAGTCAAGATCCCTTTCCTCAAGAGTTGTTTTTTTTTTTTTTGGTTGGGGTTGTTTGTTTTTGGCATAACATGAGTTGTGGAATTTGCATTAACCACTTGCCCGCTCCTCAGGGATTTCCCCACTTAACACTTATTGTCCCCAAAATTCATGTTTGTCTGGCACATCTCAATATAGTCTTTTGAATTCCTCACACTTCCCAGGACTCACATCTGTCACTGTCCTCACGCAGAGCTAATCAGAATGGAACCGGGGGTCAAGATGTAGGGCAGGCAGCTCAGTGTAGATGACAGCTCTCGTGTACAGCTGGATGGTGTCTACAGCAGAATCAGTGGAGTGGAGGGGGCCTAGGTTTCTACTAGTTTTCAGCCCCCATGTATGCCACAGTTTTTTGGAGCTTGGACTGTCTGTAGAGGAGCCAGGGGGCTCTGGATCTGTGTCAGGCCCTCTTGACTGGGAAAAAATTGCTGCTCCTCCTGTTCTCCCACAGAGAGAGTCAAAACAGTTGCTCCTCCTGAAGCTGCAGAGATCAATCCAATAGTGAGTAAATGGAGTTTTCCCAGTTCTCATTTGGGGAATATGGAGTTTAGTTTAGCTTAGTTTACCCACTTTTGTTTTTTAAACCAACACACAACTGGAGCAAGCCCCCTTCCCAGCAGGCGCTCTCCCTCTGGTCACGTGGTCTCTTAGACTCCATTCGGGGGGTGGGGTGGGGAGAGACAGCTCTGTGGGGCCTTCTGTTCATCACCTTGACATGCCAGTCTAGGTCCTGGTCCAGCCCCCACTAGGGTGACCAGATGTCCTGGTTTTACAGGGACAGTCCCAATATTTGGGGCTTTGTCTTGTATAGGCGCTATTACCCACAACCACCATCCCGATTTTTCACACTTGCTATCTAGTCACCATAGCCCCCACAGACTAGATGCTGCCCCCTCCAGCACTGCTGAGGCAGAGAGTCTCTGCCTCTGTGATGCTGTCTGTGGGAGCTACATCCTGGAAGCTCCCAAACTGTCAGAGGCTACATCCACCTGAACAGTGAACTGTTAATTCCTCTGTCACCTGCCTGTTTGCAAACACTGCCTATGAATTCTAATGCATGAAGCTGCAACACTTGTCCTGGTAAAAGCAGGTCTCATTCTGCCTCTCCATAGTGACTTTGTGTCACACTGAAATTAAACAAAATAACAGTAGATTTTAAAGTATTGTAATAGTAATTGAACTGCTACCACATATTAAAACATTTACCAATTTAGTTTACCAAAGCACAAGTGACCAAACATTTTGTAGACTGTAAAACCAAGTCTTTACAGTTAATTAATTATCAGTTTGGGTCCACCTGTGCTCTGAAGCAGCAGTAGTAGTTTGAAACTGATCCTGTGACTAGGAAAGTGATGTTGGGCCAGATTGCAGGCGTGAATGTGTTGACTGTTACTTCCCTACTCCTGCTGCTGGTGAGATGTGGAAACAAAGGTTGAAAGGGAAGAGAGAAATTTGTAGGGAAAAGAGTAAAGAAGAAAAGAGAGACATTTGGTTGAGAGACAGAGAAGTGCTACCAGCAACTGGACAGATTTTAGGAAAAACTCCAAAACAAAGCCGTCGCTCTAAAATGATAGCTTCTCTAAATTCATAAGCATACCAGGGGGGAGAATCTTTGACTGACACCAAAAATTAAAGCCATAAAGGCAGCCCTGGTTAGAGCTAGTTGGAATGTTTTTATAAAAACGAAGGTTCAGTGGAGTATGCTGTTTTGTCAAAGCTGAAACGTGTCACAGGTTTCCACAAAACTTTCTTTGGGGAGGCTTTGGGATTAGACGGACACACACACACAGACACAGACACACTCTTCCATAAAAACTCTAAAAGGTTTTGATTTTGTTCCAATGTGTAACACAAACAAAATTCAAAGCCTCAAAATTTGTCATGAAATAGAATTATGCACTTAGCTCTAGCCTTAGTGTTTCTACTGACAAGACAGTCACACATTTCCAGCTGCCATCCCAGAGACAAGGCTGTGGGACTGATACTTTTTAGTATAATTTTGGTTTCCATGGATACATACAAGAAAGGCTGAACGTGGAAGGGGAAAATCCTGGTCTCCAGGCCTCAACAGGGGAATGAAGAAGGTGGAATCCTTGAGAGAGAGAGAGAGAGTGTGAGAAAGAAAAAGTGAGCTTGAAATTGAGAACCAGAATGAGGGAAAGCAGGAAAAAAATGAGGGGGTTGGAAATGAGAGCGAATATGCAAGAACGGAGAAAACAGGGCATAGGGACTGCTTGTGAGAGAGGGGGAGCATGTGCACTCAGGGGAAGCAAGGAGAGAGACATAGAAGGGAGACTCGGCTCATGCGCTGTGTCCTTCCTTAAAAACCTCTTTGTGTGCTGTGCAAAACCAGTGTTGTTTTTCAGATTGTTTAGAAGTGAGGATTTCATTGCGTCTGATGGAGTTCATCCACCTTCCAGGATATTGTAAGGTATCCTTGGCAAAGAGGTTCCTTGCCACACAAAGAGCTCCCTCTCTTTACCTTTGTCTGTTATTGAAATACAGCAGATTGCACTAAATGGCATACGTGGTACAACTGTACCACATATATATATACATAAGAATATATCACAATTATGGTCCCCTGCAAAGTCTTTATCCCTCCCACCCCCAGTAGAGGTTACTCAGTTTGACCACTCTTATATTTCAATGTGTTCAGGAGATTTTTGTTCCCGAAACATTTGAGGCAAAGTTTTCAATTCTGGGTCCTTAGTGCAGTATTACCAACCCCAAGTGATGAAAAAATTATGAGCCATGCCTAAAAAAATAAGATTGGCTTAAAAATAATAAATGTTAGGTTCTTTGTATTTGCTTTCTGGTTTTTGCTCCTTCACAGTTCCCATTTTCAAGCTTTTGATTGCAACCACGAGGTCTAGAAATATATTCAAGATGAGATTTGCATGTAATCACATGACCTCAGGATCCGGGACTTTAATAAAAACATCAAATATCTCAAGACTCAAAATAAAACTGCGGTAGTATTAAAACTAGGGACCTAAACTCTCATTGCCATTCCTTTCTTCTCCTCCTTCTCCTTCTCCTTTCTGATGTAGAGCAACAACTATAATTTTACATGTAGATGGTTAAGCCAGATAATTGTATCAGGAGTAGCGGAGTGTATCGCTGTGATGCCTCCTTCGTATTTGTGAATTGGGCACTGAGTTGTTACATGTTCCATGGTCTGTTCTGGGTGATCACAGTCGCACACTGGAGAGTCTAATTTTCCATTTGTGTAGCAAGTATCCATATCTGCTAACTAAAAGATATTAAGAGGTGCTAAGAACTTGCCACTCCCAATGATTCCTGCACCTTTGAAAAACAGGTGGTTGTTTAGGCGTCTGACAATGGGCACCCAGGTTTCAAAATTTCGACCATAAAGAATTATAGAAAGAAGTGGAAGTTATGGTTCAGAGACTGGTATAATGGAAATTGTATTTCCCAGTGCCTCAACCCTCCCCTCATATTACAGTTGACCCTTACTTCAAAAAGTGGGCTATTTTGCGATAAACACAGGATGAGTCATACTAATGATTCACCAGTGTCTCTGACAGTAAACCTATAACTATAGCAGATTACAGCATGAGCAATGCTAAATATGTGTACTTTTCAAAGGAGCAGTTTTTCACCCTCAACTTTTGCATATCTTCAGTGACCTGGTGTGTTAGTGAAATGTAGTCCTAGTTTAATGTTGCTCCTCAAAAACTACTATTATAATTTCAATTCTGTAGATTATTCTCCAGTCTCATGAATATTGTGTCAGTGCTGCACTGACACAATATCCATGTTGCAGCTCAGAGCTCTATAGGACACCTAAAGCGTGTGCCTCAGTGGTATGGCCTCCCTCGCTTGTTTTCGAATGAGATGATGGATGAACCTCATGGTTTTGCATCTATCCCAAATTCTCCTGTCACATCTTTTTCTTTTGTACTGATTATAGAGTGTGTGCATTTGAAAGATCTATTGTACTTTCAATTGATTCAGTTCTTGTGAAAAAAATATTAAAATTAAAGTACATGTAAGGCAATATTGTGGTTTAAGTCAATTTAATGAGGGTACAGTAAAGTGCTCTCTCAGTATGTTTCATGACATGTTTTGCTTGTATCTAAGGAGATCTCATCTTACTTGAAAATCTAGTCTGAAAAACAGGTCGAGTTTAAGTCCAGATGGAAATAGAATAATTTTAAACATCAAGGGCAGATCCTTAGCAGGTATAAAATGCCATAGTCCAGTTGAGTAATGACAGTTTACACCATGGTTCTATAGGACAGAGGTAACTTCCATATTACTTGTGTTAGGAAATGTAAGACCCTCAGTCAAGAATGCTGTTCTAGGCTTAATTTATGTGTCTGTTCTAGTCAAGTGCATTTTGTTTCTCAAAAAAATGACTAGCTTTCAAATTTAAATAAATAAAGATGTAACTTTAAAAGAGTATAGTTATAGCTGCATGACTCCCAATGATTTAAGTGGACTCTATGAACCTGTGAATGGAGACTTTATGAACCAAAATGCACCCCCTTTTAAAAAGTGCCATACTATCTCACTGGAGGCTGCCATTATGTGTGTGTTGGTCATTTCAGAGTATATCATATACTCTGAAATCAAAACTTTAATATTGTTCTCATTCACCAATCAACCGAAGAAGGACCCGCATTGTATAAAATAAGAGAATTAAATCCTTTGGCTATAGCACACAAGGATGCGTTTTGGAATTTACTTTTTCTTCACGTTAGAAAAATGTAAGAATATGCACAGGTTAATAGTGTGTTAACAAGATTTCACATCTCTGAAATGCTGTAAAACCTTGTTACATAAGAGTGATCAAACATTATTCGTATGGGCACATTTTCAGACTTTCAATTAACTTAAAAATTAACATGGTATGTCAGCTTCAGTATCTGCAATCAATTGATGACTTCTTTAAAAGAAACAAATCTATTTCATACAGTGTATCAATTCAAGGTTTACTTATTTCAGCTGCTTTTAATATTTTTTTTCTTCTTCTTCTTGAAAAATCTTGTCTAAATGCCAGGGAAAATACTGGTTTCAGAGTAGTAGCCGTGTTAGTCTGTGTCAGCAAAAAGAAAAGGAATACTTGTGGCACCTTAGAGACTAACAAATTTATTTCAGCATAAGTTTTCATGGACTACAGTCCGCTTTGTCGGATGCATAGAATGGAACACAGTAGGAGGATATTTATACATTCAGAGAAACATGAAAAGGTGGAAGTAGCCATACCAACTGTAAAAGGCTAATTAATTGAAGGAACTATTATCAGCAGGGGAAAGAAACTTTTGAAGTGATAATCAAGATGGCCCATTACGGACAGTTGACACAAAGGTGTTAAGGGTACTTTACTAGGATACTAAACTTGGGGAAATAGATTCAATTAACGTAATAACCGAGCCATTCCCAGTCTCTGTTCAAACCTAAGGTAATGGTATCTAGTTTGCATATTAATTCTAGTTCAGCAGCTTCTCGTTGGAGTCACGGTTAATTTGACAATAAAACAATCCCCTAACAAAGCCTGGAGTAGGTTAATTCCTTGCTAGGACAAAATTAGTTAGCACAGACTGAGGGCTGAAATAAGGAACCATTATTTTTGTTGGTGATTACTTACAAGGGTAGCTTCACGTTGTGGGAATACTCGTATGAGTAAGTGCTCACAAGCAGTAGGTTGCACAGTTGGCCTTAAGGATATTCTTTCCCTAGTCTATTGTTTGTTTAAAATATGCCAATAATGTTGGTTGTGGCTGCATATTTAATTTTGAGTTTCATTTTGTAGTTAAAGGCAAAGCAGGGATTCAAACTCTGTTATGTTTTAAAAATGCAGTATCCCCTAAATGATAACACTGAGTACAGAATGAACTTTCTGTGGATTTACAAGTAAATCAATTAATTAGTTTGACTTAAAAAATATTTTTAAATGACTGTCTTGTATGAGTCGTTTCTTTTTCCTAAATGATTGTATTAATGGATAACCACAGATTAATCAAAATTTCAATATAGTTAAAATCCTTTGAAATTTTGCGCAGGGGCTGTATCTGTAGAAATTAGGTAGTAATTAAGTTTCTGATTGTTACATCTATTGTATTATTATATACAGGCGAGTCGCATCTTAGGCGCATTTAACATGCGCAAATTCAGCTTTGCACGGTCGGCAAAAACAGAAAAAAAGAAAAATAACAATTTTAAAACTGCATCCATAGTGTGGGCGATTCCGCCCGCCATTCAACTCAATGAATGTTTCACTATACACGGTTTTCGCTTTACGCGCTAACTGTGGAACGGAACCCCCGCGTAAGATGAGACTTGCCTGTATACTACAATAAAGGGTCAGGTCAGTGGCTCAGATGGTTCGTAAGTGGGACCATTGTGATATCAGAGATAACATTTAGCCAATCATCCCCGTTCTTATACAGTTCATGTGCAGGTAATAGTTCTATTGGTTTTAATCCGTCAGTAGTACGAGGGAGACTGGAGACGTGTCAAGAGTTTTCATTGGTAGATTTCCTAGTAAATAATATTTACTACAGAAAATAAAAAGCCCACTGTAGGCTATTGTCAAAGTCCATTCACCTGCTGTTTAAATTACCATATGATTAGGACTTCTGATTTTTTGTTTAAACTGATAAATTGTGATAAAACACCCCGATAGGGAAAAACAGTGAAATTGGTGTTCATCCGGAAAACACCTGAAAAACACGGGAGATGGTTACTTGTAACTAAGGCCTTGTCTACATGCAGAATAATGTGAACTTAGCAGTGAGGGGCAGAGTATTTCTGAAACTTTATTTTGCACATTAAGTGGTCTGTTTAGACCCTCCTTGGTGCGCACTAAAGGTTCTCTAGTGTGCCTAATGTAGTGCTGTTTGAGAAAGTCCTGAAAATGACCAAGTTTTGGACTCAAGTATCAGAGGGGTAGCCGTGTTAGTCTGGATCTGTAGAAGCGACAAAGGGTCCTGTGGCACCTTATAGACTAACAGAGGTATTGAAGCATAAGCTTTCGTGGGTGAATACCCACTTCTTCGGATGCAAGCAGTGGAAATGTCCAGAGGCAGATATAAAAGTGCAGGGAAGATTCAGGCTAGAGATAACGAGGTAAGCTTAATCAGGGAGGGTGAGGCCCTCTTCTAGCAGTTGAGGTGTGAACACCAAGGGAGGAGAAACTGCTTTTGTAGTTGGCTAGCCATTCATAGTCTTTGTTTAGTCCTGAGCTGATGGTGTCAAATTTGCAAATGAACTGAAGCTCTACAGTTTCTCTTTGGAGTCTGGTCCTGAAGTTTTTTTGCTGCAGGATGGCTACCTTTAAATCTGCTATTGTGTGTCCAGGGAGGTTGAAGTGTTCTCCTACAGGCTTTTGTATATTGCCATTCCTTATATCTGATTTGTGTCCATTTATCCTTTTGCGTAAGGACTGTCCAGTTTGACCGATGTACATAGCAGAGGGGCATTGCTGGCATATTATGGCATATATTACATTGGTGGATGTGCAGGTGAATGAACCGGTGATGGTGTGGCTGATCTGGTTAGGTCCTGTGATGGTGTTCCTGGTGTAGATATGTGGGCAAAGTTGGCATCGAGGTTTGTTGCATGGATTGGTTCCTGAGTTAGAGTTATTATGGTGTGGTGTGTAGTTGCTGGTGAGAATATGCTTCAGGTTGGCGGGCTGTCTGTGGGTGAGGACTGGCCTGCCTCCCAAGGCCTGTGAAAGTGAGGGATCGTTGTTCAGGATGGGTTGTAGATCACTGATGATCCGGTGGAGAGGTTTTAGCTGAGGACTGTAAGTGATGGCCAGAGGAGTTCTGTTGGTTTCTTTCTTCGGTTTGTCTTGCAGCAGGAGGCTTCTGGGTACACGTCTGGCCCTGTTGATCTGTTTTCTTATTTCGTCATGTGGGTAGCGTAGTTTTGAGAATGCTTGGTGAAGATCTTGTAGATGTTGGTCTCTGTCAGAGGTGTTAACCAGATCAGCCACACCATCACCGGTTCATTCACCTGCACATCCACCAATGTAATATATGCCATAATATGCCAGCAATGCCCCTCTGCTATGTACATCGGTCAAACTGGACAGTCCTTACGCAAAAGGATAAATGGACACAAATCAGATATAAGGAATGGCAATATACAAAAGCCTGTAGGAGAACACTTCAACCTCCCTGGACACACAATAGCAGATTTAAAGGTAGCCATCCTGCAGCAAAAAAACTTCAGGACCAGACTCCAAAGAGAAACTGTAGAGCTTCAGTTCATTTGCAAATTTGACACCATCAGCTCAGGACTAAACAAAGACTATGAATGGCTAGCCAACTACAAAAGCAGTTTCTCCTCCCTTGGTGTTCACACCTCAACTGCTAGAAGAGGGCCTCAACCTCCCTGATTAAGCTTACCTCCTTATCTCTAGCCTGAATCTTCCCTGCACTTTTATATCTGCCTCTGGACATTTCCACTGCTTGCATCCGAAGAAGTGGGTATTCACCCACGAAAGCTTATGCTTCAATACCTCTGTTAGTCTATAAGGTGCCACAGCACCCTTTGTCGCTTCTACAAGTTTTGGACAACTACATAAAACTCAAAAATTGCTAAAAAATAAACTCAGAAAAATGAATTTAATAACCCCCCAAAACAGAAATTCTGCATATGATACAAATAAAGTACAGAATCTTTTTCTGTCATGACTTCTTTTTTGTAATCAAGATGCCTCTTTTAAGCTCTGAGTTTAAATTTACTGATCAGTGCTATCTCATGTAGTTTGATATCAGTGTCTCTGATCACTATTTCAATACTATCTTGATGCCTGAAACACAGATATGGAAACATTTTTCACAGCCAGATTTTCACACTGCCAAAACAAACAAACGAGCAGAATACTGAATAGATTGCACAGAAATGATAGCATACTGAGATACACGTACTCCATAGCAAGAAAGATAGGAATAGTATACTTCTATCTATTGATAGATTATGATCAATTGAATATGATATTTCTCTGCTGCTTTTCATAATATATAACATGCAAAATCACATTTGAAGAGACTTTGTTCATGAAAGCATTTTACAGTTTTAGGATCTCAAAAGATAAAAATCCTAATCAGTATTCAGCTGTAAATCTTTTTTCTTGATAAATGACTGAGTCATCTCTTTCAGTATGAACTGATGTAATAATTAAGGTCAGGACCCTGCACCTGTGTTCTTTAGCAGGGGAACACTTATACAGTTGCACTCTGTATGAACGATCGGGTGTGTGTGAATGGATCATGTTACAGAAACAGGATAAGTTGTGATATGGTGCATTAACTTTGAAATGATTATTTAAAGCAATTTGTAGTTGTGACGGGTTGGTATCACAGAAACCCCCTTGGAGCTGCCACCTGGTGTGCCAAGGCTACTTCTGCCCCTGCTTTCCTGCCTTTTCCAGCTTGGGACTCCAGAATCCTGTCTGTTTTGAGCCAGATACCGCTGATTTGCTGAAAACACAGACCCAGGTCCGAACCACGTCCACAGCCGTAGGCCTGCCTGGAAGCAGCTCAGGAAGTGCCCTTGCCTTTGACACCCAGGTGCCCAATTCCCAATGGGGTTCAAACCCTGAATAAATCCGTTTTACCCTGTATAAAGCTTATACAGGGTAAACTCATAAATAGTTCGCCTTCTATTTCAAAGATAGAAAGATATGCACAGCTGTCCCCCCCCCCCCCCCCCCCACAGGTACTAACACGTACTCCAGGTAACTTAATAAGTAAAAAGTGATTTTAATAAGTACGGAACTTAAGTGATTCCAAGTAGTGACAGACAGAACAGAGTGAATTACTAAGTAAAATAAAATAAAACACGCACGTCTAGGTCTAATCCAACTCACCACAGATAAAAACCTCACCAGTTCCAGTCTCTTTCTTTTACAGGCTGTAGAACTCCTAGCCTGGGTCCAGCAATCGCTCACACCCCCTATTGTCTTTGTCCTTTGTTCAGTCTCTCTCAGGTATGTCCTTGGGGGGTGGAGAGCCTCTCTCTTTAGCCAGCTGAAGACCAAATGGAGGGGTCTTCCAAGGGTTTAAATAGACTTTTCCCCACTCCCTGTGTAGCATCATGTTACCCTGGAGTTTTGGGATTACATGGGCAAGTCACATGTCCATGCACCCTAACCAGTCCAGCCAGTCGCATTCCTGGCCAAACTCAGATGTGGATTGGGGTCTGCAGTTCCTATTGTCTGTGTAAGGGTTTCTTGATTGGTCTCTTTACATGCACATGCCTTTCTCAAGACATGATCCCAGGCTCTTACAAAGGCTATGTATAAAACCAGCAAATATAAAACCAATATTCATAACTTCAACTACAACAATGATTCATGCATACAAACAGGAGGAATAGATTCAGTAGATCATAACTTTTACAGAGATATGTTACATAGCACGTAGAATAAAACATATTCCAGTTACATCATATATACATTTATAAGCATCTCCCCATAAAGTTTCATTGGGGACACCGTCACAGTAGTTAGAGAGCAGTTTTACCAATCTACATTTTTAATATAACTTTTTTTTAAACGCTACATTGTACAGATGAAGTATGCTTGTCTAACTTACATAATTTTTTATAAAATCAAGCTAATTTTGTGGTGGTAAATAAAAAATATATTTTTAAACAATCACATTTTCACTTTTGTAAATCAGTTTTCAAGCTTTCATAGGTCTGTAATTACATTGCTTTTCATTATTTTCATTTACATTCATACCAACGTGTCTTAATATTATTATATATAAGATATTAATAACATTCCTTAAGTGTGGACATTAGAGAGCTGATAGAGGATGAGAGGCACCTGGGAGCTGAGAAATTCAGCTTTTTCACCAGGCCAATTTTCATTACATTTATGGTATTTTGCTTTAAATCCTTGCAGTGGCATAAGGCTAATTTTGTTACTGTAAACTATTTCACCTGTTAACACTCTTCTGTATCACCTGGCAGAAAAAATAATTAAGGCCCATTCAGGATTGCCCTGGAGCTATGGCTCCTGGAAGCCCTGGAATCCCCAACTTCGATGTAGTCTTAAAGGCAGGGCTGCCCTTTAGTCATGGGCCCTGGGAGAGTCTGCCTGGCAGGGCTGCCCTGGAGTGGCAGACCCTAGAAGCCCTGGCTCCCCAGCAGCCCATCAGATGAACTGGCAGGAAACCAGGCAGGTTTCTGACTGAACCTTGCCTATTTTTTGCTGGAAGTTCATCAAAACCTGTATGTTTTCGAGAAACATCTCCATTTCAACAAATCGGCGCTTTCCAATGAAAACTTGTTTCATCACAAACTTCTTGACCAGCTTTACTGAAAATGGATCATAGAGGCACAAGGGGCAAGGCTCACCGAAATAAATTTTGGGCCCCCGTATATCATGGTCACTGGGGCCCTACCCTTTCTCATTTCACTTTATTTAGGATATTTTGGCATCCACCCTCTCTCCCCCCGAGCTCAGGGCCCTACAATTGTCCCTCCTTTCCTTCCCCACTCTTCGGCCCAGATTCATAAAGGGACTTTGGTGCTCAGAAAATCACTGCAATTCACAAAGCCTTTGAAGCTGTTCCACTTTGGAAAAATAATTAGAGTCATTGGGTCAGAGAGAGAGTGAGCGAGCAAGTAAGTATGAGAGTGACTGTAGCCTGTTGGCTAGTGCAGGGGTTTTTAACCTTTTTCTTCCTGAGGCCTCCCTCAAATATGCATATGCTATGAAAACTCTAAGGCCCAGTGTGGCGAGGTGTGGGGGGGAGAGACTCGGGGCTCTGGGCTTCGGTGCGGGACACACAATCCTTGGGCATAGGCATAGTTTTACTTTTTTGGGGGGTGGGGAGGGGGTCATGAGCTGGCAGGGCTCAAACCACGGCTGCACAGCGAGTCCAGAGAGGGAGTGCCACCTCCACCCCCTGACTGACTCAGGCGGCCACCCAGCCTGTCTGGGCTGTGAGAGGATGAAACCAAAAAATATAACTCAAAGGGGGGACTCCGTTCGAAAAGTTTGAAAACCGCTCAAGGTGCAGGGAGGGGGTAGTTGAGGGCTGTGTGCAGAGAGGGGTGTAGCTCAGGGTGCAGGCAGCGGGTAGCTAGGGGCTGTGTACGGACGGGGGAGTAGCTCAGGGCGCAGGCAGCGGGTAGCTAGGGGCTGTGTACGAGTGGGGGAGTAGCTCAGGGTGCAGGCAGCGGGTAGCTAGGGGCTGTGTACGAGTGGGGGAGTAGCTCAGGGCGCAGGCACCGGGTAGCTAGTGGTTGTGTACGAGTGGGTGAGTAGCTCAGGGTGCAGGCAGCGGGTAGCTAGGGGCTGTGTACGGACGGGGGAGTAGCTCAGGGTGCAGGCAGCGGGTAGCTAGGGGCTGTGTATGGACGGGGGAGTAGCTCAGGGCGCAGGCAGCGAGTAGCTAGGGGCTGTGTATGGACGGGGGAGTAGCTCAGGGTGCAGGCAGCGGGTAGCTAGGTGCTGTGTACGGATGGGCGAGTAGCTCAGGGTGCAGGCAGCGGGTAGCTAGGTGCTGTGTACGGACGGGCGAGTAGCTCAGGACGCAGGCAGCGGGCGAGTAGCTCTAGCTCAGGGCACAGGCTGCGGGTAGCTACGGGCTGTGTACGGGCTGCGGGGGGGTTCCCAGCGCGACTCCCAGCGCCAGCATGGGGAGCAGGGTGGCACTGGGGCTCCCAGCTGCAGCACCCTCACTGCTCCCGGCTGCGGGGGTGGGGAGAAAGGGGAACGCCACCTTCAGCCCTGCGCCACTCCCGGCTTTGGGTGGGGGGATGCCACCTTCCCCCTCGCACCGCTCTTGGCTTCGGGGGAGGAGAGGGGATGCTACCTTCAGCCCCGTGCTGTTCCTGGCTTCAGCGCCAGGGCTTGTGGCACCGTGTTTCAGCTGCTGGGTGCCGCAGCCCCCCTGAAAGGGCTCACAGACCCCCAGGAGGCTGTGGACCCCCAGTTGAGAACCACTGGGCTAGAGCACTCACCCAGGATCCAGTCCACCTGCTCCAGTGACTCTAATTATTTATCCAAAGTGGAACAGCTTCAACAGGAGAGATGGAGAAAGACCCACTTTAGACTGTCCTATAGCCCAATGATTAGAGTAGTTGCCTGAGAGGTGGCAGATCCCTGTTCAAATCCTTTCTCCTTATCAGTAATAAGGGAGACTTGATCTGGGGGATTGCCTGCATTCCAGGTGAGTACACTAGCCACTTGGCTAAAAGTTATAAGAGAGATCTCCCCTAGCCCAACTTGTTTAGTGTGGAGCTAGATGTGCTTGGAACACACCTACCAGATTGGGCCTTACAGGTGAGTTAGGTGGAGGAATACCTATCTTTCTCCAGATCATGACTCACACTGGGACGTAGGCATCTGGACATATAGAGGGAGGCAGCAGTGTTCATGCCCAGAGGCCGAAACATAAGCACTTAGGGAACTTCTAACTGTGCCCTGGTCTACACTTTGGCGGGGGGGAGGGGGACATCGCTGTAAGGTACGCAACGTCAGCTACGTGAATAACGTAATTGAAGTCGACATTCATCGATCGACTTACCGCGCCGTTAGGACGCTGCAGGGTCGACTGCCGCCGCTCCCCCGTCAACTCTGCTTCCCCCTAGACTAGACACTAGGCGCGAAAAATCGATCCCCGAAAGATCGATCACTTCCAGTTTGGCGGGTAGTGTAGACCTGCCCTGTGAAAATGTAATTGCTGAGTGAATTTAGGAGCTTGCAGGGTTTGACAGCAGGGGTTTTGTGAATATTAGTGGCAACTAAATCTGGAATTTAGGTACGAAAAGTAGCAGACACGTAGGTCCCTTTGTGAATATAGCACAAGGTACCAGACAAAATGGAACTGAGGGATGATCGAAGAATTTTATGGGTATCATAGCTCATATGACAGGCCACGTCACCCCCACCCCTGACTGCCCCGGGCCGCCCCCTCCAACCCTTCCTCTTATACCTGACCGCCCCCCCCCCCGGGACCTCTGCCTCATCCAACCACCCCTTCTCCCTATACCCTGATTTGCCCCCAGAACCCCTGCCCCTGACTGCCGCCTGCCGCCCCATCCAACCTCTCCTCTCATTCCTGACTGCCCCCATTCAACACCCCTGTTCCCCAACCTCTGACCTCCCTGACCCCTATCCACACCCCCACCCCCTGACCACCACCCCGAACTCCCCTGCCCTCTATCCAACCCTCCCTGCTCCCTGCCCCCTTACCACGCTGCCTGGAGCACCAGTGGCTGGCGGCGCTACAGGCGCACTGCCCGGCTGGAGCCAGGCCACGCCACCGCACAGCACAGAGCACCGGGTCAAGCCAGGCTCTGCAGCTGCGCTACCCCAGGAGCTCCCAGCCCCACCACCCAGAGCATTGTGCCTGAAGCGGGGCGCGCTGAGGCTCCGGGGGAAGGGGAACAGCCCGGGAGGGGCCGGGGGTAGCCTCACAGGGCAGGAGGGTCCTACGGGCCGGCTGTGGCCCGCGGGCCGTAGTTTGCCCACCCCTGCTCTAGAGTCTGGGTTCCCATTCTCTGACCCTGTTTATCCAGTCTTATTGTTCTGTGTTTTCTGAGCCTAGTTAAACCAGTTTGTGGCTCTCAGCATGATCTTGGATATGGCACTTCAAAACAGAAGGCTCTGTTATGTCTTAAGTGTTTGCTAGGAAATGCATAGCAGGAGACACCCTCCTTTCTGGGTGAATTTTCTGACAGCCCTCTGATAAGTTAACTCAGTATATGCATACGGTAAACATCCTTTCAGCAATCAGACAAATATATATAATAATATATATTAACAAATTATTACAGGCAGCTCAAAACCCATCATAATAAGACATACTTCAATAGTTGAACCAATAAAGTGGAAGCAAAGTGTCTCAACTTTATCAAAACTAAGTGCTTTGATAATTTATCATTAAAAACTTCAACAAAATTGATACAAAAATGATGATGGACTAGATTCAGCCCTGGGTTCTGCCAGTGTAACTCAGGAGCCACAAAGAACAATATATACAGAGAACATGAAAAGATCGGAGTTGCCATATCAACTCTGAGGGCAGGTCTTCACTACCCGCCGGATCGGCGGGTAGCAATCGATCTATCGGGGATCGATTTTTCGCGTCTCGTTAAGACGCGATTAATCGATCCCCGATTGCGCTCCCCGTCGGCGCCGGCAATCCACCTCATCGAGAGGCGGAAGCGGAGTCGACGGGGGAGCGGCAGCGATCGACTCGCCGCCGTCCTCATCGCCAGGTAAGCCGATTACGATACGCCGACTTCAGCTACGCTATTCCCGTAGCTGAAGTTGCGTATCGTAGATCGACCCCCTCCCCTAGTGTAGCCCTGGGCTAAGAGTAATCAGTTGAGGTGAGCTATTATCAGCAGGAGGAAAAAAAACTTTTGTAGTGATAATCAGGATGGCCCATTACAAACAGTTGACAAGAAGGTGTGAGTAACAGTAGGGGAAAACTTCAGTTTGTGTAATGACCCAGCCATTCCCAGTCTTCATTCAAGGAGGCAAGGATTCCCTAATAGTGGAAATTCCATTCACAATCTCTCCTGGCTTCTAGTCAGCAGAAAGTCATCTTATATCTGATACCACTGATGCACTAGTCTATCCCAAGCCACTTTTCAAACATTAACATTATAGTAATGAATGCTAATTATGGGCTAGCTTGTGGAGTTACCATGAGTTCGGTGCAGCATATAGTTGTGCTGACTCAGGTGCACAGCACAAACCAAATTGTGACTTCGAGTCACAATTTGGTCCCTGGATCCCCCTTGCTCCAAGAGTCTCCCTTTGCATCCAATAAGGTGTGCCAGCCCTTTACATGGCACAAGTTATTTCTTTCTTTGTACCGGCTTTGGTGATGTATTGGGGAGGCAGCCAAGGTTTTTCCAAGTTCTCATCCACGTGTGCAGAAGGGGATAGCAGCCCTGTGGCAGCTTCTGTCTCCTTCACTCTGTGACATGCAATGTGGATAGCCTACACAAACGGAGTAAGGGGGTGGTGCTTTAAATTCACTTACTTCCCTGTGCAGGTGCATAGTGTGAGCCATTGATTGACCCTCTAAATGTGTGCAGATGATATAGACTAATCCAGGGGTGAGCAAACTACAGCCTGGGGGCCACATCCGGCCCTCCAGACGTTTTAATCCAGCCCTCGAGCTCCCGCCGGGCAGTGGGATCCAGGGCTTGCCCCACTCTGGCACTCCAGCTGGGGAGCGGGGTTGAGGGCTTGCCCCACTCCGCATGGCTCACAGAAGCAGTGTCCTGTCCCCTCTCCGGCTCCTACACGTAGGGGAAGCCAGGGGGCTCCGCAATGGGAGCTGGGTCAATGGGAGCTGTAGGGGTGGCGCCTGCGGATAGGGCAGTGTGCAGAGTCGCCTGGCCACGCCTCCATGTAGGAGCTGGAGGGGGAACATGCTGCTGCTTCTGGGAACTGCTTGAGGTAGCGCTGCCCGGAGCCTGCACCCCTTCCCCCCTCCCACACCTCAACCCCTTCCCCAGCCCTGATCCCCCTCCTGCCCTCCAAACCCCTCCGTCCCAGCCCAGAGCAACCTTCTGCACCCCCAACCCCTCATCCCCAGCCTCACCCCAGAGCCCACACCTCCAGCCGGAGCCCTGCCCCCTCTCCCCGCACCCCAGCCTAGAGCCCCGTCCCACACCCATAAATCCTAATTTCTGGCCCCACCCCAGAGCCTGCACCCCCTCCCACACCCCAACACCCAATTTTGTGAGCATTCCTGGCCTGCCATACAATTTCCATACCCAGATTTTGCCCTCCCCTGGACTAATCAAACAACCAAGAGAGGAATTAAAATATATCATTCCAACTCAGACTTTTCCACTATGCTTAAATATTCTTAGATCATTAGTGTAATGCAATTAGTTACATTTAATAATTTGCCTTTAATCGAATTTCTTCTTTAGTTTTATGCTCCCTTCATTTGCAATATTCTCCTTAGATGCTTGAAATTAAAACTTCTTTTCCTATTGTGCCACTGTATATGGAAAACTTACTTTTTTTTTCTTTGCTTCAGTTCATATCTTATATTATTCACTTTCTTTTTGTCATCCACTTTAGTCTAGTTTTGGGATTACGATTAGATAGTTAACTTGTGTTTTTCCTCTGCTGACCGGCTGTCTTTGCAGCATCAAAGCAAAAATATTGTAGGGTCAATGTATAAACAATGGTCTTTATTTTTGTTTAATTTCTTTGCAACAGATGGTAGATTTACAAATTCAAAGGCGATCCAAATAATGTTCCTCATCATAACAATTTAAGGCAGGCCAAATTACACCCCCCCTCCAAAAAAAAGTTTTGTTTTCTGCCAAGGAAAACTGGACACTGCTTCAGGATGGCAAGTACCCTGCTCTGTGTCCACCACATTCTGTCTACATTCACATTATCTTTTAATTGTACCTAACCTACTTTAAACTAATGAAGAAGCTTTTTATAAAGTGTTTGGGTAATATCCCAGTTTTTGACATCACAAATACTAAAGCTTTTCTAGCTTCTTGTTTCTTAATGGAATCTTCAGAGTCAGAAGTAAAAAGTTGAGGTATCAATGAAAGGTACTAATGAGAGGTATTAATGAGACTTTTAGCAAGTAGATTCAATCTTGGGGCATTTGTATCAAAAAAAGAATCAGAGTGTAACATTTTTACTGGAATATCCATAGACAGTCTTGAGATTTTAATAAGTCTTTACATGTCCATTCTCAATTATCATTTGTGAAAAACTATGCCTAGAATTATTTAAAGCAACTGTTTTGTTAATAAATTCACTTTGTTGTAATTGGACCATTAACTTATTCTCTAGCTTTTTATGAGTTTTTTTTCTACTGGTGAATAATGTTTATAGTTGAAATATTTGTTAGAATAGGCAATGTGACAAGGTAGGTGGTCTTCTAATTAATATTACAGTTCAGATCTGTAAACTATACAAGGATTGTTTAACAGTTCAGATTCATGCCCTATTATGTTCAGACATTTGTTTAGGAATAAAGTTCAACATTTGCCTTGAAACACAATTGCTGTCATTTCATGATGTATGGAAATGATTTTTTTTCAAGAACTGCTTTAAATGTATAATTAGTTGAAGTAATTTCTGTGACCTGTTGCTAAATATTTAGACTGTAGCTTACTTCTGTTTGTGCAGAATTTTATAACTAGTAATTCTTAAACAGTTGCCAAAAAAGGTTTCTTAGCAATATAAGGGACATTATAAACAGTAAAAAGAGGTGAGATGTGTTTAAATAATAATTTCCATCATAAAAACATCCGAGTTGTCAAAAATGCAACAACCGAGTTGAGTATAAAACTAAATGTTGTCTAAAACCAGGATTGAATTTTTCTTATGATAAACCTGTTTGAGTTTTTTCCTTCAAGTCTCAACCAAATTTCAGTTGCAGAATCATGTAAATAGTTATACAGTACATAGGGTTATCATGTTGTTTAAAGTAGAATATTTCAGTGTAGTTTTTCAAATTAAGCTAAAAGTCCTCATTTTGGTTTATTGTTTTTGACCAATGAGACAAATTTCAGGAATAATTTTTTTTCAGAAAATGCAGCTACTAGTTAATTTAATCCAACTGTTACATAAGCTTTTATGTAACGTTTTTACAACATTGATTGATTATAGATATAACACTCTACAGTTTCAACTTTGCAGAGATACCAGCTAAACTATGGGTAGTGCTCCATCATAATCCATCTTTTGATGAATGGCCAGAATACTTATCTTTAACCCTACAAATTACAGTCTGGCATATCTTCGCATAGTAAGTAGTCTGCCCTGAAACAATGTCCAAGAGTGAGCTGGCATGCAGATTGAATAATGGAATTATCTCTTACATTTAGTGATTGCAAACACTTGAGTTCACTATTGAGAACATTGATGGAAGAATATGAAGAAGGTTCTTGCATTGTGGTCGCCAAATGATAATAGGTGACTCCAGTTTTCAGCATATTAATGGTTCACTTCATGAGTATAGCTATTCACAACATTAATTTTTCTCAATATTTGTTTGCTTTTAGTAGTGGAGCACTTGGCAATTGCTAATAGAAATAATGATAGTATCAAGGGAATTCAGCTAGGGATGGTAATAAAGCAACATGAATATAAATGAATGATAGTTTATTCTTGTATACTGATTCTAATTAGTCATTTCTGACAGTTGTAAAGAAAATACAAGCTGGATAACATTGCATGTTATTGAAAAAGTGTTCAGAATTTAAACTAATAAAAAGATATCCTAATTACTAACTAAGGTTCTCTTAGGGCTTGTCTACACAGCATGGGCCATGCACGCTTGAGGGGTGTGATTTGTAATGTGCTGCCCTGTGTGGACCCTGCTGGCATGCTCTAAGGTACTTAGTTCACATTAACATAGTCCTAGCAGGCAGGGATTTGGAGCAATCAAATTTTTTAATTGCTCCGCTCCAGCTCCGGGCATAAACCTACTGCTCCGCGTTCCAGCTCCAGGCTCCGCTCCAAACCCCTGCTAGCAGGACTATGTTAGGACTGCATTAACACAAACTAGGTATCTTTTAGAGAACACAAGCAGGGTCTACCCAGGTTACGTAGAGTACAGCATGTTAGTTAGCATGCCACACCATGTTGACAAACCCTTAATTTCCAAGAGAATAAGATTTTACAAGCAAACCTGTTAATCAAACTCCAGTTTTTACTCCTGTAAGTCTTCTTCCTCCAAAGTTTGTGATTCATTTTAGTTAATAATTGATTATCTGGGTCTGAGTACCAAAAAATGCAGGTTTTACTTTTATAACATGTATTCAGCTCTGCAGGCTACAGAATTGCTATATAACAATCCAACATCCTCGATGCCTCATTATCAGGGTTCAGTCCAGGACACAGCATAAAGAGAACCCTAGAGATTGCACTATAAAAAATAACCTCATATCCTTCTTCTAGTAGTGTCCCATATGGGTGCTCCACTGTAGGTGTGTCTGCGTTTCTGCACCTCTGATTTTAATCTAGTGTCCATTAGGCTGACACATGTGCTCTCCCTGCCTCGTGCTTTGCCTCGAGGAGATCTAGCGCTGCTTGGGTGAACTGCCCTTGGCTTGAGAGGGAGCGATCAGCAGTCCGATTCAAATTTCAGTTTCCATTGTATTTTTGTAGTTGACAGTAGAGTTTCCATTCTTTATAGTCTCTACTTAGAGTCTCCGTTTGTTCTTTCCTGATTTTCTTTTTCTTAAAAAAAAAACAAACATCTTTTTCTTCAGTTTTTCTCCCTGTCATTGTTGACATTTTTTTCTCTCCTTCACTGGGGATCACTCCCTATCATGGGGTATGCCTGGCTCAAACATTGCCTCTCCTGCAGAGAGGCAGTACCAATTAGCGATTGACACTCGCGCTGTATTCAGTGCCTCGGAGAGGCTCACCATACGCAGAAGTGCACCTTCTGCCAAAAGGCCAGGACAAGGAAGAGCCGCGAGCTAAAACTTTAACCCCTAATGATGGATAGTTCCCTCAGACTGGCCTGTGATCCTGTCCTGAGTCTCCTCCTGAACGACAGTCACCCCAGAGATATCTCCTTTGGTACTGACTTGCCACCAGCAGCAGAAAACCCTAGTGGTACTGACTATCACTATGATACTGCAGGAGTTTCATTTTTCCAGGGACCTACTGGTAACAGTGAGGCCAGAATCTCCACTACTCAGTACCACTGCTCCAATTCCAACTACATCCTGATCCCCGGGATTACACTTGGCACCGGCTCACTCACCACCAGCTTCCCTATCAGGCCCATTCTTCTCTAGTGAAGAGGCAGACAGTGAGGAGGATGACAACCTCACCTTAGCCTCACACCACAGCCCATCTGAGCAATACGCAGGGATATTCAATGTGCACCCACATTTGGAGTTTCAACCCACCTCATATGGACACCCATGGGTGCCACTTCCCATGCTGTTTCCTCTGCCCCAGTGGCCATACTGGGATCCCTGGACAGTTTACAGGCATCATCCATCTAGGGCCTCCAGTGTCTCCTAGAGAGGAGAGAGAGAGAGCAAAGCAGTCTCCCTTGGCCTCTCTCTCTAGAGCCCCAGAACCGCAGGAGCAAACTTTTGAGGAGGAAAAGCAGGAGCCTAGATTAGAAAGGGATGTTACCCCACCAGCAAATATCTCCTCATCCTCACCATCAGAAAGTGGATGATTTTAAATTCTTTCAAGACCTCACTAAGAGGGTCACTGATGCAGTACAGATTTCCCTCAAGGAGGTAAAAAAGTTGCATCACGAACTATTAGACATCCTGCATATAGCCTCCTCATCACAAATCGCCCTTCCAGTCAACAAGGCAAGTTTTGATCCCACCGAAGTTATTTGGCAAAACAAGACTCCATAAGACCTACCTGCAAGTGGCAGATAATAAATATTACATGCTGTCCAAGGAGGTAGACTCTCTTTTTTTGTACCCCTCACTGAATTCTAAGGTCATGGATGCTATGAATGCTCATGGAAGACAGCACCACAATAAATCTACCCCTTACGACAAAGACTGGAAGAGAGTTGATCTATTCGGGAGAAAAGCATAGTCTTCTGCAACTTTACAATTTCAGATTGCAAACTACTGGGCCCTAATGGCAAAGTATGACCGACCACATGAATTATGGCAAACTTAGTGCTTTTACTGAACACCTGTCAGACAAACAAAAAGAACAATTTCCAGCCATCCTTAATGGGGGCCAGCTGGTAGAATGCACGGCACTGCAGACTACTCTAGATCCCACAGACACAGCGGCCTGCTCAGTGTTGACGACGGTGGTAATGAAAAAAGCCGCCTGGTTACTCCTCTCAGGACTACTAAAGGAAGTGCAGACAACAGTAGAAGATCTCCTATTTGAGGGGTCCAAGCTCTTCGTCAACAAGATTGGTGCCTCATTTCACACGCTCAAAGACTCAAGCCACGCTCCGCTCGTTAGGGATCTACACACCGGTGCAGAAAAGAAAATTTAGTACACAATCGTCCTATAGATCCTGACCGGCCCAATTCCCTCCGCCCCAAAAGTACTATGATCCTCAATGCATGAGACCAAGAATCCAAGAAAGAAGGCCATCAGCTCCCCAAACTTCAACATCACAGCCCTTGACCTCCAAACACCAGTTTTGACACATTGGTTGAGGCCCCGAGCAATGACTCCCATCAACAATTGCTGCTATATACAACTCTTACACATCCTTTTGAACGCTGCCTTGCTCTGTTCAGATAGAACTGGGAAAACATAACTTCAGACAAATGGGTCTTGGAGATCATTTCCAAAGGTTACTCCCTTCCACTTCACCTCCCTCATTCCCTGTCCCTCTCCTGGGACCTTGCTACACCAGGACATAGATCACCTGCTATGCTTAGGAGCTACTCAAAGGAAAAAAGTTTTTATTCCAGATATTTCCTGATTTCCAAGAAAAAAGGAGGTTGGAGACCTATATTATATCTAAGAGCACTAAACAAATAAGTGAAGGCACAAAATTTCAAGATGGTTACACTAGCAGCAGTTATTCCATCTCTAGACCAGGGAAACTGGTTCTCAGCCCTTGACCTCCAAGATGCCCATTTCTACATATCAATTCAACTATCCCACAGAAGATTCCTCTGATTCACCTTTGGCCAAGGCCACTACCAACACAGAATGCTTCCATTTTGGCCTATTGTCTGCACCCAGAATATTTTTCAAAATTCTATCTGTGGTAGCAGCTCCTCTACGCAAATTGGGAATCATAATCTATGCATATTTGGGTGATTGCCTTTTCAGAGCTTGTTCATTTGATGACACCCTACGAGCAACTCAAAAGATTATGGACATATTTGCACAGCGCTCAATACCCAGAAATCGACCTTGATACCAGTGCAACACGTGGAGTTTATAAGGGCTTATCTTGATGCGGTAGAGGCCAGAGCGTTCATCCCATTACACAGATATAACACCCTGACCATCCTAATAGACACAGTCAAGGCCAGTCCACAAATGTCAACCAGAAATTGCTTCAGCTTCTTGGGCACATAGCAGCAGGGACATTCATGATATCTCATGCGAGACTACACATGCAGTGCCTACAAGCATACCTCAGTCTGGTATACATGCCAAACAAGGACAGATGAAACGAGCCACTGTCGATGCCCTCCATGGTCAAAGACTCCCTAGAATGATGGAAAAGATCCAAGGAATGTCTGAAGGGATCCCATTCATGTACCCGCACCAGCATTGATACTGACAAGACACATCTCTAATAGGCTGGGGAGCTCACCTGAACAACCGCAAGGTTCAGGGCAAATGGTTCCCCATGGAGTCGGCACTCCATAACAACCTTTTGAAACTTGGAGTAGTCAGGAATGCTTGTGCATTTTTTCTACCAGTAATCAAGGGCACGCATACGAAAAATCATGACAGACAACATAGTGTGCATGTTTTGCATAAATTGACAAGGGGAGGGCGTCACCCTCCTTCTGCACAGAAGCAGTAAAACTATGGAATTGGTACATTCACCACAAAGTTCTCATATCAGCCGCTTGCTTTTCAGGATTACAGAATTATCACGGCAGACAGTTTGTCACAGTTTCTCACACAATCATGAATGGGAAATGGACCTGACATATTCAGTCTCTGAGGGACTCCAACAATAGACTTGTTTGCTACTCACTTGAACAAGAAATGCTCCTGTTATTGCTCCAGAGCCGAACTGGGGAAACAGTCACTGTACGCCTTTTCTCCGTTCCCTCTTATATCGAAAGTCTTACTAAAAATAGAGGGGAAAAGCAAAAGTTATACTCGTTGTTCTCACCTGGCTGAGACAAATGTGGTACCCCTAACACAGCTTTCAAGGAACCCACACCAATTCCTCTTCAACTGATTCCTCACCTCCTCTCACAGAATGCTGGACAGACCCTTCATCCCAATTTACAGGTTCTCTGGCTCAAGGTTTGGCTCCTCCATGGTTCCAATGCAACCATAGGGACAATACTCGAAGAAGGAGTTACTCACCTTGTGCAGTAACAATGGTTCTTCAAGATGTGTGTTCCTATTGGTGCTCCACAACCCACCCTCTTTCCTCTATTTTGGAGTTCTCAATAAGGGGCTCTGCAATAGAGAAGGAACTGAGGGCAATTTGCCTGTTCAGCAATAGATGCCTCGAGGCAAGGCATGAGACAGGGAGAGTGCATGTGCGGACTGAACAGATACCGCTATCTAAAATCTCCGATCAGAGATGTAGAGACGCAGACACACCTGTAGTTGAGCACCCATAGGGAGACACAACTCGAAGAACCATCATTACTGCAAAAGGTGAGTAACGCCCTCCATCCTCCTAGAGCTCTCCACAGCTTTTCGACATAGTGGACCACAAGGCACTGTTAGCCACCTATGTGGCATAGCAGGAGTAGATAGCACAGCAATACAGTGATTCCCATCTTTCCTGTCTAGCAGAACTCCGAGAATGGTGATGGATAACTGCTCCTCCTTTCCAATGGGCAGACCTGCAAGATCCCAGAGGGATCCCTCCTATCTCCCATTATTTTTAGATATCTACATTAAACCATTTGGAGAGGTAGTGAAATACCATGGATTCAGCTGGCAAGAATATGGTAATGACACTCATCTGTGTATCATTCTCCACTGATGCAATTATGTTCACTATTAAGATGTCACAATGAGATCAGCTTTTGAATGCTGAGCAGCTGACTAAAACTCAACACAGAGAAAGTCAAAGTGTTGCTTTGAAGAACTAACTGAGTCACTTTTCCCCATCTTCCATTGAAGGCATATAGCTCCCATCCGTCAAGGTGGTGTAAAGCCATTGGGTCCTGTTTTGACTCATAACTAAGCTTACATATGGATGTCACTGGAGCATCCAAAAATGCCTTCTTTCACCTCCAGCTTGCTAGGAAACTTTGCCGCTTTCTCCTAAACAAGGACCTGGACAAAGTGATCCATGCCAGATGAGATTACTGTAATTCACTGTATCTGAAGCTGAATGTGAAAATAATGCATAGATCCAGCTGATACAGAACATAGCTGCCCCCTTCTCCATGGTTTAAGCTGCCATGAGCAGTTAAAGCTCTGGTCTCTGCAGTGATTCCCAGTTCATTTCTGATACTAGTTTAAGGGCTTGGTCCTAATCATCAAATCAATTAATAAATCAAGCCCCATTTACACTAAATAATTAATTTTGTCCTGTGAACGTTCCTGACAGTTGCATTGCTTTAAAACAATGTAGATCGCAAAGACCAGACAGAAGTGCCTGGGAGCTGGGACAAAACAGCTTCAGTCAAGGGGGTCAATATGGGAGGAACTTCCAGAGAGGTGAAACAAATCCAGAGACTGATCATCTTTAGGAAATGCTGCAGAACCTACCTTTTTAATGAAGGCTTTCCAGCATGCCCAGAATGACACTCGCAACACTGATACTCCTTCTACCTGCATCTAGGATGACCAGATGTCCTGATTTTATAGGGACAGTCCTGATTTTTGGGTCTTTTTCTTATATAGGCTTCTATTGCCTCCCCCCACCCCCGTCTTGATTTTTCACACTTGCTGTCTGGTCACCCTACCTGCATCCCCAAATAGACCTGGTCAACCAAACAGAAACTAACAACTGTAACAAAAAATTACCGCAAGCAGAGTTTTTACCCTGAAAAGGGAGAAGAGACAGAAATTCTGTTAAGTTCACTAGGGTCTTCACTACTGCTACTCAATTTTACGTGTGAGATGCTCAGATACTGCACTAATAGACAATATAAAACCCTGAAATTTTAGGATTGCACCATCATTGCTTTCTTATTGGAAATCCCTTCTCATAGCCTCCATCTCTCTCCTGTGAGAATGTATGGTTTAGCTAAAATCTAAGAAAATGTAAAATGTTGTTACCTTGAAATGTTAGGTCTCCTTTTTTCTCTTAGCTGTAACTAAGAGTCTCTGTCTCTGTAATCTAAAATTGTAGCAATACTGTAAATGTATTTTCTTGTATAGCAGACCATTTGGCAGGACGACTATAGAATTTAGCTACTTCAGTTCATCTTGTGCTTCCAAATCAATATGGAAGGAATTTGCTTCAAGACTTTTCTTTTTTGTAGGCATTCCAAGGGTTTAGGTATTTTCCACACACAGATTTGGTTTCCCATCTTTTTTTTTTATAAGCCTGTCACATACTGTGCAGTATTTTATAAGAGTGGATTAAATTCTTCTACTTACTGTTTGCTCACGTTGTTCACATTATCCAGTCACCCTTCTATCTTGGTAACATATTCATCTAGAGAATTTATTTTTATAAATAAAATATCAAGTTTGTCTCCCATAAAAGACTTTGTGAGAGTCCATCTATATCGGTAACTAATGATTCTCAAAGTTCTCAGATAGAACTTTTCTTGTTTACTGAAGTAAGGGAGGGAAAAGATGGCTGCTGCCAAGAGTCCTACATTGAGAAAAACTGAAATATGTAGATTTCAAAGTGATTCACAAAGGAGGGGGGAAACTCAAGTACTGAGAAATTAAGTTGCTTGCCCAAGATTACTTAACACACCTGCATGTGGGATATATACATACTTCTCTCAGTTATTTGATCCAAACATTCACCCTTAAGGCACTGTTGGATAATTAGAATAAAATGAAGCAACAGAAAGCTATAACTTCAGACTATACCTAAATTAAAATATTATAGGTGATAAAATGATTTATTGGTAAATATTGACAGAAAGCATTACTGTCAATAATAGATTAATAAACAAAAGCTTACAATCTGTCATTTTCAAAGCCATATTTTAAATATGATTTCAATAAATCCAGTTATGGTAAAATCTCAACCTACAATGTTGCATACAGGAGTACAAATTCAGTTCTCATTTAGTCAGTCTTAACTGCACAGTAAATTTAGATCAGATTTACACTGCTGTAAATAGGAGTAGAATTTGTCTCAGGGTCATAAACTGGGGGTCAGTGTTCTGAGGAGAACTGAGATCTGTCTGGTTTCAAGCACTGTGACAACACTTCGTCAGTTTGTTCATACTTCTTTATGTCACTTATAGCTAAATTTAAAACAGATTCTGGTTTTGGTGATTGATAATTTCCTATCCTCAGAATCAGACTACATCTAGACCAGGGGTCTCAAACATGCGGCCCGCCGGGCTCCCCCCCGCCCCCCCCAATTCCCCCCCCCGGCAGTTCCCGCCGCCAGACAGCTGTTCTGGCGGCGGGAACTGCCTGGGGGTTTTAAAAAAATGGGGGGCATGGGGAGCCCGGCGGGCCGCAGGGAAGAGCTCCGCGGGCCGCATGGGAAAAGCTTTGTGGTTTCTGGGAGGGAGGGGGAGGAGCGGGGAGCCGTGCGCACAGGGGAGGAGGCAGAGACGGGGCGGAGAATGGGCGGGGCCTAATGGAAGGGATGGAGTGGGGGCGGGGGCAGCGAGGGAGCGGGGTCAGTGATGCGGTCCTCGGGCCAATGCACTAGTCCTCATGCGGCCCTCATGGTAATTTGAGTTTGAGACCCCTGATCTAGACTATGATGAAAACAGCACCTTGTGAGAAAATAATACATAACTATAAAATAAACCAGATATCTTTCAAGGGCATTTGGATGCTAATATTGATTGCATTCATAGACTATAACAACTCTTCAGTAGAGTTGGCTGAAAATTTTCCAGTGAAACAGTTTGCTTTCAGGAAACGCCAATTTGAAATATTTAATGGGAACATACCTATTTTGTCAAAAAAAATGTATGGGAAATTATTAAAGTATTCTATTTTGATAAGGTCAAAACATTTTGTTTTGATTTTATAATTTTGACATGTGGGGGGTGTGTGTACTTTATTCATATATATATGTGTGTGTGTGTGTGTGTGTGTGTGTGTGTATATATATATATATATATATATATATATGACAAAAATTATTAAATTTAAACATAACATTTTGACCTTATTGAAACAAAATGTTTAGTTCATTTCAATGTTGCCAAACCAAAATATTTCAGAACTTTCATTTTTCAGCAAATTTCAAAATTTCTAATATTTGTTCGTATTTTGAAAAGAATTTTCAAAATATCAGAATTTCCTGTGGAAGAGAAATTCTTTTTCCTGACCAGCTGTATTCTTCAGATACTTAATTATGTAGAATAGGTAAACCATGCAGATAAATTAAATAACTGAGGATAGGATTAGTTTCATGTAGGATTATCATCTGTCTCCTTTTTTTTGTTTGTTTGTTTGTTTTAAACCAAAGGATTTGTGTACTTTTTCATTTAGAAATAAAACTTTTGCAGGCCTTTTCATTTTGTTTCATCATCCCTTTATCTGATGTTGTATCCTTCTTCCTGTGTGTCAAACTTCCACTCTCTCTTTCTTCAGATCCCTCCTCAAATTCATTTATTTTGCTTTTCTTTCCACTTTTAACCTCTATTCATTTCCCTTTTCTCTACCTCATTCTCAGTGTTAAAAATATCAGAATGTATAAAGCTCATATGCAGGATAATGCAATTCATGTCCTATTTATTTTAGCCTTTTTTCATTTCCTTTGTCTGTTTTCTATGTTTTCGTGTTTATCTGATGTGGTTTTAAGCTCTTTGGTGTAGGGACAGTGGGTCTGGTACTGATCTCACTCATATCAGCTGTACATTGGTATAGTCCAGTTGTCTTCAGTAGTGTTATTCCTGATTTAAATGAGCATGAGACCAGAATCAAGGTGTCGTTTTCTGATTTCTGCAAAGAACCAAGCAGAATTACAGTGCTCTATAAATATTTAAAACTAATAAAAAGGAGTTTTACAATTTTGGAAATCAGTTAAATTATACTAGGCCTGATTTTGATATCACATCTGTTTAGCACTATCATATTTAGCTTGAATGTAAGTGGCATATAGCAAAGTTGATTTTTAATCATACTATATGGTTCAGATTTTTCTTCAGTTGGAATTATTATATTTTCATTTCATTCACATTAATCATATCAAAATTCTAGAGGAAAATGCATATAAATTGCAATAATTCTAAAAGATTATGCAAGAGAAATGTTTACGCACAGCTTTCTTTAGCAATATTTCCATTTATTTGCACACTACCTATGTTTGCTTCACTATGCTAAATTAATTACATGTTTTTTTAAAATATATTTCAATTGGTCAATCAATGTGGTATACAAGTACATTAAAATGGATTACTTTAGAGCCAGAATTTTCCTATTAAGAAAATCCTTGAAAATCTAATGTGCCGACAACTATAATCATAGCAGATGCATTAAGTATTATTATGTCATGTTGCACCATCAATTGTGTGTCATAGTTTATTACCATATCTCTGCCAAATATTAAGTATTTTGACCTTTGAAGATATTAGAGAAGGATGTAAGGGATACATAAACAAAATGTAAAGCTTGGGAAAACATGTTATAAACTTCATTTTGTTCATAGTTGTTTTTTTTTTAACCTTCCAGATATTGTTTTTTGGTTAACTATAATTTTAGGAATTATTAACATACTACGGAGTTGGAATGCCACATTATGAAATACATCTATTTTACAGATTTTTTTTTTCTCCAAAATTTAGGTAATTATATAACAGCTTTGGAAAAAGAAAATCAAGCTATATACTTCCCTGTTTCACAATGCCACTAAGATACTAGAGTGATAAGAACTGTTGAAATATAGATAGGTAGGTCTGTAAAGTAATTTACTGTGAGGGATAGATAATGTATTTACTACGCCTTGTTACTTTATTTAGAAGGAGAGGATTTGTCACTCCTTTATTTAGAAGGAGAGGATTTGCCACATTTAGGGCCCTTTTCTCCCCAGCTCCTCAATAAACCATGTAGATGAAAAGAAATGAAGTGAGCGTCATCTTGTGGGATTTCCTGCTCACACTTGTCCTTTGAGGAGTTGTTCCACTTCACACAGTCACTCCTGACATTGTAAAGATTGGTCAGTGAAAGAATTTTTCAGGCTTTTCCTCCAAAATGTAACCAGCTCCTACTCAGCGTGATCACACAACTATGCCCAGGACTGGCCTGAGTATTTTAGGGCGGGTCAGTGAAATCTTTCCTTGGACTTAACTGACTCATTTACATAATAGAAAGAGAAAGGAAAGCATGGTGTATATAGGTGGGACTCTCCCTTCCCATCTAGGAGCTAGGGCTGGTCTCTACCCTCTGTCGCCTGCAAGTGGCTCCCATTGAAATCAGCATACTGCTTAATTAATCAGAAGTCACAGTCTGGCCTCACTGTTTTAGAATTGCCATTATCTAAATAGCTTGATAATGTTATGTTATTTTATGGCAACGTAACAGTTGTTATGTTTAGTACAATGGTTTTATTTTAAATTTAGGATTACATCTAAAAATTCATTTGAGAATAACTAGTATGGTGTAAGTAATCAAATATGCAAACCTTAATCACTTCCAAACCTTGTTAATCTGACCTAGCATAACACTGATAAACATAAGGGCTCTATTCATTAATTTACAGTACATTTCTGTTCTTGTTTGGTTTCTTTTTGTTTTTTTCATGTTATGCTTTTCTGAACAGTTATTATGATGTTGATTTTCATGACGCCAAACTACTTAGAGATTTAAAAGTATCATTTCTGGTATGCACTACAATACAAGCAGATGTACGTACAACCAAAAGCAGAACAAAGATCCTAGAGAAAAAAAGAGTTAGCTGGTTTGATTAGATTAATTAACCAAAACCAGTATATGTAGATTTTTGCAAATGTCCAGACATCAGTTAGAACTGCTTTTATAGTTCTGGCTCAAAAAATTTTTTATTTATTTTAATTTTTTTTATACTGAATTCTTTTTCCTTTATCAAATGTAGCTGGCAGTATATTCCAACTCAAGGTTCCTTGGCCAACTCAATTACTGTTAGAAATGCAGTTGACGCCCTCATTTAATCAAGTGGAAATTAAGATTTAGTTGTGTGTACAATTTGGCAGTAGCATCTGTTTGATTTCTGTGCCAGAATTCAATTTCTACATAGGTCATTAATGCCTCTAATTGTCTCATTCAACATGAACCAGTTATAAATACTTGCCAAATGTGCTGCAGTTCAAAACTCATGCCTTTTACAGGTTAATGATGAGTACAGCAAGGAGAGATCAACACACGTTTTGAAATACATTTGCAAACACATACCAGCAATAAATAGACAACCTTCCCTTTCTTTCTCCTCTAAATTGTTAATGGTGCTGAGGAGGGCTCTGGTTACAATACTTAGTACAGTATGTGTACCTTGCTATTCACCCTTGCTTCCATTCTTCCTTCCCTTGTCAGGCTGAAGAGAAGAAATAGCAAAAGCCCTCTAGTGACTGAATAGGTTCCCTACATTGTACTTGTAAAACTGACTTAAAACATTAGTTGCTTTAAAGGGAAGTGTGTTCATTAATTAAACTCAATAGCGAGTGATTCTTAAGAACAAAAACTGTTATTTTGTGGTCATTCTAATTACTCATAACTAGGACAATTATAGGCCCAGTTTCATGGGTTATTTATAGAATAAACTAGCTATAGTGCACTAGAAAACTTCCCTCTGCTATACTGAAAATGCTTATATACTCTCTGTGAATCTATTTTAATCACTCTCCTAGAATTTGAGAAGCTATAATGGAATAATCTTGTTGCACTTCCTCAGCAAACATCAAGATAGTATCTCCATCAAGACTTCATTTTGCGGAAAATATGTACTGTATCTTATAAATATATTGTGTTTTCTTTTTGCCCACATTTGAAAAATGTGTGCATGCTTCATTATGTTCTCCTTTAAATGAACGCTTTAAATTGTAAACACTATTACATTAACAGTACACATGGCATTCTGGAAAATCCATGAGGAAATGCATTTTTTAAACAATATTTCACAGCGTTATCTTAGATCAGGACTTGAAAATTATACTTATCAAGAGTGAATACCCAACTTTCTCTGGCAAGTGGAGCTGTAATATTAAGCCATCCATTTATGTAGATTTTAAGCTTCAAACACACATTGCATTTCTAGCTCTTGACAGAATCATAGAAATGTAGGGCTGGAAGGGACCTCAAGAGGTCATCTAGTCCAGCCACCTGTGCTGCCACAGAACCAAGTGACCTAGAACATCCCTGACAAGTGTTTGTCATGCCTGATCTTAAAAGCCTCCAATTAAGAGGATTCTGTAGCAGCTCTTGGAAGCCTATTCTAGCGCTTAACTACCCCTATAGTTAAAAAGTTTCTCCAATATCTAACGTAAATTCCCTTGCCGCAGATTAAGGCCATTACTTCTTGTCCTACCTTCAATGGATTTGGAGAACAGTTGGTCACCATCCAGGGTGGATAAAAATCAATGATTTAAGAAAAAATGAAAAAAAGATTTTTTTATTTAAATCGGATTTTTTTGAGGAAAAAACCCATATAAAGATATCTTTGAGCTACAATGTATCTTAATTAAAACTATCTCATCATGGAATAGGGATTATACATTCTAATTCTATAGTATGAGACAATATATTCATGTAATGTTTAAGAAAAGATTTGTAAATGAGTTCCAATAGTTCACAGATTAGGGACCCAATTTTATGAGGTTCCACAGGCTTCTGTATAGATTATTTAGGTTAATCTTTCTATCTGCCCAATGGGACTTGGTGCTCAGTCTAGAAGATACCATCAGGGATGCTTAGTTTTGCAGTTCTGAAACCATCATTAATCATGATTAAATCGAATCTTCCTGACTAGTGATTTAAATCAAATTGATTTAAATCAAATCCACTCTCACCGTCCTCATTATAAGGGTCTTGAAATATGTTAAAGGCTGTCATCAGGTTCCCCTTCAGTCTTCTTTTCTCAGTAGTATGGGTGTTCAGAGATAAACTTCTGAATGTAAGTGAACCAGGGTGACTTCCTAAGGGTATGTCTATACTACAAACCTAAGTCAACTTACATTAGGTCGACTTAAACCCACCACAGTAATTACTGCAGTGGTGCATGTATACACTACCCTCCTTGGGTCGGTTGTGTGTATCACCAGGAGCACTTCCACTGACATAAGAGGAGCAGAGCTGGGAGCTGAGAGCCCGCTCTGTAAATGAACAAAAAAATCTGTTTGTTAGGTTTGGCTCTGATTTCTGCTGCTAGACCAGGGGTGGGCAAACTATGGCCTGGGGGCCACATCCAGCCCTTCAGACATTTTAATCTGGTCCTCAAGCCGCTGCCAGGCAGCGGAGTACAGGGCTTGCTCCACTCCGGTGCTTCAGCCAGGGAGCAGGGTTGGGGGCTTGTCCCGCTCCGTGCATGCCATGGCTCCGCGTGGCTCCCGGAAACAGCGGCATGTCCCCCCTCCGGCTCCTATGCCTAGGGGCAGCCAGGAGGCTTCACACGCTGCCCCAAGTGCCACCCCCACAGCTCCCATTGGCTGGGAACCATGGCCAATGGGAGTTGCAGGGGTGGCGCCTGCAGATGGGACAGCATGTACAGCCACCTGGTGGTGCCTCCACGTAGGACACGGAGGGGGGACATGCCACTGCTTCTGGGAGCTGCTTGAAGTAAGTGCTGCCTGGAGCCTGCACCCCTGAGCCCCTCCCGTGCTCCAATCCCCTGCCCCAGTCCTGATCTCCCCCACCACCACCCTGCGAACCCTTCTGTTGCAGTCTGGAGCACTCTCCTGCACCCCCAATCCCTCATCCCCACCCCAGAGCCTGCACCCCCAGCTGGGAACCAGGGGATCAGGTAATGTATTTGAAGTTGGGCAAAAGGGATCACACACTGGAGTCAAAGTGGACCGGTTCCTCCTCCATAGTTGATCGCCTCAGCCCTCTCATTTACCGCATAGACAAAAATGGTAAATTCACTAACGATTATATAGATATCGTATCTATCCATTTGGGTATCAAAAGGGGGCTTGTGTAGGGATATTAAAGAAGGTACTGACAGTAATTCCCCCCAGTTTTACCGGAGGGTAAACTGGAATCCACCCCACCAACTGGAAGGATGAGAAAACCAAACTTTGAACAGCGTAAAGCCACCAGGAATGCCACCAGAAATGTGCCATCTGCTGATTGAGTTAGCAACAGCAAGATGAAACAGTTCCCATAAACTAACATAGGAAATAATTCCTATAAGAATGGCTTCTACAAACTGAGGACTTTGAGTCTCTGGTTCTGCTGCCAACCTCCAGGAGCATCAGGTGCATCTGACACAGACTCGGCTCCATCCTCATTCTCCAAGCTACCTGGCCAGTAACTTGGCATGAGCAACTTGTAGGCTGGTAAATATAACATCTATATAAAACCTGTATAAATAATTGCATGAATAAACATACATATATATAAGTGTATAAGGAATAAATAGTAATAGGAATAAGTAGTCCAAACAACGTTGTTTAGTTTTATCTCTTGCTTTATTATTATTTTTACAATAAATGTGGCATTTTTTGCCTTATCCCTCTTAATAAGATCCTGCTGGGGTTTTTTTTATTGGTATAACACCCAGCCCGGAGCCCCTTCCCACACCCTGAACTCCTCATTTCTGGCCCCACCCCAGAGCCTGCACCCCCAGCCAGAGCCCGCACCCTCTCCCACATCCTAACCCCCCAGTTTCATGAGCATTCATGGCCCCCATACAATTTTCATACCCAAATGTGGCACTCGGGCCAAAACGTTTGCCCACCCCTGTGCTAGAAAAACAAATTTAGAAGACCTTTTATTACCTGAGGTGACATTTTACAATTTGATGTTAGAAGAGAAGATGAATGCAGTGCCTCCTGTCTCGTCTTGGTATATGATAGACCAAGTAGTGGGAGGAAGTGGGGAGGAGGCGGGCTAGCACAGGGCTTGTAGTGTCATCCAGCCAAGTCTCCGGGATGCAGGCGATCTTGGGTACTTCATTGCTGATTGTTTGTTGATGTATTGTTTGTAGGTGACGGATCTTGCATTGATCATGAGAACATCATAACGCCCATACTGGGTCAGACCAATGGTCTATTCATCCCAGTATCTTGTCTTCTGACAGTAGCCAATGACAGGTGCTTCGGCGGGAATGAACAGAACAGGCAATCATTGAGTGATCCATCCCCTGTTGTCCACTTCCAGCTTCTGACAATCAGAGGCTAGGGATACCCAGAACATGGGGTTGTATTCCTGACCATCTTGGGTAATAGCCATTGATGGACCTGTTGTCCATGAACTTCTCATTCTTTTTTGAACCTCACTATAGCTTTGGCCTTCACAACATCCCCGGCTACAAATTCCACAGGTTGACTGTGCGTTGTGTGATGAAGTACTTCCTTTTGTTTTAAACCTATTAATTTCAGTGGCCCCTGGTTCTGTGTTATCGTGAAGGAGTGAATAACACTTCCTCATTCACTTGCTCCACACCATTCATGATTTTATAGAGCTCTATCATATCCCTTCTTAGTTGTCTCTTTTCCAAACTGAAAAGTTCCAGTCTTTTTAATCTCTGCTCATACAGAGCTGTTCCATACCCTTAATCATTTTTGTTGTCCTTCTGTGTATCTTTTCCAATTCTATTTTTTTTTCAGATGAGCTGAACAGAACTACACACAGGTGTGGGCATACCATGAATTTATATAGTGGCATTATGGTATTTTCTGTCTTCTTTTCTATCCCTTTCCTAATGGTTCTTAACATTGTTAGCTTTTTTAAATGCTTCTGTACACTAGTGGATGTTTTCAGACAACTATCCACAATGAATCCAAGATCACTTTCTTGAGTGCTAACAGCTAATTTAGACCCCATCATTTTGTATGTATTGTTGGGATAATGTTTTCCAATGTGCATTACTTTGCATTTATCAGCATTGAATTTCATCTGCCATTTTGTTTCCCAGTCACGCAGTTTTGCAAGATCCCTTTGTAACTCTTCACAGTCTGCTTTGGATTAAATTATCTTGAGTAATTTTTGTATTGTCTGCAAATTTTGCCTGTTTATCTGTTTATCCCTCTTTCCCAATCATTTATGAATATGTTGAATAGCACTGGTCCCAGTACAGATCTCTGGAGGACACCACTATTTACCTCTGTCCATTCTGAAAACTGACAATTTATTCTTATACTTTTTGTCCTGTCTTTTAAAAAGTTTCTGATCCGTGATAGGACCTCTCCTCTTATCCACTGGATCACCCTTGTCAACATATTTGTTGACCCCCTCAAAGAATTCTAATGGATTTGTGAGGCATGATTTCCCTTTACAAAAGCCTAGTTGACTCTTTCTTCCCCAACAAATTGTGTTAATCTATGTGTCTGTTAATTCTGTTCTGTAGTGTAGTTTCAACCAATTTGCCTGGTACTGAAGTTAGGCTTACTGGCCTTTAGTTGCCAGGATTGCCTCTGGACCCTTATTTAAAAATTGGTGTCACATTTTTCAGTGAGCTGGATATCACCCAGTCGTCTGGTACAGAAGCTGATTGAAATGATAGGTTACATATCACTCACTGTTAGTAGTGCTACAATTTCATACTTGAGTTCCAGCATCAATTCTATTTCAGGTAACTTTGGGCATGTCTACACTGCAGATACCCGAGGCTGGCCAACGTCAGCTGACTTGGGCTCGCGCTAATGGGCTGTTTAATTGCTATGTAAACGTTTGGGCTCAGTCTGGAGCTCAGGCGCTAGGATCCTGCGAGGTCCAGAACATCTACATTATAGGAGGAGCAGGGTCCCAACCACTTTAAGGGCACTCAGGCTTCTCTGCTGCTCCTGTGGGGCTGGTGGCATGCGTAGCAATTCGAGCTGGTCCCCGCTGCTGTGTCCCCGATGGAGGGAAGAAAGTGGGGAATACTTCATATCTCTTGTAATGAAGAATAAATAAGACTAACACGTTATCGTTCATTCAGCAACAATGGGTTTTTCAATATATATGAAATCTTTGTATCATTTATATTTTTCCTGGTAATAATTGTACAGGACAGTCTTGCCAACTCCAGTCATTCAAAAATCATGAGTCAGGCCTCCAAAAAAATCACGAGATTTAAAAAGGGGTTCTTTTATTTGACTTCTTGATTTCTGATCCCTTAGATTGTGCTCATTTCAGGGTTCTCTGTGCTGCCTGGAAGGCTAGAATGTTCTGTTTTGTTTTGTAATGGAAGATGAGTTTGTCAGCTTCAGGATCTGGGGTTTTAAGTAAAGCAATAGATATTGCAAGACTGACAATAAAATCACAAGAGTTGGCAACATTGAGAGCAATATTTTGGAACTGTGCAGGGAATAAAATATTTCTTATTATGTAATAGTCTTTATTTTGTTTACATACAGAAATTAATTCATGACTAAATCTTGCAACCAATTTATGTAAGCCATATTAATTGCTAAAATTAATACTACTTGTTGTCACAGACACCTAAAAGCATCCATAATTGTGCAGGTTAGGATAAAAACTAGATTTGGCCTGTTTAAAATTGTTAGACTCTGGTAGGGATATATTATTTTTAAACCACTATTTTGTTACTATTTTTAAATCACCGTTTTGTCACCAATATTTTTTTAATGTGACCATTTATTTCTGGGATGCAGAAGACAACAGTTAGTGTATGTGTATGTATTTATATGTACAGAAGCAGTAGTTAATGAACACTGCTTATGTTGTCTCTAATGTTGCTGTGGAAGGGCCACCCTTTGGCCATTTCTGCATGCCCATGCATGAGGAGTTGTAAGGCATCCCTCCCTCTCCTGTACTGGATACCCGTGCTGTGGGTAGCTGCATCTGGGGAGACAGCAACTTCCAGAGAACCATTATGTGTGGTTTTCTCCACCATCATTGCGCATGTGAGTACGAGTGGGCAGGGAGTGGATGGAGTGTTGACCAGGTACATTTTCTGCGTGATATATGGTGGTGGAGTGCATGTTCCCCCTGCAACATGGGGGAATCACAAGGCAGAATGTAATAGTCATCATCTCTTTCACAATCTGCATTTGAGACAATGGAAAACCACACTGGCTCCTACATGGAGCTTGTGGCAAAGTCATGATTGACCCTAAACAAGATTTTTTTTTAAATACCTATGTTCATATCTCATTTATATTTGGGGTGGGAGAAATTGATATTTACCAAATAGAGAATTATAAAATAGGGCTGATCCTACAATAACTTATTACCAAATGTAGTGCTTACTACTATGAATAGTTTCATTGGCTTCAATTGAACTATTCACGATAGTAAACCTATGCTCTATAGTGAGTGTCTGCAGGATCGGTCCCTAAGGATGTACAAAATTATAAAAAACAATTTTCAAAAATTATCTAATTTCATTTTTACCCATTTTTGCACTTTCATCATTTTTTGCTTTCATGACATTTTGGGAAAACATACACAATTTTATTTGATCTCATCCTTTTTAATGTTACATGATGCTAGGCAATATACATATTAAATTGGTCTGATTTTGTTTGAAAAAATAAAAATGTTAATTAAAAATCATTCGGTTATCCATAATACGAAACGTAATACGTTGCCTTAACCTCCAAATTGTATCGTGCAAGGGTTTACTTCTGCAACCCTTTTCTCACATGAATAATACTTATCTTGAACAACATGTTTGAGTAAGAATTAGTGATGAGAGAAAGGCATTGCAGTATCAGATGTTACAGAACAACACCAGTGTAGACTTTTTCGCAAGAGGATTCTTAAGGGGGAGACTTGATTTTACAAAAGCTTAGCTGTTCAACAAACTAATTTACAGCAAAACTTGTGCAATGCAGAAAGTAATTAATCTTGCATGTTTCTTTAACAGGCTCATGCAAGCAAAGAGCTGGAAGAGCAGTTGCGGTCTGTGTCCAGTGTGGATGAACTCATGACAGTACTTTACCCAGAGTACTGGAAAATGTTCAAATGTCAGTTGAGGAAAGGGGGCTGGCAACACAACAGGGAACACTCCAGCTTCGACACAAGATCAGATGATTCAGTAAAATTTGCAGCAGCACATTATAATGCAGAGATCTTGAAAAGTAAGTTCAGGAAATAAAAAATGTACCAAATACTGTAAATCAAAATCTGAAGAAATGTCAATTGTGTCAAAAACATTTTAAAATCTAAGCACTGAAAATAGAAACGGCTAAGGCCTTTGATTTGTATTAATACATAAGTTAGGACCTTTAGACCAGTGCTTAATTTGTAATGAAAGAGGTGCCAGGGCTCAGCAATTTTTCTTATTTTCATAACTGCCGTGGCAAGTCCAGAGGTACCAGGGCTATGAACTGTCAAGCCTACAGGTGCCGGGCTCAGCCCTGGCGCGCTCTGGCACAAATTAAGCACTGCTTTAGATGCTTCCATAATGAAAGAAACCAATCCTTATGGCTATTTTTTTCTGATATACGTTTTGTGAACTCAGTAGGATACATGAGGTGTACACTGATGCAGAAAGAGATGTTAGCACCACTTTCAAATAGTACAGTACAGCAGATATTTGAAATTAAATCCAAAAGTCCTCAGCTGGAAAGAATCTCTGCTATGCTGGGACTTTGAAGACTTTGCAGGAAGTAAGAAGGCAGTAATAGGGGACTCCCAGAGAATGTCCCCACTGGGGCGGGGGGGGGAGTGGGAAGCAAATATTTGTCTTTCTCCACCTCATTTTCTTCAATTAAGCAATAACTCAGAATAATGCATGCATTTTTCAGCTATTGATGCGTGCCTCAGATGCCCTGGGAGGCTCATGGCAAAGGATCTTCAACCACCTGGAGTAGCCAAGTAATGCACACTTTGGTGTGGCTTATTTTGATTGTGTAAAGTATGTTTATAATATTACAACAGACCAGTTGAAGCATTAATGGACATTAACAGAATTCTTTTTTTTTAATCATTCTCCCTGAAAATAAACTACTTTATGGTAGGGCTGTCAAGCAATTAAAGAAATTAATCGCGCTGTGAAACCATAATAGAATACCATTTATTTAAATATTTTTGGATGTTGTCTATATTTTCAAATATATTGATTTCAATTACAACACAGAATACAAAATGTACAGTGCTCAGTTTATATTTAATTTTGATTACAAGTATTTGCACTGTAAAAAAACAAAAGAATAATATTTTTCAATTCACCCAATACAAGAACTGTAGTGCAATCTCTTTATCATGAAAGTTGAACTTACAAATGTAGAATTGTGTACAAAAAAATAAAACAATGTAAAATTTTAGAGACTACAAGTCCACTCAGTCCTACTTCTTGTTCAGCCAATCGCTCAAACAAGTTTGTTTACGTTTGCAGGAGATAATGCTGCCCGCTTCTTATTTACAATATCACCTGAAATTGAGAACAGGTGTTTTCATGGCACTGGTGTAGTCGGCGTTGCAAGATATTTACATGCCAGATGTGCTAAAGATTCATATGTGCCTTCATGCTTCCACCAGCATTCCAGGGGACATGCGTCCATGCTGATGACTGGTTCTGCTCGATAACAATCCAAAGCAGAGCGGAGCGACGCATGTTTATTTCATCATCTGAGTCAGATGCCACCTGCAGAAGGTTGATTTTCTTTTTTGGTGGTTCAGGTTCTGTAGTTTCCGCATCGGAGTGTTGCTCTTTTAAGACTTCTGAAAGCATGCTCCACACCTCGTCCCTCTCAGATTCTTAAACCTTCGGTCGAGTGCTGTAGCTATCTTTAGAAATCTCACATTGGTACCTACTTTGCATTTTGTCAAATTTGCAGTGAAAGTGTTCTTAAAATGAACAACATGCTGGGTCATCATCCAAGACTGCTATAACATGAAACATAGCAGAATGCGGGTAAAACAGAGCAGGGGACATAAAATTCGACCCCAAGGAGTTCAGTCACAAATTTAATTTACTCATTATTTTTTTAATGGGCATCATCAGCATGGAAGCATGTCCTCTGAAATGATGGCCAAAGCATGAAGGGGCATACGAATGTTTAGCATACCTGGCACGTAAAATACCTTGCAGAAGTGCCATGCTACAAAAGCGCCATGCAAAGGCTTGTTCTCACTTTCAGGTGACATTGTAAATAAGAACCGGGCAGCATTATCTCCTGTAAATGTAAACAAACTTGTTTGTCTGAGTGATTGGCTGAACAAGAAGTAGGACTGAGTGGACTTGCAGGCTCTAAAATTTTACATTATTTTTATTTTTGAGTGCAGTTATGTTACACAAAAATGTACATTTGTAAGTTGCACTTTCACGCCAAAGATTTCACTACAGTACTTGTATGAGGTGAATTGAAAAATACAATTTTTTTTGGTCATTTTTACAGTGAAAATATTTATAATAAAAAATAATATACACTTTTTGATTTCAGTTACAACACAGAATACAACATAGATTAAAATGTAGAAAAACATCCAAAATAGTTAATACATTTCAGTGGTATTCTATTGTTTAACTGTGCAATTAAAACTCTGATTAATCATGATTAATTTTTAAAATTGTGATTAATGTTTTTATTTAATCGCATGAGTTAACTGTGATTAATCAACAGCCCTACTGTATAGGTTTTTTGGTGGGAAGATGTAGAACTTATAAGAGGAAGAGTAAAATTTACAGTACAGTAGGTAGGTTTGAATTGAATTGTTGTAGGAGGAATTGATTAGATAACAGGTGTAATGTTAGTTCTTTTTTGAGCCAGAAAGCAACCTAACAGATGTTGGCTCCAAGACAGAGGAGCGGGGTTGTGGTGAAGCAAGTTACATCACTTTTTAGTGATGAGGTCTCAGCTGTCCACAATTGCAGTTGGCAGAAATGCCCAGCCAGAAAATCCAATCAACGTCTAAGGACCTAACCGAATTAGAATTTAAGTTTAAGGAAGAAGGTATAAAATATTGCCCTGTCTTTTGCTTTTTTTGCATCGGAAAAGCACAGAGAGAGCACTCTGTAGTTAACAAAAGTAAAAGAACATCCAATTAAATATTTGTCACCTTAATAGTACAGGACACAAATCAAACATGCTTTTTAACATAGTGTGGCAAAATCTTGAAGCGTGTGTTACTCAGGGCCAGATGGTTCTCCTCTGCAGATATTGCCACGTAGGGATAGGAAATTCTACATGGAAATCTCTCAGAAATCTTTGGATATCCTGAGATTTCCCTAGACTTTGGAGATGTTTACTAGGATCCCAATGGTTCCACTACAGCTCTGTCCCTACTGTGGCTCTGTTCCCTGGCAGCACTGCCATGGGATTCTGGAAAGTTACTGCAGAGAGAATTCAGTTTCTCTAAAGAAATGTGTATTTAATTGAATCAAGAATCGAAATACACAAAGTCACGTGCTAGTCTGACTCCAAACATAAGCAAGTTGCTGTTAATCTATGGTGGGATGTTCTTATTTTAACTAGCTGCATTATAACGTATCAACTTCCCTATAACTTGGCAGGTATTGATAATGAATGGAGGAAAACTCAGTGCATGCCACGCGAGGTGTGTGTAGATGTGGGGAAAGAGTTTGGAGCAACAACAAACACCTTCTTTAAACCCCCATGTGTATCCATCTACAGATGTGGAGGTTGCTGCAATAGTGAGGGGCTGCAATGTATGAATATCAGCACAAGTTACATCAGCAAAACGGTAGGTTCTTATTCCAGTTATATTGTGAGTTGTCTTTACATTTCAAGTAAATGGATAGTTATGCATTTTAACGCATTTCTACATGGAAAAACATATCCCAGAATCTAATTTTATTTCAGTTTATTATTCATTTGAACACACATTGTTTCCAGAACTGTTACCTTTATATACTGTGCAGCTAACAATAATTAATGACATAAGGAGGGGGCAGAAATTATGTTAAAAGAAATTTAGGTTGCAAAGTCAAGCACTTGAAAGTTATGAAATGCCAGATTTGCGATTGCCCATGCAACCTTAATCCTACCCCCAGGTGTGTCCCACTATGCACCGTATGAGAGAGGAGTGCTGTAGAAAAAATAGTATGTGATCATCACAGTGCAGACTTTATCATACTGTCCATGCAAGGGGACAGAATTGAGATTGCATGGACACTTAACTTTCAAGTGCTTGACTTTCCAACTTAAATGACATTTGTTTAACATAGTTGGGTTTTTACTGTAACTTCTAGGGTTTTTTAAAGGGAAAAAAAGATAAAATTAAATACTGTTATGTGCAACTATAACCATCACACTTTCCATCATTGAGCAGCATAGTTAAGCAGCCTCTCAAATTCATTATTGTCATCTTCTCAAATCAGCTGTCTGTGTTTTTCCTTTGGTAGTCTCTTCTTGGTGGATGCTCTAAATGAGGATGATCTAATTTTAGTGTAAATGTAATCTCCTTTATCACCTAGTTCCCTTTTTGGTGAAATACTGCACAATTGGAGCCCCCACACAGCAGACGCAGCGGTGCAGTGGCAGCTGATGCAAGTAGGATTCCTTACCATTAAACTGTTTATTGTACAGCCCAGCTAAGGAAAGGATTAGGGAAAGGAAGAGAAGAGTCAATAAAGAAAAGATAAATATTCATAATCATCTCAGTCCTGACAGCCTTTTTTCAAACATACTGGTCTGAAATTGTGCATTCTGCCAAGGATTTCCAATGCAGAATGTGAGCTACTGTAGCGTGCTAGATAGCCACATTGGGATGGTACAAGTCAAACAGTTTAAAAAAAGAAAAAACAACTGTTATTTCAAAGCCACAGTTCTTCCAGCTGGTTGAGAGATACAAGTGATATATCTTCACATTGCTATAACTTCAGAAACGTGTGCTTCACTCTTTTAGTAGCTACTGTCTTAAATATGTACTTTTGCAAAGTCCTGCTTACCTGAATAAGAGATCGCCTAATGCATATGTGGGTATAGCATATAGCTCAAATTTCCAGTTTCAGGGCCAGATTCTCAGCTGCGGTACATAGGCACCAGTCCATTGATGTCAGTGAAGCAACATCAGTTTATGACATAATTTATATTTCTGATACTGGTAGTGACCTCATTTTTCAAGATCTTAAGAAAGTAGCCTTTTAAGAGGTGATAAATGTCTTTGAGGGGACCTGACATGAACAGTTAAGGAAATATCAGAACTAAAGATAGAAGGCTCTTGTGGCGGGGGGGGCTCACCAGAACTAAACAAAGCCTTGCTTAGACAAAAATGGTAGCACTATATGGTGGTGTGGGGTTGGGTTTTGGGGTGGTTTTTTGGTTACCTATTCCACAAAGCAAAGGAACTTCATCATTTAGGTTCCTATCCTCCTCCTACTGAATGAGGACATTGGCAAAATTCCTTAGAAATGGTACATGTGACTTCCAGGACCAGCAAGTTTCAGAAGCCTTCCTTTTAAAGGAAGAGACCTTAACACGGCCTTATTTTTTTCATTTTTGCTCACCTGAAAATGATCGTATTGAATCTATGCTTATATTGCAATGAAATGAGCAAAGAGAACATCAGACAAAAGGATATCGGATCCAATTTCAAAGGACCACACTGTAAAATTCCAGATGCCACTCACAATTTTTTCACTCCTCCTCTTATATCTCCTGAATGAAATAAGAAAAATTGTTCTATTTGCTATACATTGTTTGTTTGATTTCCATAAAAGTTTGATTTCCAAAAAACACCAGTTGCCATAGTAGATCCCCACTGGTATTCCCGAGGATAAACTACCATTACCACTCAGGAAAAGCATGAGAAAACAGATTAGTCTTACAAACCAATGCAAAATGTATTCCAGTGTTTAGGGTCAATAACTGGACACTGGAAACTAAAAGACAGCTTTCTTGATATCACTTTTCCCACAAAACTAATGGATGTAGTTGCCATAGGGAGATTATACAAATGGGAGGGGAGATGGTCCACAAGACAATTTCTTTGTTTAGATGTGGTCCACAACATGAAAATGTGTGAGAACACCTGGACTAGGTAACTTAATACAGTAGACCTTTTCCTTCTCTAATTTCTGTCATTCAGTAACATCTTAAGTTTGTTGGTGATGGCTTGTCCAGGGAAGAAACTAACTTTTTATTAATTTACGCATTTTATAAAGTATTTATTTCTGGGTTATGCAACAGCAATTAAATTGCTGTACTCCCTAGACTGAGATAGCAGAATCTGATGGAAAAGCAACCAGTCCCCCAGTTCTATGCTGCCTACATCTCAGCCACAATTTCCACAAAGGCACTTCTTCAAGGAAGATTGGGACCTTGCCTTACTGACATCTTTCCCCATTTTGTGCCTTTGCTGACAAGACCCACAGTTCTTGGTTTCTCTCTGATCATTGAAGTGAAAGTGAGCATAAAGTTCTAAATCATTTAATTTCATGACTACAGTAATAATCTCTCAAGGGAAAACATTTCTCAAAATAGTTTGAAATACATTTGAGGAACTGTTCTCACAGGAAACATGCTACCAGCTTGAAGTTGCTTGCAATATTTGAGACTTATGTTCATATGCACAGTTTGGAGATGTATGCATCAGAAGAATGCTTGAGTCATTTATGAACTATAGGTCTGTTTTCCCCATGTATTTTTTTCTGTTTAATCTGACAAAAATAATGATTTAGTAAGTGATGTTAATATTGGCTGTTGTATCAATACAGAGTCAATAAGTTTTCTTTTGACATTCTGATAATGTTAGTTTACAGTGTAAGATGATTGAAATTACAGAAGGTGGCATAATGAAAGCTAATATTTTGACAGAAGTTAAATGCAGCATTTGACTTGATTTTTTTTCACTGTTATCAGTTTATATATTACCCACAAAATTCAATGTAATTTTTCAAAAGAGAGGGATGTGACCTAAAGGCAATGTAGGTAATCATAAAAGGATGAACTATATTTCACCAGCTATCAAATTATTATTTATTTTCCTCATTTGTAGTATAGAAAGGGTTTTTTTTCCTGTTTTTTTTTTTAACCAAACAAACTTTTGTCCTCTTGCTGGAAAGCTTCCTAGCCAAATTCTGCTCTCAGTTACACTGGAGTACTTGGCCTGTACTTTAGCCTATAGTGTCAATTTAGGAAGTGTACAGATCACAAGTCATGGAAACCGAGAGTCAATTACTTGGCAGGAAAGCTGCCAAAATAAACCACAGTCCATCAGAAAAACATAGTACCGTTAATACAAATTGGGATGTGTGTGTGTGGGGGGGGTGAACTACATAAATACGGTGCTTCATGTAAGAGGAGAAGGATAAGTTTACACAAAGCATCGCCTTAAGGCGAGGGCCTCAACTATGATTGTATCAGAAATCACTGGTCATAATGTTAATTTGTATATACCAAAAAGAATGGCATTAACTCAAGGTAGTCTGTATATAAAGAATTGACCAGACAGTGACTTAGAAATACAAGACTTAAATAAAGATTGATGTGTAGAAAATATATTAATCGTTGCCTCTATTTGGATTTTGATAGCTTTTCTGGAGAGGCAGTTTAATAAAGTACTTTTTATTAATGTACTTTACCCTGCCTTACCTCGGCTGCACCTTCTCAAGAGGTGCAGGTACAGAATCTACTCCCTTGTTTTCAAGGATTTCAAAAACTATACAAATAAGGTAAAACCTGTGTTCCTTGAAAAGAATTTCTGTTACAATCACATCGATGGTTATATAGGCTTTCTGATCATAGTCTTACCTTTATTCGCATCCAAAAGTTCTTTATTGTAATTTCATACCTGCAAGAGTTAGGTATTATTAAAAATAGTGTGTCATTTGGTGACTCTGGACCTGTGTGTTTTGTGGTTTGATGTTGTGCTTTACATAGATCTCCAAATGCTTTACAAAAGAGACCAGTGTCATCATCCCAGTTTTACAGATGGGGAAACTGAGGCACAGAGCGGTGACGTGACTTGTCCAAAGTCACCAGGGGTATGTCTACACCAGGGGTCGGCAACCTTTCAGAAGTGGTGTGCCGAGTCTTCATTTATTCACTCTAATTTAAGGTTTCATGTGCCAGTGATACATTTTAACATTTTTAGAAGGTCTCTTTCTATAAGTCTTTAATATATAACTAAACTATTGTTGTATGTAAAGTAAATAAGGTTTTTAAAATGTTTAAGAAGCTTAACTTAAAATTAAATTAAAATGCAGAGCCCCCCAGACCGGTGGCCAGGACCTGGGCACTGTGAGTGCCACTGAAAATCAGCTCAAAGTGCCGCCTTTGGCACCCGTGCCATAGGTTGCCTACCCTGGTCTACACTGTAGCTGGGAGCAATCCTCCCAGCTTGGGTAGACTCACGCTAGCAGGGCTTGATCTGTTGTTAGCAGGGCTCAAGCTAACATGGTAAAAATAGCAGTGTGTGGACATTGCAGTTTAGGCTGGAGCTTGGGCTCTGAAGCCCACCTGATTCCCAAGATTAGAGAGCTCAAGCTGCAACATCACACTGCTATTTTTAGCCTGCTAGCCTGTGTATGGGATGGGAGGCCCACGTCTGCTGCAGTGTAGACATACCCTAGCAGGCCAGTAGCAGAGCTGGGAATAAAAATTAGTTCTCCTGAATCCCAGTTCAGCGCTCTATCCATTAGGCCATACTACAGTATCTTGAATGATTGATAAAATGATGCTGGTTTAAAAAGAGAAGAGTGTTTAAATTTATTTATAACAGACACCTACTAGCTCATGGACAGGATTTGAGAATTCTGGAGGGTAATACTTTTGAATCTATAGTAAAGCTTTTTCTTGCATATGTAAATTTATAATTTGGATAAGTTTCTTCAGAGTCTTTTTGTACAGGATCATTCAGCCACACCTTGGTTTTGAACTTGTTTGAGCTTTTACATTAATTTGAACCATCCTTTTTAGAAAATGTTGGGGACAATATTCTTATGTTTGTATCTTTTAAAGTTATAGGCCAAATTATGGCTTCTCCAGTGCAAACGTGCAGGAAAGGAGAAAATGCAAGAATCCTCTTTGCAACTGTAAAACATACAGAGGAATCTGCCGTGCCAGCATTTGACTGCTGGCACTGCAGAAGTGCAAGGGTTCGGTGAAGGCAGGCCAGTGCTGCCAGTGTTGGCTGTGAGGATTGCATTTGGGTTATGGCACAGAATACACGGTACTGATTATGCTTGAGGTAAATATACATGCTATTTAAATTAAAGCTATCTCCAAATTCTTCGAAAGAAATCTCTGATCTGTTTGTCTGGCTGTTATGCTTTGGAAGTAAAGTCTAGTTTGACATATTCAGCTATTCTGTTTACCTTCTTTACATATGTAAGTAAGATAACAGAAGTTAAAGATGGAAGAGACTATCTAATCTATCCACTGCCATTGCAGGATATAGCAGATGTATGTATCAAATATTAAACTTATTCTTCACTTGATCTCAAAAAGACCAGTGTCTAGAGAACACCTACCATTCACAGGAGGTGATTTCAATCAGTTGACTATACATCGCTATGATAATATATTCTTTAACTGTAGGCTATAAAATAAGCAGATGAGAATATAACATAATGAAAGATAAACATTGAAAATTAAGCCAGATATTTTTTATCCAGATGTACATAAAGTACCAGCCTATCAAAAAGACCAGAATAAATAACAATATGTGGTACCATCTATTAACTTTAAAGTGCTTTTATACATATGCTTTGATCCCATATATTAAATATTACAAAAATGGAAAAATATGGAAAATCGATCATATGAAATAGAGGATCAATTTTGCGATATCCGTTTTTGTTTTATTAGCAATAGTGTGGGTAGTATTTCAAAAGTGATAGAACTCACATTCCAAGGCTTCCTGGAGCATGTTATAGGGCATACCTCTCAAAACTGAAATGGTTCATTTACGAATTTACATAAAATGTCTAATCGCGCCTCATAGCAACCCTGCGTGGCTGCTTCGAAGTAGCTTTTTGTGAGCTTTGAGATGAGTGAAGTTCAGTTCACTCTGCTGCATGTAGTTCCAGGGATGTAAGACATCTAAGAAGGAAGACCCAGCAGTTTAATTGAGGGAAAAGTTAGGTACCAGTTTAGTCCGGAGTTCCAGTTACCTATTTCTTGACTCAGATGTACTTAATAAACAGAAACAAAGAAAGGCAGATTATAAAACAAAACAAAGTAGAAACAAACCCGATTCGTACTTTCCTCCTTGTCTTCTCCTCTAGATTTTCATACAGGATATATCAACTTACTGTATATCTGTACATTCCTCTACAAAAAAGAGGAGTCTCACTCCGTTTTGAGGGCGTAAGTTCCAGGCTTGAATAGTTTGGGACTGGTAAATATTCCCCCATGTTAAAGCTTTGTACAATCAAGAACTATTGGTATATTTGGTTGGTGTGTGTGTGTGCAAGCATGTGCAATGTGCACATGTTGGTGTGTGAAAGAAGGGGCTCACATGCAGGTAGGTCCCACATGCAGGTAGGTCCCACACTGACAAGGAGATGGCAAGAAGAGCCTGTGGACCCAATTGGCTCCACCACATACACCTACAGTAAATGTGAGGCATGGTGAGGGGAGCTAAAAGGAGGAGAACTTAATTCAGTTCAGGGTTGACCAGGAAGGAGAACAGAGGCAGCTTCTCTTGATGGGAGAGGAACCTGATTGTAGCCCAGAGCGTGAGCTAGCTTGCCAGCAGGGTAAGCCCCTGCCAGAAGGGACAGCCAGGCCCAGGGGGAGCGGCTGAACATGTAGTATTTTGAGACAAGCCCTGAATAGAAGGAAGGGGTTCCACCAAAAGTTTGTTGGATTGACCCTGTTTTGAGTTGTGGTTTTTTTGGTTCCTGATTTCCTTTGGATCTTAACATCCTATAAAGAGTAAGACTGAAGAGTTCTTTGGCCGCTAAGTCAGACCTCCTACAGACAGCAACGTACTGACAGAGACCTGTACCTAGGGGTGGCAACCCTGGCACGGCCAGATATAGATCTTTTTTCTTTATCTGGTAGAATCCTGGATTAAATGAATCAATGATCTGCTCTGGTGTGACAGTCCCTGTGTTTCACATTTTTGTTTGTTTATATGTTTTCAAATACTTGGCTAGGTTTTTGTTGATTTTTGTACTCTTCCACCAGTTCATTTTGTAATAATGGTTGTAAAAACGAGAGACAATACGGGTTTACTATAAACTACATTTGTACAAATCTTAGTTGTAAATTCCTGTCAATGTAGCTATAAATATTCAGCATTTGTCTGGCACTTTTGAAAGCTTTCCATAATGATAATGAAATAATTTATCAATGGCTAATTCTGCTGATTTCCTAGAAATCTTAATATGATCAGCCAGATAACATTTTGTCCACAGCTTTGTTTCCCATTTAAAAAATTGAGACCTGGTGCTGAAACATTAGGATTATATTTTTAAAAGGTGAAAAATTAAGTGTTATGACACATTATACATGCTATCTTACACTCATATTTGATTTGTAGTGGTGTGTAGTAGGTATCTGGATTGAAAAAGCCAATTTTGATAAGGGGTTACCAGCCAGTCTGTTTGCTTCCAACCAAAAATAATTAACATATTATAAATTACACAGACGAATGTGTATGGTTACTCATGAAAAGCTACTTTATAGATATCGTCTTAGAAATATTTAGACAATAAAGTTCAACAAAGTGCACATTATAATAATGTGTCTGTAAACAAAGCCGCCTTTTCAAAGTAAAACCTCATGCACTTAGCATACCAAGAAAGTCAGCTATCTGATAATGAATGCTTCAAAGTACTATATCTAGCTGCTATTATTAACCATTTTATCTAAATGCTTTGAGAAGTAAATTATAAAAATAACACTTACAGTCTGAAGCATGCATGATAGGAAAACGCAACCAGAAGAACAAATATGATTTTGGAAGTGAAGCACATTTATTAGTATTTATTAGTAGTTTAACAAAACAGCAAGTTACATTTTATTCTAATTAAACCAAATTTGTTTATTGTGCATGATTGCTAGCTGGGAGCAGAAAAAATGCTTGTCTCTATCAGCATCTGGGCTGGAAAATGAGCAAACTTCTACCTTAAATGTACACTGAAAAGAGAAAATAAATTTGAAAATAATGATCAATCATGGAAACCTTCATTAGGAGCTTTAAAGAAAAAATATATACTTCTAGTTAATAGATGGAACTAAACTCTGAACTCACTTATACTATGCAACTCCCCCAACTGCAAAGGAATTGAGACAAAATTTGGACTTAGTTTTCAATGTTATATGCAGGATTTGGATTTTACTCTAATTAGAGACCTTGTTATTTTTCCATTCTCCAGGACTCTCATAAGGCATCAGCAATGAGGAGATTATTTCATTTATGATAAAGTTGTACATAAATTTCATTAAGATACAGTATAGGTGGGCTGGTAGCAATGCCTATTATTATAACTTTGCCAAGATTAGGACAAGGAGCTTGTGGGTGGGGACTGGGACTGAAGGCTGGTTATGGGGAGGGAAACTGGGACTGACTGGGCAAGTAGACTGGGCCTGAGAGCTGGGGAGGAACACAATAGAGACTGTGAGTCTGTAGGAGTTGGGAGACTGGGATTGGCTCGTCAGGGAGGGGAGGCAGATCTGATGAAGAATCATAGTGAGGGGGACAAAACCTGGGACTGGCTGGCAAAGAGTCTGGTTGCAGGGGATGAGACAGAAGAGTCTGCCCACTAGGTTATATTCCCATCCAGAGCCTGGAATAGAACCCTAAGGGAACCTCTTGCCTGCAGAGCCCTATTGTATTACATTTGGTCTTGATGTGGGGGTGGAGGGTGGATTTAGCCTTTTGTGAATAAAATAAAAGTAACCCTTAGCTAAACAAGACAGTTCAGACAGTCTATCAGCTGCCTGACCTCTGGGCAGTCCCAGAAGTAATTTCATGCCCATGAGATACCCAGCAGTGGTGCCAGAAAAGAAGCCAGCCAACGAGCTAGCCATAAATATGTGCTGCATTTCTGCTTCTACTACAGATTGATAGCTGGCTATTACAGCTGCCAAACACGCCCCATAGTGGCCACAGATGTTGGGTTTATTGCTGGATCAGATGGAGAGCAAGGACCAACAGGAAATGAATTAAAGATGCAAACAAAAGAGAGGAGACAGTACTAAGAGTCAAACCTTGTTTAATTGAATTAATTCATAGAGAGAACAATGTGAGACCAAATCTTGCTTCCACTTCAGCTCCATTGACTTCATTGGTGCTGCTCTTGCATAGCTGAGAGCAGAATTTGGACCTTGATCTATTTTAAATTTCACTGGTCTACAATTTGTGAGAAGTCGTCCGCTTCAGAGATAAAATGTGCTATTTACTATGTATTTTGATGTGCTGAATTCAGATATGACAATTAAAACAACTGATTGGCTACTGTTTCTAAGATATTTAAGTTTTTACATTTTATGTCTATGTATATTGTGTAGATAGTAGCGTTTTAATCATAAATTGTAAACCTAGGTCTTTTAATGTGTCTATGGTTGCTTTACATGATACTATTTCACCTGTCCTGTTTATGTAACACTTTCAAAATCAGCAAAGGGGTTATATAAATAAAATTTATTATGAAACAAAAGGCAAAAAACTATTACGTACATAGTTTAGTCCTATTCAGTGTCTACTCGGCGCTTCTTGGCTTGTCTCTTGTATTCATTAAATGGAGCATCTCTTGTCACTGTCCAGCAATAGTCTGCAAGCATTGATGGGCTCTATTTGCCCTGATAGTGTTTCTCCATTGTTGCAATGTCCTGGTGAAATCGCTCGCCGTGCTCGTCGCTCACTGCTCCGCAGTTCGGTGGAAAAAAATCTAGATGAGAGTGCAAAAAATGTATCTTTAGTGACATGTTGCAACCAAGGCTTTTGTATGCCTTGAGGAGGTTTTCCACCAACAACCTGTAGTTGTCTGCCTTGTTGTTTCCGAGAAAATTTATTGCCACTAACTGGAAGGCTTTCCATGCCTTTTTTTCCTTGCCACGCAGTGCATGGTCAAATGCATCATCTCGAAGAAGTTCACGAATCTGAGGACCAACAAAGACACCTTCCTTTATCTTAGCTTCACTTAACCTTGGAAATTTTCCACGGAGGTACTTGAAAGCTGCTTGTGTTTTGTCAATGGCCTTGACAAAGTTCTTCATCAGACCCAGCTTGATGTGTAAGGGTGGTAACAAAATCTTCCTTGAGTCAACAAGTGGTGGATGCTGAACACTTTTCATCCCAGGCTCCAATGACTGTCGGAGTGGCCAATCTTTCTTGATGTAGTGGGAATCTCTTGCACGACTATCCCATTCGCAGAGAAAACAGCAGTACTTTGTGTATCCAGTCTGCAGACCAAGCAAGAGAGCAACAACCTTCAAATCGCCACAAAGCTGCCAGTGATGTTGGTCATAGTTTATGCACCTCAAAAGTTGTTTCATGTTGTCATAGGTTTCCTTCATATGGACTGCATGACCAACTGGAATTGATGGCAAAACATTGCCATTATGCAGTAAAACAGCTTTAAGACTCGTCTTCGATGAATCAATGAACAGTCTCCACTCATCTGGATCGTGAACGATGTTGAGGGCTGCCATCACACCATCAATGTTGTTGCAGGCTACAAGATCACCTTCCATGAAGAAGAATGGGACAAGATCCTTTTGACGGTCACGGAACATGGAAACCCTACCATCACCTGCCAGGAGATTCCACTGCTGTAGTCTGGAGCCCAAAAGCTCTGCCTTACTCTTGGGTAGTTCCAAATCCCTGACAAGGTCATTCAGTTCACCTTGTGTTATGAGGTGTGGTTCAGAGGAGGAGGATGGGAGAAAATGTGGGTCCTGTGACATTGATGGTTCAGGACCAGAAGTTTCATCCTCTTCCTCATCTCACTCAAGTGAGAATGATTCTGGTGCATCAGGAACCGGCAGTCCTTCTCCGTGGGGTACTGGGCGTATAGCTGATGGAATGTTTGGATAATGCACAGTCCACTTTTTCTTCTTTGACACACCTTTCCCAACTGGAGGCACCATGCAGAAGTAACAATTGCTGGTATGATCTGTTGGCTCTCTCCAAATCATTGGCACTGCAAAAGGCATAGATTTCCTTTTCCTGTTCAACCACTGGCGAAGATTTGTTGCACAAGTGTTGCAGCATATGTGTGGGGCCCACCTCTTGTCCTGATCTCCAATTTTGCAGCCGAAATAAAGGTGATAGGCTTTCTTAACCATAGTGGTTATACTGCGCTTTTGTGATGCAAAAGTCACTTCACCACAAACATAGCAGAAGTTATCTGCACTGTTCACACAAGTACAAGGCATCTCTGCTCACTTTGGCTAAACAGAAATGTGTCCCTTTGCAAAATCAAACACTGACAAATAAGAGAGCACGACACTCTATGATTTCTAGAGCTGATATAGGGCAATTTGTTCAGCAGAGTGATGTAAGCTTCATTATGATTGCATCATCCATGACTTCTAGGAATAACATGATGCAATTCATATCATGTATGACGCAATACCAGCTTCAGATTGCATCATTCATTGTTTTGCCTAAAAAGCAAGTACTGTCCAAACCCAGTCATAGATTTATTCATAGATCCAGTGAAAGATGTATTTTAGTCATTTCTGGTTTAAATTGAGATCCCTTCCCTTTATAACTCACTTATCCTCCGCCATTCCCAAGTGAAAGGTCATATATACTGACCCAATAGCATGTCTTGAAAACTAGAGCCAATCACCAATTTTAAGCATCATTTTCGTTCTCAGTGACCCAGAATTAGTAAAGTTTGACTACATTTATTTCAGAAGCATTTTGGCTATAGAGCAGTGTTTTCAAAGATTAATACACAAAATAATTCTTGGATTAAACACACAATTTCCAGTATAGGTTGAACCTCTCTAATCCGGCACTCCCTGGTCCATCAACATCCATGGTCCAGCATAGGCGCCAACTCCGTGGATGCTCTGGGGCTGGAGCACCCATGGGGAAAAATTAGTGTAAGCGGAGCATCCACCGGCACTAAGCTCCCCTCTCTGCTCCTCTCCCCCCACGCCTCTCGCACCGGCAACCCAACACTTACCATCTCCTCTTCCTCCCTCCCAGCACTTCCGGAGCTGTTCACGGCGTTCAAGCTCTGGGAGGAAGGGGCAGGTCCTGGGGCCGGCAGCTGGGGGGCCACGCTGGCCACAAAGCCTGGAGGTGCTGTAGCACCCCCACACGCACACCCCTACTCCCTGCGCCTATGGAGACAGTCTGGCACTCTGCATTGACTTCCTGTGGTTTGGCAAATTCTCTGGTTCGGCACCGGTCAGGTCCCGAGGGTGCTGGACTAGAGAGGTTCAACCTGTAGTAGTAATTCCTGTAGTAGTAGGTTATGCTTCAGGAATTTGATTATAATTAAGTGGTTGAATAACACTCTTCTAGAAAAATACATAAGTACAAATATGAACTCTTCCTGTATGATTCATAGCTTTTAGTAGCCTATTCTGACACAAATAGAGGAAGACAAAATATCTTCAGTAAGGCAGATAACAGTATCACTTCCAGTCAGGAAAATTGGTGTTTTGTGTTTGGTTTTTTTACAGCCTGTGCCATTTAACAAAAATGAGGAATAGAAATTTTTCTCTGACATAGATTAGTGTACTGCGTTATTTTGATTTTGCCTATGCATAGCATCTGCTTGTGGGTAATATGAAATACTCCACTTATTTCTGTTTAGTTAATAGCAGTATACGTTTGAGAGAGTTCACAGAAGTCAAAGGAGTTAGTCTAGTTTTATGCAGGTGTAACTGCGGCCTTGGTGAACTATTAATGACAACAGTTAACAAAATTTGCTGCTGAACTGGTGCTAAACATGGTTTAAATGTAAATGTAGACAAGGACAAACTATTCATCTCCATTTCAGCTAAATGTTGTTAAACCCTAGATTTAAATGTTTGCTGAGATTTGTTTTTTTCCAGAGTGTTTAGGCTGTTCCAGCAGCATAAATAGGGCAGAAGTAGCTGCTGGGGAATAATTGAGACAGAGAGGACTTCTTCAGGCCTAGTGCTGCAAGAATAGTCCTATACTGCCCTCCCTCGCAATCCTGAGTCTAGTCTTGTTACCCAGGGTTTTCAGAACCTTTGCTTTTGAAAGTCTGTTTTTAAATTAACAATTATGTGGTGTTTTGCTTTATTAATTTAGGGTGGCTGAATCCACATAATATGGTTGCAATTAGCTTGATTACATTCTGGGGTATACACATCCCTTAAATCCAGGGCAACAGTGTAATTTACATCATGGGTAGAAGTGGCAGCAGATGGCCTAAGAATACAGGTGGCACAAAAATGTGTTGAAGCCACCTTTGTCCCTCATCCCTGTTCCTGCATGAATCACAGCTTGGCTGCAGCCGAGAATTGGTCTCAGATATTAGATATTAAATAGTGTTCAGATAATAGGTTTTTTCAGTTCTACCTATAGTACTGTTTCATTTAGGGCTTGGGAGGGGGGTGTGTGTATGTTCATATATGAGAATAGGGAAAACAGAAGAATGTCTGTGTGATTGTTATATAAAATCAAGTAAACCCCCTTTGTCTTATTCCAAAAGTTCACATGTGTATAGGAGAGTCAATATGATAAGCCTGTTTTCACATCTGTACATCTTTTTATGTCATCCTTATTTTCAACCTGGCCTCTGTTTTTGTGTGCACAACTTGGTATACACAAGTGATAGAATTTGCATAAAACCCACTGGGTTTCATGTGCGAATTATCTATCTATCTATCTATATGCGCATAGGTCTTCTCATGTGGATCTGTGTGCACAGATAAAAGCCACGTTTGGAAAATTTGGTCCTTTGTGTCTATTAAACTAAAGCAAGCAAACTGTAATGAAAACCAAACATGAACAATCTTCCAACTAGTTTGCACATGTAGTGTATTGTAGCAAAAACAAATATCACGGTCTGCGGTTGGTGAATGTCTTTTAGACAAATAAATAGGCACTTAGAACGATAGCCATATAAAAATGAGATTAGTTAGAAAACCTACATCTCTGCTTTATTTGTGTACTTACAATTACTTTTAACATGCTTTTTTTGGATGTGACATACTGGAAAGAATGTGTGTAGTCATGAATTTGACAGTACTGCTATAATAGGAAGGATAAGGAAGGGGCCAGCAGTGGATCGTAAGGCAAAGGGGATTATAAATCTAATAAAAAATCGATAAGCCTCCTTTTAGGGGTCTGTGTTGAACTCTTAGTGAAGACCCAGGAGGTCTCTCTGGTGATAACTATGCCTGAGAGAGGCAGACATCAGTTTAGAATTCATTTTAATAGAACAAATCTTTAAACTAAGAGTGGACTTGTCCTTTGATTTGACCTATTTTGCTAATCCCTGTGCAAACCAAATCTTAGAGTTATTTTTTCCAACTGAAGTGTTAATACAGTTTGGCTAGAAGTTTGCACTGAATTAGATGACATTATTCTTCCCATGGCAGCTCCCTACATAGATGACCATTTCATCAGGTTGGACGATCAGTGAATCTGCTTTCTGATTATTTATTTTTAATCCACAACAGTAGACAAATCTATTTACAATCTTTAGAAACTCTGTTGCAAATGATCACTTAAAAATATTCACGGTAATTTAATAGTCCCAAAAGTTGCTGGACTCACAGGACTGTACAATAAAAGTCCTCTGTTTGTTAACAGAAAAGGTGCTGCACCGGCAGTGGTAATTCAGACTTCTCTATTAGAAAAAAAGAATCCCTTTGCCCATTCAGTCCTTGGTTTCTGATGAGTCTGCCAACAAAAGGCCCCATTACTGCCAAATATCTTTAAAGGGACACTGTCATCAAAATTTGGACAAAATTCACATTATAAAAACTAACTAATATAAAACCTGAGATCACTAGTAGCATTTCTACAATTTTTTAAATCACTAACAAATAAACATCACCTTGAAGTGTTTGAAATATAAACACTGCAGCACTAACAACCTGAAAGTGAAACTGAATATACATAAAGGTTATCTGACATTGCATTTCACTAGCCAATCTAAGATTAATGCAGGAAGTAAATAAAGAACAGAAATAAAAAGTAAATTGAATTTTTAAAATTCTTAACTTTAAGGGTGGCACTGTTGTTATAATTAATGACTGTGTTTGTTTATAACAGATATTTTAAGTTGAAAATGTCTAATAAATGGTAGAAATCTGAACTTTGCTTTTCTTATTAATTTAATAAAACAGTGCATTTCTAGTCTTACCATAGACTGTTACTTTATAACATTAGTGAAGATACAGCATAGGTTGTTTTATTTACTGCAACTTTACTCACATTTTACATTGGTGCTACTCCAAAGTACATAACAATCCAATGGAGTAACACCAGCATAAAACATAAAAGCCATGGAATCAGGCCCACTTAATTTAGGAGCAGAATCAGACCATGGGCCTTTCTTGTGCTTGGAACTATTTGATGAATTTTCCCTATTCTGCATATGTCTTATGTGTTTTGAAACTTTAAAATAAAACCTGTAAATTTTAAGAGTTAACTACTGTGATACAGGAGGGCCAGGGAGCAGCAGTAGTAGAGTGTGAGAGGGGAAATATATAAACCCTAGTCTAATTAAGGCGTGGTTCCCTGGAGACTAGAGAGGGTGGCTACAGGTTAATTGGAGCACCTGCAGTCAATTAAGGCCCTCTCAGGAACCTAATAAAACCCCCTGCTTCAGGCAGACAGAGGAGGAGGAGGAAGGAGTTGAAGCAGAGTGGATTGGTGGTGGTGGAGCAGAGAGCATGGGAATAAGGATGTGGGGGTGGATATTACCATATCCGAGGTAGAAGCCAAACTTGAACAGTTTAATGAGAGTAAATCAGGTGGCCCAGATAATCTTCATCCAAGAATATTAAAGGAACTGGCACATGAAATTGCAAGCCCATTAGCAAAAATTTTTAATGAATCTCTAAACTCAGGGGTTGTACCATTTGACTGGAGAATAGCTAATATAGTGCCTATTTTTAAGAAAGGGAAAAAAAGTGACCCGGGTAACTACAGGCCTGTTAGTTTGACATCTGTAGTATGCAAGGTCTTGGAAAAAAATTTGAAGGAGAAAGTAGTTAAGGACCTTGAGGTCAATGGCAATTGGGACAAATTACAACATGGTTTTACAAAAGGTAGATCGTGCCAAACCAACTTGATCTCCTTCCTTGAGAAAGTAACAGATTTTTTAGATAAAGGAAACGCAGTGGATCTAATCTACCTCGATTTCAGTAAGGCATTTGATACAGTACCACATGAGGAATTATTGGTTAAATTGGAAAAGATGGGGATCAATATGAAAATTGAGAGGTGGATAAGGAACTGGTTAAAGGGGAGACCACAGCGGGTCATACTGAAAGGTGAACTGTCAGGTTGGAGGGAGGTTACTAGTGGAGTTCCTCAAGGTTCAGTTTTGGGACCAATTTTATTTAATCTTTTTATTACTGACCTCGGCACCAAAAGTGGGAGTGTGCTAATAAAGTTTGCAGATGACACAAAGTTGGGAGGTATTGCCAATTCAGAAAAGGATCGGGATATCCTACAGGAAGATCTGGATGACCTTGTAAACTGGAGTAATAGTAATAGGATGAAATTTAATAGAAGTGTAAGGTTATGCATTTAGGGATTAATAACAAGAATTTTAGTTATAAGCTGGGGACACATCAGTTGGAAATAACGGAAGAGAAGGACCTCGGAGTCCTGGTTGATCACAGGATGACTATGAGTCGCCAATGTGATGTGGCTGTGAAAAAAGCTAATGCGGTCTTGGGATGCATTAGGCGAGGTATTTCTAGTAGAGATAAGGAGGTGTTAGTACCGTTATACAAGGCATTGGTGAGACCTCATTTGGAATACTGTGTGCAGTTCTGGTCTCCCATGTTTAAGAAGGATGAATTCAAACTGGAACAGGTACAAAGAAGGGCCACTAGGATGATCCGAGGAATGGAAAACCTGGCCTATGAAAGGAGACTCAAGGAGCTTGGTTTGTTTACCTTAACCAAAAGAAGGCTGAGGGGAGATATGATTGCTCTCTTGAAATATATCAGAGGGATAAATACCAGGGAGGGAGAGGAATTATTTCAGCTCAGTACCAATGTGGACACAAGAACAAATGGATATAAACTGGCCATCAGGAAGTTTAGACTTGAAATTAGACGAAGGTTTCTAACCATCAGAGGAGTGAAGTTCTGGAACAGCCTTCCAAGGGAAGCAGTGGGGGCAAAAGACCTATCTGGCTTCAAGATTAAGCTAGATACGTTTATGGAGGGGATGGTTTGATGGAATAACATGATCTTAGTCAAAGGTCAATTAATTGCCATCAGTGGTAAATAGGACCAATGGTCAATGATGGGATGTTAGAAGTTACTACAGAGAACTTTTTCCTGGGTGTCTGGCTGGTGAGTCTTGCCCACATGCTCGGGGTTCAGCTGATCGCCATATTTGGGGTCGGGAAGGAATTTTCCTCCAGGGTAGATTGGCAGAGGCCCTGGAGGTTTTTCGCATTCCTCTGCAGCATGGGGCACGGGTCACTTACTGGAGGATTCTCTGCATCTTGAAGTCTTTAAACCATGATTTGAGGACTTCAATAGCTGAGACATAGGTGAGAGTGGGTGGGTGAGATTCTGTGGCCTGCATTGTGCAGGAGGTCAGACTAGATGATCATAATGGTCCCTTCTGACCTTAAAGTCTATGAGTCTATGAGCAGTTTGGAGGAGTTGAAGCAGAGTGGATTGGTGGTGGAGCAGAGAGCAGTTTGGAGGAAAGCAGAGGAGAGTTTGGAGAAGTACTGTGGTGGGCTAAGAAGACCAAGACATTAGGTAAAGGGACACCTGGCTTGTGCAGAGGGAAGGCAGGAAGCCCCACAAGCAGGAGAGGGAAGGAGCCCAGGGGAAAGTATCACTAGTACAAGTGGTTTACCCGCTAACCTAGGGCCCCTGGGCTGGGACCCGGAGTAGAGGGCGGGCCCGGGTCCCTCCCTCTCCATTCCCCTTCTCTGGGATACTAGTGGGACAGCTGATACCCCAGTTCAGGGGCAAGAAACGGTGCCCTGAAACCCTCCCACAAGAAGAGAAAGCGCAGGACCCATCATAGTAGTGCCAGCAATTTGCCACGCTACATTTCACATTGCTTTTATGTAAAGGGTATAAAACAGTTTAACATAAAAGCTCATAGGCTTAGCAAGTGTATTCCAATTTAGCGCTAATTCATTGTTACGTTGCACAATCCCATCAGTAGAAACTATTGGAGTTTAAAAACTAAGGATCAAATTTTAATAGATATTTAGGTTCCTTAAGGTGCAGATAGGCCCCAACTGGGATTTGCAAAAGCACCTAACTTCCATCAAAATCAATGGGAATTAGGCACCTAGATGGGATTTAAAATCCCAGTACATGCCTAATCTGCACTTCAGCTGCCTAAACACCTTTACATATCTAGCCTGAATATACTTGTGATAACTTATCAGGAGATTTCCATGAACGGAGTCTCACAGCAAGAGTCTTGATTGTAAAAATGACTTCTCCTGATTTTATTCTCCATCCAGAGGAAAAGTCTTGGATTAAGTAATTGAAATGATTTTCCCTTCTTTCCTGTTATTCATCCCAACCTCACTCATTCCACCTTGTATCATTTTTAAGAGTCTTGCTCAGTATTGTTGCTTGTTTTACAGAAAAACAGAAATGTTTTGTGCCCAAGTGGGACATCAGATATTATTGTCCAGTATTACTATAATCACAATAACAAATATGAATAACACAGATGGGACTTTAAAGGTTACCATAAAACTGATCCAAAGTGAACAACGCTACCAAAAAAAATCATGCCGCAGTACACAATAAAGATGCTCCCTTCACACACAAGTGTTTTGACCAAAATCCAGTATTACTGTTTTACACATCTTTGTAATTGCATAACCAATATACCACATTGTAAAAGTGCTACTTTTTAAACTATTCTTAAGACACGACCTTTTGATGAGGATAGTACCTTGTAAATATTAATTTTTGGATTTAAAAATACCGACAAGTCTGCAAGTCATTTTCCCTCGAACAATGTGTTCTTTATGCACTCTGCTTTTTAACTTTTTCCTTACCTCCCAAATACTCTAGTATGCAAATGGATCGAGACATGTGAAAGACTTTGTAAATGCAGGAAAAAATGCTACTTTAATGGAAAGAATAATTACCTAATTGTTATACTCATCAGGTGCATAATGGTAATTTATTAAGTCATTAATACTGAATAGTGATGGAGAATGAGAATCAAGATTTAATCTCATTTACATTTCATTTTGTACACACAGTTTTTCTTTTCAAGTATACTCTGATTTATAAGTGGTTCTCTTCTCTTTTCCCTTTCTGTAGTTATTTGAGATTACCGTGCCGCTGTCTCATGGACCTAAACCTGTAACAGTTAGTTTTGCTAATCATACATCCTGCCGATGCATGTCTAAGCTGGATGTTTACAGACAAGTTCATTCAATCATTAGACGCTCCTTGCCAGCGACGCAACCACAGTAAGTATACGAGCTGCATATTTCCTTATGCCTTATCATAAAGCCGGTACAATAACTTGCTATTTGTTGTGGTAATTCAGGCAATAGAACTCGGTTAATTGTGAATACTAATATGCATTTCTCTCAAGAACAGCTTTAGGAAATATACTAATAAGGAAAATATATAGTGCTTCATTGTTTTACACGGGAGGAGCCCTATTTGTGGTGTTATCACAGTACATTTAAACAATGATGTAATCTAGGGGGCTGAACCCACTGTCATTAAAATCAAAGGGAGTTTTGCCATTGACTTCCATGGGAGGAGGATTGCAATGCAGTCTTGTAGTGCAGCTTTTGATTTTTAAATAAAACTAGTATATAAAATGACTATATGTGATCAAATCATAAAGTACCACACAGTTTGGGTTATGACTAGTCCCTAATCAGCCAAATCATGGACTTATTTATTCACTTAGAATCATAGAATCATAGAATCTCAGGGTTGGAAGGGACCTCAGGAGGTCATCTAGTCCAACCCCCTGCTCAAAGCAGGACCAAACCCAATTAGATCATCCCAGCCAGGGCTTTGTCAAGCCTGACCTTAAAAACCTCTAAGGAAGGAGATTCCACCACCTCCCTAGGTAACCCATTCCAGTGCTTCACCACCCTACTAGTGAAAAAGTTTTTCCTAATATCCAACCTAAACCTCCCCCTCTGCAACTTGAGACCTTTACTCCTTGTTCTGTCATCTTCTACCACTGAGAACAGTCTAGATCTATCCTCTTTGGAACCCCCTTTTAGGTAGTTGAAAGCAGCTATCAAATCCCCCCTCATTCTTCTCTTCTGCAGGCTAAACAATCCCAGTTCCCTCAGCCTCTCCTCATAAGTCATGTGCTCCAGTCCCCTAATCATTTTTGTTGCCCTCCGTTGGACTCTTTCCAATTTATCCACATCCTTCTTGTAGTGTGGGGCCCAAAACTGGACACAGTACTCCAAATGAGGCCTCACCAGTGCCGAATAGAGGGGAATAATCATGTCCCTCGATCTGCTGGAAATGCCCCTACTTATACAGCCCAAAATGCCGTTAGCCTTCTTGGCAACAAGGGCACACTGTTGACTCATATTCAGCTTTTCGTCCACCGTAACCCCTAGGTCCTTTTCTGCAGAACTGCTGCCCAGCCATTCGGTCCCTAGTCTGTAGCAGTGCATGGGATTCTTCCGTCCTAAGTGCAGGACTCTGCACTTGTCCTTGTTGAACCTCATCAGATTTCTTTTGGCCCAATCCTCTAATTTGTCTAGGTCCCTCTGTATCCTGTCCCTACCCTCCAGCGTATCAACCACTCCTCCCAGTTTAGTGTCATCTGCAAACTTGCTAAGGGTGCAGTCCACACCATCCTCCAGATCGTTGATGAAGATATTGAACAAAACCGGCCCCAGCACCGACCCTTGGGGCACTCCACTTGATACCGGCTGCCAACTAGACATGGAGCCATTGATCACTACCCGTTGAGCACGACCATCCAGCCAGTTTTCTATCCACCTTACCGTCCATTCATCCAGCCCATACTTCCTTAACTTGCTGGCAAGAACACTGTGGGAGACTGTATCAAAAGCTTTGCTAAAGTCAAGAAATAGCACATCCACTGCTTTCCCCTCATCCACAGAGCCAGTTATCTCATCATAGAAGGCAATTAGGTTAGTCAGGCATGACTTGCCCTTGGTGAATCCATGCTGACTGTTCCTGATCACTTTCCCCTCCTTTAAGTGGTTCAGAATTGATTCCTTGAGGACCTGTTCCATGATTTTTCCAGGGACTGAGGTGAGACTAACTGGCCTGTAGTTCCCCGGATCTTCCTTCTTCCCTTTTTTAAAGATGGGCACTACATTAGCTTTTTTCCAGTCATCCAGGACCTCCCCCGATTGCCATGATTTGTCAAAGATAATGGCCAATGGCTCTGCAATCACATCGGCCAACTCCTTTAGCACCCTCGGATGCAGTGCATCCGGCCCCATGGACTTGTGTTCGTCCAGCTTTTCTAAATAGTCCCAAACTACTTCTTTCTCCACAGAGGGCTGGTCACCTCCTCCCCATACCGTGCTGCGGAGTGCAGCCGCCTGGGAGCTGACCTTGTCTGTGAAGACAGAGGCAAAAAAAGCATTGAGTACACTAGCTTTCTCCACATCCTCTGTCACTAGGTTCCCTCCCTCATTCAGCAAGGGGCCCACACTTTCCTTGACTTTCTTCTTGTTGCTCACATACCTGAAGAAACCCTTCTTGTTACTCCTAACATCTCCGGCTAGCTGCAACTCCAAGTGTGATTTGGCCTTCCTAATTTCACTCCTGCATGCCTGAACAATATTTATATACTCCTCCCTGGTCATTTGTCCAATTTTCCACTTCTTGTAAGCTGCTTTTTTGTGTTTAAGACGAGCAAGGATTTCACTGTTAAGCCAAGCTGGTCGCCTGCCATATTTACTTTTCTTTCTACACATCGGGATGGTTTGTTCCTGCAACCTCAATAAGGATTCTTTAAAATACAGCCAGCTTTCCTCGACTCCTTTCCCCCTCATGTTATTCTCCCAGGGGACCTTGCCCACCAGTTCCCTGAGGGAGTCAAAGTCTGCTTTTCTGAAGTCCAGGGTCTCTGTTCTACTGCTCTCCTTTCTTCCTTGTGTCAGGATCCTGAACTCGACCATCTCATGGTCACTGTCTCCCAGGTTCCCATCCACTATTGCTTCCTCTACTGTTTCCTCCGTTTGTGAGCAGCAGGTCAAGAAGAGCTTTTCCCCTAGTTGGTTCCTCCAGCACTTGCACCAGGAAATTGTCCCCTACACTTTCCAAAAACTTCCTGGATTGTCTGTGGACCGCTGTATTGCTCTCCCAGCAGATATCGGGGTGATTAAAGTCACCCATGAGAACCAGGGCCTGTGATCTAGTAACTTCTGTTAGTTGCTGGAAGAAAGCCTCGTCCACCTCATCCCCCTGGTCTGGTGGTCTGTAGCAGACTCCCACCACGACATTACCCTTGTTGCTCCCACTTCTAAATTTAATCCAGAGACTCTCAGGTTTTTCTGCAGTTTCATACTGGAGCTCTGAGCAGTCATACTGCTCTCTTACATACAACGCAACTCCCCCACCTTTTCTGCCCTGCCTATCCTTCCTGAACAGTTTATATCCATCCATGACAGTACTCCAATCATGTGAGTTATCCCACCAAGTCTCTGTTATTCCAATTACATCATAATTCCTTGACTGTGCCAGGACTTCCAGTTCTCCCTGCTTGTTCCCCAGGCTTCTTGCATTTGTGTATAGGCACTTTAATAATCATTATAATTTTCTTTATAAAGCATCAAGCTGCAAAAGCAGTCAGCTTGCTGAACAACAGTCAAAACTATTTTTCATTCATTAGTATCAGAACAATCGACATCGAAATTACAGACATGGTGGGTAAACAAAAACAAAACAATAAATTTCACTCACTTTTTTCTCAGGCAAACTCCCACTGATTCCAGTGAGAGTTTGTCTAAGTGTAGACTGAGCATGGACCTCAGAATTTAGCAGAATAGTTATTGTACCTGAAAACAGTGGTGCCATGCTGAACAACTCCAGAAATGACTTGAACCATAAAAGGAATATAAAATAGCCTATTTAAGAAGAATTAAATATAGAAAGAACATGAAAAATAAGGCATCTATTTAACATAGCTCTATAAGTACCAGTCACATTTCTATTACAACCTCTGGGTGTCTACATTCCTCTGCTGTGATGCCTACAAAAAATTGACAGTGGTTAGACTGCTGGCATGCTGAGACCACAGCCTATCATGCTGAACAATATTATCTCATTGTTTACTTGTGTCCCTCAACTGGCTCCATCTGTCATCTCTTGCTTATACTTAGATCATAAGCTCTTTGGGGCAGGAACTGTCTTTTTGTTATGTGTTTGTACAGAGCTCAATGGAGTTCTGGTCCATGACTGAGGCTCCTGGGTGCTACGACAATACAAATTATAAATTATAAAATTTGTGGATTATAAGGCCAGGAGGGCCCACTGAGATCATCTAGTCTGACCTCCTGCATAACACAGGCCCTAGGACTTCCTGTTTGGATGTTTTTCTAAAAGATTATGCTCTAGAATCTACTTCAATCTTGAATTAAAAATGGCCAGTGATGGAGTATCTGCCACAGTGCTTGGTAAATTGTCCCAATGACTGATTATCCTCACTGTTAAAAATGTTGCATGTTATTTCCAGTCTGAATTTGTCTAGCTTCAACTTCCACCCATTGGATCTTGGTATATCTTTCTCTGCTAGATTGAAGAGCCATCTATTATCAAATTTCTGTTCCCTGTATAGGTACTGTGATAGACCCAGGCCAGTTCGGTACAACAGAATAGTAGAAGGCAGATATACTGGCCATTGGGTTAGCAGTTTTCTGTTCCCTAACTGACCAGAGCAGGGACTGCTCCAGGCTAATGAGAACACCTGACTCTAATTAACTTGCAAAGAGTCAGGTGAGGCCATTAAGGTGAAGTGAACACCTGACCCTAATTAAGGCTCTTCTGAGCATATAAAAGGGCTCACTCCAGTCAGGCTGAGGGAGAGCCAGGGAGCCAGAGGAGAGGAAGTGCTGCTGCTACTACTACTACTACTGAAGGGCTGAGTAAATAAGGCAACTCTCAAGCCATTGGTAAGGGAGCCCTAAGGTAAGGGTGAAGAAGGGAGAAGCGGGAGAGCTGTGGGGAAGTGGCCCAGGGAATTGTAGCAACTCTGGCAGTTAGAGGTTGGCTGCCAACAGCTGCTACCATTAGGGTCCCTGGGCCGGAACCCGGAGTAGAGGGCGGGCCCAGGTTCCCCCCACCAACCTGCCACTACAAGGACAAGACAGGCCTCTGGCAGGACAGGAGGCTAAACTGTTCTGCAATAAGCCCAGAGGGACAACAGGAACTGTGGGAGTTCTCTCACCATCCTCTGAGGCTAGCATAAACCGCCTAGAAGCGCGGGACCCACACGGACAAGATCGGAGCTCTGCCACAGTACTTACAGACTATGAGCAAATTATCCCTTAACCTTCTCTTTGATTAAAACTAATCAGATTTCGCTCTTTCTCAGTAGGGGTATATCTACACTGCAGTTGAAGAAAGTGATTACATCTCAGGTAGACATACATGCACAAGCTTTAACCTAGCTAGCATAACTGAAAATAGCAGTGAAGCCACACCAGCGCGGACTGAGAATGCAAGCACTTCCCTAGGGTTCCAAGCAGGCTTGTACAGCCCATGCTGAAGCCCACACTGCATGGCTCCACTGCTGTTTTTAGCTGGGTTGGCTAAACTAAAGCTAGCCCCGAGTACAATCACACCTTTTATTGTAGTGTTTTCCAATTGTTTAATCATTCTCATGGCTCTTTTCTAAATCTTCTCCAGTTTGTCAATCTCCTTCTTGAATTCTAGACACAGTACTCTAGCAGCAATCACACTAGTGCCAAATAAAGAGGTGTATAACCTCTACTCTCACTTGCTATTCCCGTTTATACATCCAAGGATCACATTAGCCCCTCTGGCTGCAGTGTCACACTGAGACATCTTGTTCACCTGATTATCCACCATGAGCCCCAAACCTTTTTCAGTATTGCTTCCCAGGATAGTCCCCCATCCAGTGAGTATGGTCTTCATTCTATCAATCTAGATGTATGATTTTACATTTGACCATATTGAAACACATTGTTTGCTTGGACCCATCTTATCAAGTGATCCAGATGGCTCTGTATACATTACTTGTCCTCTTCATTATTTATCACTTCCCTGATCTTTGTATCATCTGCAAACTTATTAGTAATGATTTTGTTTTCTTCCAGGTAATTGATAAAAGTCTGAAATAGTACAGGGCTAAGACCCAATCCCAGCAGGACCTCCCTAACCACACTCACCTAATGATGATTCCTCATTCACAATTGCCTTTTGATACCTATCAGTTAGCGAGTTTTAATGTGTGTTGTTTTGATTTTATATAAATCTAGTTTTTTTATTCAATGTGTTGCAAGGTACCAAGTCAAATGCCTTTCAACAGTGTAAGCATATTACATCATCACTATTGTCTTTATCAATCAAACTTGTAATCTCATACAAATACCAAGTTAGCTTCACCAGATCTGTTTTTCATAAACTCATGTTGATTGTCATTAATTAGATTACCTTGCTTTAATTCTTTATTAATCAAATCCCATTATTTTGCCAAGGACAAGCTTGTAATTACCTGGGTCATCCTGTTTAGCCTTTTTAAATATTCATGCAACAGTTGCTTTCTTCGAGTCTTCTGGAACTTCCCCAAGACTTATAGACAATCAACGTTAATGGCCCAGAGAGCTCCTCAGCCAGCTCTTTTTAATACTCTCAAATTCAAGTTATCCAAACCCGCTGATTTAAAATGATCTAACTTTAGCAGCTGTGTATAACATCTTTCTGAATTACTATTGGAATGGAAAGTGTTTCATCATCACCACATGAATACTTCATCTGGCTTTCCCAAATACAGAAGAGAAATATTCATTGAACCCGTCTGCATTTTTATTAACAATTCTAGCATTTCCATCTAGTACTGGACTATACCATTGTTAGGATTACTTTTGTTCCTAATATTTTTTTTAACTCCTTCTTATTGTCCTTAAAGCTGGTGGTCATTAATTTCACCTTGGATCTTTTTGCTTCTCTGGTCAATTTTCTACAATTGCAATCTCTTAATTTATATTCATCACTAAGGCTAAGATTTTGTCAGGGCTATTTTTAGTAAAAGTCATGTACAGGTCACGGGCAAAACAGAAAAATTCACGGAAGCCGTGACCTGTCCCTAACTTTTACTAAAAATATTCCTGATAAAATGGGGATCTGCGGATTCCCCACACTATTTCAAAGGGGGCAGCTGCAGCAAGACTAGATGCTGCCTGTAGCAGCTGGGATCTTGGGGCTTCCCTCGCTGCTTCTCTCTGGGAGCTCGGGGCCACCCACAGGGGCCAGGAGCTGCTGCAGCAGCAGGGAGCTTGGGGCTTCCCTCACTGCCTCCTGCTGGGAGCTCAGGGTTCCCCCGCCCCTCCCGCAGCACCACCCCTGCAGCAGGGAGCTGGGGGTTTCCCCTGCTGCCACCCACTAGGAGCTGGGGGGATTCCCACAGCTTCCTGCCCCACGCCTGTCCACCACGGCTAAAGTCACTGAGGCTGCTGGAAGTCACGGATTCTGTGACTAAATCGCAGCCTTTTTCATCACTATCAACTTCCTTTCCCTTCCACTTGTTATATATTATTTTTATAGCTACTTTTATTTTGCCTCTAAACCTGGTCAGATTTTTCTAACCAGTGTAGCCTTCTTAGTTGTGGCTTTCTGGGTATCTAGTAAAATATTATTAGAATTTAAACAGGGAAAAAAGTGAATGATTATTGGGAATTGTCTTTCTCCTAGTGGTTTGGCTCATAATTGTTTTCAGCTTTTTTTGGAATGAGCCCTTTAAAACTGTGTGTGTATGTATGTATGTATGTATATTACTGGTTTGGACCTGATTACATTTGTTGTGTGCAAACAGAACAAAAGTCATGATCACTTGCACCTAAGCAATCACTAACTTTTAGTTCTGTGATCAATCTCTGTATCTCTCTAGCTGAGATCCAATATAGAATTCCTCCATGTTGGGTGCAATGCTTTTTGAGTTGGGAAATTGTCATCTCTACATTTTAGAAATTGAGGATATTTTAGTGCTGGCAGAATGAGATCCCCAGGATGCATCACTTAGAATGAAGTCCCTAATGATAACACAGCTTTTTTTCCCCTTTACACATCATAGATAAAGAGCCAGTCATCCCTGTTTCCTCGTATGATTTGGTGGTCTGTAACAGACACCAGCTAGTACTCATCTTGTGCTTTACCTGGTAAACATTGAAGTGTTCAAGATCATTTGCTTCTGAGTTGTCCGTGACTCAAACAGGTGATATCATTTATGACAGAATGCCACTCCTCCTCCCATTTTGCCAACTTGATCCTTCCTAAAGAGGTTATAGCTGTTGATTTTAACATGCAAATCACCACTAGGTTTCAATAATACCAACTTAGGTTACATAAGAATGGCCATACTGGATCAGACCAAAGGTCCATCTAGCCCAGCATCCTGTCTTCTGACAGTGGCCAATGCCAGGTGCCCCAGAAGGAATGAACTGAACAGGTAATCATCTAGTGATCCATTCCCTGTCACTCATTCCCAGCTTCTGGCAAACAGAGGCTAGGGACAACATCCCTGCCCATCCTGGCTAATAGCCAGTGATGGACCTATCCTCCATGAATTTATCTTGTTCTTTTTTGAACCCTGCAATAGTCTTGGCCTTCACAACATCCTTTGGCAAAGGGTTCCACAGGTTGACTGTGTGTTGTGTGAAGAAATACTTCCTTTTGTTTGTTTTAAACCTGCTGCCTATTCATTTCATTTGGTGACCCCTAATTCTTGTGTTATGAGAGGAGTAAAAGTACTTCCTTATTTGCTTTCTCCACACCAGTCATGATTTTATAGACCTCAATCATATCCCCCCCTTAGTCGTCTCTTTTCCAAGCTGAAAAGCCCCAATCTTATTAATCGCTCTTCATACAGAAACCGTTCCATACCCCTAATCATTTTTGTTTTCCTTTTCTGAACTTTTTCCAATTCAAATATATCTTTTTTGAGATGGGGCGACCACATCTGCATGCAGTATTCAAGATGTGGGCATACCATGGATTTATAAAGAGGCAATATGATATTTTCTGTCTTATTATCTATCCCTTTCTTAATGAGTCCCAGCATTCTGTTCGCTTTTTTGACTGCCGCTGCACATTGAGTGAATGTTTTCAGAGAACCATCCCCAATGAATCCAAGATCTCTTTCTTGAGTGGTAACAGCTAATTTAGACCCTATCATTTTACATGTATAGTTGGGATTATGTTTTCCAATGTGCATTACTTTGCATTAATCAACATTGAATTTCATCTGCTATTTTGTTGCCCAGTCACCCAGTTTTGAGAGATCCTTTTTAGCTCTTTGCAGTCTGCCTAGGACTTAACTATCTTGAGTAGTTTTGTATCATCTGCAAATTTTGGCACCTCGCTGTTTACCCCTTTTTCCAGATCATTTATGAATATGTTGAATAGGTTTGGTCCCCAATTCAGAGCCCTGGGGGATACCACTAGGTTGAATTTATGCTCATAAATCTATTTAAATTTATCTTGCTAATTACTGAGGGTCCTAGCATGGGTAGAAAGGTAATTAAGAATGAGAATTCTTAATTACCTATTCACCCATGCTAGGACCCTTCCTCTTCTCCTGGTGCCTTGACAAAATTAATCATCAACATCCTGATTTTGTTCCAAATGAATGGTCATTAGTTCCCACTTTTCATCCTCTCCTTTTGTTATTAGTTTATTGCTCTCCTGACTAATCCAGCCATCCTGGTCCCTACAAGTTTGGAATGGGTTTTAAAAAGCAATTGAAAAAAGGAGATAGCAATTTTTATTAATTTGGATGGGAATTTTTCCTCATGCTGGGGAGGATGAATGGGGGGAGAGAGGACATGGAAGAAGGCACAAAGGTGCCTGAGGGAGAGGTAGACAAACATCTGATCAAGCAATATTGGCAAAGTGAAGGTGGGGCTAAATGATGGGAGGCCTTAAAAACAAAGACGAGTTTGTGTTCAGTGCAGTGAGAAGGATGAGCTCATTGGAGGCTGGTGATGTGTTAGGATTGCTGAGCTAGGATGATAATCCCTAGCAGCAGCATTTCTGAATGGGCTTGCAGGAGCAATGTAGTTGGCATCAAGGTAAAAAAGAATGAGATAAATATTTGAGGGATGAGATGATGAGAGCCTGAACAAAGTCCATGGCAGGCTTCATAGTTAGAAAATTTTGAATATTACATATGTTATATAGGTAGAAACAGCAAGTAGTTGATACAGCCTGTACAGGGGTGTAGTGAGAGGCCCAAATCGAAGATGGTGCCCAGACTATACACCTGGGTGCCTATGAAAATCCGCAAAGACAGAGAAACTGGGGGAGAGGGGAAGATCAAATTATGTGGTTGACAGTGGTCTGGTTTTTGTGTTGTAAACTGTATTTGTGGCAGGCATACTGGTAGAGTTCAGTCAACCATGACAAAGAGCCTGGCTGGTTCTGTTTCCTTTGTCACATTCTTGCTCAGGCAACAAATGTTTGAGGGGGCAGCAGAGGCTATCTACTAAACCATTAGAAGTGTCTCACATCATTGATCTCTGCAGTTTATTAAGGAGCAGCGCTGATAACATCCAAGGGAAACCCTGTCTTCTTTAGGTGTAAAAATGGTGACTGAGATGTGAGTGGTAGATTGGGGCAGGGAGGGAGGAAATCAGACTGATTTAGGACTTGCTTGTAAGTAGAAAATCTGGTCTTGTGATATTTGAGGTTATGTTTCTCTCTAAAGCCATCATATTTGCTTTGTACACAAAATATTAAATAGCCTTTAATAGCAATATGCCTAATTAAAAACAAGCATGTATTATGTTGCAAAACATCTATGGTATTTTATAATTGATGACACCTGTGTTTCATTCTGCAAGCAGCTAGTCATTAGAACTCACTCATTGTAGCTATCTTTTACATAAGGAGTAATATACATTTGAGAGTCAGAACTGTGACCAGAACTACCCTGGAAGAAGTGTAGTACTATCCATGTCTATAAACATACTTAAATGGGTTGAGGAAGGAAGATAATTAGGGCAGATCCCAGCCTGCGCAAAGGGGTCTTGTAGCTTCCTTAAGCAGTTGACTGAGGATTTCTCTGGCATATGTGTGTGTGGAGGGGGAACCTCAGCTAGTATAAGGGACGTACTAAGGATATGCAAGGGTTTAACTGGATCATAATGTGCTCCAGTGATCCCTAGGAGCTAGTTACAGGTTGGTGCAACTTGGAGCTGCAACGTTTGTTCACACACCCGTGTCCAACTAGATGTGCTAAATGCAGCTCCTGAGCATGTATGGATAATCAAGAACTGACACTTGATTCTTTTGGGGACTTTATACAGGACACCATTAAGATGCTTTTTGGGGAGGAATTTATAGTCAAAGGGTGAGATTTTCAAAGGAGTCTAAGGGAGTTAGGTGCTAAACTCCCAGCTAAAATGTAGATCAGTTCTCCATCTCACATGTTTGATGAAGAAGCATATCATACACTGGCTTAACTCTAATTTTCAGGAAATATTGCAGTACTGTACACTTTGGTCTGAATAAAGGAATTGACTTGACTCTCGAGCACTTTCTATTGAATATGTTGTCAGCCTATAGCCTTAGGTGCAGCAGAGAATCGAGCCCTGGGTGTTTTAATTTCTCAGAACAGAGGTGGTGATCATTTTTATTAACTAAGTATTTACAATTTGAACAGTATTCTTTACTAGGTAATGAAAATGTAGGAGAAGGCGGAGTTGGAGTCTCAAATCTGTTTCATACTTCCTATTTAAAGCTTAGAAAACGGATTTCCACCTAATATACAGAACTTCTATTTTTGTTTTTGAATTTTACTGAAAATTACCAGCTACAACAATAATACACATTAATAGCAGTAGGTTTTTATATTTGGTGACACCTTCCCAAACCTCATTCTTAGACACCTCTCCTCCCCCAAGTCTTTCTTTATATTGACTGTTTCAACATAACAAGCTGTTCAAGATATTCATCCCCAAATATAAACCTTTCTTTAGCTAATTTGGGTCATATTGTCCCATAATTGCCACTTAGTTCAGGACACTTTTTGTGAATAATATTTCTTGTGAAAAACAATGCTGTAGGCTTCATTTTTCTTCATACTGTGATTTTTCCCAAGTTTCATAGTTTAGGCATTCTTATAGGTGGGTGTGTCTGCACTGCAATCTGAGGTATGATTGTAGCTCAGGCAGACATAGCTGCTAAATAGTGTAGATGCGGTGGCCTGGGCTTCAACATGAGCTGTACATGCAGGCTGAGGACCCTGGGTCTGTATTCACATAACTCACCTCCACTGAAACCCATGCCCGCACACCTGCGCTACTGTGCCAGTGTGGGTGTGTGTACCCAAGCTGCAGTCACAGCCCCGATTGCAGGGTAGACATAGCTGGTGGCATGAAAGCCCCTTTACAGCATAATCTTGATACTTAATGCTGCGCAGAGGGATTCATTTGTTCATGACCCTGGAGACCATGTTCTTTGGACTCATTCCACCTGCAGGCTGTCAGTTTTCTCTGTGAGGATTAGGTGATCAGACAAGTCATCTTAATAGTTCATGCTTGGCAGTTTGAAATAGAATGATTTCCTCTTTGACACTATCTTGTGGGCTTTCAAGGTCAATGGTTACCAGAATGTACCATTTTCCAAAGTCTTTGATGTGTGGGCATTCAAACCCATGTACATCATTTCCATCCTACATTAGGCATCATCCGAGAAGTGAATATCCCCCTCTGGTTTCTTATACATTTTAAGCATTTCTTTCATAGATTCCAAGGCCAGAAGGGACCACTGTGATCATCTAGTCAGGCCCCCTCTATAATGCAGGCCATAGAACTTCCATAAAATAAGTTCTAGAGCAGAACTTTTAGAAAAAATCCACTCTTGATTTTAAAATGGTCAGTGATGGAGAATCCACCAGGACCATTGGTAAATGGTTCCAATGGTTAATTACTCTTATTTTAAAAAGTACACCTTATTTCCAGTCTGAGTTTTAGTTTCAACATCCAGCCTTTGGATATTTCTCTACTGGACTGATCAGCCCATTATCAAATAGTTGTTCTGCATGTAGATATTTCTAGATTGTAATCAAGTCACCTTTTAACCTACTCTTTGTGAAGCAAAATAGAGTGGGCTCTTTGAGTCTATCACTATAAGGCATTGTAACAGGGTTCTATCTGGGTCTAGGAATCAGCTCTCATCCGGTCTAGCATCTCCCTCTATCACTCACTTGCCCCATAGTTCCTCTCACTCTCCAATGACTCAGCCCTAACACCAGGGCATTACATAGTTTTCCCCTTCTGAGGTAACAAATTCCCACTAGACAAGCTGTCCATATGCTGTCCCAGGCTGTCTTCTGTTCCAATTCACCAGATCCTGTGCCACTTTCCCAGTGACTGGCCAATGAACCAAGGCCCTCCTACACTGGGGTTCCAGCCCAGAGGCCCTATAACAAGCAGCCAAGGTCTGCGCAGTCTCACTCTTCTCTCTTCTCTGCTGTTTCCTGGGCTTCTTCCTACCCCATCTATCAGGTCTTCATCCCCCAACATCTCTAGCTTGACCCTTTTTTGGGGTCTAGGATCCCAGGGCTTATTCTCCCCGGTGGGCTTCCTCTTCACCACCTCTCTGCTCCACAGTCTCTCCCTGCAGCCCCATCTTGCTCTCAACTTCCAAGCTTTATAACTAACCAGCCTGCTCCTGCCCAGCTGAACTTCATGGTCAGTTAAGCCTGGCTGTCCCTCCAGGTGCAGCCTGTCATGGGGCTAAGTGGCCCTTTGTACCTACTCAGGCCTTGTGTTGGGTAGACACCCCATCACAGGCATGTTTTTCTAATCCTTTAACCATTCTCATGACTCTTCTCTAAACCTTCTCCAGTTTATCAACATCCTTCTTGAATTGTGGGCATCAGAATTGGACACAGCATTCCAGCAGCGGTCACACTAATGCTAAATACAGAGGTAAAATAACCTCGCTACTCCTACTCAAGATTCCCCTATTTATGCATCCCAAGCTCGCATTAACTCTTACTGGCCACAATATCACACTGGAAGCTCATGTTCAGCTGTTTATCCACCCCCTACCCCACAAAAATGACTTTTTCGGAGTCATTGTTTCCCAGGCTAGAGTCCCCCATCCTGTAAGTTTGGCCTATATTCTTTGTTCCTAAATGTGTATTTTCACATTTAGTCATTAAAAAAACCACATTATTTGCTTGTAGCCGGTTTACCAAGTGATCCTGATGACACTGAAACAGTGACTGTCCTCTTCATTATTTATCACTTCCTCAATTTTTGTGTCATCTGCAATCTTTGTCAGAGATGGTTTTTTGTTTTCTTACAGGTCACTGATGAAAAATGTTGAACAGTATAGGGCCAAGAACTGTTTCCTGCAAGACCCCACGGGAAACGCACCCGCTTGATGACTATTCCCCATTTACAGTTACATTTTGAGACCTATCAGTTAGCACACACATTGAATGGATTAAAAACTGACATTTATATCATTCTATTCTTTTAATCAAATGCCATACAGTACCAAGTCAAATGCCTAACAGAAGTCTAAGTATATTACATCAACACTATAACCTTTATTCATCAGACGTGTAATCTCACGTTCTTGGACTGCATCTCAGTCCAAGTTTAAAAAGCTGTGCTATTCTGATCATATCAGCTGTTAGCAAATGTTGAATGAGCTTCATTTTATCTTTAGTGGTCTAATGACAAGTACTGAATGTGAAATATTGCAATTCAGTTTTGCAGCCAGTTGTTTAGGAAACCAAGAAAATGTTTTTCATTCTCAAATATTTTAAAATATTCTCTCTTACATTTTTAAGAGGCCCAGTTCCCAATTTGAAACATCCTTTTCTGACTTCTCTAATCTCTTTAGAAAACTAGACATGTAACAAAAATATAACAAATTGTCATGTATTTTCAGTTCAGGGTTGGATTTCAATTCAAGGAAGTTTTTCCAAAATGGAAAAACATTTCCAAATTCAATTAGGATTAAGTGAATTAAATAAATAAATAAATAAATAAATGGAGATATGCCAATCTCCTAGAACTGGAAGGACCTTGAAAGGTCATCCAGTCCAGTCCCCCGCCTTCACTAGCAGGACCAAGTACTGTCCCTGACAGATTTTTGCCCCAAATCCCTAAGTGGCCCCCTCAAGGATTGAACTCACAACCCTGAGTTTAGCAGGCCAATGCTCAAACCACTGAGCTATCCCCCCCCCCCCCCCCCCCGCCCGCCCGCCCGAATTCTGAACATGTTAAAAAGACAGAGCTGGACTGGACTTGCTGAAAACTTTTCATCAGTCATTCCAGTGCTAATTACTCACACCTTTTTCTCTTAATACCTATAATGCTTTAAATGAGTCAAATTGTACTTGTCCTTGAACCTGTCTTCCCAATTGGCAGCCCTCTAATGAAGCAGAGTATCATGACATTTTTATTATGTGTAGTGCACAATATCATAACGTATGTGTAGTAGTATATACATGCGTAGATGAAATTGGATCGCAAAACCCAGTATGTTTTATAATCAGTTTTTCAGATACGAAAAAGAAAATAACCTATGCAGTGCAATATACTGGTGACAATGTGAATGAAATCAAAGCTTTCAACAGATACATTTCTAACAGGAGAATGCCTGTTATCCATACATAAAGTTACTTATCTTTTGTAGTTTTATGGCAATAAGCAAACAGTGTGTTTCATCCATAGGTGTCACGTGGCAAACAAAACTTGTCCAAAGAATCTCATCTGGAATAATCAGATTTGCAGATGTCTGGCGCAGCATGACTTCAGTTTCTCTTCCCATCATAGAGATACTGGTAAGCAGTTATATTTTATAGGATTAAATGTAGTTGTTCTGTGCTGATTTACAGAAAAAGAAAATAATACACCATGCAAATTAAACAGTTTGAATCTTTTTAATTCTTTGTAATTGGTTGTTTACAGAATGGCATTTTAGATAAGTAAAATGCATCCTCGGAGTGGGATTATATTTTCACCATTTTAAAATTGGATTGATCATAATTCCTTAATAAAAAAAAGTGAAATACACAGATGGGTTCTCCATTTTTAGTAATGTGTGGATTCCGATTTTTTTTATGTTTGCTCTATTCCTAGACACTGCTGACGAATTCCATGATATCTGTGGACCTAACAAGGAGCTTGATGAAGAAACTTGTCAATGTGTCTGCAAAGGGGGTGTACGGCCTTCAAGTTGTGGACCCCAAAAAGAATTAGATAGAACATCGTGCCAGTGTACATGTAAAAACAAACTTTTGCCTAGTTCCTGTGGTCCCAACAAAGAATTTGATGAAGATAAGTGCCAGTGTGTATGTAAAAGAACCTGTCCCAAACATCAGCCACTAAATTCTGCAAAATGCATCTGTGAATGTATAGAATCTCCAAATAAATGCTTCTTAAAAGGAAAAAGGTTTCATCACCAGACATGCAGGTGAGTTAAATGACTAAAAGATTCTGTAATCTAATTGTTATAGCACTGGACAGGGACTGAAAATGTTGGGTTACCTTTGCCATGGAGTTACTTTTTGACCGAGAGCTTTATGATTTGCCTATCTGTAAAAGGACAGTCTGAGGCTTAATGAGTATTTGAAAATCACATTGTGGTTCTTGGATCCTATAGATATTCACTGTGATTTCTTGTAGAGAAAACAACATGAATTTACATCTTTTAGTAGGTCTTTTGGCTGAGACATAGTGTAAAACCAAATTCTAGACTATTTGTGGTCCTTAAAAATCCCAGTGTACTTTTCACTAGCCAATATCCAACCTAATTGCCCAAATTATCCTTTAAAATGGAATTCTGGTCCACAAGCAGACTGTACATTTGATAATGTTCATATTGCATACAAGATTTTTCTCATGGCTAGCAGTGTAGTCAAAGCCACTCAATTTGGAAATATTTCACAATTCTGAAAATCAGTTTTTCTTCTGCTTCCTACATCATCACACTCAATTAAAATGCAGTAATCTGTCATGTAATTTTGTTGAGGTAATTAATTATTATATGTATATATAAGGCACCTGTCACTATCGTATCTTGTTTGGCTGCTTTGCTGAAACACTATTAATTCTGCAATGTTGAAAACAGTGAAGTCGTGGTTTTTTGAAGTAAAGCTAAGCAGATATAACTCAGACAATATTGCTTGGAGAAACAAGATCACTAAGTTCATTAATAGTAGTAGTAATAATAGTAATAGTAAATATTCATAGTACGAGATACATATTTGTTCAATTACCTAAAACCATTGAAATGGTTACAAAATTAACATTTTAATTTTTTATAAATATTCTGGCAGCAACTAAAGGGCCCCAAACAGAACTGGTGAACATAAAATCTTCAGGGCAGGATCCATATTCTATTCTGATATCTAAAATGACAAGACACACAATCAAATATAGACAAACATATATCAAAATACAGCTCACATGGTACATCTCTACTCCCTCCATTGTATGTTCAGCAACAGCTCCTGACCACTCCTCGTCCCTGACTTAATAGGAAATAAGGGCAATTACCACTAGGCATTTGGCACCTTGTAGGATGGGGGCTACAAAGAAGTCATCAGTGTCTAGTATAAATTCCGTCTGGGGTGCAGTGCAAATTACACTTTGAGTTCTGGTCCATGCACCACAGGAATAAAGTTCACTGGTAAGAGACACATTTATTGATCTTCTCCAACCACAGAATGTGCCTCTTTATCGGTGTTATGCACCAGAAAACAACATTAAAAGAATATTAAAGTTGCAAAATCAAGCACTCAAAAGTTAGGAAATACAGAATTAAGTTTTCATGTGTAACCCCCTTGTGCATGTGCATTATGATACAGTCTTTAATTGTAGAGTCATATACTATATTTTCCGGAGGACTTCCTGCCTTGTTCAGTGCACAGGCTGGATGGTGCTCAATTAATGAGCAGCTATTCAATATTTTGTTTTCTCCTCATTGTTCAGTGTTGGTCCAGTGCCTTATTTAGTGCACAGCATTCAAACCCTGCTTTGAAAACAGTTATTCACTTCCTCGTGTGCTTTTCTATGGTGTTCTTCACTATAGTATCCTACTGCTTCACAAACAATTTATCTTCACAGCATTTCTGTAAGAAGAGGAGGGGGAGGTGGTATCCCCACACTGTCAGAGTCCCAATTACCAGTCTCTCTCCCTCCACAGCTGCAGTCCTAGTCGCCTTGCCCAGCCAGTCCTTACCCACTCCTGGCTCCTCACCTGACAACATTTCTTTCCCCACTTCCCCTCCCTGGCCCAGTCTCTTTGTCCAATCAGTCCCAGTTCTCCTCCCTACACATCACTCCTTGTCACATCTGTCTTCCTACCCCTCACCCAATCCCAGTGTTCCCCCAGCCAACTAGCTCCCAGTATCCCCCTCAGTTTTCCTTCCCAGCTCCCAGTGTCCCCACCAGCTCCCAGTTCCTAATCTGCCGCTTTGCCCAATCAGTCCTATTTGCAGCCTCTTCCCCGCAACTCTCAGCTCCAGTCTCCTTGCCCACTCAGTCCCAGCTTGCCTCCCGCTCTCCAGTCACAGTCTCACCAGATTCCTTGTCCAAATTTACTCCTTTCCCTTCTCCTTGATTCAGCTTTGGGCCCGTCTGCACTTTAACCAGACTGCCTCCTCCTCCATGCTGCCTGGGTACAGGAGAGTTGGGCTTCCTTCTCTTAATTCCACAGCCTAGGCCCAACCCCCCCCACCCCCCCCGATCAGAGAAGCTGGAAGCAGCATTTACAGGGAAAGTCTGGTTTTGCCTTTGTAAAAATGTAGACTGGAGCAGGCCTGGTCACTCTGTGGGGATGGCAGCACATGGGCAGTCTGGCAAGCACTAAGAGTTGTGAAAGGACCAAACATGCTCCATGAGGACAGAATCTTCTGGGAGTTTAGTTGTTCTGTTCTGGCAAGACTCTGAGCATGTGCCTGCTATGATTTTTCCTAGGACTTGTAATTTGGAATGATATAGGCAGAATTTAATGGGGACGGCAAAAGGCACATCCTTGATACAAGGTGATTCCCCCGGCAAATTGCTAGGACCTGCTCCAAAGCATAGGGACACCTAGAGCTTCTTGAAGGAACGGTTCCCAGAAATTTTTGTTAACATGGGGAAAAGTTGTTTGCCCCTATCCTCGTTCTCAGAAATGGCTGAAGCATTTTGGCTAAATTTTTCTGAAAAAGAGTCAGGCTGAGGCAGACACTTGACGCATAAAATTTCAGTCCAGATGGTTAAAGTTTGACAGAGTTTTATAAGCAACTGAAAGCACTGTCTTATAATGAGAGGTATTGTGCAACCTTAACAATAGGTAACAGTATCAACCCCATCTATAACTAACTATTCTTCCGTCACACTCTTACCTGTACAAACTATCAGTATAGCTAGGTTGCCGTAGTTATGCCAGCAACCACATAGCGTAGACACTGCCTACAATGATGGAAGGGTTTTTTCCATTGGTGTAGGAACACCACATCCCCAACCAACGGCAGCTACACTGATGGAAGCATCCTTTCATCAACACTAGAGGTTAGGTCACTATAGCTATATTGGTCAGAGTGGTGGATTTTTCACACCCCTGACTGACATAGCTATGTTCGCCTAACTTTTAAGTGTATACCAGGCCTAATGCCAGATTGTTTTGATGAGGGCAGAGAGATCTGTGGGCCAGATGAAAGCATCCAGAGAGCAGTATCCAGCCTGTGCGAGAGCCCTTATCTACTATTTTTTTATTTGTTACCCAACTGCTTTGCTAGGGTTAGGCATCCTGGGAAATACAACATCCAAATAGCTAAGTTTTTTGGCTTTGCCTTAAAGATCAGTGCCTCAAATGATATGACCTTCTAGTGGGAATTCAGACAAACACTTTGAAATCTTTAAATGAAAGGCACTGTAGAAGAACAAAACATCATTGTAACATGCAGCTCAGAAGACAAATTCTACATCCATTTTTGTATCCACAGAAGATTAATTTTCCCAGTTGAAACTTACTCCTGATTCTTTTTTTGCTGGCACAGATAGTGTTACACCCTTCAGTGATGGCATGCAGGAGGATAGGTGCATTTCAATCAAATACCCACATTATTTTGGTATGCGGTCAGCTCTGCCTCTTTCTTGCTTCGGCATCCTCAACATCTTTCCAACACCAACACCCCTACCCCAAACTGCAGGTGTTATATATTTTACAAAATGTTTAGCATTAGGCAAAAGGATCAGCTTCGTCTTTAAGAGAAATTCCATGAAAGCTGTTAAATTTATCCGAAATAGGACAAACTCTAGAGCTAAGTGACATGATATAACATGAACTTCGGAATTACATAAAACGTACTAATGAATCAGACCACTGTGAGAAATTACACTGAAAGCTCTGAACAAGATATGGCTAGTCAGTAACTACCATTACTGCTATATCTTCCTCATTCTTTACTGATTTCTTCATATTCGTGTTCATTGGTTTAATTAATTGGCTTGCATTAATGTAACTGTAATCCAAGACCTTATTTTATAAACACATTACTGTAAAGTGGCAAGTCAATGTCCAAAATAAGCATGCAATGTGCTAAACCATCTGCAATGATAATTAGAGTATGCATAGTCTAAACACAGAAAAAAATTTCCTGGGGAAGAGAATATTAAAAGTACCTCAATACTATATTGTGTAGTATCTGTAAACAGAAATATATAGCAAGAATTATTACAATAGAACATCATTATACCAGTATGTTTCATAAAACAGACACACATTATTTAAAGACAAGTTTAAAATATAACTGTTGAAACTTGAAACATATACTTTTCTCTCTTGAGTTGCTGCCAATGTCTGAAAAAGCCACAGACTAGTACTTTGTCTCCATTACGCACCAGAGGTTATTTGGCATTGTTATTGTAAGGTTATTTTAGGTCAAGCTGTTAAAAAAAATGAGGTGGGGAGAGAGAAGCCAAGGAATTAGCTTTGTACAACTCCTTGTACAAGCAAATATCCACTAATGAGGAACACCTTGTTTATAGATTTAATCTGTAGTTTAATGATCTATTTGCATTAAAGTTATTTCAGTTAATATTATTGTTATTGTTACCCTTTCTTCTCCTTTAAAATTTACCATATACATATGGGCCTGGATCCTACAATACAAATCACATGGTGCAGTACAGCAAACAGACTCCCACTGAATTCACTGGGGATCTGTGGAAGTATATGAGTTTTGCCTGAGCAGTTCTCAGAGCACGATCAGGGTCATCGTATAGAAAATCCATCTTTTCTATTACGCAAATGGCTGGTAAATATACAGAAAAAAAGTAAAGCATTCTGGCCTGTAACATCAACTTGTTAGGGAATGCTGGCTCAAGCTAGGAGGCATTCAGTAGTGGCATACTAAACAGGGTTGCCTACTAGAAAAAAATGTTAGAAGTATTTGCCAGAATACTATACCAACGTATACTCTAGCTTAGAATGTAATTAGAGCTGGGTAAGTATTTCAAAAGAGTATTAATGAATATTCATTTGAATAAAACCAGAATCACCTCAGTAGTATTCGTAACCCCATTTATTTGCTTTTCATTGCAAGTAAGTTCACAGCAATGGAAGATGAGGAATATTTATGCACATATGTAATACTCAGGCCCATCTCCAATAAAATATCTTTATAGGATTTAAGTGTTCTCTGGTATAAGTGCAGCGTAAGTGTACACAGGTCAGACATATATTTCTCTTTGATTCATGTGCCTGCTCTCTTTTACCAATAGCTTTTTTTTTTCCTTCCTCCAGTTGCTACAGACCACCATGTACAGTTAGAACGAAACGCTGTGAGCCTGGATTTTATTATAGTGAAGAAGTGTGCCGCTGCGTACCCACATATTGGAAAAGACCACTTATTAATTAGTGAAGAAAGCACTACTTGCGATTTTGGTGTACATTTTTCCATTAAAAAAAACAACAGTGTTAACATTGGAATTAACTGTGCACCAGAGACCCTGTGGGTTTCACAGAAACAGACACATTGTGCTTTTCCCCCAAGAAATGTGGAAAGCACATGTAGACAATAATGGGGCTCGTGTTGTGTAAAGAACTCACTAAGGACTTGTTTTCTGCCAATGACCAAACAGCCTTGGTTTTCCGCCTTGTGATTTTTTAAAAAAGAGATAATGACTATATAATTTATTTCCACTAAAAACATTGTGCAGCATTCCTGTTTATAGCAGTAACAATTGTTAAAGCTCACTGTGATCAATATTTTTATATCATGCAAAATATGTTTAAATAAAATGAAAATTGTATTATATACTGGTGAGAATGTTCATTTGATTCTTTTATGACTCAGTTTGTACAAACCAACAACAGCTCAACAACATGAATAGTGGTTCTTAAAATAGTTTCTGGAAATCCAGAGCTAGAATTCCTATCCAATAAAAATAAGTGATTTTATGAAAGTAAGTGTAAGTGAGACAGCAGTGAACTTTTTGTATCTGGTTAAAATATCTAGGCTGAGCTATTAAAAAAGTTATATTTACAACATCTATGTCCAATGATATTTTACTATTTAGACAAACCTAGCTAAGCATGGGTAATATTTCATAAAAACTGTTACGAGTCCTCTCTATTGCACAGGAGCAAAGCTTGTTCAAAGGAGAGATGCAGCTGCTATTAATAGTCACATACATGCATACCAATGTATATTCAAAATATGTTATCAGGTAAGTGTTCATACAAGTATAATAAATCATTAAAATCTAATTAAACACATTTACATATGGAAATATCAATTATGCTATTTTATTTAGTTTTAAAGATTGTGCCCTAGAATTCAAAACAAAATAGTTTAAAATTATTTGATGTTTTACTATTTCATATTGTAAGTCAAATTATTGTGATCTAAAGTCTCTTGTATGCCAGATGCTTTTAAGGGAAAATAATGCATTTTTCTTTCCACTGGGCACCAGAAAAGACTTCCAACAAGCCAGTCTGGATTTACAAGATAATCTCTGTACAAACAATTGTTACAGAGCATTTTTACATGGAGAGTCTCCAGTCTAACATCTACAAACTCTAGAAAAAGAGGTAAGCTTTTAACTTGGATAGAATAATAATATGGATGAGATTGTCTAATAGTAATCAAGGAATCATTTCATTTCCACTTCCAGTTGTGCATGCACTCAATATGTCTGAGATAGGGAAGTTTTCACTAGTATCATCTGCTGGCCTGCATATGAAGCCCTACCCCACCTCATGCTCCCTAGTGAGGGTATAAAGGGTGCTGCTGGCCAACTGCCACTCCAGTTCCTCTCTACCACTTAACCTTGTAAAAGGGTCTCTGAGCAGAGGGGAAGTAGGGTAGGTAGTAGGATATACATATGGACAACTCAAGTTACTCTAAAAGGTAAGTAACTTCTTTCTTCAGGTGTTTGTTCCTATGTGAATTCCACTTCTGGTGACTTCTAAGCAATAATTTCAGTCAGGAGTTGGCTGCTTGGAGTACCCACAGCAGCGTCTGAAGCAGATGCGTGTACTAATGTGTAGTGCCGAGTGAAGGGATTTATAGAACCCTATGTTGCAGCTTTGCAGATATCCAGGATGGCGCCATTATTGAGCACAGCCAGAGATGCTCTCTGGACTCTTTTTGAATGTGCCCCCACAGGAACTGAAACCTTATTTGGTTATGCATCCTGAGGTCTATTTGGACAGTCTTTGGGTAGAAGCAGCATTACCTTTCATTAAAGAAAGTGAACAGTTTGGGAGACCGTCTGAACAGTTTAGCCTTGTCTAGATAGAAAGTCAATGTTCGTCATACTACTTAAATGTCTCCCATCCATTTCAGGTTGTTTCTTTACTTGTTTTCTTTTGTTTGTTTGTTTGTGTGTTTTATTATGATGTTCCTTAGAAAGTCAGTGCATGTTTTTAAAATGTTACTGTACTTTCCTTAGACCATGGGATGCTCAGATAGCAGAGTTCATAAAACTGAATGAAAGCACCTTGTATTCATTCAGTCCACAGGGCAATATGAATATCTAGACAACAGCAGTGATAGGTTGATGTTTCTTGGAAAAATGATAAGTAGTGGAATTTGTGAGGAGTTCTAGTGTTCCCAAAGTTCTTCCTACGAGGCCAGCTGTAATCATCCAAATTGGATAGAAATCAGGCATACAAATACTAAGGAGATGAAGTAACACAATAAAACAATGAATCTCATCTCAGATTGGGGAGGAGAACCCTTGATGACAGATCAGCATCAAAGTGCACCCTTGAGCCAGTATGACACACAATTTCCTGTCAATTGGACTAATGGTGACTTAAGTCACCAAGGTCTAATTTGTCAAAATCAATCACATCTAATGTAATTTTGATAATATAAGTATTGCCAAAAAAGTTGGAGAACTGGGTACCCATTTGTGAATATCAGGCCATCAGTCATATAGGCAGAAAATATAATTAGAAACTAATTATGATGAAATATAATTTTACTTGACTGTACCATCAGAACAAAATTTTACACAGTGCTACAAAGTAAATTTCCCAGTTCTTATACAGGTCAAAAAAACTAGAATAGAGGCTGTGGTGAGCCAAACAGTCAAACAAACATAAACAGTCAAGAAGAAAGCATTTATTGCAAGCAATTTTTCAATTTGTTTAGCTTCTGAAATATACTGTGGTTGACAATCTGTGAGCAAGTGCCAAATCTTCTTTTTAATTAAAAATATTAAAATGCAGTTTTTAAATTTTTGACAAAAGCCAGGGCTTGATTTTTAAAAGATCTGGCATCTAAATACATGTATGCTTAATTTGCATGCGCAGTTAACATTACTATGTACACAAATTATTCATTTGCACATACAAATACCTAAGTGGCCATTCTCCCAGATATGCATATGCGCAGATAACTCGGCATTACTATGTTCTAGCACCAGAATGCAACTTTTGGAAGTCAGGTCCTAAATGAGTTTTGTTTAAAACAAAATATTTTTTCATTTGCTATAATTATAGGCTTGCAGTAATTATTTGATTTAGCATTAGCCTGCAGATCTCCATTCTTTCTTATAAAATGTGATTTTATATATCCCAGTGTTTCAAGAAGTACGCTATGTTTACGGCAGCTGTTTACTTAAGGATGCAAAATTTGGAGTGGGTTGTGTTGGGTTTTTTTAGATAAGTGGCACAAGCTACATAAAAGTTGACATTTTCCTCCTCTTGTGTGAAGGTGATATATGTGGATTACAGTTGGCTTTGGTGCATTTTTATAGTGTTGTTTGAATATAAACTATACAACAGTTTCCATTTTATTTTTCATTCTAATCTTATTACTTCATTGTTAAAAATGAAATGTTGTGTTCAGGGTGTACAGAGCTGAGTTTGTAGGCCAATGCAGATTTTATATTCTAAGTGATTCAGCACCATCAAGCACAGTTCAAGCTGTTTTGGCAACTCCAGCCCTAAATAAAAAAGGTCACAACCACCTATGTAAAGTGTCTCCATACTAATGTCAAACAGTCTAACTGAAAATGTTAAAATAGTGATGTAGACAGAAAAGTGAAAGCACTCGGGCACAAAATGATAAATGTGATTTACGGAAACAATGTTAAGGGAAAACGCATCTTGGTTTAAGCTTATGTCGCATTACATCAGGAATGTACAGAGAATGAGAGTCATAACTTTCTACCTAGTGCAGCTATCATCACGTTATGTAGACACCTTGAATTGTGCATAAACTTCTCTTCATGAACTAACTGTGGCTAGGAAACAGATTATGTACAGTATCATGTGTCCTTAGCTCCTTTGTGGTCAACACACAGTTATGCTTATAAATTCATACTGAACAAATTGGTATATCCATTCCCTTATCCCCATATGAAGGAGCAGCATAAAAGTTTATGGTGCCCCTCTTGGATTATGTTACTTTGAATGGCCCTCTTTATATAACTTATTTTGGGGGCTTTTGACCCTCCAAATGATCTTTATGATTTTCCGAGCATGTATCTTAATGACAGCTTCCAGGGCCCTTCAACTCCATGTTTTCCTTTCCTCATTTTCATGGAGATTTGTCTTGTTTTGTTTCCAAAAGCATAAACAGGTATAATTAAGTGCAATGAATCATGTGATGGGACATTCTTGGCAAAGCCTTTACATTACACTTTCCCTTGCAGAGTTATTCAACTAGTTCATAGAAGACCACTGTTTTCAAACCTGTGCCTAAATCTGAATAATTTACTGTGCTCTCCAGACAGACTGGCAAATCTTCCAATCTAGAAACTGTTATGGACATATTGCAGCATTTGGAGGAAGGAGAGGTTATTCCTAGCTGGGGAAGTTTGAAATCTACCAATTGAGACTATTATTAAGGGTTCATATATCTGAAGTAGCTCTTAGTTGTAGTAATTAAGTACTTGACTCAATGAATCAACTGATAAACTGCAGTAGTACATAGAGGTTCCTTAATAATTTCCTGTCTTCTTCTCCTCTCTTTTATCTCTGATCATGGGCGCCAGCTTCTGCCCTGCCTCCGCCCGTGCTCCCATTTCAACCCCTTCCCCCAATCCCTGCCCCGGCCCCGCCTCTTCCCTGCCTCCTCCCCTGAGCACGCCGCATTCCCGCTCTTCCCCCATCCCTCCCAGAGCTTGTTACACGCTGGGAGGAGAAGCGGGGACGCGGCACACTCAGGGGAGGAGGCGAGGTGAGTGGGGGCGGGGAGCTTGGCTGCCAGGGGTGCAGAGTACCCACCAATTTTTCCCCGTGGGTGTTCCAGCCCCGGAGCACCCACGGAGTCAGCGCCTATGTCTCGGATAATCTGCTGAGCAGCAATCCAAAAGAATCTTCCACAGCCCTGCTGAATTTGCCAAAATCAGATTGGCCAGGTATAGAAATCACTTCTATACTTTCTTTGGATGCACAAAATGCTAATAAAAAACAAATGAGGCTTTTCACATGCACTAAAATTCAAGTTTGACAACCCTGTAAGCTAGGGTTCTCCAATTAGAGGTGCAGGATGGATTTTTAAAAAACTGATAAAAATCAAGCTTTCTAGTTCTAAATTCTCATTTATTTCATTGATAAACTTTTAAAGCTTCTCCATAATATCATGTATAGCGATTTATTTCATATGTATTCCTACATCTAAATGTAGGAAATTGAATATGAACAATAGTGGTTACCAATCTGCTTGTGGTATGACTCATAATATTTCAGTAATTTGTTATAATAACAATGTATATTATTTCATCCAGTGCCTGAAGCTACAAAGTGAACTTAAATTTAGCTTGGGGATATGTTAGAGAATTGCAATGGTTTGCATTACATGAAAAGTTTTACATCATAAAACATAATGCTTTGCTGCTTGCATAAGCATTTGTTTGGCAAACCTCTGTGGAAATTTCTGTAAATCGCTTTATTGCACTATTACCTTGTTTCAGCATACAGTATTGCACAATTGTCTTGTTTCAGCAAAGTACTCCCCGTCTAAACCACAGTTTAATATGTTCATATTTTTATTCTGGGTAAAAGTTTCTGTATCTGTTCTCGACATACACTAACCTTTTATCTCAATTTAAGTAAAATCTCTATTCCAGTCTATATTTGGATCAGCATCTATGGCCATGCCACATTGACTTGGTAACATTCTCAGTGTGTGTTAAATCATGCACACTAATTTTAAACAACATAGGCACAAATTCCACTCTTTCCTCTTCTCTTCCCTTTGTCTCTCTGAATGAGATGAATCTCTAGTTGGATTTGATTTTTATACAAATCTAAATGGCCAAATTTCCATTTGTATCATCCTAGCCATGTGGAAAAGACACTAATCTGTTTCTATTCATCTGTCTGCTGCCTTTGCCATCATTAATCACTAATCTTCTCTTACACGTCTTCTCTGCTTTAAGCGTCTACAAATAAGAGCTTTACAAGTTCAACTCCTAACTTTCTGACTGCACTTTAAGCATGTCCCCATCCTTAACTTCACCCTTAAAGGGGGAGAGGACCCTTATATGGAGGACTGGTTCCACTTAAGTCCTATTGTAACAGCTTGTGCTGGACTTGTACTACAGGTGTATTTCATCCTAGATTAATTTATCCTGTCCAATGATTTCACCCATTCCTACTATATAGATTCCCAAATCTCTCTGTCTAGCCCCAACCTCTCCCTCTTGTCCAGGGTGCACAACTTTAGAAGTCTTTCTTCTTGGACAGCTGGCCACTGTCTCAAATTCAGTTTCTCCCTAAGCGAGCATCTTGTCTCCTTTTAGTTGCCCCTCGTTCCTCTCTTCTACCTCTCTCATATCAATGCTAACTTGATTTAGTCTTGACTCCTCATTCTTCTCTCCTTGCATCCAAGCGCTTGCTAAGCCCTGTCATTTTTTCCCTGCATATTATTACCAAATTCCACTCTATACACCTGCCACCACCTGGGCAACCGTACGCCACCCCAACACTGGGCACAGTCTAGCTATAAATGATTAGTAATAATTTAAACTGTGTATATAAAGGCAACCTCTAAATGTACTTGGCTCAAAACCTCACATTGTGTATATACAAAGCCCATCAGCTCATACAGATACAGTTTGCGTGCAAAAATGAGTTTCTGCCTATGCAAACATTGCAATCAAAAAACTTCCTGCCCAAAAAATGGCTATGTAAAATTGCTCTGAAATATTAGAGGCCAATTTATGACCTCTTTGAAGTTCGGGAGCTCAGTCCTGTCTAGTGATGAGCACTCTGGCTCCAATCCAGCATTGCACTTAAGTAGTGCTACTGACTTCAATCATTCAAATGAGTTCCTTAAACTAAAACATTTTTGTTGCAGCAAATTATATGTTTCTAAAACACCAAACATAAGTCTTTAATAACTTACATCACATGCTTTTTTTATCTTCAGAAAATTGAAGAAATCTCTCTGTTTAAAGGGACTTAACAGCAAAAACATACCAAATTGCTTTGCTGCTTGAAAATGCATTACACCTGCAAAATTTTCCAATGTTTAAGCCTCTTAGAAGCGACAAAGAGTTCTGTGGCACCTTAGACTAACAGACGTATTGAAGCATAAGCTTTCATGGGTGAATACCCACTTCTTCAGATGCATCTGAAGAAGTCTGGGTATTCACCCATGAAAGCTTATTTTCCAATACGTCTGTTAGTCTATAAGGTGCCACAGAACTCTTTGTCACTTCTACAGATCCAGACTAACACGACTATCCCTCTGATACTTAACCCTCTTAGGTTACCATGCTAAACTCCAGAGTGCAATTTTGCTAACTCCACAAAGAGACAGATTTTGGAAAAAAAAATTCTGAAATGAAACCAAGCTAATTACTTTTACTAAGATCAGATTTAGGAAGTACAATATTAATTTCACTACTGCCTCCTGTAATATTATTAGGTTTCCCGGGTGAAAATAATAAATGAATATGAGCATTAAATGGAGTTTAGGTACCTAGTAGAGTAAGTACAAAAAAAAGGAAGAACAACAAGGCTTTATATTAAGGCTAATAACAAAAATTTCCCAAAAGAGAGCATATTTTATATAAGGAAAATAAGTTCTGTAGGGTAGCATCACTGTATGTTGAACAAATTATAAATACGATGAGATATTCTAATCGCATTGCTATAGTACTTCCATGTATTAGATCACTTGCAGCAGGCTATAGACAGCACTGTGATAGCAGAAATACCAATATTGAAGGTAAATAGAAATATGAGATTTATCCTTGCCCTGATACACAAATTCCATCAACATTATGCACACTTTGATGAGAGAATAAGATACCTCAAGGTCCCTGAAAATGCAGATTTGATAGCCCATTCATTCTCCAGCTACCTCGGGACTGTCTTTCCTCTGAATAGAAATCTAATCTCATTTCTTCCCCACATTCTGTTCCTTACATCCCACTGACTATTATTTTTCTCTGCTGTAAAAGTTCCTCAAACTAAATTTGACAAATTTCAGCCTCTAATTTAAAAAAACAAAAACCACTTGTACATTTAGAACATACTAATGATGTACAAAAAACAAAACTGTAAGACTAATGATAGATCACTGCCTACTCTTTAGAGAATAGCAGCATTCAAACTTACTGATGCACCTAAAACAATATGCTTGTTCTATGTAATTTAGAATTTATGGAAAACTTTATTAAATCTACAGATATTCCGATTTTGGATACCTCAGACTATTGCTATTAAGAATCTCTTAATTAAAGGTTCACTGTTTCTTTAAACATACTGGAACTATATCCTGTACCCTTTTGCAAAATACTTCTATTATAACTTGTAGAATCGTAGTTGTTTTCACAACACAATAGAAGAAAAACTGAAATGCAGTTTGGTAAAATATCAGGTTTTTTTCGTAATATCTCTAACAACAACTCATAACCCTCATTAGAAAATGATTAGCATTGTCATCTAAATTATTATCTGGGCCCTGATCCTGCAATTCACTGCACAGGTGGCCTCCTGCACTAGTGGATTCTCATTGACTTAAATGAGACTCCATGCAAGTACAGAGGTATGCTCACATGCTTCTAGTTGCAAGACCTGGGCCTAGCTTTCCTGGCTCACTATCATTTCCCACTACATTTCTTTTAATTAATGGCATGTATAATTTTTTTTCTCTGTGTGTTTTTAATCTGTCTTAGCTTAATAAAAATAAGAATAAATAATAATAATAATAAAATACCTTATTTTATATAAGTGATTAGCTGGATTCAGATGCTGAAAGATTGTCTCTATCCTTGCTTTCTGAATATCAATAACATCTTGTGCTGGTTTATCTTTCTAGTTTTATTTTTAATGCCAATAAACTATAAATTACACTCAGTAGCGTAGCTAGGGCCGGAGCACAGTGGGAGCGGTGCTATAAAAGGCGCCTCCCCCTGTACTCACCCGGCGGCGCCTCCAGCGGCGCTCCAGCTGTTTGGCGGCACTTCGCTGGTGGGTCCTCACTCACTCAGGGTCTTCGGTGGTACCCGCTGCCGAAATGCCGCCGAAGACCTGGAGTGAGTGAGGACCTTCCGCCGAACATCTGGCGCGCCGCCCGGTGAGTGCAAGAAGCGGCGCTTCCTTTTTAAGGTGCCCCTTTTGCTCACAGGGGGAGCGGTCGCTACCCCTGCTCCCCCCCGGCTACGCTACTGGTTACACTACATATTAGCTAAAAGATGCTCACAGTTTTTTTATACACTTAGTTGTCTGTATGTGTTCATTTGTGTATGTGTTCTTTTCAAACAGGAGATGATATATTTATATTATTTACTTGTCTTGTGTGTGATTTATTGTTTCATGCATTTTGTCCTTTGAAAGAATGTTGCGTGTTTTTTATTTCAAAGCTAAATGAAAAATATGAAAAACTAAGTCAGTCATATGATCAAATGAAAACAAACATGTTCTTATTGTACATTTAGTAAACACGCCTGCTTTAGTAACTGTACCCTAGGTAAAGGGGCTGGAGTGGCACAAGGTGCCCTAAAAACCCCGTTTGTGGCTGGGCGACAATTCCCCTAGTGCAGGGGCTGAGGAAGACCAGTGTAAGGCTGCCTTCTGAAAACGCCTAGGAAGCCTGGGGTTAAGAGATCACAGCGATCTCTTAAAACCAGAGTAACCCCACCCCCACTCTGGGAGCTGCAAGTTCTGTGCTATGCCTCACGCATGAGTCATAGAATCATAGAAGCTCAGAGTTGGAAGGGACCTCAGGAGGTCATCTAGTCCAACCCCCTGCTCAAAGCAGGACCAACCCCAACTAGATCATCCCAGCCAGGGCTTTGTCAAGCCTGACCTTAAAAACCTCTAAGGAAGGAGATTCCACCACCTCCCTAGGTAACCCATTCCAGTGCTTCACCACCCTACTAGTGAAAAAGTTTTTCCTAATATCCAACCTAAACCTCCCCCTCTGCAACTTGAGACCATTACTCCTTGTTCTGTCATCTTCTACCACTGAGAACAGTCTAGATCCATCCTCTTTGGAACCCCCTTTTAGGTAGTTGAAAGCAGCTATCAAATCCCCCCTCATTCTTCTCTTCTGCAGGCTAAACAATCCCAGTTCCCTCAGCCTCTCCTCATAAGTCATGTGCTCCAGCCCCCTAATCATTTTTGTTGCCCTCCGCTGGACTCCTTCCAATTTATCCACATCCTTCTTGTAGTGTGGGGCCCAAAACTGGACACAGTACTCCAAATGAGGCCTCACCAGTGCCGAATAGAGAGGAATAATCATGTCCCTCGATCTGCTGGAAATGCCCCTACTTATACAGCCCAAAATGCCGTTAGCCTTCTTGGCAACAAGGGCACATTGTTGACTCATATTCAGCTTTTCGTCCGCTGTAACCCCTAGGTCCTTTTCTGCAGAACTGCTGCCCAGCCATTCGGTCCCTAGTCTGTAGCAGTGCATGGGATTCTTCCGTCCTAAGTGCAGGACTCTGCACTTGTCCTTGTTGAACCTCATCAGATTTCTTTTGGCCCAATCCTCTAATTTGTCTAGGTCCCTCTGTATCCTGTCCCTACCCTCCAGCGTATCAACCACTCCTCCCAGTTTAGTGTCATCTGCAAACTTGCTAAGGGTGCAGTCCACACCATCCTCCAGATCGTTGATGAAGATATTGAACAAAACCGGCCCCAGCACCGACCCTTGGGGCACTCCACTTGATACCGGCTGCCAACTAGACATGGAGCCATTGATCACTACCCTTTGAGCACGACCATCTAGCCAGTTTTCTATCCACCTTACCGACCATTCATCCAGCCCATACTTCTTTAACTTGCTGGCAAGAACACTGTGGGAGACTGTATCAAAAGCTTTGCTAAAGTCAAGAAATAGCACATCCACTGCTTTCCCCTCATCCACAGAGCCAGTTATCTCATCATAGAAGGCAATTAGGTTAGTCAGGCGTGACTTGCCCTTGGTGAATCCATGCTGACTATTCCTGATCACTTTCCCCTCCTTTAAGTGGTTCAGAATTGATTCCTTGAGGACCCGTTCCATGATTTTTCCAGGGACTGAGGTGAGACTGACTGGCCTGTAGTTCCCCGGATCTTCCTTCTTCCCTTTTTTAAAGATGGGCACTACATTAGCTTTTTTCCAGTCATCCGGGACCTCCCCCGATTGCCATGATTTGTCAGAGATAATGGCCAATGGCTCTGCAATCACATCGGCCAACTCCTTTAGCACCCTCGGATGCAGTGCATCCGGCCCCATGGACTTGTGTTCGTCCAGCTTTTCTAAATAGTCCCGAACTACTTCTTTCTCCACAGAGGGCTGGTCACCTCCTCCCCATACCGTGCTGCGGAGTGCAGCCGCCTGGAAGCTGACCTTGTCTGTGAAGACAGAGGCAAAAAAAGCATTGAGTACACTAGCTTTCTCCACATCCTCTGTCACTAGGTTCCCTCCCTCATTCAGCAAGGGGCCCACACTTTCCTTGACTTTCTTCTTGTTGCTCACATACCTGAAGAAACCCTTCTTGTTACTCCTAACGTCTCCGGCTAGCTGCAACTCCAAGTGTGATTTGGCCTTCCTAATTTCACTCCTGCATGCCTGAACAATATTTTTATACTCCTCCCTGGTCATTTGTCCAATCTTCCACTTCTTGTAAGCTGCTTTTTTGTGTTTAAGACGAGCAAGGATTTCACTGTTAAGCCAAGCTGGTCGCCTGCCATATTTACTTTTCTTTCTACACATCGGGATGGTTTGTTCCTGCAACCTCAATAAGGATTCTTTAAAATACAGCCAGCTTTCCTCGACTCCTTTCCCCCTCATGTTATTCTCCCAGGGGACCTTGCCCACCAGTTCCCTGAGGGAGTCGAAGTCTGCTTTTCTGAAGTCCAGGGTCTCTGTTCTACTGCTCTCCTTTCTTCCTTGTGTCAGGATCCTGAACTCGACCATCTCATGGTCACTGCCTCCCAGGTTCTCATCCACTATTGCTTCCTCTACTATTTCTTCCCTGTTCGTGAGCAGCAGGTCAAGAAGAGCTTTTCCCCTAGTTGGTTTCTCCAGCACTTGCACCAGGAAATTGTCCCCTACACTTTCCAAAAACTTCCTGGATTGTCTGTGGACCGCTGTATTGCTCTCCCAGCAATAGTCACAGTGAAATTATTTGTCAAGGCTTAAGCAATTCAACGCCATTAAAATATTTTGCAGAAGACAGCCTGATGTAAGGGTATCCTTTAATCCTTCTGAAGTGAGGAGTATATTGCTGAAGTTTCATTGTTTTATGAGGTTGTAATTTAATGTGAAGAAATGGTGTAGTTGGCAGTTCTGAGCAGCAAGCAGAGCCCAAGTCAAGTAAACAAGAGAGATTTATGCATGCTCATTAGTAACATGATCTGCAGGAGGAGAAATGGTGCTGGAGAAAGGAAGGTTCCAGCAGAACAGAAACAAAATAGAGCAGTTATTAGCCACGCAAAGAGTAGCAGGATGGATGGCTACAGCAATGGCTACTGGAGACCAAGATGATGTCCAAACACTTCAAGTGAAGACTGTAAAAGTAAAACAAAGGAGCTTTCTTGATATAAATCAGTCTAGTACATTTCAGGTACTCGAAAGTATTTTGGGAAACCCTCAACCAACATGAAGCCAGATGGGAGCACAGCTGGTGACATGTGAATGTGTGTACTGCAAAAGTGACAGGTATGCTACGTGCCAATATACACACACAGTGTTGGACCCAAAACATAGATTCATAAATTCTAGGGCTGGAAGGGACCTCGAGAGGTCATCGAGTCCAGCCCCCTGCCCTCATGGCAGGACATGGTAAAGCATGTCCTCCTTAGAAGAATCTCTGCTGGCAAGTGCCACCCACAAATGCACCCTAGATCCAACATTTTCCTTATATTTGCATGCCTGGGTTTTTTTAAGCCACATTAAATTTCCATGCTATACATATACGTCATTTCCCTGTAAGGTAAATTGTGAACATGCAAGAATTTTCCCCAGCAGGATTAAGCATGTGAAGAAGTGGTTGTGAGGGAGAGTGTCACTGATGTGTATGCAGCCAACCCCCCTGAAGTCAATGTAGTTGCATATGGATAATACAATAGAAGGTGGCCCAAATAATTTTGACACTAGACAAAAATCATGTAAAAGATAGATATTAAATGGAGCCATGAGTATATTTCTCCTTGGTATGAAAGCCTCCTCTAGCCTTTACCCTACCCTCGTTACCGTAAGCTCATTTAAGCGACTAGGTAGCTTAGAATATAACACATAAATCAACCAGATACGGTATTTCTAACTCACTGTGAAACATTTCTACTTTCGTGAGAGTATGTGTAGTCATTTTGCTGCCACACCTATATTCCAGGATCAGTTTGAATGTGATTTAACCAATATTTATCAAGCATATGATGGCATCATTTAAATACAGTTGCATATTATGTTCGTGACAGCAAGATCTGGCAAAAATCACCAACAATCCTATTCTGTGCTGGTTGTTCCAGTATGTTTGATTAATCAGAAGGGGGAAAGAGCAATATATTATCTCCAGTATAGAGTTCACTTATAGAATTAGACTCACAAGTACCTAATACTAAACAGCAGCTGCTGGGAAAATGCCATTTCTCCAGAAGAGCTGACCTGGGAGACATTATCCACCTGCATCTTCCTTGAATTTAATTTTTACTACTATTTTTACACAAAATGAAATGTATAGATCTCTACTGAAATTCTGGGCCAGTTTTCAGGAAGATGAACAACTGGAGCCTAGCTGATGGAGTTCAAAGCATACATCCTGGGAAAGGACTTACAGGTGAAAGAGAAAGAGTTGGGAGAGTTTACAAAAAAACTGGCTAGTGAGCAAACTGTTCTTTAAAAGTTCTTCCTGCTCTAAGAGCCTATGGAGAGCTGACAAAAACACAATGGAAATTTTTTTTAAATTCAGACATGGCGCACAATTAAATTTCCACATTTAAAGTATTAACTAACCTTAAAACACATTTTACTGTAAATGGGAATCATTTAAAATGGTCTGGCTGAGGGCTATGTTTCCCCTCAGATTGTCTTTTATATTTCCCACATCTGGAGAAATGGTTTATCATCATTGAATGATATTTGGCAGCATAGGCTTCGACAGCAGCACTAATAAAGAGTGTCAAACTACAGCGTGCAGGAATGGTGAAAGCCTGGGCAGAATGAAGACCCAGGCTTTCCCAGTATCGTCGTATTGTAGGCTGTCATTGTCATGCCCCTAGCTGCTTGGTCGTGCAGTAGATAGAACTCACTCATATAGAACAAGCTACTGAACAGAATATTTTAAAAATTAGCTGGCCACCATATTTGCTTTTTTGGGGAGCTCCATTGAGACTGACCCTTTTGGACTTATAGCACACGCCATCATTTACACAACTGTGCAAACATTCCCAAAACATAGGAGTAAGGAAGCCCACTAGCGTCTTAAGCAGCTAATGCTTCTGCTCTTGTTCTCCTCTTTAAAAGAAGTAATTTCCTATATCATGAACATTGCCAGATCCCTTCGTAAGCTACCAAAAGTAGACTAGCGGCAAGCTAATAGGAAATGCCAGTAGCCAGCCCTTATCGTTCACAGAACAATTGCTCCATTCCCCTGCCACAGAGGCTGCAAAGAAAACACAGCAGAATTCAAAAGGCCTTCCTGGTTTAAGGTAGCTCAGAGAAAGACTAGCCTCTCTCCTGGTATTTTCACTGAAACCAGTAAGTAGAGAGCCAGGTAAAAGGTGTGAGATAAAAAATCCTACATGTTAAACATTGATCTATCTATATTGATAACAGTGCTTTATATTGCTACACTGGAAAGAATTTTGAATTCCAATTTACTTTTAGCTGTTTATGGGCCTGATCCAACACCCATTAAAGTCAAAGGGACCCTTTCCAGTGACTTCTGCAGGTGCTGGCTCAGGCTCTCTTAGTACGGTCAGTGCAAGGTTAGTGACGTCAATTTCACTTTGCTTTAAAGTCAGGCTCACTTTCAGGGTTTCAGTGTCTGCCCAGAGTTTGCTTATTTGTTTATAAATAACTGTTCACATTTCAATTTAAAAACTCCCAGAAACGTGTAATAGTTGCGCCTACTCCAAAGGTCCTACTGTCATTACAACATGGCTCTTGGGTTTTGTACTTTTCTTTTTTTTTAATTTAAAGTTTGGATGAAATTTAAATTGACAGTGTCTCATTTATGTCTTCCCCCATCCGCATCCAAATGAAATTTGGTTCACTTTAATTTTAACCAACCTGCACCACCACTGCCTACACTGTCTGTAATTAGCAGTAGTGAAATTATATAACCTATTCACATCTTAAGATTATTTTGTTAATACCAGAATTTCTTCGGTAACTTTCAGACTGAGATGACATTGTCCTGAATGTTACTAGATGACAACTTCATACTGCTTGGCAGTTCCAGAGCTGTGGCAAATCCAAAAACAAAGGTTAGTCTACCTCATGTGAGTGGTCCCATTGTTAACTTTCACTGTGCTTTATTAGCATAAATAAGACATGTTCCTTGGTCCTTTGACTAATGACTTTATTTTCATGAGATATTCGTGACTGCCACAGAGCATTACAGGAAAAGGTACAACTTTCTGTATATTTGCTATAGTTTAATTAACTTGTAGGATAAATGTAATTTGTTAGAACTCAGCTACATTCATCAAGTCGGAATTCTGTTAGTTTTACATGATGTGCACTTTGTTTTTTTGCTGCGCTCTGTTGGTTTATCATTATAGCTGTTGACATAGATAATCATTATTGAATATTATGTATTTTCTTGAGACCACTGCATTTCCCATGAGAAAGGCATTATCTTGATTTTTAGTTTATGCATAACAATTAAAATGACTTAGGAATGCGGAACAATCTTATTACCTAAACTCAAATGGAGTGAAATGTCCTGAAGACAGCAAAGTAACAGTATAAATTTGCCTCCATGTCCTTAATAACTCTGACTTTTCCTCAAATTTTCCAGGAAAAAATCAGAGTTCTAAATGGCAAAACGTGTTATAAAAACCAACATGAAGAGTCTGTCTAGCATTAACTGCAGGACTGCCATTGGTTCCACAGTAGAAACTCAGGGCAGAAACCTGAGAGGCTTCTTATTTAATGCTGTAATCCTTATTAGTCAAGCTACCTGCACATATAACCAACGCCAACTGTCTGCAGGGGTAAAATTCTTAAATAGAAGAATTTCTTTTACATTTTCTAAGGCTGTGAAACAAAATGTAAAAAGACGGTATTATCAAATTCTGCTCTCATACTGTGTAACCCCAGAGGAATGCAGCCCAGTGGCGCCAATTCTCCTTTCATGCTGGTGTAAATCAGGAGTAACTCCACTGAAGTCAATGGAATGACACTGACATAAAAACAGTGAGGAGAATAATTCTAACATTAAGGCTAGCTATTCATCCATGTTCTTGCATCACGCCCATCACTGCAGTATCTTAGCATTTGACTACTTCTACAAGAAAAATGCAAGTTTTCACTTCCACTTTTTCCATCCCTCTGCTGAACACAAAACATTTGTGTACCATATCTTTTTAGCTTGGAATCACTGTTGTTCCCCATCTACAGTTAGGGATAGTATTGATTCTTTAAATTTTAAGTAAACCACTTTGTTCATACAAGAGAATGTATTTAGCTGATGGGAGGACAATAGAAAATGCCAACCTTCCAACCCAATGCTATGCAAGAGTTGGGGATTTGGGCACAAGAGCCCAAGTCTGCCTTTGACTTGATCTTCAAGTTAGGAATCTTAAGGCTGGTCTACGCCACACTGTTAGGTTGATATAAGGCGGCTTATGTCGACCTACTTATGTTAGTGTCTACACTGCAGCATTCCTCCTGCCGATGTAAGTGCCCTACTACACTGGCATAATAAGTCCACCTCCATGAGAGGTGTAAGGCTTAGTTCAATGTAGTTAGGGCGATGAAGTGTCTGCGTAGATACTGTGTCCCTTACATTGGCTGTCTTGTCAATTTCGCAGAAAGAGCCGTGAAACTGACAAGAACGCTGGGCAGCTAGAGCCCAGCTGTCCCGGATCCAGTGGAGAACTGGACCCTGCTCCCAGCTGGAAGCCAGAGGGAGAATGGACCTCACTCATGGCTGGGAGCCAGGGAGAGAAACCATCGTGCCCCACCCCCACCACCCACACCCTGCTGGGAGCTGGGCAGCCTTGCTAATTTTGACAAGACTGCCATGCTCCCAGTGGGGAGGGGAGGGGTTGAGAAGCTGAGGAACCAGTCCTTGCTCCCCAGGGCAAGAAGTCCCAAGCGGCTTCTCCCGAGCTTCCGGTGGGAAACGGGGAGCAAAGGGAGAGGGCAGCCCTTTTGGAGCCTTTAGCCTGTGGGACAGCCGGGCTCCCGGCAGGGAGCTGCCAGCAGAGCTGAGTGATTGGGCACTCAGCTCCCCACACTGCCCCTCTTAGGTCAGTGGAAGTGCTCTTGGTGAGGACACTCACTACCGACCCAAGGAGGATAGTGTGGACGTAAACCACTGCAGTAATTAGGTCGACTTACGTTTCTAGTGCAGACATACCCCAAGCCTCAGTTTCTCTTTTGATTTCACAGGCCTCCAATGCTCCCCTGGGTTTCATTCCCACTACCTTACCCGCATAAGCATCCCACCACGCTCACAATCTTTCAATTACTACTACTAGAGGGTGATTTAGTAATGTCCTAAGCATTGCTTCAGTTTTATGTTCAGCCTTGATTCTAAACATGGGTCTATTGAATCAATATGAAAAAAGGCTTATCCACCTAATTTTAAAAAATGAATAAAGGCTGGCAAACTTGTGGGGTGGGGCGGGAGGCAAATCCTGGTTCCATTGAAATCACTAGGAATCTTCCAACTGATTTTAATGGCACAAGGATTTCCAGTGGGTTTTTTTTATTCCCCAAACTCCATCAGATCTCTGCCTGTAATGCCTTCTTCCCTGGAATAGTTAAATAATCTTTTGCACAGCAAAGTGAGCATAGCAGACTGACATGCAAAACATCATCTAGAAAACAAAACTTAACTGCCTCAGATGTATAGACATTGGGTTTGTTTAAGTACTTCCTGTCTGCTGTGGATGGCCTGCTAGAAAAATGATAGCTGGAGTAAAGTCTGATTAAATTAGAAACAAAATATTCCTGTTGAAATTCCAGCTAAAGCTGCAAGCAAGTGACAAGCAAAAAGAGATCATAAAGTGCAAGAAAGATGAACTAGCTGGAGTGGAGAGGTCAGATCTTGCACGTATTTGGAACTTCCTATCCTCTCGTGGAAGATTGATGAAAATCTGGTGGCTCAAAATGATCAGTTAGCTATTTAAGGAACTTTCCGAAGTCTGAAAGCCTGACTGACTAAGGAACTGGTATTAGTTTGCATAATGCAGATTACATAAATGTCAAAGTTAAGGGCCCGAGGGAGTTAGCAAACTACTTCAAATTAAAAAAAAAAAGTCACACAATATGTCTAACTTCAACTTCAGGAACAGCTTCTTACACAATAGCAGTAAAATACCTTTTGATTACATTATTAAAACTTAAAATAAGAGGCCCTTTTTTTAACTACACATGCAACTTTTCTTAAAAAATACTCATGTTTTGCTTTACAAGCATTTATATGCTGAAAGTTCAGTTGATAAGATAATTTCCTTAACAAAATGCAGACAGAAATCAGAGGGATAGTTATTCCACACCATATTGCAAATATAGGAACTGCTAAAATCTAAGTGTCGGTTTTATAACAGTTCACAAGTCCCTTGAGAGGCCTCTTCGAAGTTTATTTGCTTTTTCTATGTCAAAGGAAAAAACAGAGTGAAAAAGTACACGGTGATGTGAAAACACACACACTTAGGATGCACTAACGAGGATGGTTTGCTGCCAACAGGTAAGAAGAGCTGTGAGAAAACAAACATTCTCCTCACTAGAATAACTGGCAAACAAAAATAATAAAATAAATAACACTTCTTTGGGCACACAGTACAAAAGCCAACAGATTTTTTCCATTATCTAACTTATTTTTAAAGTGAAAGGTAGTTTATGCAGGTAGAGAGCTGTAATTTTCACACCAAAATACCCTCTACACAAAACAGCTTGGCAGTTGTTTGTTTTAAACTGTTTAACAATGCATAGTCTCAAGACATAGTATATCGAGGATGCAATGGATTGGTAACAAAATGTGGCTTTAATAAAGTCCAAATACAAAAAAATAACATTTATACAACAGCATTAATAGCACATATTATACTTAAATGTGTGTAATTTGAGGTCAGCATATTACTTCCCTCTCACAGGTTAGTATCCAGAATTTGTCAACCTGAATATGGTGGGCTGTTTGCTTCATTCGCACGAGTAGAAGCATTCCTGAATGGCTTCCCAAGGGAATTCCTGTTGTTTTAAAAGTTGCTACTGCACCACACTGGGATAGGTAGTAGCTAAAATATTCCAGATGTGCCAATGTCCCAGCACACACCAGGCAAACACCTATTCTTCCTCAGTGAAGGGAGATGATCTCCTTATGTTTCCTAATGTCTGGTCAACATAACATTTTCACCTCACATAGTAAAACTGTCACAAACAACACAGTAGATATCTTTAAAAAAAACAGTGCTTTCCAAATGAAACCATGTTGTTGGCTCCTATATTAGGTATATGGGAAGTCTGTGGTTTTTTGGCAAATGATTACTTTAGTGGTGAACACTGTATCCACCACAAATGCTATGTTATAAAACTAATTATCTTGCAGATCTCATTGATCAAACCCATTGCCAAAATATCCCAAACTAGAAGGAAGTTGAAGAACACGGGCAAGGGGTAGTCATCACTCAGGCAGTATCTCAAGGCAGCAGCTTACTGTTAATGACCAGTTACAACAGTCAACAAATACATGGCTACTGCAAATGCCATTGTTCAAAAATAGCTCATCAGTTAGAGCCCAGAAAAGGGATTCCAGATACAGGGGCCCAAAAAAGAAAGCCTCTGTTGTTGAATTACATTTATCCATGTCCAAGCTTTCTAGTTGTCACTGTGGCTTCTAAAATGCAAAGATTAGATGATACAGAGATGATTTCATAAGTGGATGTACATTCTCAAAGCTAAACATACGATCCAAATCCTACACAAGTGCAGTCTCTTCCCTACTGGGGTACCCATTTTATGTGTCTGTCTAATCTATCTACACAGATGCCTTCACAAGGTGAAAGGAAAGGATGCTGCCTTTGGATGTAAAGTCTCAGCAGCTGGCATATAAACAAGTCTTGCTTACAATCTACAGAGTTCACATGGGAATTAATATTGATGTCTCTCGTCTGTTGAAACTGGAGCCTATGCTGCACAGAAAAGGGACTTCTTTATACCTTTAACAGTTTTCTATAGAGAAAATATAATCTGGAACACTCCCAGAACTGGTTTCTATTAGGGCCATCACTTGTTCTATTCCTGAAAGACCCTAAATTGTCTTTTCCCTGTCAGAATGTTACCCTTTGCTTGTTTTATGTACTCTCTTGTTGATTGCTCCTGTTACACAAAGTTTTGAAGTTTTCTTCAACTGTTGTATATAGTAGCTAAGGAACCTGGAGAACCTGCCAAGAAGAGATCCTAAAGAGAGCTTCTCAATGGAGATAAATTCTATGATGGTCTTTCTGCTTACCTGTCTGTAAACAAAAGGAACACCAATCTGTCCAAGTTGTTGTCTCTGCTGGACAGAAAACCATTCGGCAGGTAGGGAAAGTCACTTTTCTCAGTTGAATTTCCCCTTCCCCCAAATACCCTGATTAGAAGGGGCAAACATCGAATATATCTGTACTTAACTAAATTTTCCTTTAGACTATTTTTTCTTTTCTTTTTTGTTTGAATTATTCCTTTATTCTACTCACTTAAAACTTGCCCTCCGAATCTGCCAAACATTGCGTAATTATGTTAAAGATCTAATCTTCCTCCCATGTCAATGTAAATTACAGAAAACAATGTTAAGCTTATACTCTAGAGAGTTTTAACCACAAATTATGCAAAGAACATTTCAACGTTTTCATATAACTTAATATGATTAATTATAGGTCTAATACTATTCATAAATTTTCAACAAAGAAAAATAAATACAGATTTTTAACGACAGACACATTCAAAAGCAAAACAATAGCAAGAAGTGGCTCCTTGTTCTTGCATAAGCCTTTTCAAACTAGCAAAGGTGATTGTGATCCGTGTCCAAGGCAGCTCATTTTAGGATTTGATTCTGAGAGATGTTCAGCACCTCCTGAAGCATGTGGAGTGCCTTTAACTGCCAAGGACGTAAGCAGACTTCAAGGGGAGTTGAGGGCACTCAGCACCCTGCAAGATCATCCCCAGAGCCCTGATACCCAATTGCAGTAATTCTGTTATTAGGAAGCTAATATAAAGTCTGATCCTCCACACCAATGGCAGTAGACTCTTAATGCAGTCTCTCTTGAGCCAGTTCTCTCCCTTTCCCACAATCTACTTTTTTCCAGGCAGGACAGCAGCAATGTATTCACAAGAGGAATAGGGTAACAGATTACTGTCTACAGGCAGCACTTTGGAACCCCTCCATATAGAATTTCAAAACACGACATGAACTGGAAAAGTTCATGGTTTTGGAAAAAGAACTTAGAGATGATATATTTCTAATTTCAAGGGTTCTTCAGAATAGATTTATCAAGGATTCTGATTACCTTGAGCACAAAATAAGAAAATGTAAGTATTCCAGACATGCAAACCAAAACCACTATTTAAAAATAGGCTAAAAAAATCATGTTCTTACTAAAAGAAAAGTTTACGTATTTTGTTGCTTGCAGTACAACATATTTTCTCCAAAATATTTTGGAGGGAACATCCCTATAAACGGGTTTGGATAATCAAGAAAACTTGGGTAAGTGACACATGCTGCAGATCATAACTGAGATTCAGATCAAAAGGAAATGTCAAAGATTTGTGTTTCAAACTAGAGGAAGAGAGGGGAATACTCTTATATTTTGGCCCAATATAATGGACTGCTTCACATTTATTTATGTATTCATTTTTTATTAATAAAATACACTTCTCTACAGTAAACAAAATCTTAAGCAAAGAAAACCTATACAAAGGAAAAAAAAGTCCAACAGATTACAGGGACTTTCTCCCCCCAAACTCCACATCTTCCATAGTCTTATCCCTGACCTGCTCAGAAAAAGATCTGCATGAATTCATTGATAAGCCTTGCACCCTGCTTTTAAGATTACTAGAACTGCTCCCTTGACTGGGCCATCAGAGCCCGAGTTCGAGAATCCAGAACCCTGTACCAAGAACACTGCTTCCTTTCTCAGACATTTATTGGCTCTGTCATAGACCGTGTTGATGGTAAGAAGGGCACTATGCCTGGTACCCAGGGTTGCAACCAGGTAGAACTGTGTGGATCAAAACCTATTTGAATGAATTGTGTCCAGAAACAAATAAGGAGACAGTGAAGCTTCTGAAGAGGTTATATGTTCTTGATGACTGACAGTGCAAAGCAAGCAGGAAGCTGAAATTTCTGAGTAGGAATCAAATGTGGCCCCATGTTAAGCATCTAGCAGTAATCTCGCTGGGAGATGATAAAAGTTGGATAACTGTGGCAAGACGCATACTGGAGAGTGTATGTGCAGTTATATAACTAAATGGAGATGGGAAAAGCCTTTCTATCAAGCAGTGCTACCATGGAGTTCGGGTATAGTCAGGGGTCTAGAAGCCAACCACATATTACATTCACAATGGGTGGATGTACCCTAATAACAGCAGTGCTGGCTACTCTCATGATTCTGTGGTGAGTCTTGTGACATTTGTTGTTTTTCTTAAAGCTTCGGTTCCTGGTATACTTCAATTCTATACAAATTTCAACTTCTAGCCCTCATGTTTTCAGAGAAAATCTTGAAAAGATGACCCAAGTGTACCTTAAAGGCTCAGGACTCAGAAGGCAAATTAGAAGAACCCAATTATTTAATTGCATGCTTTTTGGAATACTTGGAATTAGCATTATTACAATTGGGACAGCAAAACCTGCCACTTTGCCCAAATGCTTTCTTCTCCCTACTGTCATAACTTCTACTTTGTCTGCACTGAACTTTAGAAAATCCAGGCTTCCTTCACTGCTCCATACCTCCCCTCCACTAGCACAACTGAACTTCTCCCTAACTATGTACTGTTGTTATTGCCACTTGTCTACACCACTCTGTGTCTTGATACCACAACCTGCCATTTACCCATAGCCTTCCTCCCTCTTCCAGTAGTAGTGAGTGCTTTTAGGCTGTCTACCAAAGAGAGGCTGAATACAATGTTACACAAATTTCCCTGTTAGTGAAATAGAATTCTCTCAGAAAGTTAGCTCAGCGAGGAAATTTCAAGTTCCAAATATTCACAATTCTCTCAAAACATACAGCTACCATTTCTGGTAATTACTTGGCACAACTTCACCTTAGTAGAGTGAAGGCAAGATCTGCATATGCAGGTTGTGTAGCAATTACCGTAAAGTAATAATACCCTTCTACACATTATTTCATTTAATATGAAAATAAATAACAAAAGCTAACCCCTATACCGATCAATTTAGCCCTCAAAAGTCCCCCCCCCCTAAATTCACGTAGGATGGGTAGGAAAACTGCTTCTGCTGCACAGTTTCTTTCATTTCTCTTTAGGTGCAGAATACCAATAATGTTTTAATTATAACCAAAGTAAAAAAATAAAAACATCTAATGTTGTGCCCTGGGCAACCAACGCTATTTTTGATGAGAACACAAAGACCACAGATACACCAATGCACCTTAATAAGTAGTTTTCAGTGTTGTAGCAGTGTTGGTCCAAGGACATGAGCGCACCAAAGTTGGTTCAATAAAAGATATTACCTCACCCACCTTGCCTCTCTCTTGATAAGGAGTTTCAGTTCTTTTCAGAAAAGGGCAATTCATAAAGTGGTTCCCTGCTCATTTACTTCCCCAAGTACAGGCTTGTAGAGTATTTGCTTATACAATATATGTAACTCTGTCACCCCAGCTGCATCTTTCCACGTAGCATTGTAAAACTACACCGCTACTTGTCCAAAACAGGAAACATCATGGCTTTGGATCAAAGCCCTGGTTTTCTTTCTAGAGTAGAAATGTAGGAAAATTACATGACATTAGATTCAGTTCATTAGTCTAACATTTACACAGTAGTCAACCTACCTGAATATTTCAGCGCAAAGGGCAGTGCCAAGTGATTGAATTCCCATTGGACACTTGTGCAAAAAACATTAATGTCTTCAATTAAGATTTTTCAAACCACTATTTAATTCAGATATAAAGCAAAACAGGAATAAGCTGAAAGCTTAGGGTGTGCAGACTTATTTGTGCTATTCCCATTAACAGGAGTCATATTATCCTGCATGGAAAATCTATTCTGCATTATATAATAAATACCAAGTGAATGACCGAATAACATATTTAATATGGATTAGGAGCTATGTAATGGATACATAGCTCTAGGGGTCAAGAGTCAAAGCTATGTGCTAATTATTTTATCTGTTTAACACAATAATTTTCTTATTAAGTTGACATTAGGTGCATGTTTTGTGTCTCTAGCGTAGAACTGTACTCAAAAGCATTTCTTAATGTTAACATCCTGAACACTGACCATGTGTTTGTGAGTTTGTTCACTTCTGTCTCTACTCAAAACATTCATTGGTCGCCGTTACACAGACTGTATTTGCCAACAGTTACCGCACAGTCATAAATAAGATACCACAGTTTTGCCCCATAGTTGAAATAGGAAATAATAGTGGAATCCCAGATACCACATTGTGGTAATTATTGGCAAATGCAGACTTCTTACAATGATAAATCCACAAAGAAAACCTGATTGGGTGATTCAGACTAAGCCAGATACATGCCAAGTAGCTACACTCAAGGACTTCTGATTTGTTATAGGAGGTCAAAATGAGTAGGAAGTCTAAATTAGACATCCAGTAGACCTATTCATAAGCTATTTCCTAATTTATTCATCTTTGCTGCTCTATTACAGAGTGTCCAAACTAATTCACAAACTTCGTAGACAGACCTTGAAGTGAGGGGGGTGGGGGGAAGGCAGTTGCAGACAGAGGTTTGAGGAAAACCAGATGATGATCTTGTCACTGAAGTTACTTTACTTTAAAAATTGACCTGCCTTATCAATTTATGTTGCAATAAAATAGTTCCCTTGTACACTGATTGATGGTAATTAAGTTCATGTATCATGAAGTAACGTTGTATCAATGAACTATTCACATGCTTAAAATTAACCATGTAGAGAAGTCTTTACTGTCTTTAGACCTAAAGTTGCATTCCTAATGTATTCCTGCCCAAAAGGGCAGAGTATCAAACTGTCCCATAAAAGTTACCCAGGTTCCTAATTTCTAGGATCCTGAGAACTAACACTTGACATTATTTCAACTATCACTACAATTCAGAAATCTGGAAAGGTAAAGCTGGTTTATTTCATTTATAACTGTAAAATGAAACCCAAAGATTTTTGGAACTAAGTCAGTAAGATTTAAAAAAATGATATGTAGTGGTTTAATATAAAGTCTTCCTTATGTCCTAGAAAAGTATATGCTCTTTTTGTGGAATTAATGCTGGGGCCATAAAAGAACTATTTAGATTTCTTTTCTATGGGACTGGATTTGACATATTTGCTAATTAAAGAAACAAAGCATGAAGTAAGCTTAAGCAGATTCAGACCTTCTTTTCATGTTTGTACATATTTTCAGTGTTTCTCCCTATCCTCAATTGCCTTAGCTTCCTTTCCTGTCTTTCAAAACATCAGTGTAAAAGGAAGTGGAGCTGTATCCACCTGAGTCGCATTTCACCTGCAAAGCTGGAGTGTCAAAGCTTAAGTACAAGCATTTTTTTCATCCGGTATTTTAAAAAAAATAGGTAAACGTGGGATGTCTGCCACTATTTATGAGCTGCATGGAATGCTATATTTCTTGGGTTCACCCTAAGAGTATTTGCCAGGCTTGGGTACAGAATGAAAAGTTTTACAACTATAGTTTCTCTTTATTTAGCACATACTTATTCCCTGAGTCATTTGTAGTAACTGATGTGCTCTTGCTAATGTAGATAATGGATATCATAAAAAACCCTGATATTTACCCTTCGGGTAATTTATTTAGTGTTAGAGGACTGGCTTCCAGCAGCATAAAGAGATACAGTGTCTCAGTTGTTCTCTGCGTAGGGGAAAGAATTCCATTTTGCCTTTCAGCCAAAGGGGCCTGGCTGACCAGAACCCAGATAGGATAGCAGAGAGGATAGGATTGGGAGACAAGCCAGCAACCCATCCAAGCAATCACCAATCACAAGCTAGACCTAAAAGAAGAGAGAGAGCCCCTAGAGTTTACAGCGAGATGGACAGGACAGTTTGCTGTCCTCACTTCTTAAGTTTTCAGTGCTCTGGAAGCATTTGGGGACCTGCTTCACAAAATGAAAGATCTGACTTAACAGTGAGTATTGTGGTTACTTCACTCAGTTAGGAAGTGTCTCTAGGGTGAGGAAAGTCCTGATCTGTGAAGGCCCTCTGCCAGCTGAAGGCACACCCAGAACTGAAGGGACATGTGGCACCACATTGCACACTGGCAACAGGACTGCCTTGTTCTTATGATTTATTTGAGGGAGAGTCTGATTATCGTTGTGGGTTTAATTGGTCATTCATCTTTCCCCCTTGATTCTCCTGCCTCTTTCTTTTCCTTCAAGCCCTATCTTTTCCACTTCTTTAATTAAACCTTGTCCTTTCCTCAACTGAAGTGTTTGCTCCTTTTTAAAACTGGTTTCTCCTGGATTGCTTTTAATTCTTAATGTCCTAGAGACTGTAGGGAAATGAATGTATATTAATATATTCCCCTTGACACTAAGTGGAGGCACTGTATATTGAGGAATTTAGTTCAGTTCCAGCAACCAGTAAGCTAAGGGCTGAAATCTATCAGACCAATGACCCAAAAAACCCGGGTTCCACTGTTCCTAAGGAGCAAGTAGTCTCCATCATGATTGGGTATCAGTGGCAGTGACAGAGCAGTATAAAGGTAAAATGATTGCTTAGCTCTTAATTTTAGTATAAAACACACCTGATTTTCATATGTATTTGACTTTTAAGTGCCAGGTTTTCAAGTCCAGTCAACCTATCATGGTGTAGGACCCAAGAAGTTAGGGACAGCAGTAGCTTTACACCACCTTTGTAATCCCTAGATCCCAGTTAGAAACTGGGCTATTCCAATATATGCTGGCAGTACATGATCCTTCAGGGGCCATTCACTAGAGCAGAAGACACACCATGCCCCCTACAATTGGGAACATGATCCTATGCCAGGGAGGAGCCCAGAGGGGATGGAGGAGATTTGGACCCATTCCAGGAGAGTCCCAAGATGATGAGTTAGGGTTGCTTTCTGACCCCTTCTAACTGCTACCACAGTGGAAAGGGATCAGACTGGGAGCAAAAAATCAAGCCCTCTATCTGTGGAAGGAGAATGTTTCAGACATTCAACAAAAAAAACCTATTTCAGAAGTAGCTGTAGATTTTAGCCAATTGCCTGAGACACTAACAGCCAGATCATGGTCCATTTAAGTCAGTGGCAGACTTCCCACTGACTGCAATGGGATCAAGATTTAGCCTGGAAGATCCTAATGAGCAACATACTCACTTTTAAATGTATAATTTGTTACAATTCAAACACTTGTAAAGATTCTGGTTTTTTTAATAGAATATTTTATTCAGATCTTAGCTCAGAAAACTGTTTATATGATCCCAGTAATGTCTTCCCTCCTTTCCAAGTCAAAATACCCCACATAAGTGCCAACAGTTTGAAATTGGGTGTCTAAAGTTAAGCACATAAATCCATGTTTACCATTAAGCACCTAAACATAGATTCATAATTTTGGGCACCTGAGTTTGCCAAGTTTTGGCAAAGGTCTTTGCATCTTGTGACAAATTCTGTAAGATGGAACCTTAGGTACATTTTGATTTGATAGGACTTCCTTAGATGATAGGATGCTACAAAAAAAATGTAGATAAAAACACCAGAAATGTAGGAGAACTACAATTTTTGGAAGAACATTTTTGTCTTCCTATCAAAAGACAAGTGTGGTCAAGAGTTTAATAGCATATGCATTTTATGTGATGCTTTCAACACTTCATATGGTTGTAAAATCCATTACACTAAGCAGCCAGCATGCCATTTCCCCCCAAGGTTCTTCATCTTAACCAAGACAATTTTCTGGCATGTCTTATAATTGTGTTGGCTTTAGGCAGCTATAAATTTCATTCTGGGGTTTTTGTGATTTACTTTACAAGACGTTATGTACCCAAAGCTAAACACTGTCACGGCATTACTATTGCACAGTTTCTAGTTAGGAACAGGGTGATAATGAGCTTTTTTTAAATGCTAAGATACTTATATTTGATGGCCATTGACAGAAAGTGCTGTCTGTACTAGTCAATTCAGCAGCACCATAAGGGTGACCGCACTGGAGAGACTCTTCGAAACGAAGGTTCAGATTCAGTGGCTGCAGTGCATGCAGAAGCTCTGTGTAACCTGCTGAGCTCAGAAGCCACACAGGTTACTCATTTTGTTCTGCTGCCCATCAGCACACAGTCTGAGCACCTTTCAGTAGTGCATTAAGTTACAGACTAGCATCGATCACACTTAATTCTTTCTTCTTTATCTCTTCCTCTTCCTAGGTGGGGAGAACGGTCTGTGGATTTATGTATTTTTCTTTTTTAATTGATGTGGAAACACCATATCTGAGAAACAAAATTTCAGCTTTAAGCAGCCACAGGCACCAAATACCTCCCCAAAGGTCAAATAAGTGACTGATCCTTGCCCATAGGCCCCTATTTTTTCCCTCTCCAAAACTAACCCTTCCTAGGGCATTTTTAACCTTTAAAGATCTGTGGCGGCAGACCCTTTCCCCACACATAAAGGGAGCACATGGAAATAAGGACTGAGATACTGTAAGTGCAGCTTTTCTCTGGCAAGAGGCCAGTTAACAGCTTGATTCTCCCCACCATTCCTGGAAGCAGGTTTTCTTCGAGGCAAGGTGATTATGCAACTTTCTCTCTTGTATTCCTATTTCAGTGGGGCCCAGTACATGCAGTAGCCTCTCTCTGCTGGGCCTTACTTGAGCTCATTTTACTGACCGCAAGACAAAAAAGCCCAGAGCGTTTCTTACAGAAAAGCTGCACCCGGTGCTGATCTCAAACAATATCCAAGTACCAGTAAAAACCTACTGGAAGGTTGTAGGCCTCCTTCATTAACTTTGTTCCCTGTGACAGAAATTAAGGAGGGGGACTGGGATGGTGGGGTTCTTATTCAAACGTCTTGAAGTATTTAAAATTTGGTTCAGGTAATGTAAAAAGGAGGTGAGAACATTCAGATTGATTCTCTTTTCAGACCATTGTAATTTGACTGACTTCACTATAGTTGCATGCACTTGTATCAGGTCTGAATTTGACTTTAACTTATCATAGGATATGTATGAAATAAAATTTGCTTGGAAAAGTTAATAGAAATTTCAAACAGCAGTGATCATTATAACCTAATCTGGAGAACTCCACAGGTGAAGGGAGGAAGGACTCTTGGCATATTAGTAGTCATTAAATGCAGCCAAACAGTGTCACACAGGAACTCCAATTTAGGATTGGAGCTTGGTCTCTTGTTCACAAGCTAACAGAGGCTCAAGAGTGGAAGTTACTGTTCATTTTAGGGAATTCATCCTTGGATAAATAATATTGTGCTCCATTTATTTTGGCAGCTTGTTTAGTATTCAATGGTACGTATGACTGCGTAACTGTGTAAACAAAATTATGTTGTGATTAGAATAGTGACCACTCTAGCTAAGGTTGCAAACCAGTTTCCATTATAAGTTGGTTTTCATCTCCTCCTAACTTAACATATTGTTCTGAATTTTTCCATGGTTGAAAGGTCAGGTCCTTTACACACTATTTTGGAGAAATGACTTTTCCGTGGGTTAAAAAAAAATTTAACCACACTATTTCGAGCTGGGCTTATGCAAAACAGGGCTGAAATCAGACTCTGAAATTGGCACAGACATAACCAGCAATGAGGGCCTCTACTTGGTTTGAAAACACACTGGATTTGATTTTAAAAGGTAAAACATGGCCATTAAACTCCATACTGACCATGGGCAATAGAGATTTTCCTCCAACCGTCTTGTGGATATAAACATGGATGTTTAGCTAGTGAAATGTGCCAATGTTTGTTCAAGAAGCTTACAAGGTTTGATGATAAAACAAACTGAGGCCCTGATTCTGCAACTGACTCGGGTATGGGCCTGTGCCCTCATAGAGCCAGATGAACATCACATCCTGAATTTGAAGTTCCAAGAAGTCCATCCATATGCTGGGCTAGAGAAAAACTGCAAGGGCAGAGAAGAGGTGCTGAAGAAGCACGTTGTTGAGGGTATGTATACATGGCAACTGGAGGTGTGACTGCATGTGTAGGCATGCCTGAGCTAGCTTTAATCTAGCTAGTGTGTACACCACTAGAAGTGAAGCCATGGCAGCCTGGACTTCAGTGTGGACTAGCCACCCAAGTACTGAGGGTTCTGGGCAGGCTTGTAGAGCCCATGATGAAGCCCCTGCTTCCCTGGCTTCACTGCTGTTGAAGCTAGGCTAGCTCAGGTATGCCTGCATATGCTGCAATCATACACCCAGACTGCAGCATAGATATACCCTGTGAGGGAGGACTGGGTTGGAGGAAGATATCTCAGATAAGCAACATGAACTCCACTGCATTGGCTGTAGGCACTATTTTTATTCTGCCTTTTTGTTTAATGAAAAATAATTAGTAATTTTAGTATACAGCGTAAAACGTAAGATGTGCAATGTGGCCAAATAAACTTTCACATTTCTTTACTTTGTGTTTTAACTGTGCATCCTTACCATTGCATTTTTCTTTATTTAATTATTCAGTTACTTTATATTATGACTAATATGTATTTATATCCTGATACAAGTTAGGATCAATGTATAGTAGCATATTCCTGGCTTAGAGAAGTCTTCAAAGTGTGTGCTATTCTTTCAAATTGCCAGTGATACGAGTATCTTCCTTGTGTGACCATATTAAAAAAAAATCACAGAATTAAAATATGGGGGAAGTTCTTATTTTATGCATGTTCTCATATAACCCTTGACATGGGTGGCTCTTTCTGCAACTGACTCTAAGATCCCATTCCCAACAACATTTAAAGTACATTCCATCATTATTTGCATTGCCTGTTATACCTGAGAATGTATTTGATCTTCAACAATATGCAGCAGTTACTATTGTTCTATAAATTGCCTCTATTGGATTTTCTGTGTGAACATAGTCTGAAAAGTCTGCTTGTTGAATCTGTGGTCAATTCAGTCATTCTGAGAAAGCTCATAAAATCCCAAGAGAGTTGCAAAGAACAATCAACCCCTGCATCAGGAAGTAAAGAGGAAGTGCCAACCCAGTGGAAACTTTATTTATTACATGTTTGAAGGCTGCTGAAATAACAAAACGTCTGACTTTACAGGCAAACAGGGCACACACAAAGGCAATGGGATTAATCTCACTTTAGGCCAGTGAACGATATTCAAGTAAGTGTTAAAAGTATTTTTAAGTCACTCCCATAAAGTAAAAGGAAAAAAAAGCAATGTGGTAATATAAATTAAATTAGGCATCAATGAGAAACTTTCCTTGACCTAGCTCCTTGCAGGAAATTGGCTAAATGTAGCCCCTTGGCGCCAAGGAGGTCAGGAGCTCTGCGTCAGTGCTAATTCATTTTTCGTGACCACATTGTGTCGGGAAATCCCGATTCCCAGTGTTGAAGTGTTAAAACAAGACTTTGAACTGTATGGGATGTGCATACAATATGGTAGACGTGAATGAAATTTCATTTCCTCAGCCTTTAAAGCAGTATAATTTTTTTTAATGTTCCACAAAACAATCATTACTCGATGTCTTGATCACTTTATTTTACGGGGCTTTATAACACTTTTCCTTTGTGGTGGAATATAGATTGGAATAAGAATACCTGATGCAATTCAAACTTGTGCTATTTTGGAATGGTCACTCAAACAAAAAAAAATTTTTAAAAAGTTAAACTAAAATTTAGATAAAACCAAAACCACTTAAACCCACTGACATTTGCAAACAAACAACAAAAGAATTTAATTCACAGACTTCTAAAGTCAGAAGGAACCACTATGATCATCCAATCTGATCTCTTGTATAACACAGGTCAAAAATCTCACCCAGTAATTTCTTTATCAACCCCATAACTTCTATTTGGGCTATAACATTTCTTTCTAAAAGACATTCAGGCCTGATCTGAAGAATTCTACTCATGGAGAATCCAACACATCCCTAGATAGGTTGTCTCAATAGTTAAGTACCCTCACTGTTAAAAACTCTGCTCCATATATAACGTACATAAATAGCAACTGACATTGGCCCAATGGATAGGGTGGTTAGGTGCCACAGTATTGACTGTTTTCTTTATTGCTCTTTGGTGGGTTATTTTTGTGGACAATTGAAGATCAAAGTTGATCATGCTCCCACCTTAGTACCTAACTTAATATGCATGCTGCAGCATTCTGCATTAGCTTCAACTTCTCAATGGTCACAAACTGCAGTCTTATGTAGGGTTATCTAATCTTGAAGTGACAAAGGCAGAGATAATTGTGGCAAGGTCCACTTCAGAGGGAAAAGATCGCCCTCTTCTCACCAAATGCAATTGGAAAAAGACATCCTCATTACAACTGTTGCCTGTATCCACAGGCAGCCTGGGATTTGACAACACTACAAAGCTGTTCATCTGTTTTACAAATGGTGATTACCATCCCTCAGTGAGGAGTGCCAACATATGTCTTGACAACTCCTCCAACTGTATCCCCCATTCCAACTCTGTTTTGTCTGGATGAAGTTGCAGCCAGCTAGCTCTCATCCAAGCCCAACTTCTTTTGAAAAATGGACAAGGAGAGGTGTGTTAGGGGAAGAGAGGGAATGAGTCATGTGAACGGATGTTTGCATCTCTGGGCATTTGGCCCACAGGCAGGCAACCAGTTCTCTTCGGGGGGGTCAAAGTGGGTCTCAGTGGCTAGGCAAATCTGAGTTGGCATGATAAAAGGGGCATGCTCTGGGACAAGCTGATGCTCCTCTTACAATCTTTGACAGCCAGCGCACAGATATTTAGGGCAGATCCAGGATCTTTTCCCAGGGATGTATCAAAGTTTGTAGCCACAGGTATGGTGGGGAGCACAAGGCCAAAAGATATGTGAGATATCTGGAACAGGGAGGATCAATACTTACCCACCAAAAATACTGAACAGGGTAGCTGAATTATTCAGGAATGATAGGGATATACGTCTTCACCTGGGGAGCATATACATATTTTTGGCCAGAGTTAAGGAGGGAATGGGTAACTATCTAGGAACCTATCTAGAGATGGGGGAAGGCAGCCAAGTTAATTGCTGGTCCCTCCTTGTAGCAGGTGTTCAGATATTCATTCCATGGGAGGTTAGTTCCCTGATAAACTGGAGGTGGAAGTGGATTTCGGAGAAGGTATCCATCCCCTAGAGCCACTGGGGAATAGGCTTGGGGTTCTGAATGTCTGGTACAGTGAGGAATCAACACCTTTTCCTCAGCCCCTTAACCCTTATATGAGGGGAAGGCGGTAGAGCCCAGTAATAGGGTGGGACCAGTTGTGGAGGTGTGGTGGTCTGATGGCAGCCCTTTATTGAACAGAAATGATTAAGGAAGGAATTATGACCTCCACTGAATGAGTTATTCCTGGGTAGTTCCCAGATGAGTTTGTTAATAAAGTTGTGGCCTAATTAAACCACATCACTTGTCTTTCTTCCACACGTCCAGGACAATGGACAATTCTGCTCCAGCTGGGTCAGACATGATAGAGAGAGCGCTGGGAGTTAGTAACACACTGTGAAATCATTATAGTGCTTGTCTCCTCCCAAACCTCTCAGAAGTATCAGGTTGAACAAGAGAGGAAACAATATAGATCCTGTGATCTTGCACAAGAGAACCTTTTTGACACAAAAACAATTGTTTACGACTCTCCTTTGGCTTTTAACAAGAAAATGAGAAAAGAGCCACTCCTGAGTAACTCCACGCACCTTTGTCAGAGGCTGAAAGTCAGTCAACGAAATCGTATAGTCTATGGTATTAAGAATGAATCTAAAACACTCAGAACAGACAGACACCCAGGGCTGGTCCACACTAACCCCCTGGTTCGAACAAGATACGCAACTTCAGCTACGTGAATAACATAGCTGAAGTCGAAGTATCTTAGTTCGAACTAAAAGGTACTTACCGCGGGTCCAGACATGGCAGGCAGGCTCCCCCGTCGACTCCGCGTACTCCTCTCGCGGAGCAGGAGTACCGGTGTCGACGGCAAGCACTTCCAGGAGGTAAGTATAGACGTACCCTTAGGGTGAAATCATGGTGCTATTGAAGTCAATTGAAATTACCATTGATTTCAATGGAACCAGGCTTTCACCCTTTCAGTTTTGTCCAGTAGTGGGACAAGAACATGAACTAATGCAACCAAAGCAGTTTCACCCAATTCTTAGGTTGGTAGATTTTCTTACTCCTACTGAGTCAAGGAATCAAAAGGATATTGACCACAACAATCACATTAATTTTTCCTCCAACAATTGCAGCAACTTCCTCTTTGTTTCTGGGTGGAATGAAAAGATGTTGACGTGCTATAAAGTCGTACATGGTTTGGTTCCTCAAGTGACTGCCTTGTTGCCTGTGTTCCACCACAGCAGCTGAGGTTAGCTGAGAAGCTTGAACTATCAGGACCTTGATTTAACCAACTAGGATGTCAGCACAATTCTCAGCAGCAATGTTCTCAGCACAGCTGTCTCCAAATTTAGACACATGTACAAGATAAAATATTATCTAAAACAATGTTTAAAAAGACAATCCATTGTCTGTTTCCCAACCCTACAGCAGGCACCTGGTATCTCAGTTAAACAGTACATCATAGGGTCATATTTAAACCAATCAAAAATACATCTCAAAGCCAATCCCTGGCTAGCCTGACATATACAATAATAAAGTCTGTTGCTCAGAGAAGTCATAATGATACAGTTTAAAACTACATCAAGATGATTATAAACTTTACTAGTGTTTTTCTACTCGCCTCTTTCCCAATTTGATGTAGCACTTAACTTGAGCAAAACAACAGGTAGAAAGCAAATTATCAAGACATATTCCATAACACCTCTGACAGAAAAAAAAAAGTAATAAAAATGTGGCTAGAGAAGAAAAGATTCCTATAGGCACACCATGTTCTGACAACCATAACGATATATACACATCATCCTTCCCTTAAACTCATTGACGATATCTGTTCCCTCAATATCATGGGACAGACTGAGCAGTCCATATTCCAATAACCTTATTGGATTATGGAATCACTGCAACCTTTTATTCAGATGAAGGCTGAACTAAGATCACCTCTTTGACACTCCATACAAAAACTGTGCAATTTACGTCAAGTCTCTCACACCTTTCTTCCAGAATAAGCTATGATGGAATTGTCTTCAACCTGCTCGAGATGTAAGTATTTTCCCTTCTCCTGACTGTTGGGGCTGCCCTCTCTCTCCTGCCTCCCTGAGCCCCCACCTGGTTTCTCCACCTACCATTTACTTGAGAGAGTGAAATTTCCACACACATTGTTGGAGATGCTGTTTACTCTCTCTACTCCAAGCTGGTGCGGGGGAATGGGGAATCTCTGGTGTTTTTTTTCTTCTCCCCTCTCCTGAGTACTGGGAAGGAGGAGGTTCTTTTTATTTTCCCCTCTCACACACTTTCACACACACACACTTTAGCTATTCAACACAGTGAAAATTCTGCATTTATGGAGGATTTAATTCTTAAGGGTGATTAGATATGGAACAGGTCTGAATCAGACCCATGTGTGTATTGACTAAAAGTCAGCATCCCATGGTTGGGCAGTGGCCTATGTGAAATTAGTTGGCAATAATAGTTCAGTTCCTTTTGTATTGTTGTCTACCTGACAAAACCCATCAGCACAATTGGCATAACAACTGGAAGTCTCAACAGAGGTTTAGGGATGAATGGTGACAGAGACTAAAGTACAGTAGATATTGCTAATGCACCATCAGGGTTGAGGCACTTAAATGCAGTGAAGCAGCCACACTGCCTATGTTATACCTAGTAGGCTTTCTGCCTAGCTCCTTTCATCAATACTTGATGCACTTATTTTTTTAAAAATAGAATGTTGTAAATAACTCTGCAATGACACAGATATGTGCTCTGGTCACCTGAGAAACTCCATATCTCACCCTTTTATTTATTGTATGGTAAGAAATTTTAATTTTATAACTGATTGATGCTGTAACAAACGGATTTTTCATAACTGGCTATGAGCTCATTTTAACAAGATTAATTGATTATGCTGATTTGTTATCATTGTAAGCATTTATGGGGAAAATTGATGGCTTTGCTAAAAATTGACATAACTGGATCTACTTGCATATGCTGAAAGATCTTCTCAGAGAGTGTTGTTTTCAAAATATTTACAATGCCAGTTGCCTCAAATTAAAAACAAAAGAGAGAAAGTCAGAAACCAGTGAAGATACTGGGTTTTTCCCTGTTTTGACAGTGAAAGGAATGCTGTGGGAGAAGCGAGTGAGAGCAATATTGTGGGAGACGCCTATAGGCATCTAAGTTAATTAGTCAAACATTTTGGAAGCAATTATCTAACATTTCTCAAGGTGGCCGTCTGCTGTAGTCTCTCTTCTCTTAATTGATTCTACAGTAGGTAGCATTTTGGGGGGAGGGAAGACTATATTAAATGTTACTTGTGCTTGGTTACTTGTGAAAAATAAGTATTGACACACAAAGCACTCAATTGTGGCTTGTAGGCATTGGCTCGTGTCCCCTGGAGAATCCAGAGGCATTGTGCCTCAGAAAGGAAGAATTCCTCTCAGAGCTTCCTGGGCTATAGAGGAGTACTATTGTTGACGGCAAGCATTTTGAATTTAGTGTGACAACTCATGCGAGCACACACTCACCAGTGTGAGTAAGGGGTTCAAAGTGTAGCCTTCAGTCTCTCTGTTTCTCAGGCCCCATCTGTAAAATGTGAATAATAATTCTTCCCCACTTCAGAATTGTTGACTTGAAGGTGACTTCTTGTCATTGTAACTTCTCACTAGTGACTTGCCCAAGGTCACAAAGCATGTGGTAGAACCAGGCACTGAAAACCTCTCTTCAGTCCCAGTCCACAGTTACCAAAGGACCATGCTTCCTCTGGTTAGTTCTGCAGGGCAGCCTACTCCTAAACTGTGATGATAAAAACAATTTAAAAGAAATAGCCAGAGCTGTGGTGTGTTGTACACAAGAAATGTGCACTCTGGCAAATGAGCCCATTTACAAGATCTCCCTAGCTGACTGCTGTGGCCCCATAAGATTTGCAATTAAATATGAAGCTGAAGTCTTCCAACATTCTCATTACATCAGCAGAGAAGGAAACAATCAATTAAAGAACAGAACCTGCAGGAACTAAAAACTATGTGGTTGAAACCCTAATGTAGCTCTCAGAATCAGGTCATCCTGGTGATTCTGGACAGAGTTTTGGTTAGGATGCAGTCTGAAATAAGGTGGTGAAATGTGGCGGGGGGGGGGGGAGAATAAGATTAAGTAGAACCTCCCTCAGTACTTTACATTAAAGAAAATTGAACAGAAAAGCCCACACAGTATTGTGTGCATTTCCTGTTTGGAACACTTATTGTAGTTTCTGGAAAACCCAAAGAGCATTCTGAAATGCATATATTGTATATAATTGCAATGCCTTTCATCCATAATATTTGACAATGTTTCATTAGCATTAATTAAGCTTCACAACTTCCTGATGGGGTAGGTGGTGTTTTTTATTCACAGATGATGAAACTGAGACACTGATAGGTGTTACATGACTAAGTTCACACTGGTGCGTATGCGTGCACGCACACACACACTCTGACGTACCACAAGAGATCAGGGCCCCACTGTACAAGGTCTTACAGAAACATACAGAAGATATGTCCTCTACCCCAAATAACTTACAAGTTAGAAGACAAAAGGGTGAGGGAGAGGGATACAATCAAAAGATTACATAATTTGTGAAGCTGCTGCAAATTTCAGAAAATCCCATGCAGTAGAGCACAGTTTAGTCTTACAAACACAGATATTTCATAAAAACGAGGCTTTGGACTAATTATGCAATATTTAATGAGAGGATTTCAAGTTAAATATTCAGTACCAATGAGGAAAGCAAGGCAATGACAGAACCAACTACAAACCAGAAGACAATCTGAAAACCCAAGGCAAGTATCACTTTAAATCTCCAGCTCCAAAAGAGTGAAAATAATCAAAGGGGCCCTTACTATCATTCTGTTTAGGCCACAAATGTACGTTCCTTATAGAGTATCAATTCCATGCACTAGATCTATTTTGAGGTTTCTGGAAGAACCAGTCAGAAAACAAAGTATTAAAGCCTTGAATATATATCCACATTTCAAGACTAGTACTTGGGTCTCATCCAAAACTCACTTGTTATACAAACAATACAGTAAGCTAAATTGATTTATATAGATTTTGACCCAGGCCTAACAAATGGCAGTGGTCATAGATTTTGGATAACAGCTACACATATTGTGAACTGGAATATTAGAATTCTATTTGCTCCAGGACAGACAGAGCTCGTAAGAAGGAGTTTAAAAAGTTACAACTTACTATTGCTGCCACACAGGAGACAAATTGGCTGGGTACAGGAGAGCTGACAGTTTGAAATTACACTTTCCTCTACTCCAGACATTCAAGTGGACAAACAAAGCATAGAACTGGGGCTGCTGTAGCAGTGACCAAGATTGCAGGTTACTTCAACAAACAGCTGGAACCAGTTTCTGAGCAGATTGACATAGCAAGGTTTACTACTGCCTACAATAAACGATGAATAATTGTCATCTGCTGTTATGTATCAAGACGTGCATAGAAGAGAAAGCAGCAGAAAAGGAAGAGAAGGATGGCTTTTATCCACACCTGGATAGCATTGTAGACAAGATTCCTGATCATGATATGAATGCAAAGGTTGGTAACAAACATAGTCAGCAAATGACTAGATGTTGGACTACACAGCATCGGGATGCCAAATGATAATGGGGTATGGATGGTAAAGAGCTTTCTGTGAGATTCACAACTGACTACTGGGAGTACTTGGTTTCCACAAAGACATGCACAAGATTACATGGAACTCACCACATGGTCAAACAAAAACAAAAAATCAGATTAACCATACAGTCATCAGTAAAATGCTGGACTGTCACTGTTGGATGTTTGAGTTTATAGACATGCTGAACGTGACAGTAATCCTGCACTACTAATTGGAAAGATTATTATTAAAGTCCAAGAAAAAGATGAATGCAACTGGAGCCAAATTTGAACTTGATAAGGATAGTTCTTTGAGGAAGGCATGCAAGGTGAGGATGGCCTGAAATGCCCTCCAACCAATTTATGATGAAGAAATCTCACTACAAACTGGATGGGAAATATTCAAGGAAGTGATACAACGTATAGTGAAGAAAATTACTGGAAGACGTACGCAAACAAGGAAAATCTGGCGAAAGAACATTACAGCAGAAGCATAAACAAACCAAAATAGTTATGGAAGCTGAGGAAGTAAAAACATTATGCAAAGCACTGAAAATCATAAAGATTGGACTAACAAAAGATTTGGAAAGAAGAGGTTTAACAACTAGAAGAGGCAACCACAAAGTAAGTCTTACGGAAACACAATCAAGCCAACAATGCAAGTGGTAAAAAGGCTACTGTGAACTGACATTGAATAAGTGTTGGAAATATGGAAGGAGCATTTTGACAAAATGCTGAACCCTGCAGTTCATCCAGATTCAATGAATGGATATCAGCACTGACCCACCATCAGAAGAAAAAATAGAACTTGCAGAGAAGCGCTTAAAAAGTGTGAAAGCTGCAGGGATAGACAATATAAGCATTGAGATGCTAAAAGCTGGCGGGACAAGTGTTATCAAAGTATTAGAAAAAAATATGCAAGAAGAGGTACCAGATGATTGGCTAAAGGCAATAGTTACACCAGTCTTGAAGAAAGGAGATCCTGCTGATCCAAACAAATAATTAGACACAAATTTGTCAGAACTGATAAAAATAATAATGAAAGTAATTGTCTACAAATTAAGGCCAGTTTTAGAGGAAGTTGTAGGCAAGGGACTGTATGGCTTCACACCAGGCTAAAATTACATTGACCAGATATTCATGCTCTGACAGCTGATGGAAAAAAAGCAAGAATGGGGATTAAAGATATTCGCAGATTTCATTGACTTCACAAAAGCATTTCGATTCAGTTTGGAAGGAAGCATTATGGAAAGTTGCAAAATCATATTCAGTTCCAGATAAGATAATTGTAATTATAAAAGCTATGCAGAAAGACTGCTGCAGTGCTGTAAAAATTGGTGGGAAATTAACTGTTTCAAATCAAAGTTTGACTTAAGACAGGGAGGCATCATCATTTTTCACCATGTTCTTAAACTGGACATTTAGAATGTTAGATAAGTTGGAGGGATATTCGATGATTTAGAGTTAAACTCTTTCACTTCTGCGGACTACATTGTACAACTGGCAGACATGTTTGAATCAGTGATGATACTCTTTGCCACCTTGGAAAACTGGTGTAGTTGACTTGGAGTTACAATAAATGCCAAGTGGTTGCATCTTGGAAAAGGGACAATAGATAAAGTATTGAAATATAGCATCAGTAAAGTCATAGAACAAATTGAATCTTATGTATTCCTAGTAAACTTGATCAATGCCAACCGTTTCATCAACAATGAGATTAAAAGATGTGCTATGAATGCTGCACAGAAATTGACTAATATTATAGACTGATTACATTTGGTACCAAAGTTAAAATTTTTCAAAACCAGTATTAGTCTGTGGTCTGAAAGCAGACGCCTTAAATTAAACAAACATCAGAAAGCTGTAGACAGAAGCGATGAGAGTTCTTCATAAGATGGCAGGGTTAAAGTGGAATGATTTAAAGATAAATGAAAAAATTAGAAGGAGAATAAGATGTGAAGTCAGAGTATGGGATTGGCTCTAATCAACAAGAATAGGACGGTGGGGACACTACAGAAGATAAGCTGATGATAGAATGCTAAATAAAATAATGCAAACACAACTAAAGTCAGTCTGACCTAAAGGCTGATCATCGACTTGATGGCAGGACATCATACACGAGAACATGACCAGGCAGGATTTAATGAAAGAACAAACAGTGGACAGGAATGAATGGTGACACTGTACTGCATGTACTGTACCCCATGTCTGCAGAGATGCTCTGGGATGAAAGAGACTTGGATCTCAAAGACTGCTTCTTTGGAACAAATGATTTTTAAAATGAAATGATTATTTCCTGGATTTTAATTTGGTTTAGAGAAACAGAGAAACTGAGAATTCTGCAAGCAGCTAGTATACATTCATATGATTGTTTTCGTTTCATTAATGAATAGATACAAAATCTAGAGCGATCTGTTATTCTCGTTTGATTCCCTGAAGTACCTAGACACTCTGGTCCAGATTCTCTACTACGCAGAGTTTCTACTTAGCACAGCAGAACGTCACTTGGGACAGCTCCCTGACAGGGAGCTTGTTATGGCTCCCTCATTCCCACAGTAGATTTGTGCTGTGTGTTGGCTCCTGCTCTAGCATAGATAAAAATATTTTAAGGGCAATACCAGCCACATGCCCTCTACCTCCACCAGACCCTTTGATTGGAGCCAGGTTGAGATCATGCAAAAGTCGGTGCAGAACCAGCGTACCTAACAGAGCTCCATCACACTGGAGGTTCTCTCAGCCTGTCAGATCTAGACATTAGCCACATTATGCTGAGGAGAACTGGAAAGTTTGCACTAGAGAATCTTGCCCTCTGAATCCCGTACTCCTCTCAAATAATATATCAATGTAAATGAGGGGAACTTCAATGAAGTGAGCAGAGGTACATCAGTATAAGTAAATGAGAGAAGAATACTTCATTCTTTTTTCATTATTCAGTCTTCCAATTAAAGATATTACCTCACCCACCTTGTCTCTCTAATATCCTGGGACCAGGCTGGCTACAACACAACACACACACACTTACACAGTAGCTATAGTCAAGGGGCATACAACCTATGAAAGGTGCCTTTTGTGTGTTCAAACTGAAAGACACATTTTTCTAAAGAGACAGACAGATACACACACACTCACTCCTCTCTCCCACTTGCCACCATACCACACAGATTTACTCTCCTTTCAAGACTGTATGGTTTTGGAACCTAAACAGTTTGTCTCTCTTTAACTTGATTACCACACTCAAGTGCTACCACACGTACCTGGTACATCAGGCAAAACACACATTGGGTGTTGTCCCATATCCCAAGGATGTTATTTTGAAGTGTCAACTTCCACTTTATTTTATTTTTTTATTAGTCTCCAGGGTTGCACTAATTTTGACAGCTGCTAAACTCATTTTCCTATGGTTTTAACTACTTTAAAAACAAAGAATCATCACAAAGGGCCAAATCCTGCATTTCTGAGTATAGGCAGCAGACTTTGCCCCAAAGTTTCAAAATGTAACAGATCATGGCAATGTCAGGGGCTTTATTTTGTTTGGTTCCCTCCAACAAGACAGACCAAAAGAACAAAAGGGTCCAGTAGCTGCACTGAGCTTATTTCTTCTTAATTTGTTTTCTGCTACTTAGAAAACACTTATCTAAGTGGTGATTTTCATAACAGTTCATTCTGACCTGGGATATTTTTATTTCCTTCCAATAAGCTACAGGCTAACTGGGTTGGTTACATAAACCTCTTTAACAGTCACCCATTCTTCAAACCAAACGCTTTCTGAGGTACCACGTGCTAAGGCAATCTATAACCTCTCAGCCTTCACCTTTTATTAGCAGGAACTCTTCTTTATGCTGTTACTTCCCCAGAGAGCATGTTATTCCTAGATGATCCCCAAATCTTGCCTGATCTGTGGCTTCCCAGCTGTCTTGTGCATAATGAAAATTTGAAGGCTTAGAGGTGAAATTGAAATGCAGAACAGCAATTAGTGTACTATAAAAAGTATTGCAAGTGAGAAGGGCAGGGAGTTTGCCTTGCTGTGAAAGGACTGCCTACTCACCCTCCAGAACAGTGCTGCCATTGGGGTAGGGTAAGCAGAACATTCCCCAAGATGACTCCTGCATGTATGTTGTGGAGGAAGGACAGACAAGACTCACTGAAAGACTGCATCTGCCCCATGACAGAAGGGAGAATCGCTCCCCCATAAAGGTAAGGAGCAGAGGAGGAGTCATGGAAAGGGGTTTTCTTCTTGATTTCCACAAACTGGAAGTCAATCTTTTTTTGTGTGTATAACTGCTGCAAGGAACAGAACTTCTCCACCAAGGCTGTAACGAGGATGGGATGAGGGGGGCAGCTGCCCAGGCCACACAGCCGCTGCAGGGGTGGAAAAATGGGGCAGAAGGACAGAGGTGATATGTGGAGGGACACTCAGAGTCACATGCCCCCCTCAGATTTCTGCCTTCCATTTAGCATAGTGGTTTTCAAATTGCCCCCTTAGTTTGAAAACCTCTGTGCTAAATGGAATGCAGAAATCTGTGGGACGCAAATATGCTTGCTAGGAGCGTGCCAGGATATGCTTGCAAATATGCTTGCCAGGAGCTAACATGTCTAATTACAGTTCTGTTCTCCATATCTATACATAATTGGCAAATGGCAATTACAAAATTTCACATCCATGAACGGGAGAGCTGGCTACTATGTAGACTGAAAAGTGGGGAAAGACAGATAGGAAAAAATAAAAGTAAGTTTTCAAGAATGAAAAATATTCCAATTAGTTAGAAAAAGTCAGGTGCACCACTTGGCCAAGTCTCTTGATGCAGTTGATTCATACACAAATAAAGCAAGCACTCACTGATGTTGGCAGTGATGCAAGAGTACCATATATACTCAATCATAAGCCAGTTCCTTTATAAGCTGACTCCTGCAAGATGGATAAGTAAAAATGGAATTTTTTTATGACCCATTCATAAGCTGACCCTATAATTTAGGGGTCGGCAAACTTTGGCTCCCAGGCCATCATGATAAGCCGCTGGTGGGCTGATACTGTTTGTTTACCTCGAGCGTCTGCAGGCACAGAGGTAAACCTAAGTAAACAAAGTGTCTCGGCCCACCAGCTGCTTACCCTGACGGGCAACTGGTGGGGAAATTTTTTGGGGGGAAGAGAAGCTGGGGGTCAGGGGAATAACCCCTGTGACCACCCCCCACATGACCCCACTCCTAGCCTGGGACCCCCCCCCACCCTCTCCCCATCCCATCCCTTCCCTTCCCACCTTAGCTGGGGCTGGCCAAGGGAGGATGTCTCTGGCCTGGCCGGAGCTGCTCTGGCAGGCTGGGCAGCGCAGCTGCAGCCTGCTCCGGTGGGCTGCGCCGAGCAGCATGGCCACAGCGTGTTCTTGTGGGTGGGGCCGGGTGGCACGGCTGCAGCCTGGCCCGGAGCTGCAGCTGCTTCGGAGGGTGTGGGGGAGAGCAGCGTGGCCAGAAGCAGAGAGACTCTGGACTCGCCTCTTCCCTTCTGGCTCTGTTGCCTCTCCTTGTCCCCTCTGTCGGGGGAAGGAGCTGTGTCCCAGCTCTCCCTACACCCGTTCATAAGCCGACCCCCTTCTCTGATGCTTCCCTTTACTAAAAAAAATTTCGGCTTATGAACGAGTATAGACGGTAATTTCTTTTAAAGGATAAAATGTTCTTGAACAGTATTTCATTGAACTAACCTGTGTCTACATTTTAGCTGGACAAAATTTACATTTGTTCTTGTGAAAGTGAACAAAGTTGCAGTTCTCCATTTATGTTTGAGTTTTCATTTGTATCCTTAGCACATTTGAGGCTGCTGAAAGAGCACTGGACCTCATTACTTTTGATGCTTCAGAGAGCACTAGGAGAAGAGATTTTTCTGCACCGAACGTTCTCTCTCGTGAGGATCCAACCTGGATTTTTGTCAGCTTAGCACAAAAGAATCCATAACGTGCCCTTTGCCATGCTGCAACAGAATGCACTGAAAATGTGTAGTTCAGTATCCGCAATAATGGTTATATGCTGTTGGTATCGCGTCACTATTCTATTTACATATGGACAATTTTGTACTTGGTAACTACTATAGGAACTCTTACCATGTTTAGCACCTTTCATCCAAGGATCTTCAAGCACTTTACAAAGGTGGGTAAGTAGTATTCATTTTTATGGATGGGGAAAAACAGGTACAGAGGCTAAGTTACTTCCCCAAGATCTCACAGAAAGTCATTTGCAGAGTCCATCAGGGATAAAATCCACACACACAAAAATCAGGGATTAGTTAGTGCTGTTGAGAGCAGCATTAATTCATCCTTCAATTTACATAACCCTATAGAGCCCCATGTCTAGATTTACACTTCAGTGACACCAATGTAACTAAGATCAAACTTGTTGCACAGAGCATAGCTGGCAGCCCAGCAGCCAGTGTCAGCACATCAGGAAACAGACCTTATTTTATTTGGAGCCTGAATAGATTACAGAGGGAAAAGTCTCTTCTTGCCTAACTGGGATTCGTAGTAAATCCTGCCCCAAACCCTACAGAACCAGCATCTTTTTACTGCTTCCACTTCCATCCATTCCACATTCCTGATAGCCTCATCAGACAAGAGGGAGGCAATGCATCATACAAGTGATGTGAAGAAAAGCTGCTGAGTTTGATTTAATTTGCTTCTCTCTGCATATTTTTGTGGGGGAAGTACCGTGCACATCCCTAAGTAATTACATGCAGTAAATCCCAAAGTATCACCACTCTAGTGTTGAAGACAGAAGTATGGCAACACATATTTGGATATAACAGTACCACCACTTACCACAGGCCTGCACAACTTGTAAAGTGGCGAGGGCCATATTACCCCCAAAGAAAACAGCTGAGGGCCGAAACCCTCCGGCCCCACAGAAACACCCCCAGCGCCACCCCCTCCCCGCTCGGCCCCACCATCACACCCCTCTTCACCCACTAGCCCCCCGCTGGCTTGTTGCATCCCTCCTAGTCAGTCCCCCACCCACCACTCGCCTCCTTTCACCTCCTCCCTCCCCTATCAGAAACCCCCATGCCCGCCCCTAGAACCCCTGATGGCTCACTGCTAGCCCTGCCTGCCCCCGCACCACTGCCCGGCCCCCCCCACTCGGCCATCCCCCCACCCCCACCCACCTTGGCCCCTCCACCACTGCCCGCCCGCTCCTCCGGCCGGGGGAGAGCGGGGCATGCCATGCTCTCTCCCCGCCGGCACTCCTCCGGCCGGGGGAGAGCGGGGCATGCCGATCCGCTCAACCCCCCTGCGGGCCGCACAGTAGGCATGTGGCCCTCGGGCCGTATGTTGTGCAGGCCTGACTTACCATGTAGTTATTCCTCCCATACATAATAAGAGAGAGATTTCCATTAGTTACCATGTAAGAAGGATCCTTACATGACATTAGGGCTATTTTTTTCTGTGCTGTGAAATTAAGTGATTCTGAGGTATCTGTTTTGGGTACCCAACTTAAGATACCTTAGAAGTGCCTGATTTTCAGAGCATGGGTATTCAGCACTTTCTGAAATATCAGGCCCTCTTAAGAGGTGTCTTGAACTGGCCACACAAAAATGGAGGCATCCAAAGTAACTAGTCATTTTCAAAGTCTTGGCCTTTGTTTTATATAGCCCTTTTCAAAGGACCAGATTCACCCGGCCTAAGCATCTGCAATATAGTTCTTTGCAATTCTATGCCTCAAATTGGTACTCTAGTAACAGTAAGCAAGTGCAGAAACGATTATATACTCAGCCATAGCTCACACCCAAAAGTTTAAGTAACTTGGTAATAGTCTATATGTAGCTAGGTGGGAAGAAGACTTCTGATAGCAGAGATCTCTTTAATTTAGCACACAAAGATATAAAAAGATCTAATGGCTGGAAGGTGAAGCTAGATAGACTAGAAAGAAGCCCCCCCCCCCCTTGTTTTTTTTTTTTTAAAGACAGTGCAGGTCATTAATCATTGGAACAATTTACCTAGGAGTGTGGTGAATTCTACATCAATTGAAGTCTTTTAATCAAAATTAGACATCTTTAACTCAACCAAAAGTTATGGGCTTGAAGCAGGAATCATTGTAAATCATTGTGAAGCAGGAATCATTGGCCTGTTATACAGGAGACTAGATAATCATAATGGTCCTTTCTAGGCTTAAAACTCTTTGGATTTATGAACTACCTAGACCACTAGAAGCTGTTTTATTGGGAGAGGGAGTGTTAGCCAATGCAGACGTTATCCTTTAATCTTGTCATTAAGTGACATGGAATCTTTAATTTCTACCTGGATAGTGACTGGAAATGAGAGGAAGGGCCTTCAGATGAACACACTAGCAAGCACCTCTAATAGCATGGCACTACCAGTATATCTCTACTAAGGTACTACGGAGTCAATGCTGAGTACCTGCTCAAGGCCTCGTTGAATCCAGATGGTGTCTTTTAACTTACAAAGTTGAATCCTACCAACAGAGCTATACTTTGCTAACAAGTATAATCTAGGATTTTTTAGATTAATCTGATTGCATCATTAAACTAAAAGAAGGGCAGCATAAAATATGTGATCAAATACACAGATTAAAAGATTCCTCATTAAAAAAATAAAACAAAATTTGCAGGCACCCTCTTAGCTTATTTTATTATTCCAGGCCTAAAGCCAGGAATCAAAACTTTGAAATCACATCTAGTTAAACATTATATTTTAATGAAGAAAACAACATTGCTCACTTGAATAATCAAATATCAATCACTAAAGCTTTTCAGCCCTTCACAGTTCTGCAAGAACTTGTCAACGACATCTCAAGAGTCACATCATAACACGTCCTGCCCCTATAAAAATACTACAGTATTCTAAAAACACCACCACACATCACTACCATGTCATTGTTGTATAAAATGTAGATTTTTAGATAACTGCAGAACATTCTACTATTTTTATTTGAACATGAAGCAGTAATCGAGATTTTTATTCGGAACCTGGAGATTAAAATAATTTGTTTAATTTACATCTTCAGGTCAGATCCATCTTTGAAATCAGAACTACTTGCAACTACCTAGTCACACGTGTCGAGATACACAATGGATTGTCAGTTGTACACAACTTTTGAAAGAACCAACAAATTGTACATTCTTGGACCTTTGTCACTTTAAAACTACAGTAAAAATTAAAGGATGGCTTTTCAAAATGTAATATTTTTATAGCAGATCATCATGGCAATGATAATAAATTGACGCCCAGTATTATGACTTTAGCAGCAGCCAAAGGTCATAATTCTAGAAATGTAGGGCTGGGAGGGACCTCAAGAGGTCATCTAGTCCATCCCCTGCACTGAGGCAGGGCCAAGTATTCCCAGGCCATCCCTAGCAGATAATTGTCTAACTTAAAAAAACAATAGGGCGGATACCACAACCTCCCTAGGCAGTGCTTAATTTGTGCCAGCGTTTGCCAGGGCTGAGCCCCGGCATCTCTAGGCTTGTCAGTTCATAGCCCTGGAACCGCCGCTTGCTGCATCAGTTATGAATGTAAAAGACAAAAACAAAAAAAACTGCATGAGCCCTGGCAACTCTTTCATCAAAAATTAAGTCCTGTCCCTAGGTAACTTATTCCAGTGACTAACTAACTTTATACTTAGAATTTTTTTTCTAATATCTAACCTAAATTTCCCATGACACAAACTAAGCGGATTACTTCTTACCCTACCCTCAGTGGATATGGAGGGCAATTGATCACCATCCACCAGCAAAAAAACAAAACCACAAAACACACACTACTTTTTATTGTAATCTTTTGATCTAACTATTCTATAAACTATAAAAAATTGCTCATCTGTAGAATATTATTTTACATCAGAACAGAAAACCTGTACTGTATGTCTGAAGGGTGCCATCCTTGGCTTTCATTTTTTAACTCAAAGGATGTCTTCTAAAAGGGCTTAATTTTTTTTTAAAAAGCATAGTCCATTAAATCTCATTCAAAGAGGGATATCAACAGTATCTGTGTAAGTGAAAAAAGAAGCCCGTTCTCTCTTTATGCTGCCCTTGTTTTAGTTTAATGATGCAATCAGATTAATCTAAAAAATCTTCTCTGGCTAAAGCAGTCTGTTTTCTGGAGCAGGAAATTAAAGAAAGGAGAGGGGAGAGCCTGCAGGTGAAGTGAAGGTGCTCGGATTTTCCCCTTCACGATCCACTTTAAAGTGTTACTTTAAAGAATGATTTTTCACATCGGTGCTAACCTGAGGAAGAGAACATTCATCTTAAGGGCAATTTCCTTAACCAGTAATTTTCTGTATTCCACGTGTAATCATTCAAAATTTGTTTTGAATAGAACTTTCTCCTTTATATAACTTATTTTTCTTTTATTTGATCCTTCAAAAAAATTCTAATCCTTCTGCGTATGTTGTCACGGTCTGTTTATATGGAAAGAATTGTACAACTACAAACTTATAATTGGTAATGAAGACTTCACGAGTGGATAAGAGAAGCTGATGGGGGAAATGAGCATCAATGTTTTTGATAATGAGAAACAGATGTAATCTGATGGACTGACTCAGCAAAAACAAATACAGGTGTAGTCAAGTAAGCAATTTTCTTTAATGAATAATGCATTATTATCTGATTATAAACAAGTTAACATATGCAAAGGTGGCATAACTAAAAACAACCCTAGGTTGGGACAGGCTTACAACCCTGGTGTGGAATCCTGCCTTTCCCTCCATGTCCCCAAGCCACCTTCTAAGTCTCTCTCTCGGAACACCTGTGCAAATATTAGAAGGTAAGCTGTTAACCTCTTGCTCACTGTGCACCAGCTAACGATTCTCCAACCTGTTGAAGGAGGGAAAGAAAATGACAAGGGATCTAAAGATTACATATACACTTTCCCCTAAAGCAGAGCAGTTCTGAAATCAGTCAGCCTCAAGTGGAACCAAGGCCTAAATAAAATCAAACTGTTCCCATTTCATGGAATAACAGAAAATGAATTTGAAACAACACACACAACTTTGTTGGAACCAGATAACTGCTGAATAAACATTCTGCACTGCTTTGTAAACAGACAAAAATGTCACGTCAGTTTGCTGTAAACAGAGTGAAGACGAACACAAGACGAAAGCAGCATCTTCCCTACCAAGGGCTTTGTTGACATTTAATAGAGTTAATTGTAACTATTTGCTAGTTTTAAACGTATTGTCTATTGCAGTTAGATTGCACAAACCTGAAGACACTTCACAAAAACTGGCTAAAGGCTTTTCTTCTAATTTGGTGCTATCATTTGAGAGATGAATGGCAAAAAAAAAAGTCAAAATGCAACTCAGTACATCTGTTCGGAAAACATTACAGGTCAAGTTCTGCCCTTTTGAAGGTCCTTATGTGTAAATAGAACATTTTTTTCCACCCGAAAACAGCTAAGAACTGAAATACTGATGTTTTGTGCTTCACTCATCTACTTCCCCTCCCCCTCGGTAAATTTTGTTTGGATTAGGAATTCAATTGGTCAGAGGGCATGTACTTGACTTACGAAGGGTGAAAAGGGTTAAGACTAGTGTTTGCTCAAGGGGACTTTTCTCCTATGCCCTACTTTACTTAGCTTTGATGAGATTTCTCTTATGGAGAGAGGAGTGTGTTGCTATTGCTCCTATAAACTTAACATTCAGTTTAAGCAATTTCTGTTTTGATGCTGACTCTCAGACATGGTGGTCTGAAAAGAAAATGAATGACTGTATAAAGGATCAAAACTGTGCCACAGAACTAAAGACTTATTAATCCAGTCATAAATTTATTTTTATAAATCACTTAGTAGTTTGTAAAAGTTTGGTATCCCTCTGGATGAGAGATTTATAAATATTTCATTTTATAAATGGAAGATTAGTTTTGTGTCTAAAGGGTTCAGTTATGGTTTCTGTGGGAATTATGAGTCACATTTTGATCTCAGTTACACTGGTATAAATTTGAAGTAATTTCATAAAATCTGCTCTTCATTGTTTACTTTCCAATTTAACAGATGTAATATTGATGCATATTACACTGCCTGACTTTTAGTATTTCATAGTAAGGGTGATCATTTTTGGCGAAGCGTATGTTTTGGTTCCCTTACCATTTTAAATGATGGTGCCCAAATATGCCTCTTACTCTTTTCTCGTCCCAGGGTTTTACAATGTCTGAGATTTTTACATCCCACCACTGGTGGGAGGGGGACTCAAGAAAAAACGTTGTTACAAATATTTAAAATTTTTGCACAATCCTTCTTGCTTACTAGTGCAAACCTCTCAATGATTTCAGCAGGTTGTGGGGCTCAGTAAGAAGAGCTGAATTGGAGCCTTATTTGGGGGTAATTTCATCCTCTGGTTCTCCCAGTGCATCTAGTCTTTCTTTATCCATCTTCTAAAAGTTCTCTAGAGTTGGGACAATCTTGATATGTGGGTGCTGTACAGCACTTCATAACTGATACATGCAAAAGGGTCTGGAAATTCAGTTATGGCCCAGATTCTGAATTCAGTTCCACCAGTTGACATCAATGAAGCCATTGAAAATCCAGGTGACTTAAATGGAGTTACTCAGACATACTGTCAGAATTTACCTGATAACTGAATTTTACATATAAAATCTCTACCATCATAAAACCTGTGAGAGAGAATGCCACAGATATCTAACAGGGCACAGTGACCATAAACAACAATTTAGGATAGCTAGTGATTATTTCCAGTTGAAATCATATAGAATATAAGTATTCAGAATTTTATTACTCAAATTGCAAATTGGCCAGGAACTTTAACACCCACCTCTTATTAAAAAATAAGGTGCCACTGAGTTATTATCTGATCTAAAAGATGGCATCAGAAAAGAAATATCTATCTAGGTACTAAGTAAATAATCTCTCTCTCTTTTATCATTCTCAGCCTGTAGGAGAAATAGCTTGGTTAGTTTATAGCTTTTTGGTTTGCTTGCTTCTTTATGCCTGGTTTGAGCACATGGCTTGTGTCTATTTATGTCAAGAAACTATTGAAATGAATTTTGCGTTTGCTTCTGAAAGTGGTTAGCTCTGAGGACGTCTTGTAGGAGTATGTTCCATAGTCTAGGTCCAGCTCCTGTGAAAGTTCTGTTTCCTGCATTCACAAGCCTCCCCCAGTTATCTGACAAGTTTATTGTTCCAGTGGAACACAAGTGTCATGTGAGGTCATGACTGCAAAGGGAGAAGCAATATTTCAAGTAGCTACTCTAATGCAGGACCTTGAAAATCAGGACAGAGACCTTGAACTGGACCCTGTACTTAACTGGGGAGGGCCAGTATAGTGTGAGGCCTAAGGAGATCATAGAAACCTATGTTTCTACGCACTCTTTTTTTAAACAGATCTTTCTCCTTCAGGGGGGCTTCATTACCAAACATGGAGTTGCAATAATAAAAGCTAGGTATCATAAATGCTCTCTCAGGACTTTGATAGGATGATGCTCAAACTTCTGACCAGTTGAAGACAGAGCAGGCATATTTTGCTGCTAGGGCATTGAGTGTTCCCAATCTGTGGACCAATTTAGTCAGTGGTAGAGCAAGGATTAGAACTCAAAACTTCCTGATGGCCAATCCTGTGCTCATTGATCCAATCCACAACACCTTTCACAAGGGCATCCTATAGATGTAGAAAAAATACGTGGGGAGAGGACTGAGCCTTGAGGGATTCTACAGCAGAGGGCTTTGGAGTCGGAGTAACTGTTTCCCATAACTACTCTCTACGTTTGGCCTGGGAGGAAGAACTTGAACCATTACAGGGTGCTTCTGTTCGCCCTTGCAGCATCTTGAGCAATCAGGTGCTCAATGGCATCAAATGCAACAGAGAGGTCCAGCAAGAGGATTTTAGATGTCAGGGACAGCAGGAGGTCACACACCAAAGCAACAAGCTTGACTGAGAAGGATCCAGAGTGCCAGCATCTAACAGGTGTCATTTGAGAAGGTTGTTTGCTAGCTTCTCTAAACCATTCAATTCAAGATCCACTGCAGAGACTAAGTGGGGAAATTAATGAGATTTGTGTGTGCGCAGCAAACACAAAACCTGACTGAAGTCTGGAGTATATAATTTTGAACCAAAAGAAGGCTGAGGGGAGATTTGATTGCGCTTTATAAATATATTAAGGGATAAATACCAGGGAGGGAGAGGAATTATTTAAGCTCAGTACCGATGTGGACACAAGAACAAATGGATATAAACTGGCCATCAGTAAGTTTAGACTTAAAATTAGACGAAGGTTTCTAACCATCAGAGGAGTCATGTTCTAGAACAGCCTTCCAAGGGGAGCAAGACATATCTAGATTCAAGACCAAGCTTGATAAGTTTATGGAGGAGATGGTATGATGGGCAATTAATTGATCTTTGACTATTAGCGGTAAATATGCCCAGTGGTCTGTGATGGGATGTTACATGGGGTGGGATCTGAGTTACTACAGATAATTCTTTCCTGGGTGTCTGGCTGGTAAGTCTTGCCCACATGCTCAGGGTTTAGCTGATCACCAGATTTGGGATTGGAAAGGAATTTTCCTCCATGGCAGATTGGCAGAGGCCCTGGGGGTTTTCCACCTTTCTCTGCAGCATGGGGCATGGATCACTTGCTGGAGGACTCTCTGCACCTTGAAGTCTTTAAACCCTGATTTGAGGACTTCAATAGCTCAGACATAGGTGAGAGGTTTATTACAGGAATGGGTGGGTGAGATTCTGTGGCCTGCGTTGTGCAGGAGTTCAGACTAGATGGTCCCTTCTGACCTTAAAGTCTATGAGTCAAAGAATAAAAAGAAATGTTACTGTACTTTCAACTTGTGTTCTAGTTTTTCCATTTGATGCATCTAAAGCTAAGAAAGGTGTCTGCAGACTCTCTTTATACAGAGAATATTTATGAACAGACCAAAGTATGCAATATGGATTTTTCAAAATCATTTAAAGAAATTAGATAAATATTTGACAAAAATCTATTATTCAGTACAATGGCTTAAGTTTGATTGCATGGTCCAATGTTTCTAGGCCCTTTTCTATCTAATTTACTATGTAGCCATAAAACTGTAAAATGTAATGTGATCTTTCATCTGTGTAAACTGATAGCATCTTTCTCATCTGAAAATAGGTGTTCATTGTTTTAATTTCCTGTAGGAAATTAATTACATTTCCTCACTTTGGCATATTACGTTATGTAATGTAATAATCCAGCCCACCCAAATTATTTAAAGTTATCTATTTTTTTCCTAATCCACCAAGGTGAAATCTGCTTGGAGACATGCATTAACAAATGAAAACTATACAGTAATTGGACAATCTACAACTACCTGGATAACATCCATTAAGAACTCAAATAGTCAGGGGACCAGTTCTCTCTTCCTGACATATGGAAGTTTTCTGGATAGTTATTCATTTAATGATTTCTTTTCTTTGTTTAAAACAAAAACAAATCTAAGCATCCCTATGGGAACACTAAAGATGTTCCAGAAAGATTGGGCCAAAAAGCACCAATCTAATCTATGAGTCTCACTTGCCAGACAGTAGATACCATAGAAAAGTTACCCATAACTAGCCACAGAACTGATCTTGCATTTCATTGCAAGGAACTAAAAACATGAAATGACTTTTTGACTATTTCTTCAGTGCCATAGGTGTACAATTTTACTTTAAAAAACAAATGTCAAGAGAAAGGTCCCCCCTGCTTAAGATTGGCAATTGCTCTTGGTTGTGCGGGAGGAATGAGTTCCCCGCCTGGACTACATCTCACATGTTGCACCACAGTCTCCTTGCTGCATTCCACTGGGGAGTCCCATTGTTACCCGCACAAAATTCTCTCTGTTACACACACGCTAAGGTACACAACTTTACTCTAAATTTGTTGCCCATACACTCTAGGACATCCCACCTCTACCTAGTTCCTAGGGCTCAAGGCACAACCCAGTTGATTTAGGTACCCTCACCCTTTCCAAGTTCCTGGGCTCCAGGTGAAAGGCACCTAACTTTACCTGTCCATGTGATCTGGGCAAACACCCATTCCCTGTGGACTCAAGGCTTAATCTTCTGTGGGTTTATGGGGTCTTTTGCCAGTGAAAGAGCCTTACACAGTAATATCCTACTTAACCTCTATTTATTTAACAATCACCAAAACAGAATGCACATGCTAAGCATACAATGCTCACCACTCCCAATAAGGCAGGTGAGCTTTTCTTGATGACCAGTCAGGATCAGGTCATCTGGGGACTCCAGCTTCTGCACAGTTATGATTGGCAGGGTGTTGAGGCCTGGGAGCTCTGATCTTAGGGCTGTGTCCTGGAGTTGGTTCCAAAGAACTTCCTTTTGGACCCCAGTTTATATATTGAAACTTGAGTCTTGCTTAGTTATACCTTAACCAATCATTTTAGTGAACAATTTTCTAAACCAATCCTAACATATTGTGAAACAATTCTTTAACCAATCATTCCCCACCTCCATAGGTGACTTATACGTAGCAAAATTAGTTATGCAACAAACAGAAATTTTTTTTTTAAAAAAAAGACAGATCATACAGATAAACAATAGAGAAGTGGGGACCATAAAGACAAAATCATAAAGAAGTAGGGATTTCACAACCACAACTATTGATAAGTGATTTCTTGCCGGACAGAATGCTATCAAACAGTTTTCTTTAACCATCTTAAGATCTGTTTCTTTATCTGGTGATGGTGGGTATTATTAGGACACGATCGCCTTCTTAACAGCCCAATATTACATTATTATAATGAAATTTAGATGAAATGTGAGGATGTGACTTCCTGCTTCTTGGCTCATGGCTGCTGCTCTTCTAATATGGCTGCAAAAAAAAAAAAAAAAAAAAAGGCCTCAGGCCTTCCAATATGGATACAGGAAACGGCCTTATCCTTACACCATGACCATGCTGCATCAAGCTCCTGCCAGGAATCCTGGCCCACATGAGAAACTGGAACTCAGAAAACATTGCAGCAGTTCAGTAGACATAGAATAATGTTGAACTGATTCAAAACATAAACATTGTTTCAGAATGTTGAAGCAAAATATTCAAAAAATTCCCATGCTGGAAATTATTAAAACATTTTGTCCTGCAAAAAGTTTTGCTATTCTCTTTGGGTGGGCGGTTGTTTTTGTTAGGTTGGTTTTTTTGCCTGTCTCAAATTCAGGATAAAAACAAAATGTTGAAATATCACCTTTTCCCTGGGCTGGAAATTCTTTTTTAAAATAATCTCCAATAAATAGTAGCAGATTTTAATAGGCTTTCGAGGATCCACACTGTTCATTTCCAATGTTCTTATATTAGGAATTTAAAAGAACAAGCAACAGCTCAAACTGTAAATTATTTTAAAATTGTTAATGTTTAAGGAAGCATTTACAATTTAGGGCTTGTCTATACACAAACTAGAAGGAACTAGCTAAACTCATAACTTACACCTTTTTTATTTATATTGATTCAGTCTGTTTGCGGACACATATTTTGGATTCAGTGTGTCCTACTATGATTAAACTTAAATTGATAAAAATCAACTTTTCATTTTTGCAGTCTTTCAACAGATACTGTTCAGACATTTAGGAAAAAAATGTGCCTATTGAGATACAATGGGGATCAAAGTGGATATTGTGGAGGTGGAAAGAACAGATACCACAACATAGAACTGAAGGAACATACGGGAGGGAACTAGAAAGCTATGAAGAAAGGGACAGAGGTTTCGATCTGTGACGGCTGGTAAATGTATATTGTGCCCAGATCTTATTAACTGGAAAACCTTGGAGTGCATGGCAGGATGTATTCAGTGTTGACACTTTACTGATATGTCCAGTAATGATCGGTTAATTCTGGAAATGTTAGTAGTTAGGAAAACACAAACCATAGCAAAGATCTTAGGCGGGATGTTTACTCTTAACGTGATCTTCTATCAATAGGTGTCAGAGTCTAACTAGGATTTATTACAGAACATTCAATGAGGGAAGATATGTATTTAAACATACATAACATATGGCTTGCTTAGGCTAAATCAACTCACATAGTTCCTTTTCTTTGTACTAGGGTATGGGTTCAAACTGTTTAGGGACCCTGAATCTGAATCTTGAACTGCCCTCCCCTCCCCCAACATCATGAGTGGCAAGGGCTTCCCGCTGTTACAGATAATAGAATGGGACCCCTGTGAATATACTCTATTGTTTATAATGTAAATAAAGTCATACACTGGACTCTGTGCAATATTTCAGTGGTAACTTCAGAGAGCCCCGCAATGATTTTTTTCTACTATTTGCTGTTAGTAAAAAAGCACAGAGAATTTCCCTACACGTTATTTTAAAATGGGCCTAAATAGGTACTTTAATCAGACTTTAAGGAGGCTGTGAAAAGGAATTGTACAATACATCATCTGCAAAGGGGTATAATAGGGTGCTGGACTCCCCCTCTCCTCATTCTGTCATTTCTAGCCCCTCCCCTCTACCTCCATACCTATGTTGTGTCTCCAAGAAGGGATGTGCCATTGGGTCTGTGTGCTGGGCATAGTGCTGTAGGGGGGAACGGTCTGTCTGTTCTAGTGTTAGTCAATGTGATATATGTTCCTGACCAGCCTTAGACTCCAATATTCATATTCAGTTCTTGTTTTGGCATTCTGCCAAGACTGCACTGACACCACAAACTGGTGATTTTCAAAAATGTACGTCTTAGCCAAACCAGAACAGAATGTCATGGGAGAAAGAAAAGGCACTTTTTTAGTCAGGGCAAATAATCTATGTCCCTGCAGCAAATAATGAATGTGTGAGAGTGTCTCAAAAAGGTTGCAAATATATTTTGTAACTGAAAAAGTGTTAGGCAACCTGTAACAACATTACCAACAAACTATTCTCTGGTGATGAGAAAGAAAGATATACACTTTTGTTGTACTTTCTAAGTTTTGTTCCCAATGACAGCATTTCCAGTTCAAAGAATGCTCTTATGATTACAACACTACCTGCTCTATTTTAGTACTGTATTCTGCTGTGTTTAAGAGCATCTCATTTCCCAGTGGCCTTGTGTTTGACTTTGGTTTTAAAATGGACATTTGAGGTATCCAGGTCATTGTCCTCTCAGCAATAATTTGTACTTCTGCTATAGCAGAGCAATCTCAGGTTCCCTACATCAGAATAACTCCACAGGGGAATTACTACTTTGTAATTGCTAGACCTACACTTTGCAGTACCATCATTTGCACACAAATATTTCTACTACCCATATTCACACAGAAGGACAAAGAGAGGTTACAGAAATGGAAAAGCATGGAATGGGACAGGCTAAAAAAAATCCTTGCGTAGTACCCGTTCTCCTGTATCCCCCTTTTGCCTTCCCATTTCACTCTTATCTGTGTCCTGCTGAAGGTGAACTGTGATTACATAACAACTCTGGGGAATAAGATATAAATCAGGCAACATTTTCCCCCACAAATATGGCTTAATCAGGAGGCTATTAGAAGTCCTTTATAAATGTACTGTAGTTAATCATTGGGCTATGCGGGTAAATTGACATGGGAGTCTATCTATCATTTACTCTAATCATAAGTCATATGTGCAAGGGAGAAGAGATACAGGCTGCATAGGGAATGCTGATTATTTATGCTGTATGTAGACCGGGAAGGATGAATGGGGGTGGAATGAAAAGAAAGGAGGGAACAGTGACTAAAAGTAGCTCCTGCATTTTCTCACACTTATGGGTTTAAAACACGACCGTACCACTCAATAACCCCAGTATTTGGAAAGATTTATTACTTGGCTGATTTGTTTCAAGAATCAAATGAGTGAGAGGTAATAAGAGAATTAGGAGCTCGAGACCCTTCCAAGAATCCCACAACATATTTACATATTACATACAAAAAGTCAGGGCAGGCTCTGGCTTTTTTGCCACCCCAGGTAAAAAAGCCACCCGCCGCCCTGCTGCCCCGGCCGGGGCGCCAGAGCAATCGCCAGCGGCCCCGCTCTGCCCCCAGCCGGAGTGCCCTGGCCGGCGGGAGGGTGGCATGCCCGCGGTCCCGCTCTCCTCCCGGCCGAGAACCAGGGGGAGGGTGGCTTGAGCGCCGCGGGGAGAGCGGCTTGCCCGTGGCCCTGCTCTCCCCCCCGGCTGGAGCGCCCCGGCCAGCGGGAGGGTGGCATGCCCGCGGTCCCGCTCTCCCCCGTGGCCGGCGGGAGGGCAGCATGCCCGCGGTCCCGCTCTCCTCCTGGCTGAGCACCAGGGGGAGGGTGGCTTGAGCACCACGGGGAGGGTGGCTTGCCAGCAGCCCCACTCTCCCCCCCGCCAGAGCGCCCCAGCTGGAGGGAGGGCGGCTTGCCCATGGCCCCGCTCTTCTCCCTGCCAGAGAAGTGCCCACTTTCATAGGTGCTGTAAGTAGGGGTGCTGCTGCACCCCCTGGCTTGAAGTGGTTTCTATCATATCCAGGGTTTATAGTTTGCTCTCAGCACCCCGACTATACAAATTGTTCCAGCACCACTCTCCACTTTGAGACAAGAAATGTCCAATTTTTCAGAGTACCTAGTATTTATAGCAGGTTATATGTTCAGAGCATGGCTTCCATTAATTTCAGTTGCAATTGGGTATGTTCAGCACTTCTGCCAATCAAGCCTAGTTGCCTCAAATTGGGAATACAGAAATACAGAACCCATAATTAGTTAGTGACACCTGCAAAAGGTTTGGTGTCACTAATTTGCTCATTATCACATAGGAACTCTGTGGCAGAGGCAGGGATAGAATCCAGTTCTCCAGGATGATATTGTCAGAGTTCAGGGCAACACCACCTATATTCCCCCTCTGTTGTTCACTTCTCTTGGGTAGAGACACGTATATCTTCCTCCTGACAAGGGTTTTTCCAGGCTGCAGAGTCCCCTACCTACACTGTGAATTCCCAAGCAAACCAGACACCGAAAAGACCAGAGTTTCCACTTTGCTTTCTTGTCAAAGCCTATGAATAGCTGTAATTCCCCCCAGTTATAAGCTACCACACAGCTCACTCCAAGCAATTACATATATTCTTTAGGTAAAAGCACTACAGAGAAAACATATTAAAAACAATAAAAGAATGTATGTATGTTGTATGCTTTTTATGCTAAGAAAGCTTACCAGAGATTGCTCTCACCCTCCATTTCCAACAACGGCTCTGGTCAGTGTCAGTCCTCCCAACTTTTCCCTAAGAACTAGGGGCCCCCTTGGATAGAAGGCTTTGTCCTTTTGCTGAATCAGAAAGGAGGCTCTGAGTCCGTTCAAAACGTTGGGTATTTATCCAAAAGTCCTTCGTCTGTGTGGGGCTCTAGAGACTCCAGTTTAAACTAGTGTAGGCAAGACTCCCCGGAAGGGAGGTGTTACAACCTGAGTGAATTTGCCAAACTAACCCCACTGTTCTTACTTCCTGGAGGGGGTGTAGTTACCCTCCCTAGTCCATAGTGGTACATAAGCTTTCTGTACTAAGATCTCGCAAAGATATTACAGGAATTGCCATATCTTCTACAGCTATTCCACGGTCTTAGCCATGAGACCCTCCCTGTAGTTCGCTGCCTCATTCACTACTCATCTTCCGACTTCTGTAACAAATGAGGCAGAGATCCTACAGACAGCAATCTCATTAACTAGACAATCCTGATTCATCCTATAAACACAGCCCATCCTATGCACTGAATGGCATCCTAGAGATCCTATGGAAAAATAGTACGTGGAACATTTTTGTGAAGATGGTGTGACAAGATCACCCTGGGCTCATGGCCAATTGCTTGCCCTTAGTGAGCCTCTGGCAGGCCACTGACTCTTAAGCAAGTCATTGGTAGTGCATCACATCACAAGATTAGTCCTGCATCAGATCTACCTTCCCTGAAGGAGGCTCTGACAGGCAGCAGATTCTCAAACAGTTCCAGCCAGGCTCTGATCATGGAGTGAGAGCTGGAGTCTGCTCTCCTTCCCAGCCAGCCTCCAACGGAGCTGTGCTCTTCCCTTTTAATCGCTGCCTCCAAGCCTGATATCTATTGCAGGTGTAGTGGAGTAGGGCTGATTGAGCCCACAGCAGAATATTAACCCTTTCCTGGCCAGCCATCACATGTGGGCAAAACAATGTATAGTCTCTCTCCCGGAAACAAACGGGTTTTTTTGTTTTGTTTTTTTTAGCAAAATCACCCTGATGCAGAAATGTGGCATGAAAAGTTTCAGCCCAAATGGTTAAAGGGCAAAGTGATAAGCAATTGAAAACTGGAACTTGTAATGGAAACTTTTAGGTAACTAACTACAGGCATCACTGCCAGCTCCACATATATTGTTTACTGTCATGTTCAGCACTGATCACTTTGTGGAGCAATGGCCGCCCTCTAATCTGCTAAATTTTTACTTCTAAAACCAACATTAATAGTGTATAAATATTTAAACACACACAAAAATAAACCACAAAAGTATGGAAGTTTGCCAGCAAGAATAAGTAGGATGAAGTAATACCAGGTGTTGGAATTCAGATTTTACCTAAATGAATTAATGTCAAATGAAGACTCTTTCCTCATTTGATGACACAAGGGCAAAAGATTCCGTTATGTCAAAGAAATATAGTACAGTTCAAAATAGTAAACAAAAATATTTTAAATTAAAATACTAAACTAGTATCTAACCTAGGAAATGTTAGGTTAGATACTAGTTTGAACAGCAAAGGGTATGACTGTGCAACATTTATGTTGAGTAGCACTTACACAAATTATGCATTGCTCACACTAGTTGGCTTCAGAGGGGTAATCAGGCAGAAGGGTTGCAAAATGGGGTCCAGAATAAGTTGCATGTGCTACACCATGCAACATGTATTGTCATCAGGAACTGAACCTTTCCTTTCAGCACCAGAGAACAAACATTTACTCCTTGAACTAAATTAACTATTGGCCAGTAGCAGTATTAGGCTCTTATCCTTCACATGGGCCAATGATTAGAGTGGGATAAGACGCACTTACCAGCATATTACGCTACTCCAACCTTGACAGACCATGGCCTGGGTTAAGTAAAACATGAATCGAATCTGACTTGTTCATTTCATGTCTTCTGTTATATAGCTTTACAAATTCAAAAGCAACATGAATTACAAATGGTTATTGCTACTGATCAAGTTTGGTGAGCAGTGCTACTCATGAGCTACAAGGTCCAGCAAGGTTGCGCAAGTATGCTTTATACATTAAGCTCTTAACGTTGGTCTCTCCTTCCTTCTCTCTCCATTATCAAAGCTGCAATAACAATTTTCCTGCCATTTGCATACTACAAAATAAAAAGGCAAAATATGGAATAATGTATTTCCTGTCTTTTGCCTTCAACATTTGTTCCAAGAGTTCAAAAGTATATAATACTGAATTCATAATGGCAGCTGTAAGCAGAAACACATCTCCATGAAACTCCATTTTGCCTAATTTAGATCAATACACTGAGAACCAAATTACTTGTCTACTTTAATAAATAGTTCTCAACAATTCTCAACATTGGTTTAAAAAACAAAATTTGAGTTACACAGGACAAAAAAGAGCTATAACCTTCAAAATGTATTTGTATTGCGCTCTTAAAACTTGGAAGTTTCTGAACCAAATATATTCAAACTCAGGGGGGAAAATTCTTTAAGAATAAAACCAAAGTGTATCAAAACTTCACCCTGAAAATTCCCCCCCCAAAGTTTTAAGTGAACAAATATAGAGTTTCATAACAATGCTATATCAACTTGGTAAGCTGTTTTGTTAATGCTATGCTGACATCTAGAAAAGTAACTTAGGGAATATGAAAATATGTTAACAGCCTAGTTATTCTTTCACCTGCATTTTTATTAATTAGGAATAACTCCACTAAAGTTACTGAGTTACATTGGTGTAAAAATATTGAGAGAATAAGGCTCTTGAAGTGTAAATGAAAATGATTTTTTCAGTACAAATTTAGAACAAGACAATATACTGTACATGGAAAGCACAGAAAAATATTTTGGACTACTTTTTAAGTAGAACTATTTGAAGTGGAGGAATACCAAGTTCTAAACAGGCCATTTGCCCAAAGCTGGTCAGGCAACAACACAGAGGTCATGGAAAGATGTCCTTCCTTGGGTGTATGAAATAATGGTATGAGTTATTTAAAAATGATGTTCTTGCACTGTAATTGTTTATTTAAAATGAAGTATCTGTCAACAACCTTTTAAAAAGAAAAACCCACCCTAATCATCTATAACAGCTTTTTCAAATATGTCTACAGTAATATCTGACTTGTGGCAAGACACCAAATAGAAAAGGCAGTGAATCAAAGTAAGCTGAAGTAAATGTATAATCAAAACTAAATCTAACAGCATTTTTAATCATGCATAAATGGAGATGCATGCACACAATAAGCCCCGGAGAACACATTTATCAAAAAGACAGAACACTTAAACAGTGAAACAGACAAAGTGTAAGATAACATTTAGAGTTATCTGTGATATTGTCATGCTAAAATAGTCTCTCAAGTTAAAAGGAATTTATATCCTCTAAGGAAGCTGGCATTCCTATTCGTGTGTCATCGTGTGGGCATGGCTTCAAAACCTATCCACAAAGCCATGACTCCAAAGACCGCTTGGCAGCTCACAAGCATGGTAGTTTCCAAGAGCACTGTATTATAGTAGTGGCATCTTTCATCACAGCCCAAACAAAAAATTTCTCTTGTAAGCTTAATTTTCTTTTATTTGCCTTGATTGCATTTTTATGGATAATTTATCTTTAAACAACAAGATCCTATTTCCATTGAAATATATATGCATCCAACCACTGCCTTCCAAATAAATTTAACAACCTATGGACTAAAAATAAAGTTTCAAGTGATGCTGTATTTTATTGAAAAAAAGAAAAGGAGTACTTGTGGCACCTTAGAGACTAACAAATTTATTTCAGCATAAGCTTTTCTTGGGAAGCATTAAAGAGTATTTTCATATGGACTCAACTTTTCCTCAAATTATGTTCCAATTTGTCACAAAAATGATAGCTGGAGCCATTCACTAGCTATTAAAATGGAAAAGGGACAGGCAGAGTTTAGTACTACACTGAAATAAAGAGCAACTATCACATGGCAGAAAACTTTATTACAACATTTAATATTGTAATCAAAACCTGATTTAACTGCCAATCCATTATTCTGCATTGTTTTTCCAGTCATTGCTAACTATTACCAGAAATCCCTGAGTTAATGCACAAAATTCAGGACCCCAACTTCAGAGGCAAGTTAAGCACATAGTCTCACCAGCTTGTAATCCTTCCACTGTATAAATTACATTAACATTGACTCCTTTAGACACATTCAACATGTAATTTAACCATCACTTCTCAACTTGACCTAGTGCCTGTGACACACAGTGACAAAGTAGCAAAACATTTTTACAGTACAATCACTAATGGAAGAAAAGCTGCAGGCACTGTAGGGAAAATAGCATAAAGCCCAACTCTGCTTTCCATCTCCCAGAGCCTCCTTTCACAATAGGGGAAGTACGAGAAGTTATCTGGTGGTGCAAATGCATGTTATTAGTATTACCATAAGGGCCTGAGCCTGCACTTACACAATGTGTATATTAGGTAAAGTAAAATGAAGAACAAAGTTTAAGTCAGGAAGAACAATGACCTAAGAGTCCATCATGTAGTTATTCATCATAAACTGACCATTTACTCCAGTAATATCTGACCTGTTGTTCCAGAACCCCATTCAGCTCAGAGGGGGCTCTCCTGGAGTCCATGGGTTTTATCAGAACTTTCCTCACTCTTCCAGATCTTAGTACTTATATAGCGGTCAGGTTTCCAGATAATACTTGCTTGGTATGGATTTAAACCTATCAGTGACCTCCATTAATCCTATGAGCCATCAAGTCCCCAAAACTAAGATGTTTCTCCATTTTCTTATGGGTTTTTCCCCCAGCAGGATACTGTATACCTTTCTATTTAACTCTAAAGCATTTACTTGTGCAACAACTAGAACTACTCATTTGGGTGAGAGCTGCAGGAATAGGTCTTATGAGCAACTGCAGAGAGCTGAGGAGAGATGGGAATGAAGAGCCCTATGGATACTGCCCAAATTCCTTACAGATGTCTCTTGTCCTTGTATAGTCATGATATATGCTTTATGATCTTCTGTCTTACAAGTTAATAAAATCAAGCATAGTTGCCTTAGAGACAGGTTAGTTATGGTATCAACTAAAAAATAAAGCACTACAGGGAATTTACAGGAAAAATGCACTTAATTAAAGCGTTCAGGACCATTTGAGCCAACCACCCACCCAGTATAAGTATATTTTGGCAGTAAAGGTATTATTGTTTCCCTGCCCTTACCACATAATGTTTTTCCTCTAAGTCAATGCATTTTTTAACTGTGTATTTGGCTACATTGCTAAAAGATGGGTCTGAGGTAGAGAGATCCAAAATATCTTATTCAAACATGTTGCTCTGGGCTATATCTTTTCCATAAGCATCTCTTAATCATTACTAGATACAACGTATATTTACCACTACATATTAGATATTTAGAGGCTAGAGTGGTCAGTTTAGGACCATAACTTCTACAGTATATTTTTCAATACTTCAATTACTTGCTATGTTGTATCTCTACGTTGTTCATTCACGCAGGGTGCAATGCAGCAATGGAGAAACAGATCAGAATTTAGCCCAAAATGTAAACAGTCATTATTACTTGAGTTTCCATGAGACTGGGGGCATAGGTAGAATGTAGATGGGGTGGTAGAGTGATGACTTCCCAAGTCATACTGGCTGCATAGGTTAGAATTAAGTATGGATCTGGCTCTAGATTGCAATACATCTTCCAAGTCAGTTATCTCAAGTGGACTGAGGAGGAGGTGGTATACTCTGTTTTATCACTTTCATATGATTTCATATCCTGTTCACCACAGTGATTCCTAAGTCATCTTCATGTTCTCTGTTCAGTGAGCTAGATCGGTTGTCTTAGGTTTATTTTTCTGCAAATTAAACTGGGAGCGCAAAACCTTTTGAGAACGAGTGAAGTAACAACTAACTTTACTTTGTGAGCTGTCCCACTGAAAACACTGTGACTACTCACAAAGTACTACTCATCATGAGTAAGGATGAGAAAAGGACCATCTCAGTGGGGCTCTCCTTCAACAGGATCTGTCCATTTAAGAAACCTTTCTTCCAAGTTCAAAAGGGGGTGTGTGATTATTCTCTCCCACTTGCTATCTGTATATGATTCACGGCCAAATAGCTATCCCCGCCACTAGTCCAAGAGGCCTCAGTTCAGCAGCAATTCATTGGGGTTTTCTGCAGCACAGTCCAAAGAAAGCAAAAGAAATCAAAGAAGTCGGCTTTCTCTAGCCAGTCCTCTCCAATGAAACAGTCAGCAGTTCAATCTATCCACGTTCAGTATCTTCTGCTCCTGACTCAACCCATTTCAGGGTCCTTTAGTTTGAGAGCCTTGAGCCCTTTTCTCTGGGATGTTAGGAAGAGCTTTCTCCAAACTCTTGTAACCTCTACTCTCTGAAATAGAGCCTCCTCACAGAGAAGTTACAACTCATCGCATCTGGTCCACTTCTTGCCTCCTCCAAGCCCTACTGCATCTAGACAGGGGTTATACACCCCGTCACAGGGGCACACAATCTGATCTGTACATATCTGTCTATGGTAACCAACAACTTGAATTTCACCCACTAGGTGATGGTAGCTAATGCTGTATGTGGATCACAGGTTTTCACAGCTCCAGTTGACCACCTCTTGGCCACTTGCCAGATGTCAGGGACTGTGGGTCTCAAACCCTAGTTCACAAGGCTATTAAGAGTTAGGCAGCCCCAGCTTGCCACCCAGTGACCTGCTGACATGTGCTAGAATAGCTGCTGAACTCTAACATTCCTGGAATCTGATTGATGGAATCCTGGGGGTCCTGATTGGTCCCCAGCTGCTATTTAACCCAAGCACAGGAAGACAAAGTTGTCCATGCAACTGGGTTCTCCCTGCTTTGGACTGCTTCCATTATACCACCTGTTCCTCCTGCCTGCTGCTGATCTCCTGCCAAACCGACCCTGCCTGCCAAACCTGACTCTCACTTTGTCCTTGGCCTGTCTCAGATGCTGACCTCCTGGTATTGGACCCAGTCTGACTCCCAACTCCTGCGCTGACCACTAGGTCACACCACACCATCCCAGTCATGACACCAGACTACTAAGAGTGGACCCAACTGCTGGATACTATGTGTTAAGCATCCGGAGTCTAAACAGAGCCTAGGTGCTGTGCCGGTGTTGGGGTCTACAATCACACTTTCAAAGTGCAGGTTCTCTACTGGGCACTCTATCCTGAGAGCTTACACCATGCAGTTGACTGCCCAGCACTTGGAGTCACCACTAGCCTCTCAGATTTCCCCCACAGCTTAAACAAACCCGCTCCCAGAACTGCACCTGATGGGGTGAGCCTTCTGGTTTATATCTTCAAGACTGTTCAGCATTTGCACCTAACACCACTAAGAGACAGTTTGCAAAGGACTTGAATACACCACTGCTTTTTAATCACATGAGAAACACACAGATCTATATAATAACATTCCATAAAATGTCAGTATGTGTGACTTTGAAGCCTGAAGTGTCGGAGTCAGTAATGCAAACAGCAGCAATATTGTTCGGGTCACTTTTTGTTCAGAATATCACTAGGTTGAATCATCGTTGGGTTTCATGGTCTGTTACTATCCAATGTTTAAGTTCTCAGCCATTTTGACTTTACAAATTATACCCATGCAGTGTACAGCTACAAGAAGACATGTATCTTTGTCATGCCAAGAGTCCTAGAGCACTGTGATATCAGAAACAACAACCATCACCACCCTTATTCTACAGCTAATTTTCATTGAACAATTTCATAGGTTGTATGAGGGACACTGCAGATGGGGGATTACTTAGCCCAACTACCACAGTTCTTCAAAACCTTCCACACAATAAGTACAACCAACAAACACACATAGACCCTCACTGTGGCACATACCCCCTTATTCAGCATCCACTGAACTACCAGCACAGCACAACCTCCCCCACAATATCCTTAAACATTACTCTGAGGCCTAGAATATCTGCTGAGTCAGTGTGAAGTCATGGAAACAGCTACAAGAATGGCCAAGAGTCCTTTTTGTCTAGATTATCACCGGGTTCAATCACCACTGATATTTATAATCTATTACCATCCAATTTTTAAATTCTCAGCCATTTTAAACTTTTTTACACGCGTGACTTTATGAATTCCACCTGTGCAATAGCATGGACTTTCAGTTACCAGCACAAAAATAATAAATCCTACACACATTTCCCTGACTCAGTTTCCTCACCACTCTGCAGCATATTTTGGACTGGGGTCAGGATCTGGGGCTGACCAGCACCCTTCTGTTGCAGTGCATCACTTCTGTGCTGAAATATTAAACCTTGTCCCTCAACTCTGCTACTCTAAACTTGGTCAGTACATCCCATTCCTATCTCTATTCAAGTTTTTCTAGTTTATATGTCCCACCACCCATTGTTCTGCTGTAACTTTCCATTGTTGCTAGACTTCCTACAGATCAAGCTGACTGAATTGGTTTCCCAACTCTGGCACCTTCCTTAGCATAACTATTGTGTGGTCAAATCAAAGTACTCCCCATTGTTCTCAGTCTGGGGAAGACATGATACAACCTAGTCAGCAATAGTGGAATCCACATAGAAGTTCATGATGCAGCAATTTTTCATAGCAACAACTTCATAATATAAACCAGAATTCATAAGCTGCACATACAGATTTCCTAAATCATTACACAGGTGTAATTATGTTTTTACTCAAGTATCAGAGGGGTAGCCGTGTTAGTCTGGATTTGTAGAAGCGACAAAGGGTCCTGTGGCACCTTATAGACTAACAGAGGTATTGGAGCATAAGCTTCCGTGGGTGAATACCCACTTCTTCAGATGCAAGCAGTGGAAATGAGTGCCCCTGGACATTTCCACTGCTTGCATCCGAAGAAGTGGGTATTCACCCACGAAAGCTTATGCTCCAATACCTCTGTTAGTCTATAAGGTGCCACAGGACCCTTTGTCGCTTCTATGTTTTCACTGGATCACTTTCCATAAGAGGCAGGCAGTCAATATTAGCACTAATTGAAGCTTCCCAGTGTGCTTCACAGTTCGTTCCAGTTAGACTACGATGAAGTAGTTTAGTAAAGAGGTATCAAAGAAGTGTGATTGTGGCAATGTCTGCATTTGAAAGGAGCTGGCTAGCTCCAGGTCCTTATCTCTACCAAATAATTGGAAAGAAACTACCTATGCTAGTTTGTGGATCTTCTGCAGCAGCTTCAGATACATGTTGAACAGGAGAGATAAGACTGATCTCTGTGCCATTCTGCAGCTGTGGGCTTAGGGGACGAAGAGTGACTGCCCATAACTACCTTCTGAGAATTCTCTGATAAAGGATGAATGGAACCACTTCACAGTAATCCCATCTCCACCCCAACAGGTTTTAGAGTCATGTCAACAGCACTTCTTGGCTCATGATATTGAACGCTGCTAAAACATCTATGAGTGATATACTAGCAAGGAGATCTCATTTCTCTGTTCATTGCCACAAGGGGATACTAAATTGACCCCAGAGACTAATGCCCTTTCCATGTAGTCTCCAGGTCCAAAGCCTAATTTATCAGCATCCGAAGAATCAAAGAATGCCAGGTGCTGTTGGAGTTGGCCTGCCACCATGTTTCTCAATGATGTTTACTATGAAAAAATAGATTAGCAATAGGGCAATAGCTTCCAACGACATTTAGATGCAAGACAGTTTCTCGAGGAACAACTACACCACTACCTATCTGAGGGCTGGTGACAAGTTGGCCTTCCTTGAGTCAGCTTTTATGATCCCCATTAACAACAGGCCCAGACATTCTCCACTGTTTTTCCACTAGCCACAAAAGGCATGGATCCAAATTGTAATTGGTCAAGACAGTTTCACACAGAACATCAAAAACCTCTGAGACTGGATGAAGCTTAGTCAAGAAACCTGTGGTAATTCCCTCCTACCTTGATATACTTCTATAGCACCAGAGAGGCCATCCCAAATGCAATCTATCTTATTAGCAAAGTAGAGAGAGAGCGGTTATACAGAATGAAAAATCTTAGTAGATGGGGCGGGAGGGGGAGGCTGAATTAAAAAAAAAAAAGAAGCTGAAGTGGATCTTCTTGGACCATGACACTCACAAGTAGAAAAAGTGAACAAGCTTGAAAAAACACTTTGCAAGTCACTTTTAAATACAGTTAATACTACAATATCATAGTCAGAGAAAAATATTTTCCACAAACTTCAGTTCATTGCTGAATGCTGCTGTTTTGCAAGCTCAGACATGCATGCACATCTCTGACATGTCATATACCATTACAAAATTTGCACAGCACAACAAGTTTCTAATCTCAGACAAATGTTCATAGGACAATACATGTCTTTCAAATACTTGTTAAAACTCCAATTAAAAGCACATAACATAGTTGTACAGACTTTATTCTGTGGATAGAGGTTTTCATTACAGCATGAAAATATAAGATCTACCATGCTACTGATCAACAGAGATTGAATCTTGAAATATGCTGGTTATGTGAGATTTCCCATATCAGTTCCATTACCAAATCAACTAAATCTGTGCTCGTATTTTAAACGGTTCATAAGCACTACAGGCCAAATAATCTAGCTTTGTTCAGCTGAAAGACTCCAACTAAAGTCAATATGCAGTTTGCAGAAGTAAGGAATGCAGCTCTTATATATTCTCTTTTTTTTTCAAAAATAGACAAAACATGTTTCTGCTTGACAAAATATATTATTTATTTTGTAGACGTCCACTGATTTAATACCTCACATAGTTAGTGTTACAACCCTGGATGAGCCCCGCCTCATCGCTACTCACCAGGTTGCTTTACTTGGATCTAACCTACCAGATGGGATCCCATGTACTCTTAGCATGGCTGGGTTTGAGCAGAGTCTAGGCAAGGTCTCTGGCTCTCAGCATACTCTTGGAGCACAGATCCTTCTTCTAGCTGCCCCCACCACCACAACCATCACCACCCGCCTTCTTAGAGAAATGAGATTCTTCCCTGAATTGCAATCTGAGATGGAGGCAAAAAGACAACAGTGAAGCACATTATTTTGTTTTGTGAATGCTATCTTAAGTGTAAAATAGAGTGTATAATTTGATATAAATGTGTACAGACATACATTAATCTGTCATAATTATGTTGAATTGTGTTTTGTCTGTTAAGAAAAAAAAACTGCAACTACAAATACCATGAGTGTAGTACCACTTCAGAAGTTTGAGATAATACAAAGTCTAGTTTTTAAAGCAGATGGAAGCCAGAATTCCTGGCTTATTATTTAACAATAATACAGAAGTTCGTAGGGACTCCATTGTGTTAGACACCATACTGACCGTAACGAGGTGGCACACACCTCTCATGAGCACCCCCGTGGCTGAGTGAGGGTGCCTGCACTTTCTCTCTGCCTTGTAGTGAATCTTCAGCAATTCAGAACTTTGGACAAGTCTCTCTCAGTCTGTATGTGAAATAACAAATAGATAAACTCCTTCCTGGGTATAAGTCCAACAGGAGGCCTATCCCAGTACCCCTCAGTTGGTCTTCCTGCAGCCCTTCTGGGCTAGCCTTCAAATAGTTCCTCAATCTTCAAACAGTCCCAGCCATTCTGGTGTGGGGTGGTGCCCCCATGGCTCCCTCCCCAGAGACTCTTCACCCTTCTGGGCCTTTCTGGCCCCAGTTCTTTCAGCTGGGCCACTGAACAGTTCATCTTCTGGGGGTGTATCACAGCTCAACATTCAGGCCACTTCCTCAGTGACTAATGTTGGGGGGACGGGACACAGGCCACTTCATCACATGCATAGAAGGGAACACACAGAAGTAAGATGTTTTCTGAGTGTATATATACATCCCACCGCTGTGTGTTCCACTCTATGCATCCGGAGGTGGGATGTATATATACACACAGAAAACATCTTACTTCTGTGTGTTCCATTCTATGCATCCGATAAAGTGGGATATAGCCTACGAAAGCTTATGCTGAAATAAATGTGTTAGTCTCTAAGGTGCCATTCTTAGAGGTGCCATTCTCCTGTTCTTTTTACTTGGAAGATTGAGTCCTTTGGTAGCAATTCACAGCTAAGCTGCTAAGTGCCTGACATATCCTACAGCTACATTCAACCTATCAGTTATAGGTCAATGTTGTTCAGTGCATAAAATGTTCATCTTGCAAACTTTGGCATGAATTATCAACCAAGGCACTGCATACACCCTTTCCCTTCTTTTTTGGGCACAGCCCACCCCACCCTCTAACAACAGAGTAAGGACTTCACAATGGATTTTTAAACCCTAAGAAAGATATACAGATACTTAGAGCTATCTGTGTGTATTTATAATCCTGTACAATTCTTAATCTTTTATTGGTTGAAGTTAGCACAACACCTGTTAGGAATTGTGCCACTCAACCAAGTGCCACAATAGCTACACACAGATGATAAGTTACAGTTATATTTAGGAGAAATCCATAGCCCATGCAATAATGGCTTTAAATAATCTTTAATGGACTGCAAATGTACGGCAGATTTTTAATTCACCATATAAAATTCCAATGTTAAATTTGACATAGCATTATGAGAAAATTTAAAAGAACAGACCTACTTGCTGATCCTGGTCTGAGTCAGTAAATATGACAGAAATCAGGTCAATCAAGTCATTCATGACTTGTTCCTACAATCCATGCAGCTGTAAAACGGTTACCAAAAGTAAATGTTTAAAAGCAGGATTATGCCCTTAAATACTCATTTGTGTTGTCACAATTTTCAGATAGAAACACCACACCAAGTTTTGGCTATTCTTATTAAGAAAACCAAATTGGAAATATGTAATGTGTAGTGCTCAGTTTTCTTTCCTAAGATACAAACATGGGTAAGCACTCTTAAAAGCATAGTCAGAGAAAAGACTTAAGTTTCCAGAATATTTTAAAGGTGTCAGTTTTTTGGGTTTTTTTTTAAGTAAGCATGGTTCTGCTGTTTTATTTATCAAAGTTAAGCTCTGGCTATACATTGACTTGCAGCAGATATTCTATTAATAACAAGACAAAAAATCAATACTCTGGGGTTTTTTTTATTATTCAGGCAGGATATGAAACTATAATAAACCCGAAGTAAAATTTATATTTAAACAATCTTGTATTTAAGAGCATTTTTTTCTTTAGAGCCCTTTTCTAACACTGCTGCTATATTTTTATTTATGACCTGGGAAAAACTTTAGCTATGCTCTGAGAACCCCCAAAATCCTAAGAGACCTGCAAGCAAAGAAACTTTTATCAGTACATCTGGAAGTGAAAAGGAAGTACCAGCCCATTGGACCACCACCTATTACTTGTTTGACAGCCATGAGTAAACGGATGAGCAATCAGACAATGGGCAAACATGATGGGGTCATCCTTGCTGTAGACCTGTGAAATCTGATAAAGCACAAGATTTTACAGCCTTGACAATTAAGGATTCAGGAAGTGAGTGGAAGGAAGACAGGCACTGTTGAGGAGTTTTCCCTCCTTCAGCTTTTTTGCAAAATGACTTGAAATTTTAGATAAAACAGTCTGTAGATAAACTCCCTTCAAACTCTAAGGACAAGAGAAGATTAATATCATATATCCTGTTTCAGTCTAGGTCAGTGGTGGGCAACCTATGGCCTGCGGGCAGCACCCAGCCCATCAGGGTAATCCGCTGATGGGCCACAAGACAGTTTGTTTACATTGACTGTCGGCAGGCATGGCCATCCGCAGCTCCCAGTGGCCGCAGTTCACAATTCCCAGCCAATGGGAGCTGCAGGAAGTGGCCCAGGCCACAGAGACGTGGCCACTGGGAGCTGCGGGCGGCTGTGCCTGCCGACAGTCAATGTAAACAAACTGTCTTGTGGCCCATCAGCGGATTACCCTGATGGGCTGGGTGCTGCCCGCGGGCCGTAGGTTGCCCACCACTGACCTAGACTTTTAATTTTCCAACAGAAATGAACTCCTACAATAAGTCAATTCTACTCAACACCACAATGCACACTGGGTGCTTTAATGGCATGCCTTTTGTCCTTGATTTCAAATTAAATCAACTTTTTTGGTCTCTTCTTCCTTGGGAGCTACTCTTTAGGAAACTGTTACTCTAATGATATATATAAACATTCTCTTACAGTCACTGACAATACACTGGGCTATTGTAATTTATCATCAGAGAAAGGAAAACTGATTAGGTATTATTTAAAAGTGGGCATTATCTATTAAAGAGAAGTTCCAGGAGCAAACTCGGATTAACAGTAGAAAACAGGTCAGTAAGATACAAGTTGTCCTTTAAGCTGCTTTCCTGGAATTTGATATCTACGGTGATATGAATTCAGTTTCACGGGCTCTATTTTTGGCACCATAGTGCCAGAGTTGAAGTCCTGGATTACTAAAAGAGATGGTGTTATCTGATTTTTGAATGAATATATGCAAAACCAAGTCATAAGTTTTCACTTGCATCTATTATAACTGACTCATCACTCTCTCAGTTGATAACCAGGAGAATAACTTTTTTTTCAAGTGTGTAATTATTTAGCAAACAAACTCAATAGCAACTATATACATATAGGACATTTGGGACACAACTAGAAACATATGGGACACACAGGAAATTTATTACACCATGGAACTTTAATACTGAAGAACAAATTTAGCCCTATAAACCAACTGTCTTCAGTGGGAGCACTAATTTTAAAGTTAGTTGTAAAACCGGGATTGCTTCCACCCCCGCCCCCACCCCCGCTTTTTTTTCAAACTTTTTCTCAACGAATGACCAGCCTGTCTTATTGGCTGGAGGAGGTGAGTAAACAAGCAAGTAATACCTTTCTACAGGGATTAGCCTACTATATTCTTCTTCACCAGCACCCTACTGAGAGCCAGGGAACCTCATCGTCTTCTTTATAAGTAAAGTGCATGTGATTAGGAGATCTTCACTGGCTTTACTAGGAAACTGTTGCTGTAAAGGTTCATGGGAGTCACTTAAATGAGCTCCCCTTCTGGTACTCCCTAGTCTCCCTTCCAGTCCTTCCAACTGCTGTATTGCCGTTGATGACAGCTACATGAAAGTGATTACAATCCCAACCTATGTTTAGCAATGGTGCATGAATGGAGTACAAGGAGAAAATAGCATCAACATGGAGTAACCAGAATCAACAAAGAACGGGAGAACAGCAAAGCATCAGCAAAGAAGAAGGTGGTTACTCGCATCACTATAGAAGGGAATGGAATGAAGGAGCATCAACATGATGCACTGCGGTAAGGCATTTCCAGAGAATCCTTTCTCAGAATGCACTCAGGCCAAAATTTTCAAACTGGATATCTAAATCAATATTTAGGCTGCTAAATAAGACTGTTTTGATTTTGAAAGTTGCTGAACACCTGTATTTTCATTTGGCTTCAGTGTGATTAATGGGTGCTTGGCACTATCTGAAAAAATACATCTATATTTAGGTGGATAAATATGAATTTAAAAGCCTAATTTTGGACACCCAAGGTTTGGTCTAAGTAAATATATCTACATTAAGTTGTTTAAAATGTGCAGATATGGGCAAATATAATCCAAATTTCACTTTAGGAAAAAAGAGGGGTTTTTTTTTAAAAGAGGCTGAGAGAAAGAAACATCACAGTATGTCAAAGCAGCTGCTCAAGAAAGCAACAACAGACAGTGGCAGGGAAAAAAAAGTCACTGCAGCTCCGCAAGGAGGGCAATATTGTTCTGCCTGTAGTTGAAATGTGTGTGTGAAAATGTGAGTGTTGAACAACGTATTGTAACGAGGGATGAAGTCTTTTCTCAGATATACATATTTACCTCTCATTGCAGTCAATGGTGGTTGCACATGTACATGCCTCTGGGGAGAATTTGGCTTTGCAATTTTAGATAGGTAGGTGTCAAAGGCATTGTTTCCCACCAGAAATAAGAGCAAAGACGAAGTAGTCTTTTTTTTAAAAAAATTATTTTGTTCTATTCTCTCATTAGGGATACAGATGACTCCTACTGTAGTTGTACTGAGTGGTGAAAAAATAAACATGCATAGCCTATGTGATTTATTATGTTCTTCAGAGGCTGAAAAGTAATTTCATAACTAAACTTTGGGCTTGAATTTTATATCTAGTTATTCAGTTAGGCTGAATGGCAGATCTTCTGGAGTAAATGGGCTAGTTTTTTCTTTCCGTTGCACCACTGTAAATCTGGAGCAATACTACTCAAGTCAATAAACTTGTCTACACTAGGGATATTTTTTAAAAAATGCCACCATTGCTAGCACCAGTTAAGCTCCACTGATATTAACAACATCGGGAGTCAATGTGGATGATCTCTGGCAGCCATTTTCAGCACCAAGCTGCTTAGACTTGCCCTGAGCAGGTTAGGTGAGAGGTTGCTTAAAATGCCAGTAGCAGCCATCCTACTTGAGGGCTTCCAGCATGCTTGCGCTGGTGGAACTGAAGCAACCTAGAAACATCAGCTAAGGTTTTAAAGAGGCATCCTACCCCACAATGGACACCAGTATTGTCTCATTATTTTGCATGCTCACCATTATCCATGTGCTTCAGAGGGGAGAGGCTACATGTTCCATACTGGTAAACCCAGCTTCTCGTAGGCACATAGCAGCAATAGCCAAGGCTTTGAGAAATCCCTGAAAATGCCTGTCACATTTCATAAACTGTTTAGTTTAATACAGAGGAAACTAGTGTTAGAAAAGAAGCATCAGAATTCACCCTATCTATGCACTCACAACACATACAGAGATCATGATGTGATCGTTACTGCAGGGCCCAGGATAGCAGTCCTTCCTCAGGCAAAACTCCCATTGATGCTGGTGAGAGATTTGCTTGAGTAAAGAGTGAGCACAACGTGCTGATTAGGGCCCATAATTATAGGGGAAAGTGTTTGATGATTAGGATATCCTGCCTCCTCCCTATCACGTAACTCTGACTACTTAAACAAATACAGTGTTGTATGATTTACACTCCTTAAGGTTAATTAGACTCCTTTTCATATTTCCTTTCAAACCAGAATAAGTTTTCAAACATTTTTAAAGGGACAGTTAAGGCCAGTTCTTCTCAGAAACATCATTGTGTTATCTCACATCCAGTATATGCAATGAAGGGCATGTGCTTGCATGTATGTGTGTGTGAGAGAGAGAGAGAGAGGGATTTTGTAATATAAACATGCATCTCTCAAAAAAGAAGAAATATATTTTAATGGAGATGAAATTGGCAATACTTAACATGCTTATGTCAGTTTGAAAAAAATATTCATTGGCTTGGTTTAAGATCAGAGATTCCCACATTGGCTGTGTTGTGAACAGTCCCCTAGAAAAGCAAAACAATGACTTGCTGGATGAAGCTTTAGGGATGGGTGTTGATGAAAAGGTTTCCTTGTATTATTTTCATTGTGTTTCCTGCTTGTCTCATCACTGATTATTGAGTGGAGAGCCAGAAAATACACGGTACTTTTAAGAAACATCTTGGGGAATTATTTCCTCTGAAACTTTCACCTCAAAATTGCTCATCTGTTTATTTGTAGTACTGTAGTATCTGAGTGCCTCACAATCTTTAATGTATTTTTCCTCACAATACCCACTCAAAATTGTCTTCACTGCAATTGGTAACAAAATGGGCCTGGGACGGGGGAGACCACTAAAGGCTGTATTGTGACCCTCTTACTCACATTAGTGAGCAGTCATTTACCTCACCAGGGACTAGTCACATGAGCAACTACTGTCCAGTGTGATTTAGGAGGCGCATAATCTGGCCCTAAATAGCAGTAAAAATCACCAGTGTAAGTCTGTGACAATTTTTATTTTGTCTGTGGTCGCTCGAAAAGGCTCAAATCAGAACTGGGCAGAACAGAACTGCTAGATGAAACCACAACTAGTTCTGGCTAGAAATTTAATAAGTATTTCACAAGTATTTAGATACTTGGGACTATGAGCCACCCATGGGCATTTCAGGTATTTTGATACTCTGGCCTATAGCTATTAGCCATTTCTGAATATCCTCTGGGTATAAAAGTGAGAATGTAGTGATTATCATTATTTCCTTTTATTTATGCACAAAGGTAATGGGCCAAGGATTATTCTGTATATCCATCAACAGCTTCTAATACCGATGACCATGATCTATAATCTACTACCCTGTGGGTATTTGCTAGAGTTGTCAGAATGGACCTTCAATGGAATCACTCCTTCCTCTTCAAAATATGGTAAAGGGGTAGTGCTGGGTCAACTGCTCATCATTCTTGAGGACTCTTGCAGGTAAAGTTCTATACGTTTCCATGTGTACGGGAAGCCACTCAGGGGATATCATGCAATGTTTTGGGCTGCAGCATCTATCTGCTAGCAAGACTCACCTTTTTTAAAACCTAGATTCTACAATCTCATTACACTCCCACTGTCTAATTGAGATAGGAATCCTAATGTAAGCAAACAGGCTGCCTCTCAATCCAGATAATTTTGAAGTAATTCTTGTTGGAGGGCGTTACATTCCATTTGAATGTGAGGGTGAGAGAGGAGTTTGAAACTTCTATTGAGGGTGTACTACATAATCACCTTTAACCAAAATGGTATGTAGCCTGGGAGTCCTCTATAATCTTCCCCATGAGTCTTACGGTCTCAGATAGGGGAGGCCCACTGTGTATTTCACCTAATATGCTAGTCAAGGAACTGTAACATTTCCTCTCAGATACAGACCTTGCAATGGTCTTCCATACTTTTGTGACAACAAACTCTCAGCTTACATAAAATTTCCTTCCAGGTTTAATTACTGTAATGAGTTCTGTTTAGGTCTACCCTTGAAGTCCACCAAGAAGCACCAGTGGGTTCAGAGTGCAGCTACCTATTTCCTAAGTGAAGCAGGCTGCTGTGAATGAATAACACCTGCATTTAAGCATCAGAATTGGCTTCATTTTTATATCTGGATGCAGTTTGTATTGTTGGTGATAATTTAACCCCCTAAATTATCTGGAACCCAATCTAAAGCCTATTTCTGCAGTTAAGATTAACTGGAAGCCTTTTACGATAAGAACAGATGCTTTGAACACTCCAGGCGAGATCCTCCTTTCGCTTAAACCAGGAATAACTTCACTGAATTCAATGAAATTGCACTACTGTAAAACTGGTGTAAGTGACAGGAGATTCAGACAGGGTTCTCTGAATTGCAGACCCTTCTCTTTGGAATACATTTGTCTTTGTAGTCTATCAGAACCTAAGGCTAATTACTTTCATGGCATGATGAAGGGCCCAATTTATTTAAGTTTGCAAAAAGGCATACATAATTGCTGTTTATTTTTGTAATGGAAACACCCAGACTGCCATGGTGATAGACACTATAGAAATTAATGAAATAATATCCTGTGACTGCCAGGTGAATCTTCGTTTACTGTCTACTCAAGAAGGGAATGGCAGAGTCTTGGTTGGACATAGTAAAAGGTTAAAAAAATGACTTCTTGATTGAAAATATGGATATAGTCTTATACTCTGAGAAGATGACTGATCACAATAATTGTCCTGTGCTTGTATTTAGAAGCTCCTCTTCTCATATCAGTTTTTAGCTGTAATGTAAAAAGGGCTACAACACAGTAGTTCAAGCAGAGTTAAATCTTTGGTTTCTATGTTCTGATGTTTATTCGTATCCAGGTTGTCGTTTAATCAGCTGCTTATGTTGTGAACCCATTTATTACTGCCAGGATAGCCATAATCAAAAGGTGTAATGTGAATAAAACATCAAAATAGATTAAAAGTTAATTCATCAGCCAAATATGAACTTCTATACAATAGAAGAATGTAATTGTTTAAGGGTCTGGTGTTGTGATTAGCTTGATTGTCTTTCCGGCTTCACTTCAATAATTTATTATCTCAGTTTCAGATTCAATAAATCTGATGGGGAATAGGCATCCACTTCAACTGAATTTGTTTTGGCATTGCATTCAACAAAAGGTAAGTTCATTTACCTGCTATAGGATGTATAGTTACTAGAGGATATGCCATCATTCAGTCATTAAATCTCTCTCCAAAGCAATAATGTTTGCCTTTCATTACTTTATTAAGTTTATTAATTTTTCTGAGTATACTTTCTAATCCATCTCATAAATTTGTTTAATACCAATGTAAACCAAAATTACCTGAGAAGTCACCTAATTTCTGAGAACTCCTAGAGGGCAGCATATTCAGTTAGACCCTATTATACAAAGGAAAGATGGTTTCACGCAAGATTTGTTTTAAAAGCAAAACTGTTACTGCAGAGCAATAACTTGAATTTTGCAGGACTCAAATCTAAGCTCCCCTCTCCACTACTCTAGTGACCTCAGACTATCTTCCTTCTCCACACACAACTACAACATGTCTCGGTGGTAGTGCTGCTGAAAAGGATCTGGGCATTACAGTGGACCACAACTGAATAGGAGTTATCAATGTGATGCAGCTGCAAAAAAAGGCTAATATGATTTTTGCGGATATTAATAGGACTGTTGTATGTAAGACACAGGGGGTAGTTGTCCCACTCTACTCAGCACTGGTGAAGGCCCAGCTGGAGTTCTGTGTCCAATTACGGGCACCACAATTTAGGAAGGATGCAGACAAACTGAAAAGAGTCCAGAGAAGAGCAACAAAAATGATAAAAGGTTTATAAAACCAGACCTACGAGGAAAGGTTGAAAAATCTGGGCCTGTTTACTCTGAAAAGGAGAGTGACCTGATAACAGCCTTCCAATATCTTAAGGGCTGTTATAAAGAGGACAGTGATCAATTGTTCTCCATGTCCACTGAAGGCAGAACAAGTAGCAATGGGTTTAATCTGAAGCGAGGGAAATGTAGGTTAACTATTAGGAAAAACTTTCTAACTATGAAGGTAGGTAAGCTCTAGAACAGGCTTCCAAGGGAGGTCATGGAGTCCCCATCATTGGAAGTATTTAAAAAGCAAGTTGGACAAACACCTGTCTGAGATGGTCAGAGATGTTTATTTGGTCCTGACACAGTACAGAGGGCTGGACTTGATGACTTCTCAAGTTCCCTTCCAACCCTACATTTCTGTGATTCCTCTATCACAGAAAGTAAGGCAAATCTAATATCTGATCTTTTCTCTCTACATACACTACTAAAACTTGTGTCCAAGCTTTAATGATCTCATTTCCAGACTACTGCAGCCTTCTCCTTTCTGGCCTTTATGACTGCAACCTCACCCCTCTCAAACCCATCCAAAATACTGCTGATAAGATCATCTTCCTGATCCATTACTCTCCTTTTGTAACATTTCTTGTCTTTACCTATAAAGCTTTTTTAAAAAATTAGCTTTACTTACCATCCTAGGCAGACCGTTGTAAACTCAGGGAGTTGGTAGGTAAGGTCCCATGGGAAGCATCTCTAAGAGGAAAAACAGTTCAAGAGAGTTGTCAATGTCTCAAAGAGACATTATTAAGAGCACAAGAGCAAACTATCCTGCATAGGAAAGATAGGAAGCATGGCAAGAGACCACCCTGGCTTACCCAGAAGTTCTTCAATGATCTGAAACTCAAAAAAGAGAGTCTTACAAAAAGTGGAAAATGGGTCAAATTACAAAGGATGAATATAAACAAATAAACAAAAGTATGTAGGGATAAAATTAGAAAGGCAAAGGCACAAAATGAGATTAAATTAGCTAGAAGCATAAAGGGTAACAAGAAAAAAAACATGTATTTTACAAATACATTAGAAGCAAGAGGAAGATGGAGTACAAGGTAGGCCCATGACTCAATGAGATGAGGAAAAACAATCACAGAAAATGTGGAAATGGCAGAAGTTCTAAATGACTTTTTTGTTTTAGTTTTTACCACAAAGGTTAGTAGCGATTGGATTGGATGTCTAACATAGTGAATGCCAGTGAAAATGAGGTAGGATCAGAGGCTAAAATAGGGAAAAGGACAAGTTTAAAATTACTTAGACAAATTAGATGTCTTCAAGTCATCAGGGCCTGATGAAATACATACCAGAATACTCAAGGAGCTGACTGAGGAGATATCTGAGACATTAGCAATTATCTTTGAAAAATCATGGAAGACAGGAAAGATTCCAGAGGGCTCGAAAAGGGCAAATATCGAGCCAATTTATAAAAAGGAAGTAAGGACAACCTGGGAAATTATAGATCAGTCATCTTAACTTCAGTACCCAGAAAGATAATGGAGCAAATAATTAAGCAATCAGTTTGCAAACGCCATGAAGATAATAAGGTGATAAGTAACAGTCAGCATGGATTTGTCAAGAACAAATTGTGTCAAAACAACCTAATAGCTTTCTTTGACAGGGTAACAAGCTTTGTGGATAAAGGGGAAAGCAGATGATGTGGTATTTCTTGACTTTAGTTAAGTACCCTTAACACCTTTGTGTCAACTGTCCGTAATGGGCCATCTTGATCATCACTTCAAAAGTTTCTTTTCCCGGCTGATAATAATGCCTTTCAATTAATTAGCCTTTTACAGTTGGTATGGTTACTTCCACCTTTTCATGTTTCTCTGAATGTATAAATATCCTCCTACTGTATGTTCCATTCTATGCATCCGACGAAGGAGACTGTAGTCCACGAAAGCTTATGCTGAATTAAATTTGTTAGTCTCTAAGGTGCCACAAGTATTCCTTTTCTTCTTGAAGAGTTGTTTCTGCAAATATCTGCTTTTGTCTTGAACGTGACAAAGAAAAGCGTTTCCTAAATATTAATACTGCTTTACTCAATGACACTACAAAACACACTATCCTGCTCTACTGTAATACATGATTCTTCTGAAATTTTTGGCCTCTGCAAATTCTATGAACAGGGTGCTACAGTTGCATTCCTAAATCAATATTTACATGTTTAAATAGAAATGGTCTCATTTTCAAAATCGCTGAGCCCCCACAATTTTCAATTAAGGTAATGGGAGCTACAGATCAACTGTTTTGAAAACGAGGCCAAATTTAGGTGCCTAAACATGGATGTAGGAGTCTAACTTCTTAAGTATTCAAATTTGAAAATCTGTGTCTAAATCTTCAGTCATTTAGGCAAAATGGGCCCATAACTTACACAGTTTATTTACTTTTAATATAGGTGACGAAGCACCCTTATCTTAAAATTATATTCCCTCTTAATTTACTTCCCTTTTATACCTCCATCTGTCTTCAGTGTGCAAGATATATTTTCTTTGTACAATCACTGGTGGGCTCTTAAATTATAAATGACATACAACATATATCACCATTTCTATCACCTCTGAATTTGACTCGATCCTCATGGAAGTCTTATACATATTTCAGGATGAAATTGGCACAACATATTATTCTGAACACATGTAAAGATTTTTGGTTTTACTCAGGTTTTTTAGGGAGGCACAGGCGTAGCCTGTTTGCATGTCTGCTGTTTATAGACAATACTGACATAGTTAAAGCTGGTCTGTGAAATGTTCCAAAATTAGATACTTTTCATGACAACTAAACTTGAAACATACCTGCCAATTTTCAACAAGTCACTGTGAACTTAGTTAACAGACATGAGTAGAAACATACGTTGTTGTTAAAGTATCCAGAGTATCTTCCAAAGAATACAAAGTAGGAATGCCTCGCTACATATTTCAAAACAGCAGAACTCAACATAGCCCACTCACTTTAGGCATGATCTTGAAGATCTAGCAAGATAATCTTGTACTTTACACCAAGGCTTGGATGACAGCTAGGGCACTTACATCTTATGTAGGGCCAAACAAGGAAGAGAGTGCTTGGGAGGGCTGTTCACCACGAAAAACTCATTTTTTCTAATGGGAAAAAAAAATCTTTACCTATGTTGTCCTTAAAATCCTAAGTCAGTTCCTTATTTATGTGCTTTACAAAACAGAGTAAGACCTCTTAAGTCATCTAGTCCATCTCCCTGTTGATGCAGAATGGTTTCCTTCACTATATTCTCCTGTGCTATATTGCTCTTTATAAAATGATCCAAAACAATGGCATTTCCACCACTTTCCAAGAAAGACAATTTCTCAGGCCTCGTCATTTGTAAAAATTCACTGATAGTCTATGTGTTCCCTTTCTTAATTTCATACAAGTTACTACAAGGTCTATTCCCTTGGATAACTATAAAAAAAATGTCCTCTTCTTCAGCTGGGTTTTCATCTTTCAGATATTTGTAGAAACTTCTCTCTCCATTCATCATTTGTTCACCTAAATATATTTAGATTTTTTTCTTCCCTCTAAGTAAACTTTCTTTCCACATAAGTCAAGATCTTTCCCCATTTTTATTTCTCTGCTGAATTTCCTGCTATCTACATCCAATGTTCTAGGTGAATTTTCATCATTCTTAAGGAGAGGGCCTGTCATCTCCGTGCGCAATGACATAATGTGGCCCAAAGTAAAAAACAGTATTTGTGGTTTTGCCACAGTACCACATGGCAAGCTAATAACTATTTAAATTACAACCACCATTAGTTTTCTTTCAGAATTACTGTTTTCCAGATATTTCCTTTTTCTAGAATATCTGAACTTCAAATTAATTTTACTAGATAGCAACTTACCACAAATCTAAAATTAAAAGTTGTTTCAGTATATGCTGTACATATTAAAACAAGACATACTAGATCCCAAATACCTGTACTTCTGATTCACTCTGAAGCACAGACAGCAGAAAAATGTGACAATGACCTGACAAGATGTACTTGATCAATGAGTCAGATTTAATTCTGTCTGGTTATTCGTGTTCATTTACGCCATCTTTTGGATCTCCAATTCTCAGTCAGATTCTTCTTACATAACCTCATTTTGCTGTATTTTGAGTCATCTCAAATCTTTAAAAAATGAAAGAATGAGATTCAATTTCTTCTGAAGGCATTGTTGCTAGAGTCACAGAAAATATTTTGATGCATCTCCCTTTAAATTTCCAGACAGCTATTTTTTGTTTAATTACTATAATCTTTATCTTCTCCTTTCTCATTCTGCTGCTAATACGTCACCTTCAACTTTCCTGCCTCTGCTCCCAGAAAATGATTGTACAGAGATTTCTAAAACCTCTTACAGACATCTCTCATTCTCCTTCTAAATGTGTCAATATTGATTTACTGGCATAGCTCCATTGAAGCCCAGGAAGCGGATTTACACCGGCTGAGGATCTGGCAGTGTATGTGCTACTAAATAGATTTCCATTCTGAATAAAAGAAATTGGAAGTCAGTGTAATAATGAGCCTCTTTTCTCTCAGCTAAAACTGATTCCAAGCTTTCTTTGTATCCCTCGGAGTCTGACTGCCTTTTGGGGGTTTCCAGGAACTTATGAACAATACCACTTATGTGCATAAGGCACTCATACACTATGCACTCTCTTTTTAAAATTGAAGAGGCTAGTGCTCCAAATCCTAGTTTTTATTTTCTCAGCAAACAATTTGAAAGATGGTGGTGTTAGTTCTGGTGGATAACTGTTCACCAAAGCTTACTGGTGACAAAGTAAAAGTACCTGGACACTATTTATACAAATATAAATATGAAATTACTAATATTTTATTTCAATTACCCTTATCCTCCCTCAGACCACAGTATAACAGCGACAGAAGCCAATCCTAACCTTCCATTTTATCCTGCTAAATTCAGACCACAACCAGTATATAGAATCAGCTATCAATAAATGCGTACAAAATATAAGTAAGCAATTATTCCAGGATATATTCCTAGACAAAAAAGTTATTTTAGGACGGAGTTAAGTATCAAAAGTACATGCCAGTAAGATAAAACACATTACAGGGATGTTGTAGTTATCCCAAAATCATGCATTACATACTCAGGAAGTTCAAACATTATAAGGAATGCTCAATTAACGAACCCATACAACGGTAGCTCTACCTCGATGTGATGCTATGCAAGAGCTATATGATTATGATTCAGGTGTTTGTGGTCCCAGATTAGACTGAACTGATTTTTGAAGACTCCTTTTTTCCTTCATATTTTCTCCCCTCATGGTGTCACTACGTTGCGGTTGTTTGGGTGCCATAACTACTTATTTTGACCTTGGATTTCTTTTGAGTGTAACCTTAACTCTAACTAAACACCTTATTTTGGGATAATCAGAACATCTATGTAATGTGTTTTACCTTTAAATTACTGATATGTATTCTGAAATTTAACTCCATCTTTACATGGATTGATATTTTTTTTGTCTAGGACACACACACACACTTTACACTCTTATTCTATTCCCTACTCTTTTCCTCCAGGGATAATGGATCAAAATTATTTTTTCCATTTCACTGCCCTTCTCAATGAAGTCTGTATTCCCTACCGAATGCCTGCCCTTCAAGGAGCCCACAGGATTTTCTTTTCAGTTTTCTTGTCACTACTTCTACTTTGCTTTCCCATGTGCTGCATTCCAAAAAAGCCCCCTGGATGTAACCTCATGTTTCTCATCAACAAAATGTATGGCCACAGGTGATATTTTGTCCTGTCTTTGTATGGCACTTTTATGTTCTGTAATCCTTATTTTAAGTGTGTGTTTAGTTTCATCCACCCACAACACTCCAGCAGAACATTTAATCCCATAAATCACATGATCTATCTCACATGCAATTCTGTGCTTAATTCTCTACTTCTTCCCATTGTAAGAAGATGCCACAAAGTCATCCCTTTGAGAATTCACTTGAGTTGCCTGGAATAAAATGGGAGTTTAAATAGATTTTGCTATTGTAATGTTGTGGACTGAGTATAGTGATAGCTGAAATATTGCCATATAAAAAAATGTTAATCAGCTTTATAAAATGTTTGACTGGCAGGTTGTTATTGTCTTGCTTCTATTTTTGCATCTGCTATAGAACAATAGTTTCCTCTTTTTGTTCCATTTTATCCAAATGGGTCATAGTACTCTAGAAAACCTTGTCACCTGATTTGGCAAAACATGCTGTAAACCAACCTCAACAAAGCCAGTACTAAAAGTAGTACTTTGCATTCTATGGCATCTTCCAGCCCAGGATCTCAACTTGCTTTAACAAGCATTAATAAAGTAATCCTTAACAAGCATTAAGAAGTTAATCCCTTGTAATAAGAATGAATCATCTCCGTTTTACAGAATAGGAAATTGAGTCACACAGAGGATAAATGACTTTCCAAGGGCACATGAGGAATGGAACCCCAGCCTTCTGGTTTCCACTCCTGTGTCTTTTAAAAATGACTGCCCTTCCTGCATGTAATTTTTTTTAAATTTAATGTAAAGTGCCTATTGCCAGATAGAAAATATTGATACATTTAGATAGTAGCTTTGGTGCACTTCTGTAAAGAATTGCATCAGTTACATAGCTTAGTTAGCCACGTGAATAAGAACAATTGGAAAAGAGAATATATTACAAAAACTATATAGAAATATTTCAGTCATCTTAGAGAATCATAGAATTTGAATGGATAAGGACCTATCATCATACATAGTCCGTTGCAAGTCTAGGATTTCTTCCTGCAAATGTGAGCCTGTTCGGTATTAAACTGATTCCAATCTCCTATACAAGTCAATATAATAGGTCTAGGGTATTTAGACATTTGACTACAAAAATATTACCTTATATCATCTTAATTTAGAAATAGGCAAGCCAAGCATAGCTCAGAAACATTGCTTATCCCTTATTTTTTCATTATATTCTATCACAGTAATTCACAAAGTTTATGGACATGTTACCCAGTCACTCAGGGCTTGATCCTATGCTCAGTGAAATGAATGGAAAACTCCCCATAAATTGCAGTGGTATAGGATCAGGGATGCAGATATCAGATTCAAATCCCCTAATCTTCCCCCGTGTATTTTAAACTGTCAGAACGAACAAAACGGATGATTTTTTCAAGAGGGAATGGTCAAACCCAGTGCAGTGTTGCAGATAGAGAATCATTTAGTTACAAGATTTAATGTTCCATTGTGGTATAAAGATGAAACATGAAAGGCCTCTTGAAAACACACTGTGGGGACTTTGGGCTCAGTTCAACAAAGAAAACTGATTTCTTTAGCAATATTCTTTTTTAAAAAATAGGTTACATAAAAGTAATGGAGATGAAGAAAATGATCTTCATATTATCAAATTGTACATTTTTCCCACATTCAGTCACATTTTTTCCCGTTAAACCAGTGTTTGGCATTGTGATTTGTCTTTAAGCAGTGCTTACGAAGATAGTATTAAAAGTCTTAGTCTAACAAATGAGATTTCCTCTTATTGTGAAGAAGAGAACACTCCCTCTTAGTCACAGTCAGTGAAGTTGGGGGATAGCATACAGTTACAGGATTGTTTCTGCACTGTAGGTCTGACTGCCAAATTTGACAGTATTCAAATTCATCAAGTAATTACAGCAAGTTTCCTTTCTTCACTCTTTTAAAACATTGCATTTTTATGTGTGATGTACATTAATTAATAAAGAGAGGCAAATAAATGCTAAAACATGTTATACCATTGGGTTAAAAAACTGTAAACTTGACAAAGGTAAAATACAAACACTATTTTGGTATGTTGTTACAAGATTTGATTTTTAGTTAAAAAAAACCAACAACAATTTAAATCCTCAAATACTTAATCTGAATGTACAATACCAACTTGATATACAATTCATTTTTTAAAAATTGCATAGGCAGATACATTTTATGGTGATTGCTGTTCTCTACATATATATTGTCAGTGCTGATATTTGTACTACATGTTTCAGTTACATAAGGTAGTGGTCTAAATCTTCGAGCTGCATGAATAAAACTGGATTATTACATACAAGGTAATTCACTGGTTTCAAAAAAGTGCACCACTGATTTCAATAAGGTGCACCCTACTCAGGTAAATGCATCTTGACTCCAATATGGCATACCACCTACTTCTTCCTGTTGAAAATGCTGAACTTAAGGGTATGTCTTCACTACCCGCCGGATCGGCGGGTAGCAATCGATCTATCGGGGATCGATTTTTCGCGTCTCGTTTAGACGCGATTAATCGATCCCCGATCGCGCTCCCCGTCAGCTCCGGAAATCCACCTCATTGAAAGGCGGAAGCGGAGTTGACGTGGGAGCGGCAGTGATCAACTCGCCGCCGTCCTCATGGCCAGGTAAGTCGATTACGATACGCCGACTTGAGCTACGCTATTCACGTAGCTGAAGCTGCGTATCGTAGATCGACCCCCTCCCCTAGTGTAGCCCTGGGCTAAGAGTGTAAAAGCCCTCTTGGCTTTTGAGAACCCAATACGCTAGTGCTCATTGAATAGGAGAGCAGGTGAAAAAGACCTGGTTGTGTGGCCATTTATTTAAATACACAGTGAATATTCAGCATAATTAGGCCCCTAAACATTTAAAAGATATTTGAATAACCCACTATTCAATGTATATTACATATCCTCCTTTGTGCTTGATCCCAGGAGGATGGGGCTGCTATACCTCACATTTAGGAATTGTAGTCCTTGAGTCCTACTTCAAAATTATAAAAGGTTCATGATTTAGCTCTGGAGGCCTTCTGGTTCACTCTCCACTGATTACCAAGGTGAGAGTCATTACATTTGTTCATACTAGTAAATATAGTTTGTTGATAAGCAGCTGTTTCTAATACCTTGAGCTCCATTTCCTACAACTCCCATATCAGGGGGATACAGGTTTTGAAATATTGTAACATTTCCTTTATAACACAGTGTACCTATTTTTGTTTCCATCTTTTAAGAGGAAACCCACTTCTTTTTGGCCAACTGACATTTTACTTTACTCCTGGAGCCAAATTCCTATCTGGCTCCCATTCAGCAGCCATCTTGTATTGTCAACCACACCTCTGGCCAATTAGAGGCCCAGTGATATTAAATACATACATAATTGGCCTATCTAAAATCCCAGCTCTGACCTATCTGATGGGTCACTAGAGAGAGACCTCATCTGCTACTGCCAACTGCTTCTGGTAGGAGCCAAACACTTGCACAGCTCCCCTGGGTTTGGCTCCTGCAGCCACCCATTAGTGCTGGTTGTTAGGTAATGCAGCAGTAACAGCATTTCTGCCCAAAAGGGCATCAGGCATAGGCAGGAACAGCAATGCCCCAGTAACACAGGAGGATTAACTGTACAAGTAGCAACCTCAAGCCACAGCAACAGGGAAAACCAACAAGCCTGCCAATCCCAAGGGGGCATTAGACATATTGCACTAAGAGCAAGCAAATCCCACAAGAGCTTGGAATCATCTATGATTCACCAAGGGTGAGTCATGTTCAGCAGAGGCCAGGGGTATCAGAGCCTCAGCATGGAGGAGCTAAACCTGGTGGAGTGTCAAGGGGCATTGGAGCCTCACTGAGTGCAAGCCGTGAGGAAAACAGATCTGGACCAGGCAACCTCAGTGGGAGACCAGGCTCCAATTGAGAAAGTACGGCTTTGGGTTGTTGTTATAACCCAGTTTTATTGTTCCATAGTTTAGTCCATTCCACTGGATGGAACAACAGCACCAGCCCAGAAGAGTCCAAGACCGACTTAGGTAGTTGGGCAACAACAGTAAATAACCATTTCTCTTTTTTATTTGGCTAACTATGAGCCTAATCTAAAACTACGTGATATCAATTAAAAGATTCCCATTAACTTCAAGGGGCTTTGGATCTGGCCCTATGAGTCTTTCATTTTAAATTAAAAGTTTCCTCTTTAATTTTAGTGAGCCTAACTAATGCTGGTGTAACTGAAACCTGCAAAGTTTGGTTTATGAGCAGAGGTTGAGAGAATACCTCTACTTTTGTTTTTCCAATTCTAGCCCTATTTAAGACAGGCACACAGGAAATAGGATTTAATCTGGGCAAAATTTTGCATGCATGTAGGATCTTGGTATGAACTAAGAATTAAGGAATGCACTTTGTTCAAACTTGTATGGTTTTATATTTGATTTGTAGCTCATCTCAACATATTTCTGTTGTGATAATAGAAAACATCAGCCCTCAATCCCCACATTAATATGTCTATGTTCCCATGATTCTGCTACTAATGACTATAGCCTAGCATAAAAATCTGCTTCTACATCTTATCTGAAACCTTTATGAAAAGTAATCGTTTTTCCAACAATACAGTTGTACATTAAATTCTGAATATTTTTTGCTTTCAAAAAAAGTCATAAAATTCAAAAAGTTTTGCATGTGTTAAGATAAAAAAAAAGTGTTTTCCATATTAAAAAAAAGACAAGTCCTGATCCTGAACTGTACTCCATCACTGCTCCTGGTGGCAAGGCAGGTAGGAGGAATGTGGAAATGTGGATTCAAGCCACCTTTATGCTCCCCCAATCCTGAGTGAAACAATTGCTAGGCTGCATAATTTAGAGAAGCCTCAGGGCTACTCTAACTTATCAGCTGCCAACAGCTCCTAATTGAAAATGTGTCTGAGACATGCATCACCATATTAAGTTTCAGATGGTGCACACATAGTTGGTGATATGGGGTAAGATAAATATTTAAGTATTTTATACAAAGTGGAACATCTTTGACAGGAGAGAAAGCGAGAGCAATTCCCCCCACAGCACCCATAGTTCCGTCATTAGGACACTCACTTGGGAGGTGGGTCTCTGCTTTACATCAAGCAGAGGAGGGATTTCACTCTGGGTCTCCGACATCCTGCGTGAGTACTCTATCCACTGGTCTGTTGGGTAACAGGGGAAACACCACCATCACTGCCTCTTCTATTTTTCATGGGGCCTGATCTAGTACATACTCAGATTTCGAACTTCATGTTCTAAGGCAGCCTCTGAGCTCTACCAGATTGGACCCCATAGGCAAAATAGACAAGGGAGACCATACTTTCATGCTTAAGCCCCAGTGGGATTCACAGTCTGGCAGCAAGCTGCTCAAGCATAGAATCATAGAATCTCAGGGTTGGAAGGGACCTCAGGAGGTCACCTAGTCCAACCCCCTGCTCAAAGCAGGACCAACCCCAACTAAATCATTCCAGCCAGGGCTTTGTCAAGCCTGACCTTAAAAACCTCTAAGGAAGGAGATTCCACCACCTCCCTAGGTAACCCATTCCAGTGCTTCACCACCCTACTAGTGAAAAAGTTTTCCCTAATATCCAACCTAAACCTCCCCCTCTGCAACTTGAGACCATTATTCCTTGTTCTGTCATCTTCTACCACTGAGAACAGTCTAGATCCATCCTCTTTGGAACCCCCTTTCAGGTAGTTGAAAGCAGTTATCAAATCCCACCTCATTCTTCTCTTCTGCAGGCTAAACAATCCCAGTTCCCTCAGCCTCTCCTCATAAGGCATAGCATATCAGTACTCAGGTGGCTGTGCTCACGCTTACCAGCAGAATTTTAGGCGCCTTGGGAATTTAGGTGCTTACAGGATTTGACATCAACTGAAGAGGTGTTTTGTGAATGCCAGTGGTGCATAAGGAATCCTTTCCTTGGTGTAGCACTTCAGTGTAGACACCACCTACACTGAAGTGCTACAACTCTGCCGCTGTAGCCATTTAAGTATAGACATACCCTAAATGTTGGGCTCAGCAGCCTGTAGTAGCAGTTTAGCATGCAAGTCCCTCTTGGGAATCTGTTCCATTAAGTAATTACATGAATAATTCTGAAGAACATTTGATATGCCTGACTTGACAAAAACGATGTACTTTCAGAATGGAAGTACGTTTGATATACTTGTGTATCATGAATATAAAAATATTTATAACATAAACAGATATTCTGTATGGTAATTGTACTTTAACCTATATTTTATTTACAACTATGACATAAGTGAAATGTCTGAATGTAAGGTCACCTATTACGATTTATTCAAGGGCGAATGCTTCCTCAATTAATACCTCTATTACTTAACCACCAGTATTAATTTCATAGATATCAACACAAAATTGACAGGCATTCGAAAATATTTCCTTTAAAATACAAATTAAAAGTTATAAAGAATATAAGTCACTGGAAATAAAATTCTAAGGAATTAAGTACATAGAACAGTGGGAGAGGTGAGCCATGAATTTGGATATAAACGGTAGCTAAAGCAGCATCCCAACATTGATCGAAGGCCTTATGAAAATGAAGTCCGAAAAATGTACTGCTTTTGTGTTCAGAGTTGTTCATTAGCCAGCGTGAAGTGATTTATAAAATAATAGCTACGCTTGTTTGTAATTACAAGGGGCCACCCAGTGTCCAAGATTACATTTTCAAAGTTGAGTGTTCTGTCACCATATATAGATGTTTTAAAATAGAATAAAAATAAATTCATTGACTCTGAGATTTTCTTTGTAACAGTTACACTGCACTGTCTGAGAGGAAAAAGACAGAATAAAAAAAATACGTGTGCCTAAGAAATGAAATAATAGTTCATTTTTATCTAATGTATATATGGGTGATAAAATTGGTATGACAATAGTGAAATCAGTGGCTGGTCTTCATTACAGATGCTGCCAACTTGATTTGGAAAAAGTACTGTGTCCTCAACTTCCATTAACGTCATTGGAAGCAGGTGTTCAGGGCCTCTGAAAATATTGTAATCACTCAAGGCCATTTTGACTTTGTTAATGTTTTAAGTAATTTTTTTTGCAATTGATTTAAAAAAAATTAATTGCAAAAATCTTCTATACTCAGGCACAACTCACTTAAAAAAATATAGGAAAAATATTTCCCTCAATGCCAATTGATTTTTAAACTTACTGGAGAAAAGGCTATTTAAAGTAGAACATGTATTGGTACTTCCACACTCCTTTTTAATAAGCAATGGGGAAACACTTTCCAACTGCTCTGAAGGGAGAAGGGGAGGAAGAGGTCTGAAGATTATAAAAATCATACCAGACTAAGATGGCTGAAGGCAAATGATGAAAGATTGCAGTAGCATAGGAATAAGAGTCTTGCTCCCTCTTATTCGCCTGCACAGGTGTATAAAGTAAAACCATAATCTGGCCCTTTGTAGCTGATCTCAGACGCAAATTCCAAGACTATTACAAAGCACGCACTATATCACTTGCTGAGCTGGAAAATATTAAGTAGTTTCATTTTACTCCTTACAATTGGCTAGTTGAGCACATTTGATAACATTTTGAAATCTGTGCCATCCTCATGGCTGGTAAAAGAGCACACAGTCATTTTGCTCCTTGCCCAGCTTGGATGTTAAGTTTTTTTCCCTTCTCAGTAGCCATCTCCTCTTCCCTCTCTCTGAAAAGGCTACTGGTCATGTCCCCCACCTCTTGAATGCCTGGGGTCTTCCTTTTAATTTCTTTTGTACATTGGGTTACACGTCTGTTTGCCTTCCTCTCCTCTGCCATGTTATTGATCATGCCAGATCACTACACTACCCAAAACCCTAAGAAAAGGTCTTGTATTTATATGTAAATACAATTGCATTAAATTCAATCCAGTATTAAATTACATCCAAATGTATTGAGCAAGTATATTACACTAAGATGTTTTTATTTTGAAAATTTGGAGAATGCATTTCATAGCAAAAAGGAAAGCAAAAAAGTTGCTAATCAAAACCCAAACGTTTTGCACATCTCTTTACACTAGAAATGGTATAGACTTCCCTCAGACCTCTTAAAATCATAAAACTAGAGCCTCTCATACTAGTTTTCTTGGTCAATAGGCCAACATGAAATTGTAGCCTTCAAAACTAAATACAGAGAGTCATTCAGTTCCCCAGGCATGGACTAAATATTACAGATTGACAACATCCACTATCATGTAATCATTCTGTGGTTTCCAAGGAACCTTTGAAAATCTCTGTGGCTGGATCAGATTCATACCACCATGTTCTTTCTTGGATATTTTGTCCAGAAGTCTATTGTACAGCTTTATGAAGCTTTACAGTCAAGATTAATTTAATCTACAACCTCAAGAGCCAAAGATTATCACTCTCATATCCCAAGAAATGTGAGCCAAAGGTAATACAAATATTATATATCCATATAAAACAATATATTTGGCAATATTCCTAGCTTAATTTCTCTGCCATGACCCTAGCCAAAACAAAGAGTAAGAGGACACATACAGCATTGTGTGGGAAAGGACTGGGGATTGGGGAAGGACAACATTTTACTAAACACACTCTAGAAATTGCAACAAGATGGATGAATGACCAACTCCCAAGTCGCTTGACTTTGGAATTATTGCATCATACCAATGTGAAATCTGATGTACAGAAACAAGACTGTGCTTTGTACGCTGCCCGAGTATGAATCTTGATGAAGTTCTGCATGTTAGTGCAGAATTTAGCCCTCCGTATTCAAGCTATGTCATCAGGAACTATGATGGGGACTAAAGGTGGCTCTCCTTCATCCCCAAGAAACTAGCCAAAAAGTTTTTTAAAAAAAAAGAGAAATAGGTGGTGGGAATTAGGCATTACAAGCAGGAAAATGTAAAGGATTAGGGAAAAGCGGAGAATGGAGGATGGGGAATGAAATATAACAAAGGTCAGAAACAGCAGTGGTGTTACAGGTGAATATATTTTCTCACTATGTGATGCTGAATGTAACAATAAAGGTATGAACAAATAATGATAACTAAGAGCTAGAACAAGACTGTCCCTTTGAGTAAGGCGCAGCACATAGATTGCTACTGTCCCTGATCAGTAGTAGAAAATTATACTTTCATAATTATGCACCTTCTCACCTGTGATAACCAGCCCACTGGGGAAGGTTGAACAAAGGCTCCATCCATTTCCCACACTTATCTGCCCATTCTCTGTCTATATATAGATGGTGGGGAAGAGGAGGAGATGGGGGTACTGAGTACAAAGATCCTGCTCTCCAGCAACATCTGCACAGAGTGGGGAGGGGTGTCTTACTCTCCTTCATGCCCCTGTGGGCTACATAGTGCTGATCCACAACTTGGCACCTATACATTTAATTACTACATAGAAGCCAAATTCTACCTTTGATCTTTGTGCAAACCTGTCAATCACATCAAGGGGAGTTCTACTGTGAACTAAGGGTAGCCTATAGGTTTCCTAACCTTATATCCCATCTCACAGACCAAATTCAAATTCAATGCATTCCCCAACACAGAACAAGCTTGACACCCCACTCTACCCTTTTTATACTATTAAGGCTCAGAATTCTCTAGACTTTAGTTCACTGTAATCTGATAGATCTATTTCTAGTAATAATGGATAATTAACCCTGTAACGAAGACACATTCCATCAAAGGGTTATGGTGACATCATTAAACAATATCAGAGTTAGTCATTTGTCACCAAAACCCCAGGTTAGACATTCTTCATCTTATAATTAGGCTTGGAAGGATTAGATTTTTAAATCGGTAAATGTCAATGTTATCATACACACAAGCTGATGAAAAGAAAATTCACAGACAGGCGAAGTAATAAAAAGGCTGCTTGAGTACTTATTACATCCACAATCCAGTGATTTAGACTTTTGAATTAGGCTTGTTATAAATGGACTAGTGAATGAATAGTAAAAACAGGAATTATTTGTTGATGTAAGGATATTTACTTTGTATATTTTGACAAGAGATGCCAACAATTGGTTTAGAAAGTTTTGACTTTTTAAATCTGTCTAATGTCATTAACTAATTATCTGACACTCCCCCCCCCCCCCGCCCCCGGTTTCCCATAACTGAAAATTTAAATGGATACAAATCTAAAAAAGAGCTTTAAAATAAACATCTATATTATCAGTCAAAAATTATATTTTAAAAAAAAATCTGCCAAGCCTCCCCAATGTAGTACAACTGGTTTTGTATTTTCAATAATATGCAGTTAGAACATATCAACTGCAGAGAATGTATCACACGTATACATTCCAAATCCTTAAAACAAAACAACAACATTTGGCAAGATCTTTAAAGGAGCGGAGAAGCTGCAATTCACTCTGTCCAATCTCACTAGCTTCCAATAGAATTACACTGGATGTAGGTCAGGACAGAATTTAGACCACTATTCTCAGAAATATTTACCTTTGTGGCAGGTTCTTCTGAAGAATGATGGAAAACAACATGGCAGTGTCCACTGCATGGAGGTAGTTTTTCCACTAACAGCATATTCAAGGTACTAACCTTTTTGTGACAGCAGTTCAAATAGATTGACCTGTGATCTTTTGAAGATACTTTCCATTCTGTTCTTTCCTATGGTATATGGAATGGTTTGCATTTATTCTTGTAAATAAATCACCCTTGAACATATAGTATCTCTGTTGTATGTCCTGACCTGAAACTGGTGTTTTCCCCCAATGATTTGGGTTATTATCTATGTCAAAATTTATAAGAGTCTAGACCCAGCCATGGTAATTTTGTTCACAATGTTTAAATATTTAAAGTAAAGCTCAAATCACAAGTAAATGTTTAGGCTACTATGTGTAGTAATATTTTTTTCCAACTAGTGATATCAGCTAGAGAGGAACAGAAACCTTGAAACTCCTTTGAGCATGCTTAAACATTTCATTTATCAGAGGGGTAGCCGTGTTTGTCGCTTCTACAGATCCAGACTAAGGGTCCTGTGGCACCTTATAGACTAACAGAGGTATTGATACCTCTGTTAGTCTATAAGGTGCCAAAGGACCCTTTGTCGCTTCTAAACATTTCATTGACATTCCAGGGCATCATTTTGTCATTAGATAGCAAAAAACCAAAATGATGCCTTAAGCATGAAAAAGTTGCTCCGAGAATCAAATTGTCAGATCACTTGTAGGAAATATCACATAATTAAATTTTATTTCATCTCATGCATAAGATACTGTGATACAGCATGGCCAGAAGGCAGCAGGAGAGTGATCTAGGATGAGGAGAAGCCTTATTCCCTGTAGATTAATTAAAAGCACCTGAAACCAATTAGAGCACCTGAAACCAGTCACCTGATAAAATCCCCCTGCTTCAATCAGCCAGAGGAGGAGCTGGAGCAGAGTGGTTTGGTGGTGGAGCAGAGAGCAGTTTGGAGGAGTGAAGCAGAGTGAATTGGTGGTGGAACAAAGAGCAGTTCGAAGGAAAGTGGAGGAGAGTTTTGAGAAGTGCTGCAGCAGGCTAAGAAGACCAAGATCCTAGGTAAAGGGACACCTGGCTTGTGCAGAGGGAAGGCAGGAAGCCCCACAAGCTGAAGGTCAGGAGAGGGAAGTAGCCCGGGGGAAAGAATCACTGGTACAAGTGGTTCACCTACTATCATAGGGCCCCTGGGCTGGGACCCAGAGTAGAGGGCGGGCCTGGGTCCCTCCCTCTCCACTCCCCTTCCCTGGGATACTAGTAGGATAGCTGTTACCCGAGTTCAGGGGCAAGAAATGGCACCCTGAAACCCCCCCACAAGAAGAGAAAGTGCGGGACCCATCATAGTAGTGCCGGCAATTTGCCACAATACATTGAATTAAATGGTAAATATGTTCTGATGTGCTTCAGCTTTGCAGTCAGTCAGTCATCCATTACTTCTACTAAATAGACAGAAACAACAACTCCTTTAGGGCTTTCATCAGCTGAGACTCCTGTTTTCTTTGAAAACAGATTCAAAAGGCATCACTTGGTTCACAAACCATAAATATATTGGCTAATCAAATGTCCAACATGTCAACACAAATCAAACAAACCCTACAGTCTCCACCATTGCTCTATGGTATTTTCTCCAGTATTTTACTGGTTAAAATCAGTGTAATCAGAAATAAAAAAGGTCCTTTGAATTGGATAATACAGTAACATCAGTACAGGTGTATTGTGATTTAAAGGGTTACACAGTAAAGCTATTAAATTTCTCAATCTTATTGGCATCTGGTTTAGAGCAAAAAAGAACATAGGAGAAGTGTATGATGTTAAATCAGTTGCAATAAAGATGTACTGGAGTGGGGTTACCCTAAAATATTTATTTATGCCATGATTTACATTTTGTGACTCACTGCTGTGCTTCACAGTATACATTTTTTCTATACTGATTCTTTGATGCCCAGGGACATCAGGAAAGAGTTACCACTTGGGGAAGATGAGCTATTTGATTTAGAAGGAAGGTAGGTCAATCTCCAGTTTAGAAGATAGAAAAGGGGCACTAAATCCAATTATAAAGTAAACAGTGTATAAACGGAAACATTTAGACGGTTGTGGTTAAAGGGATCAGACAATTCTGCATTCTGTGCATTAAGTCAATTGTTAGCTCCAATTCTTATAACTGCCATGGCATTCTTAGAGTTCGTTAGCTCTTTTTCTGTGAAAATTAAGAAACCATTACAATAAATCATTTTCCAGATTTCATACACTCAGTGGTTGTGACTTGAGTTCTGATCTTGAAATTATAAAGTCCCTTTGTATTCCAGCGTCTAGAACACTGATTCTTGACAAAGAGAAATGCCCAAGAAGATGGGAAGGGTGCATGTGTGGGTGAGGGGAGGGATCTATATTTGTGTTTCAGTTAACTCATTCTTACAGCTTAATATCCATTTAGATCAATTACCAATATAGAGTACACTATATTTCTGTGAGGAGAATGTGTTTGTCTGCACATCAAGAACTAAAGAAATGGGAATGTCCTGCATGTTGCTCTTAACCAGATAGGATTAGGTTGCATCTTTCATTGTAGTAAAGTTGCAGTTTGTACATTTACACGTACATAAAAACTCTAGGGTAGATTGTGTACTATGTAGAACTGGAAAAAAAATCACTCTTTTTCAACTAGTGCTATGTACTGTGCCTGTTAAATAAAACTTCTTGACTACCAAAATGCGAACATTGAAAAAAGATGTGGGGAAATTGTCTAAAGCACTTAAACTCTAGTACTATGGAACTATCATCTTCACTGAGTTATATATTTGACAATCTATTGTGCTCATTAAAAACTGAACATATAGTATTTTCTATCCCAGTGGGGTGGGGTGGGGGAGTAGGTAGGGGTGATAAAGCTGTCTTTTCAATGACTATTCGATTTTAAATCTGTTAGAATTGTCACTTATTCCAAAACTTTCTTTGTTACAGATTGCTTGTTTGGCAAAAGTGGAGAGGTGGAAAATATCCACTCACATTTAAATTGTTACACTTTTCTCTATGGTCATTTTAACAAACGTAGTATACTAATATTGTCTGTAATTTCAATATATTGGAGATTCAAGTATGTTTTTATACAGATGACACTTGACAGGTACTTTTATTTTATTTCACATTTTGTACTAATTACATTAATTCATAAAAGATAAAATGTTAAAAATATATCAATAGTTCATATCATTTTGTGTAGATAAGTAATTAAAAATATCCTGGAAAGAAAAAAAAATCTAAGCAAATCACAATCATAGAATTAACCTCAAAACACAATGTCATTGCTCATATTTGCATAAAAATATTAATTAGTTCACCTATATTTGGCAAGATACAAGATAGAAGCAAGAAAACCAAAAGAAGCACACACTGCCTTAAACAGGTTTAGTATTTGTTGTCACTCAACTGAATAATTTTATATTATTGTATATATTAGTATTATTTTACCTAAATTCCATAACCCTCAAACTATAACAACTGCTTCCTATCACAAGAGGATTTGAAAGTGACAATTACAGCACCAGGAAAAGAAAAGGTTTGTCTATGGAGTCAAAAGTACTCAACCTTTATTAGATATCCTAAAAATGTTTGCTATCTGGAGGAGAGAATTGGGCTCTCACAATTTTTTTTTAAAGGAAAAAATATTAGCTAGATCATTCCTCCTCTCAGTCCAAGGATTCCAAATGTCTCAAGCAGGATATTATATTTTCATGGGCTTGATCCTGCAAGTTGCTCAGCTCTCTGGCCCCAATCTAGCAAAATGTTTCTACAAGCTGAGCAGCCTGGGATGTGTTATCAAAATTCAAGACAAATGAGATAGACAAGGAAACACTCATCACCATTGTTTGGTCATCAGCGAAGAGCACTAAAGCTCTACTCCAGAGTCTCAATCCAACTCCTGTTCAAATCAATGAAAGACTTTCTATTACTTCAGTTCAAGTTAGATCAGGCCCCATTAGGGTAAGAGAAGCAAGCTGTTCTAGCAAATGAAGAGCGGTGTCGGACTATATCCTTGCTAAAGAGAAAAGTTTTAAAAGCCATCATTCAGTTGACAGAAGAGGTTTTTTTTAAATGAGTAGAGCAGTCAGACAGGAGAAGTGAAAGAAGAAGAAAACCACCATACCTAGGAGAGAAAATGTGTAGCCCTCTATCTCAGGCAACCTAGCTACTCTTTGAAAGCACTGCACAAAACTTGCTGGGGAAATGTTTCTCCTTTTTTGTTCTCAGATGCATCTCAGCTTATTTATTCCTGAAATACCTCAATAGTTGCAGAAATATGTTGCACAGAGCACCTCACCAATGTGTGCATTTTATTTTCTTCACTCCTTTCAAGCATAAACAGGAAGTGTAAAATGTCTCTGGTTCTCAAGATGCATGATTTGCTATTTCATTTTGTATGAATATAATCTATACATTTTGGTTTAGCTGAATATTTCCCTATAACATTCCTATAACTAACTTTCTCTGCTTATCTCTCAGTGGCATTTTTGCCTTATGATTTTAAATTACATTTTCTTCAGTGTCCTTGTATTAAGGAGATCGGGGCAATGAATTAAATGGACTTTAATATTGCTGGCCTTTTTACACATTAAAATTAATGGTGTTACAAATGGAAAATGGTTGGCATTGAGGTTGTAATGTACAAGTATAGGCATGTAGAAGAATAGATTCACCACTGGACGGTCAGGCTTCTCAGAGCCATAGGTGCCGACTCCGTGGGTGCTCCAGGGCTGGAGCACCCACGGGGAAAAATTGGTGGGTGCAGAGCACCCACCGGCAGCTCCCCACCATTCCCGGGGCCCGCACCCAGCTCCCCACCAGTTCCGGGACCCGCGGCAAGCTCACCTCAGCACCGGGAGACGTTGCGGGGCCCTGCCCCCGACGCTGGGCAACGTTGCGTCGGGGGCGGGGCCCCGCCACGTCGCCCCGGCATTAGGGGCGGAGCCCCACCCCTGACGCCGGGCGTCAGCCCCCACCGGTGCCACCGGAAGTCGGCGCCTATGCTCAGAGCACCTCTTTCCTGCCTAGTACACCCTGCTGACAATCCCACTTCTTGTGACTCAGCCCTCTGGCCAGGTCACATTTTAGTCCCAGGCCCTTCCAGATGGACAGACACACCAATAGAAAGAGTCCAATGTCTTTACAAAAGGTCTGTGGCCCAGACTTCAGTGCCCACATCCTTCCTTCAGGGTTTTCAGTTGTCCTTATCCTCTTCTCAAAGGCCTCCCGCCAACCCCCCAGTGACTGGAAGGAGAACCCAGGCCCTCGCACTACACTGGGTTGCAGTCCAGGAAACCCATAACCAACAGCAAGGTCTGTCCCCATCAGACTCCTGGTGCTGCCTCCCTGAACTTCTTCCTAAGGTGGCCTCTTTTCAGGCCTTCTCTCCACACCTCCCTACACTCACCTTTGTCTCAGGGCCAGAGCACTCATGGCTCTCCACAAGAATCCCCCAACAAAACCCTAAATTACAAGTACAAACAAAAACCCATTCTGCTCTCCTTGGGCTTGACTTTTCATCCTTCTCTGTTCTTCAACTGAATGCCCCCCAAGGCTCTCTCTCTTTGGAAGATTGGATCATGCCCTATTATCAGGGCTCAACACCAAAGCCTGTCACCCCCAGTGACTGCTCCATCTCTCTCCTGTCCTCTCTAATACTCAGAGAATGAGAGAGAGTTCTTTTCCTGCAGCCTTCTCCTTATATTTTATGGCACAGTAGACTCACATTCTCAGTCTATAACCACCAGTTGTTGGATTTCATACTATAATATTGCTTTTTTTTAATGGTACCCCATTTTCCTGTTGCTCAGACTATGTATTTTAGTGTAAACTTTGTCACTTTTAGGTGCCGGAGTTCATCACATAACGCCCCCGCCCCCCATCAGTATTACACTCCTAGAGGATATGATCAACTGTTTCTTTGACCTTGCAGGTCTCACACAGCCAATCTTTGTGTTTATTAATAAAAGCCAAGTTATTGTTTAAGCCACAGAGTCAGTGTGCAGCAAGTATTCAGAGTAGAGCTACTTTACTCTCTCTCAGGTTCTTGCAATATATCATTTTCAATTCTAGGGCATACTTCAAGAAATCTTTTCCCCCTTGTTTCTTTTGTCTATGCTTCCTGCCACTCCCCCCTGAGTTCATTTTAATGAGGTTTTTAAAGTGCTGTTCACTTAGAGCAGGGGTCTCCAAACTACGGCCCGAGGGCTGGATCCAGCCCACGGCGTCAATCTGTCTGGCCCCCCAACCAATTCCTGCCGCTGCCTCGGCGGCACTTCGGCAGCAGCTCAAACGCTGCTGCCGCCTCGGCGGTATTTCGGCGGCAGGGCCCCGTTGAATTCAGGCCCCGCACTCCCTAAAGCTGGCCCGCGAAGCCCCTTCAAAAATCTAATGTGGCCCTCATCTCCTAAAGTTTGGAGACCCCTAACTTAGAGGGACCTCTATCTCATTTTTTTTTTCATTTTACAGCTTTTTTTGTTACTATGTATGCCACCTTGTTTCCTGTTACCCCAACATGCACTGGGATCCATGCTATTTCAATGTTTACTCCCATCTGTACCAATTCTGTTAGTAACAATATTTCATTATATTGTATCATTTCTGCTATCTGAATTCCCATTTTGAGTGCCTGTAGTCCTGATCGTGAATCTGACAAGATGACAATGGCGGCAGGTCACATATCCAGTATCCAATACAATGTCAACGTTATTCCTGCCAGTTTGTTTGCCATATTGGCTACAAAAGTCGATAGTTTAATGAGTTTCTTTATCCCAAGTGTTGGGACGCAGAATGATGTTCCCACTCTTCCAGTTGTCTCATCTTTATTGCCAAATATTTATAGATGGCTATGTTTGCCCTATTTATCACATACATATTGATATGTATGTGATAAATACATGTACATACATAAATACATACATGTATTAAATATGTATTTAATACATTTAGCTGATCCTTTCCAGTTTTAATTTCAGTATGTAGTTCTGCATTTATATTGGCTGCGGGGCAGGGAGAAAGATTTTCCATCAATAATGCATTTTCCCATGGCTATATATGCTAATTTCTTTTCTCTCAGTTTCTTTGTAAATATTTTAATCCTATTAACAGAAGACATTTTTCACTTCCCCACGCTCTATGTTGTCCATTGACTTCCCAGCATTCTGCACATATTTGTTGAGTGTTTCCATCTTCCATGTTTCCTATTACTTTTTCCCAGAAGGTAAAGTCCAATAATTTAATTCTTAATGCTACAGGCATTTCACCAGCAGCTATATGCATTATACAGGGGGGTCATGATAAAGGCACCACGTGCAATGAATAATGTTTGCACTTTGTTTGGGTCTAGCTTCTGTAGTTTCATTTTTGATGCTGAAATAAATGCTTGGCATCCATACTCAAAAACTGTTCTTATTAATGCTCTATTATCTGCATCCCAGCTGGTTCTGTAAATACTTTTAAGTAGACTGATTTTACCTTCACATTTATCTACAATATTTTCAATGTGATCCTTCCATGTTAGCTTGCTATCAAATGTTACACCCAGGAATATGTAGTTGGTTATAGACTAAGGGTACGTCTATACTACAGAATTAGGTCGAATTTATAGAAGTCGATATTTTAAAACCCGAATTTATGGAATCGATTGTGTGTGTCCCCACACACAAGCGTTAAGACCATGAGGTCGATTGACTGTGTCCACAGTAGCGGGGCTAGCATCAACTTTCGGAGCATTGCATTGCGGGTAGCTATCCCACAGTTCCCGCAGTCTCCGCCGCCCATTGGGATTCTGGGTTGCGATCCCAAAGCCTGATGGGGCAGAAAACATTGTCGCTGGTGGTTCTGGGTACATGTCATCCCTCCCTCCGTGAAAGCAATATTTTTCGCGCCTTTTTTCCGGGGTTTCCGTGTTTGCTACGGAAGCCTGCTCAGCTCACAATTACCGTACATCTCCAGCGTACGCCTGGACATTAGGTCTAGTGGGGATTCAGTCACACTATAATACGGGCAGAGGGATAGCTCAGCGTTCTGAGCGTTGGCCTGCTAAACCCGGGGTTGCGAGTTCAATCCTTGAGGGGGCCATTCTGCCTGAGGCTGGTAGTCACGGGACTACACAGCAGAAGCTCCTTGCCTTCTAGCTGCAGATGGTGCAATATGATTGGTATTCGTGTGCTCCTGGCCGGCGGCCTATGGTGTGGCTGGCCGGGGGCGCTTGGACATAAATGGGAGTGACCAGAGTGACTCTGGTCATTCTCTTTTTTACGTTTTGTTTAAGGGAGATTCAGTACTGCCTGGAACACGGGCGGAGGGATAGCTCAGCGGTCTGAGCGTTGGCCCGCTAAACCCGGGGTTGCGAGTTCAATCCTTGAGGGGGCCAGGAGCTGATGATGGATATCAAGCATATTGTACCATCTGCTGCTAGAAGGGAAGGCGCCTCCTTGCTCACCGCATATTGTACCATCTGCAGCTAGAAGGAAATGAGCCTAACCCTTGCTCCCCCCTCCCTCCGTGAAAGCAACTGAGGGGGGAGCAAAAAATCCTTTTGCGCCTTTTTTCATATGGGCGCCATATTGCTGACTCCATTGTTATCCACCCGCTGCTTCTGCTGCCACTCTGCTGTCCTGCAAACAGCATACCAGGGAAAGCATGGAGCACGATCAGATCACCGCGGCTGTTCTCGCCGTTATGAACACCACACGCATTGTCCAGGAGTATATGCAGAACGAGAACCAGGAGCTGCTAGAGCTACAGCAGGCGAGGAGGCGACAGCAGCGCCCTGAGGACAGTGATGAGGACATGGACACAGACCTCTCTCAAAAAAGGCCCCCCCGCAAGGTGGACATCATGGTGCTAATGGGGCTTGTTGATACAGTGGAAGGCCGATTCTGGGCCCGGGAAACAAGCACAGACTAGTGGGACCACATAGTGCTGCAGGTCTGGGATGAATGCCAGTGGCTGCGAAACTTTCGCATGCGTAAGGGCACTTTCATGGAACTTTGTGAGTTGCTTTCCCCTGCCCTGAAGCGCAAGAACACCAAGATGAGAGCAGCCCTCACAGTACAGAAGCGACTGGCGATAGCCCTGTGGAAGCTTGCAACGCCAGACAGCTACCGGTCAGTCGCGAATCAATTCGGAGTGGGAAAATCTACAGTGGGGGCTGTTGTGATGCAAGTAGCCAGGGCGATCACCAAGCTGCTGGTACCAAGGGTTGTGAGTCTGGGAAATGTGCAGCTCATACTGGATGGCTTTGCAGCAATGGGGTTCCCGAACTGCGGTGGGGCGATAGACGGAACCCATATCCCTATCTTGGCACCGGACCACCAAGCCAACAAGTACATAAACCGAAAGGGTTACTTTTCAATAGTGCTGCAAGCACTGGTGGATCACAAGGGACGTTTCACCAACATCAACGTGGGATGGCCGGGAAAGGTACATGACGCTCGCATCTTCAGGAACTCTGGTCTGTTTCGGCTGCTGCAGCAAGGGACTTTCTTCCCAGACCAGAAAATAACCGTTGGGGATGTTGAGATGCCTATAGTTATCCTTGGGGACCCAGCCTACCCCTTAATGCCATGGCTCATGAAGCCATACACAGGTAGCCTGGACAGTAGTCAGGACCTTTTCAACTATAGGCTGAGCAAGTGCAGAATGGTGGTGGAATGTGCATTTGGTCGTTTAAAAGCTCGCTGGCGAAGTTTATTGACTAGGTTAGATCTCAGCGAAAACAATATTCCCATTATTATTACTGCTTGCTGTGCGCTCCACAATATCTGTGAGAGTAAGGGGGAGACGTTTATGGCGGGGTGGGAGGTTGAGGCAAATCGCCTGGCCACTGGTTATGCGCAGCCAGACACCAGGGCTATTACAAGAGTACAGCAGGGTGCGTTGCGCATCAGGGAAGCTTTGAAAACCAGTTTCATGAATGGCCAGGATGCTGTGTGAAAGTTCTGTTTTTCCCCTGTAATGAAAAGCCCCGCCCCTTCATTCACTCTACTTCCCTTTACCCAAAGCGCCCTGCCCTCCCCCCCTCGATCACCGCTCGCAGAGGAAATAAAGTCATTGTTGCTTAAAAATCATGCATTCTTTATTAATTCGTAAAACAAAGAGGGGGAACTATGGGGCTAACTGCCACAGTCTCCCGGGATAGCTGGTGGAGGAAGGGAAGCACCAGGATGGGTGGTGGAGGAGGGGATGAGGGAAGGACGAGGACACACAGCACTATAAAACTTATTGAATGCCAGCCCTTTCTTGCTTGGACTGTTCTCTTGACTTGAGTGGTTGGGTGCACGGAGGCCGCCCAAACGCGTTCTTGGGCATCTCGGGGATGAGGTTATGGGACTCGGGAAGGAGGGCTGTTGGTTGCACAGGGGCTGTAGCGGCGGTCTGGGCTCAGGCGGCCTTTCCTGAACCCTACGCCTTTCCTCAGCCATAAGCCGGAGGATTTCCGTTTGATCCTCCAGTAGCCTCAGAATTGCATCCTGCCTTCTCTCTGCACGCTGACGCCACCTACTCTCTTCATCCCCCCAGTCATTGTCTTCAGCACGCCACCTGTCCGCACGATCAAATTCTGCCTTCCTGGACTCCGACAGTGTCTGCCTCCACGCATTCTGCTGGGCAGCTTCAGTGAGGGAGGATTCCATGAGTTCTGAGAACATATAGTCTCGATTCCTTTTTTTTTTACTTCTAATCTTCGCTAGCCTCTGGGACGGTGATGAAAGGGGTGGCGTTGAAACATTTGCAGCTGCGGGAGGAAACAAACAGGAGAGGAGTAGTTTAAAAGACACATATTAGAGAACAATGCTCCAAACATTACATATCACATATGCATTTGGTCCAAGGTTGCACTTTGCCTGTTATATTGAGGGTCTGCCGGTTTGGTGTGAGAGATCACACAAGCAGGTCCGGCGGGCAACAGAATTCGGCTTGCAGGCAGCCATGGTAAGCCACAGTCTATAGGCTTCTTTAACCTTCATAACAGGTGGGAATGTTTTCAAACAGCAACCCCCTCATTTCCCATAACAAACAGCCTTTGGGCTGGCAATTTAAAACTGGTTGGCAATTGAAAAGGGAGGGGCGGCGGTTTTCGGGTTAACGTGCAGCGCGAACCTAATCGACACCCCCACACACACACAGACACACATCCAAGATGTTCGCTGTTCCCCCTCCCCCCACCGCGTGGGTCACAGCGGGGAAGATTTCCGTTCAGCCACAGGCAAACAGCCCAGCAGGGATGGAGCCCCTCTGAATACCCCCTTAATAAAATTCCCCTATTTCAACCAGGTGACCATGAATGATATCACTCTTCTGAGGATAACACAGACAGATAAAGAACGGATGTTGCTTGAATGCCAGCAAACACCGGGACCATACGCCGCCATGCTTTGCAAAGCAATGATTCCAGACTACGTGCTACTGGCCTGGCGTGGTAGAGTGTGTTACCACGGAGCACAGGATAAGGCTGCCCTCCCCAGAAACCTTTTGCACAGGCTTTGGGAGTACATCCAGGAGATCTTTCTGGAGATGTCCCCGGAGGATTTCTGCTCCATCCCCGAACATGTTAACAGACTTTTCCAGTAGCTGTAGTTGTACTGGCCGCGAATTGATCATTAAACACGCTTGCTTATAAAACATGTATTAATTAACAGAGGTACACTCACCAGAGGCACCAGAGGTCCCTTCTCCTGCATCGAGCACGCCTTGGGTGGGTTCGTAGGGTACTGGCTCCAGGGTGACAAAGAGTTCCTGGCTGTCGGGGAAAAGGGCTTCTCCGCTTCCTTGCTGTGTCTGGGCGCTATTTTCAGCATCATTATCATCATCATGCTCCTCTGTGGTTTCTGATGATCCACATACGGAGTCATACCACATGGGTGGGTCAGTGCTGGCTGCACCTCCTAGAATGGCATGCAGCTCATCATAGAAGCGGCATGTCTGGGGCTCTGACCCAGAGCGTTTGTTTGCATCTCTGGTTTTTTGGTAGGCTTGCCTGAGCTCCTTAATTTTCACGCGGCACTGTTGCGCGTCCCTGTTGTAGCCTCTGTCCTGCATGCCCTTGGAGACTTTGGCATATGTATTGGCGTTTCTTCTTTTGGACCGTAGCTCTGCTAGCACGGTTTCGTCTCCCCATACAGCGATCAGATCGCGTACTTCACCATCGGTCCATGCTGGAGCTAGTCTTCGGTTCTGGGACTCCATCATGGTCACCTCTGCTGATGAGATCTGCGCTCACCTGCAGCTCACCACGCTGGCCAAACAGGAAATGAAATTCAAAAGTTCGCGGGGCTTTTCCTGTCTACCTGGGCGGAGCATTGGAGCTCAGACTGCTGTCCAGAGCGGTCAAATGTTGCACTGTGGGATAGATCCAGGAGGCCAATACTGTCGAATTGCGTCCTCACTAGCCTACATCGATTCGGCAATATCGATTTAAGCGCTAATCCCCTCGTTGGGGGTGGAGTGGCGAGATCGATTTTAAGAGCCCTAGAAGTCGATGTTAAGGGCTTCGTCGTGTGGATGGGTGCACGGATCAATCGAAATAACGCTAATAAATTCGACCTAAACTCGTAGTGTAGACCAGGGCTTAGAATATTTACTGTCCATATAGAGATGGATAAGTGTCTGTTTTAGTTTTCCTTTTAGTGAATATCATTCCTTTAGTTCTGAGAACTGAAAATTAGAAGCCCCATCTTTCCTTATTCTTAAGTGCTTCATTAACTCGCTTCTCAGCTATTTCCTGGTTTCTGACTTTAACCCATATGGCACAGTCATCTGCAAAAAATAGGAAATGTCCAATCCTGCACTCACCCTTTCCGGGAGGTTGTTTGCCATTATGTTGAATAAATTAGGGCTGATGATGCTCCCTTGTGGAGTGCCATCTGCAGCCTCCTCCTAATCTGTGCTTCCTTTCTTTATAGTCATCCCCTAGCTTCTTCCTCAGCTGAGCTTCATCTTTAATCAAGGCTGGCCCACCCAGTAGGTGCAACCAGGTAGAATAACTGGCCTCTCACCTTAACCCTTTTGTTGCCTGTGTACACGCCACATCACAAAGCACTATGGCCTGATTTTATACTCTCACCAGTTTTACACCATATATAACTCCAATGACTAATAGAATTCCTCCTGATTTACACAAGTGTAAATTAGAGGAGACTGGGATCCTATGTATTTTGCCAATTGATTAAACTATGTTCACTTGTATGTGCTGAACAAGGATGGTCCTTAATATGTATACACGTTTTTATTGTTTCTGAAGCTCATATTCTTGAATAGAAATGTCTATTTTCAAGGACTTTAGATTTTGGTACAAGAAATGAAAAATTGAAACAGTTTCTACATTTTTATATTAGAATTTTAACAACACTACTGGAAAACTTGATCATTTATATATATATATATATATATATATATATATATATATATATATATATATATATATATATATATATATATATATTATATATTCTATTTAATATTAGAATGGTACTGAAAAGTGATTATATTGTGTATTTATTACCTCTGGTGTTTATTTTAAAATGTAAGGAAATGTATAAATCAGAGTGACAGAGCCCTTGCTATTGCATCTTGATTATGTGAGAACCTTTACTCTTTTGTTATCTACTTTTAAAGTACATAATGATGATAACTCTCTTCGAAAGTATCCATTTACTAATATCTTCAATGGTGAGTTCTTTGTAGAGTCAGTAGCAGGATATGCCCCTTTTAAAGTTAGCACTAGTTTTGGTCACACCAGTTCTCTTCTGTTAGGCCATCTTGGGAATCATCACTTGTTAAAAGGAAAGTTAGCTAAAACTGTAGTTACCCCAGCTGGGATGTTTAAAAAAAAAAAAAAAAAAGTGGCCTTGACTCAAACATATTCCAGTGGAATGCTCTATTCTAATCAATCATAGAGTTCACTTTGTTTAAAATGACACTTGTATACTTTATCAAAGGAAGTGCTTATAGATATGCAATAATTTTTATTTTAACTTTTAGTGCCTTTAAAAAGTAAATGACTAGCAGCAGGAAAAGAGGAGACTGTACAAGCCTCCTGCCACACCCATAGACTCTACTACTTTGTAGAAGTGTCAATGATTCATGTTATTTCAATCCAAAGTTGCTCCCAAAAACAGAATGAAAATAATACCAGGGAAGCATATGCTTTAGTGTTATATACCATATTAAATCCTGATCCAACTGAAGTCAGTGGCAACTCTTCCATTGTTGGGCCCACGTTCCATTAGGAGCTGAACTATTGTTCACTTCCACCAACAGGCCAAAGTCAGCCTTGGTATAAGCCAGCACAACCGCGTTTCAGTCAGAACCACCATTGGTCTGACCCAGTATGGCCAATCTAGCCAAGTATCCGGTCTTCCAACAATGGCCATTGCCAAGTGCTTCAGCAGGAACGATCAGAAGAGGGCAATTATCAAGTGATCAATCACCTGGCGTCCACTCCCGCCAGTCAATGGCTACAGACACCCAGAGCATGAGGTTGCATCCCTGACCATCTTAGCTAAAAGCCATCAATGCACCTATCCTCCATGAAGATATCTAGGGTTTTTTTCAACCCCTGTTATACTTTTAGCCTTCACAACATCCCCAGCAATGAGTTCCACAGGTTAACTGAGCACTGCTCATTTTAAACCTGCTGCCTATTAATTTCATTGGGCGACCTCTGGTTCTTGTGTTATGTGAAGGAGTAAACAACATTTTCTTATTCACTTTCTCCACACATGATTTTATAGACCTCTCTCTCTTTTCCAAGCTGAACAGTTCCAGTCTTTTTAATCTGTCTTTATACAGAAGCTGTTCTAAACCCTTAATCATTGTTGTTGCCCTTCACTGTACCTTTTCCAATTCTAATACATCTTTTTTGAGATGGGGAGATGAGAACTGCATGCAGTATTCAAGGTGTGGGCACACCATGGATTTATGTAGTGGCATGATGATATTTACTGTCTTTTATTTATCCCTTTCCTAATGGTTCCTAATGTTGTTAGCTTTTTTGACTGCTGCTGCAAATGGGGCTGATGTTTTTAGAGAACTGTTCACAATGACTCCAAGATCTTTTTCTTTAATCATTTAAGTTATACTATTTGAATCGGATTCCTTGTTTTGGTCAGTTGGTAATTTTTTTTTTTTTAAATGGATCAGGACACAGTCTATACACCACATTTTACTGAAAGCCATGTGGAATCCAGCTGCAGAGAGATTTTGGACTACTGATAGACTAACATTTCTTACAAGCAAGCACTTTTGACATACAATGAGACATACTTTGAAGATGAGGAAGAGATCTATCAGAGGATGTGTGCTGCTCAAATCTGGACCTTGACAAAGAAACAAACAGGCTCTGTGCCAAACCGGATTGTAGACATCAGCTGGCAGAAAAAAAAAATTACAAACCCAAAGATAAGGAAAAGGACTGATGCATGAATAGCCACTGAATGTGCTGATGTACTGGGGAAAAAGTCATGACATATCTGCAGACAGAACTCTGAGGAAATACACCTAACTGGAGAAACATGGCAAAGATGCTTTCTCCCCCTTACATTTTTCCCCTTGACTACAGAATCTTGTAGAACAAATCATAATAAATAATTTTATATCTGATTTGAAGACCCTGGCAAGGAACAGACATATCACATTATAGGTGAGTGATGAACCTCTCTATTTGAGTAGGCCTGAGGTTCTCTCAGACCCAATTTCTGAGCTAAACTAATTTTGTTTAACTTCCAGATATAAAATAAACATGCAGAATCAAAAGGTGCTCCTGCTAAGAGTTAGGCCCCAAATAATACAGGACCACAGCTTACTTGTCTTTTCAGGTGACCTGAAGGGAAAAAAAATTAAATAACTTGGAATGAAAGTCATCAGTAATCTGAAAGACTGCATAAAGCTAACTTTTAACAAAGGTGTGGGAACAATTTATATATGGGAGTGCTGAGAGCCATTGAACCAAACTGTAAATCCTGTATATAAAAGAAACCACTTCAAGCCAGGGGGATGCAGCAGCATCCCTAGTTCAGCACTTAGGACTTTTAGACTTTATTACCGCTAGATTTTTACCATATACTTGTGTCAGCACCCATAGCCAATGCCCCTATCCTGTCATTTTCTCCAACTTGTACACAAATTCCATCCCCTCACTCACCCTCCTTCTCCTAAGCTACTAGACTTCTGGTAGCATTTCATTAGCAAATAATCCTTAATCATATAAAAGAATAAGAAGCTCTTTCTCAGTGTTAATATGGCATAGCAGGTCTTGCAAAATTATAGTTTCAGCAATGCCATCTATTGAAGAGCACACATCTAATACACAGATTATTCATTGATAAGAAGGCAGTTTTAAAATATAAGATGTTATGGCAGTCTGTTAATTGCCATGATGCAACAGGTGATCATTTACATATTTTCAAATAATAGTCCTTCTCCCACCAGCATATCTTGGCTGCCATCTATGGAAAAAGGAAAAGTGTTCTTTAGTACCAGAATTTCCCAGTGCAACATACTAATACAAAATACAGTTACTCCCAAACACACTCAGAACCAAGAAGTTTTGATAAGATCATTAAAAGGAAAAAAGGTAAAACCAAAACCCCACAAATCTGTGTTTTCTCTTCTCCATAGGTATGGTGGCCTGACTCTCTATTTTTGTACCACCAGCCTGCATGGTGATGTGGTAATGCAATCACATTCCCCATCCTATCCTGCTAAATGAGAAACAGGATTTGGTGACAGGCAGAATAGAGGAGATTCTGGAATGGAAAAAAGATTGAGAACCACTATGGTAACACATAAGTGGAGGACATCTGATCACTTCCATCTCCCCTACCCCATATTACTGTTCTGGCTAGGCTATTTCAGCTAGATTTGTGGTGATCTGAGGCAGCATGCAGTTAGTCAAGATTTTATTATTATTTTTGTTGCAAGCTTCAAATACTGCCCTAAAACATTTATAAGCACATGTTGCATACCAATTTAAATCACGTGTAAAGACTTCAGTGATGCAAAATGCCAGCAATATTTTGTTTCTTTTTCCAGAACCCTTGGATCTCTTCAAGGCAGATGGATGAAACATTCTGCTACAAGTATTGGTAGAACCCAAGTCCCCTAACCTCTCACTTGGGCTCATTGTGTTTCCTTGAGCAAGTCCTTCTGTGTACTACTTCATCCCTCTGCAAAATGGGGGATGATCATATTTAACCACTTTTTAACGTGGTATGAGATTCTTGGATGGATGTCACCCTACGCCCTTTGTGCAAAGTATTATATTATCTGGATTAAAATCCATGCAAACTAGGACTTTTGGTACTATATAGAGGACAATATAACATTTTATCATGTTTATCCTCACTTCCCTTATTTATGGGCTATAACACATTTTTGTAATTATTCTTGATATGTGGAGATAAATCAGTCTATGTATAAAAGCCCACAATATTAAAGCCCACCATATTGTACAAGTGAAAGACTGAACAGAATATACTGGAAAATATAGACTCCTACATAGAGGATTTTCAGGATGAAGCACTATTAATCAGACACTAACCATTTTTTGGCTATGAGAAAGGGATTTCTCTTGAATATCTTCCCTTTTATAGCCTCCTTCTCTCCAACAGAGAAGAGCTATGATAAGAGCCATCACTGCACCATATCTAGCAACGAGAGCGCGTTTGAAGATGGGGCTTTTGGCAGGATCAAGTCAGGCCTCACAGCTAGTCTGTGAAAAAAAAAATCATTCTGTAAACTGGACAACATTTATTTTAAAGAATAAAACACACCCATTGTGAGTACGAGAAAGGAAGAGCTTACTTTCATATGTCAAACATTCGAAAGAAAAACAGCTGCACCTTCAGACTTTCTGCATCTGAGCACATGCATCACTGAAGTCTTCCTGAAGAGCTGACAGAAGGCTGAGGTGCAAAATGTGTGGAAACCTTGTAAAGGTCCTGGAAGAAGTGCCATTCTGCCATTGCCCTGCTGTTCCCTGATTACACTTATTTCATAGATCTTGTCAGGGACAAACATGACCTAGGGTACTTGGGATGCTGAAAGCTTCCCCGATTGTCTTGTGCTGTGTCAGGCAAAAAGCCCAGGCCATTTACAGGATGGGTAAAGAGGCCAATAGGAGATCTGCACTGGAGAAAGGCTGATGTGGATAGAAATTATTTGAACTTGGGTGTTGTAGAGCAAGGTGAAAGAGAATCTGCACTGGAGAATAGGCATATCCACTATGCCTGTGCTGATACTAGAATGAGGGCCTGTGGCCCAGCCAATCTTCACCTGTGTCTTGTATGTTGGCTAAAGATTTTCTGCAAACAAGTTCGACACACCTTGGGTTACACTGGTCTCTGGTGGCATGAAGGTGCAATATTCCCAGGAATGAAAGGTTTGCCCGGAATGAGGTCATAAGACCACCTGAAATGCATGCTAATGACAAGGCAGAGCTAGTACCAGAGCAACCTCAAAAAGTAGATGGCACAGCTTGGGAGCAGGGCCGGCTTTAACATTCCTGCCGCCCAAAGCAGCATGCCGAATTGCCACCCCGGGCGGCTGATGGTAGGACCTGCTGCCGAATTGCTACCGCAGCGGGCGGCGAGTGCCGCCCAAACTGGACACGGATTGCCGCCCCTTCAACATTGCTGCCCCAAGCACCAGCTTAAAACGCTAGTGCCTGGAGCCGGCCCTGCTTAGGAGGGTCCATGCTCTCAGCACTTATGGAGCATGCTGATTCCGAAGATTCTTGATGCGTTCTCTACTAGCTTCTGTAGAGCCCAAACCACAATTGAAAGCTGCTCTTCCTTGGCAGAACCCCTGTGGGCTCTGAAGAGCAGCAGAGTGCAATCTGCATTTCCCAGCACCAGTCAGGATGAATCAAGTCCAGCGACTGTTTTTTATTCAAAATTAATGTGTATAAACAGGCTACAGAACGTATTTCGGGCATAGAAAGTATTATGGATATACCTGTATTTAAAATTGGTTAATGTCTTCGCTGCAGCTGTCATGTAAGATATTGCATTTCAAAGCAGGCCAGATTTCTGAGAAAAAAAAGTTATCCTCACTTGTCTTCCAGGTGCTCTACATCTTCAGACTGATATGTGGAGTTAATGTTAACTAGATTGTGTAATTCCGCACACACACACCAAAAAAAAAAAAAAAAAAACACAAAAAAAACAAACAAACAAACAAAAACACACCAAATCAGCTGCGCCCTGCTATAACATCAGATCCTCAAAAACAGTGTTCACGGGGGCGGTAAGCGCCCTATATGATAGCAGGCTGCAATTCCAAATGCTAAACAGTTTAATTTAAGAATTGCAACATCTGCATTTCTATACCAAAGAACTTTCTAAAAACGAGAAAAAGCAGGCAGCCAGATACCAATCTCAGTTATGCTACTGAGTAACTTCATTGAAATTAATGGAATTACTATAGATTTCCACCAGTAAAGGTGAGATCAAAGCCTGCCTTTGATTAACAATGATATGCTGATATTTTCTTCAAGCTGATCATGAGAAAAGCAAAATGATTGTGGCATTCCAAATTTGTCCCCTGTGAATGACTAGTGTAAATTCCATCTACAGTGCTTCTTAATTTCCCCCGTAAAATCTTATTTTTTCTTCATTGTGAAGTCTATATTTTAATGGATGGGAAATTGCATTAATCTCTCCCTACACTGGTCTTTTCAATTTACAAGAACAGTATTTACAGTTCAAAAGAATAGCAGGAAATGTCTAACAAACTTAACACTTGGTCTCTAGGAAACCAGAAATATCATACTAAATCACTGAAAGCTGTTCCACTGCACCTTAACTACACTAAAAAGCAGCTGAGCAAGCATGAGAAGTATTTCACTTTTTCATAGACATCAGTATTATGAACCAGTTAAATACAGACATTTAAAAACAAGAGATCACGATTAGTCTGCTGTTGGTTAAATAAGCATAATGCAAAACAACTTATGTTTAGATCTGTGGCTTTCTTCTGAAAAATTACTCTAAAAATAGCATTATTGGGCTCTACGTTTGTCATCTCTTAAAGTTTCCATGTAAAGTGAGCACATTACATTTGGTAAGTAGAATGATGAGGGTGAGGATTACAACATGTCAATGCTGCAAATTCAACCTAGAACCTAAAAGCCAAACTGGCTTAATTTTGTTCTCAAACATTATCAGTAATAATGGTTCTACATGCCAAATTAGGCCCTAAACGAGAACATATCCACGGCACAGGTGTAACTGATTGGAACAAGATAACAAAAGTCATTTGCTGATGATTCAGAAGGAGAAAGAGAAAATCTAGCACCTTCTAAATTAGCTGTGGGGGCTAAGAGTAAAACCAACTTCTTAGTTTGTCACTAGTTAAACAGACCTGCCACCGGACGTATACAAGGAGCAGATCTGCTGAGCTGGGATATGCTATCGTATGACAGGGGCACAGCTGCTGTATCCCTACCTCTTCCACAAATGCTAACAGCTCTGAGACCTTCTTCTTTGTAAATGCTGGTGTGTACTATATTTACAGGGTCTTGATCCCTCCACCAATACATATCCATGCATCCACACCTTTGCACCATTTTCCAGCTGTCCAGCCCACTCTCCCGGGGTGGATGGTTGAGTTGTCTTTACTCAGAGTTCCCATTCTCAGGCTCTGTCTGCTCTCCCTAAGCACTTTCCTCCTGTGCTCTTTTTAAAGCATTTGCCTGTTAATTGGGTTAATTAGCTCATCATTAGGCCAAACTGGTGTTAGAAAGTTAATTGGGCATACCCCTTGATAAATTAGATCTTTTCAGGAGAACCTAATTTGTACTAACAAACTGTGACCAGTGTGCTGGCTCATGCCCCATCTCTCAGCACTCGGTCTCATACCTCCCCAATTTTCTAATGGAAGGCAGTTTGTTCCCTCTCACTCTCCCTCCTTTTCTGGAGGTTTTATTAAAGCAATGCCGCTCCTCATCCTCAAAGTGATCATCTTGGATCCTCCTATAAAGTCCATCCATTCTCCATCCACAAAAAAGGTCACATTTTGTGGGAGGAGGTCGTCCCTATAATTCTGTCTCCGCCCACAGGTTCTCACACCAAGGGCAGCCTGTTGAGTTATTCTCCCCGCTTCCACCCTCTTTGTTTGGTGTCAGGGTTTGCTCTTGTTCTTTTGCCTCCCGAGTACCCTGGGTCTCTGTTTTGCCCAACCCTCCAAAGTGTTCCAGGGATGCCTGCTCCTGTCGTTCTAGAGGCAAGGGGTCAGCTAATGGTTCAACCTCCGTGGACAAGCTTGTGTTACCTCCACCCCTTGATCCTGTATCTTTGTTTTCTTTCTCTTCCTCCTCAGTACTCTCGGGGGACTTCTGTCATCCCTCTCTCTATAGCTTGTAATTCTGTGCCTAGGTCTCTCGAGTCCCTCTGTGCTGGTCTCCTCCTTATCTTGCCCCAGGGGGAGCACTGTATAGCCCTTTTCTACTTCCAACCACTACTCCTGTGTGTTTCCACCTAAACTTCCCTTCGACTGCTAGGGGCACCTGTGCCATTAGGTAGAATTTATTGTCCCCATGTACACATTAGATTTTGACCGTACCTCTGGGAAGTATCCAGTGAGGCTCCACTAGATTAACAAACAGGCTGGAGACGTCTCCACTAAGCCCCTCTGGTACCTTCCCCTTACCATTGCTGAGACCGTAGGAGCTTTCTTCCTTTTTCTTCTTGCCTGTATTTAAGAGTCCTGATCCAGCCACAACAATTCTGCAAACCTGCACATGATACTGTGTGTGCGTCCTTCATGGCCACATTGGAAACACACTGTGGCCTAAGCCCCTGCCGGAATTCTTTAGGATCCTCCCTCTTCCTCTCAATGCCCTTTCCCAGCAAGGGTTCCTCGTCTTTTCCCCCAGATCTAGTCCATTAAACTGGTGACCCATTCTGGGACCATGTGCCTCTGCAAACTCCTCTGTTAGTTTAACTGTGGCATCCGGATTAACAGGCTGGTGCCACCTGACCTATACTTGGGTATTTTCAGGGAGACTGAAGAAACTATTCCAACATAACAGAATCCATAATCTCTCCCACAGTTTGTGCATCTGGCCGTAACCAACACATGCCTGGTCTGTTAATTTCCTGTGTAATCCTCCAGTCTATCTTGCAGCTCTATATTTCTGGCAGTATTTTAATGTGGACTGGTCCCAGACAGCAGCCTTAACCATGTCAAAACCTGCTCATCATTGAGAGCCATATATTCTATCTGTAAGTCCATGGTTAAACAGGGTGCCAGCTGAAAGACCCACATTGTTCTGTCCCAACTGGCTCCCACTGCCACTCTTTTGATAGTAATAAAAGACATCATGGTTGTCTGCAGGTCCCAGTTTAGAGTGTCTTGTCACCGGTGCCTGGTTTCTGTTTCCCATCGCAGGACCCTCCAAACTTTTAAGGAGTTGCTGCTGTACCTTACTTCCTTATAAATTCCTGCAGGCTTGTTTGCTGCTCAGCCTTCTAGGCAAGCAAGGACTACTTTTCTGAACTGTGGGATTGTGGATGGTCGGCAGGGTCTTCAGCATCTCTTTTTGCTGCTCCACCAACCATTGAAGTGTTCCCTCCATCACCTGGACTGCGAAACCACTACACCAGCTTCTCCATCAGGTTCTCCATTCACATGGCTACAGGTAAGATCCCAGACAAGCCCCCAGGTAGGACAGGGGCTCAGCTACCATACCCCCACCTCTTCTTTGAGTACAGATCACCCTGAGACCCTCTTCTCAGTAAACATTAGCATGTACTTTATTTACAGCATCTCAATCCCACCACCAATACATATCAGTGCAGTATTATATAATATATATATATATATATATATATATAGTCTAATTGACCAGGGATGTGCCTGACTCCTAGGCTAGACCGAGGCTAGGAAGGTAATGAGCTAATTGGCCCATTATCAGGCAAGAGGTTTTAAAAAGAGCAATGGAAGGAAGTGCTTAAGGAGGAAAGGGGGGAGCAGGAGGGAAGTAGGAGAGATGAATGGACTAGGAGAACCTGATAAGGGGAAGCTTTCTGAGTAGAGATGCCCCAACCCCTGCCCTATATATTTTAGATATAGATTCTCGAGGGAATCTAATTGGTGCTCATAGTGAACAAAGTGCTGGCTCAAGCTCCATCTCTTATCACTCAGTCACATATCGTTACACAGTCAAACCAAAACTAACCTTCCAACTCAAATTACAGTACACATATTGGAAAGCTATATAAGACTGCATACTTAATACAGCTTCATTTCTGTCATTTATATTTCACAGGCAACCGTTTTGGATAGTATCCCATAAATGGCTAAGAATTAAATTGTAACAAAAAGGTAGGCAAATACTCCCTCAATCAAAAGAGCAAATAGGATTATCACCTTCTCCTCTGGATGTTTTCCTGGCCCATTAGCCTTAATCTCAGCCAGACATAGTCAAGGCCAAATGACACACTCATTGCTCAGGTCTAATGAAAGAAAGAGAGACCTACTGCAAAATTAAATATCAACATATTGATGGCGCTACAGCTCAAACTGCCTCTTCTATCCCTTCTAGCATCACATCCAGACTGAGAAGAGTTGACCTATGGCATTCCCAAAAGAAGGCTCTTGATGCTGATGAGCAACACCTTACTTCTACCATCTCAGAGAAAAACAGAGTCCACAGCATCTGCAATATCTCAGGGCCAACAGTATGACAAGTCTCAACATTCAATAGTCATCCCTAAAAAGATTAGAGACCAGGCAAAAACTGGCAACATTGACAGTTTCAAGTGTTTATCCATAAAAAAATCTAGTAGGGATAAAACTGAATTCAACAGCTACATGAGACATCTTTTCCGAGTCCAGATTTCAAGTCATAGCCAAGAGGTCCTGCAGAACTTCCAGAACCTCTGTGATCAAAACTGGCTGAGAAGAGGTTGTACTGGTTCCCCAACACAGCTCTGTTACCATGCAAGCAGTCAAAATATTCAAAGTCTAATCAAGCCTATTCACAGAATACAAAAAACAAATCCTTCAGCAAAAAATGTAAGGCTTTGTATCTTGTCTGTGTCCAGAGGTGCACAATCAGAACCTTGCAGATGCTGCTGTGGTAGCAGTGAAGACTTTCTTCATTTCTATCACAGCCATAGCATAACATTTGAAGTTTATGCCAGGAGTGATAAAATTAAGAATGCATTTGCTGCCACTAGCCTTCTCCCTTCACACTCCATCCACTGAGAGTCACCATCATAAAGTATGGTAGCCTGAGAGAATGGCAAAGACGGAAAGGCCATTACAAGTGAACATGCGTGACTGTCAATGACATAAAACAGCTATTGGGCCCTGGTTAATCGGGTCTGTAAAATCACCAAAAAAGAGTGGTACGCTGGTTGAATAGCATTATCCTTCAGGGTTCTGAAATTCAACTGGGGAGACCAACAACAGAGGTCCCCTGTCTCACTGAGAGCCAGACCTCATATTGAATGAGACAACAGTTAGCCCATGAGACGGATATAATCTTCACTGCCCAAATTGCTAATCCTGGCCCCCAAAATGAAATCTACACTAAGGCCACCTACAGAAATCACCTGGGGTAGTCATATGGTTTTCAAGATTGTCGCTATAGAGGACTCATCATCCATCTGGATGTTAAAATAACCCAGGACAGTATGTCTTGATGACTAACACCAGCCAAATTAACATTCAGACAGCTCAGACAATGTCAGATGAACTTGGGTAACCTATATACCACTACTACTTCTATTTTAACTCTATTCCAGGATTCAAAACACATCAAGTTAACCAAAGATACAAGTTAACCAAATTTTGGACTGGAAGACACTACATATTTAAAGGACAAATTCTACCAACAGAAGCATACTCCCTCTCAGAGGATCCACAGGGTCACCTTGAACAACGTACATCTAGAGATGGCTTAATCTATTAGTGGCCCTGCAGTATCACACAGCCCAAAGTTATTTTACTTTTCTAAATGGCAATAACTCAGCATCACAAAACAAATAAGATTGTTTATTGCGATACATTACTTAGAATAAAATACATTGTAAATGTAGGTAGAGATTATTAGTCTGTAGGACATGCATTTTATTATTGCACCTTGACAAAATTCATAAGGGATGGGACATTAGTGAGTTGTCTTTTTGGTGGTATCAACAATTCAAAGATACTTACTGTCATTTTCTTCTTTATAAGAAGCTGTTATTCTTTAAAGTTACAGTAAAATTCTTACCCAAACAGCAACTTTCTTCTGTCTTTCTCATAAATATGTACACTCATTTTAACACAGTAGTAAAACAAAGGCATCCTTAGTTATTGTTCTTTCTAGAGGCATCAGGAAATGTCATCACTTCTAGAGTACATAATGAAATATAGCTAATTACTACCTGGACTGCACCCCAGACACTCTTCAAATGGTTTGTTATATTAGTAAATAAAATTAAAGTTTGTACTCAAAGATTATTCCTGATTAATGATTCTTTTCTTATGTGTAACTGTTTTAATGGAAATGGTGATTTGTTAAGTAAACCAGCAAATCCTGAGCTGGTTAACTGCTTTATTTATGTGTGAGTAAAAAGGAAGGAAACTAAATCTTGTACCTAACCTTCACTTTGAAAAATAATGTATTATAGTAGTATTATGTATTGTAAAACTCTGCTAGCTTCTAATGAAATATTATATTTGCACTAGAAAGAACAAAGGAACTCAACCTTAACTAAGTGGAAATATTCTTTCTGGCGCTTGTGATCTATAGATCACTTGGTAGAGAACTAAATTTAATGAGACTTTGTATTTGTTTGGCTATCGGGAAAAATAACCTAGGGGAACATTTATTTTATAACAATTCATACAGTAAGCTAAAATTTGATCTTTATAGCTCATTTGTTTAGTGTAATGTGACTGAAGCCAATAAAATACATATACACTGCATTATATTCATGTTTAGCCAAGATAAATAAATAAATGCCACCTCACTCTTATATAGTGCTTTCCATCAGCAGGTATCAAAGTGTTTACAAAGGGAGGTCAGTATCATTAACCAACCCATTTTACAGATAGGGAATTATGGCATTATAGATTAGTGTTGTTTACTTATTGCAGGTTTCCACAGTTTAGTTTTGCCTATCTATCATCATTCTATGTAAAAGAAATCAATCACAAATGTGCGCAGTATATGGGAACATATAAAAAATGTAGAGATGGCAAATGTGTGATGACCATATATATATGGTCATCATTTTCAGAAGTGACTACTATATTTGGATATGAAACTTGACACTAGAGCTGGGTGTGAAACAGGAAACAGTTTTCCCATTTGAAGAAATTCGAGATTTTTGAAAAAAAAAATCCCTTTTCATTTTGACAATTACAATTCTCCCTCCCCCTCAATTCCCCCCCCCCCCCAAGATTGACCCTTTCCTGCAAAAGGATTCAGTTTAGAAAAATCAGTATTTTTAAATGGAAAAACAGTTTGTCAAAAAGATCCCAACCAGCTCTACCCAAGACACACCTCCTCTGGGGGAAAGAGAGGATGAGAGAACAATCACCATATGACAGGTGTATAGTCACATTGAGTGCCTTCCAGGAGTGCATTAAGCAGATAGTGTGGTGATGAGCATGACATAAGAACCTGAATAGAATAGACTAGACACCTCTGGTGACCTTATTTGCCGAGATGCTGAGTACCCACAGCTCTCATTGACTTCATTGGGGAATGCCAGTACTCAGCACCTCCTAAACTTAGGCGTTGGGTGCCTAAAGTTAGACACCCAAAAAACTGAGGCACTTAGACACCTTTTCAGAATTGGCCATAAATTCTATATTTTTCCCCATGTACAATACATTTGCCATCCTAAAATGTAAAAGAAGACAATGATTTCACATTCTGCACTCTCTTTCATCAAACAAAGCCAAAGTGAGCAATAGTTACTGCATGTTTGTGAAACTAGCTCACATCTGAAAGCTCCATGCTGTGTCAAGGGAAATCTTTGTACACACAATCATCTCTTAAAAGCTTCCTGGCGATATTTGAGCAGGTTCCCACAGAAAGATTTAGGTCACCTCAGGAAACAAAACAGAATTAAATCAGTGGCGTAGCCAGGTTTAGAGCATAGGGGGAGCGGAGCTAAAAAAAAGGCGCCTCCCCTTGTACTCACCCGGCAGCGCTCCAGCTGTTCGGAGGCACTTCGGTGGCAGGTCCTTCACTCCCCCAGGTCTTTGAAGGACCCGCCACCAAACAGCTGGAGCACCAGGAGGGTGAGTGCTTTTTTTAGCTCCGCTGGTAGCGATGGAGCAAAAGGCGCTGGGAGCACAAAAAAGGCACCGCTTCTGCTCAGTGGGGGAGCGGCCGCTCCCCCTGCTCCCCCCACCCCGGCTACGCTCCTGAATTAAATGTTTCCACATTAAGATTTGGACGAGTGTAGAAAGCAGTAGCGTAGCCGGGGGGGGGGGGAGCAGGGGGAGCGGCCGCTCCCCCTTGAGCAGAAGCGGCGCCTTTTTTTAGCAGCACTAAAAAAAAGGCGCCGCTTCTTTTTAAGCGCCGCTTCTTGCACTCACCCGGCGGCGCTCCGGGTCTTCGGCGGCATTTCGGCGGCGGGTACCACCGAAGACCTGGAGTGAGCCGCCGGTGAGTACAGGGGGAGGCGCCTTTTATAGCGCCGCTCCCCCTGCGCGCCAGACCTGGCTGCGCTACTGGTAGAAAGTCAAACAGATGGCTTTAGGGGATATTTCCAAAGTTTGCAATACACACCTTACCTACATATCAGCCAGAATAAATGGCAAAACAACAGAATAAATCCCCTTCCTGCTCTCTGCAAATGTGTACAGCTCTATAGGCTGAAATACTGGAATATTTCCTCTGCACAGTGGGTCTCAATACAGGAAGTCTACACAGGGATGAGGCTGGTTACCAGCATGCTGCAAGTCTGTGCTCCACAGAGTTCTCCTGCAGCTGTACCAGGGTGTATTGGTGATGAATGCACAGCCAGTGGATTCTTTACATAGCCTATGAGCTGCAGAAGAAGCCATGCATCAGCTTACCTGCTATACCACGACTTGAAGAGGAAACAAAGAAGAACCAGCTGCACAAACTGGGTTATGACCCTCATTGCACCTCTCAAATGGTACAAAGGAGCCATGCAAATGCCCAGCAGAGAACTCTCCTGTTAGAGAAGGAATTCACCTGCTGGTGAATCTGCCCTTCAACTTGGCCCTGAGTCTCTGCCTCTTCCTCTGTGTGTGTTTGGGGTGGGAGGGGAAAGCAGCATGGTGGAGCTCTGTTCTGACACAGCAATCCCAAGGACCCTAAACCAGTGGTATAACAAAGTTACGTGGCAGCAACTTTAAGTTGGGGTGGTCAACGCTAAGAGAACAAATAACCATATCCCTCAAGCTTAAGGCCTACCCAGTTTTAGATATTTTGAGATACATCCAGAAAAGTGGCCCCGGCATGGGTACACACCATCTCTTACATTCCATTGAAGTTGTGCAGGAAATCCCATGGAAAAATTCTGTGGCACTTCTGTGAAATTAGTCAGTGCAGTTTCAAAATTATGCAGTATTACAGACATTATATAAATGAAGTTATAATTTAGATTAGTATTATCGTATGTAAATAGGCAATTCTCATTTCCCAATTGTGATACCAAAGTACTGTAATCTAGAAAAGATTCAGCCATTTTAAGGGTAAACTGCTGCTAACATTAACTGCAAGCCCATTAAAAATGTTTTTAATGCCTAGAAATACCTCAGCTGTGGAGGCCTATAAAGAAGGTATGGACTACTGATCAGCAGGTGGGGGCCTTTTACTAATACACTCACATTTTCCCATCCTGAATTCCACCACTTGTTATTTTGTCTGGTTGAAATGTTTTTAGCGCTCAGCTAAAAAATCTTAATCAGATAAATGGCTTAAAGTGAGTAAATCTAAAGCTTATTGGCTGAATTCACTTGATGAATTAAACAGATAAATGAAAGGGAACAACAGAGCATTACAGATTGGGGGGAAAAGGTAAGTGAATGCTAAAAGCATAATACTGAGCTCCAAACCTTGATGATCTTACAACTGTGGTCACCTGCCCCAATGGACCAAATTTTGTTGTATTGTTTTTAAAAAAACTGACCCAAAATAAATTGTGGAAGCATGTTAATCCACGTTAAGCATGTGGAAGCATGGTAATCCAGACGTCTGAGGTAAAAGACTGATAATCAAAATTCAGTGCAAGATCCATTCATGTCACTGATTTAGTGTGCTCACCCCTAGAAGGTGAGAGCACCCAGAGAACACCACAGTCCCTGGCCCATGGAGCTTTTTTATTTTACAGTGCTCAGATAGCATGGTGACAGATTAGACAGGCAACACTATCTTTGGTGGATTAATATTGATCATTTTTGCAGAAGAAGCGTGATTTAATGAAGGATCTGAATGAAGACTGATTGTGTTGTGCTCAAGGAGCAGAGGAGTTCCAGGCATAAAGGAGAAGCATGGAAGAAGCGATGAAAATAAGTGGGGAAAGGACATGATGAGAGGTTTTGGCAGAATAAAATGATTGAGGTGGAGAAGTAGGAATAACTGAAATCAGAGTCATTTGGTAAGAGAATAAACTGAAACAAAGTAGAGGCACAGCAGCACCTTCCTTCAAGAGGTGAAACAAAAAGATGCTGAAATGCTTTACCAACAACTTCATTCCTTGTGTTCAAAGCCATTGCTGATTCACAACATCCAATGGTCAATAATTTTAACGTAATTTATGTATTATGAGGGACCATTTAAGTTGTCATCCACTGCCATATGGAATAGTTAACAGAGTCATCGCTCTCTTTTGCAAGTAGTTTCCCACCTATGAATTAATTATTGCTTTACTTATGGTTGCCACCAATTTCTTCACCCTCCATATTATATTGAACATTACAGCCATTTCCACACGGCCATATACAGTAGCTTTTTTCCTATGGCTTGCTTTCATCCTCAAGGACAGCATGCCCTATGACTGTGATAAGGCAATACATTGATACCATGTGCACTGTATGATGGCTTAATATTTGAAATGAACATTGCTGATATTTTAGATAACTATCCAACAATGGTTTCATGGTACTTTGGGAGATGACAGACTATTCATTTTAAATCTGCTAAGGTACAGGTTATGCCCTTACCCTGCAAGTACTGCACAAATACTTGAGTGTCCATACTGAAAGGGCTCCAAGTCAGGGATTAAAAGAATCAAATACTAGGCATAATTTTCATAAAAAAGGGAATTTTTCTAGTCCTTGAAAACTGAAATTGTTTAACAGCATGTGTAAAGATAGTCAAAGAAATCACTGCTGTATTTAGGATAATGATCACTGGCTATAAAACTTAAGTCAAATATCTAAGATGGGACAACAAGTTAGTTAATGAAAACAAGAACCTGGCTACCAGAGTTCTTTCATGAGTCTGGAACATACATTTTTTCATTGCACCAAAGAAAAACAATGTTCAATTCTACTAACAGCACACGAAGTTCGATAGATTGCAAAAACAAGAGCTTGTGGCTGGAAGAGTGGGAAATAAATGTACAGTGACAAAATGAATCCTCTTTTAACTGTTTTTATAAAAAGAGGATGCAACCGAATGCCAAATTCATAATACTTGAAAGACTCCTATAAAAATATTTGACAATTATAAAAATTCCAAGTAACAAAATAACTGCCTGACAGCAGACACCTGATTAATTTCAGTTTGTGACAAATACATACAACTGTTAACTGGATAATTAGATTTTTAATACTAACATTACCGTAGACTATAATATATGTATAGTATAGTAAAACAATATAGATGCCTCAACATGAGATTTATATTAAATATTGTGTATTATACATTCCTAATATAATTAAGTATTGCTGCTAAGACAGACAATGTTGCATGTATGGCTAATTTATAGCTGTGCAATCAGGATGGAATTCACCCCAGTTCAGAAGGCCAGCATGAGGTCTACATACCACTCAAGTCCCACTTCAAAATAATTTTAAATGTTTAAGTAAATAAGGCATGGATTCTCTCTCTCACGCACGCACACACGCACGCACAGAGAGAGAGAGTCTGAGAAAATTCTGCTTATATGTTTCCAAGGCTGTAGAAAAAGTAACATATTGTAATATTTGAGAAATTGTACATTTTCATATAAATTAAGGAGTGCATTTAATACATATACAAAAGATATTTTCATGGGATATAGTTTATAAAGCCAGCAGCCGCCGCTCTCCAGCTGCCCACCTCGGAAGGAGCGCCAATGCCAGCAGCAGTGCAGAAGTAATGGTAGCAGTACTGCAACCCCCCCTCCCCCAACAATAACCTTGCAAACCCCCGCCCCAACTCCTTTTCTGGTCAGGACCTCTACAATTACAACACCATGAAATTTCACATTTAAATAGCAAAATCATGAAATTTACTATTTTAAAAATCACATGACCGTAAAATTGACCAAAATGGACCGTGAATTTTGTAGGGCTCTACCTATTTGGTAACTGTCCCATAAAGCAGCAGCAGCCGCACCTTACATTTCTCAAAATACTTGGTTTCATCTTGAGTGGTCTAGCTTTAAACACAATAGGAATTACAAGTTTATCATCAATATATAGTTTAGATAAAGAAAACCAAGAAGAGGACCAAAATATCATATTAACAAGCCTATTCAAATATCTTTTTAAAGCCATACAGTCAAATTCAGTCCTCACATACAGACACTTGACTCCTGTCAACTTCTGTGGGAGACATCTGCATTCATGGGAGAGCTGAACTAGGCCCATAATGGTTTTCTATGAGTGGTAACAGACAAGGCCATAGCTGTAGCTTTGCCTCATCCTTGCTTTTCCTGGGTTTTGTCTGCACCATGAAGTTTTTGCATGATGAAAGGAGTTACACAGGGATAAAGCTAAATAAAAATAATGGTTCAGAATACATATCAATAAAATCAAACCACGTCCCCAAACCCTGCAATACATTCCATATAGACACAGTGATCCGTCCAGAGGGAACTCATTGCAGGATCAGGACCTAGATCATAAAAAGCTAACTGCTAGGTAAGCGCCATAAATTTTCTACTGTAAGGATTCCAAAAAAAATAAAAATGTAAAAGCCACAATACACCTAGAAGAACTTAGATTGTATATCCAACACACAAAACTTCCCTTCTTTCCTTCTCCCCTCACCTCTGCCCAGCCAACTTATTTTTTTCCCTTTTTCTGCATACTGACAAAGAACATCATGTTCAGACCAAATGGCATATTTGAAGCTGCAGAGCTCAAGAAGATAGCTGATTTCAACTATTCCTTGTAACATTATCTTTTATACCAAATTACAGCTTGATCCAATTTGAAATGGCTGAGATAGTAAAACGGGAAAATTTGGATTTTATAATGTGAAGTCCGAGTCAACCTTAACTATAAACAACACTATCAGATATACTAAAGTATGGTTATTTGAATGATACAATTTTTCTTATAGATGGCAAAGAAAGCGATTAGTTCACAGGTGGAAAGATTAAAGTTTTATTCCAGACAAAATGACTGTCCCATTAATCGTCAATAAGTCTCATGGATACCTGCAAAGCCAAAAATACTGTTCCCCATTACTGAAAACTCCATCTTCACCTACTTGTTTTTCCACCTTCTTTTGTAAATATTTATGATGTTACTGTGGATTCTCCCATTATTTTACTACCAACTACATTGTAACCAATACCCCAAAATCTATTTCTACATGCAAAAATCTTAGCTGTGATTTGTCAAGCATGTATTGTGTGAACTGGACACCTCAAGAATAATTTGCTAATAGAACATGTAGGATGCTGTTTTTCATGTTTTTTCTTGCATGATCTGAATGCTTTCTTGCCAAAAGAAAGAAAAAGTAGAATATGTAAGAATATAGCAAATACTTTAGAGGTGACAAGTCACATGAGAGATTAAAAAGATCCAAAGTGACAGAGCTGATCGTGAGGCACAGTTCTCCTTTCCCCAGTGTTTTAAGGAGAAGTAACACTAAGACTTTAAAATCCATACACACACCGGGGATGGAGAAAGGAGGGGGGGGGGAACCACTCAGCTCTTGGGTCACATTGTCTAGACCAACGGAGTTAAAGATTACAGAAGAACAACAGAACATTTGTTTTAAGTGTATGCATGAAGAACTGAAGCGGTCTCTGTAGGAAGGATATAAGAAGCTAATTGACAGCTGACTTGAGCCTAAAAATAACTTCATGACTGCTAAATTTCATAAACAGCTTTGAACAGAACAATCTGATAATTAGGGTCTTTTTGCACAAACATTCTTAGCAGAGTTCAGCAACCAAATTAGAGTACATTATCAATTGCTTGAGATAAATATGAGAGAGTAAATTGATTCCCACTTTGAAACCACAGTCTGTCAGTTGTGCACATATACATTAGAAGTCATAATTTAGCTCTTGTATTTTGACCTTATTTGCCAGGATGACGATGATACTTCAAAAGTAAGAAGACTATTCTAAGTTTACTAGCATGGAAAAAATATCTTTCATTCAAAAGAAATTCTCTGGCATTGTTGAGTTGTTCAGAAGGGGACACCGGGGAGAAATTACCAAAATGTACATAAAGCCTCACATTATTTCATATTTTGTCTGAAGGCCTATGATTTTGGGTCACTCAATGAGTTCTGAATACCAAATAACATATATATGAAGGTGACCAGCTGTAACATCAGTAATTAATAAAAAAAGTTTAAAAGTTACTAAACTAAATGTGATTTGGCCATAAGAGATTAAACAGTGTGGGCACCTATAAAGGCATCAACAGAAATGGCACATCTATGAATTCCAACTGCAAAACCTGGATTTGCAAATGCAAATGATACGACAGACCTAAGCATACCTATTTTGCACAGACAGACAGACAGACTTCTGGAGGAGAGAACACTGAGGCCCCATATCTGGCAGGGCCAGGAAGTGGGCAGGCCCTGTCTTACGCAGACAGATACGTCAAGTGATGCTGTGACAGCCTCTTCTGAATCTGTGGGCAGCGATAGCCAATGGGCTGGAGTGGGGAGCTGGGTCCAGCCTCTCAAGACAGGAGCCATTGCTGCAGGGTGCGTATGGGGCAGGATCAGCACTCCCTCCTCTCCCTCCCAAAATAAACCACAATATTTTCACCAGCTGCCAATGCTTCTAACCCTTTGGTGAGAAAGTTACAGCCATTTACTCCGATTTACAATACCACTATACAACTTACATTTCCATCTACATCCTCTCTGAATTTGATCTTGATTACAGATATATATTTCTTATATTTTTCTAATTCTTCCCACACAGAGAGACTGTACTTTTAAGTTGCCTCCACTGTATTTGCTTAGACACTCCTTCAGTATCTCTGTGAAGCTCCTTATTCTCCCCATTCCTGCTTTTTAGTGTTATTCCTTGGGGCTTCATTTGTGCCTGTTCACCCTTGGCCTCAATCAGTGGCTGCTTCTCATCCCCTCCCCCCACGCAGTACTACATCTGCAACTAGATCCAGACTTCACTTTTGTGTGAACATGCATGCCTGCAAAGTACATTTTTGCATCTCTAAACATTGAAAGCTACTGGTTTTAATTGTCAATTCAAGTGTAAATGTCACCTGCCCACTGTGACCAAAGCTCTATGTGAAAGGGTGGCCTTTGGATCTGGAGAAGGGTCACTGAGAGGATTCCCTAGAGCACCCTCAAACATAACTGACGTTATATGCAACGGGAAGGGGAAAGGGGGAAGAGTTTTCACGCCACCACCAGAATCCAGCTGCTGAAGAAATGCAGCCAGGTGTCTGAGCAGGAGTCCCTGTGGTTGACCCACTAAGCCCCAGCAAAAATGAGTGAGTGTGAGTATGAGTGACAGAGACAGAGACAGTCAGGTCCAGCCTGCAACAGAGCCAATCCCCTGGCAACCCAAGGAGCACAGCTTGGCCATAACAGAAACAATCTGATTGGCTGCAGAACTCTGCAGCCAGATACTTAAGCTCAGTAGCATCAGCAGTCCAGTGACTCCTCAACACATTCTAGCCTGTAGCTGCACTTGATTCTCTCCCTGCCTCTAGCCTTGCTCCTGCTCCCAGCTCCTTCCTGATCTGACTCCCAGCTCAGGCCCCGGCTCCGCCTGCTGACTATGACTCCGGCTAACCCTTCAGCTTTGGCCTCTTCGCATCACACCTTTTCTGCAGAACTGCTGCCCAGCCATTCGGTCCCTAGTCTGTAGCAGTGCATGGGATTCTTCCGTCCTAAGTGCAGGACTCTGCACTTGTCCTTGTTGAACCTCATAGTATTTCTTTTGGCCCAATCCTCTAATTTGTCTATGTCCCTCTGTATCCTATCCCTACCCTCCAGCGTATCAACCACTCCTCCTACTTTAGTGTCATCTGAAAACTTGCTAAGGGTGCAGTCCACACCATCCTCTAGATCGTTAATGAAGATATTGAACAAAACCGGCCCCAGCACCGACCCTCGGGGCACTCCACTTGATACCGGCTGCCAACTAGACATGGAACCATTGATCACTACCCGTTGAGCCCGACCATCTAGCCAGTTTTCTATCCACCTTACTGTCCGTTCATCCAGCCCATACTACTTTAACTTGAATTAGCAAGAATACTGTGGGAGACTGTATCAAAAGCTTTGCTAAAGTCAAGAAATAGCACATCCACTGCTTTCCCCTCATCCACAGAGCCAGTTATCTCATCATAGAAGGCAATTAGGTTAGTCAGGCATGACTTGCCCTTGGTGAATCCATGCTGACTGTTCCTGATCACTTTCCTCTCCTTTAAGTGGTTCAGAATTGATTCCTTGAGGACCTGTTCCATGATTTTTCCAGGGACTGAGGTGAGACTGACTGGCCTGTAGTTCCCTGGATCTTCCTTCTTCCCTTTTTTAAAGATGGGCACTACATTAACGTTTTTCCAGTCATCCGGGACCGCCCCCGATTGCCATGATTTGTCAAAGATAATGGCCAATGGCTCTGCAATCTCAGCCAACTCCTTTTTCACCCTCGGAAGCAGTGCATCCGGCCCCATGGACTTGTGCTCGTCCAGCTTTTCTAAATAGTCCCGAACTACTTCTTTCTCCACAGAGGGCTGGTCACCTCCTCCCCATATTGTGCTGCTGAGTGCAGCTGTCTGGGAGCTGACCTTGTCTGTGAAGACAGAGGCAAAAAAAGCATTGAGTACACTAGCTTTCTCCACATCCTCTGTCACTAGGTTCCCTCCCTCATTCAGCAAGGGGCCCACACTTTCCTTGACTTTCTTCTTGTTGCTAACATACCTGAAGAAACCCTTCTTGTTACTCCTAACATCTCCGGCTAGCTGCAACTCCAAGTGTGATTTGGCCTTCCTAATTTCACTCCTGCATGCCTGAGCAATACTTTTATACTCCTGCCTGGTCATTTGTCCAATCTTCCACTTCTTGTAAGCTTCTTTTTTGTGTTTAAGACGAGCAAGGATTTCACTGTTAAGCCAAGCTGGTCGCCTGCCATATTTACTTTTCTTTCTACACATCGGGATGGTTTGTTCCTGCAACCTCAATAAGGATTCTTTAAAATACAGCCAGCTTTCCTCGACTCCTTTCCCCCTCATGTTATTCTCCCAGGGGACCTTGCCCATCAGTTCCCTGAGGGAGTCGAAGTCTGCTTTTCTGTTCTACTGCTCTCCTTTCTTCCTTGTGTTCATGCTTTGGTCCCAGTCATTGTCCACTGACGAGAGCCAAATAGGACTTACTAGTCTGCTAACTGGGGAGGCTGAGGGAACCAGGTCCTCAAGCAATACCTACATTGCTTTCTCAGTTATAATCAATATGACTGGGCCATCGTCCTGCCACATGCAGTTTGTGTACATGCAGGCATCCCCACAACACAGCCCATTCGACACAAACTACATTTTCCACCCTCTACTTTGTTTGGCTGCACCTCCAGACTCCCAAGTCTCTGACATAGCAGACCTAGGTGCCCACCTTTACTGGGTCTACCAAGAGCTTACCAAACACATTGAAGCTTCTCAGGAGGCATATAAACATCATACTGACTAAAAGCGCCAAGCCATGCTGACCCTGTAGGAGATAAGTGTGTGTCCTCCACACACTTCAAAATCCACCCGACTCTGAGCCAAATTGGACTATCAGTATCTGGGCAGAACAAATGAGCCCTGTTGCAAATTAGGCTCTAGTTCCTGGAATCCTTGAAGGCCCTCCCAGTTTTCCATGTGTCCCTCTGAAACCTTACATGGAGAACCGCTTTCCCAGCTGCTCCGTTCCACCACCTCCTGTAGATGTCCAGGGCCAAGGGGAGTATGAAGTCCAAGAAATTCTAGACTTCAAGTGAGTTTGAGGCAAACTATTATCTGGTGGATGGGGAGGGCTACGGACTGGAAGAGCAATCATCAGAACCAGTCAAAAATGTCCATGATCCAGAACTCTGATGTGCCTCCCATCAGAAATACCTCCTGAAGCCAGGTCCTATGGCTCTCATGAGGTAGCCTTAAAGAGGGAGTACTGTCAGGATCCAGCCTGCAGCACAGCCAGTCTCCTGGCCACCCAGTAAACACAGGGGGCCCTTACAGAAGCTATCTGACTGCGCCACCTGATTGGCTGCAGGAGTCTGCAAGCTGATACTTAAGGTTAGTAGCAGCAGCAGCAGACCAGCGGCTGTTCAACACATTCTAGCCTGCAGCCACACTTCTTCCTGTCCCTGCCTTCACTGTCTCCAGCCTTGCTCCTGCTCCAGCCCCAGCTCCTTCCTGATTGGATTACGATTACGGTGAACCCTTTGGCTTTGGTTTCTGACTCCCAGCTACAATCCTTGGCTTCACTCCTGGATCTGCCATATCTGGATTCAGCTTTTACTGGTAGGCCAATCTCTTGCTCCAACCTAGAGTGACCAGATGTCCGGTTTTCAACCGGGCCCTTAAAAGCCCAGTCGGCGAGTGCTGTGGAGCTAAGGCAGGCTAGTCCCTACCAGTCCTGGGGCACCGCACTGTGCCCCAGAAGTGGCCAGCAGGTCTGGCTCCTAGGTGGGGGAGCCACAGGGCTCCTCACGCTGCCTGAGCACAGGGTCTGCACTCCCTTTGGCTGGTTCCTGGCTAATGGGAGCTGATGGGCTGGTGCTTGAGGGTGAGAGCAGCACGCACCACAGAGCCTACTGCCTTGCTGCAGAGCTGGACCTGCTGGCCGCAGCATGGAGCCAAGACAGGCAGGCAGCCCTGCCTGAGCCCTGCTGTGCCGGGGATCAGGAGCCTCCCGAGGTAAGCCCGCGCCCCTGCCCCAGCCCAGAGCCCCCCCAAACCCAGAACCCCCTCATCCCTAGCCCCACCCAAAGCCCACACCCCCAGCCAAAGCCCTTATCTCCCCTGCACCCGAACCCTCTGCTCCAGCCCAGTGAAAGTGAGTGAGGGCGAGCCACCAAGGGAGAGGGAAATGTAGTGAGCAGGGGGCAGGGCTAGGGTGTTCGGTTTTGTGTAATTAGAAAGTTGGCAACCCTACTCCAACCACTGGGCCAGACTGCCCGTGGCTAACTCACTGACAGCATGTGCATGCTGGTGAATTGTAACCATTACATAGCACTTTAAAAAAGGAAGCTAATGAACTGTTTCATCCCACAATGAGGCAAGTAATTATTATCCCTACTTTACATTTTGAATGAATCCTGTGTGGATTCCAGTCCCACATGAACCTGTGATCTCTGCCTGAGTGCCACATTTTTTTAAGAAATGATGAGAGCAGAAACTAGATTTTTCATTTCACAAGTTAAAATTTCCTATCCTAAAATGGGATACAACAACAACAAAAATCCAAAAGTTTCACACAAAATGAAATTTTAGAAAAAAGTTTTAGGTTGAAACATTTTGATAATTCCAATTTTGACATATTATATTGAATAAAAATGAAATAGAAACACCAAAGTGTTTCAAAAAAGTTTTGGTGTTATATTATCACAATGTTTTTCCTCTTCCCACCTCCCAAGTTTTCCCCTTTCAAAGCAAACTTTTGTTAAATTAGACACCTTTGCAAAACATTTGGCTTTCAACAAACCTGCATTTTCTGGCAGAAAAACATTCCATCAGAAAATTTCCCACTACCTCTAATAAATCACACTGTAGATAACAAGTGTTTACACACATGCACGCTTAGTTTAATTAGTTTCAAGGTGAAAACCATCACAACTCATTAATATGAAATGAACCCTTTTGAGACCCAGAACTCATAATTCATATCAGCCAAGATTCCTGAACTAAACAAAGTTTCCAAGAATCCAAATGCAGTCTGTGAGAAAGCAAGCATTACTCTACTCGGCTAAAGGGTCATTATAGTGACACTACCCTTAGGAATTATTAGATGAGCTTTGCATTGTTGCACTAATCCACTGTATCCAGTTGCAGTTATTTAATAAACAAGGGATCTGCATCTATATCTGGGGATGAGGAAGAGTAAAGGAACCTGTGTAATAGCAAGAAGATCACAGAAGAAGAATCTAAAACCAAATTCAACATAAAGAATAGAAAAATGGATGCAAGTATGCACTATACCCATCCTTGTAAATACTGTAACATTTTCAGCAAGCAAATAAACTAGACAATAATGGCAGCTGTTTTGTATTATGTAGCTGTTAGGGGGGGTCCCCGGTATATGTTGGGGTTGTGATCCTGAAAAGGGTGACGGATACGGAGGAATTTTTTTCCATAAGAAATAATTACTTGCCCCACTTCTTCCTGTCCCCCCTCCACCTCGCCTCTTCCTGCCCAGTTCCGATCCCTCCTCTGAGTGCGCCCCATCCCCGCTCTTCCTGAACACCAGGGGAAGCACCCAAAGAAAAGCCACGCAAAAGGTGAAATGACGGATATGCGGATCGGGACCGCCGTGAATGGGAACATGTTCCCCTATTGATGAGCGATGGATACACGAAAGAATGGATAAGGGGGTGATGTATACCAGGGACCCCCTGTATAGCCTTGTGAATTTTTACAGATATAATTTTCAAAAAGTAACAGCACTCATATCTAGTTATGGCTCTTCATGGGTTGAGTCTGACTGACTTCTTTTGTAAATCTAAAGTATGGTTAGGATAACTTGAAAAGATTCTCAGTGGACTTGTATTAAAGTATTAGTTTGCATTTAAATAACAAATGCTTAGTATATGGTGTCAAAAATTACTCTCTGCTGTAAAAAGCCAAGGACTGACTATACTTTTAGTTTGAACTTACTTTACTAGGCTACATCTGAAGGGCTTTGCTAGACCTAGTTAAAAAAGCACTGATACACTCATTGTCACACTAATTTATGGGGCTCTGTATGCTTCCTATTTAGTGGATTAACAGACAAGTTTTGGCCTAGTAGTGCTCTCAGTGCACCATAAACACCAAATCACTACTGAAATTATATATTTAAAAAAAAAATCTATATTTTAGTTTCAACTGCCAGATAAATAAATGTTCTTTTAACATGATAGCTACCAGTTTTATCAGAAACTAAAAAAAAGCCTCTATACAGTCATCTAACAGGAGGCATATGCAGAAAGAAGGAAGGACCAGCAGCGGATAGGTGGTTTTTTCCACCCGCTGAGATCATACATTTTCATTTTCCAGTACAAAGAATTGGTGTTCACTTCAGCATCTCTCTCCCCGATGATGGAATGAATACTTAGCTAGATGAGTTCCAGAGTGTAAGTACAAAGAAGAGCACTAGTAAATAGTGTGTGCAGCTGGTTATGCACCCCGCTTAGGAAAATTCATTTGCCAGGATAGACTAGAGTTATATTGTTCCAAACATCACTCTTATTACAAATGTGCAAAGTGAAGAAAAATTTAAACACAAAATTAAATTAGTTTAGTGTTTATCACTTTACAGAGCACACTGTGCTTTTAGCCATTAGGTTCCAGCTGGATATCACACTTAATGTTCAGAGTTGGACATTATACTGCGCAGTATCATCATGCTGAAGAGAGTTTAACCTTTTGAAGGCCTGAGCTTTAGAGGTACTGAGCACCTTCTGCTAGACACTGCTGAAGTCTCAATTCCTGTTGAAGTCAATGGGAGGGAGATGAGGACACATACTGCTCAGCAGAAGGTGCTCAGCACTTTGTAGAATCAGGCTCTGGAAAAAAGTGTGAAATATGATTCTTTGAAGCAAATGGGAGTACAAAACTTAAGTGACATGGACATTGGTTTGTCTTAATGTAAAAACAAACCTTTGTTCTGGGTACTATAGTATTTCTTAAACGATTTGGCTCTTAAAACATTTTGGGTTTTCCTTCAGAAGGAAAGTCTGCTAAGGTAGGAAATCTATAAAATGCAGGCTCTAGTTATGACTCATTACTATTGTTTCCTCTAACTTTTCTCACCATCTCATCCTGCGCTATTTCCCCTGTTCTCATGAATGAAACACACTAATGGAAATGTCAATGTTTTTAAAATATCTATTGGTAACATTCTGAGAAATATAATGAAATAATTTCAAACTGCACTGTCTAGCTAGAATGAAATGCAAGTTTTTGTTTTCCTTCACCCCAACAATGTGGGAGGAGGGGAAGCTTTCTTTCTTGTATACCATAAGCTCCGTTAAACTGTGTGAGCATTTGATTTCAGTGATGGTACATAAACAAATAAATTAACTTTACAGAATGCTGTGTGTCTCACAATACCATTATATTAAAAAGGAAATTACATTTAAATACTCTTATTGTGAAATCTGTGGTACAAATCAGTGAATGTACTGAAATTCCAAGGCATCATTCCAGCCCTAATTTCTCTTGTTCTGTCTCTGTATTTTAAGTTCTGTGGGGGAAAGTATGTGATCTTAAATACCATGGATTCTCATCTTCAGGGTTAGCGTGAGTTACAGTCGGTGTACATCTAGAGGACATTTAACCCCAGGTTTTGTGCAGGCAAACTGGATAAATGAAAATTGAAAGCTTATTTTTCCTCTACAGTCCACACTATGTTGTGTTCTTCATTTGTTATGTTTATGGAGCTCCTTTTGATATCAGTTAAAGTTCTGTGTGAAAACAAGTGCAGAAAGTGTGCTACAGGACCAGATTTTGCAAGGTGCTGAGCATCTCCTACAATTTGTTCCTTTACAGACTTTAACAAGAATTGGCACTCAGCAGGTCATAGCATGGCATCAAGCCCACAGATTCCTTCCTTTGTTAAGTTTACGCCATAATTTTAAAAAAACTCAGCAATGTCTTTCAACATAGCATCACTCTTCTGCTGAGAGGTAACAAGAGGTCATGGCTGTGCTGGCAGGCTTTTCACTGGGAAAGAAATGGTGACCGAGAGTCTGGATATATTCTTAATGCAACTTGTTGTATACACCCAGTCCTTGAACAGAAGTGGTCACAAATAGCACACAGGCAAACCCCTCTTTCAGGAATTTCAGCCCAAACACCAGTTCCCAAGGAGTCACCCTGACTCAAGAATTGACTTGAGTCAGAAAGATTAAGGCAGAAAGCAAATTCCTCTGCTGTTTGTTACCTGTGCACCAAAGAAAAATACATCAGAAAAAACACCCACACCCCCAGCATTTTCTTAATGAAATAAACTTGCTCACACACTGAACTTGTAAGACTAGGTGTGTAACAGCACCATCTGGTGACCGGACATAGGAACAGGTTATCGAGGGAAATATTCTAAAGCACAAATTTGTTTTTACCAAAGCAAATTACATGGTACGCTCAAAGTTTTAGGACATTTTTTTCCGAAGACAGATCACCTTAAATTATTCATGTAAATTTAGTAGCAGTGGAGTGTTCCATTTTTTACTCTTGGATTAGACTAGTTTCAGAATTTTGCCATTGCTACTTTTTTTAAAGTTACTGAGTTGACTAGCATTTGGAACAGCTCCAGTTCTGCTGCAGCAAGCACTCCACATCAGACGAGCTGGGGGCAAGTATTTGGCGAGAGGCAAATCTAAGGCAGACTGAAAATACACGCATTTTCCCCCTCTTTTGTTTAACATTCAAGGAGTTGAGTTCAGAATTCTGTGTTGATAACACCACTTAAACACTCAGAAGGCAAGGTAAGGAAGGCAGTTAAGGTGAGGGAGGCTTCAGGGTCAGGTCCTTAATACATAAAACATTGTGTGTGCATGCATTTATTTCATCTACTTTTCTGCTGTATGTGTGACAGCTGCCACCTTGTCCAACACCAGGATTTAAAACAGGGACTTCTAAAGTTGTAAGTGAGAGTTTCTACAGCTTGAGATAGAGAGCCAGCCTCTCCAGCTAAGAATCATAACAGATCCACATCCGCTGTGCATTCAGGATACAACATTAACCACTGGGTTACATGCTTCCCTTGGACAGTAGCAGCTTATCCCAAACATCTGAGGTCTACGTGCTTTGTGGATTGAGCACAGAAAGGGGTCACCTAACGCACAATGGCCAGTGGGTTACTCATTCAAATACCTACAACTTCAGTGAGGCTATGGGATCCAAATGAGAGCAGGAGTGTTTCTCATTTCTCAGTGTTAAATGTTTACCATCAAGCCTTTGACATTATTAAAGGTCTTACCAGAATAATTTGAGAAAATTCAGGAATGAAATATGAAGTTTACTAGGATCTGAACAACACTATTGCAACACAAACAGGATTGCTTAAAGCTATTTGTCTGAAACAAAGTGAAAGATACTGTGATCCATCAGCACCGTATTAAACTGAAATGAATGTCGAGCAATTCCAGGCCTATTTTACTGTGTGTGCCTATAACAAACATTACCATAAATTAAAGTAGGGTCTTTCTGTACAGTCTATCACAGTTTACTTGAACTAATTGGTTTGCAGGGCTTCCATCATCTGGCTTGCAAACTGTTCTTGACCCTGTTCTTCCCCCTTTGGCTCAAATCACAGAGGGTAACATTTTGGTTGAACTCCTTGCAATCTTCACTGCTGTGTGCGGTCTGGTTAAAGGGATGCATTCTATTTTTCAGAACATTCAGGACTCCCTTAAGATAATGCAGACACATGTACAGACTAAGTTACTCTGTAGATTCGTCAAGAAAGTACCACTGACAGTTTTGCGATAGTCATAATCTGCTACATGCAGTTTTCAACAGACAGTAATTAGTCATGTCATTTTATATACTGTAAAAAGCCTCTATTTTAAAAATGGTTACAGTCACTTTATTATAAGGAGGAAATGGTATTTTATCAGTATGTTCTACTCTACTTGTCCTCCCCACCACATACAGGACTCCGCCCTTGTAAGCATAAACTACTGAGCCAAGTTGTCATGTGTGTAAGGTCTCCTCCCAATTTGTTACATTTCCAGCATGTCATTCTCTTACATTGTACCTCTACTTAGTTCATGTTTGGAAAATGTGCTAATTAAGTTATCGGTTTTATAAGGCATCCAGTATGTTTAAGTGTTTTCTGATGCATTGAACAAATCTTAGTCCGTCCCCTCAATTTTGACTGAATTTCAAGAATACTTCCCCAGTGGTTAAATGGGTCTGAAAAAGGTCGATGTAGAACTGATGTTAGCACCCTCCCCTCCACTCCCTAACACACACACACACACACACACACACACAGTTCTCGTAGTAGTTGTTTTGTGTTTTCTTACTATTGTCCTTGATTTTTATTGTGCTATTTGAAGATTAAGTAGCAGCCGCTTGTATTTTATTTCACACATACATTTAACCAGCAAGCTGTGAATGGTTTTAAGTCAACCTTCAATACCTATTGGCCTATCCAAAGAGCACAAGAAAGACTGATGTTGGCCTAACAAAAATAAATAAGCCATTCTTGTTAGGAAACCTGCTCTCTCAAGAGACTGCCCCAAAGTTAGCACTGGGTGACGTTTTTCAGATGAATAGTTTATTCACTGAAAAAATGTAATTTCAGTCAGTCAATCTCAAGCTATTCTTGTATTTGACACATATTTGGTCAAAACAAATCAGGGAGAGTGGCAGTGGAAGTTAGGCACTTTTTACAAAACATTTAGAGGTGATGGTGGCAGGTCCCTTATAACCTTTAGCCCATTGGTTAAGGCACTCGCCAATTACATGGGAGACACCTGGTTCAATTTCCCTCTCTGCCAGATGTGGGGAAGGGTGTAAAAAAACTTCAAGAGTCATTCACATACATACATACACAGAGAGAGAATATATACGACTTTCTAGGCCAGTGGGAAGGGTACTCACCTGTGAGGTGGGAAATCTGAGTTCCCGTCCCTGCTCAGATGACTATACAGTAGAACAGCTTCAACAGGAGAAATTGAGAGACCCACAGCAGAATATTCCAGAATTTAGTGGCCAGGGCACTCTGCAGCAACTCAGGAGACCAGCACTCAAATTCCTTCTTCACATCAGGCAGAAGGGGAATTGAGCCCAGAGTGCCCTCAACCCAGGTGTGTGGCCTGTCCACTGGGATAAAGGTTATGCCTTCTACTCTGGCTGTTTTATACACCTAGCCCTTCATTTCCTTTGCTTTTTAAAATATAGAAGTGCCCAGGAACTAAATGATTCATTTTGGGTCAAACAAAATATTTCATTGGATTCAAAACTCTTTTCTGGATAACTTTTCTTGATTCATTTAAATTTTTCAGAATTTATTGAATCAATTTGGGTCAAGCTGTTTTTTTAAACTGCTAGCAAAAAAAACAAAACAAACCAGTTCCTTACTCAAAGTATCCTCAAACATCCGAGTATAATACTGTTCTACCTTTATTAGGAGACCACATCAGTAAAGCACTCAGTCTTTGCCAGTTCCTTGAGTGGTTGTTCAAGGAAAGTTTCATTGTAATACTTCACATTTATATAAACACCTTCCATCCAAGAATCTCAAAGTCAAATAATTTACAAATATTAATGAAATCAGTTAAGTAAGTTTCAGAACACCTCTGTGCTGTCGCCATATTATTTAAAATCTGTGCCTCAGTTTCACCGTCTGTAACGTGTGCAGAGGAAATCTTGGCAGAGCCAGCAATAAAACCTCAGTCTCCTGACTTCAGCCCTGGGTTTTAGCCATAAGATCATCCTTCCTCTCGTAACAGATTTGTGGCAAAATTTTGGGATTAAAGTAAACTGTGTTCTTCTAAACGTGCGGTGATATTTACAGTATGACAAAGGCAAATGTGAGGATGGCACTGATTAAACCAAAATGCTTACGCCTATTTCTCTTTTAACCACACAGGCACCATTTATAAAAATCTCTTCAGTAAAAGAAATACCATGAATATAAATAGCAATGGGACCCAGCCACAAAGTTCAGCGCCAGGTCAGACCAAGCCCAAAATTTGGGGTTGTTTGGATCTAGGCTTTTGTTTTGGACCTCTCTGGATGTTATTTTCACATTGCTGCATTTTAATGTCTTCCAGGTATTCACATGTACTACTCAGACAGTAAATCACCTTAGTATAAAAAATGAACTGTGAGGAGAAAACTTAATCAGTGTTTTAATCCAAATTCTGTCAAGTAAAGAGATTATTACTGATATTATAAAACTAACTCTGTATTTGAACTTAAAATGAAGGCTTTTTCTGTTGTTTGTAAAGTGAAAATGGACACTTCTTGAGCTCAATTGTTTTCTAAAGTGAAGGAGTGACACCTGCTGGTAATATTTATGTGAACTGGCAAAAAGGTCTCAAAACAAATTTTAGGTAGTACTTCAAACAGTTTCCACTGTCTTTTCGGGGCATAACAGTGTCTTTCATATTTAAATGGCTCTCTAGCAACTTCTTTTAAGAACTGACTTACATCAAAAGTAGTTTCTTAGTTTAGGCATTAACCTCAAAATCCCCCACAAAAAACTTGTGCAGAGAAGGTTGAAACCAAATAATATTACATGAAAACCAACTACCACCAACAACGCTTACTTCTTGTGCATTCTACATATGAAAACAGATTAGTGCAAACACCTGATACATTTTTATAGCTCATGTGCCCTTGAACCTAAAGTTTTAAAAAACTGAGCTGCTTTCACCCCCTTCTGTTTTAAACATTTTGAAGTCAGGCTAATAGAATATCATAAAAATATAATTGCTAATTGGAATAATACAATGACATGAGGACCCTTCAAAAAGAATTCTGAGCTGGTAAATCCAATTAGTGAACATATAAATGAATAGTTGGCTCCCTCTGCAGTGAACCAATAATAGCTGCACCTGCCGATTCAAATGCCAAATTTCAGTCCAATATCTTTATTGTGAAGATAATTGTACAGCACCCCAATTTCCTGGATAAAGGGTACTTCATTAACTATAATTTTATTTATAAAGCACTTTTTAATCAAAGATCTCAGGGTATCTACAGACATCTCATAATAAAAACAGTAAAAGTCACCCTCATAAATAACAGCAAGAAGAAAAGATATGCAGAAAAATGGGGGAATGGAAAGGATTCTAAACATGGCAGTAACTGATTATAACAGTATCTTGTAGTGTTTTAATCAAAAAATAGATGCACAGACTTTAAAAATAAAACAAATTAAGTTTGTTAGCAATAAAGTTATTATTGGAGTTAGTAACAAAGCATTATTAAAAGCCTAAGTGGACATTAAACTACAAAACAACATTTGCACAGTCCTCCAGCCATATATTGATCTTTAAATCCAAGCTAAAGTCATTAAATTGTTCCATTTTTTACATTTCCTCTACCAAAGCAACATCGCTGGGAGCTCTACACTGAATTCTTAAGATCCTTATTTCCTGACCAACTAAAGAAATGTATTTCTAACCCTCTATGGAATCCTGAGTACTAAGAAAGGTTGCTCTGCTGAATTTGATATAAAAACTTGCAGCTCTGAAACAGCTGGAGCAGATCAGGAAGACATCCAAGATGGTAGAGTCATGCAGTCTGCAAAACTCAAATCTGGCTACCAAGAAGTTTCCTTAAACTAAAGATAATGGGAAATTTTTTTAATGAAATGGTGTTTGGGGGTTTCGGCTGATTTGTCAAAATTTTGCAGGAAAAGGTCAGTTTAGACAAAAAACTCTCTCAGGTCCTAGGATGGAATTTCTGAATTTGACCAGAGAGAGAGAGAAAGCACGCGCGCGCGAGAGAGAGAGAGCGCGCAAGACCACAGAGTAGCCAATATCCCAGTGGTTACAGCACTCACCTGGAATGCGGGGGCTCAAATCTCTGCTCTGAATCAGGCAAAGCAGGAATTTATTCAATATTGATTGGGCCAGAGAGAGAGAATGAATATGCTCTTCCTGATTCTCTCTCTAGCCCAGTGAGCAGAAACTTGAACCTGGGTCATCCACCTCCCAGATAAATGTCCTAGCCATTGGGCTATTGTTTATCCTGAGGTAGCACTCCCTTGTTTTTTGTGAAAATCTTTGAAAAAGGGCTCAGGTTTAGCGAAATGCAGAATAAAAATTAATTCTGAAAAATTAAAAAAAACATTTTGTGACCAGGGATTCTTGGTTTCTGGACAGCCCAATCTTAAACTTGACTACAATTACAAATAAAACTTCAGAAGTTAAAATACCTCTCCAATCTTCCTTGGTACCCCTAACTGGAAGAGCAGATGGATTCCAAGATCGCCTAACTGCTACGGACCAAAGAGTGGCATCATACAAATCAGCTCAGACAGACGAGACGACATCCATTTGCAACTCCTGAAAACCAAGATCCTTTCTACATTGGCTGTGGCTACAGTAGGGAATTTTAGCAAAATACTTCAACTAGTGATACCACCATTACAGCTGAAGAAGTGATACCAGTGTAGAGAATACTGGAGCACTTTATGTCTCTGGGAAACCACCAAAATTTGCTAAAGCCTTGTGCACATAAGAGTTCCCACCAGTGCATGAGGCAGTAGGAATTTCTTGCTAAAATTCTCTGGTGTTGATAGGGTGACCAGACGTCCCGATTTTATAGGGAAAGTCCCGATTTTGGGGTCTTTTTCTTATATAGACTCCTATTACCCCTCAACGCCATCCTGATTTTTCACACTTGCTGTCTGGTCACCCTAGGTGTTGACATTGTTAGAAGATAAAGCTGAAGAGAAAATACTGGAAACAGAAGTCACACATACAATATAGAACTCTGGTGACCCCTTGAAGGATAGCAAATCATGAGCTAACAAGCTTGTTTCCCAAATGGATCCCAAAACTAAAAGGAAATGGAAATACATGAAAAACAGAGTCCATCAGGAACCAAGTGGCAGTGTTAGAGATCATCTTCACCCTCAGCTTTCAATCACATAACTTTAAAGACTGGCAATTTATTTTACGGGCTGCCATAAGAGCAGGTGTGTGCATGCCCACTCTTACTTATTCAAATGAAAAAAATAATGCTGTTTTTCTCCAGGACTTTCTTCACCTCTTATAGCATTTCAATCCAGCAAGAGAACTACTTAAAGATCAGAGTCCTAGATATATTATCTAAAATCAGCAACCCTGAAGATTTTTAAAGGAACAGAGACCTTTGTTTTAAAACCCTGAAATCAACAAAGACTCAAAGATACCATTGACTGTTTAATAAATTAATGCTGGTATGTAAAGTGGCAATACTATTTAATAAGAATAAATATTTAAATATCCTAGTTAATATCATGGCTTTAGCTTCAATGATAATATATTAACAGGGAATATCTTTAATAATTTTAAGATAAACTTTTGTGGGCCTAACTGTGAGCAGTCTATGCTTTCCATGTAGCCTGTGGGACTATGCATTAATTAAGAAGGGCCTGTACAAAATACCACATCTTTTTCAGATGGATACAGGTCATGAACATTCTTAGTACCCATTTTCCCTTATGTTCTCAATGTTCCCTATTCTTGAGTTTTGTGACTGACAAAGATGGCTAAATAGGATTAAACTCAGGTTCTACTCACACTCCAGGACACATCCTGCCTTAGGCTTTGATCCAGCAAGGTGAAGTGAATGAAGCTATATGAAAGGGGAGGGATCTGCCCACAAACAACAGGTTGCAGGATCAGAGCACTGCCAATTAATGGAGACCGCCAGTTTAAAGTGTGTGAACATAAAACTGACTGTGCCACAGTTTGAATATTACAATATGCTGATTTCATACTGCTTGGGGGGGGGGGACCCTCGCTGGCTAGTATAACAAGGATATAAAAGAGGAGAAGAGAGGGTGAGAGTTTGATACATCCTCATTGCGAGTCAGCCTAGAAATAGTATGGACCTGATGCAATGCCCATGAAAGTCAACAGAAAGACACCCACTGATTTTGATGAACACTGGATCAGACCCTAAACTACTATTTCTGTACAGTTACTGTAGGTCCTGTGATGACAATAAAACACTGGTCCAGTCATTAAAGTTAACTGTAGCTATTTAATAACCAGTCTCTCTTTTGCCCTCAGCAGGGTATTGCATACAATTTTAATGTGTTTAAATTTAACTGTTCCAGTTAATTAGTCATTGAGAAACTGATTGATTACTCAATAGCTTATCTGTTGAGAGTACCCTTAGAAGCAGCAATATACATATAAGAGCCTACTTAGAGGCATTAATCAAACTGAAAATGCCCAGCTCATCTCCTTGGTATTCTTTAAAATTCTGTACACAGAATATTACAATTAACAACCACTCATGAAAATGTATGAAAAGTGCTCTCTTTTCTTAAGAAAGAGAAAGTAGGCTTTGCACCAATACAAGAAATAGCTAAAAATCTCAGAATATACTAATTTTTTTTAAAAAATTGAGTGGGCCGATATTTGCTCCATCCTACACAGAGAAGAGCTATATTATGTATATCTATTATATTACATTGATCTTACAATAGGGGCTACTTTAGTTATTGTGGATGAAAAGAGATTAAACTACTAGGTTTCCATCCCCCAGCAAACCTAAGCCCTGAGGTAAGTGGGGAAGTAGAATACCGGGAGGAAACACAAGGAGGAGGGTGCAACAGAGGAGGCCTCCTGATTCATACTGAGATAGTAGGGCAATCAGCTAGTTATCTTAGGTGCCCGTACATGAATGCAAGAAGCCTGGGAAACAAGCAGGAAAAATTGGAAGTCCTGCCACAGTCAACAAACTATGATATGATTGGAATAACAGAGACTTGGTGGGGTAACTCACATGACTGGAGCACTGTCATGGATGGGTCTAAACTGTTCAGGAAGGACAGGCAGGGGAGAAAAGGTGGAGGAGTTTCACTGTATGCAAGAGAGCAGTATGATTGCTCAGAGCTCCAGTATGAAAATGGAGAAAAGCTTGTTAAGAGTCTTTGGGTTAAGTTTAGAGGCGAGAGCACCAAGGATGATGTCATGGTGGGTATCTGCTATATACCACCAGACCAGAAGGAGGAGAGAATTATCCAAAGAAAGCCTTGTCTAACAGCAGTTTCCAGATCACAGGCCATGGTTTCTCATGGGGGACTTTGAGAACCCTGACATCTGCTGGGAGAGCAATACAGCAGTGCACAGGCAATCCAGGAAGTTTTTGGAGTGTGTTGGGGACAACTTCCTGGTGCAAGTGCTGGAGGAACTGACTAGGGGCCGTGCTCCTCTTGACCTGCTGCTCACAAACTGGGAAGAATTGGTAGGGGAAGTAGAAGTGGGTGGCAACCTGGGCAGCAGTGATCATGAGATGGTCGAGTTCAGGATCCTGACAAAAGGAAGAAAGGACAGCAGCAGAATATGGACACAGGACTTCAGAAAAGCAGATTTTGGCTTCCTGAGGGAACTGATGGGTAGGATCCTCTGGGAGGCTAATACGAGGGGGAAAGGAGTCCAGGAGAGCTGGCTGTGTTTTAAAGAAGCCTTATTGAGGGCACAGGAACAAACCATCCTGATGTACAGAAGGAATAGAAAATATGGCAGGAGACCAGCTTGGGTTAACAGAGAAATCTACAGTGAGCTTAAACACAAAAAGCTTACAAGAAGAGGAAACTTGGACAGATAACTAGGGAGGCGTATAAAAATATTGCTCGAGCATGCAGAGGTGTAATCAGGAAGGCCAAAGCACAATTGGAGTTGCAGCTAACAAGGAATGTGAAGGGTAACAAGAAGGGTTTCTATGGGTACATTAGCAACAAGAAGGCAGTCAGGGAAGGCGTGGGCCCCTGACTGAATGGGGGAGGCAAACTAGTGACAGAGGATGTGGAAAAAGCTGAAGTACTCAATGGTTTTCTTGCCTCAGTCTTCACAGACAAGGTCAGCTCCCAGACTGCTGTACTGGGCAGCACAGTATGGGGAGGAGGTGAGCAGCCCTCAGTGGTGAAAGAAGGGGTTAAGGACTATTTAGAAAGCTGGACATACACAAGTCCAGGGGGCCAGAAGCAATGCATCTGAGGGTGCTGAGGGAGTTGGCTGATGTGATTGCAGTCACTGGCCATTATCTTTGAAAACTCGTGGCAATTGCGGGAGGTCCCAGACTATTGGTGTCAGACTTCTAGTTGACTTCCTAGACATGTGGGCTAGTAGGTTTCCCTCCAGGACATGAAGGCATCAACTTTAATAGGTGGAATGCCAAAGAACTGTCAGCTATTGGAGATTTTTTCCAGGGCATAACACTAGTGGTTATGGAACAGCTCAGAACTAAATTTAATCCACCTTCTCTGGATTTCTAGCTATGCTACAAGTTAGGTATTTTCCTAGAGTTAGTAAATGAAGTTCCATGAGTGGGGAAGCTCCGATCATAAAGATACAATCAGAGGGTGGCCGCAGCTACATCTCTGCTGTAGAGCTTCATTGAGAAATACTTATTGGTATATGCCCCAAATTCTATACTTTAAGAGAAATTTTAAAATCTTGAATATAAAGATAATCAGGGCAATAAGCATTTGAATACCCTTTGAAGTATGTATTTGCACATTTTATTAACTGAATTTCACTCAGTATAGACCAGGGCTGGGCAAACTACGGCCCCGAGGGCACATCCAGCCCTCCAGATGTTTTAATTTAGCCCTCAAGCTCCCGCCAGGGAGCAGGGTCGGGGACTTGCCCTGCTTCACGCAGCTCCTGGAAGCAGTGGCATAGCCCCCCGCTGACTCCTATGCATAGGGGCAGCCGAGGGGCTCCGCATGCTGCCCCAGCCCGAAGCGCCGCCCCCACAGATCCCATTGGCCGGGAACCACAGCCAATGCGAGCTGCACGGGAGTGCCTGTGGACAGGGCAGCATGCAGAGCCCTGGCCCCGCCACCACGTAGGAGCTGGAACATGCCACTGCTTCTGGGAGCTGCTTGAGGTACACGCCACCCAGAGCCTGCACCCCAACCCCCTGCCCCAGCCCTGATCCCCGTCCCGCTCTCCGAACCCCTCGGTCCCAGCCCAAAGTATCCTCCTGCACCTCCAACCCTATATCCCCAGCCCCAACCCAGAGCCCTCACCCCCAGCCGGAGCCCCCTCCCGCACCCTGAACTCCTCATTTCTGGCCCCACCACAGAGCCCGCACCCCCAGCCAGAGCCCGCACTCAACCCCCAATTTCATGAGCATTCATGGCCCACCATACAATTTCCATACCCAGATGTGGCCCTTGGGCCAAAAAGTGTGCTTACACCTGTTATAGACTGTATTTTCCTTCACTTGCTAACAAAATTAATTCCAATCTATATTTAAGATGCTGCAAACATGATTGCTCTCAATCATGCATTATGTATGAAGCTACAATTATATATGCAAAATAAGGATGAACCTATCTAATGGAAGACAACATTGGATTAAACACAGAAGGAAGTTTACAGAAACTATGAGGTATATGTATATAGATATCCTGGTTACTAAACAATAAAAATCAACCAACTATCACTTTAGGCTCTAAAAATATTACAGTTATCATTTTCAGGTCAATCAGTTGCCCAAGATATTATTAGTATTCATATGCATAACAATTAAATGGATGTGAAGAAGAGTTTATTATACAGAATTTAACTACTCGTAAATATTAAGTTAAGACAGGCAACACCAAATATTTTTATATAAATCTATAAAGTAAGCTTTTCCTTTGTGTTATTGACATTATACTCTGTTCTCTACAGTTTGTAACCATGCTGCTTTTTGTTTATCTGATGGCAATAAAAAGATAAAAATGTGAAATAGCCTCTTCCAAACAGTACAGAGTAGTCAGTTCCTTCAGCTGAATTTGCCCTTAACACATTTCCCAAAAGTTTACCTGTCAATTCAGGTTTCCCAAATAAGCAGGTATTCACACTAAACCAAACCTAGAGAGAAAGGAGATTTGTTTCAACTCTTGTTGAATGCAATGTTCAGTGGTTGAAATTCTATTTACTAAGCCTGTGCCACACAGAGGATGAAAGATTCTATTTCTATTGTACATCAAGAGCTCAACCCTGCAAATATTTATTAGTCAGTACAGTGCTTACTAGGCTGCATAGTCTCACGGATTTCAAAACCCATAATGTTTTATTGGTCTGGTCCAAATCTCTGTGAACTGACCAAAAACTTTTGGTTTCCTAAAGCTTTGGGATACCAAAGACCTTTTCAACACATACAGGATAATTTTCTATCTCAAAATCTCAGGAAACTTGCATTCTCTTCTGGCCTTCAATTAGCCCCACCAACTTAATGCTGTCAGGCTTTTAACATTATCTGCAGATTCCAGCCTAGGGCTTCAAGCACTTAATCCACATGCTTAAATCTAAGCACGTGACTACTCATTGAAGGCAGTGAAAACTATCACATGCTTAAGATTAAGTATATGCATTAGCGACTGCAAGATCAGGGCTTATTACTGGTGCCTTGACTTCTTTTGCCAGAGAAACATGCTTTTTAGATGCAAGAAACTTTTTCAGCAAAGCACCCAGAAGAGCAGTTTTGGTCTGTTCAAGTTTACTGATCTTGTAGTTTGTCTGTATAAATTTGGAGTCCACAGTGGCTAGTTACCTGTAAATTATACAATTTGTGGTCCAAACAATCCTTCAATATTTGCAAAAAATAAGGAATCCCACACAGAGGTTCCACACAAGACAAAGTGTTACTTTGGGGGGGTCTGGACTGTGCATTAGATGGAAGGATTTTGCTCTAACTGTATATTTGCATTCAGTTTATGGTATTCCAATAAAAGGTGTCATGGGGAGGGTGATTATTCACCTGTTGGCACTTTGATTTATAATGACTCTCAGAATCTAAGGGTATTATCTACTTCTAAAAGAAGCAAAAATGTTTTCAGGCCTAATTTCCAGAAATGATAAGCACCTGTAGTTCCAACTGACTTCAGCTAGAGATTTGAGTGCTCAGCACTAAGCTTTCTAGTCAGAACCAAGTTTTAAAGCCAATTTTATTAAAACACCACAATTCAAGATGTGTGGTACCCTCACAAGACATATATGATCCAAGTTATATGTATAGATTAGGAAGTACACACACACACATAAATGTAAATTAGGAATAACAAGCTCACAAAATGAACTATAGAATGTAATGAGCTCAAGACCAACTCCAATGGCTTGATGTGAATATGTAATTCAAGTTCAAGCAGTTTTACTTAATACACTGAGGAACATTCTAACTACTGAAATCAATACTAATAAAAGGAAATGTCAGAAAATATCTACAATACAAGCACTAATAGTTGTTTACTCGGTGCTTTATCATTTTTATCACTAATTTTATGGTGCCACCTAGCTGCAAATAGTCACACATACATGAGTTCAATGGAAGTGGGATTCACCCTGTAACATTTTGCAAAGTTCTTTGAAGAAATTAACTGCAAGACTGGACCAATAAATCCTAACACCTTTCTTTCACAAGCAGAACAAATGTCTACCCAAACTGAGACCAGCCTTTAAAAAGCAGCCCTAACAATCTCAGGACAGTTAGAGGAACTCTCTTCCCTAGAAACTCCTGGTGAGACAGTGGCTCAGGTCATCATTCCTCTTCTACTCTATTACGAGTAACAGAGCTGATAATTTAGAATGGCTGCAATAAAGCAAAAATTACTTCTCATCCTGAGACAGGGTAGAGTTCCAGAAACTAGGCAGTCCCACCAAGTAGCCAAAGTCCAGCAGGAAATCTGAAGGCAAGTTTGTCAGTCTATTTTATTGGAGTGCAATGTTGGGCAAATCATTTAGTCTCCCCTTTTTGACATACCTAAATTCAGAACCACCAGTACAGCACCACCCTAACCATCTAGGCTCACAACTCCCCCTTATTACTAGGCTTGAATAAGCACATACATAAGGAAGAAATGTGGCTGAAGTCCCTATGCCCAACGCCACTGGAACTAACCTGGGATTATCATCCTATATCTGCTTCTGCTTCGTCCCATAAAAACTACAGACTCTTCATTTAATAATCTGAGAGCAGAGGACTGTTTCCCGTTACTTGCACGGGGGAGCGTCCGTTCCCTAGTGGCAGCAAGCGGTATTACACGCTGCAGTACAATAGCCACGCTACAGAGACTACTACAGTGATTCTTATTGCGGCCACCTGCGGAAGAGGCGTTATTGGCAGAGTTTAGCGCTTTCCGCCTTTAGCAACCAGCCAGCCTCTGGAGATAACGAGAGTGACCTTTCCTTCTAAAGGCACGTGGAGATCATTCCATGAAAAGTGTAATATAAGTTCTAATTAGTAGTAACCAAATCATTTTGGGTATAATTTTATAAACCAGGCTTTCCTTTGCCCGCCACAAACTGCAAAGCATGCTCTCTTGTTGTCAAAGTCCCGTCGTGGCGTAATATTAGGAGTTGTAATAATTGAGCCTGTTTTTACTTGGCTACCTGCTTTCCTTTATCTACTTAGACCCACAGCACAAACATTTACACAGGTGCTTTAAATCAAAGTTTAGTAAAGTTAAGAATATGTGTGCTGTGTTTGCAGAATCAGAGTATTACTATTTACTACTATTTATTTTGTTGTGTAACTCGTTGCAAATAAAATATTATTTCTTGATGAAAATATCTCTTGATTCTTTAGCAAAACTAGACTGTCCAAACAAGAGAGGAAACACTAATCATTTAATGGACTTTCTAAAAATCTCTTTCATATACTAATTTTCAATGCTGTAAGGGGGCACTGTTAAATGTGATTCATAGATTCATAGATTCTAGGGCTGAAAGGGACCTCGAGAGGTCATCGAGTCCAGCCCCCTGCCCTAATGGCAGGACCAAATACTGTCTAGACCATCCCTGATAGACATTTATCTAACCTACTCTTAAATATCTCCAGAGATGGAGATTCCACAACCTCCCTGGGCAGTTTATTCCAGTGTTTAACCACCCTGACAGTTAGGAACTTTTTCCTAATGTCCAACCTAAACCTCCCTTGCTGCAGTTTAAGCCCATTGCTTCTTGTTCTGTCCTTAGAGGCTAAGATGAACAAGTTTTCTCCCTCCTCCTTATGACACCCTTTTAGATACCTGAAGACTGCTATCATGTCCCCTCTCAGTCTTCTCTTTTCCAAACTAAACAAACCCAATTCCTTCAGCCTTCCTTCATAGGTCATGTTCTCTAGACCCTTAATCATTCTTGTTGCTCTTCTCTGGACCCTCTCCAATTTCTCCACATCTTTCTTGAAATGCGGTGCCCAGAACTGGACACAATACTCCAGTGATGCAAGCTTGCTTTCTCACAAAACCTAAATTTTGTGCCTGAATTGTTCTAATACCAATAGACGTGCTTCCATTAAATTTCTTTTTAGAACATTGCAATAGATAATTATTTTTAAAGGAGTAACATTGCTTTGCAGGGCTTCTAGCCCAAATATTTTAGCAACCTGCTCAGAAGACCAGAATGAAGCTGGCTATAAACAAATGTAATATCAACACATTTATTTTCATGGCTTATAATGAATATTGTGCAAAGAGAAAACAAACAGAACAGTTAAAAATAAAGTAGGTTTTTTAAGTGTTTTCAATTTCAACAACCCAGGGTGTTAATGAGATAATTAAGGTTGTTTAAGGCTTTTTCAGTATAGGAATTTTAAGCTGATCTTGTATTTCAGCCACATACTGCTTTGCACCAGTTTGACTGCACACTTTTAATAGTAAACAGCCTGCATTTCTCAGCTCCAACACAAGAGTGTGTGTCTTCCAAGTCTTCATAAAAATTATATGAAATACATCAGAGGTTTCTTGCATCACATTTATTTGAAAACAAGTATTCAAAGTGTTTGTATACCACAAATGTTAGAGAAAGTAATACATGTAGGGATCTAGTCATATGTTGATATGCTTGATGCTTACTTTTTCTAGATGCGTTCCCCTGAATTATTTTTTATAAATGGTTATTTCATATCACTAAAAACACCTGACTTCATATAGAACTTTCTATTTTTAATATGCTTTAGTCACAATAACTAAGGACTCTTGACCCTGACCCAGTGAGATAAGAAACAAGTAGATGACCTGATACTGTACTTTACCCTGCAGCAGAGAGGAACTATGAACATGCCAGTCTAAACATGAATGAGAAGTATCCTTCTCCTAAACATATCCAGCACTTGCAGTGAGAATGAAACCAAACTCTACGTGCCATGTACTTCAGCATGATTGCAAAAACAAATTGGCTCTCTCTCTCAAGGCTCTTCCATCCCCTTCCCATAAGGATATGGTGCTTTCATTAGAGAAATTCCAGGCTCTTCTTACAGTGGGCAAAACTTCTAGAGTTAACATCTTTTCTTCATAATCTATGAATATTTTTTATTGTCTTTATTAGCAGACTAGAATATCCAACTTTTTGTGTAAGAAGTTGTTTGTGTGCATTTGTTTGATAGCAGCTCTTTTCCTTTTTAGTAAAAGCACTTCACACAGAGGCTTTAATGAGTAACCTTCAACCTGATTGAGGGAGGCTCTATCAAAGGCATCCTAACAAATGTGGTTGGCTCGCAGTTGAATCCAAACCATGGGAAATAAACTAAGCAGGTATTCTGGGAAATAATCTATCCATAAAGGAGACAGCAAGCTCCAGATTTAGTGCAAGTTTCACTACTACCCCAGAGAGCAGGTATAAACATGAGCAAGAATTGACATTGACTAGAGTTTATGGTTTATTTTTCTCTTTTGGATGTAGCCTCCCCTTTTTAAAATGTATTCTATTTTTGTAATAAAAATTGACTATGCCAACCTCTGAAAAGTGTCGTGCAACTGGAGAATTGAGAACACATTTGCACTGCACAAAATGAGAGGAAGAGAAGAATGACTTATTTACAATGCAATGACACTAGTGTAAGGATTTAATTGTGGAAGTGTTTAGTTACCAAGTTATTGCCTAATTATTCAAAACTGGAATTTATTTATAAAAGGTTCATAAATGTTATAGCTATGAGTTGTTTGCATTACTGATGGTTATAAGCACATCAGTAGATGGTTGTTATAGATGGTGTTGCAACCTGGTCCAGTCCTACCTCTAGGCAAACACCAGTTTATTGTAAACAGTCCCAAATCCTGGACCTCATGTTCTCCTAAACCCCTATATCTGGGTAGTGACTGATCACCATAGCTAGCTCTGGGACTCCCCAGCACATACAAGTGCAGGCCCAATGTCAGCTCCTTCTTGGGCAGTGGGACCTTGAAGTACAGCCACCCTGCAAAAAGTGCCTCAGCCTTCCAGAGGCCCCAGTTACTTAGGCATGTTCCCCCACAGCTGACCTGACTGTGGGAGCTCTGGTACCTTGATTAAACTCTTCAGGGATAATATGGCAGGGAAACAAGGAACACAAGCTTAGCAAGAATTTTTTTAACCACAATCACAGTCTAATAGCAATAGAGTCACAAGTCTATAAAAATCAACAGAAACCTATAAAGCAACCCCTCTGCTCCAATCTCTCCCCTCCTGGGAGAGTCCTGACATTGGTCAGCATCCTTAGACCAGGCAGCCCTTCCAGCCTTCTTGGCCTTGTCCTCTTGCACATCATGGTTGTCTGTCTCTTCTGAGAGAAGCATCCCTCTTTTATAGGGTTACCAAACATCCTGCTTTTCCAGGACATTGCCTCTTGTTTGAGCCTCTGCCCCGTCCTGGCAGATTTTTCAAACAACGGGCAATGTCCAGGATTTTTGCAGAGCAGACGCTGCAGCTCCGAAACAGCTCCAATTGGTCTGCTTCCCGATTAGTCCATTCCTCTGCAGCTACAGCTGCCAGATCCCACCCACCCAGCCCCCAACTCTGGGAAGGAGATCCCACAGGGAGTGGCTGACAGCTGTCGCTGCATTCCGGGCTTCCACCAGTCGCCCTGCCACTGTGACAGGGAGCGACACTGCCCTCTCCAACTCCTTTTCCCCCAGTGTCCTCTTTTTGGGAACCTGAAATATGGTAACCCTACTTTTTAAAAACCATCTGTCCCCCATTTGCTTATGTGTTTTGGGCATGAGAGTCCAAGCTCAGCCTTCCCCACCCTTTTGCTTCTATGTAAAATCATTCAAAAGCAATGTTCCAGCAGGAAAGAGTAATTCAGAGTTGATTGTCAGAGAAGATGTGACTGGGCAGTCTTTCCACCAGGTGTCAAAGAACTGCCTCAAAATAGATGTTTTCATCCACAAAAGATCACATCCCACAAAGATTACAATACAAAAGCAGAGTGTAAAACCCATTGTTTCAGGGACTGACATGAAGTGACAATGACAGACCGATCCCCAATCTGTCACAGATGGTTATCAGTTACAGATTTCAGCAAGTCAGAAGTTCCTTATAACTATGTATAAAGTCACTATTTATAAATGGATATTTAAGAGTGACCTTTAACTTTTTATTATATGAGCACTCAGTCCAAAATCTTGCACAAAACAGAGGAAGACTTAGACTCATAGACTTTAAGGTCAGAAGGGACCATTATGATCATCTAGTCTGACCTCCTGCACAATGCAGGCCACAGAATCTCACCCACCCACTGCTGGAATAATCCTCTCACCGATGTCTCAGCTATTGAAGTCCTCAAATCATGGTTTAAAGACTTCAAGATGCAGAGAATCCTCCAGTAAGTGACCCGTGCCCCATGCTGCAGAGGAAGGCAAAAAACCTCCAGGGCCTCTGCCAATCTACCCTGGAGGAAAATTCCTTCCCGACCCCAAATATGGCGATCAGCTGAACCCCGAGCATGTGGGCAAGACTCACCAGCCAGACACCCAGGAAAAAGTTCTCTGTAGTAACTTCTAACATCCCATCATTGACCATTGGTCCTATTTACCACTGATGGCAATTAATTGACCTTTGACTAAGATCATGTTATCCCATCAAACCATCCCCTCCATAAACGTATCTAGCTTAATCTTGAAGCCAGATACGTCTTTTGCCCCCACTGCTTCCCTTGGAAGGCTGTTCCAACTTCACTCCTCTGATGGTTAGAAACCTTCGTCTAATTTCAAGTCTAAACTTCCTGATGGCCAGTTTATATCCATTTGTTCTTGTGTCTACATTGGTACTGAGCTGAAATAATTCCTCTCCCTCCCTGGTATTTATCCCTCTGATATATTTCAAGAGAGCAATCATATCTCCCCTCAGCCTTCTTTTGGTTAAGGTAAACAAACCAAGCTCCTTGAGTCTCCTTTCATACAACAGGTTTTCCATTCCTCGGATCATCCTAGTGGCCCTTCTTTGTACCTGTTCCAGTTTGAATTCATCCTTCTTAAACATGGGAGACCAGAACTGCACACAGTGTTCCAAATGAGGTCTCACCAATGCCTTGTATATGAGGTCTCACCAATGCCTTCCCCAAAAATTCACATTGTAAATTACATATACAACTAAGACTTGCAGAGCATTGTATCAGCAAAAGATGGTCAAGAATCACAAGCTTTCTACCACTCACCCTTCTTTAGTGCATGACCAGTAGGTGGCTTATTGAGGTTGCAGGAACAAACCATCCCGCTGTGTAGAAAGAATAGTAAATGTGGCAGGCGATCAGCTTGGTTTAACAGAGAAATCCTTGCTGATCTTAAAACACAAAAAAGAAGCTTACAAGAAGTGGAAAATTGGACAAAATGACCACAGGGAGGAGTATAAAAATATTGCTCAGGCGTGCAGGAGTGAAATCAGGAAGGTCAAATCACAACTGGAGTTGCAGCTAGCAAGGGATGTTAAGAGTAAGAAGGGTTTCTACAAGTATGTTAGCAACAAGAAGGCAGTCAGGGAAGGTGTGGGCCCCTGACTGAATGGGGGAGGCAAATTAGTGACAGAGGATGTGGAAAAAGCTAATGTACTTAGTGCTTTTTTTGCCTTTGTCTTCATGAACAAGGTCTGCTCCCAGACTACTGCACTGGGCAGCACAGTGTGGGGAGGAGGGGGCCAGCCCTCTGTGGAGAAATAAGTGGTTCAGGACTATTTAGAAAAGCTGGATGAGCACAAGTCCATGAGGCAGGATGCACCGCATCCAAGGGTGCTAAAAGAGTTGACGGATGTGATTGTAGAGCCATTGGCCATTATTTTTGAAAACTCATGGCAATAGGGGGAGATCCCGGATGACTGGAAAAAGGCTAATGTAGTGCCCATCTTTAAAACAGGGAAGGAGGAAGATCCAGGGAACTACAGGCCAGTCAGCCTCACCTTAGTCCCTGGAAAAATCATGGAGCAGGTCCTCAAGGAATCAATTTTGAAGCACTTCGGGGAGAGGAAAGTGATCAGGAATAGTCAGCATGGATTCACCAAGGGCAAGTCACGCCTGACTAACCTAATTGCCTTTTATGAGGAGATAACTGGCTCTGTGGATGAGGGGAAAGCAGTGGACGTGTTATTCCTTGACTTTAGCAAACCTTTTGATACAGTCTCTCACAGTATTCTTGCCAGCAAGTTAAACAAATATGGATTCGATGAATGGAGTATAAAGTCGATAGAAAGCTGGCTAGATCATTGGCCTCAATAGGTAGTGATTAATTGCTCCAATTGCTAGTTGGCAGCTGGTATCAAGCGGAGTGCCCCGACAGTCAGTCCTGGGCCAGTTTTGTTCAATGTCTTCATTAATGATCTGGAGGATGGCATGGATTGCACCCTCAGCAAGTTTGCAGATGACACTAAACTGGCAGGAGTGGTAGATATGCTGGAGGGTAGGGATAGGATACAGAGGGACCTAGACAAATTAGATGATTGGGCCAAAAGAAATCTGATGAGGGTGAACAAGGACAAGTGAAGAGTCCTGCACTTAGGACGGAAGAATTCCATGCACTGCTACAGACTATGGACCAAGTGGCAGGTCTGCAGAAAAGGACCTAGGGGTTACAGTGGATGAGAAGCTGAATATGAGCCAGTGTGCCCTTGTTGCCAAGAAGGCAAACAGCATTTTGGGCTGTATATGTAAGAGTATTGCCAGCAGATCGAGGGATGTGATCATTCACCTCTATTCGACATTGGTAAGGCCTCATCTGGAGTACTGTTTCCAGTTTTGGGCCCCACACTACAAGAAGGATGTGAACAAATTGGAAAAAGAGTCCAACGGAGGGCAACAAAAATGATTAGGGGGCTGGAGCACATGACTTATGAGGAGAGGCTCAGGGAACTGGGATTATTTAGTTTGCAGAAGAGAAGAATGAGGGATTTGATAGCTGCTTTCAACTACCTGAAAGGGGGTTCCAAAGAGGATGGATCTAGACAGTTCTCAGTGGTACCAGATGACAGAACAAGGAGTAATGGTCTCAAGCTGCAGTGGGGGAGGTTTAGGTTGGCTATTGGGGGGGGGGGGGGGGGCGAGAATCATTAGGAGGGTGGTGAAGCACTGGAATGGGTTACCTAGGGAGGTGGTGGAATCTCCTTCCTTAGAGGTTTTTAAGGTCAGGCTTGTCAAAGCCCTGGCTGGGATGATTTAGTTGGGGATTGGTCCTGCTTTGAGCAGGGGGTTGGACTAGATGACCTCCTGAGGTCCCTTCCAACACTGATTCTTGTGACCTGGGTGAAACAGCACAGACTGCTGGGTTTTCCTCTTCCTCAGTAGATACCAGGCAAGCTATACCAAAGTAGTATTGATTCTTGTGGCTCCAGACTCATCTCTCTACTATATGTTCTGATGGAACCCAGGTGAGAATTTCTATACCCTACAACTAGATCATGGCTATCTCGACTTCTGTGCCTTCCTCCTGTATGTATACATGTGCTATTTCAACCAGGCCACAAATCAAGTTAACAGGTAAAGGCATAAAATTTGCACCAGTCTCGACACCAATTAGTAGATTTTGTAAATCAGTCCCGGTACAAATAATGGCATAATACAGATCAGAGATAGAGGCTAGATAAAGTATTGGAGGAGAAGAAAAGCCAGGAATATGCCAAAACTGGAGAGAATGGGAAAGAACAATTTCTGAGAAGAGGCGCTTCAGTAACCGATGACTGGTCTGAGCACCGTGCATCAGGTGCTGCCATAAAACTTTCAAATTGTGAGCTTTATACACTTGTATAAAGTACTCCTAAATGGTAATCTGGCAGAGCTCCTCTAGAGTCACAACTTCACTCCAAACAAGAGACCTGGTAGAATATACTTTGATCCTTTTTAGAGAAGGATACAGCTAACTTGAAGCTTCCTGAATGCAAGTTCTTAACCACTTTGCCAGGAAGCCTTAAGTCTCTCCCTAACATCTTGGAAAATTATGACCTATAGAAAGGCTATGACCTATATAGTAATCTAGATATGACAAGGACTTTTCTTTCCTGCAATTCAAGTTACGAAAGAAACTGAAATGGGAGCTTCCCGTTTAAGTTGAAATTCTGAAGCCATTTTATGAAAGAAGCTCAGATACATAGAAAGGACAGATTATCCTTGAGGAAAGCCAGGAGAATAGACCAGTTTATCAATTTGATTTTTTTGTTCATGTGTAGATGTTAATCTTAGTTAACAAATGGCAGAAGCAGAGACCAAGTGAATATTCCTTTACCACCAAAAAAGGGCAAAATATTTTCATATAATTGAGATAACATAATTGAAATTTGTACACATTGCTTTAACTTCATTAACATCTATCAATTTTAGCAATTACAAGATTCTGTATCAACAAGGTAAGATTCTTTATACTTAGGAATACTGTTAAAACAGTTTATTAAAATGCATTTTTAAAAATGCTCACAGTACAAAATGTGTATTTTAGTGACCGAAACTGTGGTGTGTTTCTCTCTGCAGCAAAGCAGACAAGAGCAAACACATTAAGAGTACAGAAATCAGGTTGACAGACCCCCACTAACAATCCCTCCAAAGAAACCTGTGAATACGAAGATATATTGTATAGCTGAGTGCAGAGCTACAGATCAGCTGCTTTACATTGTATGGTCAAGCTTTTTAAGAGCAACAATTTGTAAGTACCCAACCTGAGATATCTTAAAAAGGCCTGATGTCTGGAAATGGAAAGTGCTGAGCACTCACCCTCTGAAAAATCAGGGCTCTTTAAAGTGTCACAAGTTGAACACACAAAAAGGAGGAATCCAAAAGTCAAGACACTTTTAAAAATCTTGTCCTATGTAGATTCTTATGCAGATTTCTTTTATCACATAGTCCAGTGCCCTTTTAAATAATGCTATTAATTGTATGCACCGAGGTATGATCCACTTTCTACCCTTCTCACAAGGGGAAGGAGCCACACAACAGGAAAAGTCAGTAACAGCGCAGACACTAAGCTGCCATTTAGAGTGACCAGATAGCAAGTATGAAAAATCAGGACTGGGGGTGTGCTAGTATATATATCTATATATAGATATAGATATATATAGATATCTATCTATCTATATATAAGGTAATAGGTGCCTATATAAGACAATGACCTGAATATCAGGATTGTCCGTACAAAAAAATCAGAACACCTGGTCACCCTATTGCCACTCCACATGACCTAGGATTCACAGAATTAGAGCAAGAATTTTCTGCACATCCTTAGGGTATGTGGGTGGCAGGCTATGCTGTTATCCCTCCTCACAAGGAACAGGAGGCAAGGAGGAAAAGGTGGACCTATGCAAACGGTTTGAAAACCTTTTTTTTTTTTTTTTTTTTTTTTTTTAAAAGTTGGAGTCAACTCACAACATTGGCCATTGATCAGATCCTCTATGACAAACCTATCTACTGTCCTGTCTTTGATAATTACTGCTATCGGATACTTTAGTGGAAGGAGAAATATATTTCATAGTGGACAATTATAGAATAAGCTGCCCCAAAAAAGGATATTTCTTGCTGAACCCAAGTATCCCATGCAGTTTTATATTATTTTATCTTATCTAGTAAAACGGACTATGATTTTACATCTATATAAATGTTTAATCCTTTTTTTAATTCTGCTAAGCTGTTGATCTCAGCTCTTGGTATAATGAACTTCACAGACTTACTATGAATTGTACAAGATAATATTTCCTTTGATTAGGTTTTTAACTTGTAGCCTTTCAATTTCACTGAATGTCTCCTTGTGCTTGTACTATGAAAAAGTGAAGGACAGTGGCCACTTTACTTTCTGTACACAACTCATTTTGTATACTATTCTACAACCTATTTGTCTCTTTGTTAAGTAGTCCCAATCTTTTAAATTTATTCTTATGAAAGTCTAATTTTTGTTATTTTCAGTTTAACTATATTTTAATTTTACTTGTCTATAATACTGAAAGTCAAGAATTCCAAATATATTACAAGAAAATCATACATTTTGTAAGTACTTTTTTATTTTGGATTATTCTTGCTCATAACTTTTTTTTTTTAACATTTTTATTTTGTATACTGAACACCACATCCTAAATGCTTTAAGATTATCTTCTGACTTTAATTAACTCAAAATAATGTATTTGTACAAGTGTGAGAAAAATGTACACTTGGTTAATATTAAGCTTTTTCAAATAAGTGGGGGGAAAATCCAATTTATAAGCTAGAGGTATTTTTCCACTGTTTTATCCTGCTTATGATTTCTACTGGTATCTGTGTTATAAACAGCTCTTAAAAGATTTGTCTGGGTTTTTTTAAAAACACAAAACACATACTCTTGTTAAATCAGTGGCACACTCTTGTTAAATCAATGAATATTACATAAATCTTTCAAATAAGGATTTCTGTTCAACCAACATCAGATTTGAGCTGGAACAGTACTAGAATACTGATTGATGGCTCATGGATAATGAAGAACAACAATTTCCACAGAGTGGCTTTTGATGCTACTAGAAAGGAAACAATCTACCCTACTGCAGCATTCTAAACTCACTTATTTAGCAACATCTGAAGAATACAATAGCCACAGTGCCTATGAACCTGCAAGTACTACATTTTTGGCTACAACACTGAAATTTGTGCACTGCGCTTTAGATGGATTACATAAAGAACTTTTATAATAAATTTTAAAATCATCAGACTATGTTCTGGTTTTAAATGTTTATTTATAAGAAACATATTTTTCTACCCAGATGGCCAACAAAAAAAGTTAGATTTTCAAAAACTTTAAACCATCGGTTTACCTTTCCTGTATGTTTCAGCATCAATGTTTTACTTAAAAAAAAAAAAAAAAAAAAAAAAAAAAAAGTCTAAATTTCAGCTGCTTTTTTTTCTGCTCAGTGAAAGCCAAAGAAATCAAGTACCTTTGACTGGAGAGCTGCAGGGGATAGGATGAGAAAGTGATAAAATTTATTCATAATATACAAGTATAAAAATATGTTGCTTAGGATTCAGTGTAATAATTTAATAACTTTTTGCTGTTTCATAAGTATCTGGGAATGGAACAGATACATGTCCTGATCCTGTCACAAGAGGTAGAATGCCAGCATTTGGTACAACGTTCCAGGAGAGAGTCAAAGTGACATTTCTGTTTCCCCTGTAAAATCAAAATAGATCATCAGAAGAAATACTCAACTTATAAAGACATAAGTTACCTTGAATATGAATACTTTTCTGTGAGCCAGAAATGATGGGGATTTTAAATTTACACAGTTTGCATTCGTTTACAATATTTGCACAAAGCTACTGCATGGAATATGGCCTAGAGTCCAGATAACTTTCCTGCAAAGTAGTTGAGGGTTCTCCACACCTTGCACACTTCTGCAGGCACAGGCTGAAACCTGACAGCCAAGTGCTTCTGGCAGCCACTTGATTTTCAGCCCACTGAATTGGAGGGTAGACCGTGGAGGTCTGGATCTCTACCACATAGCACATCTCATTAGCTGATTTATGAAGATGTAATAGTCTTGAAACAATTATAGGATTTAAAAGAACGTAATGAGCTGTTAAATATTCATATTCCCCCTTACCTACCTCTCTCCCACTCCTACCACAGCAACACACAAATATCCAGAGTACAGAACAGCTACACTATAAAGAAATGTAATTTACTCACTTGAGGCCATTTCCATCATCAAAGAAAAAGTATTTTGATTTCATGTCTTTTAGTAACAGCTTTGGACTATCTCCTCTCAAAATGATCTTGTCCCAAAGGACAACCTGGTTCAGGGCCTACAATTAAAATTAATCACCGAGTTAACACAATGAAGTATATCTGATCACTGGAAATTACAAAGCATTACTGATTCAAGAAACTGAAATTGCAGAGCATAAACTTTGTTTTACGGATTGCATGTGTGATAGAACTATGCCTCACAAGAACAAAGGTTTACCACTAAAATATTTAAATATGGCAGAGATAACAGATCTGACAGAACCTTATTTTAAGGATAGCAGATTTTAAAGACATACCAGTAAAAAGTATAATGGGTCAAGGATGCTAGTGTTTAATTATAATTACAACTGAAAAAGTAAAAGTGATTTTAAACTATATAACTTGTATTTTGGACACTGTCTCAGGAATGAAAGACTTGAGTTGTACTGAAGTCAAACCCTATCATTTTGTTCAAATTTTTCAGTGTTTTTTATGAAAGATTATTGGATTCAGATTTGTAAGTATAATTCCAAAAGAATAACTGCACCTCAGTAATGTGTCCTGAATTTATAAGAGGTTTTATGCATCTCTTATGAACTACTTACTCAGCAATGATGATCTGCCATATTGGGGTTACTCAGAATTTTGTCTGGTGTCTTCCAATACAATTTGAACAAGGGACTAAAATATACCATTATAATGTACCAATTTATAAGAGCTGGCTGTTTATAAACTGAACTTATAAAATACAAAACAAAATAATAGACTCTTAAAGCCCAACTAATGAAACAGAAAATTCTAAAAATTGATTTAGCAAGCACTGTTGTTCTACCAGCATAAATGGAATATTACTTTATTTAAATGGTCATTAAAAACAGACTAGGTAGTGACGTAGTCTTGAGAATGAATTTTAAACATCATTTTAGGAAAATTCTGACCTCTACAGTGGCAGAATAGCTTTATCAGTTGAAACAGTCAAGAATAGCAGTTTTAAGTGACAAAGGTGCCAAAGGGCGATGTATCAAAAGTTGTATGGCATTTTAACTATGTCACTATTTCAGAAAGTCAAAAGACATAACATTTGGAATTCTTACTATTAAATATCAGCAAAAGCAAAAGTCAAAGACTGCAGGAATAAGTCGAAGTAGTATGAAATTTTTGTACCATAATCTTTCCTAGGATGATTATAGCATGTTAAATAGCAGCTAAACCAAGTAATTTTAATTGTTTAAATTTTCTATTTCATACTTACATTGTTTTTTGTTGAATATTCTGCAGATAAATACAGAAATAACTGTTTAACATTCCAATCAAATATAGTTTGCAGATGTGAGCATGTTAAGGAAAATGGTATATCAATTTTATTTTTAAATGATATTTCTACCAAATTCCAACATAGATCATCTCATAATCCAAGTACAATATAATTATAATGTTGAAGATATTTTCCTGCATTTCAACATAGCTGATGTTATCTGATCTACAGGGCATACTACTTAAAGGGTATTCTAACAGGAACTTTAATTTTCTTTTAGTCAATAAGGAAAAAAATTAAAAGGTTATTATCAGTATCTCTTTAAAAGCATAACAGTTTTTGGTACATGTCTAAGAGTAAGGCTACGTTTTAGTCACTGATATTTTTAGTAAGAGTCATGGACAGGTCATAGGCAGTAAACAAAAATTCACAGCCCTTGACCAGTTCATGACTTGTACTGTACCCCTGACTAAATCTTGGGAGTGCTGCGGGTGCTCGTGGGGGGGAGGCCTGGGGGCAGCCGCAGGTACTGCAGGGGGGACAGCCCGGAGGCGCTATGAGTGCTGGGGGGGTAGGGGGAAAGGCGCAGGTGCTCTGGAGGGGTGGTCCGGGGGGCACCGAGAGTGCTCAGGTGGGAGCAGCCCAGGACTCCTGCTGGTGCTGGGGATGTAGGGGTTTGGCGGGGCTGGCAGACTCCCTACCTGGCTTCTCGGCAGCACTGACATGTCCCTCCTTAAACTCCTAGCTCTGCAGTTCCCATTGGCTGGGAACTGCGGCCAATGGGAGCTGCAGGCAGAGGCAATGTGTGGAGCTAGGAGCCGAGGGAGGGATGTGTTGCCGCTTCCGGGGAGCCCCCGAAATGTACGCGCCACCCAAAGCCCTTACTCCGCCCCTTCCCCCCAACCCCCGTGCCCCAAGACCAGCCCTGAACCCCCCCACCCAGAAGTCTCCTGCTGCTCCTGGGAGTGCAGGGGCTGGCCCAGACTACCCCAGCAGCGGCCAGTGCGACTGGCCCCGGGGCTGCCTGAGCTGCTCAGGCAGCCCCAAAGCCAGCTGCACCGGCTGCTGCAGAAGTCACGGAAGCCTCTGAGACAAACTCGCAGCCTTTATAAGAGTGCTGTATTTGACATTGCAACTTAGTAACCTCTCGGAATTTAAATACTACCCCACCCTAGTTGTCCCACTGAAAAACATTTCCCTGCACAGGAAAGAAAAGACTAAGAGTCCTTTACTAAATTATGTTCTTTCATAAAGTATCACCTTGCTACTCTCTGTTGACAAGACCAATTTACAGTATATGAATAACCAAAAGTAATTAAAAAAATACTAAGGATTGGTTTCAAATACACAAAGGAATCTCAGGACTACAAATTAATGAAGACCACCAACACAGAGGAGCCAAAACATAAATAAAATATCTGTTAGTTTCAAAGAGACATATCTTCTCTGCCCTGTTTTCCCAAGAGTTAAACATTTCAGAGGTGTATGAATATCTTGGAAGTTGCTATATTTCAACTATAGTTTTAAATTATTTTATATTAAGGATATTATTATAGATAGGTGTAGTAGCACTTGTAATGACTGTTCCCAGCTGCTCTGGGCCAGGCACCACAACTGAGAGCAGGGAACCTGTGTCTCCTGTGCCCCTCCTGCTGGCACAAAGGCAAGAAAGGAAGAGGAAACTGTCTGATTTAAATGCAGAAGGGACAAAAGCTGGACCAGGGAAAAGGGAAAGGAACAGACTGGGACAAGGAGTCTGGTGAGACTAGTACTAGAAGGGATTGGGGGGAGAAACTGCAACTGGTTGGGCAAGAAGACTGGGAGCAGGTCAGGGAAATGGAGGGGACTCAAACACTTGGCTTGGGGGTTGACAACTGAGATCAGATGAGAAGCTGGGGAAGAGACTGGGACTAGGGGCGAGGTAGAGCGGAAACAGCTCTTGCAAGGAGCTGGGCACAGAGGGAGAACTGAGATTGGCTGGGCAAAAGAGAGTGGGATAAGGAGCCAGAAGGAGAGAGAGGGGAGGAGACAGAGTAGAAACCATTAAGAAAGCGAAGAGGAAAATAAAAGAAACACAAAAATGAGACAGGCAATCAAAGATAGAGGGAAAGGGGAGAAAGTAAGATGAGGAGAAAAACATAGGACAGAAGTTTTGATATAATTGTGTATGCTGCTCAGTAAATTATTTCCAGTGAGTGATTTCCAGCAACTGATGTTTAATATTTTAGTAAATAAAAGGACCACATCTGCCCTCAATATTTTAACAAAAATACTCCCACTGACATCCATATTATAGGTCCTTAACTTTGTAATTCAAGCTTTCCTGACAGAATGAGTTTGAAACCCGTGTCATAGATCTTTAAGTATTCATAAAATAAACATTACAGAAGCATTCCCTACAATTAACTACTTCTCTCCTTACCAACCTACACCCATACTATGGCTCTCCACGTTAAGCAATATCACTCCTCCAACATTTGTCATGAGGATGCTACAGCAAGAATGATAGAGATGATATGGGTTAACCCTGAGCCTACCACTATACACAGACGACTTCAACCACCCAAGAGCATGCTTGTCATTGTGGGCCTATCTGTCCTGCCCAGATTTCTCTGCGACATTGATGTGGTGTGAAGAGTGGGTTGCAGTTGATATCTGATACCAGTCTCTTGACCCAACCATGTGTGTACCCAGCTTTATTTGCCACCCTGCTCATGGGCCCTTCTGACCTGATTTCAAACAGGCCAGGGTAAACGGGCAGCCAGCCTTCACACCTGGGACCAATAGAGAATCCTAAATGCAGCTGTGGCCAAACACATTACACATTACTGATGACTGCACTCTGACCAGATTTAATGGTGGTTGGAGGACTCTACACGTTGCTGATGAGGTTGCCACAAACTGTCTTGGCATGCTCCTCATCCGATAAGAACTACAGTAGAACCTCAGAGTTACAAACACCAGAGTTATGAACTGACCTGTCAACCACACACCTCATGTGGAACCAGAAGTATACAATCAGGCAGCAGAGGAGACAAAAAAAAAAAAAAAAAAGCATGTACAGTACCATTAAACGTAAATTACTTTAAATAAAAAAAGGAAAGCAGCATTTTTCTTCTGCATAGTAAAGTTTCAAAGCTGTACTGAGTCAATGTTCAGCTGTAAACTTTTGAAAGAACAACCATAACATTTTGTTCAAACTTATGAACATTTCAGAGTTACGAACACCTCAGGTTGTTTGAAATGTTCGTAACTCTTAAGTTCTACTGTATTTCTCTCCTCACCCAATACACACTCTAATTCCATTTACTTTAAAACACTGCTTTCCAGAGATATTAGTGGTTTTCCTCAAACTTTTTACTTTAGGACTCCTGGTTTAAATATTTGAGGACGGTTTCATACATTACAACAATAACCACTACAAAAGTGGTGTCAACAATATAGAAGAGTTTATATTTTAAGCATTAGTGTTTTTATAAAGGATATCTGCAGTAACATCAAATGTAACAAATCCTAGATCACTTCTTTCTCTAGGCCCAGTGAAGTCTTCCACATTTTTTCTAAAAGAAAAAGAAAAAAAGCAAGAACACAAAATTAGCATAGTTTGCATTACTTATTTGTTTTATGTCAATGAACATTCTTATTGGTTTCCTTTGTACACTTTCTACAATTTTGATTATTGATACACCCATTTATTGTACCTTGTCTTAATCAGATGGTAAGAACTTCAGGTCAAGAACATTGTTTTACTGTTTGTACACTTCCTAACACAATGGAGCCCTTATCCTGATCGGAGCATTTAGGCACTACTAGAATTCAAATGATAAATAAGAGTAATAATTTATGGACTTTTTCCTGCCTACGGAGACATGGGCAGCTCAACTGTACTACATTTGATTTTAGTCAAGCATATGTAGCTATCTATCACCAACTAGTCAATGCCACTTTGAACATCTGCAGCAGCAAAGTCAGTCATTCTGGTAGTAACTATTATTTTCAGTTTTACATCACAAAGAGCCCCATAGCCCATCTACATTAACCACCTGTTAACCCTGATTTCGTATTTGTGCTGCACACACACATTGTAAAGTTCTCCCCTGGCATGTACAATCCTCAAACAAAAAAAATACTACATTGGTTGAAAGTTTATGCTCTCTTCACAATATTAAGTCATCATGCCGTTAATTATGCCATAATTTGGTTGACAATGGATAAATCTCACCACCAAAACTTCAGGAACTTTGAACTTAACATTAGTATTTGCTCCAGACTGGAACTGAGTTTATTCAAATCTCCATGCATAAAAACAGAAAACTCAGGTCCCTGAGCTTTAAAAACAAAACATTAAGTTTACCACACTGATTAGTGCTTTCCTTACTTCAAAAAGAAAGAAGCTAAGAAAGTCCAAAGGTTTGTTTTGAAGACTGATTACAGACTGTTTCTTCCCTTCACACAAACTAACATCTTCACAGTATATGCACCTACATGACAGGTGCATAGAGTCACTGTCAATCTGTTACAGGAAGAATCCACACATTAAACTGGGGTTTGGCAGAAAGAAACCATGGAAAAAAGATGCAAGTAGCGAGATCCTCATTATGCTGCTCCAATTCAATTCCGACTAGGTTACTAGTTTAGTTTTAAAAAATGTGGCTTACAGAGATGTTTAGAGACATTTAAAGTTTGTCTATACACATAACCGATCACACTTTTTAAAAGACAGCAATTAAAGAAGGGAAGGTGGCATGTTGAAAAAGGTCTAGCATTAAGTCTGACAGAAGCCAATCAAGGAATTTGAATTCAAAAGAGAATATTCCGCCTTGACAACATGTCTTGCCTTCATATAAAGCCGGAGTCTCGGTGTGTGTGATTGTGTGCAATTTATGCACTGCAACAGCCTTCACACAGAGAACTGGCAGAGAGGAGGAGGAAGAAGGACACCAGCACAGCAGAGTTGACTGTCGTGGGGTTCCCTCATTGGCCCAGACAGGGGGAAGTGAGAGAGCAGGAAGGAAGCCGCAAAGGCAGACACTGACTGTCCTTATTCTAGGCCCAAGCTACAGAGACGAGATGGGGCGGGGGGGTGCGGGGGCCACTGACAGCGAAAGATTGTTTAACGTCTCCCTAATGCCATCAGGACAGGCAGTGTCCCTGGATTCCCATGCCACGGGCCCCTCGTTTACAGCTGCTGGGTGGGGTCACAGCCACCGGTCTAGCACCCCGGGCAGGGGGCGCCAGCTGCTCCCCCTCCCCGCAGGCAGAGTTTGGCTCCGAGCCTCAGCAGCACCGAGGCCCCGTGTGCGCCCAGACCCCGCCGCCAGGCGCGGGCGGCGAATCCCCGGGCTCAGGGCGGGGAAGGTCCCCGGGGCCGCACTCACAGCATGACCCGGGAGACGGCGATGCGGACGGGCACGCTGCGCTCCTTGAAGGCGGTGGTGATGAAGCAGCCGAAGGTCAGCGCCGCCATGACGCTCAACGAGAAGGCGAAGAGCGAGTTGGCCCGGGACAACACCGTGTTCATCTCTCCGCCCGGCCCGGCCGCTCAGCCACGCAGGCCCCGGCCTCCCGGCCCCTCCCTGCCGCAGCCCCACGGGCGAACACCGCGGGCAGCCGCCTCGGCAGCGGGTTCTGCGGGGCCAGGAGCAGCAGCAACCGCCTCGGTGCGTGAGCCCCCGGCCGGCAGCAGCAGAGACGAGAGGCCGGGCCGGATGCGCCTGAGCCCGCCCAGCCAGCGGGGAGGAGCCGTGCGACCCGCGCCACCGCCCTCCCGGGGAGGCGGGACATCCTGCCCCGGCCCCTCAGCCAGCCCGGCCCCGCCCGGCATCCCCTGCGCGTGCCCCCAACCGACAACCCGCCGCGCGCCCTTCTGCCCCCAGCAGCATCCGCCTGGTGCCCCAGCCCCAGCCTCGCGCCATGCTCTGCTTTCACTCGCCTGCCCTCCCGCTTTAGAGGCGGTCCGCCTTGAATATCTGTATTATCAGTAACCAGTCTCTCGTTCCCTTGGGTTTGGGATTGTCTCTCTCTGGTGTCACATTGACGGCAGAGCCGTTCCTCTGGTCACTATACTTTGGGTGCCTGTTACCAACTCCAGTTACACATACTGATTGTGTTCTGGAGAATGTGCCAGCATTGCACCTTTCATTGTGCTGCTAAGGAAGTCTGCTAGGCCTGGCCTGTGGTCGGAAAAAAATACTTGGAACTGGCAGCAGGTGTCAGCACCAGTTCAGCTACATTTAGATGAAACTCTGGGTAGAGCAGGAAAAACGGTCTTCAACACCCTAAGCCCAGGGCTACACTAGGGGAGGGGGTCGATCTACGATACGCAACTTCAGCTACGTGAATAGCGTAGCTGAAGTCAGCGTATCGTAATCGACTTACCTGGCCATGAGGACGGCGGCGAGTCGATCGCTGCCGCTCCCCCGTCGACTCCGCTTCCGCCTCTCGATGAGGTGGATTGCCGGCCGACGGGGAGCGCGATCGGGGATCGATTAATCGCGTCTTAACGAGACGCGAAAAATCGATCCCCGATAGATCGATTGCTACCCGCCGATCCGGCGGGTAGTGAAGACCTGCGCTTCGATGAGGTGGATTGCCGGAGCCGACGGGGAGCGCGATCGGGGATCGATTAATCGCGTCTTAACGAGACGCGAAAAATCGATCCCCGATAGATCGATTGCTACCCGCCGATCCGGGTATATAAGTTCAGACTTTGTGTAGGCCAGATCCTAGTGTGGTGGCTCTGAAGCAGTCAAGCTTGCTGGTTTTGATTAGTCCTTTGATTTGCTATTGTTTTGGTCTATTGTCCTGAGCACTGTTTGATTTGGGTGAGGATTTGTGCCATAGTGGTAGGAGTTTAGTGTTGTTGAAGCCTTCCAGTGATGTTACTGAAAAATGGATTGTGTTTTCAAAGGGATTGAAAAAGGCTCTGGCCCATTTGGCAATGGCAAGTAGGAAACTTCCCCTGTAAAGCTGTGGGATTGAAAAGGTCTAAATTTCTAGCCTTTCTGGTTGCAAAGATGACCTTCCAAATGTGAACAGAAGCAATGCTGTCCTGTGTGTGTAGACAGACAGCTTCAGAGGCTCTGCTACCACTTATAGCTAAGGCTATGATTTAGTCACATATATTTTTAATAAAAGTCATGGGCAGGTCACGGGCAATAAACAAAAATTCACATGTGATCTGCCCATGACTTTTCCTAAAAATACCCCTGACTAAATCTTGGGGCTGTTGCTGTGGGGGGGGGGGGAGCCAGCAGCACCAGCTGCCCGAGGCCATCAGAGCAGCAGCTGCTGGGGGTCGCCCTGGGAGCTGCTGAAGCTGCGGCTGCTCCAGCCACCCCGGGAGCCACCTTGGCCAGCCGCACCGGCCAGCTGCTCGGGTGGACCCCGGGCCAGCTGCTTGGGTGGCCGGTGCGGCTAGCTGCAGGGCTGCCCGAGAGGCTGGCTGCAGCGTCAGTGGGGCTGGCTGCAGGGCTGCCTGAGCAGCTGGCCGTGGGATCAGCCTCACTGGCCTCTGCAGAAGTCATGGAGGTCGCAGAAAATCACGGAATCTGTGACTTCTGCGACCTCCATGACAAACAGGGAGCCCTACTTATAGCTTTCCCACTAAACATCAGTGAAACCAACAAGACTATGGTCAATTTCACTGCTGCTATTTAGAACCCTATGGGGAGAAATGAAATAGTCAAGTATAATATCACATTTTCACTTTGCTGTTGTTTAGTAATACTATGAGCAGCTGGAGAAGAGGACTCCAGAACAGAAGCTGTGGAAAGGGTAAAGTACAGTAGAACCTCAAAGTTTGGAACATCAGAGTTAGGAACTGACCAATCAACCACACACCTCATTTAGAGCCAGAAGTATTCAATCAGCAGCAGAGACAGATTACAAAAAAGCAAATACAGTACACTACTAAAAAATAAAGGGAAAGTTTAAAAAAATTGACAAGCTTCGGAAACTTTCTGTGCTTGTTTTATTTAAATTAAGATGGTGAATTAAGCATTTTTCTTCTGCATAGTGAAGTTTCAAAGCTGTATTAAGTCAATGTTAAATTGTAAACTTTTGAAATAACAACCATAACGTTTTGTTCAGAATTATGAACAACCTCCATTCTGAAGTGTTCGTAACTCTGAGTTTCTACTGTAGTGAAATCGTTCCTAGCAGCAGTTAAGCTGCTGCTGGGCAAGCAGATGGCCATGTGGAGTCCTTTGTGGGCTGAATAGGGAATTCTCTGCTTCCTACCTCCTTCTCAGCCCCACTTTGTTTCTCAGTGTGGAGCTGGAGAATGCAGAGAACGATAGGAGAGCACCTATTTAGCTGGAAGGGAAATTGTGGCAGTGGTCGGCCTCCCTATCCCTATGAAGAAAAGTGGGTGGCCCTAGACTAGCTGCCAGCAACTAGCGACCTAGGCAAAACATGCAATCGGCGCCCTCAAACCCCAAGGGAAAATCTAGGTTTTTGGTAAACTGGGAAACATTTTGCCCCTTTTTTACTTTTAATGTTTTTTAAGCATTTTTTTTTAAACAGAGGCTTAATTAGTCCAACCAATGTTTCTGAGATCAGATAAAATAGAGACACGAAATTTTCAGAATAGATTTGTACATGCCAGCTAGATGATATTTCCGTCCAATTTCAAATAAAAATGCATTAAAAATGTTAATTATAATTTTTATTATTACAAATCCAAAATCATCCATTACGCTATCCTGCTTTAACTGCCATTACCATCATATCCAATATAGAAAGAAATAAGAAAACTCTTCAATGAACTTTAACCTGTATTTATAAAACACTCCAAATAAAAAACACTCTGTGCTCTTAAAACATGACTCTTCTTGCTTTAAGTTTTGAAAATTCAGTCACTAGTTCTTTTAGATCCAGTTTTCCAGCTATTTCATGCTCTATTGACGTTGTGGCAAGTCCAACAAGTCTCTCTTGCACCATTATTGAACGCAGATATGTTTTTATCAATTTTAACTTTGAGAAGTTACGGAAACTGGCAAAGTTAAAAGAATGCGTAGAGCTATAAAAATGTTTTGAAAAACTGTCTGAGAGTTTATTTTCACAAACAAACTTCAGTACTTCTTCAGGAGTGGAATGTTTCTTAAGTCGTCTTGAAAAAGCCTGAAGCTCTCTACACAAATCTGTAGATCAATATATTTTGAATTTCCATGAGTCAATGCCGACTCCAGTTTTATACAAAATTATCTTATCTGATTTGCTGTCTTCTTTTGCAAGCTGTGGATATCATATAGAAAGCCAAATACTGACTCTAGCTGCTGCATCTGTTGAAATCTTTCGTCAACTGAGTGAATACCAGTATCAAGGACTGCGAAGTAGAAATTCACTCTGAACCTTTGTTTTGGGTTCTGAATGGGTGTGTCTCATCCTTCAAACGAAAACTGCTGTTTCTTTTGCCAAATGCAAACTGGCTCTGGTTCAAATTCTGTCGGAAAATCTATTTCTTCAGCAAGCTCGAGAGAATCTACCAGTGTTCTTTCAAACCCTTCATCACTTCTGAATTCCTCCACAATATTTTTAGTTTGCTGCAGTTTTTGAATAGCAGAATGTATATTCAAGTTCTTTTCCTAAAGCTGCTTACAAGTGAGGTTAATCTCGAAAAGGATATTATACCACAAATGTCACAAATTTGAACTTGAAAAGGCCATTTGCAAGAGCTTCTGCATCTGAACGTGCCGTATTGCCAGATGATCCAGTAAAGGTAGTATCATCAGAAATTTCAATTAGGGCATCATAAATGTTTCCAAGTTCATAGAGAAGAGGCTTCAAAGCATCAATGCAATTCTCCCATCTTGTCTGACTAAGTGGTTTCACAGTTAGAGATTTCACATGGCGAGTCAGAATCTCCCAACTGCATGCTGAGTCTGAGAAAAACACATAAACACATTGCACCAGGTTAAAGAAACTGCTTGCCTCCAAACAGCATCTAGCAGCATAATTGACAACCAAATTCAGAGAATGCACACTGCAAGGAACGAAAAAGGCCCTAGGATTGATTTCCATCATTCTCCTTTGCACACCATTGTCTTTACCCTTCATATTACTCCCATTATCATAGCCTTGGCCACGTAAGTTTTCAACAGATAATAACATTGTTTCAAGCTCTTGTAAAATAGTTTCAGTCATAATTGCTCTAGTCATCTCCTTCAGTGGTACTAAACCCCAAAAATGTTCCTTTATGAGCACTTCAACATTATCTTCATCTGCAGACTTTTCCATATCCACAAAATGAATGCTCATCGTCATTTGTTCAATATAACTCACATCTGGTGTACAGTCCAGTATTAAAAAATATTTTGCAGAATGGGCAGCTTCAACAATTTTCTTTTTGATGGCATTTGCTAGGATTTGAATCAGTTCATTCTGCATATTTTTTCCTAAGTTATGAACCTGTGTTTCATGATCAGTTATTTTACGTAGATGTTCCTTCATGACTGAATCAAACAAAACTAGGTATTCAACAAATTTAAAAAAATTTCCATTACCTGCAGAGTATAATTTTTCATTTCTACCGTGGCCGCGGAATGCTAAATTTTGCCCACCAAGAACTATCACTAAAGCAATCAGACACTCTAATATTTGTTGCCAATATTCTTCTTTTTCCTTGATCACACGTACATTTTCTTCATCAGTAGTTTTTCCTTTTTTCAATCGTAATTCAAGTTCTTTCCAATTTTGAAAACATTCCAAATGTTCTGTACTACTTTCATGTGAAGAGAGAATTAAAGATATGTTTTTCCAGTCCTTGAACCATTTTCAGTAAGTGATGTACCAATTGCTTGATTTCTAAACAACTTGCAGCAAAGGCAAAACAGAGTCCTTCGATACTGAATATTGTAACCAGTTTCGATGAATTTCTTCCCCATTAAGGAGTTTCCTCTTGTAATGCTAAGCAGAGAATTTTCTTTTATTTCCATCCTCAGGGAAGGGAAATTCATGAACTTGTTCGGGTCCATGTTCCACGAGAATTTGCCGCACACTGTCATCACATCTGGGCCATGAAGCTGGGTCCCCATACTGTAACTTGTTTGTAACTTCCTCATCCTTTCTTCCTTCTACTTCATTTACTTCAATTTCTGCATGTGTGTCTGAAGGTGAATAAATTTTCTCCACTTCCATATCAGTCTGCTGCTATCTTGAGTTTCCAAACGGCTTTTTTTGTGGATGTGAGCTACCCTCATCTCGAAGTAATATACCTTCATCTTGATGTTCCAAACTGCTTCCATGCGGATGTGAGCTCACCTCCTATCCAAGTAAAATTCCTTCATCTGGATGCTGTGAACAGCTGCCATCTTTATTTGGATTAAAGATAAGACATTTCAGGAAGGATCTCTGCTGTTTTGCTTGGTCCTTTTCCTTCTCAGCCTTTCGTTTACGATACTCAGCTCCTGAGGGTTTTCTTTTTCCTCTTTCTGCCATGGGGCATTTGAATATTGTTATGTACTAACTGTGCTCCTGACTGCAAGCATTATAGCGTTAAGGATGGCTGACACACCACATGATTGGCAAATTGAGCCACACAGCAGCCATCCCAACACGTCTTTTCACTGCTTAAAGGTTGAATGATCAGTAACATACACTCACTTACCTATTAAAACAGTTAGTTACAGTGTTTACATGGAAACAAAATGACTTTTTCAACGTTATAACCCAATACCAGTTGTTTGGAAAGTGATCTCTTTCCTCATGGTTACCCGCTTGGAGTGTGACGTCATCACTTTCGTAGACTATTAAGCCTTAATGCTGTTACTTTTATGGACCTTATTTATTACATGTGAACCAATTATAACAAAGAAAAGTTCATAATTATACAGCTCGATAATAACACTAAGGTTTAATAACGCTTAAAGATACTCACATTTTGGATTTATAATGCTGAAAGACATTATTCTTTATTCTTTGGCACCAAGAAACACAATTTTCCACAGTATTCGCTCAATTCTTAACCATCTACCTGCGACATGTGTTAAAATGACCGTTTGACATGTATCAACTCGTGATATCTCCACTCTACATGAATTTTCGGCTATGCGACCTTGATGTATATTCGAGTTAGGTGTCACTAGCATTTCAGCTCTTGCCGCTGGCGTATGTGTTTCATTGTGGCTGAGTTATTGCTTATCAAAATTGCGGAGTGGGTCATCTTGATCCTACATCGCAAATTGAAATTTTTTTTGCTAAAATAGTATTTATTTTTGCAGTAAATAAAATATTTGACATATTAATAAATTCTCATAAATGTAGAGAAATTAATTATAATTCATATTCCATTCATATGCGCATGGGAATTGAAATTGAGACATCTTTGTTATTTTATTTGTATTTTTTTCATCTTTTTCATTTTTTTTCAATTTTTTTAAAAATTTGATTTTTTTCCTCGAATTTGGTGCCCCATTTAACTTGGCACCCTAGGCGACTGCCTTGTTTGCCTATATGGATGGGCCGCCCCTGAAGGAAAGCTCGGCCTACTCAAAGGAGGGAGGCAGAGCAGGCAGCTGGTGCCATATTCAGAGGTAAAGAAGATACTCTGGAAAGAGATACTGGGTATGTGAGAACTAATTTATTTGGGAGGGGAGCATGGTGGCACAGGTTTTCACCATGGCTAATATGTTTAGTCCTGTGGCCAGTAAATGTTGGGAATTGTTTTTTAAATTCCTGATTTACAGCGTATATCAAATTAACTTGACCAAAACTGGTTCTAAATATGCTTTGGAGCCAAAGACAGCACATTTTTGGCATCAAACTAATTTGCTTTTGCCCACTACATGGCATACAAAGCCTTATAAGGTAAAGTGCTTTTATATGTCATTGGTTTAGCTCATACCTTCACACTTCTTTGTGCTTTGCATTCCATGGCAAGAAGCCTGACTCACTGATCTACCTCCCTGAGGTTTTATCTCAGTCCCTGAGTCAATTCTTTGTTCTCTGTCACAATGTATTTTTGTCTCTTGTCAAAGTACCAATAGCTTTTAACTAGAGATTGTCATTCCTTTTCTCAAGCCAGGATATGTTTTGCTGGGTCTGTCAACACTTAACTGATACTTCTTAGGGGAGGGATTTAAAAAAAAAACATTAATAGTAGGATAGCTACCCTGCCATGTGACTGTGGCATAATCTTTTAAGTCTAACCTATGTCATGTAATTGAGGCCAGAAAATAAAAATGAGCCGCTTACCAGCACCAGTCATAACTTCTGACACCACACAATAAAGGTAACTAAATATTTGGCATAAATGGGTAAATGTAGTCACCTTTTTCTCTCAGTCATTCTGGAAGATAACATGACTGAGAATTAGAAGACAGTTCCATACTTTCCTGAAAGCATGTGGTATTGAAGAGAAAGCAGAGAGATTGAAATCCTGCCCCCTTCTACATACGGCAGATCTAACGTTCCAATAGGATCATGGAGGACTGCAAATTACTAGACAAAGTTATTTAAAAATAATTTGAACCAAGCAAAAATGTTACTTTACATTAAATCATATACAAGATGAGACCATTGTCAATTATCTTAAAGACCTACTAAGTAAATCTGAATAAGTTAAGGATTGATGGAGGTCCAAATGATTTTAATAAGGCCAGCGAATGCAAGAAAATAGTTGTGGAGGGCATGTCTTGGCTTCAAAATGCCAGAGTAGTTAGTATCAGTTTGGGTTGCAAGCCAAAGTTTTTGGCAGCCCTGACTTGAAACAGAAAATATAAAACTATTCACCTTCAACTCTCCTTTTAATAGATTGATATACCTCATGCAGAGGCAGAGCAGCATATCCTCAATCTTTCAGAATCTGGAAAGGGTGGAAGTAATAGTTGACGATCTGATGATTTTGGGAAGAAAATAATTAACACAATGAGGGTATGTAATGTTCTGCATTTTGCCAAAGAAAATAACCTTAAATTGAACAGTAACAAATGCCAGATAGAGCTGCATACATTTAGATCACTAGGATGGACTAAGTGACAGAGGAGTTTGAAAGGACCCATGAAAGGTGGAGGCAATTGCATAAATGGGAAGACCTGAAAAACAAGGAGAGCTTACAGAGATTTATGGACATGATAACCTAAATAAGCAAATTCACCCCTAATTTGTCACAATTAAGTGCTTCACTCAAAATAATGCTTGACAGGATAGAATGTCACCGGGATGATTAGCAAGCATTAAGACATTTAAAAAAGTTGACACAGAAGTACAAGTATCAAAATATTTAGAGATTCAGAATGATCTGAAAATCTAGGTAGGTTAGAAACTGTATTTACTCAAATATAAAACAATAGCCCTGTATGGAGCTCCTTATTGTGGACATTGTTCCAAGACCACCTATAAATAGTGAACCCAAGTACCTGTAGGAAGAGGAGTTTAAAGTAAATAGGATGTCATTTATTTTATGTTTATACAGTGCCCAGCACAATAGGGTCCCAAATTTGATTGGGATCCCTTGGCAGTACAGTAATACAGTACAAATATATGACTCAAATATTATTCATTTTTTAAAAACAAATTTACAGGTTCAAGTGAGAAACAAATTACCTAACCTTATAACAGTTTAAAAGAACAATCCTGATGGATGGGCCGCAGAAAAAACCCACATACTTTCGAGCTTAAAAGTGTACAATCTGAAAATCAGACCATGAAGGGTTTCATCTCAAGTTAAATCTACCCTAGAGACATGTACTTTATTCAATACTATTTGCTCCCTCTCAAACAAGTGATCAAACACAAAGTGTTCCAAAATTTAAAAGGTGTACTAATACCACTTGGATAAGACTGTGTTAGTGGATTTAAGTACTGTTTTAGTCTGAACTGTTTGTTTTAGTTCTAGTGTGGATGCACACTAGCTGAAACCATTCTAGTCTTTTCACTAATATCTCAGTGCTCTGGTAGCTTTTTAAAAATCTTCTAGAATATATTACTTTTGGGAGTTGTGCTGCAATAACTATCCAGAGAGAAATGGTTTAGGTGAGTGCTTGGACCATACCTGCAAAGGTTCTTAACATAACTCAGAATGGTTAGTGTGGATACACTTAACTATTTGCTTAACCTGTTTAAATACAAACCATTCAATTTAACTAATCCAGTTTTTTAGCACAGATAAAAGTTCAGTGCCCATGTTATACGATCTTACTGTAAATGAGTAGATAGAGTTGTTAAGTAGACCAAACACATTCATGTGATGACGTTGCTAATAGCAGGGACTGTTTGATATTAGACAAACAGTTATGATGGAATCTGTCACCATGTGACTGGCAGTTATCCATTGCTTATAGTGTGAAGTGGTGGTACTTTAAAAATACTGTAAAGTGGTATATAAGAACTAGAGAAGTATGAAATCCAGAACTTGATGCCTGCAAAAGTATTTCAGTTCATTTTTATGATTTTGAATGTTCATTAAATGAGAGAAGATTTTAATAACTCTTAGAAATGCCATAGGATATCAAAATCCTCTATGACAGTAACACTGTTGTCTGGGAATATAGTTATTTAAGTCAGAACTATGTTGTTTTTATCTGCAGGGATGAGCATCTACATCTTAAAGCTAACAAAATTAGCAACAATATTTTTAACAACAAGCAGGAACTGCATAAAAAGTCAAGTGAATTAAACTGACTGAAATTCAATTTGATCTGTAAGTTAAATGGTAATATTTAAATTATTTTTCACAAATGAAAATTGGGTTGGACAAAGATTTACTCCTGAGGAAATTCTGCACCAAAAAATAAAAATTGCGAGCACAATATTTTAAAATTCTGCAAGTTTTATTTGTCAATAAATGTGAATGTTCCAGCATGGCAATGGGGAGCACAGGCCACTGGCTGCACAGAGGTGGGAGAGCATCCTGCTGCTCCCCACCTCCCACCGGGACAGGGACTTTGGCAGGGAGGCTGCACCTAATGCTGACACAGCGCAAGGGCTGGGTCTGCCCCAGAAACACCTCAGGGTCCTGCCCCTCTGTGCCAGGTGCACCAAATTTGGGCAGGCAGGCTCAGCCCAGCAGGATCCAAGAGTGGAGGGACTTAATGAGGGGAGATCCAGGTGTGAGGGCTCTCTGTGGGGCAGTCTGGGTGCAGGCAGCTCAGTGGGAGATCTGGATGCACAGGGGCTCTTTGGGGGGTTCCAGGTGCAGGGGAATGGGACTCTGCAGGCAGGTCCGGGTGAAGTGGTTGGGGCTGAAGTGGGGGGGGGGTCTGGGGGAATGGGGCTCAGCAGAGAGGGTTTGGGTGTGGAGGGCTCAGCTGTGGGTTCTGGGTGCTGGGGAAGTGGGGCGGGGGTCTAGGTGCAGCTGTCTGGGTCTTAGTGGGGTGGGGATCTGGGTGTGGAGGGCTCGTTGGGGTGGTGCAGGTGCAGGGGGTTCTCATTAGGCCTGCTTAATGGAGAAGTCCCTGCTGCTGCTGCCGAAGGGATGCCAGCTGCAGAGTTAGTGAGCTGGAGTGGCACCCTCCCTCACCCGGGCAGTTCAAATGGGGGTGGAGGGCAGTGGCACTTTACCACTCTTTGTTTGGAGGGGGGGGCAATGTCCTCCCTGTCTCCTCAAACTATTCCCATGGGTGTCCCCAGCCTAGGGTTGTCAGGTGTCCTTTTTTCAACTGGAACTTCCAGTCAAAAAGGGACCCTGGCAGCTCCGGTCAGCACTGGGCAGTTAAAAGTCCGGCTGATGGTGGAGGGATGAGGAGGGGGCCTGCAGCAGCTCTCTTTGTGGAGCTCAGGGGCAGTGTGAGCCCCAGTGGGCAGGGGGTGGATCCCAGCGGAGGGGCTGGGAAAGGCATTCAGCTGCAGGCTGGGGCCAGCAGGGTTAACCCTGGACAACTGCCGCCGTAGTGGCCGGGGGTTCTCTGCGGAGCTGGCATTGTGGCCTTTAGGAAGTGCCTTCAGCCCTCCCCTCCCCCCACCCGGCCTGCTGCTCCCCGGCCGGCCCAGCTCATCCCAGGCTGCATGCAGCCCATGTCAGGGGACGGAGGCAGGACAGGCTTGTCTCGGGACCATGCAACCAGCAGGCAAGGGGCTGTGGGGTTGTCAGTCTCCTCCCAGGGATGAATGGGCTGTGTGGAAGCATGGGGCTAAAGTTGGGCTGCTGTCCCCAGGAATGGATCCAAGCAGAGTTGAGCAGCAGCTGGGCGCGGAGGCCCCAGCCAACGGCCAGGCTGGGGGGGATGAAGGAGAGGGGCTAGGGATCACTGCAAATGGCTGGAGGAGGAGAAGGGGGTCTGCAGCAGCTCTCTCCCTGGAGCTGCTGTGATTTGGGCTACACTGGGGGCACCGCGAGCCAGGGGCAGCAGTGCGGTATATATTCTCTCCTCCTCCCGTCACCCCTTGCATCCAGAGAACAGGAAAAACTTTTGTCCTCAGTGTGCTGGCTGAGCCATGTGTCCAGGATTTCATGGCAGATAGAGCAGCCTCTGAGCGGGGGGTGGGAGGGAGAGCGAGCAATGGAGGGAGGGTTAATGAAGTGAGCAGGGGCGGGGCCTTGGAGAATGGGCAGGGCTGGGGCAAGGGTTTTTGATTTTCTGCAATTAGAAAGTTGGCAACCGTAATCCCCACCCTACCGTGCGATTATTTACCTCTCTGCTGGCTGCTCCAGGCACCAGAAATGACACACCCGTGCTGCTGGAGAGGGGCACATGACCGCTCTTGCAGTTTCCCTTTGTTTCCCTGTCATTTTCTGTGGGGAAGCAAAGAAATCTGTGAGGGACATGAATTTTGCGTGAATGAAGTGGTGGAGAATTCCCCCAGGAGTAAGACTTCTGCACCAGCCATTTGGCTCAAGCACCAAGAGAACTTGATTTGATTGAATCTCTAATGATGCTTAGATTTTTAAAACTATACACAAAGGGGCAAAAACTCCCTTAATGACAGCACCCATCCAAAAGCAGGTGAAACTGGTGAGAATAGAGCTCAGACAAAGAAAGAGGAAAAGATATACAAAGGTGGATGGACAGAGAAGAAGGGGGCTCCAGGCTTGGGCAGGGGGTTGGGGTCCGGGGGGGGGGTGAGGGCTCCAGCTGGGAGTGGAGGCTCTTGGGTGGAGTCAGGGATGATGGATTTGGGGTGTAGGAGTTGGCTCAGGGCTGGGATGGGAGGTTGGGGTTTGTAGGCGGTGCGGGGTCCCAGCAGTGCTTACTGCGAATCCCAGGAAATGACCGCCAGGTCCCGGTGGACCCTAGATGCAGGGCAGCCAGGGAGGCTCCACACGCTGCCTTTGCGCCTGCAGGTGCTGCCCCCGTAGCGCCCATTGGTCACAGTTCCCGGCCAATGGGAGCTACGGAGCTGGCACTGGGGGGCAGTGGGTGGAGCCTCCCTGGCCGCCCATGCACCTAGGGGCCGCAAGGACCTGGCGACTGCTTCTGGGAGCCACGTGGAGCCAGGGCAGGCAGGGAGCCTTAACCCCAGGTGGCCCCTGCTGTGCTGCCAACTGGACTTTTAACAGAAAGCATTCGCCTGGCAACCCTATTCTCTCCTGATTGTGAGTTTTAAAACAAACACTTCTATAGTTATAGAGCAAACACTTAAATACTAGCTTATAACATAGGGTACAGATATAAATAAGAGTAATACATGCAGCAACCTACAAGCATTTCATAAAGTCTGCAGACATTTTTATAAATGTAATACCTATTTTAATAATACTAACACACAGATGAGCCAAACTGGGTTCTAGGTATGCATTTCATAGAATATCAGAGTTGGAAGGGACCTTAGGAGGTCATCTAGTCCAACCCCCTGCTCAAAGCAGGACCAATCCCCAATTTTTGCCCCATATCCCCAAATGGCCCCCTCAAGGATTGAACTCACAACCCTGAGTTTAGCAGGCCAATGCTCAAACCACTGAGCTATCTGCCCCCCATGTTGTACAATGGCATTGTAGTGTTCAATGGAGCCTACAGGAATTGGCATGAGCTAGCATCTGGTCTGGCCCAGGGAACAAGAAGAGGTGGCTGTTTGTTTATGAGAGCCAGAAAACAAAAAAACTTAATTCTAGAAAATGGTAATATATTCAACTCATGTTGTTCTTCACTTAAATTTAGTATCTACTGAAAGAAAAAACATCTTAAAGCAGTTGAGGATGATTGAAGTTCTTTTCTCAAAGCTGCAATATATAGGTGCAAATGCAATTTTTAAAAGAATGTATCTGAAAGTAATATATTCAAGAAAAACACTTAAAAAGAAAATATAGCAAAAGAGGAAATAGCTGCAAGAAAATATATCAAAGTAAATGAGAAGCACATTCCAATGGCATTAAATAAATCAGATAAAGTGTTAAGTATCAGGGATTAAAATCCCATACAGATAATAAAATACAAGTCAGCAAGTCATTAGGCAGAGATAACAACAGTTCCTACTAGGCTAGATATTGACTTCAGTGGGATTTGAGGCATCTCAGCACCTTGTAGGATCGAAATCTTTTGTCAAGAAACAATGACTTTAAAAAACAGGAGAATCTATCAAGAGGAGGAAGGCTTGCAATTAAAATTACTTGTATAGAACTCCTTTTGCGGTTCTCATTGGTCTTTTGTGGATATTTTGACTTTCAAACATTTTAGTTATGTATCAAAAATATTTAAACAACATTTAAAGCTCATCTTTAAAGAACTTGCAAAATGTCTGACGAGCCTCATTTCTACAAAACTGGCATTCTCAGAGCAGCTGTAATTGCATTATAAAGTAGAGCCCCTTTGTTGTTATGTATAATTACCTTTCCAGAACTGAGGAAAGAGCTCATAGAATAGAGAAATATTTTGCTTTAATGAATGGAAGAATATTTTTCTTTAAAGATTGGTCTTCGAAAGTCATATCATGCCAGCTAACATCATCACGTATGGGTGTGCTGCATCTTCAGATAGAGTCAAAAGCTACCCTCAAGGTCATCCAGGCCTACGCTCCCACAAGTGCAAGTGAGGACGAAGAAGTGGAAGAATTCTACCGAGAGCTTGAAAGAGCTCTCGCGCAAAAGTCCACTTACACTGTCACGATGGGAGATTTCAACGCCAAGGTCGGGCGAGGGAAAGCTGGCAAAAAGTTCATAGGGAGATACGGCAGCGGCGAAAGGAATGAAAGAGGAGAGAGGCTGGTAGCGATGGCAGAAATGAAAGAACTGTACGTGGCAAACACCTGGTACAAAAAGAAGATCTCAAGAAGGTGGACATGGATCGCACCAAACGCGAAGAGTAAGAATGAAATCGACTATATTTTAGTCAATAAAAGGCGCATCGTTCAAGACGTCTCTGTGGTGCAGCCATTCAACACCGGCACTGACCATCGCCTGCTTAGAGCGAAGTTGATTTTCGACAAAGCAGTGGAAAAGAAGGTGTTACAGATGGCAAACAGGAAACAGCAGCCGAAGACATTCGATGAAGCAAAGCTGAAAAAAGCGATTTCTGGGTTTGACTGGAGCCAGATGGAAAAGTGTGATGAGGACTATAGTATCTTTGCTGACAAGTTGAGATGTTGCATAAAAGCAGCTGAAATTAAAAAGCTGAAGAAGGCAAAGGGAAGAATCTTGATTTAAACAAAAAGCTTGTTGGAGAAGCGGAGAAACATGAAAAGGAGCTCGGATAACAACCTCGAGTACTCCATTCTGTGCAAGCTTATACGGCGAAAACTGAAGGATGACTTCGAGAACTTCCGGAAAGAAAAGCTCCTTAAAACAGCTGAATCACGCAAGAGCCCCAGGACATGCAAGCGGGAATTGACGCAGTATAGATTGAGCGTAACAGCATTGAAGAACAAGGATGGAGAGACAGTAATCGACAGAGCAGGGATGGAGAAGGTCTGCAAGGACTTCTATACAGAACTGTTCAAATCAAGAATCAACGTCCCCCTCCCAACCCTTGAAGAGTCAGAAGAACGCGTCCCCAGTAATCGTCAGCGAAGTCCGAAGCGCACTACACCAGATGAAGAAGGGAAAAGCTCCAGGCAAAGATGGAATAACATCAGAAATGATTTATGCAGGAGGCGAAAAACTTTGGAAGGCCCTCGCTTTAAGATCAGTCGATATCTTGAAGAAGGAAAAATACCATCAAGGTGGAAGGAGTCGAATACCATCTTGCTGCACAAGAAGGGTGATCGAGAAAATCTTAAGAACTACCGCCCTATATGCCTGCTCTCTCACATCTACAAGCTCTTCACAAAGGTGATAATGAATCGACTTTCGCAGAGTCTGGATGAACAACAGCCGAGAGAGCATGCAGGTTTTCGAAGAAATTTCAGTACAATCGACCATATATTTACCCTTAGCCAGCTCCTAGAAAGAGCGAGGGAATACAAACTCCCGCTGTGCATTGCGTTTGTCGACTATGAAAAGGCCTTCGATAGCGTTGAGTTTAACGCAATATTAAAGGCGCTCGCAGAGCAGGGCATTAACACGCAGTACATTAGTTTGTTGAAGGAAGCGAATACTGGATGTACAACAGACATTACTCTCCTTGAAACTCCCCTCCGCATCCCAATCGAGAAAGGCATAAAGCAAGGAGATACAATTTCACCGAAACTATTCACCACCTGCCTCGAAATGGTTATGAACAAGATCACTTGGAGGAGTGGTGTCAACATAAACGGAGAGAGATGATCTCATCTCAGATTTGCAGACAACATTGTACTAATTGCCGAAAGCACCAACCAACTGCAGAGCATGCTACGAAGACTCGACAAGAAAAGTAGTCAGGTTGGCCTGAAAATGAACCGCTGCAAAATGAAATATATGCGATCAGACGTCTTACGAAAAGCCCGAATAACGGTAACAGGAGAAGACATTGAAGAAGTGGAACAGTACCTATATTTGGGCCAAGAAGTTAATATGCGCCAAGACCTGAACGGAGAACTCTCGCGAAGGATTCGGGCAGGATGGTGTGCGTTTAATTCCATCAAGGACGTCCTCAAAGGAAAAATTGACAAGACCACACGTAAAAATATTTTCAATTCAGCAGTGCTGCCAGCCATGCTGTATGGCAGTGAAACGTGGGCACTGACGAAGAGAGAAGAGCAACGGCTGTTGGTAGCTGAAAGGGCAATGGAACGAGCTATGTTGGGAATCTCCCTTCTGGATCGTATACCAAATGAAATCATCAGAGAACGCAGCGGTGTGAAAGATATTGTCATGGAAAGCAGACATAACAAGATGCGATGGGCGGGCCACACAGCATAGCTCACGGATAACAGGTGGACTGCAATCATTGCTGAGTGGTACCCGCGAGAACAGAAAAGACCCCCCCGGTCGGCCTCCAAGAAGATGGGAAGATGACATCGTTAAACGTTAAGTTGTAGTTTATTCCTGGAGCAGGCCCATTGAAGTCAATCAGACTGATCGAGGAGTAAGATACTATTCTCTGTAATTGAAGACATCAGATTCTGGTCTATAAGGAGTAATGAATAGAGGTTCAATACTGTTTTATCATTCACTCTGAACCACCTATAAGATACTTTAATCAGAAATAAATTTCAGGGCCCCGGAAAGTTGACTCATGATTTTATTAGTATAGGTGCAAGGATCACTATTTGAAAATGATTACTTTTGTCACTCATGTTGCAGATGACAATATTGCTATATTACATTACCTGATTAGATCAACCTTTTTATAAATTACATACCCCAAAAACTATGTTAAAAGAATGTTAAAACAAGCACTCAAAAGTTAGGAAATGCCAGAATTACAGTTGCCTATGCAACTTTTTTAATTGAGCCCCATTTTGTGTATGATACAGTCCTTAATTTCATGACCACATACTATTTTTTCCATAGGCTTCCTGCACAGTAAGTGAACAAGTAGTTGTTTAATTTATTTTTATCCTCGACATCTGCTGTTTAACCCTGTATTTAATGCACATCACCCAAGCCCTACACCGAATACAAAATCATTAATTTCCTCCTGGGTGCTTTTATGGCAGTGGTCGCCAACCTTTTTACGCCCAAGATAACTTTTTGAATTTAAGGGCAACCTAGGATCTACCCCACCCTTCCCCAAGGCCCCGCCTCTTCCCCAAAGCCCCACTCCGCTCACTCCATTCCCTCCCACTCTGTCACTCACTCTCCCCCACCCTCACTCACTTTCACCAGGCAGAGGTAGGAAGTTGGGGTTCGGGAGGGAATGTGGGCTCTGGGTTGGGGCTGAGAGGTCCGCAGTGTGGGAGGGGGCACCAGGCTGAGCCTGGGGCAGGGGGTTGGTGTGCAGGAGGGGGTGTGGGCTCTGGAAGGGAGTTTGGGTGCAGGAGGGGGCTCCAGGCTGTGGCAGAATGTTGGGGTGCAGGAGGTGGTGCATGGTGCTGACTCTGAAAGGAGAGCTCAGAGCTAGGGCAGAGGGTTGGGATGCAGGAGGAGGTTTTGAGTGCTGGTTCTGGGAAGGGGCTCAGGGCAGGGACTTGGGGTGGAGGAGGTTTGGGGTGCAGGAGGGGATATGGGGTGCTAGCTTTGGGAGGGGGCTCAGGGCTGGAACGGGCTTGGGGTGCAGGAGGAGGTTTGGGGTGCATGAGGGGGCATGGGGTGCTGGGTCTGGGAGGGGGCTCAGGGCTGGGGATTGGGGTGCGGCCTCCCACCGGGCACCACTTACCTTGGATGGCTCCCGGTCAGCGGTGCAGCAAATCTAAGGCAGGCTCCCTGCCTACCCCGGCCCCATGCCACTCCCAGAAGTGGCCAATGTGCCCCTGCGGCCCCTAGTGGGGGGAGGCACATGGCTCTGCGTGCTGCCCCTCTCTACAAGCACCACCCCCACATCTCCCATTGACCACAGTTTCCTGTTCCTGGCCAGTGGGAGCTTCGGGGGCGATGCTTGCAGGCAGGAACAGCACGCAGTGGGCGACCCCTGGTACCCCCCGGGGCTGCACTGGCTGCTTCTGGGAGTGGTGTGGGGCTGGAGCAGGCAGGGAGCCTTCCTTAGCGGCAGCCCCGCTACACTGCCGGAGATTGCAATCGACTGGGAAATTCTCTAGGATCGACCAGTCAATCATGATCAACCGGTTGGTGACCACTGTTCTATGGTGTTCTTAGTGCTTCACAGACATTAATAAAGTTATCCCCAAAACAACCTCTGTGAGATTAGGTGATATTATTATCCCCATTTTATAGATGGGGAATTGAGACAGAGAGATTAAAGTCAAAATTGTCTCATGAAACTTGTATGTCAAAATGGAGACACTTAGGGTTTTCAAGGTGCTTAGCATTTTACAGCACATATGTTCAGAGCAGAGTTCCCATTGATATCAGTTAATGATATGAGGTTTCAGCACTTCTGCAAGTCTAGTCCCAGATATTAGAAGTTGGGCACTCATAAAATGAGGAACACAGAATTAGTGGCTAATATGGTTTAAGAGAGAAACTCTGGTAGAAACAGGGAAGTGTCATTCAGCTGCCTTAACTATGAGACTATACTTTCTCTTTAATGTAGTCCCCCTGCACACTTTCAGCTTGTGCAAAAAATAAGGCAAAACACAACACCATCATTAACTCCAAAACCCTGATTCATTGCTGGAGCACAGTCCATCCTGTACTCTGAATGAGGCAGAGGTCCTATGGAAAATATAATACATCATTATGATGCAAGCTTCAATTATATGTACATATGCACAAGGGGGACAAATTAAGGTTGTAAAGGCAATCTTAATTCTATCATTTCCTAAGTTTTGAACACTTGACTTTGCAGTTTAATATTATTTTAACATAGGAAATTATATTTAAAAAGACTAAATTTTTGAGAAGTAAACTAAAAAGAATTCTATTACATGAAATCATATTTACTTCCACATGATTCATCAGTAGGATATGCTACACAGATATACCACAGGAACTAACAGAGTATCTGGGAGCAGTAGTAGGCTGTTGTCCTTTATGTGGGAGTAGTAGGCTGCTGTCCTTTAGAGGGAGATGAGACATATTTTGGTAGTGGGTATCTCAGTGACTCACAGCTATTTGCTAGACAGAAAAGGAATATTGAGATTAATGAATCCTGGTTCAGTTTAGGGTGACCAGATGTCCTGATTTTTTAGGGACAGTCCTGATATTTGAGGCTTTGTCTTATAAAGGTGCCTATTACCCACTGCCCCCATCCTGATTTTTCACACTTGCTATCTGATAAACTCAGTTCAGTTCCAAATTCTGTAGACGAGGTGCTCTAGTGGTCAGTCACAGATCCTTCCACTCCTGCCCTGAGCCTATCCCTGTCCTGTTCCTATCTCTCTCCCCCAGCTCCTGTTGATTTCCTCCTGTTGATTTCCTGTTGTATTTTAAAGAATCCTTATTGAGGTTGCAGGAACAAACCATCCCGATGTGTAGAAAGAAAAGTAAATATGGCGGGCGACCAATTTGGCTTAACAGTGAAATCCTTGCTCATCTTAAACACAAAAAAGCAGCTTACAAGTGGAAGATTGGACAAATGACCAGGGAGGAGTATAAAAATATTGCTCAGACATGCAGGAGTGAAATTAGGAAGGCCAAATCATACTTGGAGTTGTAGCTAGCCGGAGATGTTAGGAGTAACAAGAAGGGTTTCTTCAGGTATGTGAGCAACAAGAAGAAAGTCAAGGAAAGTGTGGGCCCCTTGCTGAATGAGGGTGGGAACCTAGTGACAGAGGATATGGAGAAAGCTAGTGTACTCAATGCTTTTTTTGCCTCTGTCTTCACAGACAAGGTCAGCTCCCAGACAGCTGCACTCTGTAGCACGGTATGGGGAGGTGACCAGCCCTCTGTGGAGAAAGAAGTAGTTCGGGACTATTTAGAAAAGCTGGACGAGCACAAGTCCATGGGGCCAGATGCACTGCATCCGGGGTGCTAAAGGAGTTGGCCGATGTGATTGCAGAGCCATTGGCCATTATCTTTGAAAAATCATAGCAATCGGGGGAGGTCCCGGATGACTGGAAAAACGTTAATGTAGTGCCCATCTTTAAAAAAGGGAAGAAGGAAGATCCAGGGAACTACAGGCCAGTCAGTCTCACCTCAGTCCCTGGAAAAATCATGGAACAGGTCCTCAAGGAATCAATTCTGAACCACTTAAAGAAGAGGAAAGTGATCAGGAACAGTCAGCATGGATTCACCAAGGGCAAGTCATGCCTGACTAACCTAATTGCCTTCTATGATGAGATAACTGGCTCTGTGGATGAGGGGAAAGCAGTGGATGTGCTATTTCTTGACTTTAGCAAAGCTTTTGATACAGTCTCCCACAGTATTCTTGCCAGCAAGTTAAAGAAGTATGGGCTGGATGAATGGACTGTAAGGTAGATAGAAAACTGGCTAGATGGTCGGGCTCAACGGGTAGTGATCAATGGCTCCATGTCTAGTTGGCAGCCGGTATCAAGTGGAGTGCCCCAAGGGTCGGTGCTGGGGCCGGTTTTGTTCAATATCTTCATTAACGATCTAGAGGATGGTGTGGACTGCACCCGTAGCAAGTTTGCAGATGACACTAAACTGGGAGGAGTGGTTGATACGCTGGAGGGTAGGGATAGGATACAGAGGGACGTAGACAAATTAGAGGATTGGGCCAAAAGAAATATGATGAGATTCAACAAGGACAAGTGCAGAGTCCTGCACTTAGGACGGAAGAATCCCATGCACTGCTACAGACTAGGGACCGAATGGCTGGGCAGCAGTTCTTCAGAAAAGGACCTAGGGGTTACAGTGGACGAAAAGCTGAATATGAGTCAACAGTGTGCCCTTGTTTCCAAGAAGGTTAACAGCATTTTGGGTTGTATAAGTAGGGGCATTTCCAGCAGCTCGAGGGACGTGATCATTCCCCTCTATTTGGCGCTGGTGAGGCCTCATTTGGAGTACTGTGTCCAGTTTTGGGCCCCACACTACAAGAAGGATGTGGATAAATTGGAAAGAGTCCAGCGGAGGGCAATAAAAATGATTAGGGGGCTGGAGCACATGACTTATGAGGAGAGGCTGAGGGAACCGGGATTGTTTAGCCTGCAGAAGAGAAGAATGAGGGGGGATTTGATAGCTGCTTTCAACTACCTGAAAGGGGATTCCAAAGAGGATGGATCTAGACTGTTCTCAGTGGTAGAAGATGACAGAACAAGGAGTAATGGTCTCAAGTTGCAGAGGGGGAGGTTTAGGTTGGATATTAGGAAAAACTTTTTCACTAGTAGGGTGGTGAAGAACTGGAATGGGTTACCTGGGGAGGTGGTGGAATTTCCTTCCTTGGAGGTTTTTAAGGTCAGGCTTGACAAAGCCCTGGCTGGGATGATTTAGTTGGGGTTGGTCCTGCTTTGAGCAGGGGGTTGGACTAGATGACCTCCTGAGGTCCCTTCCAACCCTGAGATTCTATGATCCTTCTCTGCAGTGCCTGTTCTTGTCTCCCTATGCTTTTGCTCCCAATCCTCTGATTCCTGTCCCAGTCTCTGTCCCTCTCTACTCCTATCCTCTAAGTACCTGTCACTCTCTGCTCCTATCTCCTCTTCTTTTTTCAAGTCAGGCTGTTACCCCTTCCACCATATAGCCAGGGCACAAGGAGAGGGTGCATTGAAAGCACAAGAGAGACTGTCTCCATCCTCTCCGCTCTGGTACCGACGGCCACAGCAGACCCTGGTAGCTAAGAGAAGCAATTGGAGGGAAAGTTCTTCTTAGCCCCAGCAGTTCTGCGTTGGAGCAAGTTCAGGTGTTCTATGCAGTTGGAGTATGTTCAGTCCAGCTAGTATGTAGGAGCTGCGGGGAGGGGGACAGGGGGCAGATGGAATTTGTTCAGTGCAGACAAAATTTTCAGCAAGTAATGCTGCCAACATATAACAAACCGCTACTGAGCATGTGTGAACCGCATCTCTGAGGCGCATAAGTTGGCCTGGATTTTTACATAATATATATGGGGAGAGCAAAAGGCACATCCCTGACATTAGGGCAATCTCCTGCCAAATTTCAAGTCCTTGCTCTAAAGGAAGGAGGTGGTAGAGCTTCTCACTGAAACAACTGTAATAATTTTTTAACATGGGCAAAACATTATATTTCCCCTAACCTTATTCTTGCAATGAACTAAGCTGCTTTTGCTGAGACTTTCACAAAAAATTCAGTCTGAGGCAGCATGGAATTCCAAGCCATGGAAAATTCCAGCATGGAAAATTCCAAGCCAACAGTTTAAATTTGGAAAAGTTACAAACACCTGTAAACAAGGTGTTATAATGGAAAGTGTTAGGCAACTTTAACAATAGATGGTCACTACTAGCTCCATCTAGTTAGTAGCTATTGTGGTTGGGGTTTTGCTTATTAACAGAATACTCTGTTTTTTTGTGGAGTTTGAAATTAGGGAGAAGTTGGGATGATAGAGAGTAACACATGGGGTGCAACTTTATAGTGTAAAGTGAAAAGCTCCACCAGGAGGAAAACGATCCTCTTCATCAGCAAATTGTGCTTCTTCATTGTTCTGAATGGAGAATTGGAAAAACAGAAGTGCTTCAAAACATTGAACTGATTAAGTACCGATAAGTAAGGCTACGTTTTAGGCATGGGTATTTTTAGTAAAAGTCATGGACAGGTCACGGGCTGTAAACAAAAATTCACGGGCTGTGACCTGGTCATGACTTTTACCAAAAATACCCTCCCTGACTAAAACTTGGGTGGGGGACTGCAGGTGCTCTGGGAGGGGCGGTCTGGGGGCACCGTGGGTGCTGGGGAAGGTGACTCAGGACCCTCACTGGTGCTGGGCGAGGGAGGGTGTTTGTTGGGGTTGGCGGGGCTTCCTGCCTTGTTCAGCGTCTTTGCAGCCCCTATGCAGCGGAGGCAGGGGTCAGGGCAGGAGCTCCGCTGTTCCTGCCACAAGTGCCAGCTGCTGCAGCTCCCATTGACTGGTAACCACAGCCAGTGAGAGCTGCGGGGGCGGGGAGCAGGCGCAGGCAGCGTGGAGACCCCCCCTGGCCCCTCCACTGCCTAGGAGCTGCAGGGGGGCTATGCCAGTGGGAGCTGGGGAGCCCCCCACCCTGAGGTATCTGCCCCCCCGCCCCCTGCCCCTAGCCCTGAACCCCCTTCCATACACCCAAACTGCTGCTGCTGGCTCAGGGGCTGCCTGGCTCGGGCAGCCCCTGAGCCAGCACCAGTCGCTGCAGAAGTCACGGAGGTCACGGAAAGTCACAGAATCCGTGACAGACTCACAGCCTTACTGAGAAGTACTGATTATCTGATTGAATACATTCTTTATAACACCATGAAAAGGTGAGGAGGAGATATGAAACATCAAACACTGGATGTATGATTAAGGAAAATATAATTTCTGTTTTGGAATGATTGAAGCGGAAATTGGCAGCTGTGGTTAGGAACATAGTGCACATTTATCCCTATGGAAAACATGCCACTTCAGTTCAGTGTCAGATAACAGTATGCCAAATATAAAGAGGGATTTTCATCTGGCAGTTTCCCAAATACTCACCAATACTTCTCACTATATTATTAGGAAAGCAATATTTATGCTAGCTGGTTGCTGAAATGTTTATGAACAAACTCTAAGAAGAAACTGAAGTATATTTTCAGAATATAATTTTCTATATAATTGCTTTCTCTAATTATTCCTGTGATTTTGCATACATTCAAATTTCTTCAGAAAAAAACATAAAACTCTGCTCTCTTTAAGACAAATTTAAAAGCCCAAGCAGAGAAAGGGCTTGATATTTATTCTCAAACAGACATTCTCCTCCCGCCCCTCTTCCCACAGAGATTTCTTCACACATGAGATTTCAGAATAGGGTAGTCAGGTGTCCAGTTTTTGACCAAAAAACCTGGTCAAAAAGGGACCCTGGTGGCTCCAGTCAGAACAGCTGACCGGGCCGTTAAAAGTCTGGTTAGTGGCACAGCATGGCTAGCAGGCTCCCTGCTCAGCTCCGTGCAGCTCCCGGGAAGTGGCCAGCATGTCCCTCTGGCTCTGGGGCATCCACGGGGGCTCCACGTATTGCCCCCACCCCAAGTGCCAGCTCCACAGATCCCATTGGCCAGGAACTGTGGCCAATTGGAGCTGAGGGGGGTGGCGCCTGGGGGGCAGGGACAGCGTGTGGAGCCTCCTGGCTGTGCCTCTGCCTTGGAGCTGGAGGGACATGTTGCCACTTCCCAGGAGCTGCCTGAGGTCAATGCTGCCCGAAGCCTGCACCCCAAAACCCCTCCCATGCCCCAACCTCCTGCCTCAGCTCTGAGCCCCCTCCCACACCCAAACTCCATCCCGGAGTCTGCACCCCACATCCCCTCCTATGCCCCTACCTCCTGCCCTAGCTCGGAACCCTCTCCCACATCCTAATCCTCTGCCCTAGGCATGAGACCCCTCCCACAGTCCAAATCCCTCAGCCCCAGCCCAGAGCCCCCTTCTGCACCCAAAACCCTCATTCCTGATCCCACGCCAGAGGCCACACTCCCAGCTGTAACCCTCACCCCCACCCGCACCCCAACCCTCTACCCAAGCCTGAAGCCCCCTCACATACCCTGAACCCATTTCTGGCCCCAGCCCAGAGCCATATCCCCTCCCATTCCCCAATCCCCTGCCTCAACTTGGAGCCCCGTCCTGCAGCCCACTCCCCTCATCCCTGACCCTACCCCAGAGCCCACACCCCCAGCTAGATCCCTCACCTCCTCCCACACCCCAACACCCTGCCCCAGCCCCAGTGAAAATGAGCAAGTGAGAGAGGGTGGGAGAGAGCGAGCAATGGTGGGAGGTGGGATGGAGAGAGCAGGAGCGGGGCCTCAGAGAAGGAGCAGGACATAGGCGGGGCCTCGGGGAAGGGGGGATGCATTTGGTTTTCTGCCATTAGAAAGTTGGCAACACTATTTCAGAAGCCATTGCACTTTTCACTTTAACAACTTAGTCCAGGAGCTAGGTAGATGCATTATTTTGCCATTTTTCCTCTGGAAATATGCATTGAAATCCTATTTTGAGTTGCACATGAAAATGTGTTTGGTGGTTCTGCCGAAGGGCCTGATCCAAAGGTCACTGAAGTCAGTGGGCGTCTTTACATTGAATTGAGTGGGCTTTGGATCATGCCATTAGTCCCTCCTGCACATTTGTCACCATTCTAAAATTCATACAGAATTCTGCATGATTTGTAATTGTTGTGCAGAAGAGCCAGGAATGGAATAGAAAGGGTGTTTCAGTTTTAAGATTAATATAGCTTGGCAGATCATATGAAGAAGTTCACACATACTACAGTGTGACAGATTCCAGTCAGTGGTATTAGTCTCTCCATATTATGTGCATCAAATTAGAGCGAATTAAAGGAGTAACCTGACCTGATATATTTAACAAAAGGCCTTTGTTAAAATTTCTGAAAGAGTAGAAAGTTACAGTATATATTTGGGTTGATAATTTCATACCACATTTAAAGATATTAATTCATTTTTTTATTCAAAAATTTACAAAGAGAAAGTAGGGTGAGATCCTCAGCTGTTCTGTCCTCGTATGTTATTTTTGGATTGTGTCTCTCTTAGAAGAATCTTGAGCCATCCTGCTGCTCTTCAGTTTGTCTCACATTGTGAAGTCATTGCTTCCTCATGAGCAGTTACTCACAGTAATGGATCTGCTGATCAGTGTGAGTAATGGGTTTACGGTATATGAGCAAATCAGTTCTCTTTGAAGAATGTAAGGAATGTGTTCAAAACAGGTCAAGATGTAAATCTGCCACATCATAGATATAAAATAACATGGCACAGCATAATAAAAATGTGTATCATAGACATCAGAGATAGAAAAGACATATTAGCTCATCTAGTTTCTCTCTCTGCCAGTGCAGGATCATTCCCTATAGTATATTTACTGGGGTTTTGTAACTGTGAATTTTTAAATACTCTGTGCAACAAATCTAACCGTAAAAGCAATGTGGGATTTGTTTCTCCTGTCAGCTATTTGATATTATTTCAGTTAACAGTTATGTAAACCATAGATATTAGATGCATAGCAGGTACTTTGGAGCAGCATGACACTATTTCTGTCATTCCTGAATTAAAGAGACACTAAACTGGTATGGCCCAAATTTATTCTACTTTTCATTTTCTTATCTGTTTGCAAAGTCCAGGTATTTCAGAAAAAATGCTTTACTGATAGAATATTAGAAAAACTTATGGCAGCAGTCCTATAGCCTAGAAACCTAACAATAATAAATAAATGTACATGAGGAACAGAGAGAACATATCTGGGGGAAAATTGATTTCATATTCAAGGTTACAAAGAGCTTTTGTTGGCTACACTGAGTAACAAGAGTCTTAAAATAATACTTTTGACAGTGTTTTTAATAAGTGAAAATAGAAATAACGACAAATAAAAATGAAAATCTGGAATGAAATAGACCTTTTAAATGGAAGAATCTTGGAAACTGTGACTGTCAGAAATTATGTTTGTGGATATTCTGCTCCAGTTGAATACCATCAGGTCAGCACGAGCTGTAGTGAACTCAATACTATGTACAGTATAAATAATCCTCATATTCTGAGCAGCAAGCATCATGACCAGCTGATATTTTCTTTCCTCAGGACCAGCTGTTCCTGGCACTGATGAGTGCCTGACTGGAGCCATATGATCTTATCACACATTTGAGAATTGTACCGATACACTGACAAACACTCTGGTGCAGCAATGACTGTCATAGAGGAAAATCGCCCTTTTGCCCAGCAACTATCCAATGTCTACTTTACTATACTTTCACTTTTTTGTTTTAAACTTTTTGTGAAAATCAGCCTTGCCATCCTCAGTCACTTCTACATTGTAAAAGGGAACCGTAAGGAGGCAGCAAGAATAGCTGATGAATTTTATGGAATTCCTCAAGGGCAAGGTATGTGTGTACTTATTACCGTATCTTAGTTTATTGCCATTGGTTTATTCTTGTTGTAATTAGTTATTTAACTGCTCGTGTGATTTAAAAAAATATTTCCATTAAGCCAAGTTGTGTGTGATTTTTTTCCCCAATATAAGATAGCTCGTATTACAACAGTGTTAGTTTGTTTACATTGGGCCATGTTCTTCCATCCTTATCTTAAGTAAAATTTTTCTCCATGAAAAGCTCCACACATTATGAGAATGGGTAGCGGAATCAGTTCTACTATGATCAGAAAATCTAATTGTTAGCTCTCTTTATATGTTTGATATAGTTTATAACAAAAATGTGTAAGAAGGAAAGCTCCAGAGAAACATATCTATTAGAAAACATGGTTTATAAGTTGTAGATTAATGTGAGGTACTGTATAAAACTGAATTATAATAGGCAGCAATACTAGTGACTCCTATACTTAAAACTGCCTAACACCTTCCATTACAAGACCCTACTTTCAGTTGCATACATGCTCCTAAACTTTAACTATTGAGCTGAAATTTTCTATGCCAGGTGTCTGACTCAGGAAGTTTTTTAGAACATTTCAACAAAATCAGTTCATACATTTCTGAGAACAAAAATAAGGAAAAAATATGTTGCTTTGCCCATGTTAAAATTATTACAACCATTTCTTTGAGACACTCTAGAATCTTCATGCTTTAGAATAGGGACTTGAAATTTGGCAGGAAGGTCACCCAGGTGTCAGAGATGGGCTTTTTGGCATCCTCATAGAAATCCACCCACATTTGATCAAGTTGTAAGCCTCTGAAAATTGCAGTGTGCATGTGCTCAAGCAGACATTTGTTAGTTTGGCAGCATTATTCTCCAAAGAGTCCATCTGTACTAAGCATGTTCTATCTCCATATTGTTTCTACGTGCCAACCAGACTGCATATACAGCATCCCCACAGAGTGAATGAGCATGCTCCTGCTCAGCTCAGGACTTCTGGGATGAAGTTTCCCTGCAATTGCTCCTATATCTGTCTGGGGTCACTCCTGGCATCCATGTAGCAGGGAGGAAAAGGAAGTACCCTGAATTGAATGCAGTGGGGTGAGGAGCTTGTGAGGGACTGAAACAGGAGCTGGGTGAGAAAGGAGGACTGGGACAGGCTGGAGTGGATAGGGGTAGAAGCAATTAGGCTTGGAGGAATAGGGTAAGAATATTTAACCGTTATAACACACTCCCCTACAGAATCTGGAATTGAACCCAAGAGTCCGGAGTCTTATTGTTCCTTTGCTATAAGCAAATATCTGTGAAATCCACTGGCAAAATACGGGTCTCATATGGCTGGTCCATAGAGGATAAGGATTTACTACCGCTGAAAGTGATTGTTAGTTCAAGTGGCGAAGAGCGTGCTGTTAGCTCAAGTGTGTTGTTCTAAAGGTCCCAGTTCTGCAGGTGACCCATTGGGCGGGAGGGGGAGGGTCAATATGGTTCCATGTGATGGAATTTCTATTTTTCAGTTTATTTTTGTATATGTGACTAGTTGATGGACCAAAAAAAAAAAAAAAGGCCTGAAGGAACACGTATATTTAAGGTTAAGGATGATGAGGTCCTTAATTCACACGGTTGCACTGAGCAGTTATTTTATATTGGTTTTTATTGGTATATTTATATTGGTATATTTATATTATATTGGTTTTTATTAAGAACAATATTTCATCCTTACCTTTGGATTTCTTAGCTCTTGTCTCCAACACAAATTTAGCTGTGATTTTGGGTTGATTTTAAAAAATAATTTCCAGGAGGTTGGTGGGGGAGAAAGTGGCTGAATTCTGTAATTTAAGTTTAGTGATGTTAAATTTGGTGAAAGTGGATTTGTTTTAATGAAAGGAGATAGACGGTGAGGAGGGGCTGTGGTTAAGAGAGCAGGTCTCTTGTTAAAAAAATGGAAGGTAGTCTCTGAGTTAAAAATAATAAATGTGTAACATATGTTGCACTGGGACTTCTGGGCTTCATCTGGGTGCTCAGCATCAGAGTTTCAAAAAAATAAATATGCATGTATCAACTACAATGGTCACAGGCTGAACAAATTTCTATTTCTAGAAGTCAAATGTGAATAAGAAATTAAAAATACTTTTTCTTTTCTGAGTCATCCATTTCAAATGGCAAAGTTAATGTCTTTAAATAAGATTTAAGAGCCTAGTTCTGTTCTCAGTGAAGTCAATGGTAAAACTCCCATTTCAAAAAATGGCTTAAATGAGAGAAGGATCAGGTCTATTATAAAGTTCCCATTAACTGGATTATTCTTTACCTTTGGCTCTGATCTTGCAAACACTCACATGCTTACTTTATACTCATAGTTGTCCCATTGAACTCAATGGGACTGCTCAGGTATGTAGCACTAACTAGTTAAGTATTTGCAGGACCAAGGCCTATAAGTTTAGATGATTACGCCTAGTTTTCCTCTTCCTTGTGATGAAGTGTACCTAAGGTTGGTTATTTTTCATGGCAAAAATGTGTAAAGTCGTGATTCTAGTTATAAAAGAAAAGGAAAAGTCATAGCACACAAAGTTTTATCTCATTTTAAAATCTCATATTCCACCAAATTGACATAATTGAGCCACTTTTGTATAAAAATAATCAAGGAAAAAGTAATGCTCATTAGTGGACTGCCATGACTTTTTATGAAAAATGCTAATTCATGACTTCTTTCAAGAAAGACGTGGGTGTAACTAATATGCAACCTGAGTTATCTTGTGTGTAGATATTGTCGGTCCTTTGGCCTTAGCAGTGTCCAGTATTTGGGACCTTGCAGGATTATTTCTAAGAGGAGAAATGATGATAGAAGTCAGGTATATTCTTGGTGCAATCCTGTTTCTTTACAAAGAATATATATAAAGTCCTGTTTTCCTGAACACAGTACAAGCAAACAGCAGTCAGCCTCTCCAGTCAGTTTTGTGCCCTGAGGAGTTCTGTCTCTCTGCATCTTCTCAGGGCCATACTTGGGCCTGGTCTACATTAGAAAGTTAGGTAGAAGGAAGCTGCCTTATGTTGACCTGTTAATATATACGTGTCTACACTACCAGGTCCTTTACACCGACCTAAGTCGCATCTGTCAACTTCTGTAATCCACCCCTGTGAGAAGCTTAGTGCTTAATTCGATTTTCATTGGTCGACTGCAAGATAGTGCAGACGCAGTGTTGTGTAATTTAACTTAATTGGCCTCCAAGTGGTATCCCACAATGCTCATCTGTGAAAGCTCTGGAGGTCATTCTCAGCTCTGCTGCACTGTAGCCAGGTACACAGGAAAAAGCCCCTCCTCTGCTAAAGCCTAGGGAATTTTTGATTTCCCATTTCCTGTTTGATCAGCATTGGGAGCATGCCAGTTTGAGCACAGCTGATCATGGAGACTATACGCCCCAAATGCACTCCAGCCTGGTCTGCACAGGAGGTGGTGGACCTCATAGCTGTGTGGGGAGAAGAGTCTGTGCAGGCAGAGCTCCGATCCAGCAGAAGAAACGCTGACATCTATGCAAAGATTGTTCGTGGAATGGGGGAGAAGGGCTACACAAGGGACACACAGCAGTGCCATGTGAAAATGAAAGAACTTCGCCAAGTGTACCAGAAGGCAAGGGAGGCGAACAGTCATTCTGGTGCTGAACCCCACACATGCCGGTTCTACAATGAGCTGCATGCGATTCTCAGGGGTGACCCTATCAGCACCCCCACAAGCAACGTGGACCCCTTACAGATGTGTGAGTCTAGGGACAACAAGGTGGACGATATGGTGGATGAGGAAGAGGAGGAGGAGAATGGGAGACTGGAGAGCGGTGGATCCATTCTCCATGAGAGCCAGGAAATATTTTTAACCCTGGAGCCCTGTGGGTTGCAGGACATCATGGTGGCCAACCATGATGCCGGGAAAGGCACCTCTGGTGAGTATACAGTTACAATCAAAGTCCAGTTAAACTTTTGCGGGCACACACACATTCAGTGGTATTGCATGTTTACTGTGAAGAAAAAGTGAGGTGCTGTGGTTCTCTGCTTACAAGAGACCGCTCCAGATATGCAGAGAATGGCCCCTGGAAAAATCTGTTTATGTGGACTGGGATAGCCCGGGAATCCTCCACGGCTATCTCTAGGAAATTTTCATAGAGATACTCTGCAATCCTTTGCAGGTTTCTGGGCAGGGCAGTCTTATTTCTTCCACCAGGGTAGAACACTTTTCCACGCAACTCCTGAATTAATTCTGCTGGCATCATTGTGATACACAGCATAGCAGCATAAGGACCGGGTTTATAACCAGACGCTTGCAGCATCTCCTTCCTTTCTGCCTCTGTTACCCTCAGGAGACTGATATCACATAGGGTCACCTAGGGGAAACGGGGAAAGTTCTCATTAAAAGTGCTCTTACAAGAAAAAAAAAGTGTATGTAGACCCACCCCACCCCCACACATTCTGGATCGCCAAACCATGTGGCCACTAATGTGTCTTTACTGTGCTTTCCATGGGTCGACAAGTAGTTTAAAGTGGCTGATAGGGAACTGGGGCCCCACATGAGAGATTCCACAATTTGGGAGTGAAAACGTTCCCCCCAGCCCCATTCATAAACAACTACCCGTGGTGCTATGGGGAAAGGCCATTGTTCGACTAGCTACCTCCGTTCCCGACATGAGCCTGCAATAAACTTCATTAAAAGTGTGCTCACCCATGACCGGGGGGGCTACTCACTAGGGCTGGAGCAGCAAAACGGCACAGTGAATGGTTACAGATTCTGATTATGTTATGGCTTGCACCTAGTGTAATAAGAGTTTGTTTTTTTAATGAAAACAGCCTTGCTATGGAAACAATGGCTCCTTTATTTTTTCCCATGACTGACAGCTGGAAATGTGTCCTTCGGCATGTCATCAACACCTGAAAGCCGACTTTTGCTGATTAGAAGGAGGAGAAAGAGAACACAGGAGGACATGTTCACCGAGATAATGAATGCCTCTGGGTCAACTGACACAGAGCTCAGAGCATGGAGGATTTCACTGTCCGAGAAGTTAGACATGGACATGGAGAGCAGGAAAACTTCCAATGAGCAAGAGCATGCGGCACAGGATGAGATGCTTCGGATTATAAGGGACCAAGCGGACATGTTGAGGTGTCTTATTGAACTTCAGGACCAGAAGCAGGACGGTAGAGTCCCTCTGCAGATCCTGGTGGACAGCCAGCCAGCATTGCCTGGCACAGAATCACCCTCCCCACAGCGTTCCATGAGGTGTGGGCGAAAAGTCCATTATCCCTTTCACTTAACTCAGGGTGGTGGTACAAGGAACAGAAGGCGCCCATTCACAGACTTTTGATGGTCTTGAATGCAGTGTTATGTCACACAGCTGAAAATGTTTCTCCCATTCCAACTTTATAACCCCTTTTTCCCAAGGTTACCTTTTTTTTCTGTTCTTCCTCTTTACTTATGGTTGTTAAATAAATGAAATGGATTCGAGAAACAAATGTTCTTTACTGAGTGGAAGCAGTGGGCATGGACGGTGTGGTTGGCTTTACAGGGACAGTGATACAAGCCAGATGAAGGTTTGGGAAAGCATAGTGCAGACAAGGAGCTCACATTACTGTGACTCATTATTGAAACGGCTTTTCAAAGCTTCGTGGATATGCAGCGCCCCTTGCTGTGCTCTTCTTACTGCCCTGGTGTCTGGCTGCTAAAAAATGGCTGCCATGCGATCTGCCTCAACTGCCCACCCTGGCGGAAAATTTCCCCCCTTTTTTACCACAGATATTATGGAGCACACAGCAGGCAGCTATAACCATGAGGATGTTCTCTTCACTAAGGTCAAACCTGGTTAGTAAACTTCTCCAGCGCCCTTTTAAATGACTAAAGGCACATTCAACCACCATTCTGCACTTGCTGAGCCTATAGTTGAACTGTTCCTTACTGCTGTCCAGACGGTCGCTGTATGGCTTCATGAGCCATAGGAGCAAGGGGTAGGCTGGGTCCCCCAGGATAACTATTGGCATCTCAATGTCGTCAATGTTCATTTTGTGGTCTGGAAAGAAAGTCCCGGATTGCAGTTTTTTGAACAGACCAGAGTCCCTAAAGATGTGCATGTCATGAACCTTTCCCAACCATCCTATGTTGATGTCGGTGAAACGCCCCCTGTGATCCACCAGCACTTGCAACACCAATGAAAAGTATCCCTTTCAATTTATGTACTCTTTGGCAAGGTGGTCTGGTGCCAAGATGGAGATATGCATGACATCTATCGCCCCCCGCAATTAGGGAAACCTATTGAGGCAGAACCATCCACTATGTCCTACACAATTCCCAGACTCACTACCTTTTGTAGCAGAAGTCGATTAATTGCCCTGCTCACTTGGAGCACAGCAGCTCCCATGGTTGATTTACCTACTACAAACTGATACCCCACTGACCGGTAACTGTCTGGCATTGCAAGCTTCCAAATAGTGATCACCACTCACTTCTCCACTGTCAGAGCAGCTCTCATTTTTGTGTTGCTGAACTGTAGGGCACGGGAAACCTCTGCGACAAGTTCCTGGAAGGTGGCCTTCTGCATTCGAAAATTCTGCATCCACTGCTCATCATCCCATACCTGCAAAATGCACGGTCTCACCAGTCAGTGCTTGTTTCACAGGACCAGAAATGGCGCTCAACAGAGTGCAGCTGCTCTGTGACTGCCAGAAGCAACTGTGAATTGTTTTTTTCAGTGGCTTGCAGCAGGGCTGTTTGCAGGACATTGCTATGTTCCGCGTGGCGGACCCTACTTTGGCTCTGGAAATACTGCAGGAGAAGGTGCGAGGCATTTGAGATGCTCACAGCAAGAGTGCACAACTGAGCATGCGCCATGCTTCAGGGGTTATGGCGTACGTGCAGCAGTTTTAAGGCGCGAAAACCACTGGCTTGTTTGCCATTGATATGAGGGAGGGAGCACAGTGCATCATAACTTTAGCCTGCCTTGGCCAGGAGCTGAGGGGTACCCCTGCTGCCTGGTGGGGGTACCCTGGAGCCCACAGGCGGCAGGGGGACCCTGGAGCTCCGAGCGGGTCCCCGCAGCTGCCTAGCTGAGCTCCCATTTTCTCATGGATATTTTTAGTAAAAGTCACAGACAGGTCACAGGCTTCAGTGAATTTTTCTTTATAGCCCGTGACCTGTCTGTGACTTTTACTAAAAATATCCGTGACAAAATCTTATCCTTACCTATCACAGATCGTTGGTAAATGTATCCGTTCCTGTTCAAAGGTTTTAGCATGCACCATGATATTATCTAGGTCAGCGTTTCTCAAACTGGGGTCTGTGAACCCCTGGGGGAACCCCAAAGGTACTCCAGGGGGGTCCGTCGGCCCCACTGATCAACTCCTTCCCCTCCCTCCCAGCGCCTCCTTCACACTGGGGAACACTTGCACCCCGGTGTAAAGGAGGTACTGGGAGGGAGGGGGAGGCACGGAGACCCTGGGTCCATGCCACTCCTGGAAGCGGTCAGCATGTCCCTGCGGCCAGGGGACAGGGGGTCTCCACGCACTGCCCCCGTCCCGAGCGCACTGCAGCTCTCATTGGCCGGGAACTGCAGCCAATGGGAGCTGCGGGGGCGGTGCCTGTGGGCAGGGGCAGCATGCGGAGACCCCTTGGCCCCCCGCCTAGGAGTCAGTGCCAGAGGGATGTGCCGGTCACTTTCAAGAGCTGCCCGAAGTAAACACAGCCCCCCTCATCCCATCCTGCACCCCAATCCACTGCCCCAGCCCAGAGCCCACATCCAAACGCCCTCCCAGAACCTGCACCCCCTCCCACACCCTGACTCCCTCCTGCACCCCTCACCCTCTCCCGCACCCCACCTCCCTGCCCCAGCCTTGAGCCCCCTCCATCACCCAATCTCGCTCCCACACCCCCTCCCACACCCAAACTCTCTCCCAGAGCCTGCACTCCCTCCTGCACTGCAATACCTGCACCTGGTATTGTTGGACCAATACAGTACACCCTAAAGCTCTGCTGGATAGGGAGAACAACTCCTGATTCCTAACCAGAAAGTCTCCTACACAGTTTTGCTGCAACCAGGGAATCCCTGATCCTAGGCAATAGAATGTCCTTCCCTTAAGAGCTCATAAGCTATGAATAAAGCAAGAAATGACAATTGGAGAAAGAGAAATAAAATATGTGTTTATTGTAGAGTTGAGCATAATTTTTGGACGAATAGTTTGCAAAAAATGCAAATTTGGTTGACAAAATATTTGCAAATAGTTGAATCTGGCAAATAGTTTCAGCTGAAAAATCGAAAGAAATTCTAAAATTTTGAAATGTAGCTAGATTTAATGATTTTTAAAAGGATAAAAAAACACTGTGTTTCATTTTAGGTTAAACAAAATGTTTCATTTTATTTGAGTTTTTCATTTTGCCAAGAAAAAGCAAACAAACAAAAAAATCCATTCTGGGTCAACCCAAAACATTTCCCCCCATTTTTTTGGTTAAGGTTGGGTTTGATAACTATAGCTGAAGTTAGAAGTAGCAGAGCTATCTGTTAAGGGAAAACTGAAGTCATATTTTTACTATTTCCTTAGACTACTACAGAAGAGGTCACTTAATTAGAATATATAAGCAATATTAATAGCTGTAAATGTTTGAAACTTACCAGTGAACATAAATTCAGCAGCTGTGATCTGTGTGATGGGGCGGGGAGAGGCTTCTACTTTTATAATGATTGCATCAGGAAATAGGCTCATGATTACAGCTGATTGAACTTGGAATTTCTGTTTCATGGGAAATTTCAAAATATCAAAATTTGTTTTCATCCCAGATCAGAACAAAACCATAATATTTTCAAAGTTACTAACAAAATGGAAATTCCAAAAATGCTAGGTTAGGAAAACTTCATTTCAGAAACATTTTGAAAATTATTTTATTTTATTTTGTATATTTCACATTACTTCGTGACATACCAGTAGTAGTGCATATTATGACCTGACATCATTTCATAATGTTGTGATATGACATGTACTACTACTGATGACATGGAATAATGTAAAGATAATAAGACCAAATACAAGTTAAAATAAATTTCAAAATAAAATTTTATTTTGAAACAAGATTTTGAAATTTTTCTGAAATGAAATTTTTCTAAATTAAAAATGTCATTTTTTGTGTCATCAGAAATTTTTGCCAAAATTGATGAGTTTTGTGAAAAAATTGTATTGAATCAAACCAGCATTTTCTGAGGAAAAAATGCTTTGATGAAAAATCTCCTACCATCTGTACTCATGACACATTCTGGGGCAGAAAGGTCAGAGCTGCAGTTGCAGATACAAGTTACAGTAGGAGATTTCCACAGTTATTTTTAGGTTCACGCTATATTTTTTCTGCTAATGGGTTCTTTTGGTTTCTCTTTTGGAGTTCTTTACGGGTTAGTTTTTACATTAAACTAGGTGTCCCTAAAATGTTAATGTGCTGCAGAATTTTGGATTGAAAATGTCTGACTACCTTGTGAAAGCGGATTAATTGAAGGGTGCCGTTCACATGTAATCTCCAAGAGATTTGTGGTGCAAGCACTCACCAGTACCTCTCTGCATAACAGAAACCTAACAATGAAAATGTAAAAGTTGACATCCTACTGAGATGAATGGGGTTCATTCATACTTTTCAGAGCGATTGCATCAGGCTCTGCGTAATCAAGGCTGAATCAGTTTACACTCAGTTCGCGTTGTTAAGGTTTTCTTCGTAAACCTAAGTGCCAAGGAGGCAAAGTTAGACCATCCCTGAGACAGCTCTGATTTAAACACCCCGCTCCTCTCAGGATCATAAGAATGCAAAAGTAGATTTAAGACATGTTAGCACCTTTCCTTCCCCTATAGGTCATAAATAGGAAATAATGTTGTGGTTCATTTTTGGAGATCCACTGTCTGGAAAGGTTGACTGCTTTTAAACCATAGTGAATGATTAAGCAGAGTAATGTTTTCCTACTACCCTATTCTAACAATTTGCAATTGATAAGGTCATTTAGCAACAGTTGGTAGGGGAGAAAAATAAGCACAAGGCATCTTCTCAACTCACATTCCACACAGATCATAATTCTATTAATAAAAGTCATATAACACCTTTACTAGCTTCCTAGATACAATAGAGATTCATTTGGTAATGAAAGGAATGTTGTATGGAATACCTATTCATCACACTGCCAGTGTAAGGCACCAACATTTGGCATTTTGTTTTTCATAGATTATATATAATCAGTAGTGTCAAAGTATTTAACAGGAATCAGTAATTTGCTGAACAGTGAGGCTCTTGGGGGCTGCTCCCTTTTGACACCAAATTGAATAAAACGTTGAAATAGGGAGATTTTTTAATAGAGTTCATCGCCCTCTCTGGACACTGCTAAATCACTCCTTCCAGACAAGACTGGCACTCAAAAAAACGTCTTAAGAGAGCTGTCTGGTTCTGGAGTGAACCAGATTGCGACAAGTATCAAGCATTTAACAAAACAAAACTCCCCTGGGGAAGATACCCCAGACCACCCTGAAAGGGCTTCCCATACAACAATCCATTTCAAAGTGTACAAGTTGAACACTCTGTTATATTATCAATATTCTCTTTATATACATTAGGAACAAAGTACAAGCCTTTCTATGGATTTAGGCCTTATCTACACTACACTACTGAGCTGACCTATGTTAGGTCGACTTACAGCTACTGGAGTAATTACTGCAGTTTTTCATGTCCACATTGCCTTCCTTCTGTCGGTAGTGCATGTAGGGTTGCCAGATGTCCGGTTTTCGACTGGAAAGCCGGGTTGAAAAGGGACCCTAGCGGCCGTTAAAAATCCAGTTGGCGGGGCTGGCAGGCTCCCTACCTGGCTCTGCACAGCTCCTGGAAGCGGTGACATGTCCCTCGGCTCCTAGGTGGAGGGACAGCCAGGGAGGCTCCATGCGCTGTCCCCACTCCGAGCACCAGCTCTGCAGCTCCCAATGGCTGGGAACCGTGGCCAATGGGAGCTGTGGAGGAAGCGCCTGTGGGCGGAGGCAGTGCGCACTGTGCAGAGCTGCCTGGTCCCTCTGCCTAGGACCTGAGGGACATGTTGTCGCTTCCGGGGAGCCCCCTGAGGTGAGTGCTCCCCAGAGCCCGCTTCCTGCACTTCAACCCCTCCCCCCACAGCCCAGTGGCCCCTCCCAAACTCCCTCCTGCAGCCCGCACCCCTTCCTGCACTGTCACCTTGCCCCAGCCTGGAGCCCCCTCCCGCACCCAAACTCCCTCCCAGAACCCACAGCCCACACTTTCCCTGCATCTCCAACCCTCTGCCTCCCACACTCTGAACCCCTCAGCACCATCCCCCACCCTGGAGCCCCCTCCTGCACTCCAAACCCCTCATCCTTGGCCCCGGCCCAGAGCCCGCACCCCAACCTCCTGCCTCAGCCTGGAGCCCCCTCTCGCACCCTGAACCCCTCATTTCTGGCCCCACCCCAGATGAAGGGGGAATGGAGTGAGCAGGGGCAAGGCCTCAAAGAAGGGGAGAGGTGGGGGCTCGGGGCAGGAGCGGGGCAGTGGTGTTCGTTTTGTGCAGTTAGAAAGTTGGCAACCCTAAGTGCATGTCCTCACCAGGAGTGTTTGCTGAGAGCTTTCAGTGCCACGCAGCCAGGCTCCCAGCTGGGAGCTCCGTGAGAGCTGAGAACCTGGGTGCTCAGAACCAGGCAGGTGGGAGCTCTGTGTCAAGACGAGAGCCAAGGCTCTCAGCACCAGGCAGGGCACAGAGCTGACAGGCAATGTAATTAGAACAGTGTCTATACAGACACTGTGTCACCCTAACTACATTGACCTAAGTGCTACACCTCTCTTGGAGGTGGAGTTATTAGGTTGGTGTAGTGGGAGGAATTACAGCGGTGGGAGCAATGTAGTGTAGACAAAGAGTTAGGTTGACGTAAGCTGCCTTACATCGACTTAACTCCATAGTGTAGACCTGGCCTTATGTGGACAATTAAAATCAATGTATGCAGCAGCTCCTATGGGAGCACATGAATAACCCCATTACTTCAAATGGTTTACTTGCATGCTTAAGTGCTTTGCTGGATCTGGGTATAAGGGAGAAAGTTTCTGAGAGACCACCTTGATAAAACATTGGTAGCACGTTACTGTGAAGATGAGATTTTTATACAGTTGTTGCATATATTTAGAAGCCTTCTGATTGAGGCCTATATGTCCAGGATTTACTGTACAGTAAAGGATTTCTGATTTTACCCTTTTTAATCTTAATATGATACTTAAAGAAAGAATATCACAGTTCTGACAGCAGAACATTTTTATTTATAGGAAGTTTCAGTTTATCCTGAGAAGCCACTGCTACCTTATTTAGCCACTTTTAGCATCCAACATCCATGTAAATAATCCAATGCTAAATAATATTTCTAAAAATTAAACTATATCAAACACTCACCAATTTGTCTTGTCTTTTCCAATTCTTATTCATTTGATTCAGTACTGGGAGAAAACTGTAAATGCAATCTGTATGGTACTAGGAATTTAGGAATGACATTTTCAAATAAGCCATCATATACCATATATGTTTCAATGTGCAACAGTCAAGGGAAAGCTTTTTTTTTCTCTCTCTGAAAACTCTGCTCCATGCAGGTTACGATTTTTAATGTAAAATGTATTTAGTTTCTTGTTTTTAAATTTAGTACTTTGAAATGTAGATACTACAATTTGGGAGTAATTCACTGATTCATTGACAGATTTGATCACTGGGTTATTTCTATAACATACAACCCAGCCTCCTAGCATTTGAGTCAAAACTGTGATGCATTCATGTATTGGGATTTTAATTTTCCCCCATATAATAAAAAGTTTAAATGTATGCCAGTTGTCCTGACTTTAAATCTCATGTATTACTATATGCTTAAAAGAAAAATTTCAGAAATTTTCTAAATTACAGAATCCACACTCTTGCATTATCAACAATGACAAAGGCCTGTTAAAATAAAACATTCCAGTTACATATTGGAAAAACCCACTTGTTCTACAGAAACAGCCATGTATTTGTCATTATGAAAGGAGTTCCAGAAAGCAAGAGAGAAAAAAATTCTTTAGCATTGATATCACTGGGAAAAGCTCATGTGGTGTGTTTATTCAAATATATGGTGTAGTTTTTACAAAATCTGTTTTTGCTAATTTTCTAGGCAGATGGGGTGTCAGAGATTTTTATAGAATATTTATAATCAGCATTTTTAATTTTGGGCTTTCATGAAATTCTTCCCTCTAAGCAGCAGACTGAGGCCCTAGTCACTTTGTCCTCATCCAGCAGCACAAAGGGGCCCTAAACTAACCATCTGAACACTTGAAGTTTCCCGTTTCGACTAGAGAGATCTTTGGCTTCTATGTTATCCCTTTCCTGGACAGTCTTGTAGTTAAAGTACTTGGAGATCTAAGTTTAATTTCTAGACTTCCTTCCCATAGACTTCCTTTGTTGCCCTGGAAATATCACTTATTTTCGTTGTGCCTTGGTTATCCATATGCAAAGTAGAAATAATAATACTTCCCTACCTCACCAGGATGTTGCGAGGATAAAATCACTAATATACCTAGGCTTAGTGTAATGCCATTGAGGTTACCCCAGCACACCCTGAGTGGTCAGGCATGGCACTGCAGGTGAGTAACTGGCTCAGTTTCCCCTCACCCATGGTATAAATGAGTCCAAGCAGGCTTTTCTAATATTAAAGAGCACCTTCTGCTGGGCATTTGGTTGTATGCCACTCTTCCCTTGACAGTGCATTCCTCTTTGCTCTGCCAGCCGTCATACATCCCCAGGAGGTCCCATGCTCAGTTCCTTCTCCTGAGCTACTCTGGTCCCTCGCCTGGGAATGCTTTCTCTCTGGACCCATTTCTTCTCCCCATGAGCCTCTCTTCTCCAGGGAGACACCAATGGGAGTAACTTCCTAACCAGCTCCCCTCTCTCTCTCCTCAGGAGCTTCCTCTGTTCTGAGGCTTCCTGACTGAAGGTGCTCCTTACTGAATGAACTATTGCTCAGCTATAGGTGGATCTGAGTTGGCTCATTCTCCTTAGCAGAGCCTGCCACAGGTAGACTGGGTTCTTGATTCCCTCAGGGGTCAGCCCACAAGATACTCAGACACAATGGTCATGGAGGTCATATAAATATCTAAATAAGTTTGAGAAAAGAGGGCATGGCTAGTGCACGCTATGTCCAATAGATCCCCCAAAGCCTTAAGGCTGTCTGTCATGTACTAGCCACGTGGGCCAGTGCTCAATGACCCCAGGATCAGGGGATCTCACTCCTTGGCTGGCACAATGCTGGTGGTATGTAAATTCAGTGTGTCATTGCTATTAAGAAGGAAGAATGATCTTTTGGGAGTTGAGAAACTTAGGTTCTATTCTCAACTGTGCCTCAAATTTTCTGTGTGACCACAGGCAAGACTCAATGTATCCTTGCCTCAGTTTTTCTACCTGTAAAATTGGGTTCATACTTACCTTGCATGGATGTTATGAGGCATAATTCTTGAATATCTATAAAGCACTCAGATTTTTGCAAGGAGTATACCATAAACGTTCAAAGTATTTTAAATTATATTTGCATTGATCTTAATAGCTCATCTAAAGGACTCTGTTTAGAAAGCTCACTTTACTTCATTTGGAGTTAGAATAAGGCAGCAATTAGCATGCTAGAAACTTGCTTTTTTCCAGCATGTACTAAGGCACACAACTTTACAGAATTAATCCTTTGTTATTTTTATTAAAAACAGTAGAAGATCCCATTTTCCTATAAAATTGTACCAAAACAAAAATTCAATTTTTAAACACTTTTTGAAGCTTGTCTTAAATACTTCTTTCAAACTAGAATTCTTTCCCCACTGAAATGGATGGGAAATAATTTCTTTACAACTTCACAGCTGTTGACAGGAACACAACTGCATCCATGAAATAAACATATGACTTTTCTGCTTCCATAGAAATGTTGAAACTGGCACTGGCATTTCTTGTTCATAACAATCTATATATAAAAAAGCTTGATAGAAGAAGACTTAATTTTTCTCCAATAGTTTCATGTTTGGGTTAAGAAAATGAAATGAAGCCAAATTTTTGAGAGGAATATGAACCAGGGAATTATATCGTGTTTACAAGTTAGATAAGGAAAATTAATACTGTCAAAATTCCACACCTATGAATAACATCCTCTAGTCAGTTTCCATAGTCACATGTTTCAGTCTCTGCCCCTTCCCCTAGATTCTTTTGCTCTGATGGTTATAGCATCGCTGTCATAGGCAACCCTGCCATTAAAATAATTAGTTAATTGCTTGTCCATCACAACAGCTGAACATATAGTACTCATAAATGGATTTTTAATGAAATGCTTTTGTTAAAGGATTTCAAATATGTTTAAGGGTCTTTTATATGGCACTCTTCATAGTAGTATCTAAGCACCTCACGAACATTCATGAATTAATCTTCACAACTGCCCTATGAGAAAGGGAAATATTATTCCTGTTTTAAAGACAGCGAAACTGAGAAGGGACTTGCACAAGATCACACAGGAATGAATGAAACCCAGGTGTCCCGGGTCCCAGTGCTTAACCTCAAGTCCATCTCTCCTCTATACATGTATCACCTGTGTGCTTTTTTTTTTTTATGTTTCCAACTGAAAACTTTAGACTACTAGTCATTTCCCTTTTTAAAATTTTATTTTTGAAAAGAGTTTGATGCCAGTCTCGAAAGATCCATTTCACAACTTCAATACGGCTGTTGCCCATAAGCAAAACAGTTGTACGCTAACCCATTTGGTCTTGCCTAAAGTTTTGTCAAGAATACTGTGTGAGATGAAATCTTTATCCTGTAAAGCAATAAGGAGAATATTTGCATCTCTTTGTGTGTTACATTCTCATGTCCTCCAGAGTATCTAAAATAGGTGGATAAAGTTGGTAGAAAATAATGACAGTCATATCAATTAACTAATAAATTATCTATGGGAAAGGAGATATCCCTCTCAGCATCCCTGCTTTTTGAGCCATCCTGCCTCCCTTCCCATATAATTTCTTCCTGCTCCTTTGCCCAAATTCTTTGGGAGAGAGAGCAGGTGCTTCTCTGACTTCCCCTGAGTCAACTCCTCTGAAGCAGAAGCTGCAGCAGCTGCCTGCCATGTTCTATCTGTAGAGAGTGTCTGTGGTCTTCATTGCTGCTGCTTCTGCTAGCCACACCCTCTGCTGCTGCTGACATAGATAACATAGCAGAGGGTTAGAACATCTATGGAAAACAAGCTAACCTGAATTCCTTCCAAGCTGACAAATCTACTTGCTTAACTGCCCTGAGAAGCTAGCCAACCTCATTCTCAGCTGACAAATGCACTCAATACTTCCCCAAAAGCATGTAAGACTGGACTTCCTTCCCAACCAACAGCCCCCCTCAACAACAGCATCCCATCCCAGATGACAAATTCACCTTCAGGTCCCCTTTTCCTCCCAGAAGCACCTGTCAAAAGTGATTGTGAAATTGAGAAGAGTCCCAAAGTCATGAAATATGGGGAAATTATTGACATTCTCTTTCTCATGTATAATTCAGTTAGTTGTTGAAGAATATGGACAATTTAACAAGAAACTTTCTTCGTATTAAAATTAAATTTATAATGCAGCTACCCTCCATCAAGTGTAGGGCTTTGTTCTGGCTTTTATAGTCAAAGCCCTTGTCTGTGGGATGTGGAGGTATGTCCTTCTTTGTGTGCGGTCCCTTAGGCGTTCTGGCTTATTCAGTTAGTGCACTTTTAGGGGGAAACACCTGTGCAGAAGCTGCAACATCTTTGAGAGAATGAAGCACGTACACTCCTCTGCACTACCGTTGCTCTGCTGGCCAGCATGGGAGGAATAGTCCCTCTCACTTCCAGTTCCTTTGGGGTTCTTGTGTACTAAGAATGCAAGGCTCAAGGATGCACATACCTCTAGTGCAAATGTGCAAGGCTCCTTGGGTAGATCCATTAAGGGATTTAGGCACTTAACGGCCACTTCATGGACCTAATTCAAAAATGTAGGTCCTCAAAATCTCTGCTTGGCTGGTGACTAAATTCTCTAAGTTTGCCTATGTTTCTGTCAATACAATCCCTTAGCTGCCTAAATTTATACTCCTGGACATGCACAAAGCTGCCTGAGTCCTGATGCCTGGTCTCTAACTCATGGCTAACCCCTGGTTGGATTCACAAACTAAGCATTCCCCCTGTATCTTGCCAGTGGGGTGGGTGTGCTCAGAGGCCACCTACTGGATTGGGCCTCATACAAAATAATGATAGTGCTGCCCCCTTTTACCTAATAGTCCAGTGGTTAGAGCAGTCACCCAGGATGATGTGGGAAATGTGCATTCAAATCCCTCCTCTGCTTGATGAGGAGCAGGGCCTTAAACCTTGGTATCTCCCATCCTTAGTGAGTGCCCTAACCACCAGACTATAGTCACTCTCATTCCACTCTCTCTGGCCCAATGACTATTTAAATATTTTATACAAAACAGCTTCAACAGGAGCAAAAGAGAGAGAGAGAGAGAGCGAGCATGCGAGACACACACACACACACACCCCTACCTACCACAGAATATTATATAATCCCATGATTAGGACATTCTCCTAGGAGGTGAGAGACCTGGGTCCAAATCCCTGCTCCACATCAGGCAAAAGAGAGATTTGAACCCACACCTCTCATATTCTAGGTCAGGGCTGTAATCACAGGGCTATGGGAGGGGGCGGATTACCCCCACCTTGATTTTTTGGTGAAAAGGGCTGATCTGGCTTAGGCACCTTAGACCAGGAGAAGGTTCACAGCTGCGAATCCCAAACAGAGGGAGGCACCTCTAGTACATGCCTAACTCCTTTTGGGAGGTAGGACTTTGGCTCCCCCCCCCTTTGCATTTCCTATTAGGGTTGCCAATTTTGGTTGGATGTATTCATCACATGACATAATTTTTAATTAAAGGTAAATATTTAATTCTGGGAGACTCTAGGACAATTCTGGACGGTTAGCAATCTAATTTCCTGTTGGGTGACTGAGACAGCCAGGGGTGGTGCTAGGGGGAGGCTTGCGGGGAGCCACCCCAAAATTTTCCTTAGCCCTCCCATAGCAGCCGCTGCTCTCTGGCAGCCCAGCTTTGAAGGCAATGCCACCACCAGCAACAGTGTAGGAATAAGCCTGGGCCGGGGGCTGGGTGCCTGAGTCAGGTGGAGGGCCTGGACTGACAGGTCCAGACACAGCGGTCCAGACTGACCCACTTCTCAGTCCCCTTTGTGGATCTATCCCTTGTGCCCTCTGCCATGTCTACCCTTAACTCTCTTGTACCAGCTACCTTTAATCTAGCCCTTAATTTTTATTTTTTTTTAGAAGTTCTGTTTGAGGGAAATATAGGGAAAAAAGAGGTCAAATTTAATTTTTGCATTTCTAAACTCAATTTAATTCCAAGACAGATAAGAACAGCTCATTGAGTGGTGGGACAGTCACATATACTTTAATTTGCACGTGATCTTATGTTTCTACATTTGATATAGAACTGTGTGATGTGCCAACTTGCTTATTTTTATTTCTGTGAATTTGTGTGTAAAATGGGTATAATTCCAACATCTCAGGGTTGTTTTGAGGCTTAATTGATTGATGTTTGTAAAGTACCTTGAGAATCACAAATAAAAGACAGAATATTAATGCAAAGTAGTAGTGTTATTTTAAAAGTGTTGATGAATGAGTTAGTCTGTACATTAATAAAACAAGACCGTGAGAAAAATGGGTTTTTTTAAACAGCATGTCAACATATTACTACTGTAATAATTTCACTACTCTAGTTAATCCATACTGTCATTTTATTAGGGATCAGTTGCGTCCTTTTGCTTGTCCATGCAGATTTGTTTCCAGCATTACAAGCCAGTACGCATAAAGGAGTCTTGCTCCAAGTTTGTTGTCCTTGTTACTACTTACCCTGTTGTCAAAAACTAGTGACTCAGGACTCCTTGAAATGATTACAACCTTACTTTCATCTCTGGATACAACCTGCAAAGTAATCAATTACACTGTTTCTGCTGCCATATGAAAGCATTTGTTTATTGAGGAAGTGTTTTCTAGTTTATGTCTGTACAACACTGTGCTCTACGTACACAATTAGTGTTGCATTTGTTGGATAATTCCCAAGTTCTAAGTAAATTCTTTAGCAACTGCAGAGCTGTAGGTGACTGAAGCAGTCACGAGGCAGTATTTATTACTGAGGGGGGTGGGTTCACTGTTTAAGGCTGTCATTTATCAGAACCATAATTCTTTTATTAACATACTCATAATTTTTTTCTATTTTGAGCTGCTTAGTATGCAAACCTCATATTAAAGCATGAACTATGTTGTGTTTTAAGAATCAGTTGCTTTTCTGGTTTAACTAAAAAAAAAACACACCGTCTTTCCATTTAAATCATGTAAATAGTTAAGGTTCATGCTGTAACTAAGCTGATTCTTTCTCCATTTTAAAAATAGAAAATGCTAGAGCTATCCTTCCCTTCCCCCACTGTGCACTCACTGTGGATTTCAGTGTTGTAGCCTTCTACAGTAAGTACAAGATCCTTTGTGAAAATCTGAAGGGGGGCGGGGGCGGGGGGAGTAGCTACAAATCCATCCGTGGATGTTCCCCTGACTAGAGCACCTGCACTAATGATACACAGACTTTGCAGGAGAAAAAAATAACAAATTATGATCACAAGTACTACTATTCAGAGGAGCTGCACTAACCAGAATCTCCTAAAAAGAAGCCTAGAAAGTATAGGGGAGTGTCCTGCAAAACGAAAAGCTTGCTGGGGTATTCTGACCAGCCAAGGTTAGTATAGCAGCCATTTCACAAGCTGACAGTGCACTAAAATATACCAAGTTGACCCAGTTTTGCAGCATACTAACTTTAAACTGATTTTTTTCAGTAATCAGATTTGTACTGTAAAGGCATGCTTATATTAATTACTATTAGTGTATTACACTTACATGAGTTTCTACAGAGAAAATGCAGCTATAATTTTTGATTGTACATTTTGTAATGTTGTAAACTCATCCATGGTACGTTTTCTTGTTTATCTGCCTTATTTGTGGTGCAATGCAATGCAAAGGCTCAATGCAAATTGTTGCTGGGAAGCAAAAGTCAATGTAACTAAATGCTGAGGGCTGACTGTTTACAAGAGATCAGATTATGTAAAGGGATAAGTAACTACAAGTAAAAAAAGAGGCTTGGAGTAACTAAAAGATAGGAAACTTTGGAGATTAAAGATACCGAAGAGAGTATGTTAATTTTAGGAATTTGCCACAGATTGTCTGTTCAAAGGTAACAAGATGCTGAATACTAAAATTAAAAGAAAAATTGTGAAAAGAAAAAAATAGAATGTAGAGGCATTTAAAATTACCTGGACATACATTGGGACATTTTGAGAAGGGATATTTTAATCAATAAGCTTGAGGACATGATGAGAATATTATAGAACTGCTTTGTTACATGATAGTTAAAGCAGAAATTAGAAAAATAAAACACTTATCAGAGAGAGTCTGGACTAACATGATTCGTGGCATAAACATGGTAAAGTATTTTTTTAAAATAGTCATAATACTCTAATTAGGATCAAAGTGAGGAAAAAAAGGAGAATAAGGATATCAAAATTTAGCAGCGTTGATTTTAGGAAAAAAATCAGCAAATGTTTGATAGAACAGAATATGCTAAAAAATGGAGAAAAAGGACACAGGGAAAATGGAAAGTATTGACAGTTAAATTACACCTTGAAGGGGATGTCAAATACATTTGGCATAATATATATATTGTTTATATATATTGTGTATATATACACACACACAGTTGTGAAGTGGCGCAAAAGGTAAGAAGAATACTTAAAATAGTGTTTTAGTGATAACCTTCACTACTGTTGATATTGAGAATTAAGATATATTCAAGAATACAAGTAGCAGCTACTATACTTTCCCTAAATACTAAAGTAAGCTTTCTAATTTATTTAAGGGCAACAGCATACTAATAAAATAAATAATAATAATAATTAATAATAAATATTTACGAATAATATGCCCATTGGTGGTACATATGTAGAAACCTGGAAAAGGGAATTCAATGTTCCTGACAGATATTTTGGACCAAGGTATATAAACACTGTCAGGGCAATTCAGGGCAGATATATCTGTATTCCCCCTCTGTGGCTCAACAAGGACACCCAGTCTAGGCTCCTTAGCCATCACCTCTCTGGGGTAGAGTCAGGGCCGGCCCTACCTTTTTTGCCGCCCCAAGCAAAAAAAATAAAATAAAAAATACAAGCGCTGCCCGCCCGCCCCCCCACAACGCCGGCCAAAACAACACCCCCCCACCAACACCGCCGCCGCGCAAAAACGCTGGGGGGCCGGCGGGGAGTGCGGCATGCCCACCGCCCTGCTGCCCCGGCTGGCAGGGAGTGCGGCACGCAAGTGGCCCTGCTCACCCGGCCGGGGCGCCAGCAGGGACCGCGGCACATCCGCTGCCCCGCTGTCCCGGCTGGTGGGGAACACGCACGCCTGCCGCCCCGCCCCCCCGGCCAGGTCGCCGGTGGGGAGCGGGGCATGTCTGCCGCCCCGCTGCCCCTGCCGGGGTGCCAGACAAAGACTGGGGTTTTTTTGTAAATAAAAACAAAACAAAAAACCAACCTTGAGTGCTGGCCCCCTCCAGGTGCTGCCCTAAGCACGTGCTTGGTAGGCTGGTGCCTGGAGCCGGCCCTGGGTAGAGTCAGAGATCTGCGTCTCTCTGCCTCCTGACCAGAGTGTTTTCAGGTTACACTGGCCTCTGACTATATTGTGACATCCTCCAGCAAGACATGCTACCTGCATGGCCTGCATCTGCATTGCCTGCATCTGCATTATGCTTTCTCTTCAGAGACTAATAACAGTATAATTCCCAACAGTTATAAGTTACCACACAGGTCTTCCTAAGTGAGCACTTTTATTCTTAAAGGTAAAAGCATTAGACAGGAAACAGTAAAAACAATAAAAGAACTTACTCATATGTGAATAACCTAACCAGAGACCACCCCCTAATGCCAAGAAGGACTCTGGTTGGTGATTAGGGATTTTTCCTGTGGTCACCAGTTCATAACAGCTTTCTCTCAGGACTAGCTTCCCCATGAGTTACTGTATCCCTCCTTTATCTAGTTTGCACCTTTGAAGAGAGCATTAATAGGTAATCAGCCAGACAATTAGGTTTCTCTTCAAGGAGCAGCTTTAAAAGGATGGCTCCAGAAGTGAGTAATTTCCATTCCCTTCTTTTCCAAAATATTTCCTAGGAACTCCACCCAACTGAAAGTCCAGTCTTCTCTGCGCCACTATTTTAAAGAGTCCTTTGAAGCACATAATACTTCCTAGTGTTTACATTAGTCCTGTCTCTCCCTTAAAAGAAGTTACATACCATCATAAGAACATAACATAAGAACGGCTATACTGGGTCAGACCAAAGGTCCATCTAGCCCAGTATCCTGTCTCCAGACAGTGGCCAATGCCAGGTGCCCCAGAGCTAATGAACAGAACAAGAAATCATCAAGTGATTCATTCTCTGTCTCCCAAACTCAGCTTCTGGCAAACAGAGGTTAGGGACATCATCTCTGCCCATCCAGCCTGATAGCCACTGATGGTACTATCCTCCATGAATTTATCTAGTTCTTTTTTGAACCCTGTTATAGTCTTGGCCTTCACAACATCCTCTGGCAGAGTTCCACAGGTTGATTGTGTGTTGTGTGAAGAAATACTTCCTTTTGTTTGTTTTAAACCTGCTGCCTATTAATTTCATTTGGTAACCCCATGTTCTTGTGTTATGAGAAGGTGTAAATAACACTTCCCTATTTACTTTCTCCACACCAGTCATGATTTTATAGACCTCTAGCATATCCCCCCTTAGTCGTCTCTTTTCCAAGCTGAAAAGTCCCAGTCTTATTAATCTCTCCTCATACAGAAGCCGTTCCATACCCCTAATCATTTTTGTTGCCCTTTTCTGAACCTTTCCCAATTCCAATGTATCTTTTTTCAGATGGGGTGACCACATCTGCACGCATATTCAAGATGTGGGTGTACCATGGATTTACATAGCGGCAATATGATATTTTCTGTTTTATTATCTATACCTTTCTTAATGATTCCCAACATTCTGTTGACCTTTTTGACTGCAACTGCACATTGAGTGGATGTTTTCAGAGAACTATTCACGACTCCAACATCTTTTTCTTGAGTGGTAACAGCTAATTTAGACCCCATCATTTTATACGTATAGTTGGGATTATGTTTTCCAATGTGTATTACTTTGCATTTATCTACACTGAATTTCATCTGCCATTTTGTTGCCCAGTCACCCAGTTTTGAGAGATCCTTTTGTAACTCTTCGCAGTCTGCCTGGGACTTAACTATCTTGAGTAGTTCTGTATCATCTGCATATTTTGCCACCTCACTGTTTACCCCTTTTTCCAGATAATTTATGAGTATGTTGAATAGGACTGGTCCCAATACAGATCCCTGGGGGACACCACTATTTACCTCTCTCCATTCTGAAAATGGACCATTTATTCCTACCTTTTGTTTCATATCTTTTAACCAGTTACCAATCCATGAAAGGACCTTCCTCTTATCTCATGACAGCTTACTTTGCTTAAGAGCCTTTGGTGAGGGACCTTGTCAAAGGCTTTCTGAAAATCGACGTACACTAATCCACTGATTCCCCCTTGTCTACATGCTTGTTGACCCCCTAAAAGAATTCGAGTAGATTGGTGAGGCATGATTTCCCTTTACAGAAACCAAGTTGACACTTCCCCCACAAATTATCTTCATCTATGTGTCTGACAATTGTGTTCTTTACAATAGTTTCAACCAGTTTGCCTGGTACTGAAGTCAGGCCTTACCAGCCTGTAATTGTCGGGATCACCTCTGGAGCCCTTTTTAAAAATTGGCATCACATTACGTATCCTCCAGTCATTTGGTACAGAAGCTGATTTAAATGATAGGTTATAGACTGCAGTTAGTAGTTCTGCAATTTCACATTTGAGTTCCTTCAGAAGTCTTGGGTGACTACCATCTGATCCTGGTGACTTATTACTGTTTCATTTATCAATTTGTTCCCAAACCACCTCTAATGACACCTCAATCTGGGACAGTTCCTCAGATTTGTCACCTAAAAAGAATGGCTCCGGTTTGGGAATCTCCCTCACATCCTCAGCCATAAGGACTCATGCAAAGAATTCATTTAGTTTCTCCACAATGGCCTTATCATCCCTGAGTGCTCCTTTAGCATCTCCATCATCCAGTGGCCTCACTGGTTGTTTAGCAGGCTTTCTGCTTCTGATGTACTTAATTTTTTTTTTTTTTTTTTTGCTATTTTTGAATCTTTGGCTAGCTGTTCTTCAAATTCTTTTTTGGCCTTGCTAATTATAGTTTTACACTTAATTTGCCAGAGTTTATGCTCTTCTCTATTTTCCACACTAGGATTTAACTTCCACTTTTTAAAGGATGCCTTTCTGCCTCTCATTGCTTCTTTTACTTTGTTGTTTAGCCACGGTTGCACTTTTTGGGTTCTCTTACTATGTTTTTTTATTTGGGGTATACATTTAAGTTGAGCCCCTATTATGGTGTCTTTAAAAAGTTTCCATGCAGCTTGCAGGGATTTCACTTGTGGCACTGTACCTTTTAATTTCTGTTTAAGTAACCTCCTCATTTTTGTGTAGTTCCCCTTTCTGAAATTAAATGCTACAGTGTTGGGCTGATGTGGTGTTTTCCCCGCCACAGGGATGTTAAATTTAATTATATTATGGTCACTATTACCAAGCAGTCCAGCTATATTCACTTCTTGGTACAGTTTGGTTCATTTAAGATTTTTACTTCATTTGATTCTACGCTTTCTTTCACATATAGTGCCACTCCCCCACCAGCACGACCTGTTCTGTCCTTCAAATATATTTTGTACCCTGCTATTACTGTGTCCCATTGATTATCCTCATTCCACCAAGTTTCTGTGATGCCTATTATATCAATATCATTTAATACGAGGCACTCTACTTCATCCATCTTATTATTTAGACTTGTAGAATTGGTATACAAGCACTTCAAAAACATGTCACTTTTTAGCTATCTGCCATTACATGGCAGTGAATTATCCCATGATAATACTTAAACACTTGCATTGTAATACAATGAGGTCCTAAGATAGCTTTATGACACTGACAGACCAGCTCAGGCCAGAGCCATAGGCCAATTCACTTGTGTATAAATATCAAAGAAGTTAAATGTATTGGTATATGTTCAGGCTAATTCACTTGTGTGTTAATAGAGATCAGAGGAGATGTTAATTGTATTGTTTTTACTCATCTATTCCTATTATAATGGCAGGCATTTACATTATGTATATCCCTGTGACTAAATAACTCATCGAATGCAAATGAAGAAGAGTGCTAAAATCAAAGCAATTGGTCATTGTGTCGGTACAGACACTTGTCAGATTGTTGTCTATGAAAAGAAGTACTGATTCAAAGAGAGATCCTTTATCCCTGGACTATTTGGATTCTAATGGGTAGAATAACTGAACAAGAAAACTGAGATACCCATAGTTATTTTGGGTAGCCCTGAGAAGACTTTTGGGAAACTTGCAAATTACTACATCTCTGCTATCATTTTGGACTTACAAACTTTGACTCGCCTGTTATTATATTTTACCTGCTTTAACCTCTCAATAACTTTCATTCTTTTTCCTTAGCTAATAAACTTGTAGTATAACTATAGCTTGTAGTATAACTATAGTAAACTATAGAACTGGCTGCCAGCGTTGACTCTGGTGTAAGATCTGGAGTATCAGTTGATCGGGGTAAGTGATTGGTGTTTTGAGATTGGGAGAAACCTGATGTGGTGTTTTTTTTGGTTTATGTGACCGTTATCACTAAGTTCAGTTTGTCTGGGTGGAGAGGCTACTGGGACCGTCTGTGACTCAATGGTAAGACTGGTATAGTGATCCAGGTGTTCACATTTGTTACTGGCTTGGTGAAATCTAATATTAAAATTTATCACCAGTTTGGGGTGGCTGCTCTTGTTTTCTGACAGTCTGCCCTGAGATAGGCACTCACAGTTCTGAGCTACTCCAGACGGCGTGACATCTTTAACTTAATTCAATAAGATTTGTCCAGGAAATTTCCATGTCTGTCATAAACACATCAGAAAAACATCCATTTATTTATTACATCTGATAATGCTGCAACAGACTACACACAGATTTATCTCCCACCAAGTAGATGATTATAGGAGGAGCTGGTAAGGCTGCTTTTACTTAAGGTTGTCTGACACTTGCCATTATGAAACCCTGTTTCAGTTGCTCATAACTTTGTCAAACTTTAACCATTTGGGCTGAAATTTCCCATGTTGGGCATCTGCCTCAAGGTGACTTATTTATGAAAATTTCACCTAAAATGGTTCACCAAATTAAGAATGAGGTTAGCAAAAATATATTTTATAACAATTTTTCGCAACAATTTAGTTGGTTTGAAGCGGGGACTTAAAGTTTGGCATCGGAGGATACACCTTTTGCAATCACTGTGACAATTCACCCAAACTTGGCCAAGTTATAAGTCTTTGAAAAACTGCAGTTTGCACATGCTCAGTAGACACTAGTTATAGTTTGACAGCTAAATATTCTGAAGATTTCATTTACATGAGCATGATCCATCCCCTCACAGTTCAAATGAGGGACTGTGCATGTGCCATCCCCATAGAGTGAATGCTCCAGCCTAGGGCTACAGATGCCAAGCATGACTTTCTCAACAATTGCTTCTCCAGGCCACTGTAGAATGGACACTGGAACTGAGAGCAGGACCACTGCCCTTTGTTACTCTTTTGTTGGTGCACAGATAGTGAGGAAAAGAAGGAAGATGCAACCACAGTGGATTTCATAGGGGTGAGGAACTGGTCAGAAGGAGAGTTTGCAAGAGCCACAGGTTGGGTGGAAGTAGAGGAGGAGGGGGACAGGAGCCAGTGGAGTTGTTTGGATAGGAGCAGAGACCAGGGGGCAGAGTAGTATATAGATGCAGTGGGGGAGAGGGTCAGGATCCAGGAGATGTGGAGTATATAGGAAGAGAAGGGGAGGGAGCCAGGGTGAGGATTGGATAGGAGCAAAGCGGCAAAGGGGCAGGAGCCACAATGGGAGGATGGATCGGAGGAGAGGGAGACAGAGACAGATAGGGGGCTGGGGCTGAAGGGTCTATAACCATGAGTACACACTCCCTTCCGGAACCTGAAATTGAACTTAGGGGTCTTCAGTCTCAACTTGTCTCTGCAATCAGCAAATAGCTTTGAATCTCACAGGCAAAGTGTGTTTCTTTTCCTCCTCCAATGACTGGTCCACACAGAAGATAACAGCCTACTACTACTACCACCACCACCATATGCTAGCAGTGACTCCATTAGCTTAAGGTCTATACTGTGGAACTAAAGGTCCCAGTCCTACTGATGACCCAAGTTGGAGGTCAGTATGCTTCCACAGGATGGAATTTCTTTATTTTCCAGGTTTTAAAAAATAGATTACATTTAAAAAATGTACTATGTTAAAATATGTTAAGGTTGCAAAGCCAAGCACTCAAGTTAGGAACACCAGTATTAAGGATGCCTGTATAACATTAATTTGATCCTTTGTGCATATACACTCTAATACAGTGTTTAATTGCATGATCACATACTATTTTCCCCACAGGACGCCTACCTCAAAATGGATGGTGCTCTAGGAACAAATCAGGATTGTGTAGTAAAAGAGGCTGTAGTCTTGTCTCATTCGTTGAAGAATTTGGAAGGTGCATAAAGAATGAAGAAGGGCTTTGCAGAAAGAGAAAGGATAGTTAAGGATGTTGAATGCCATCCTGCCGAATTGGATTCTATCCCTGTCTCTGCCACAGTAATCCTAGGCAAGTCACTTAAAGCAGTATTTTCACAGCTGGCCACTAACTGCGTGTTCCTCATTTTCTGGGTGCCCAGTAAGCTATACCTGGGTCCAGATTTGCCAAAGTGCTATTGAAACGGATTGGAGCTGTGTGATGAATATATAAAGTGCAATATAATACTAAGAACTCTCAAAAAAATCAGACCATAGGTATCTCAGGTGGGGCTCTTAAAATTAGTGGCCACTTTTGGCAATTTTGGCCTTAATCTCGCTCTGCCTCACTTCCCCACCTGTAAAACAGGTAAAATAATATTCTCTCAGGGTTGTTAAATTCATTAATGATTGTGAAGAATTTGGATATTATGGGGAGAGCACCATAGAAACACCCAGGAGAAAATAAATATTTCTGTATTCAGTGAAGATGTGTGTTAAATAAAACCTGGGCCACACACTGAGTGTGGAGGATTAAAAAAAACCCAACTACCTATTCACTGAATGAAGCAGGCTTCTTGTGGAAAAAATAGTACAGTATGTGATGGTGCAATTAAAGACTATCTCAATGCATATGCACAGTAGAACTGCATTAAGAAATACACAGGGAATCTGGCATTTCCTAACTTTTGGTTGTTTGACTTTGCAACCTTAATATTTTTAACAGAAATTGTGGATGTAATAGTTATATAAAATGAGTAAACTCAATCACCAATATATGCTGAAGATATTTTGGAGAAAGGTAATTTTGAATGTATGTGGTGCAATTGTAATAAAGTAAAATCTGCAGTAAATTAATTCCAACAAAATGAAGTACAAAATATTGGGCCAAATTCAACTAACCATTACACCAAGATGATTCCATTGATCTCTTACAGACTACAGTAGTACAACTCTCTGTTTCTGCTATAATTAGTCACTACTTCTGTTTTCTACAAATTGAAAAATGCAATACACCTTATCTTTTCCTAGGAGATAAAAAGAAGAAATTAACTGGTATTAACTGAATACCAGCTTTTATTTGTTAATTATGTAGAAAGAAACATTGAACTACATAACCCCAAAATATTGTATACTTTTGTCATGCTGTCTGGAGTGGCTCACGACCATGAGTGCCTACCTCAGGGCAGACACCCTAAACTGGTGGTATGTTCTATATTTATATTTTGCCAACCCAGTACCAAATGCAAACTCCCAAAGTACTACAATAGTCTCCAGTCTATCTTGCCATGCAGGCAAGCTGAACTATGTGATAAATGGTCACTTACACCAAAAATCACAAATATTCCAGGCTACTACAGTCCCAAGAGACCAATCACTCACACAGGTCGAGTTGCATCCTAGATCTCACATCAAAGACAATGTTGGTAGCCAATTCTATACTAAACTATCTAAAGGTTTTTAGCTAAGAAAAAGAAATGAGAGTTATTGAACAGTTAAAGAAGGTAAAATATATGTACAGGTAAGTCAGAGTCTATAATTCCAAATGGTAGCAGAGATGTAGTAATCTGCCAGTTTCCCAAAAGTCTTTCAGGGGCTTCCCAGAATAACTCTGGGAATCTTCATCTTCTCGTTCAGTTATTCTGCCCTGTTAGACTCCAAACAGTCCAGAGATGAAGAATTTTCCCCTTGAGTCCATACTTACAGCTTCTCACAGAAACAAGCTGACTGGCTCACTACACTTTTAGGCTCTTTCTTTGATTGGCAGAGAGAGGAGCACATTCAGAGGCTTTGATCCCTGATCATCACACACAATGACCACTTGCCTTCAAATGCACAAGAATTAGTACTTTCCTGTTAAAGTTCTTCATTTGCATTATACAAGACTTCTTTCTCATTTGCTGAGTTGTTTAGTTACAGGGAAATATTTGCTATTACATTATAGCAGGATACAGATAAATGAAAATAATGCACGTAACATCCCATTAGTTTTCATGAAGTTTAAACACCAAATACATCCTTATACACTTAACAATCACTTTTATTTATATAGTACACAAATGAATTAGCCTGGCTTTCAGCTATGCATTTGTTCAGAGAGGCCTAGGGCTTTGACATGAGCTGGCACCTGGTCTGCCAGCATCACACTGTTATCCCATGGTAATAAACTATATAGCCCACGTATACTTTTCTGTGCTCTTATATTGTACTATCTTCTACTGACTCTATGGACACCACTTATATAATGATAGGATGGGATTTTTTTAAAGTGCTCAGCATTGGCCTAACAGTTTGGATCCAAAAGCTGAAGGGCTCTTTTCTCTTGTTCAGTTTGGATAGGTGTGGTGTCTTGCAAAAACAGTAGTTCTAAGGAAATTTCATACTAAGATAGCAGAAGTCTTACAAGAATAATTTAGCTCATGAGAATTCCACCATTCTAGATTATCTGATCTTGTGAGATTTCCACCATTCAATGCCAACATCTTGTAAGAACAGCACAGTCAGATCCATACTTGAAACAGCCCTAATTTGGTCTTCATCCTGAACCCCAAACATTAGTTCAAACTAATTGAGATGCAAACACTACTTCTTTGGCCCATCTTTAGATAAGTTAGTATTTGGGTGCTGGGTGGTCTTGGTGGCCTGTGATATACAGGAGGTCAGACCACATGATCTGGTGGTCCCTTCTGGCCTTAAACACTATGGCTATGGCTAAGATGGACTACTTTTTAGATTGTAAGCTCTTTGGAGCAGGGATTGCTGTTTACTATATTTGTACTGAACCTAGCACAGTGGGGCTGCAACCTGATCCTTCAGTAATTACATCACTACAAATTATAATAATGGTAAAGGAAAATGTTTTACATGGAAGATATCCCTGTGACTTTCCTTTGCACCTCTGTTTTCCCCTATACTTTCTCAGGCCATTCTGCCTTTCACCCAACAAATTCCGATTGCCCCACAATGCTCAGCTAATGGAGTCCAGCAGATATGAGCCCCTTTGTAATGCGCCCTAAATGCAAGACATTTAATATCTTATGAGCTCTGATCACAGACTGCAAACTTTGAAATCAATCAAATCAAAACCCTGTACCCAAACATCCCTTAAGTTTGGGGAAGTTCAGACACAGACTTTGCTACTTCAGTCCATCTCTGTGGTGGGATATTGCATCCTCCAGGTTAGTTGTGGCCTTTGAGGAGTGGGCAAGAAGCAGAGAAAGTTGCAGGCTGTTTATCCAGTCTTAATCTCTTAAGGCCAAAACACAGAAAGATGGTATGGTTTGGTTTGGATGAAGAAATTTTATTTGGAGTGTTTGGATAGTCTACATCAGGATTAAGAGGAATCCATTGTATTGCCAGTATTAGGAAAGACCAAGCAGGTACTGGTGGGGAAGAAAGGATAGTCTTGGTGGTTTAGGCACAGAGTTGGAGGTCAGGAGACCGATATTCTATTTTTGGATTCAACACAGTCCTCTGGTTTGATTTTGGACAAACTGGTTAATCCCTCTTTGCCTATCTCTTTAACTGTTGTTTAAAAATTTGTATAATAATGCAGGTTATTGTGAGTTTTGTGGTCCATGCTTATAAAATGACTGAGATACTCTAAGGGAAGACACTAAGGGCCAAATCATGGCCTGGGATTGGTGCCGCCTTATGGCCTATCTGGGCTGCTCACACCACACGGGGGAGCAAACCCTCAGTGATGAGACTACTTCCCCTCCCATTCATGTGGGCAGGCAGACGTGGGGAGTGGAAAGAGCTTCGCTGCCCCTTACCCAGGGATTGAGGTAAATTCATCATCTAGCCCAATGGTTTTCAACCTGTGGTCCACGGACAGCTATGTCTAAGAGGTCTGCAAAGGTTGTCATTACCACAGAACAGTGGTTTTCAACCTGTGATCCGTGGAACCCTGGGGTTCCGCAGACTATGTCTAAGATTTCCAAAGGGGTCTGCACTTCCATTTGAAATTTTTTAGGGGTCCACAAATGAAAAAAAGGTTTAAAACCACACGGCCAGCCCTACCATGCAAAATATTTTTATGAGGAATCCAACAAATATTTTGAAGAAAAACATCGGCAGTGACCTTCCTGGCCTCCGTGCTAAAATTTTGCCATGTGCATTAAAGCAGCATCCTGTTTAATATGAGAACCCTGCATACGAGAACCCATAAGCCAAATATGAAAGTTTTAGATATCGCATTTTAATAAACCATAAAACAGAATAATAGAATATACTGAACTGCAATGACTGAAAGTGAGAGCCTGACACAAAGCCTGTTGAAGTCAATTGAAAGGCTTCCATTGATTTCAGTGGGCTTTGGATCAGGCCTTACATTAGAATAAGTTGTGATGATTTATTTCAGTTCTTCTGCCATTAGTTTTTGAATGGCTTCAGAACTGCCACTTATTTTTTTATAAAACCAAATCCCATTTTTCCTCCAACTCCTCCTTTTGTTCACGAACATTTTAGACCAAGATTGCTTGCTACGGCAGAATCCACTGAAAAATACATTTGTTTCTCCTTAAATTTATTACTAGATTATAAATGCTCCTTGGCAAAAATGTCTCTTCCGGTGTGTCTGGACAGTGCCTAGCACATTGTGGGTACCACCTGATTGCTAATAATCATAATGATAATTTCTGAAAAATGCCACACAAGCTAACTTGAATTTTTTTCAAGCTTTGGTATGTGAAAGAGAAAAGGTTCAAATCAGTTTCCTTTAAAAAGTCAACCTGCTTTGTTCATTCAAAGTTGGAAAAAGACTACTAAATGTAGCTCTAAGTTCAGTTTAACAACCTAATAATTAAGAACCTCTACCAGAGCTGCAAGATAGTCAGAAAAAGGGGGCGAGGGGAAAGAGACAAAATCCTGTTTTTCATACTGATGAGAACAACATTTGCTTGTGCTAGCTTACAAACTAGCAGCAATTTTCTTATTTGCTTTTAAAAGTATTAATTCAATATAATAAAGAAGCCTGTGTGATAACTGCCTTTATCTTCACTCACTAGGCTATATATTTATAATGATTTGAGTGGATATCTGTAAAATAATTTATTATTCATAAGTTCATCTCATTCCACAAGGTAAAAGATGAGTAATTAAGGCTTGATCCTACAGTCCTTATTCAGGCAAAGTTTCCACTGATTTCATTTGGAGTTTCACTGGTGTAGAGGTTGCAGGATCAGGACCAATGGAAAACATTTCCAATATGTTAACATTTTTATAGTTATATTAAATGGCAGTTGCTGGTTTATAATTAGAAAAAAAGTTGATGGTCGCATAAGCTGATGCATTCAGAATTGTGTTTACGCCATAGGTTTTAGAGGTGAAAGTTCATATTACAAGGAGCTGAGAATGCCCTTGCAAACATAGCTGAAGTGTATTAAGAACAGGCCCCAGCTAGTGGGGACGGATTTTTATTTTCCTACTGAATGAAATGAGTAGAATTTATAATTGCAACTGGCTGGAAGTGCCATGGGGAGATGGAGATTTAGGTACTGTATGAATTTTTAAATTCTTTGTTCTTGTCTGTTAATAATATGAATTTTTTACTCTATTTCTCTCTCATGTTTACAGAACAGTGTAGGCTGCTGTTCCCTGTAAATTATATACCAGATGGCTTGGAACTAGTGTTGTTTCTAAATATAGTGAGAGGTAGCTTGTGTTTAGCATCAAAAAAGACCACAACAGTAGAGACCTGATAGATTAACAGGTTTTGAATAGGATCTATTTGCTAATATTGCTCTTAGACAGCATTATGAAGTAGTACATTTATTCGTGTTCTTAACACTTTCTAGATAACAGAGATTGCAAAACTGGAAATCAGCAGAAAGCAATGAGTTAAATAAGTTAGAATGCTGCTTTTTAAAGACATCTTTTGATATTTTATTTGGAAGGCCCAATTTTACTGGACTGATCGCTATTTGGAGGCTGATTCTGTCCCCATTGTACTTAAAGACAAAACTCCTATTGACTTCAATGAAAGCAGAAGCAGATTCTTGGAAAGTGGAAGAATTTTTCTAAACTTAATTTGCACAGAATATTTCTGCAGTAATTTTGATATCTGTACACTGTTTATAATGCAAGCAATCACATAACTAAGCACTCTATATTTAATGGGTTTAGCAGAAGCCATCAGCTGCTGGATTTCACTGTTCTTGTTGGCAGCAACCGAGGGAAGGGTCTAGGTGCAAAATAGAACTTGGAATGCAATCTAGTATCATTTGATTCTCACATGTCACTGAAGTAATGACATTAGCAGGCATTCTCCTGAGCAATACAAGAGGGCACATGTGAAGGAGGGAGGTCAGGGGAGCAAAGATGGGGGTAAACATGGACTGCAGAAAGAAATCCTGCCTGCATATTCATATTCTGTTTTGTGTTCAGCTGTAAATATAAAATATCCATAGCACCAGCAGTCAATCAGAAATCCCTTAGAAGATTTTAAATATGTTTCTATGTTTTGTGTAATGTGCAGTTTTGTCTGATTTTTTCTACAGTACTGCAGTACTTCTTACTTCATTCTTTCATCTTAAATTGGCAATGGAATAGGCCACGCAAACAGAGTCGATAATTTTCTTAAATGAAGATACAAGGCCAGACTTTTGAAAGCAGCCTCTAAATGCGGGCTTCTGATTTTTCTTGCACAATCATTTGCAGCCACAAGAAGAGAACTTTTACTTACTATCTGATTTGTGAGTGTAACTGCTGTTTGAGATCTTGACTCACTTTAGTACTAGTTATTTATTCTACAAAAGATAAATAAAAATATTGGCCAAAGATTTTCAAAAGTGATGGTAATTTTGTGTCCCTGTTTTAAATACCTTACAAGAGCTTGAGTTTGAGGGGGTGAACGGTCAGGAGTTTTTGAAAATCAGAACTCTTCAAGATGTTTCCAGTTGGTTACTGAAAAGTTAAAGCACCTAAAATCACTAGTCATCTTTTTTAACTCTTGGCTATTGTCACTAAATATAAGTATTGCAAAATGTGTTTAACCTTAAATCAAATTACATATAGAGAGAACATGTATCACCAATTATAGCAAATCATCCAAAATGAATAACAGAGTATGGCTGTCTTAATAGGTAAATAGGAACTGCCATAGTGGCTCAGACCTGTGGTCCATCTGATCCAACATCCTGTCTCAGGCAGTGGCTAGCACCACATACTCCAAAAGAAGGTGCAAGAAGCCCCATAGTATATTGATGTTGGATAGGGGAGTCTCCTCCTAATTCCTGTGAGTTCAAGACAGGTTTAAGACCTGAAGCATGAGGTTTTATATAAAACTTTGTTTTTTAGTATTTATTAATATAACTCAATATTCATGCTATCCATTTAAAAATCCAATTTCTTTTTGAAGCTTGCTGAGTTCTTGGTCTCAGTGATATCATTTGGCAGAGAGTTCCACAGTCTAATCACGCGTTGGATGAAAAAATATTTCCTTTTACAGTTTTGAATTATCCATCCTTCAGTTTCATTGAATGTGCCCTTGCTCTCATGTTATGAGAGGAAAACAGAAACTCCGGGTCTGCCTTCTCTATACCACTCATTTCATATGATTCTGTCGTGTCCCCTCTTATTCACCTTCTTTCTAAAGTAAGCAATCTCTCTTTATATGAGCTTTTCCAGGGCTGTAATCATTCTCATCATCCACACCTCTGAGCGGTGTAGTTAAGTCCCTGTGTAGACAGCACTAGGTCAACAGAAGAATTTGTGGATTACCTATGCCAACAGAAGAATCCCTTGTGTTGGCATAGGTCATGTCTACACTGAAGCGGTACAGCAGCGCAACTGTCGGGCGGCTCCAGGCACCAGCGCAGCAAGCGCGTGTAGCTGTTAGGGCAGCAGTCAGGCAGCATTCGGCGGCGTTTCTGCGGAAGGTCCGTCCATGCCGTGGCTTCGGCAGTGGGAACGCCGACAGTGCGGGACCAGCGGAGCACCAAAACGCCGCCGAATCCACAGGACTGGCGGACCTCCCACGGAAATGCCGCCGAAGGCTGCCTGACTGCCGTGCTTGGGGCGGCACAAAACATAGAGCCGCCCCTGTCAGCTGTAGCGTTTTAAGTGTAGACGAGCCCGAAGTAATTTTGTTATATGCAAATTTTTCCAGATCTCTGCTCATGCCTTTTTTCAGATCATTAATGTAGATATTAAACACCAATCCTAGAACAGAATCTTGAGGCATCCCTGCTGTTAACCTTTTGCCATGATGAAAGTTGACAATTTATTTCTACTTTTTTTTCTCTCTCTCAGCCAGGTTCTTGATCCACGGTAATGCATTTCCTCTTATCCCATGACTACACTGTTTCTTAATAGCCTCCTGTGAGGGACCTTGTCAAAGGTCATTTGAAAGCCTAAATAAATTTTGTCAACCGGTTCACTTTTATCCACTACACTGACACATTCAAAGAATCCTAAGACTGATAAGGCACCATATTCCTTTGCAACTGTTAAGCAGTTACATAAAAAGTAAAAATGGGCAGGTAATTTGTAGAAGCTTCCCATTTTAAGACAGACAGACAACATTAACTATTCAGCTTGATGACAAGTATGTCTGGACTATATCTGATGCTGTACAGTAATATTACAAAACCTTGTGTCTAGAACGTCTTGTTCTCCTTTCTCATATAATTAATTCCAATAACAAGTTTATCACTCAGAAACAAGATGATCAGAGGGAGAATAAAAGAGGAAAAAGTGTGTTGGAGGAGAGGGAACTCTGTTTTCTACAGGCTGTAAACTTTCTATGGTTTCAACACAGTATAACAGCAATAACCAAACAAATCCTTAGCATAATTCAACGGGTTGAACTGAAGTTCCA